>JAZKJV010011598.1:0-1464806 GCA_037367405.1 Ottelia alismoides
TAATTAACCCTTTTAATTTTATTTCTTCTTCATTATTGTTCTTTGATGGAAGTTTTATTAAGCGGTACAAAAATCCAAATCCAGATCAAAATTGAAATAAAAGAAACTGACTGAGTCCAAGTGTCCATTGTTGGTCTGTACAAAAGTTGTGTGTTTCTGACTTCTATTTTATTTTCCTATTTTCTTATTTGCTAAAAATCCAAAAAAATCATATTAATGTGTAAATAATTTTCTTGTATTTTAACTTATTTTTTTCTAGATTTTTTATCCTCACGAAAACCACCAAAAAAATTATAAAATCCCAAAAATCTGGTTTTCCATACACATGGAGAAAAACCAAAAATACCACTTCGTGCAGGTGACCTCTTTTACTCCCGGGTCCTTCATAAAAGTTGTATATCTCGACGAGACGAACAACTTTCGTGAAGGAATTTTTTTGATCCGAGGTCTCCTTCTACTTCTTCTCCATCCTTAAAGTTTGAAATTTTCGGGGGCGCCACGTGGCAGCTCCCGGGCTTGCCATGTGGCACCCCCACCTATCTCTCTCTCCAGGTCCCCTGGTCAGGTGCTAGGCACGTGACCCCTATCATCTTCCCCCAACCCAACGCACACACGCTCCTCCTGCCAGTCGTTTCTCCTCCGCCATGCGCGGCCATCAAGCACGCCATGCATGGTCGTTCCACCACCCCCTCGCGCGTAACCGACACCACCCTCTTCCTATACATCTCGCTCTCGCTGGCCATCCGGGGTATCCGCCATCATCTGCAAGAAAGAGCTCGAGCATGAGGCCTGTGACAGAGGGCTCATGCTCGCCGGCCACGATCTCCTCATCGGCGTGATCCAGGGGGGATTCTTCGCCCCTGCTGCGACTCCTAGAGCCGTGTAGCTTGCTCCTTCGCCGAGGAAGCTCGAGCAACAACCAAGAGCAGACCACCGCCATCCAGCATCCCCAGGCGACTTCCGCATCACCGGCACCGTGTCCGACCACGCGCTCTGAGTCCACTTCACCGTCGCGCCTCGCCGTGCGTCAACGCCTCCAGCCGCGCTTCTGCTTGCGCCGCCTCGTCGACCGCCCTTGACGGAGCCTCAACTCCTCCGCTCTCCGCTGATCGAGCTTCACCGATGCTCGCCTCATGCCAGAGCCCTCCACCGTGCCTCGCGGCCACAACACCGCCCTCCACCGCGGAGACCAGCTCGACGCCACCGCCTCCGCCGTTCGCCCCACGAACGGAGCCCCGCTCCTCCTCCGCTGGTCGTGTATCGACCGACCCAGCGCCTCTGCCTTGCGCCCTCGCCATCGGCTCCTCCGCCCCGGCCACTCGCAGCTTACAACTGCTGTTGGATCAAGGGCCAACCCTTGATCCGACGACCCAGGAGCCTACACGCGCCCCTTCCTGAGCCTAGGCCCTAGCCCAGAGGCTCGGGCACTCCGAGCCTCGCGCCTCCCACCGAGCCTCTGGTTCGGAGCCCTGAACCTTAGCCTTGGGACGAACCACAGGCTCGGGAACTCCGAGCCTCCGCCTCGCGTCCAAGCCTCCGCCTCGCGTCCAAGCCTCCGGGTGCACGCGCGACGCACGTGCGCCTGGGGAAAATTGCACCGACGCTCTCCATTGATTCAAAAATTGCAAATACACCCCTGCCAGGGGTAAATTTCAGAGGGGTCCCTCCGATTTTGCTATATTATAGATAAGCCCCTCTACGGACTTCTTTGCAAGGAAACTTTATTTTATTAACATTTTACTCCCTGGAACTTCATTTTATCATATCTTTTTCATACGAACTCCGTTTTGAGCATATAATATGTCATTTTGAAGCTATTTTCATGCTCTACAATTTAGCATAGTTGTGATCAGATCTGAGGGTGTTTACTGATTATTATCATTTGTGTACCTTTGATGACATATGCATGCAAATTTTTGACATATTGATTCTTGGGAATTTGATGATATTTTTGCAGGAATTCGGATGAGGATTTTTATCTGATTAAGCCTTCATTGATTATTCTTAATAATTTACATTTCACATGGGATTAATTTAGATCAATTCCTCTAAGATTATTGTCAACTATTTGAGGAATTAAATCAAAGACATCTGGAGGCCGGAGATCTTGCTTCAAATTATTCTGAGTATCAATTTATTAACCTGAAGCTTTGAGTCAAGTCTATTTTGATTTGTGATTAATTTTGATGAAATTATTGATCATATTATTTGAGGATTTGATACGTTTCAAATCACAGATCCTGAGCATAGATTCTGTTTATTTTCTTTGCATCACTTTGCTTATCATTGCATTGTACACTTTCTCAATATAGGAATTAATCAAGCATTGATTAATTATTTAATTTAATTTAAAACCGTGCAACTAAGAATCTCCGTTCCCTGTGTTTGACCTTGGTAGACTTGCCAAGTAAAAATATTCCACAACATTCAAAGGATTGTGGTATTTTGATCGGCCGATTTCTGCCACCTATACTACAGTTTTCGATTATTAAAGAGGCAGATTTCACGTTCATCAGATGTAGATTGTATGATGTTGTCATTATTGGCCAACAAGAGTAATCCTTACTTCTTCTATGAGGACTAAATCCATTTGTAAATAAACCTATAATGTAATCCCTTTTTTCCTCTGAAAATGAAGGAAATATTGACATAGATTCCTTCCAACAGTCGGACTCTGATGGATGCTTCATGAATTCTTCAGGACTATGCTCAGAATGCCATAACATATTTTTCGTTGTTTCCTTATAATACTATAATCGCTTCAATGTAAAAAAAACGGGAAATAACATAAAACTTTCCTTGATATTTTTTCCACTCTTACTTGATTTTTGAAATCTTGGCTCATCATATTCAGAACAATGTGTCAAATACTCATGTTCTCTATAATATAAAATATATTGATTTATACAAGAGTCTATCTTAACCTCAACTAAACCCATCTTCCGAATCATTTTTTTTGGTTTTATAATAACTTCCAAGTAATTCAACATCTTTGTATATATTTTTCTTGATAGTTGTAAGCATGGCATCGGAATTACTATCTGTCATATTATACTCCATCTTCATCGAAAGAAGTTCTGAAACTGCTAAGAGTTTTGAATATGTCTTACAACCCAAGCACAATGACTCTTCTGCCTTTTTCAACAACTCATAGAAGTATGTTGTCTTACCATGTGATTCCTCTTCGTTTAGACCATCAATGTTAAAATCAAGACCTGCAACATCCATAACCGTATCTAGAAATGGATTGATAGTGTTCGCATCATTTGACTCTTTAATCGTGTCATCAAAGATCTCACCGTATCTCCACCAAATTTGATATCCTTCTATGAAACTATTTTTTATAAAGATGCAACTGAATTTCATCATTAAATCTCTTCTTCATCTATCGATACTTTTGATATAGACACAATATAGTCCCATTAGAATCCACCACATAAGAATCCTGAGCGTAAGCAATTTCCACAAATTTTTGAATATCTTTTTGAAAGGTCTCTGTAACACGTCCATCTATTACATGCTTGTACATCCACTCTCTATTAGCCATTGATTTTACTTGAATGTAACAATTCATAAGGTCAAATAAGAGGAGATATTTCAATGTCGTCTTAAGTTAAGAGACAAGACCTAGAAAAGCTAAATCAAAACCCATCATTGACCTAAACCTATTTCATTAGTTTTAGGAGATGAGAAGTGTTTTCATTAAGTTATCACTTAATCCAATCTGTAAGGATTCAAACTTACTATAAGATTATCATTGTAACATGGTAGCTTACTTCAGAGGAAAATTTGACAGTATAACCCTGCATCCCTCCAGTATACCCTATAAATCAATCACAATCAACTCTCAAAACTTTCACGATAGTGAAAATTTCCGCAGTAGATTATGATTGATTTGGTATACCAAAGAGAAATGGGTTATGTAGTCGAATATCAATCAGAAATAAACTACAACATATGACAACGATCACCTTAGAATAAGTTTGAATCTTTACGGACTCCCTTAGCCCGGGACCTCTGAACTAAGGAAAGCCAACATAAATGTAATATTTTTAAGATAACTTTACATCATACATTTGTACGTGCTACAAATGAGACTATAAAATGATCTTAAAATATTTAGTCGTTTACGTTGACCGGGTATTTATATATATATGGTTGGTTAACGATAGCGATATGGACATATGCGGTCCTATATTAGTACCTAATTAAGTGTTTAAATGATATTTATTGGAAGTGTACCTACAAAAAAATCTTCCACCTGACCACATCAAAATCCGCAGCTATTGGACCAAAATATCTCATCCCGACATGAGTCCAATAGTACTGTGTAAACTTTTAAAAAATATAACACAATTAGAGGTGACAAAATTCCCCAATGTATTGCATGCGCCTCCCAGTGTGAAGGGCCACACACCACCCGATGTAGAGGGATGCACTGTGTGTGAATATTTGGTATGATTTAATAATCAGTTGTTACTGTTTTAGCCTTATTATCTACCTACCTATAAGTTAATCCGATACACTTGGCCACATTAACTCGAATTTAATGTGATAATAAAAATATCACAACATACTGTTGGTGTTTGTTGAGCAAAGCATATGGTCCTGCCATTCTTTTGATCACATGTACACCTTCACTTAAATTCACAGCTATTCATGTAAGTTATCGAGTTTCCTTAATTTTTCCTTATTTAATCCTCATACATGTATATATATATATATTCTCATCTCTTGAATTCATATACATACCCTTAAATTCATATCTATACACATATGTTATCTAGTTTCCTTGATTTGTCTTTGTTTAATCCTCATATCTGTACACATAGTTTTTTCTCGTCTCTTGAATTCATATCTATATCCTTAAATTCATATCTATACATATATGTTATCACAACTTTACATTAACTCCATATCACCAAAGATATATCCCAATATTACCTAAGTTAACCCAAATCACATTCATCATACACTTCATCATAGCCCTAATTCTTCTTCACCTAACTCCATATCATACCCTAAACTAACTCCATATCACCAAAGACAAATACCAATATTTATACACCTAAATCTTCTTTAAAATAACATTAAATAAGTCAACCCTAAACACTTCTTCATACACCTGATAATAAAATGTAGACATAAGTTTAACCCTAAACACAACATTACATTCCATGCACAAGTTAATCCTAATCACCTTCACCGTACATTTCATCATTACCTAATCTAGTTTAATCTATAATGCCAATATAGTTTAATCTATAATGCTAATCCGAAATGTGCAATCCAATTTAAGATTCATCAAACACCTTACATTCATATAAGATTTTGGTTAAACTATACCAATCCTAAATCAAACAAACTTCATTATATCTTAAACTAATGATTATGTATTTAAAAGACAATATATTACTAAAATTCTAGCCGAATAATATCAAAGTTAGATGCAACCTTAAATTATTTATTTCTCAAAAAATATGCAGCAAAACCAAAAAACAAGTTACTGAGAAAGCAAACGATCTATGGCCATGAAAGCTACATTTGAAGCAACGATGACCTCGCTTACGATGGCTCACCGTTTGACAACCCTCATCCCCCTTTACCTCATTGTTTTTTGGTGGCCCTCTACTCCTCACTTCTGGTAGAATGCACCTACGCCCTCACTCCCTCATGGGCTCACCAAAGAGAGCGAGCACTCTCCCTCTCCCTTCCACTCCGCCTCTCCCTATATTTCCCACACTGCATCTCCCTCATTATCTCCAAGGACCCCAGATCTTTAATAAAAAATTTGTGAGACTAATTGTGTCTTAAACTCGATAGTGCCTTCGGAAAATCTCATGCGCTGATGATGTCATCCACATTTACCAGCATTGGCAATGCTTCTTTTCTGTTCTTTCACAAGAATAAGGAATGCTCAGATGGTGACCTAGAGAGATCGCACACTTTCTAGGACCACTGGCTATTTTTGAAACAAAGTACGAGGGCTCATTTAAACCCATAGATGGCTTTAGTTAGTAAGCATACTTTCTGAAACTCCTTTGAACCTCGAAGCCCGAAGGTCGTTGCATATACACCACCTCATGTAGGTCACTGTATAAAAGTCATTCTTCACATCAAGTTTGCGCAAGGCCAATCAAGTTGTTCAACTACTAACATAAGAATTTGTATTGTTGAAAGACATGTGACCACATAGAAGATATCTAAGAAATCAACACTAGATGTCTGTGTAAAGCCCTCGATGACTAGCCTGGACTTTTACCGAGCAATCAATTTGTCTGCCTTATATTTGACCGCAAATACCCCATCTAGATCCAACCATGTTATTGTCACTAGGTAGATCGACTTGCTCCCATGTGACACACGAGATAAGAGATACCATCTCTTCCTCTATTGCAAGTCACCATCTAAAGTCATAAAGTGACTCGTTATGATATCAAGGATATCTGTGGTGGATAAAACCTCAACAAACATCTGCAAGATGATCCAAAGCTGAAGAAAGAAACTACGTCTGAATAGTGGTGCTTGGTGCACTGCTCGTCCTTTTTCTACTATTTGGAGATTTGATGCATCAATCAAACTTCCTGACCATGTTTTTATATCTATGGAAGGAGAAATGTTGTCGGTTTATAAAACCTCGGCCGAAGGACTCACCTTGATGAGAGGGGATGCATGCTCAAAAGGGAGCGACTCTATTGATAAGAACTATGTACTGAACATCTTGTGGAATGGGAATAGGAATTAGTACAATTTATAAGATAGTAGGAGGTGGAGACACATGGGTACCAAAGTTGGGAACGGAAGGAGCTTATCCAAAAAAAGGTAATATCCTCACTAATATAGTAATTATGTGACCTAGGACCATAACAACAAATCCTTTTTAATTTCTATCATAACCTAAAAACACACATTTAGTCGAATTGGCCGCCAATTTGTCCTACCAAACCAAGAATGTGAACAAAAACCACACGTCGAAACAATTTAGGGTGAACAATGAACACTCCTTATCATGGGTAGAAGATCTCCAAGGGAACTTGCTCATCAATAGAGGTAAATTGTATACACTTTATAAGAAACGAATCAGTAGAGGCCGCATCTCCCAGTATGTAGGTGGAAAATGATCGTGTATGAGAAAAGTCTGGACAACTTCAAGAATGAGATGATGTTTTCTCTCAGCAACACCATTTTGATGGGAAGTATGAGTGCAAGTTGTCTAATGAATAATCCCTTGAGTAAAGAGGGAAGACCGCATGTCATATGAGAGAAATTCTCTGACATCAAATGATAAAAGGGTTTTTACTAATATATATTTATCTATTTATATATATAATGTATTTTCTATTTTTCATCCATATTGTGTAATTTGCCTTTAGAGTTTCTCCTTTCTATATAAGAGAGCCATATGGGCCCATTCACAATGTAATTTATTTTTCTCCTTCCACATGGTATCATAGCGGCAGTCCTAGACTGGAGTTCTTTTACACTCAACCCAACCCCACTTGCCAGCCACTCCTTCCTTCGTCACGGTTGCACGTCGCCTCTCGCGCGCCGCCTCTCATGTACCGCCCTTGGCTGTTGTGAACAACCCTTACAAGGCAGCTCGCAGTGAGCGTCCCATCAGAACCCCCTCGGCTTCCCCGACACCTCTGTAGGCTGCTAGGCCCACTTAGGAATGCTGCCATCCAATTGGCCTCAATCTAGGGGTGACACCACCTTCTTAGGGTTGCTACTAGCCCCTTTGACTGCCCTATGACATTTAAAACACGCAAAGCGATCTGATCTTGGGCAATTTTTGGGTGATTTCAGATCTCCAGACTCATCCATGCACCACAGAGTCTCCAAAGTTGACGGGAATGGTTGTGGCATGGGTATGCACATACAACCGATTCCCTGTTGTATAGACACATTTTCATCAGTTTACAGCTCCAGTCGCATCCTCTCCCGACATCATGTCAAAGAACAAAGTCAACCTATCATATTCAGGTGCCTTCAAAGGTCTGGCACTAATCGTGAAGATGGATGTGATAAATTATGAGTTATGTGACATGTAGTTCATGAGCCTTATGACGTGCAATGTGAAGAAGCACATTCACACACAGGATGAACTGCCCAACAAAATTGGGGATAATGCCTCTTGGGAGCAAGATGATGCGTATGCATGTGTTTGGCTATTCTCTCCTCTTTTCCTATAGATAGCCAATGATATCACATATCAGCCCACTGCCAATGCAATGTGTGGCATTCTTGCTACTACATATTCTCAAGCTAGGAATGAGGCGAAGATACAACATCTCCACGATATCTTGGAGATCAAGCAGAAAGGTCATCCTCTTGATACTTTTTATTTGTCTCTCAGAGACATGTTTGAGAAGCAGCTTCATGCCTCGAGTAGCTTCTCAAGAGCAGCAGAAGGTGTATAGAAACACCACCATGGTTGGAGTATTTCTGAGGCCTACAACAGACTCAACAGAAATACATTCCCTCCTCTTGTGCATCTACGTAGACCTCCTCTGATATGGCTGCATCTCACGGTAGAGGAGGTCCTCTGCAATTCAGAGGTTGCGGTATTCGTGGTAGAGGAAGTGGACGTCCTCGTCATCCCTGCACTTACTGTCACTGCTCTGGCCACTCTGAAGATATCCGCTAACATTCTTTCAAAAAAAGATATATGCTAACAGAGGCATGGTTATACAATGTCTGCATGTGTCGGAGAGCAGGTTGAAACTCATATTGCTCCTCTTGACACTTCTAGTGACAAGATACTAGATGATTTTAGTCTCCCGACTGAGGGAGATCGTGCCTCTAGCTCATCAACCCTATGGTGCTCCATCGGGTCTTTCTAACATTACTATTTCAATATCTGCTAGTACTTCACGTATAGCCTATGCCCTTACTGGCAGTCACATGGCATACATCTCTGAGTGGATCATGGATTCATGCACCTCTCATTACCTCCATGGAGACGAAGCTCATTTCTCTTCCTACCAGATCAGTTCATCATGGCAGATCAATTGTTATTGTAGACAGGACACATTCTTCGTTATAGGATGGGGAGATTTGGTTGATACAGTCCTTGCACTTGCAGAATGTGCTTCATGCACCTAATTTTTCCATAAATTTATTATATATCAGTCAAATCACCAATAATTTGCATTGGCGAGCTATAATTGCCCCCTCTTCTCTTGTGTTTCAGGATATACTCATGGGTTGGTGATCGGATGTAGTCGTAAGAAAGGGGGTCTCTAAAGACTAGTCTAGTCTCTGGATGTCTATGATTCTTCCATTCACATTGGGTCAATCTCCCCTACATATGGCATCTTTGGTTCAGTCACCTTCCTCTACAGAAGTTGTATAGAGTCCTCCCTCAGATTCTATCTCAATCTACCATTCAGTGCGAGGTTTGCCAGCTTGGGAAGCATCACCGTTCTAGTTATCCTGGTCGTCAGAGTCCTAGTAGTAGTTATTTATTTGAGTTGATACATTTTAATATTTAGGGTCACAATCGTGTCCCTAGCGATTAAGGGCAAAGGTTTTATCTTGTGGTTATCAATGATTACTCCAAACTTTTATGGATCTTTCTTTTGAAAAACAAGTATGAGGTAAGGTCTCTCATTCAATCTTTTATTTATGAAATAAAGAATATTTTTCTGCTATAGCTAAATATATTCAATCTGATAATACCTTGGAGTTTTGTACTATTTAGCCATCCCAGTTCTTTAGGTCCCTTGGCATTATACATCAAATATCTTGCGCAGATGCTTCTCAGTAGAATGGTGTTGCAGAATGCAAGTACTGGCATCTTCTTGATGTAATCATGACTCTTTTTATTAAGAGTTGTGCTCCCCACTCTTTCTGGGGAGATGCGATCCTCATTGCATGTTATCTGGTCAAATGGATACCATCCCCTATGTTAGGAGAAAAGGTTCCTTTTTCAATTGCATTTCTCGATAAGGATCTTTTCTCTCTAACACCTCGTGTCTTTGGCTCGGCTTTTATTCACCAGCTGACTCATGGTCGTGATAAGCTCACTTCCAAAGTTGTTAATTATGTCTTTGTGGGATACTCCTGGACCCAGAAAGGGTACTGATGCTTTGATTCCGTCAAATGTAAGTATTATGTTAGTGTTTATGTCACATTCTTCTAGTTGGCTATGTATTTTTTTCTTCTACAGTTGACAGGATGACCCCTTCTGAGTTTAGTGAGTAGGTTTACATTCCTCCTACATCTCCAACACCTCCTCATGTGATTACTCCCCACCACCTCCACTAACTCTTCTTGTGAAATATATACCCACTCATATGGTACCTACACCTATTCATGCGGCTCGGTATTTGCCTTACTTTTACACTTGCAGGATGCCGACTATACCCTATGCTCATATGTCTTCCCATCATCCAACACACCCTAGGTAAATTCTAAGCACTTGGTTTATACTGATGGCAATGTGATTTGTCTATGTTGCATGCCATTTTACAAGTTGAGCATATAGCACCTCATGTTACAAATCACTCAAAGGATGGGGATCAGTCCATTGCTCTTCGGAAGCAGAGGCGTACATGTGCTATGTATCCTCTCGCTGCCCATGTTTTTTTGGGGCGTCTTTTAGTCTTTCAGTGTATTTCAGGAGGTTTGTAGGTCTCTCAGTGATTGAGATCCCACAAACATATCAGGAGGTTATACAAGATAGTTGGTGCCATCTTGCAATGGAGGAGGAGATGGTAGCACCCTTGTCTTGTAGCACATGGAGGGCTCATGGGTTTACACAAAGTTAAGGAGTGTACTATCAAGACTTGTTCTCTCCAATGGCATGTCATTCCATCCTTCGGAACATACTCTCGGTTGTAGTGGTACAAGACTGGTTCCTATCTCAACTAGATGTAAAGAATGCTTTTCTATATGGTGATCTCCAGGAGGAGGTCTATATGCAGCAGCCAACTGGGTTTGCTGTGGAGGGAAAGTGCCAAAAGGTAGACTTCATAAGGCTATATATGGTCTTAAGCAGAAGACCAGAGCTAGGCTCCAGAAGCTCTCAAACACGATAGAGTAGTAAGTTTTCACAATATCGACTGCAGATTACTCACTATTTGTTCAGAAAAATAAGAAGAAATATCATTGTCATCCTAGTTTATGTTTACTATATCAGTATTACTGGATATGATGTATAGGGTATTGGTGCGGCTAAGGAGTTCCTTGTACATTAGTTTGTCACCAAGGACCTGGTGAATTACGATACTTCCTAGGGGTTGAGTTTACCAAGAATCAGCAGGGTCTTGTAATGACCTAGTGGAAGTATGTTACATATATCCTTTCAGAGGCAAACATGGCAAACTGCAGTCCTTCCATTCTCATTAATGATAGCATGAAGCTATATGATGATGATATAGAGGAGATCGACAAACATATATACATGAAGCTTGTTGGGAATCTCCTCTACATGACTATTACCGGGCAAGACATCTCATTTACTGAGAGAACAGTTATCTAGTTTATGGCACAACCGAAACATGCCCACATGGATGTGCTTCACATGATCCTAAGGGATTTGAAGTCTTCTCCATGTACGTGATTGTTTTTTAACAGAGGGACATCTCTTACCATCATGACATGTGCAGATGCGAACTATGTAGGATGCCTCAACAATAACAACAAAGCCTTTCCCACATTAAGTAGTGCCAGCTACATGGATTCTTTGCCTCCATTTAGATCTATCTTGAGTCATTCTTAGGATTAGATCCAAATAACTATGTAGGATGCCTCGGTGGATAGAAATGTACCTTTGGCTTTGTAGTATTCATATGAAGCTCTTTGGTGTCTTGGAAGAGCGAGAAACATACCATGGTTGCAAGATCTAGTACTAATTCAGAATATAGAACGATGGCACAAGAGAGCATTGAGATGATGTGGGTCAGATCTATTCTGTCAGGCTTAGTTGTTGACATGCCTCTTCCTTTGCAGTATCAATGTGATAAGCGAGTTGTCTTTTTATTGCCAACAACCATGCCTTTCATGAGAGGACCAAACAAATCGATGTAGGTGATCAATATACATGTGACATGATTTGGAAGGGTTTTATCTCTACTTCCCATGTCAGCTCAGGGGAACATACACCATATGTTTTCACCAATGCTTTATCTAGAGGGCCATTCCAAAGATGTTAACTGAGCATGTTTGGCATCTATGCTTCATTTGAGGAGTGTTGAAAGATATATTTATCTGTTCTTATCTATTATGTATTTTCTGCATTTTTATCGCTATTATATAATTTACCTCTAGCATTTCTCCTCTCTATATAAGAGGGCCCTATGGCCCCTTTCATAATGTAAGTTATTTTTCTCCTTCCACGTTTTAACATAAGCACCAATTTAAGAATTTATTCCATTAATAAACTTGAATATAACTGAGTAGACACCATACTTATTTTTCAGCAAAAAAAGTCCATGGAACACGAGAGAAATCATCAACTAGAACTAGATATTATTGGTTCTCTAGGCAATCAAGATGTCGGCTGAGTCCCCAAACACCAAAGTGAACATATTCAAAAAGAACGATGGAATTAACAATATTAAAAGGAGGAAATAAACTTCGGTGGCAGTTCCCTAGTTGACAGGCCTCACATTCTAAGTTGACAGTGAAAGGAAGTTGGAACGACCCCAACGAAGTTCTGCAAAGATGGATGGACTAAGCGTTGGTGGCATAGAGGTTCTGAAGATGCGGAAAACCGAATCCCAAAGCACGCACTAGCACTCATGGATTAAACTAGGTGGCATGCACTCTCTTCTTCACAGCTCGCACCAATCGTCGTTCCAGTCAAGATATCTTAAAAAGCACAAGAGACAACATCAAATATATCTCGATATTTGTGTTTCTTGCAAATCATAACTGACAAATAAAGTCCCGATAGAAAATTCAAGAATAAATAAAACATTGTTGAACTTGATGTTAGGGGTGATGTGTTCCCTTTATAATATAATATATGCCATACATAGCTTGGACAATTTTCCATGGACCAACTTGTCATATCCGACGGAATGGACTCTTTTCTCCACAGAGGTGAGCGGAGGCTTTAGTATCAACCAAACACTATGTTTTTGTAAGTTTTTAGCTGAACACAAACATGGATACCTGAGCAGACAACAACAACAACAATCTCCAAGTGATCACCTAGATTGTAGCAACAAGAGCGATGGTTTGACTAATAGATAAACCAACAATCTAGATGTAAGTTTTTCAGTTTTTCGCTTGTGTTGCTTCCTCATAATGGCATGGTGCATCTAGACGTGGAGAATGTGGCCCATTCAGAGGCTGTGGTCGCGGTCGTACCATGCCGTTATGAGGAAGCAATAACAATCTAGATGTAGCAACAAGAGCGACGGTTTGTCCCAGTATCTCTAGAGTACCGGTGTTGTAGGCATCTCAAGATGTCTAAGAGTGTTGCATGCCATTTTATGGTTGGCAGTGTGGTCGTTGGGATCATCTGGTCTTGGGCGGCAATATAACCTATGTCAAGCCATGTAAGGAATGCCATAATCGTCATGTATTGATGATATTCCTTTTGCTTGGGACAGAGCATTGGAATAGAAGCATTATATTTTTAAATAATGATTTAAGTTGGGAGAAGTACGCTGCCAAGAGCCATCATGATTACTTCAAGTTCATCATGTATTTGTAACATCTTCTTGAGTTCTGATCTTACCTATATGTGACTTTTAAGTAAGTCCACATATAAAAAGCATTCTCATAATATACCTGTACATCTGCAATTCTGCCGACTACACTGACCATTATTTAAGAACACACTATCCCATTATCTTTGTCCTAAGTGGCATATTTGCCTAGTTGCAGGCCTATGACTCAAGGAGACTGCACTTTAACATACCTACAAATGATCATTAGGAACATTCTTGATCACTTTGGATAATTGGTCTCACCCAATTTGATTTTGGGGAGCGAGCCAAATGAGAGGAAGTGTCCGCCCCCTCCTTTGTATATATGTGATGTTACCTCAAATTCTGGCATTGTCTATTGCTCTTCCAAGGCCTGCTACTACTTGAAAATAAAAGTGAAGGGTATTTATTTATATCATACCATGTTAGATGCCATGAATCATGCATCGATCAAGTTGCAGTGAATGATCCGATGAAGATTAAGAGTTGTCAACAAGAACTTGTGGGGCTTTAGGGAGAGCATGTGGGGGCTATAGCGAGCCTTTGGAGGCTATATGGAACTTGTGGGAGATGTCTAGAGACGCCTGAAGGGTTAATTCAACCGCTGAAAGGGCGTTGGAGGAGGGTGCATGATTTGGGAAGGTTGGAACCATTGAGATGGGCCTGATGGGAGGCTGCTGGCAGTTTGCTTCGGGGGTGGGGGGGGGGGGTTGTCAATTGGGCAAGGGGCGAGGTCCGAAAGCAATGGAGGCTAGGGATGAATGCAATGGGGTTGCAAGGTGGAGGCAGGATTTGGAGGCAATCAAGGCTGGTTGCCGAGGTCGATGAGGCTAACTGGGGGCGAGGGCGAGACCAAAAGGGGGATGGGTGTTCACATGCTCTGATATCAAATTGAAAGGTAAAAGAGAATTACTTGATTTGAACATGCCACCCTAGGGCTCAAGGTAGAGTCCTGAGGTTAGGATTACATAGAGAGTCGCTACACTAGTCAAAAGACTAGTGTGCCCCTGAGTGGATGGAACATAACATATCTCTCAACATATGACTTATAAGTTTACAAGACAGTGCCATTTGTTGTTTAAACCCTATTTATGCACTCTATGTAACTAATCTTCTAATGCAAGGCTTCTAAACATCTAATTCATGTCTTACATAGTAGTATATATCATCCTGTGCGGTGATTGTGATGATAACACTACAATAAAACTCATATTTAGACCCCTATTTTAGCAAACAAATATATATTCCTATCTTATTTATTGATTAAATAACATTTGAAGCCTTGATTTTTGAAAAAAAAAACGATTTTTATCTATTTTGATGATTTAAAGCAATATGCCAGCGATATTTCTCTTTTCGGAATTTTCCAAATGACATCGGTATCGATATTTAAGGCCACGATCCATACAAATCATGTAAGTCTAAGGAAATTCCTAAAAGACCTCTCGTGAAATCTCGAAAAAAATAAGAATTTATAATTCAAACACTCACATTTAATCACAAAAAAGCAACGCAAACTGAGTATGCAAAACTCCTAAAAATCCACCTTTAAAAGCTTAGAAATTAAAAAAAATCACCTTCCAAATTTCTTACTTAGCTAAAACAACACCGGCAGCAGGAAGCATGTGGGATGTGCGAAATAATACCGGCATTTTGCATATATATCCAAAAGATAAAAAGATTCCATTTAGGCCCTCATGTTTCCGTGATATGGGAAATGGTGATACAATATATTGCTACATTGGTCAGCATCTGGGAAAATGGAGATCAAGAGGATACTGGCATGCCCTCAAAAAGATAGGTGCTGGTAATAGAGAAGCGACATATTTATTGGCGATATGTTGCAGCAGATACCCTCCTTTAAACTGCCTTTTCCAAAAAAAAAACCCTTCCCTACACTAAAGTATCGATGAAAATTCGTGCGGGAGGTATGTTTGGAAATATATTGGTCATATACGATCGTCAATATTTTTTTTTGTTATGTACCATAGGTAAGCCGTCTCTTCAAGAGGCGGCTTTGTCCTTAAACTTTTTATGTGTTACATACAAGTGAAAGCCGCCTTTTGAAGATGCGGCTTTGGCTAAAACCAAAGCCGCCTTTTCCCCTTGGAGTTTTTGTGGTACATACCAGTGAAAGCTGCATCGTGAAGAGACGGCTTTGGCTAAAATCAAAGCCGCCTCTTCAAAAGACGGCTTACCTACGGTACATAACAAAAAAAAATATTGTCCACTGTATATGGCCAATATGTTTCCAAACATACCTCCAGCACGAATTTTCCTCCTAAAGTATCAATACACTTGTATGCACCTTGTTAAATTGCGATCAACTGACTCCACCTGCATTCCCTCCGCACCTGCATTCCCTCCGCAATAGATCCCAAGTTCCAGCTTAATCAGCGCAAGCTCTGGATGTGGAGACGGCGGATTGTAGCTAATCGTGATGTTCAGATACACATCACCAATCACCTCTTCAATATACTCGGGCTTCTCTGCAAGAAGCTTCATTTGATCGTTGTACCTCACCATGGTCTCTCTGTCTCGATTGAAAAACAGATCGCATCATAAGATCGGGATATACAGGACTCCAAACAAAAGGTGGAGCGAAACAAACGGGACCAGTATGTCGGGGGAAAATCAGGCCAACGGGAAGGATCCCGGCGGGAGATCGGGAGAGCGTGGTGATCGAAGTAATCCCTCCAATCGAGAACGCCATCATCGGTGGACAACAACCGACTTCCGTAACCCTCAGACGCGGCGGCGTAGGGATCGCAAGAGTAACACATCCTCTCCGTGAGGGTTGAGTCTCGGAAAAAGCCAACACCGGCACTGCGGACGGCATCGAGGAACTGTGCGTGGGATGCCGTGGTTGATGAACTGGAATGAGCCCCATCCGACGCAGGCATCGGAGACACCGTTCAGGATCTCGTCGTAGCGGTCGGGACGGAAAAGTTGAAGATCGAGGACGGGGACGCCGCCACCGCAAGAGATGTCAAGCGGGGAAGGGTGTGGGCGGGTGGCAGGCGGCTGCACGTATCGAAGCGGCAAGACGGAGAGACACCGGCGTCAACGAGAGTTTGGACTCTCTCAGGTTGGTCGCTACGCTCCATGGGGTCCGACTGAATCCTTCTGTGTTTCTGTACGTCCACCGAGTGAACGAGCAATCACTATACATCGAGCCATTTGTGCCGAGAACATTCTTAGCATCTTATTTTTTTAGATATCGCCTTTATTCTTCCACAGTGATTACTTGTACCTTCCTGTTTGATTGGTTGTCTATGAACTGAACTAAACTATGATTTATTCAAATCATGGTGTAATTGAGGGAAGTTCGTTGACCATTCGGGTCAATGGGCTGTGACCAAGTGAGAAGTTGACTGAAAGAGAGCTAACCAAGAAAATAAAAAGAACAAATAAATAGAAATAAATAACAAGAAACTTCAAATGAAAAAGTAATCTCCATGACTTTTGTAGATCTCGTTGAGATATACAAAGTTCATGAAGACCTCCAACTAAAAATAGGAAGAAGAAATTTACGAAGTATTTTAAAGAATTAAAACATCAATTATTCATTGTTTTATAATTTTTCCTTTGATTTTTGATAAAATCTGAACAAAATAAATTCTAATAAAATACTAGAAATAAAATTAAATATTAGTATTTTTAGTTTTTTAATAAAAAAATAAAAATAAAAATAAAAATAAAAATCAAGAAAGAAACAATACATAGAGTATATACAAAGTCTTAATTCACAAGGTATTGGACTCTTTCCCACATATCAGGCAGACAGTGTAGCTTGACAATCAAGAGATTACTCGAGTAAAAGCAAGGCAAGCCAATAGTGAGATTCCCTCTAAAAAAAACTGGAAGTGCTAGTACGCAACAGTTTCCGCACCGTGCATCTCATCTCCCTAATCAAGTAGTCTAGTTCTCAGAGGGAAAGTTTCGATGAGGTCTCAAAGAGCTGAGGTTTGTCTCCGGCCGATCAAAGAGGGAGGAGTTGTGGCAGAGAGGTGACGAGGTGGAAAGCGAGGGGTTTGAGTCGTGAAAAGGACACCCGGATTAGACTTCGAAAGCTTCCCAGGTGTGTTCAAATAGCCCGGCTTGTGCCTTGGGTCTCGCTCCGTCCCCATTCCTTCTCACTTCTTCAATCTCTCTACCACTTCGAGGAATGAATTCGCTCTATCTGCACTTATACCTTTTTATTCAGTTTAGTCTCGAACCTTTCCTTATATTTAACCTAATTATTTCCCATTTATCATAGAATAATTTTTTGAGGAGGGACTATTCTACACATTTCTGTCAAATTCTCTATTATTAAGTATGTCTGGTACGATTTTGACGTGTTTTGATTTTTTGAAAAGAGAGTTTTGATCCTTTTAAATTTATTATTTTAATTCTACTTTGTACTTACGCTATGCTATTTACTATATCATTCAAGATTTAATTGCCATTTATTTAGCTATTGAGCTTTTCTTTAGTTTTTAATTTTTTTAGAATTTAATTTGTATAAGCTTTATTAAAATGCAAAATAAAAAGAATAAATGAAAAAGAAACAAATTGAAACATGACAAGAAAAATGGGTTTGGAGAGCACATAATGAGGAGGAGTGAGCAAGCATGTGTCCTTGCCCAAATGCGGGTGAGCGCGTAGAGATCACGCATCCTTGCCTAATTGAATTTCAGCAGGCAACATCAAGTGCGCGTGTTAGGTTGCCGGCGAGCACTCGGGCGAGAACTTGTCAAGCACCCTCGTTCGCTAGACAGAACCCTTTCGGTCTCATTGTTCTTTATTGCAAACAAAACCATCCCCTCAAAACCCAATGACGACGATCTTTTGTCCACATACCCAGCCTCAACCGACCATCGTTTGCGTCATTCACGCCATCATAATTCTCCAATCAGGTATCTCGATACTTCCTCTCTCTCTTTTTTTTATTTCATTACAAATATGGATATATATGTTTTTTTAAGATTTGCTATTTTTTGATATTGTAACATTATGCTTTTGTTATTCAAATTTGTGAACTTGTTGATCATGTAGTAAATTATTAGACTGATATATATTAGATGTTAATCTAATTTTGATAGTCTAATGCATAAGCAAATCAACATGTATACAAGGTACACGATGAAATACCTAAGCCACTACCAATAGAAAGCATAATGTCGTATGAGCATATATCCACCTTTGTATAGAAAGCAACAATATAGTCGTTATATTTGATATCTCGATTCTGTGGAAGATCAAAGGGATCTCACGGTGGGTGAGTTGGTTGACCGTGCTGCTGCTCAAACGAAAGTTGCGCTGGAGGATAAAAAACGCGTCGCGGAGTGGAGACAGCGGTCGAGAAGTTCGTGGCTCCGGGAGGGGGATGCGAATACCTGCCTTCCACCGTGTCGCTAGCGGGAGGCGCAGGTTCAACGCGCTGTGATCCATTTGCATTGATGGGGCTCGCGTGGAGGGGAACAAGGAGATGGGGAGGGCTATTGCGGGCCATTTCAGGAACGTGTCGTCTCGAACCATTCCGAAGGTTTGGAGGTGGCTGGGCCTCGACACCCACGTGGTGGCGGACTCCTGCCTGGACATGCTCGTTCGTGATGTAACCTTGGAAGAGATTAAGGATGCTGTGTGGAATTTGAATGCCGACGCCACTCCGGGCCCTGATGGCTTCCCGTTGTCGTTCTACAAGGATTTTTGGGACTTGGTGGGGCTGGAGGTGTTGGAGGTGGTCTCCGAATTTTGTCGGGGGAACGCTGGGTTTGATAAGATCAACCATGCTCTCATCATTTTGTTGCCCCAAGACGACGGCGCCGTTTTCCATTGATGACTATCGACCAATTGCGGTGTCAAATGCACTATATCTTATTACCGCAAAGGTTCTCGCTTCTCGGCTGACCGGCATTCTTGGCTCTATTGTCTCGCCGTCGCAGTCGGCTTTCGTCCCTGGGAGGCAAATTACGGACTGCCTTACACTTGCGTCTGAGATCATTGCGGAATGGAAGAGGAGGGGCACCTGTGGCATCTTGTGGAAGGTGGACTTTGCAAAGGCCTACGATAGCCTGGATTGGAGATTTCTTTGGTCGGTGCTTAGGAGAAAGGGTTTTCCGGAGGTTTGGATTTCTTGGATGAGGAGATGTGTCACCACTGCCTTGTTTTCGGTCATAGTTAATGACCGTCCGGAGGGAGGTCTGATTCAACCACGGAGGGGGGTGCGCCAGGGGTGCCCTCTTGCACCCATGCTTTTTATCCTTGCTGTAGATGTACTTTCTGATATTGCCACTTGGGTGGTCAACAGGGGCCTGTCGAAGGGGTTTTCCAGGGAGGGTGTGCTGGTCCCTGTCCTGCAATACGCCGATGATACGCTTTTTTTTCATTGGGGGGGCGGGGGGGAAGAGGAGGCTAGGGGCATGGCTATGGCCCTGGAGATTTTTGGTGAGTTGTCGGGTATGGTTAAGAATGATAGCAAATCAAAGTTTGTCCCTTTCAGCCTTGCGGATGTGGATGCCGATGCGTATGAAATGACGTTGGGTTCGGCGTGCTCTTCTCTACCGATGGATTATTTGGGGATGCCCTTGACCTTGGGCAGAACGCGGACGAGAGACTGTCTGAGGGTGGCGGAGAGGGTGGAGGAAAGGTTGGCGGGGTGGAAGTCCGTGATCTTGTCGAGAGGAGTCCGACTGGTTCTGTTAAAGGCGGTCATTGCGTCCATCCCGATCTATTTTTTGTCTAATCGCCGAATGCCTAAGGGGATCAGAGCCCGGATTGAGAAAAGGATGCGGGCTTTTCTGTGGGAAAAGCAGAAGGGTGGGTCCAGAGGGGTCCACCTCGTAGGGTGGGAGGACCTTACTTGCAGGAAAGATCAGGGAGGGTTGGGGGTGAAGTTGCTGGAGCAAATGAATGATGCTTTGCTCCTCAAGTGGGCTAGTAGGATATGGGGGTCGGGGGAGGATCTTTGCTGTGATGTGGTTCGGCGGATCTATGGCATGGGGGGACGTTACCTTCGCAGGTCCCCCATATTGCCGCGCCCACGAGGTTTTGGAGGGGAGTTGTGGAGGTCTTCTTGAAGAATCTTGCGCTCTTTAGGCCGGTTCTCGGTGGGGGAGATTCTTTCTCCTTTTGGACGGATGACTGGACGGAGGGGGGGGGGGGGGCTTTGCTTGCGCTTCCCCCAGCTGTACACCTTGGCTGATGACAAATTTTGCTCGGTTGCAGATTGCTGGGTTGATGGTAATTGGTGCCCCACCTTCTCGGCGAATTTTTCAGACCAAAGACTGGAGGAGTTCTTGGTTTTGCTCGAAGCATTGAGGGAGGTGGGAGTCCTTCGGGGAGACGGGACCACTGGTCTTGGAGGGGGGTCCTTTCTCGGTCAAGAAGGCCTTCGGGGCTATCTCTCGGCCACCGCCGTCGCTCTCGGAGATGCTTAGCCGGGATTGTGCTTGTCTTTGGGCTCTCGGACTTCTGGAGCGGATTGGTTTCTTCCTTTGGCTGCTTAGGAGGCAGAGGCTGATGACGAGGGACAGTTGTGCGAGGCTTTTACGCTCCATCTCGGACAGGTGTTTGCTTTGCAATGCTTCGATTGAGTCCGTGGAACATCTTTTTTCTTTGCCCCGTGGTGTCTCAAGTGTGGCAGGGGGCTGGCATAGATTGGTGCCGTACGGACGGCTTTCACGCCTTCTGGGGGGCGTTACTGGAAAACAAGGTTAGACCGAAGGTGGAGATTCTTCATTCGATGGCCATTCTGTGGGCGATCTGGAGGAGCAGGAACGACTTGCTTTTCTCGGGGACAAAGATTCAATAAGGAAAACGTGTGGTTCTTTGCAAGGCGTTTGGTGGAGGATTGTGTGTTGTAATGGGCCTTTTTTAGCGACGCCTGGTCGTAACTTCCTCTTTCTTCTTTTTTGTTTCTTCCTTCTAATTTATAATAAAGGTTTGGGGCGTGCACCACCGAGTGTATCCCCCTCTTTTGGATTTAAAAAAAAAACAATATAGTCGTTATATCAGACAAATATGTGATGTTTAAATGTTATTATATGTTCATTATTATGGGTAAATCTTAGGTGTACAATAGTGGTTTTGTATACATATATAAGTTGTTAATGAGGGTGGTGTCTATGTGTATACATGAATGTATAGTATGCGAGGATATGTGGGGTATAAGTATATTATATAGAGACTGTGTATATGTGTGGGTTTGGGTATATGTGTGTGTGTGGGGGGGGGGGGGTATGTGGGTTATATATGTGTGTGCATGTGGATGTGTGTGCATGTGGGTATGGATTTGTGGGGATGTGTGTATGGATGCACATTGTGCATGTATGTGTGAGTTTGTGTGTATGCTTCAAAGATGTGTGTCTATACTTCTAGTCAAGATACTTATTATTATGGCAGCTATTATATATGGTAATTACTTTTTTACCACAATTATTTTAAAATCATTTTTTATCTAAGTTTGAAGAAGGAACATTTTCTTCTTTATGTACATTACAGATAATATGTTGAATGGAACATACTAGAGTGGATGTTTGGGAATAGACTAATGTATGCAGTTCCTTTATGAGACCTTTAGGGCATGTTCAGTAACTGGTTGGGTTGGGATATCCTCATGTGAATAGTAGTTGTTTCGATGGTTGGGAGGGATGGAGAAGGTTGGAATGATAAACTGATGTGACGTGACATTGATTATGTGTTATATTAACTTTTAAAATGATTATAACATGTTTTTAATATTAACTTTTTTATTTAAACATGGTTAAAAATTATTATACTAAAGAAAATAAATGGTCCATACAAGTAATCCCAACCCAAGAATGCAGGGATAAACTGGGGGTATGCCAGGATACCTCGGGGTACCCTGGCAACCAAACAGGCCCTTAGACCCCGTTCCATACGTGGGGAGTTTACCCCCCTTAACCTATTCCTTATCTCTCCTACGTGGGTCCCACTTTTCCTCTTTTTAATACATTAAATAAATTAATTCTCTTTTATCAATTCCATAAAAAATAATATATTATACCATCATATCATATAAAAATTATAAACTACTCCACTTCTACTCACTTTTCCAAACTTCAATACAATCACATCATAATAATTACACACTTTTTCAAACTTCAATACAATCATATCACAACAAACCCATTTCAAACCCACCCCCAGTTTAACCTTCTATCCAAACATCAAAACACAAAAATGAGTTACCCTCTACCAGCTTAACCCGCCCTAACCCGCATAGGGTGCGTTTGGTTGATGGGTTATCCCGGGATAACCTGAGAGTGATAACTCGTTTTTCTGTTTTAGTGTTTGGATAGAGGGTTTTGGGTTGAGAGGGTTTGTTGTGATGTGATTGCATTGAAGTTTGGAAATTCGAGTAGTTATTGTGATGTGATTGATCGAAGTTTGGAAAAGTGGGGTTTTGGGGGTTAACCCCCAACCAAATGCCCCCTTATAAAATCTTTTCTATTTGAATAACACATGCACCTAAGGGGAGAATACCATGTATCTATTTTGTATAGATTTGCCATATAACTCTTTTACATGATAAAGGCAATTGCAAGAAATTTTGTGTAAGAGTCGTCATTCTGAAGTTTCCGTAAATAAAAGCTCATTAACATTTACTTTTTTTTATTAAAAAGTTTAATCAAAATCCCTCTTCTCGAGTTCAGGAATTTGGTTTCTAGTCTTTCCTTCTTAGGAAACACCTCGTAAGCATCATTCATCATTCAAATAATTATAGTATGCATTATGCAAGAAACGACTGAATTAGTGATCTTTTGTTATTTGATTCCTGTAGATTACAGTCGCTACACTTTGCCTAAATACTTTTTACAGATGATAAAAGCTTTTCTGGTGTTGGAAGGTGATTTTTTATGTTTATAATTTCCTTTTTCCCATTTCAAAGATTGTAAAGATTTAGTGACACATTATCAGATACAGTTTGTGTTTGTGTTGGTAGTTTTATTAGATTAGGAGATCACTGACATGCACCTTGAGTTGTGAAAACAGTGGTTTAAGCTGGTGCAGAAAATGAAGCTACCGTTCTAGAAATTCAACAAAATGACAAATTTGATATAATATGGAAGATCTCACATGATTGATATCTAGACTTCTCTATAAAGAAGTTTAAATGGGGAGACCCCACTGAACACTGAGGTGTCAGTTTGAAGTTTCTTCTTGAGTTATAAAGGATTTGCTAGTATTCATCCAATAAGTAGGTTCCCTCAGCAGAGAAATTATCTTCTACAGAAATTAATTAAAAACATGCACCTGTTAACTTAGCCATTTTCACCTTTGTAGTGAAATTTATTTTTTGTGTGCAACACATTGCTAATATTTGGCTCATTTTTTTACACAGGGTCAAAAAGTACTGAAAGATTTTTATACTGTAGAAGCTGCAAATGGAACTGTTAGAGTATTTGGAGCATGCGTCACTTATGTAATAGGTGGGTAAATGGATCCCTCCAAGATCCATTTACCCCACCACTGAGTTTTGTCCCACATCGTCCACTGGTGAGACTTGGAGGCCCTGTGGAGGCTATATAAGGAGCCCCAGGCCTCCTGTAACAGATGAGAAAGTTCAATAGAATATCCACCCCTTTGAGGGCTTCTCCCGTGGTTTCATCCCGCTCCTCACGGAGTAGGGTTCCACGTAAAATCTTGCTGCGTTCTTGTTCTATATTATCTTTTCCATGTTTCGCTTCCGCTTCCGATTTTCTAACATGGTATCAGAGCGGGTCGATTCTCGAGGAGTTTATGATATTTTGTTTTTGTTCGAGATTCGAGATCTAGGGTTTCTATTGAAACCCTAATTTTGTTCTTGAAGATTATTTTGAATATTTGTTGTTCGTATTCGAGATTTGTTCAGAAAATCTCCACCATCATTCAGATCTATCTTCAGACGGAGATTTGTTTTTTTTTTTTGACGCTCAGACGGAGATTTGTTTATGCTCATGTTTCACGGTTTTGTTTGAAGCCCTAGCCGCACAGGCGCGGCCTGTACAAGGGCTTTCTCCATTCAGCCAGAGCTCCATCATTCACGTTCTCCCAGGCGTGCAGAGCGCCGTCCATCTCACGAAAGGCCCCTCCAGACGATTCCCACGTGGAGGCCGAGCCCCGACGTTCTGTCTTCTCCTCCAGGCTCATGAGCGGCACCCGAAGGAATGTCTTAGTGAAGACAGGGTTCCATCGTGGAACCCTTGGAACCAGACCCGACAGCTCCTTCACGCGAGCGCAACCTTTGCGCACCTCCAGGCGACAGTCGATCGCCCAGGCGCTCGCGATCATGCCCAGGCGAGTGGTGGCGACGCCCCCTCTCCGCCAGACCTCGGTTCTAGTTTCTCCAACCTCAAGCACCGAGGGCGGCGCTCCCTCCGATTCCGCGTCGCAGCTCGTCGCAGGAGCCCCTCCAGCACAGTCGATCGCCCTCCTCGCGCGCGCAGGCCGCGCGACTCTAGATCCCCGTGCGGTTCCCAGGTGCGGCCCCAAGCGCGGCCCCAAGCAGGCGATGACATATGACACTCCCCTTCCAGGCCGCAAGAAGCCACCAGGCCCAGGCGATCTCCCCAATCCCTCAACTCTCGGCGGCGGCGACGAATAGAAACCCCCATCGGGGGTGGCGATTCTTAAGAGAAGGGGTTTCCCCCGTGGGAACCCTAAAGAGCAACCTGCATTATTTTGAAAAAAATTATTTTGTTGAGAGGGCAGGCTGCTATATATAAAAAAAATGGAGGGGGTTGTTCACTATTCAAAAAAAATGAGAGAGAGGCCTCAGAAAACAAAAAAAGAGGGGGAAGTGAGAGTTGGGCCCAAAGGGGTCGGTGAAATGTTAAAAAAAACGCGTACAATAGAAAAAGCCGTATGCATATTTAAAAAAAATTTGAGCTTTGAAAAATACCGAAAAAATGATGAAAACGGCATATATAAAAAAACGTTTCAAAAAAAATAAACAAATGGACGGCTTATTTTTTTTAAAAAAAAAAGATGAAGAAAAGCCGTAAGGAATCTTTTGAGAATATTCATGTTTTCCCCAGATTTATGTATTATCTTATCTTCTCCTAACGTGGTCAAACAATGTCATTCCGACCAGTATGGGAGAAAGGGGGAGTATATGTAGAGTCACAGGTCTTGTTCTAAGATTCAGATATCAGATTTTTCAGATCGGTCAGATATTCAGACTCTACAAATTTCAGATTCAGACTCGACGATGACACATGCCAATCATTTTTCATTCTTGTTGGTCGGCCAGAGCTTTCATGTGAGCCATAGGGACTCCAGAGCAGAGGACTATTCCCTATGCCATTAAGGGCATGGGTTTTCATGTGGTATCATAGGGACTCCAGAGTAGAGTATGTTGGACATGTGAGCCCACGGCGAGCCATTATGCAATAAATGTTATTGTAATTCACTCCTTAATCTGAAATAAAGAGTAAATAATTTGCATAATAGGTCCCTTAGTACAATTAGGGTTATGTACCATGGCCATCTTAATGATCATACAGCTGTTGATTCAATTATTGAATCATAGAGGCTGGTGCTTAGATGAATATCTAATGAGTTAGATTGAGGACTCATCAAGCACCGTCAAATGATTATTAAGAGATGATCTCCAGCCTGAGTAGGAGATAGAAATCCTTTCTCAGTTAGGCTGATATCTGACCGACTTCTTGATGCAGGTCCTCTGCATAGGAATAGAGATTCGGAGGTGTCAGATTAGTTAGGTCAAAGAGTTGACTTAACGAGATCGAGATAACCAAAGTCCTATATCATATGCTGTCATGATATAGGCACACATCCTCTGACCGGAGACAGATGTGTTACTATATGTCTGAGTATGTACATTTGGCAAACCAATAGGTTGATGGCCTAATCAAGGTCTATACACCGGCGCGCTGGTGTGCATATAAGGGCATATGAGTAATACGATCTCTCAAAGGGATCATACAGGTTCACTACTGAACCGGAAGACATGAGCTCACTCATGAGATATTGGGAAGAATCAAATTCCGTGCGCACGGTCGTCTCGCTTTGGAAGCTTGACTGAATTTGTTGGTTTGATATATACTTTTGGAAAGTATATGATCAAGACCTAGGTATGATATATGCTTTTGGAAAGTATATGATCAATACCGACTCCCAATGATCGAATGAGAAACTTACTGATAAAACCCTGAAGTAGACAGTATAAAGTTGATCTAATACTCCGGGTTTTAATCTGAGTCTTCCAGTATGCAGGATGTACAGGTATTAGGAATACCTGAGGGTGATGTGATCATAAACGATTGTATAACCATGACGCTTCCATTCCTAGGGAGTGATGAAACGGGTCTGGATTTTAGTGACTCCTCTCAGTAGAGAAGAAATCTCATCTTAGTCGAAATGTTGGACATTGATCTGAATGTGATTCAGAATCAATGAGAAGATTAGATTTATGGTCTTGATTTAATCAAGCATCTATGGGAGGCCCGAGATCTGGATTTGAGATATGATCTCAATATCCATGTCACTATACGTGGAACAATACAATCGCCCTGTCCTTATCTCTAAGTATTCGCGGAGAAAGCGCATTATCCTTGAAAGAGTTCATGGATAATTCTATTGTTGATATATGTATCCAAGCATTGAGAAAATGGATAATTAAATGTGATTTAATTATCATGAATAATATGAATTTGATTCATTTTATAAGGAGAGTTGTCTTAGATAATTAAATGTGATTTGATTATCAAAGATGTAAATAATATGAATGTGATTCATATTATTTGAGCACATGAGAATAAGTTATCCAATATAATTAAATGTGATTTAATTATTATGGATAAGAATAATGTGGATAGTAATATCCAATTATTCATAATATATTATAAATGTGATTTATAATGTATTGGAGAGAGTTAAGTATAATTTATATTAGTAGATTAATTATTAATGTGTATTGGATACACATTGTCTAATTAATTGAAAATATAAATTACATTTTATTTTGGGTTGTGAATGTGATTTACAAATTTCCAATGGCATGATTGCAATGTTCACAAAATAAATTGGATTTATTTTTGTGAAATAATATTCAACAAAAGTTGTTGAGATATATTAGAGAGAATTATGAGATAATACAATCTCATATAATAGGAGAGGCATCCACCTTCCATATAGGAAGAGTGGACGGCCACAATTCCCACAAGGAATGTGGTGGCCGTCCACCCCTCTTATGGAAGGAGGCTTGCCTCCTTTCCTATTTCTCTAATTGAGATTGATTTAATATAAATCAAATTATATTCTACATATATTTGATTTTTATTAAATTAATTGTTGTTGGTTTTTACCAACATAAATCTTAGCCATTGAAAGAAACACAATCAATGAGAACCATTGGATTTGTGTTGTCCCATGGATTGAGATCCATGGATCCCAAAACCATATAAATAGAGAGGCATACCCATGCTCTCTCTTTACACATAATGCTTGAGAAGCATCTCTCTCTCCCTCTCTCTTTCTCTCTAGAGGTCAGCCCTCTCTCTCCCTCTCATGGCCGTCCACCATGGATGCCATGGAGAGGTTCTCCATCGCCGTGGCAGCGTCGTTATGCTGCCTGTTCTTCTGCTCGTGGATCTCCGTCTTCCTCGGTGCGCCTCGCTTGTGAAGAAGACGTTGGATCTCGTGTGTCGAGATCAGGAGATCCGCCGCTTGGATCATCAACATGGATTGCGAGAAGCACACGGTTCATCCCCGCGCTCGCAAGCGTCTCCTCCGTCGGATCGGACTTGAGACAGGAGGTCTCTTCGTTTAGAGACTCGATCGCAACCACGCTTCAAGAGGTAATCCTATTACTTGTTTGTGGTTTAGACGAAACGATCCGAGAAGTGTTCTTGGATCATGTGGTTTCGTCGTGAGACATTTTTTTTTAAATTCCGCTGCATCGAGAAACTAGTCCGACTAGTCGCTCCTCGTCGTATTCGATACGACGCTCACGCTTCCGTGATGCGCTTGAGGATCTAACCATATCCTTCAAGTGGTATCAGAGCCTTAGGTCGACGGTTTCGAATAATGATTCGTTAACCAAGGACGACTTGGGTTCGTTAAGGTCGTGAAAGTTTTTATCGCATTTGATTTCGCAGATCTATTTAGTAAAGAAATTCGGCACTGTTTATATTGTTTAAACACGAATTTTATACTTGGATTATGTTCCCCATTAAATAAGGAAACCATAGGATCTGAGTTTGCGTAAATCGGATTTCGTATGCTCGAGATATGGTCGTTTTAATGAACATGTATGCACTGTTGCGGGAACTGTGAATCTGAACGTGATTAAAATGTTAATTACTGTTTAGACTTGCCTCGAAATACGTGAAACATCACTTAGGTTCTGTCCAAAATCAAATTAGCAAACTTTAGAAATTGACTTTACTTAATTTGGATTTAATATGATTGAGATATGCCAATTTTAGTAAGTAGGGGTCACTGCTGAAATTGCTTTCCTAATCTAGAACCAAGTGATTGTCAATTAGTGAAATTAATTGTTAATTTCGTGAAATAATCTTGAAAAATATTTGTGAAATATTGAAACATGATTATTTGCCTAATTGACTTGGCCCCAACCAATTAGTTGATTAGATTTGATCTAAACCTTAATTGGAATTACAATCATCAATCTTCTTTCTTGAATAGGACTTGGGAATTTGCCTAGCAAATTTCCTTAAAATCAAAATTGTTTTGATTACTATATGGTATAATCTCGGTTGAAGAACCGATGATCATCTCAAGTACAAAATAATCAATTTGGCATTATCCTTTCCCGAGGTGGATATGGTGTCTAGTCGGGGATCGCTGGTCAGCGGGTTGCAACGTATGTGGTCCGCCCCACTCCCGTCGGTACTGGCCATGACAGCGGGTAGGGCCGGGATAATGTCCGAGGGATTATGATGTATTTTTCTAATTATTAAAATACGAATTAATACGTACTTTGAGAATAATACCATATATATATTCAAGCATAAAATTAAGTTTGATTGATTAAATTAGATTGATAATTAATTTAATATGATTAAGTTAATTATATCCAATTGAGAATACTCTAATATGATTAGAGTTAATAATTCCCTTGGAAGAATTAATTATATGAATGTGATTCAAAGTAATTAATTAAATTTGAATAAGAGGTGGACGATCACATAAGTGACATCCATGGTCTCCCGTCAAGGCGAAGGGTTTCCGTCGCCAGGGATTGTATATAGGAGACGCCTGTACGAAGTGACAGCTCCTATATACAAGCGCATCTGGATCGGACTCTTTGCTTCTCGAAAAAGTAAGGCCGTATGCGTAGTGACCCCAATATCGGATCCTCATATTATTGGGGCGATATTGGATTGCGCATAGCGAGTTCTATTCCTGTTGACGGTTGGTTCAATTAACGACGGGTCAACATCACCTTAGGGGTGGTGGGCCCGGGTGTTAAAGACCGAATTGGGAAATGCAAGTTGGACTTGTAAGGCAGAATGTGTTCCCGCTTCTCTTTATTGAAGTTGCAGTTTCTCATATTATTGGGATGTAACAAAGATAAAGAGGAGATCCCAGATCTTGCTGAGATATAATGGTAAGTATATCTCTTACATTGAAAGTGATTAAGGGAATGAACTTTCATCGTTGACATGGCAAGACAACTTTGATATAAAATTCCTAATTCAAAGTAAAACATGTATATATATAAATATATACCCCTATGCAAATTACTTATTTCAGATAATCCTTCATTAAACCCACTCAATGTTATATACTCATTAATAACCAGTAGAATATCATGGATTAGATCCTTAATCCAGATATTGTACTTGCGATTGGACACATAATGTATGTGGTTGCAATGTGCAAGATTCCTCATAATAATGAGAAGTGATAATTAAATAAGACAATAGGACTAAAACCCTAGGGTTTGTATGTCTCTATAAGTCTTGATCTCATTGAATGTACTTTGGAAGTGACATGTCGATGATCATCGTAATTATCAAATAATCCTTATAAAATTAATAAAGATATTTTGGCATACATATGTGCTCTAAGACATTTAATCATGAATGATGTGGTTCTCTACATCATGCAGAATGGTAGCTCTATAAGAGATGATGTATTCAAATTATTTGAATACCTACCTGAACCTATGTTTTAAGAGTTTAGATGGATGTAGATGATGAGTGTCATCATTCTACTATCTATACTCTAGTCATTCATGAAGCTTCATAATATTCATATTGTATGAATTGGGTGAAGCTTGTATAAATGTTGAAATACTCTAATATTGAAATTTTTGATTTTAACATAAGAGATCCTTATTCTTAAGCAATGGTTGTTTATAGATAAAGGGAGCGCAGTGGAAGCATGGGTTGGACTCAAGCAAGAAGTATAATCAAATAGTTGACTGTACTTCTGTGACTTCCATATGACATCCAAAGAGTTGGATGAATGCCAATGCTGCAATAAGTTGATGTGTTGATAGTATGACTATCAAATCTATCTAGAATCCTTAGAGAAGGAATCAGATAGTGCATCAGATTAATCTACATATAATCATTGATATTGACTCACTTATTTGATAAGATAAGGTCTAATAATTGTATCTCAATTTTCTAATGACACTTGCAATTGGTTGCATATGTATTAGAAATTTGATCTTAAGGTTTATTAGTCATCCATGTTGAAAGTGATGCAAGTGTTGCAACAATTTCCATGAGATCAATAGACTTCATATTTTCAGTGGTAGCCCTTAGTCTTAGAGAATGTCTCTATGACCTAGATATTAGAATACACTCATTGTTTATTTCTAAATGTTGGGAATAAACATGAAATCTGGAATAGACCTATCATAAAGAGTTATGATGGAGATATTTCAGATAGTAATCATACATCTAGTGGGCTCCACTAAATTAGAAAATTAATGAATGGTTCATTAAAATTTCTAATACTGAAAATTAAACCTTTAAAGATCAATAGGAGGATAAAGATCATGTGACAATGATCTGACATAATGTTTTGGACATATATCTGTTGATGAGATCAATGGACAAGTAAGAGATGAAATTTTAGAATGTCTAAAATTTCAAAACTTGCATACTTATGAATATTATATTCAAAGTAAAATGTCCAATACACCCTTCTTCTTGGGAAAGGTGTAAGATGTCAAGGTATTAAGGATCTCATACATATTGATGTATGTGAATCATCTATATCAGAATAAACATTATGGATATGTGATATCTATTAGTGATATGAGATTTCTTCTCTTCACTTAGAAAACTTTGAAATGTTCAAAGATTTCACAATTTTGGTTTAGAACCAAAGTTTGAAGGAAGATGAAATGAATTTGATCTAATCAAGGTAGCTTGTACCTATTAGATAAATTCAAGGAATACCTTATGGAGATGTGAATATCATTTCTATCTCACCCCTCCTAATGAGCCTTAACTCAATAGAGTTGTAGGGAGATACAATTGATCATGTGTGACATGATTTGATCAATGATTAATCATAGCATAATTATCTCTTAGTTTCCAGGTATATATATGTGGTAGAGACTGCATTATATATCCTTAATAAGGTTCCATGTGATTAAGCTGGAATCTGGCACTAGAGAGTGCTACTTCATTAGGAAAATAAAGGATGGTATTGGATACCTACTTTATGACCTTGAGATTCTTAAAAGATCTAATCTTTGAGAATATGATTCTTATATGATGACTCTCTTGAGAATCAAGATGAAAATGAAGTGAAGGAACTCATTTAATCTTGAAAAGATAATGAGGCTCCTGATATTGGAAACTTAAAGGACAATTAAAGATGAAACCCTAATACCTCTTCAAATAAGTTTGAGGATGGATTCCATGTGTTAGTTAAATCTAAAAATGATCGGACTTCATGTGATGAAGCTCCTGAGGATCATGACATGGAAAGATGGATGTTAGCAATAAAAGTCTAATGTAGACTTCATATACAAGTGTCGTATATGGACCCTCGAGGATCCACCTATATGGGTCAGACCCATTAAGGTGTAAATGGATCTTCAAGAGAAAGAGGGAACCTGATGAGAAGGTGTAGACCTTCAAAGCACGGTTCGTAGCCATGAGCTACACACCGAAGAGAAGACATCGCTTGCGATGAGACTTGCTCTCCAGTGACCTTGCTTTAACCCATCAGAATATTGCTAACTATAGCTGCACAACTTGACTATGGCATCTTCATGATGTGAGTCAAGATTGCATTCCTCTATGAATACCTCTCTGAGGATATTCATATGAAGTAGCCCCAGGGCTTCATGGTTGAGGAAAGCAAGGTGTGCTAGGTGAAGAACTCCATTTTTGGACTCCAATAAGCTTCCTGTAGTTGGAACATAAGATTTGATGAAATTATAAATGTTATGATTTCAGATAGAATCTTGATGAACCATGTGAAGCTTAGTGGGAGTGCCATTGTGTTCATCGTGCTAAATGTAGATATTATTCTAATCATTTGGAATGATATAAGGATAATAATAAGTGTTTTAAAATTTGGTTGTTTCATACCTTGAGATACGATTCCAAGGATACCTCTTAGATCTTAATTCTGAAGTCGTTCAGAAGCAAAGAGAAGAGGGTATTGGGACTGTCGCATTAGTAGTACACCTTGGACTTATTCCATTTTCTGGACAATTCCAAGAAAAGCTTCCTTCCCTTAAGATGTGGTAGTGACCTGTCTAGAGGGATAGCACCTCAAAGAGTTGAGGAAGTGAATGCTAGAACTACTTGCACTTGTGCATCAGTTATGAGAAGCTGAATGTATGCTAGATGTGTACAAGAACCAGATGTCTACCATGCAGTGGGAGTAGTAAACTGTTACTAATCCTACTATGGGGATAAAACACTTGATTGCAGTAATAATAATATCTTCAAAGATGATAAAACTTGGAGATAGTAATCTCAAAGTCTTATCTTCAAAAGTTTAAGACCTTGTAGATAGTGATCTATAAGGGTCTTAACTGTAGATACCTTAGGAGATAGAGATCTCCAGGAATGAAGGTATTCTAATAAGGATTATGGAAATACTGGTTATGATAATTAATAAGATGTAGTGTCAAGGACACTATAACCAACAAAATTGAGTATTAGTTGCATGAGATGTAACATTCGCATTGGATGCGAGCACTATTACTAGGAGATATGCAAGTGCCGTAAAAGGACTTGGCATAGTCTCTTGGGAACGGAGTGACTGATCAACTTACCTAGCTATTTTCTAAATAGCCTATGATTGTCACATGAGTGTGGGTTTAAATGATTAGCCCATTAATGGCTCTTTGGGCTAGTGGGAGATTGTTGGACATGCGAGCCCACGGCGAGCCATTATGCAATAAATGTTATTGCAATTCACTCCTTAATCTGAAATAAAGAGTAAATAATTTGCATAATAGGTCCCTTAGTACAATTAGGGTTATGTACCATAGCCATCTTAATGATCATACATCTGTTGATTCAATTATTGAATCATAGAGGCTGGTGCTTAGATGAATATCTAATGAGTTAGATTGAGGACTCATCAAGCACCGTCAAATGATTATTAAGAGATGATCTCCAGCCTGAGTAGGAGATGGCAATCCTTTCTCAGTTAGGCTGATATCTGACCGACTTCTTGATGCAGGTCCTCTGCATAGGAATAGAGATTCGGAGGTGTCAGATTAGTTAGGTCAAAGAGTTGACTTAACGAGATCGAGATAACCAAAGTCCTATATCATATGCTGTCATGATATAGGCACACATCCTCTGACCGGAGACAGATGTGTTACTATATGTCTGAGTATGTACATTTGGCAAACCAATAGGTTGATGGCCTAATCAAGGTCTATACACCGGCGCGCTGGTGTGCATATAAGGGCATATGAGTAATACGATCTCTCAAAGGGATCATACAGGTTCACTACTGAACCGGAAGACATGAGCTCACTCATGAGATATTGGGAAGAATCAAATTCCGTGCGCACGGTCGTCTCGCTTTGGAAGCTTGACTGAATTTGTTGGTTTGATATATACTTTTGGAAAGTATATGATCAAGACCTAGGTATGATATATGCTTTTGGAAAGTATATGATCAATACCGACTCCCAATGATCGAATGAGAAACTTACTGATAAAACCCTGAAGTAGACAGTATAAAGTTGATCTAATACTCCGGGTTTTAATCTGAGTCTTCCAGTATGCAGGATGTACAGGTATTAGGAATACCTGAGGGTGATGTGATCATAAACGATTGTATAACCATGACGCTTCCATTCCTAGGGAGTGATGAAACGGGTCTGGATTTTAGTGACTCCTCTCAGTAGAGAAGAAATCTCATCTTAGTCCAAATGTTGGACATTGATCTGAATGTGATTCAGATTCAATGAGAAGATTAGATTTATGGTCTTGATTTAATCAAGCATCTATGGGAGGCCCGAGATCTGGATTTGAGATATGATCTCAATATCCATGTTACTATACGTGGAACAATACAATCGCCCTGTCCTTATCTCCAAGTATTCGCGGAGAAAGCGCATTATCCTTGAAAGAGTTCATGGATAATTCTATTGTTGATATATGTATCCAAGCATTGAGAAAATGGATAATTAAATGTGATTTAATTATCATGAATAATATGAATTTGATTCATATTATAAGGAGAGTTGTCTTAGATAATTAAATGTGATTTGATTATCAAAGATGTAAATAATATGAATGTGATTCATATTATTTGAGCACATGAGAATAAGTTATCCAATATAATTAAATGTGATTTAATTATTATGGATAAGAATAATGTGGATAGTAATATCCAATTATTCATAATATATTATAAATGTGATTTATAATGTATTGGAGAGAGTTAAATATAACTTATATTAGTAGATTAATTATTAATGTGTATTGGATACACATTGTCTAATTAATTGAAAATATAAATTACATTTTGTTTTGGGTTGTGAATGTGATTCACAAATTTCCAATGGCATGATTGCAATGTTCACAAAATAAATTGGATTTATTTTTGTGAAATAATATTCAACAAAAGTTGTTGAGATATATTAGAGAGAATTATGAGATAATACAATCTCATATAATAGGAGAGGCATCCACCTTCCATATAGGAAGAGTGGACGACCACAATTCCCACAAGGAATGTGGTGGCCGTCCACCCCTCTTATGGAAGGAGGCTTGCCTCCTTTCCTATTTCTCTAATTGAGATTGATTTAATATAAATCAAATTATATTCTACATATATTTGATTTTTATTAAATTAATTGTTGTTGGTTTTTACCAACATAAATCTTAGCCATTGAAAGAAACACAATCAATGAGAACCATTGGATTTGTGTTGTCCCATGGATTGAGATCCATGGATCCCAAAACCATATAAATAGAGAGGCATACCCATGCTCTCTCTTTACACATAATGCTTGAGAAGCATCTCTCTCTCCCTCTCTCTTTCTCTCTAGAGGTCAGCCCTCTCTCTCCCTCTCATGGCCGTCCACCATGGATGCCATGGAGAGGTTCTCCATCGCCGTGGCAGCGTCGTTATGCTGCCTGTTCTTCTGCTCGTGGATCTCCGTCTTCCTCGGTGCGCCTCGCTCGTGAAGAAGACGTTGGATCTCATGTGTCGAGATCAGGAGATCCGCCGCTTGGATCATCAACATGGATTGCGAGAAGCACGCGGTTCATCCCCGCGCTCGCAAGCGTCTCCTCCGTCGGATCGGACTTGAGACAGGAGGTCTCTTCGTTTAGAGACTCGATCGCAACCACGCTTCAAGAGGTAATCCTATTACTTGTTTGTGGTTTAGACGAAACGATCCGAGAAGTGTTCTTGGATCATGTGGTTTCGTCGTGAGAATTTTTTTTTTTAAATTCCGCTGCATCGAGCAACTAGTCCGACTAGTCGCTCCTCGTCGTATTCGATACGACGCTCACGTTTCCGTGATGCGCTTGAGGATCTAACCATATCCTTCAGAGTACCATTCTCTGAGCCAGATAGATCCAGTTTCACACTCCAGCCCGTTCGTCCTCCTCACATGCACGCCATGAGAAGCAACGTCCTCGACTGCAGCGGCTGTGCGCGTTGGGTTGATATTGTCTGTAGTGTCATGTATTGTGAGTTGAGTTTCTTTCTGTTTGTCCAAGCTGAGCATTGCATGCTCCAGCTTGAGGGGGAGTGTTAGAGTATTTGGAGCATGCGTCACTTATGTAATAGGTGGGTAAATGGATCCCTCCAAGATCCATTTACCCCACCACTGAGTTTTGTCCCACATCGTCCAGTGGTGGGACTTGGAGGCCCTGTGGAGGCTATATAAGGAGCCCCAGGCCTCCTGTAACAGATGAGAAAGTTCAATAAAATATCCGCCCCTTTGAGGGCTTCTCCCGTGGTTTCATCCCGCTCCTCACGGAGTAGGGTTCCACGTAAAATTTTGCTGCGTTCTTGTTCTATATTATCTTTTCCAAATTTCGCTTCCGCTTCCGATTTTTAACATGGTATCAGAGCGGGTCGATTCTCGAGGAGTTTATGATATTTTGTTTTTGTTCGAGATTCGAGATCTAGGGTTTCTATTGAAACCCTAATTTCGTTCTTGAAGATTATTTTGAATATTTGTTGTTCGTATTCGAGATTTGTTCAGAAAATCTCCACCATCATTCAGATCTATCTTCAGACAGAGATTTGTTTTTTTTGACGCTCAGACGGAGATTTGTTTATGCTCATGTTTTACGGTTTTGTTTGAAGCCCTAGCCGCACAGGCGCGGCCTGTACAGGGGCTTTCTCCATTCAGCCAGAGCTCCATCATTCATGTTCTCCCAGGCGTGCAGAGCGCCGTCCATCTCACGAAAGGCCCCTCCAGACGATTCCCACGTGGAGGCCGAGCCCCGACGTTCTGTCTTCTCCTCCAGGCTCATGAGCGGCACTCGAAGGAATGTCTTAGTGAAGATAGGGTTCCATCGTGGAACCCTTGGAACCAGACCCGACAGCTCCTTCGCGCGAGCGCAACCTTTGCGCACCTCCAGGCGACAGTCGATCGCCCAGGCGCTCGCAATCATGCCCAGGCGAGTGGTGGCGACGCCCCCTCTCCGCCAGACCTCGGTTCTAGTTTCTCCAACCTCAAGCACCGAGGGCGGCGCTCCCTCCGATTCCGCGTCGCAGCTCGTCGCAGGAGCCCCTCCAGCACAGTCGATCGCCCTCCTCGCGTGCGTAGGCCGTGCGACTCCAGATCCCCGTGCGGTTCCCAGGTGCGGCCCCAAGCGCGGCCCCAGGCAGGCGATGACATATGACACTCCCCCTCCAGGCCGCAAGAAGCCACCGGGCTCAGGCGATCTCCCTAATCCCTCAACTCTCGGCGGCGACGACGGCGAATAGAACCCCCCATCGGGGGTGGCGATTCTTAAGAGAAGGGGTTTCCCCCGTGGGAACCCTAAAGAGCAGCCTGCATTATTTAAAAAAAAATTATTTTGTTGAGAGGGCAGGCTGCTATATATAAAAAAATGGAGGGGGGTTGTTCACTTTTCAAAAAAAATGAGAGAGAGGCCCCGGAAAACAAAAAAAGAGGGGGAAGTGAGAGTTGGGCCCAAATGGGCCGGTGAAATGTTAAAAAAAATGAATTTTCGAAAAAAAAGGCGCGTACAATAGAAAAAGCCGTATGCATATTTAAAAAAAAATTTGAGCTTTGAAAAATGCCGAAAAAAATGATGAAAACGACATATATAAAAAAAATGTTTCAAAAAATAAAAAATAAAAAATGGACGGCTTATTTTTTTTAAAAAGATGAAGAAAAGCTGTAAGGAATCTTTTGAGAATATTCATGTTTTCCCCAGATTTATGTATTATCTTATCTTCTCCCAACGTGGTCAAACAATGTCACTCCGACCAGTATGGGAGAAAGGGGGAGTATATGTAGAGTCACATGTCTTGTTCTAAGATTCAGATATCAGATTTTTCAGATCGGTCAGATATTCAGACTCTACAAATTTCAGATTCAGACTCGACGATGACACATGCCAATCATTTTTCATTCTTGTTGGTCGGCCAGAGCTTTCATGTGAGCCATAGGGACTCTAGAGCAGAGGACTATTCCCTATGCCATTAAGGGCAAGGGTTTTCATGTGGTATCATAGGGACTCCAGAGTAGAGTACCATTCTCTGAGCCAGATAGATCCAGTTTCACACTCCAGCCCGTTCGTCCTCCTCACATGCACGCCATGAGAAGCAACGTCCTCGACTGCAACGGCTGTGCGCGTTGGGTTGATATTGTCTGTAGTGTCATGTATTGTGAGTTGAGTTTCTTTCTGTTTGTCCAAGCTGAGCATTGCATGCTCCAGCTTGAGGGGGAGTGTTAGAGTATTTGGAGCATGCGTCACTTATATAATAGGTGGGTAAATGGATCCCTCCAAGATCCATTTACCCCACCACTGAGTTTTGTCCCGCATCGTCCAGTGGTGGGACTTGGAGGCCCTGTGGAGGCTATATAAGGAGCCCCAGGCCTCCTGTAACAGATGAGAAAGTTCAATAGAATATCCGTCCCTTTGAGGGCTTCTCCCGTGGTTTCATCCCGCTCCTCACGGAGTAGGGTTCCACATAAAATCCCGCTGCGTTCTTGTTCTATATTATCTTTTCCATGTTTCGCTTCCGCTTCCGATTTTCTAACAGGAACTGTTCAAGAAGTTGTGAAGTCCTTCATTACACATGTTAACATTTTAGATATACACTTTAGATGGAGTGGGAAGGGAACCAACACTATTCCAGATAGAGGGGTATGTGGTCCACTTGTATCAGCTATCTTAGTGGCACCAAGTAAGTTCACAGTTAGAATGACCGTGAGCCTTTCTTCAAGGGCTTCATCTTTTATAAGGTCTTTATCAGCTTTAAAATCTTCTACAGTAAGGTTTATTGAAACCATCTTTTTGTTTGTTTAACTATATCTTATGTGTAAGCTGCATGCACATAGCTTTAGTGCTTATGTATACCACAATATCTAATATGCAGTCTTATATTTATAGATCTTATATTTATAGAGAACTGAAACACTTTAAGCTACATGGATCTCATTTCACTCAGTCAGATAAAGATAGCAATCAGAAATTTTGATTCTGCTAACAAAATTGGAGGTTTTGTCCCAGTTTAAAAGGTGGGGCTTGGATAATTTGGATCATTTCTTAGCATGTCGCATTTGCATGCCTAAAACTTGCTCTTTTCAAGTTGACTTGGAAGAACGTTAAATGCCATGATATCATGAGGTACTTCCAGATGGCAGTGCAGTTGTTGTCAAGCAGATTTCTTCCATGTCTGGGCAAGGAAACTGTGATTTCCCGAATGAGATATGCATGATATCTACTCTGCAGCATCTGAACACTGTAAAGCATCACGGGTGATGTGTATCGAAGGAAATCAGCTATTGCTCATATATGAATACTTGGAAAACAACTCCCTTGTTCGTGCTCTATTTGGTATGTTCTACGATTACTTTCATATGCATATTTTTTAGTTAGTTGCTCTCGTCAATCACTTCACTTCCAAAAAAGATGCTTATAACTTCAGGTCCTGAGGAAACAAGACTGGCATTAGAGTGGAAGACAAAGTGGAAGATCACTCTGGCTATAGCAAGGGGATTAGACTATCTTCATGAGGAATCAAGGCTAAAGATGGTACACAGAGACATCAAATCAAATAATGTCTTATTTGACAAGGATCCCAATGCAAAGATAACCTACTTTGGTTTAGTAAAACTTGATGATGAGAGGCACACTCACAATTTTACTAGGTTTGCTGGAACCATGTAAGTAAATCACCATTACTAGAAGTTTTACTTTATGCAATTATAGTTGATAAGTACATGAAATGGTTATATAGCAACGCTTACAGGTTTGACGGGGTTCAAAATCCTGATGAACCTGTATTTCTTTTTCCAATCTTCAGTGTGAGCTCCCCCACATTACTCATTAGCGAGCTCATAGGCACGTAAGAGCGAGGATGGTGTGCTCGCCCACTTTAATAGGACATGTCTATGGGCTTTTCTCTTTTGTTTTTCTCAATCATCTTTCCTTTGCTAGACTCTTGGTTCTTTGTCTTGTGATTGTTTATCTTCTTGAGTAAGGGCCAATTTTTATTAAAATGACCCTTCTTCTTGCAGTTGTAGTACTAAAGATCACCTTCCTTCTTTCGATCATTTTTCTTGAAGAATTCTAGAAATTTCTGGTGAACATAGCCATGTCATCTACAGAACTCTCTTCTGATGTTGACTCAATTGCTGGAAGTGCAATGCTCTTTTTCTTTTTCTTTTCTGCTTCTATTTTAGCAATATGAGTCTTCTCTTCACAGGCAAGGAACTTTCCTATGAGTTTGTTAACAAGAAGAGTCTTGACGTTGTAGGCTTCTTTGATTGCAATTGCTATTGTGCGACATATTGTTGTGAGGGATTCTAACTCAGTGATCTCTGCTTTGAGAATCCTAAGATTGTTAATGATAACCAAGAATCTTGTATACATATCTTTGATTGATTCTCTGATCTCCATCTTGAATAGCTCACACCTTTCTCGTTGAAGGCTAACATGCGATTCTTGCAATTTTGAGGTTCCTTCACAGGTGACACTGAGCTTATTCCATATCCCATATACAGTCTTGCATGTCGAGACACGATCAAAATCATATATAATAATGGCAAATAACATAGCATTCATTGCCTTGGAGTTGTATGTAGTTATCTTTTTGTCACTGTCTATCAAAACAGTTCTAGTGGTTGGTCTGGGGTACCTAGTTTCTATGATGTTCTACACATCAATATCAATGGACTCTAGAAAAATATGCATGCATATCTTCCAGTGTTTGTAGTTTGATCCATCAAGTGGGGTGGTCCGACAATAGACTGACTTTCGAAGCTTTTTGCTTGTTGATGCTACCATGTGTACTTTCGAGGCTCTATGTTGAAGTACTGATCTAAGCTCTGATACCAAATGTGAGTTTAGGGATCATGACACCATTAAAGAGGGGTGAATAGTGGTCTGAGGCAGTTTTGAATTTTTTCACGGAATAACCAACAAGCACCTAATATTCAATCAAGCTATCCAATCAACACACTGCACAAACCCACCTGGGTAAAAACCACGACTTGAGTCTATCGACTCGAGATTTCTGGTTAGCCAATCTAACAAACTGCTTTACTATAAAGCCCGATATACAGAGCATAAAACTTCATAGTTTTAGATCAAACACCAATATCAACACTATAGATCACACTATAGCAACCATAGAAGAACAAACAAGATTCGACTTTCTTCTGACTTTCACTTGAATAAGAAGATCATGTAAATCCAGGTACTTCCTACAAACTTAAGGATCAAACACCAAGAAGTTCCAAACGAAGATGTTGAATGCTAGGGTTTAGGCCTTAGCGCATCACAAAAGCATGAAGATCACATCAAAAATGATCTAGGTCAACTAGTCATACTAGTTGGAAGGGGCAGTGGAATTTAAAATATTTTAAAAGATGAAACCACATGATTTGAGAAACTTCTTAAACCGTTTCATCAAATTAGAAACAAGTAATTAGGATTATCTCTTGAAGCGTGTTTGCGATCGTGAATCTCTAAACAAAGAGACCTCTTGTCTTAAGTCCGATCCGACGAAAAAGCACTTGCAGGCACACGGATGAGACACGTAGCTCCCACAATCCGAGTTGATGATCCGAGCGAATAATATCCTGATTTTGTCTCATGCAATACATATCCTTCTCCATAGGCAAGAAGCATCAAAGACGACAGAGATCTACGAGCAGTCGATCCGACATCACAACAAGGACACGATCTCGACGGTGCTCTCAACAACCCTCAAGTGGAAGACCACTAGGGTTTGAGAGAGAGAGAGAGCCAATGGATGTGTATGAGAGAGAGAGAAAGAGATTTATTGCAACAACTTGTATTGAAATTATTGTAGTAGAGAAGGCTAGGGCTACCTTTCCTTTTGTACTAAATTGGATGGTGGAGATGCACTCTTAATTCAAATCAATGGTTGAGATTTTATTGCAATAATTTGCAATAACAATTACTTAATATGAAAGAAAAGAAATATGTTGCAAATAGTCTTGACATATTTAATTTCAATAAAATCAACAAGATTTTCATGAATAAAGTAGGACTAAGGGCCTCCTTCCATTTAAGGGGGAAGGAGAAAGCCTCCTTCCCCTTTAAGAGCCATAGGCGCCCATGGTGGATTGGAAAGAGAAAAATTTCTCTTCAATTACCATATAATGTAATCTCATGACATTAAATCTTATTCACGAATTAATTTTAAAAAAAATTTGGCAAATTATTTGTGACAATTGCAATCAAACCATTGACAATTAGGAATCAAATTTAACCACCCATGATAAAATGTAAATTGCATTTACAATTAATTGTCCAATGTGAATCTAATTCACATCAACATTTAATTCATAAATTCTATTTACAATTAAATCTCTCCAACATATTATGAATCATATTTATAATATTTATGACTATTATGGATAGTAATATCCACATTAATCACATCTTTAACAACTAAATCATATTTAATTATATTAGATGTCAATTCTCATGTCCAAATAATATGGATCATATTCACATTATTTATGATAATTAAATCATATTTAATTGTCCATTTTCCATTGCTCAGATACATCATCAACAATTGAATTATTCTTGAACTCTTTTCAAGAACAATGTGCTTACTCTGCGGATACTTAGAGATAAGGACATAACGATTGTATATTCCATGTATAATGACTTGGATATTGAGATCATATCTCAAATCCAGATCTCGAGAACCTCTCATATATGTTTGATTGAATCAAAATGTATATCTAATCTTCTTATTGCATTCGAATCATATTCAGATCAATGTCCACCATTTGGACTAAGGTTAGTTTATTGATCTACTTATAAGAGTAGTCACTAAGATCCAAACATGTTTCATCACTCCCTCGGAATAGAAGTGTCATAGTTATACAATCATATACGATCACATCACCCTCGAGTATTCCTAATACCCATACATCTTGCATACTGGAAGACCTAGATTAAACCCGATGTTTTAGATCATATTTGAACTAACTTCTTTAGGGTTTTATCATTAAGTTTCTCATCAGATCATTGGGAGTTGATATTGATCATACACTTTTCCGATGCATATATCATACCGATAAATTTTGTCAAGCTTCTAAAGCGAGACGACCATGCATGGAATTTGATCCCAATATCTTATAAGTGAGCTCATGTCTTCTAGTTTAGTAATGAACCTACATGATCCCTTTGAGAGATCGTATTACTCATATGCCCTCATATGCACACCAGCTCGCCAATGTATATACCTTAATTAGGTCGTCAACATATCGGTATGCTAAATGTACATACTCATATATATAGTAACACATCTGTCTCCGGTAAGAGGATGCATACCTATATCGTGACAATATATGACATAGATCTCTGTTATCTCAGTCTCGTTACGTCAACTCTGTGACCTAACTTATTTCACACCTCCAATCTCTATTCCTATGCAGAGGACCTGCATCAAGAGGTTGGGCAGAAATCAACCTTTTGAGAGGGATTGACATATCCTTCTCAGAGGATTGACATCTCCTTCTCAGACTGGAGATCATTTCTTAACAATCATTTGACGATGCTTGATGAGTCCTCAATCTAACTCTTTAGATGTCATCCAAGCACCAGCCTCTATGATTCTATATTGGGATTTTTACACCTATAACCCTGAGTAATTTTGCAATAACATTCAGAACCCCCCATAATCGTGAATTACACAAGAAACCTCAGATAGTCACTCCGTCTAACACCCATAACCCTCCGTTAATTTAATATGTTAACTCAACCATAAGAGTGGGTTAATATAACCAATCTACCTCGAACGGTTAAGATTATTTAAAATAAAAAAGGGAAAAAATTGTGTGTGTTCATCGGTTGCGTGTGCTTCCAAGGAAAGAAGGGAAGCTCGATGGGTGCTTTCACGGGGAGAGCTTCCACGAGGGGGAGCTCGAGCAGGAGGAGGAGAATCTGGACGTGTGGTGCCATCGGCTTCGGCGGGCGGGGGATTTGAGCAGGGTGGTCGGGTCGACAGTGGCTTTGAGGCAGGAGTGGGTGCTTCTCGGCGGCGATGAGAAGGGAGGAGGGAGCGAGTCGGGGGGAGGGGGGGTGGGGCGGGCCGTGGGGGGAGGGGGCGGGCCACGGGGGGAGGGGGGCACGGGATGTAGGGGGCTGGTCGGGGTGGAGGTGCTTCGAGCGAGTCAGTGGGGGGGGGGGGGTCTTCTCGGTGGCGGCGAGCAGGGAGGGCATGCTCGGGGAGGGGGGCTTCGAGCAAGTCGGCACAGGGGGGAGGGGGGGTGAGGACCTGCTCGACGGCGGCGACCAGGGAGGGAGGACCGAGCTGCTCGGTGGCGAGCAGGGAGGGCGTGCTCGAGGAGGGGGGGCTTCGAGCGAGTCGGCACGAGAAGGGGGGGGGGGTGAGGAGCTGCTCGACGGCGGCGACCAGGGAGGAAGGACCGAGCTGCTCGACGGCGGTGAGCAGGGAGGGAGGACCGAGCTGCTCATGACCTGCTGGAGGGGGGGGAGGAGGGGGGATGGCATGTTTTGTAAATAATAATGACTTTTAGGAGCAGTTTTGTCTTTGTAAATGGAACCGTCAAACATAACGGGTATTCCAAACGGATTATAACACAGGATTATATGATGTAAGAGTTAAGCATTACTCAGGGTTTCTCATGTAACTCGTGATTATACAGGGTTATGAATGTTATTGCAAAATTACTCAGGGTTATGGGTGTAAAAATCTCTTCTATATTCGAATCAACAACTGTATGATCATTAAGATAGCCATGGTACATAACCCTAATTGCACAGCGGGACCTATTAAGAAAATTAGTTATTCTTTATTTCATATTAGGGAATGATTTGCAATAATATTTATTGCATAATGGTTTGTCGTGGGCTTGCATGTCCAACAGTCTTCCATTAGCCCAAAGAGTCATTAGTGGGTTAATCTTTAAACCCACACTCATGTGATAATCATAAGATATTTAGAAAAAATATCCTCATAAGATGACGGGTCACTTTTTTCTCGAGAGACTACACCAAGTTCTTTTATGGTACTTGCATTTCTCATAGTAACAATGATCACGTTCAATGTGAATATTGCATCTTATGCAACCAATGCTCAATCTTATTAAAGCAATTATACTGTCTTTGATACTACAACTCAATAATCATTATAATTATTATAGCCAATAAAAAGTTTCTGTTATCATTATGAGAACACCCTTATGCATGGAGAACTCTATCTCCTTAGACTAAGACGCAATCTCAAGTCTTATAAGGCATATGTAGGTAAGACCTTTTAGACTGCAATCTAAATCTTAAGTTTTTAAAGATAAGACTTTTATATCACTATCTCAAAATATACTTATCTTTGAAGGCATTGTTATTACTACAATTAAGTGTTTTATCTCTATAGTAGGATTAGTAACAGTTTACTACTCCCACTACATGGCAGACATCTGGTTTTTGTACACATCCAACATACACCAGGCTTCTCGTAACTGATTCACAAGGTTAAGAAGCTTTAGCATCCGCATCATCAAACACTTTGAGATGCTATCCCCTCAGACAAGTCAGTACCATATCTTAAGGAAATGAAACCTTCCTTGGACTTTTCCAAAATGGAATATGTCCAAAATGTACCACTAATGTGACAGTCCCAATGTCATCTTCTTTTTGCTTCCGAACAACTTCATAACTAAGATCTAAGAGGTATACTTGATATCTTTCATCTCAAAATATGGAACAACTAGATTATAAAACACTTATTATCACCCTTATACCATTTCAAATGATTAAGATTTTTATCTACATTTAGCATGGTGAACACAGTGGCACTCCCACTAAGCTTCACATGGTTCATCATGATTCTGTATGAAATTATAACCTTTATAACTTCAACAAATCTGATGGTCCGACTATAAGAAGCTTGTCTGAGCCCATAGATGCAGTTCTTCAACTTGCACACCTTACCTTCCTTAACTATGAAGCCCTGGGCTACTTCATATGAATATCCTCGTTGAAGTATTCATGGAGGAATGCAATCTTGACTTCCATCTTGTAGATGTCATAGTCAACTTGTGTAGATTTAGTTAACAATGTTCTGGTGGGTTAAGCATGGACACTGGAGAGCAAGTCTCATCGTAAGCGATGTCTTCTCTCCGTATATAGTTCTTGGCTACGAGCCGTGCCTTGAAGGTTTCTGCCTTCTCATCAGGTTCCATCTTTCTCTTGAAGATCCATCTGCACCTAATGGGTCTGACCCCTATAGATGGATCTTCGAGGTCCTATACACAACAATTGTGTATGGAGTCTACTTTAGGATTTATTGCTAACATCCATCTTTCCATGTCATGATCTTAGAAGCTTCATCATATGAAGTTCTATCATTGTCAGATTTCTCTAATACATGTAGTCCATACCCTCTAGGCGGTCTCACCACCATCAAACTGATTTAAAGAGGTATGATTGTTTCATATTCAATTATCCTTTTAGTTTCTTGTTTTAGGAGACTTATTATCTTCTTAGGATTCAATAAGTCCCTTACTTCATATCTTGATTGTAAAAAAAGTCATCCTCCAAGAATCATATCCTTAGAGGAAATCTTTTAAGAATCTAAAGGTCATAAGTAGGTATAAAAAACCATCCTTTATATTCCTAATGAAGCAACACTCTCAGGTGCTAGATTTCAGCTTACTTGCATCCATGCTATAGTCATGGACCAAGCAACCTTAAATCCTCAAGTATCCAAGACTGGGCTTGATTCCAAACCATAGCTTATGTGGGTTTTTGGGTTCATATTTGCATTGAATCTTATATATTGCAGTCTCTACTGCATATACCCGGAAACCAATAGGTAATTATGCTTAGATTCATCATTGATCAAATCATGCCACACATAATTCAATTGTATATCTGACGAGTCGCTAGATACTAGATTTAATTCGCTCACGTTGTAGCACGTGTACTTAGCGATTCGGTCAGAACCGAGAGAGAATTTCCGTGAAGAGTGTCTCGGCTTTAATTTATATCCCGGGCAAGTCCGGGGTCGAACACAGGGAGGCAAAGGAACAACTTGAGATTAATTTGCAAACTTAGGTTTAGATTTCCAACGGTATTTTTTTAGATTTTTTTATGCAAAAATCAAAGCAAATGCAAGATGCGGTTGAATTAAGACACTAAGAAAACACACAACAAGGCCAAATTAATTTTAATGGAAAAGAAGTCCAAATTAGCCAATTCGTATTTTTCCTAGAGTCCTAATCCAGAGATGAACACAAAACACATTTTTTTTGAATTTTAGGGGTTAAAATGCAATAACTAAAAATGCACACTTTTTATGTATTTTTTCGCAATTTATGACATAAACAGTAAGCAAAAATTATGAAAAAATTACTGGAACTAAAACATCATGCAAGGAGACTACAGTATTTTTTTGGATTTTTCTGACAAATTATGATTTTTTATGTATTTTTTAGTGAAATCAGAGTGACAGCAAGTAAATAATTTCTAATAAATCCACATTATAAAATTAATCAGTGTGCGAATTATCTCAGGTAGATATTTAGATGAGCAATCCAGGAGACTTGAAATTTCGTGAAAAGGATATCTGTGGATTTAATTAAAAATCAAATACTAAATTCACTCTACAAATTATTACAAGCACAAGACAACTCCAATTTAAATGAAATTTGGACAGTAATTAAATCACATATCAAGGCATCCCATATAATTTTTGTGGAATTTTTAGAGCAACCGTTTGTGAGATATTAATTTAATAGCACGGAATGGGTAAACTATGTAAAATTTCAGTTGAACAATTTTAGTTAATTACCCATATCTCACAAAAATACAAGTAAATATTCAAAATGTAGACAAGAAGTTGCTCAACATAATGGTATTTTTCATTGAATAAAAGATGCAAAAGCGAGGTCCAAATTAATACACAAACATAGGGGTCTTTGTGCAATACAGAAATTCAAAAGAAACTCAAACTTATGTACATGGACTTTTTTGTAATTACATAAACTATAAGGGACAAACATGCAATATTTACAATAAAAAAATAAAAGAAAAAGTAGACCTCTTCTTCTTCCCAGGGATGCACGGCTGGAACCCAACAAGGGGGGTCGGGCGGCGCCGGCGGTGGCGCGCCGCGCGCGGAGGGCGGCACGGGGACGTTGGGCGGCCGGCGCTGCGAGGCCGCGGCGGCGAGCGGAGGCCCCGTGCGGTTGGAAGGTGGCAGCTGGGAGGTGGCGACGGTACTGGGGGTGCAAGGGGAGCGGCGGCAGGCCGCGGAGCGGAGCGGCGCCGTGCGCACGCGGCGGCCCCCGCACGCGCGGCAGAGCCGGTGGAGAGGAGGGGGGCGCAGCCGACGCCGGCCGCGGCGGCGCCGAGCGGGTGGCGGAGAAGAGGGGGGTGGGGCGGCGGCGGTTGCTGCTGCTCCACCTGTGCGTTTTTTTATTTTTTTTTAAATTTTTTTTGATTTCTTTTTTTTCTGCTGTAATGCAAACTCAATTTTTTTTATTTATATTTTTTTGTTTTGTTTAAACAGAAAATGAATAAAGGCAAAATGAACAAATGTTTTTAATTTTTTTTGTTTAAATAAAAGGATGAAGAAATGCAAAAGGACAAATATGCACAAATGCAAATATGATGGTGGTTTGATCGTGATGTTATGAAAATAAAAAAAAATGATATGGGGTTATGATGGATAAAAAAATGATAGTGATCCAAACAACAAAGAAACAAGATATTAGATAAAATAAAATAACAAGAGAAACGAGGAGGAATACTTACCTGTTCTTCGCCGGATTGGCGGAGCAGTCTACGCTGAACTCCTGTCGTCGCCTCGATCCGATTGGCGAAATAAAAATCGGAGAAGCTACGCGAGCTCGATGAGGAACTCGTGACGCGGAGCGGGGCTCCGCGGATCTCGCCTGAAGGAGGTCGTCGCTTGAGGAAGACGTTTCGCCGCTGTCACCAACGCCACGTTCCAAGCTCTCTCCTTTTTCTATAAGAATGGCGGATGCGAAAAAATGAGGATGTACAAATGAATATAAAGAGAAGAGAAAGAGAGGTTAGAATGGTGGTGGTGTTGAATGGGAAGTTGTATTATTGGTGGAGTTGAATGGGAGGTTGGTGGAAGAATATGGAGTGGAATGGGAGTTATTAAAAATGATGGAGTTGAATAGAAGTTGGTGGTAGAGAAGTTATTGTAAAGAATGGGAAAAAATAAATACATAAATAATGATATAAAGTATGCTACTTTAAATACAACAAAAAATAAAGAGGGAAAAAAATAGTGGTGAATTTACAAATAAATAAATACAACATGTACACTTTTTGTTTACTTTTCTAATTTGTATTTTTTTTAATAAGAGATATTTACAACGGAAAAATACTATAAAATAATATAATTAAAATACAACACAATCATGATATTTTTGTATTTTTAGCAATTATGAAAGATACAATAAAAATTAAAGAAAGAATGAATATATACAAGGTATACAATGTACATCTAGGTCCCAAAACCCAACTTTTGCAAACGAGCTCCGATTTTAATGAAACCACTTCCGTTGGATAGATAATTTTCTAACTTGAACTTTAAAAGTGAGTTTGGTGAATTTGGAGTTCATACAGAGCGGGAATTTAGCTTGGAAGTTGGTCTTTACGGCTTTTTCCCATTGGGATCTAGGAGCATTTATTTGAGATATAATTTGTTTTGTATTTTTGTATTTTTATGTACATTATTATAAACAAGTTAGAGAAAGAATTAGGCAAAAAGAAGTTGAAATGAAATTATTAAAAATACATGAAGTTTTGGGTTATTTACATGTATAAAACTCCTTTATTTTTGCGGCTTTTTAGTGTTATTTATTTTGTACAATCTAATATATAATAATTAGTGTGTTTTATTTACAAGAGTCATTTTGTTAATTTATGTATTTTATAGACATTTATTTGGGATTTTACTCAGGGATTTTGCTAAGATCAAGATATTAAGATGATGAATCGTGGATTCATCACCCCCCTATACTTAAACTTTGCTAGTCCTCGAGCAAATAAAGAATGAATAAGTTGGGTTAACCCCTGACTGTGCATGTGAATACAAGACTTGATCCATTCAAGAACTCTCGGTTTTAGAGATCCTAAAATTCTAAGCTGAACCAAGCTCTAGTCAAAAGGTACCCAATTTCCCTAATCATCAGACTCTCTTTGTATACGTATATATAAGGGATATGACTTTTAGTGTTGAATGCAGTTACAAGAGTAGAGTCACAACGTCACCCAAGGTTCCAGTCCAAGAGACTCTCCTATGGACCCAATCCTCAACACTAGGGAATAAATCATTTCTTGCATCCAATCCACCGTCTCTTTAGTTGTCAGACTTGAAAGTGTAGATGGAAGGCCAGTCGATGGAGGGCATAGGATTGTGTCATTTCTTCTCTCCCTCTCATTGGAACAAGGATCCTCTCAAGTGCCTTATTACGCAGCGCATTTTTTTGGTGTTGATCAGTGCGTCCGTCAAGAGAAGTTGGAGCCGTCTGCACTTGTTTTCCTGGGAGTACACCGGGGTGTGCCTTTTTTGAGTACCTATCGTACCTTCTACACCCAGACTTGTAGCATTTACGATGCAGAGCCCTTTTTTGGTGCAAGCCCGACTCCTGGTCCTAATAGCGGTGGTCCAAGTGGACACTTTGAAATGGTTGGGAGCGCTCGCCTTTGGTGGAAGCTCTTTTGATAATTGACTTTGTGGAATGAGAGCTTTTATTTGACATTTCATTGCTTTGTAGTATTTGTGGCTAGCTCCACTGCTTTTACCAAGAGTTGGCGCACACTGATCAACATTTTTTTTTATTTTATCACACCCTGGCACATAAGTAAATATCAAGAGATAGTACAAGAACCATGTTCTCATACTGGCTAAATGTGCTGACACTCAGGTTTCATGAAGCCTTCATTGATTTTATCCCATCCTCGAGCATCATTAAATCAAGTCCAAACTCAAATCCCTCATCCCAGTTCCTCAAGTGAAATTACAACTCATCTCATCATAACTGCAGTCGTGTATGTGAGGTGCTGATCATATTCTTAAGGTAGAGACTAAGCATGCAATATGACACACACATCTTTCAAACTAGGGAAATGTGAATAATTAAGTCAAGGACCCTAATGACTAAGGCTGGTTAACTCAAAATCTCAAGACCTCATAAACCAAGTGTTCTTAAACATCACTAGTCTTGTGTGAAAGTGAATTGTGTCAGGGATTAAACCAACTTATTAGTTAGTTTTTTTTAGTTTTTTTGTTTTTTTTTAAGTTTTAGAAAAAGTTTTTTTTTCAAGAGTTTTAAAGAGTTTTTTTTTTGAAAAAGATAGGTAAATAAGAAAAAGACTTTTTTTTAGAAGAAGTTTTGTTTTGTTTTTGTTTTTTTGTTTTTTTAACCCACCCCATAATTATTGTATAATATATACAAAAATACGTGAAAGTACGAGGTATGGGTAAAGTATATATGTAATATATACACGCCCCCCTATACTTAGCTTGTGCTATGTCCTCATGGCACTAGGTGACAAAAAAGACATAGCTCGTACTAAGCGTAGGAAAGCTAAAATAATAGAGAGTATAGAAGTCGATCCGCCCCCCCTATACTTAGGCTCTGGACAGCCTAAGTGTAGAAGAAGAGCAAAAATGGGGCGGACGAGGTCAAGAGGAGAAATGATGAGTAAATACACATGACGGGCATCGGTCCCCCCTATACTTAGGCTTTGGTCAGCCTAAGTATTGGAAAGAATACAAGAATGGAAGATCGATGAGAATGGGAAAGAATATACAAAAAGAAAATAAAAAGAAGAGAAGGAGCAAATCGGGTCACTCACCCCCCTATACTTAGGATCTAGTCATCCTAAGTATAGCCACAAAATGAAAACGATACGGAACTGGGGCGAGTGATGCGAATCATGAGGGAGGGAGGTGAATAAAGGAAGGAAAATATGTACAAGGAGGAGGAAGAATATACAAGGATCAAGAAGGTTTGTGACGGACCTTCTTGCGGGAGAGATGGGGTGGGAAGTATACACATGTGTCGCTGTCAGAATCGTCCTCCGAAGAATAATAGTGAGGTGTGGGGAACGTCCAACGGGGGTCGACACACGGCTGCTTGCTTAAGTATGGCTTCAGAACAGCCGAACTGAGCTCACTCATATAGATCACCTCATCCGGACCTGATGAGGACTCCTCAGAAAGTTCCTTCTCTGAAACATCGAAGGTAACCTTCTTAGTCGGTTTTCTAGAACTTGAAGCATCAAGAGGAAGAGGAGATTGATACGTCTTAAGGAGTTCGGGGGAACACCTCAAGGAATCAACACCCGTCTTCTTCTTACCAGATAACCGACTAGAGGATGGAGCAACAGATTTATCAAGATTGGTCAATTTGGTCCCAGTTGTCTCCTTTGGTGTATGTCTTGGATGTGGTGTGTGTGAGGTTCTGACCAGAGGTTCATCATCAGATGAGTCACCATATGCATTGTAATACTCCTGCAAGGTCAGCACACGTCTCTGATAAGGCACAGTGTTCTCAGTTGGCTTGACATTGTTGGGTTCTTGTGTCGGATCATCGAAATGATCAAGGCAATCCACAAAGGTCATGTCCGACTCACTGATAGCTTCTGCTCTTGAGTCCTCTCTAGAAGCTGTCGTGGTGGTGGTGCAAGCAGTAGACGGTGTGTGGTTGTAGGAAGTGTCTAAACCAATGGTTGTCTGGACAGTCGGTATCTCAGGTGTAGTAGAGAGATGGGACTCAACTGTCTCTCGAAGGTCGCGACTGTCTACAACTTTACGGGTTACCTTGGAATATCGTGTGTCCTCAAAGATCGGGTGAGGTCGGAGTGCTCCCAATGCAGAGAAATCGATCTCCCGAGTCTCACAATCTATAGTTGCCTTAGACAAGGCTAAGAACGGCTTCCCAAGAATGATCGGAGACTGGGTGAACTCTCCTCGGTGCTCAATGTCAATGATCGTGAATTCTATCTCCAGTAGAGCACCTTGAAAAGTGACGATGACTGAAATGGTTCCTCTCGACCGTTTAATGGTCCGGTCTGCCAACTGAATGATCTCTCTTGACTTCTTGGCAGATCCGAGTTTGAGTTTGGCAAACACGGAGGTCGGGAGGATATTAATCGGTAAGTCCTCATCGATTCTTGCATGGGTGAATGTGGTATCTTTGATTTCACAATCAAACCTAGGCAATCGCTTTACTCTGCGGCTCTTGGTTTTTCTCCCTATCATCAAAGATGTGGCCATAGACACTATATGTATCTCAGTCCTTGTTCTCTTATTGCCCGACCTTTTAGGCATCAATTTACTTCTCACAAATCTTTTAAGGTCGGGAAAGTGCTCAATGGCCATTATTAAGGGAAGCTCAAAAATCAACTTTCTATCCAATGCTTCCCTAACCGCAGGATCCAATTTTTTTAGATCTTTTCCTTTTTCAATTTTTATGGTATTTTCCGAGTTTTCAATTTTTTTGGTCTTTTTGGTAGGTGAAGGAGGACTAGGAGAATGTACATACTCAAGTTTGGAGGAAAAGTGGTTAGTAGAAGAAGGAGGTAGAAGGGACTCCAGCTGTACATGATGTGTGGTCAATCCAGTGTCTTCCAGGTTTTCGAAATTCAATCCGCAAGATCCATGATCCACATTCCTACCTGGACTCTTGATCGGTCTACAAATGTCATCCTCCAATAAGTTCTCATGACACATCATGAGAGAAGTCGACGCAATTGGAGGGTACTGCTGAGAACTCGGGCTCTTATACTCAACACACCTTGACTCGGGTGTGTAATACTGGGTTGAGTATGGCCCATATGTATGGCAGTTGTTGGTCGGAGCCTCATCAGGCGGAGTTAGTAGACAGGGGGTCTGTAAATCAGTCGCATGAATCCAATCCCCTGTATATGTCGGCTCTCCGAATGGGTGATATAAAGGTTGGTCAATGTGGTCTCTATCACTCAGGTCAATCAAGTCAGGAAGATCGTACGGTACAGGCCTCTCCATTCGGTTTGTCTGGTTGACCATGTTGTACCCTAAGGTTAAGTCGGGATGTGTGTATGGCAACTGTTGTTCTGTCCCAACTCGAGGTGAAAGTGAGGTATGTGGGGTCAACTGGTTATGCCAATCATTCATCTCAGCAGTCGCTTGCTCTTTGATTTGTTCCTTGATTCCAGCAAGTGGACGAGAATATAGTGAGTCAATCCAAGGTGGTTGTGGGTCAGGGGTGCAAGAATGTGGGGTAGGTGAGAAGGACGAAGAAGTGCGGAAGTCAGTCGGAGTTCTGACTTCGCGGTTGGTGTGTGGGTATGAAGAGGAATGAGAGGGTGGAGATGATCGAAATATGGTCGAAGAAGAATGACGTGGATATGATGACCAATATTCTGACATCTTGAAGGGAAAATGGGAGAATGAAGCAGATCGAGGAAGAAAGCGTGCAAGTGCACCGAATAACACACAAAACAAACAAACACAAGAGCAAACCCTGAGTTCACCTACTCAACACAGTGATGGTCGCAAAAGTCCGACCGTTTATCTTTTCAGTTTTAATTAGGTGATAAATCAAGATATCAATCCAATTACGCAAGGCTCAAAGTAGGTTTTGGGCACTATCCTAGGGATGCGTCCTCACCTCTCAACAATCACAATTAGCCAAGCATACAATGAGGGTTTTGCTCTCCCAAAACAAGTGTTAGTTTTAATCAGTTTTTTTTGTCAACTCTGATTAACAGTCCCGGTTTTAGGTTTGGTTATCACTTGATTAGTCCACCAAACAAAGCATGCCTAACGATCAGTCCCGATTTCCTTTTAACCTAAGTTTCAAAAACCAAGGGGAGGGAGTCGAGAAAAACCGATGCAAATGATGAAATCAATGATGCATGCCTAGTTCAGAAGACTTACAGTGATCCTCGCGCTCTACATGCGGGATGCAAGGCAGAATTGAAATTTTATACTATATGAATGCAAACGAGAAACCGTTCCTAGACAAGCAGTTCTATTAGCGAGTGATGAACAAGTTAAATTTGACTAATAGTCCAGCGGTCTAAGTGCGTCTCGTTAAATGTGATGTGTGGTCCTAAATATTACGAGCACAAGCAATACAGATATTCTAATAAAATGCTCTAAGAGCCGCGAGTGCAAGTCCTATTCTACGTCAATCAACCACACGACCACGAGCGGGTCCAAAGTCCAGTCCGGATACAAACGCGAGCTCTCAAACAAGAGCCGCTGGAAAGAGCGAATTACCTAAGTTATTACAACACAATAATTACAAAAATTTATAAAAATTCTCTCGAAGATAAACTAATTCTCCTCGCTCTTCACAGTCAACTCGCGTCGCGTCCGTCGACCTCCGATGCACTCCAAGTCCACCGGGCCCTCGCAAGGAAAATGAAATTTATATTAGAGAGATAAACAACAAGATATATACAAAAATATAAAGAGAAATAATTGAAAGGAAATGGATTAATTACAAGTGGGCTCGGGGGTCAGACTACCCGAGTAAATGGAAAACTAAATCCAAATCTTTAAATTAGTCCCTAAGCCGTTTGCCTCCCCGGCAACGGCGCCATCTGACGAGTCACTAGATACTAGATTTAATTCGCTCACGTTGTAGCACGTGTACTTAGCGATTCGGTCAGAACCGAGAGAGAATCTCCGTGAAGAGTGTCTCGGCTTTAATTTATATCCCGGGCAAGTCCGGGGTCGAACACAGGGAGGCAAAGGAACTACTTGAGATTAATTTGCAAACTTAGGTTTAGATTTCCAACGGTATTTTTTTAGATTTTTTATGCAAAAATCAAAGCAAATGCAAGATGCGGTGAATTAAGACACTAAGAAAACACACAACAAGGCCAAATTAATTTTAATGGAAAAGAAGTCCAAATTAGCCAATTCGTATTTTTCCTAGAGTCCTAATCCAGAGATGAACACAAAACACATTTTTTTGGAATTTTAGGGGTTAAAATGCAATAACTAAAAATGCACACTTTTTATGTGTTTTTTCGCAATTTATGACATAAACAGTAAGCAAAAATTATGAAAAAATTACTGGAACTAAAACATCATGCAAGGAGACTACAGTATTTTTTTTGGATTTTTCTGACAAATTATGATTTTTTATGTATTTTTTAGTGAAATCAGAGTGACAGCAAGTAAATAATTTCTAATAAATCCACATTATAAAATTAATCAGTGTGCGAATTATCTCAGGTAGATATTTAGATGAGCAATCCAGGAGACTTGAAATTTCGTGAAAAGGATATCTGTGGATTTAATTAAAAATCAAATACTAAATTTACTCTACAAATTATTACAAGCACAAGACAACTCCAATTTAAATGAAATTTGGACAGTAATTAAATCACATATCAAGGCATCCCATATAATTTTTGTGGAATTTTTAGAGCAACCATTTGTGAGATATTAATTTAATAGCACGGAATGGGTAAACTATGTAAAATTTCAGTTGAACAATTTTAGTTAATTACCCATATCTCACAAAAATACAAGTAAATATTCAAAATGTAGACAAGAAGTTGCTCAACATAATGGTATTTTTCATTGAATAAAAGATGCAAAAGCGAGGTCCAAATTAATACACAAACATAGGGGTCTTTGTGCAATACAGAAATTCAAAAGAAACTCAAACTTATGTACAGGGACTTTTTTGTAATTACATAAACTATAAGGGACAAACATGCAATATTTACAATAAAAAAAATAAAAGAAAAAGTAGACCTCTTCTTCTTCCCAGGGATGCACGGCTGGAACCCAACAAGGGGGGTCGGGCGGCGCCGGCGGTGGCGCGCCGCGCGCGGAGGGCGGCACGGGGACGCTGGGCGGCCGGCGCTGCGAGGCCGCGGCGGCGAGCGGAGGCCCCGTGCGGTTGGAAGGTGGCAGCTGGGAGGTGGCGACGGTACTGGGGGTGCAAGGGGAGCGGCGGCAGGCCGCGGGGCGGAGCGGCGCCGTGCGCACGCGCGGCAGAGCCGGTGGAGAGGAGGGGGGCGCAGCCGACGCCGGCCGCGGCGGCGCCGAGCGGGTGGCGGAGAAGAGGGGGTGGGGCGGCGGCGGTTGCCGCTGCTCCACCTGTGCGTTTATTTTTATTTTTTTTAAAATTTTTTTTTGATTTCTTTTTTTTCTGCTGTAATGCAAACTCATTTTTTTTATTTATATTTTTTTGTTTTGTTTAAACAGAAAATGAATAAAGGCAAAATGAACAAATGTTTTTAATTTTTTTTTGTTTAAATAAAAGGATGAAGAAATGCAAAAGGACAAATATGCACAAATGCAAATATGATGGTGGTTTGATCGTGATGTTATGAAAATAAAAAATGATATGGGGTTATGATGGATAAAAAATGATAGTGATCCAAACAACAAAGAAACAAGATATTAGATAAAATAAAATAACAAGAGAAACGAGGAGGAATACTTACCTGTTCTTCGCCGGATTGGCAGAGCAGTCTACGCTGAACTCCTGTCGCCGCCTCGATCCGATTGGCGAAATAAAAATCGGAGAAGCTACGCGAGCTCGATGAGGAACTCGTGACGCGGAGCGGGGCTCCGCGGATCTCACCTGAAGGAGGTCGTCGCTTGAGGAAGACGTTTCGCCGCTGTTACCAACGCCACGTTCCAAGCTCTCTCCTTTTTCTATAAGAATGGCGGATGCGAAAAAATGAGGATGTACAAATGAATATAAAGAGAAGAGAAAGAGAGGTTAGAATGGTGGTGGTGTTGAATGGGAAGTTGTATTATTGGTGGAGTTGAATGGGAGGTTGGTGGAAGAATATGGAGTGGAATGGGAGTTATTAAAAATGATGGAGTTGAATAGAAGTTGGTGGTAGAGAAGTTATTGTAGAGAATGAGAAAAAATAAATACATAAATAATGATATAAAGTATGCTACTTTAAATACAACAAAAAATAAAGAGGGAAAAAAATAGTGGTGAATTTACAAATAAATACATACAACATGTACACTTTTTGTTTACTTTTCTAATTTGTATTTTTTTAATAAGAGATATTTACAACGGAAAAATACTATAAAATAATATAATTAAAATACAACACAATCATGATATTTTTGTATTTTTAGCAATTATGAAAGATACAATAAAAATTAAAGAAAGAATGAATATATACAAGGTATACAATGTACATCTAGGTCTCAAAACCCAACTTTTGCAAACGAGCTCCGATTTTAATGAAACCACTTCCGTTGGATAGATAATTTTCTAACTTGAACTTTAAAAGTGAGTTTGGTGAATTTGGAGTTCATACGGAGCGGGAATTTAGCTTGGAAGTTGGTCTTTACGGCTTTTTCCCATTGGGATCTAGGAGCATTTATTTGAGATATAATTTGTTTTGTATTTTTGTATTTTTATGTACATTATTATAAACAAGTTAGAGAAAGAATTAGGCAAAAAGAAGTTGAAATGAAATTATTAAAAATACATGAAGTTTTGGGTTATTTACATGTATAAAACTCCTTTATTTTTGCGGCTTTTTAGTGTTATTTATTTTGTACAATCTAATATATAATAATTAGTGTGTTTTATTTACAAGAGTCATTTTGTTAATTTATGTATTTTATGGACATTTATTTGGGATTTTACTCAGGGATTTTGCTAAGATCAAGATAATAAGATGATGAATCGTGGATTCATCAATATCCCTACAACTTCATTGAGTTGAGGTGAATCAGGAGGAGTGAGATAAAAACAACATTCCTTTCTCTATAAGTATTCTTTTGAATTTATCTAATAGGTACTGGCTACCTTGGTCAGATCAAATTCTTTTCATTTTCTTTCTAACTTTGGTTCTTAACCAAAATCATGAAATCTTTTAACATTTCAAAGGTTTCTAATGGGTAAATCATTAATGTATATCGCATATCATTAATGTTCATTATGGTATAGAGAGTCCACAGACATTAATATGTATGAGGCCTTGAATACGTCGACATCTTACACCACTCCTAGAGAAGGGTGCATCGAAATTTTAACTTTGGATACAATATTCACAAGTATGTAAGATTTGAACCTTTAGAAAATATGAAGTTCCATCTCTTACTAGTCTATTGATTGTATCAATAGACATATATCTAAGGCTTGGTGTCCAATCATTGTCAAATGATCTTTATCATTCTTTTGATCCTTTAGGATTTAATTTCCAGTATTAGAAATGTTAATGAACTATTCATTAATATTCTAATTTAATAGAGTCCTCTAGATGTTAGATTACTATTTGAAATATATCCATCAAAACTCTTTATGATGAATCTATTTCAGAATGCATGTCTATTTCTAATAAGTTTAGAAATAAACAATGAACGTACTCTAATATCTAGGTCATAGAGACATTATCTAAGACTAAGGTCTCTCCCACTGAAAATATATACTCTTTCTATCCAATGGAGATTGTTGCAATAATTGCATCAACTTCCATGTGGATGACTATAAACCTTGATATCAAACTTTCTAGTCTTCTAAAAAAATATGTGCAACCAATTGCAAGTGTTATTAGAAGAAGGAGATACAATTATCAGACTTTTAGTCTTATCTAATAAGTAAATTTCAATGATGATATGTAGATGTAGAATATCTCGATGCACTATCTGGGTCCTTCTCTAAGGATCTTAGATAGTCAAGATAATCATATTATCAATACATTTGCTTGTTACAGTATTGGCATTCATCCAACTCTTTGGACGTCATGTATATGGAAGTCACAGAAGTACAATCAATTCTTTGACTCTACTTCTTACATGGGTCAGACCCATACTTCCACTGTGCTTCTTTAATACTTAAGCAACCGTTGCTTAAGATAAAGGATCTCTTAAATTGAGTAGGTCCTCAAGGGACTTTAATATAAGAGTATTTCAACATTTATTCTTACTTCATCATATTCATACAATATGAATATTATGATGCTTCATGAAATACTTGAGTAGAGATAACAGAATGATAACATTCATCATATCCACACTCTTCTTAATTCAAAAAGAACTTTGGTTCAGGCAGACACTCAAACATTTTGAGTACATCATCTCTTATCGAGCTACGATTCTGCAGAATGCAACGAATCATGTTATTCATGATTAAATGTTGAGAGCACATATGTTTGCCAAACATCTTCTTCAATTTTATAAGGATTCTGACAATTACGATCATCATCTATATGATACTTCCAAAGCACATTTGATGAGTGATCAAGACTGTAGAGACATACAAATCATAGGTTGTTGTCCTATTATCAATTTAATTGTCATTCCTCATTATTATGAGGAAACTTGCACATTGCAATCACATGCATTATATGTCCAACTGCAAGTACTATATCTTGATCATGGATGCAATCGATGATATTATATTGGTTATGATTGAGTATAATTTTGAGTGGGTTCAATGAAGGTTATCTGAAATAAGATAATTTGCATAAATATATTTTACTTTGATTAAAGATTTTTATATAAAAGTTGTATTACCTTTTAAACTCTGAAGTTCATTCCCTTATTCACTTTCAAAGCAAGAGATATACTCACCGTTATATTTCTAGCAAGATCTGGAATATCCATTCTACTTTGTTACATCCCAATTATATGAGAACTTGCTACTCCGATAAAAAGAAGCGGAAACTCATACCGCCTTGCAAGTCCAACTTGTATTTCCCAATCTGGTCTTTAACACCTGAGCCCACCACCCCTACAGTGATGTTGACTTGTTGTTAATTGAATCCACTGTCAATAGGAATAACACTCGCTATGTGCAATCCAATACTACCCCAGTTATATGAGGATCAATATTGGGGTCACTATGTATATAGCCTTACTCTTTCGAGAAACAAAGAGCCAGATCCATGTGCATTTGTATGTAGGAGCTGTCAATTTAGACAAACGTCTCCAGCATACAATCCATGGCGATGAAATACTTTGCCTTGATGAGAGACTATGGATGTCATTTATATGATCACCCATATCCCATTCAAATTTTAATTAATCATTATGAATCATATTCACATAACTAATTCTTCCAAGGGAACTATAGCTCTATTTAAAATAGTCTATTTATTTTAATTGGAGTAATTAATTTAATCACATTAAATCATTATCAATCCAATCAATCAACCAACAAATAATTAGAGTTTTCTTGATATTATCATATAATATTATGCTCACACAAGTACGTATTAGTCTTGAGTTTTAGTAATTAGAGTACAATTTGATTTACTCATATCATCCTATCATCGAGATGGATCAAGCCAAGTCGGACAAACAATGCTAAAAGGAAGCTTTTCCACTTCAAATGCTGCGGAGGGCGCCAATTAAGTAACCCGTTAGCATGCCCATGGCCTAGACACCATAATGACTCAAGAACAATAATCGTTAGATCAATGTACTTGTAGTTTTATCGATCATTCCTTTGATGACCGACATTATACTATCTAGTAATTTCTCAGAAATCCCAGTCATCTTAAAACAAAGTTGAGATCCTAAATTTTTAATCATATCAAGCAAGCATTTTTTGCATGTAAAAGTGGACCTACATCTATTGTAAGTTAAACTAGGGTTTTTGTAATGAAACATCCATTCAATGGTTATTGATGTTTAATCAAATATTTCCAAAATAAATGTTTAAGAATCAATTAATAATGGCAAATCCATAATTTTCTTGATTGCCATTGAATGATAAACATAGAAAGCAATCTCTATGATTCAAAGATCATCCGACCCATCTCCACTAAATATGGAATATTTAGGGCAAATGGAGTCGGAATCGCGCAAAATAAAATCGTACAGTTTGCTGGTTTAATTATCTACCTAGTTAAGTGTTTATTTCATGTTTCATGATGGGAAAACAGTAATAAAAAATCAATTTATTACAGATTTGTGAATACATGTAAAAATGATACGACTGCAAGAACTTTTCGAATTTTAATTTATGCACCTTTCGTGCCAACAATTGGCTACTATTTTGAGGACATATTTAGACATTCTAACTACATTTTATTATCTAAAAATTTCGTCCAACCAGTGCATAAACATGATTTTTAATTTTAGCGAAAAATAATTTGAAACATGCATTATATGCACAAACCACAAGTCCCCGCGCAATTGATATACAAAACCTGTTGGACATGCGAGCCCACGACGAGCCATTATGCAATAAATGTTATTGCAAATATCATTCCCTGATATGAATTGAAGAATAACTATTTTGCATAATAGGTCTCTTAGTACAATTAGGGTTATGTACCATGGCCATGTTAATGATCATACAACTGTTTATTCAATTATTGAATCATAGAGGCTGGTGCTTGGATGAATATCTAAAGAGTTAGATTGAGGACTCATCAGGTACCGTCAAATTATTATTAAGAGATGATCTCCATCCTAAGAAAGAGATGGCAATCCTTTCTCTAAAGGCTGATATCTAACCGACATCTTGATGCAGGTCTTCTACATAGGAATAGAGATTCGAAGGTGATAGATAAGTTAGGTCGAAGAGTTGACATAACGGGATCGAGATAACCAAAGTCTTATGTCACATATGTTGTCACGATATAGGCAAGCATCCTCTGATCGGAGACAGATGTATTATTATATGTCTGAGTGTGTACATTTGGCAGACCAATGGGTTGATGACCTAACCAAAGTCTATACACCGGCGCGCTGGTGTGCATGCAAGGGTATATGAGTAATACGATCTCTCAAAGGGATCATACAGGTTCATTACTGAATCGGAAGACATGAGCTCACTCATGAGATATTGGAAAGGATCAAATTCCGTGCACGGTTGTCTCGCTTTGGAAGCGTGCTAAATTTGTAAGGTTTGGTATATGCTTTTGGAAAGTATATGATCAACACCTGGGTATGATATATGCTTTTGGAAGTATATGATCGATAGCAACTCCTAATAGCCAAATGAGAAACTTAATGATAAAACCCTGAAGGAGACAGTCTAAATAGATCTAAAACTTTGGGTTTATTCTCGGTCTTCCAGTATGCAGGATGTACATGTATTAGGAATGTCTAAGGGTGATGTGATCGAAAACGATTGTATAACCATGACGCTTCCATTCCGAGGGAGTAATGAAACAGGTCTAGATTTTAGTGACTCCTTTCAGTAGAGAAGTGATCTGATCTTGGTCCAAATGTTGGACATTGATCTGAACGCGATTTAGTTGCAATGAGAAGATTAGATCTACGGCTTTGATTTAATCAAACATCTATGAGAGGTACGTAAGATCTGGATTTGAGATGTGATCTCAATATCCAAATCACTATACGTGGAACAGTACAATTACCCTGTCCTTATCTCCAAGTATCTGTGGAGAAAGCGCATTATTCTTAAAAGAGTTCAAGGATAATTTCATTGTTGATATATGTATCCGAGCATTGAGAAAATAGATAATTAAATGTGATTTGATTATCATGAATAATATAAATTTGATTCATATTATAAGGAGAGTTATCAGAGATAATTAAATGTGATTTTATTATCAAAGATGTGATAGGACTAAGGGCCTCCTTCCATTTAAGGGGGAAGGAGAAATCCTCCTTCCCCTTTAAGAGCCATAGGCACCCATAGTTGATTGGAGAGAGAAAAATCTCTCTCCAATCACCATATAATGTAATCTCATTACATTAAATCTCATTCATGAATTAATTGTCAAAAATAATTCTAGCAAATTATTTGTGACCATTGCAAACAAATCATTGACAATTATGAATCAAATTCAACCACCAAACGTAAAATGTAAATTTCATTTACAATTAATTGTCTAATGTGAAATTAATTCACATCAACACTTAATTTGTAAATTCTATATATACCTCCTCGAGAAATTATAAATCACATTTATAATATTTATGATTATTATGGATAGTAATATCCACATTAGTCAAATCTTTGATTACTAAATCATATTTATTTTAGATGTCAATTCTCATGTGTCCAAATAATATGAATCATATTAACATTATTTATGATAATTACATCATATTTAATTATCCATTTCTCATTGCTTAGATACATTATCAACAATTGAATTATTCTTGAACTCTTTCAAGAACAATGTGCTTACTTCGCGGATACTTGGAGACAAGGATAGAGTGATTGTACATTCCATGTATAGTGACTTGGATATTAATATCATATCTCAAATCCAGATCTTGCGAACCTCTCATAGATGTTTGATTGAATCAATACATAAATCTAATTTTCCTATTGCATCCAAATCATATTCAATCAATATCCAACATTTGGACTAAGACTAGTTTACTGATCTACTTAGAGGAGTCACTAAAATCCGAACTTGTTTCATCACTCCCTTAGAATGGAAGTGTCATGATTATCTAATCATTTACGATTATATCGCCCTCGAATATTTCTAATACCTGTACATCCTGCATACTGGAAGACCTAGATTAAACTCGAAGTTTTAGATCATATTTGAACTATCTTCTTCAGGATTTCATCATTAAGTTTCTCATCAGATTATTGGGTGTTGGTATTGATCATATAGTTTCCAAAAGTGTATATCATACCTATAAATTCTGTCAAGATTCCAAAGCGAGACGACCATGCATGGAATTTGATCTGAACCTGTATGATCCCTTTGAGAGATCGTATTACTCATATGCCCTCGTATGCACATCAGCTCATCGGTGTATAGACCTTGATTAGATCATTAACCTATCGATCTGCCAAATGTATGCACTCAGACATATAGTAACACAATTGTCTCCGGTCAGAGGATGCGTGCATGTATCATGACAATATACGGTACATGTCTTGGTTATCTTGATCTCGTTAAGGCAACTCTTTGACCTAACTTATCTAACACCTGAGAATCTCTAATCTTATGCAGAGGATCTACATCAAGAGGTCGACCAGATCAACCTTTGAGAAGGATTGCCATCTCCTTCTCAGATTGGAGATCCTTTCTTAACAATCATTCGATGGTGCTTGATGAGTCACCAATCTAACTCTTTAGATGTCATCCAAGCACCAGCCTCTATGATTCAATATTTAAATCAACAGTTGTATTACCATTAATATGGTCATGATACATAACCCTAATTGTACAGAGGGACCTATTAAGCAAGTTAGTTATTCTTTATTTCAGATTAGGGAAATGATTTACAATAACATTTATTGCATAATGGCTCGTCGTGGGCTCGCATGTCCAACAAATGTTATAGAAATAGATATATTTTGCATTAATCTTTTATTGAACAATAATCCTATCCACAGAGACCAGAAAAGAATATTCAAATTCTAGAACAATAATATCTGAGATAATCAGCAAGGTATAGTTGCACATATATTCATAAATAGAAGCACACTAATTATATCACAAGTAGCACATACAAATAGACAATAATTCACAAAATATGTATCATCGGTCTAGAAGATGAGTTGCCAAAAGTAGCCTAACCATAATAAAAAAGACTTGAAGATGGGCAATCGATCGAGCAGTGTTGATCTGATAGCTTTTCCTTGAACAACTATTTCTAGAAAATAATCTCTTTAGAAAATCAAGGAACTCAAAGAATAAAAGAGAATTCTGGAAAAATCACTCAGAGAACTTTTCTCGACTTTTATAGGAGAGAAAGAGTGATTACGCTCGAATGGTGTGTTTTCCAGCCAAGGTATGTGGTCCCTTATATAGTGGTCAAAAAAATGGTTGTTGGAAACAAAAAGACACAATATCAAACTAGTAAAGACTTGCATAGATGATCGATCATGAAAGCTGGTATGATAGATAAGATTAAAATGATTGATTGATGCAAATTGGTTGGTCGATTATTGCAAGACCACCACTGGAATTCATATTCAAATTATGGCTGATCATGAAACAAGGTGTGGTCGATCATGATCACTCGATCAGTGAGATCAATTGGTCGATCAAGGTTGATAGATCAGTGCATAAATATGGTCGATCATGACTAAGTTCTTTTGATCTTCTAAATTGGAAACTTTCTATAAATGCTTCAGAGGTTACAAACTTGCCAAATATACAATGTAAATAGCACAACTTTTTGAAAAAAGTAAACAGACTTCTAAGCTTTTGGAACTTTGATGTTGTTACCAACTTCAAGGAACTTCTGAGTTGAAACACAAATTAGTCCTACAATCACAACACACAAGTGAACAATTACGATATTTCTAACTGTGTCATCTTTAAAACAATTAGAGAAACAAAAACTAACAAATAGTCGTGACACTGGATCCATCTAGCAATGCTACATAGTGTCAGCTAAATTCAATCGTGTACTATAAAATAATCGATTATTTCTTATTATATGATCTATAACCCACTAATTAGAATCCATTCGTCAATAGATGATTAGTGGCTTGAGGTACCTTCTTATCATGAACAATGTAGCTTGGCTTATACCAGGCAAGTTCAGTCTTGTATTTTCTTACAATATTTGGAAAGGTAAGCTTGAAGTTCATGAACTTATTTGGCTAAGTCTATCAGACCACTTTTGTAACGTCCCAGGCTTAGGTTCCGCTCCATTGTCACACAAAATTAACCCGGACAACTTGTTGGGGTCGGGTCCGATTGGACCCGTTGACAACACCCAAAATGCTTAAGTCTAAGTTGTCAAGTAGTAGTCGATACCACTTATAACCCACACCCACAAATCGTGAGTTTTCAATATGGGACTATGTTGGAGGGCTGGTGTTTTACAACCTCCTCCACTTATATTCGCAACGTCTTTGTTGCAACATGACCCATTACGTATTCCCATTAGACCTGACCAATGGACTGGGGGCCTGCCCGCCCAGCGCGCTCATGGATGGAGCTTGGGCTAGAGATTTAAGGCATGGGCCGACCCGACCCCGCCCACAAAAAATAAACAATATATAAGTATAAGATGAATAATACATGTATTAATATAATACATTTCAAGTTTTTTATATGTAACACTAGTTTTAAATACAATTTAATAGTTTACATGTCAAGTAACATGTAAACTACTTATATTAGTTATATAAAAAAGTATAAATTGTAGTAATAAAATCATTTATACTTATTAACATCCATTAAAAATCAATGGAAAAAGAAAAAAAGGGCCACGGGCCGACCCATGAAAGTTTTGGACAGAGGTTTTTGAACCTTGGCTCGTTCGGCCCGGCCCATGAGCCGATCCGACCCGCATTTTGGCCAGATCTAATTCCTACTAATAGTGGCGGCTACATACTCCCGACTTAGGTCCCTTCGGGTAGCTCTTTTCACTATCAGAGGGAACCCAATCTGATACCATTTGTAACATCCCATACTTATATATAAATCATATTGAAAATGGCTGAAAGTTTCGATTTCAGATCTGCAGGTAACCATAAATATCATAATGATAACATCAAGTCTGGTGAGAGCCTTTTTGTCTAAAAAATTTAAATCAGATCCATGCGTAAGATTTTACTCGTTGTATTAATAATAATGCTTGGGTTATTCCGGAAATACTAAATTTCGATAGTCATAATATAATTCAGGATTTATGATTAACTCATATTTATCTTTCCCTTTTGAAAAACATACACATATAATGATTTAAAAGCCTATGATAGAGTATGAGTGAAAGACCCTAATAGTTGCTATTAACTTATATGCATCAAACTGTATATCCTCTTATGCGTGATATAGTGGGTAACTTTTAACAATTATCCGATATTTGAGTTTTATCTTAGAAACACCAACTAGTAGAGTATGTGAGGTTCTGTTGTTTTTTGTTCTACAGATTTTAGATCTTGTGTGGATGCATGACTCAGAATATCCGATCTATTACATTGGTTGAATGTCTACTGGAATAATATAATAAAATACCAAGTACCATAAGAATAGTTAGAGATCCTCGGTTGTTAAGTGAATTGATCGGTGACTAATGAAATACACCATAAAGTACAAGGCTTCCTAATTTTCAGTAAAGCAAAATATCGCATGGCGGGGTAACTTGAAAATATAAATACAACAAGATGGCTGCACATCCTTGTGGTCCAACTGAGCCGACAATGAGTTACCCCACTGAAGGGCATCACAGAGTGGAATGGTGGCATGTATTCTGGAGAGTTTTAGATGGTTGCACGTGTGCATCGCATCATATTGATATGTATTGTGGCCACTGGTTTTGGGGCGAGTGAGATTTCCTTGGCAGACTCGGTTGACAGAGCTGCGATTCCTATAGTTATAATGACCCATGTCCTAAGAGGTAGACTACTACCGGTCAGACTAGCCGAAGAATCACGCATGCGGACAGGTTTTAGGTTGCACTTTGAAGAAATGTTGTAAGATTCATTCCTAGTGTAAGCATTCTCCTTTGATGGGTGAATTCGAGATAACTAAATAAAATAAATTTACGGTTGAAGTAACGTAAATGAAGTTATTTAGTTATATAAACTCTTTAAAGATCTACTAGAGACTGCGAACCTAATTATACGCATAAAACTTCATTTCATTAGAAATAATACCTTTATACATGTTCAATACTGCATTTGCATTGCATGCATATAGTCTTTTATTACATAATGATCTATATATATCCATACTGGGGTCATTTGACTCACAAGCTACCCCTCTTGGAAATCGAACTTGAAGCATTGAGCGGTAGATCGAGGCTTGGGTATCTGGCGGTGCAGTGGAGAACTGGAAGTGAGGCAGTTACATCGTCGAGGAGTTATTTTCTTATCATTTTCTCTTCCCTGTCTTATAATGCAATAATGAGAAATATGTTTCTTGTTATCTTGTGTGGACAAATTTCTAATGAATGGATTTTTTTATTGCCATAGTGTATGAATAAATTACTTTGATTATGGACGAGTTGACAAGTCACATTCAGGATGAGTTACCTTGGTGTATGTTGTTTGTTGATGATATTGTGTTGATTGACGAGACTAGAGATGGAGTAAATGAGAAGCTTGAGGTCTGGAGACATGCATTGGAGACTAAAGGATTTCGTATAAGTAGGGCTAAGCCGGAATATATGGAGTGCACCTTTGATGGAAGCAATGGTGAAGGAATTGAGGTAAAGATTGGTGACAATAACATTCAGAAGAGAGATTCTTTTAGATATCTGGGATCTATTTTACAACAGGATGGGGAAATTGATGGAGATGTTACTAATAGAATAAATACAGATTGGGTAAAGTGGAGAGGAGCCTTTGCTGTTCTCTGTGATAAGAAAATTCCTTTAAAAATTAAAGGAAAGTTTTACAAAGCAGCCGTGAGACATGCTATGCTCTATGGATTTGAATGTTGGCTTGTGAATCATAGACATGTGCAGAGAATGACTGTAGCAGAAATGAAAATGCTAAGGTAGATGTGTGGACACACACACACACACACGTAAAGATCGGATTCGGAATGATACAATCAGAAAGAAAGTTGGTGTAGCTCCGATCGAGGATAAGATGCGAGAAAATCGCTTAAGATGGTTTGGTCATTTACAAAGAAGATCAACGGATGCACCGGTTAGGAGATGCGAGTGTTGGGATGTTGAGCTGACTAAGAGAGGGCGATGACGGCCCAAGAAGTGTTGGAAAGAGGATGAAAGGATCTTAGTTAGGGCAGGCTATTGAGTCACGGCTCGATGAGCCAGGCTCGAGCTCGGCTCCATAAGGGCTCGTGAGCCTGGCTTATTAGGCTATTGAGCCGAGTCCGAGCCAGAATTTTGGGCTCGATAGCTTAACGAGCCGAGCTCGAGCCAAACCTTGCTCGGCTTGATAACTCAACAAGGGGCTCACACATATAATATTTATATATAATACAAACAAAATAAAAGTACCTTTTGCAATTTTTCCTCCACTAACTTTGCCCCTCCCACAAGCCACGAGTCATGACCCAATTCTCAAAATCACATTCCCACCCACACATTTGCCCTTGACCCACGCATTAGAAAATTAGTACCTTTTCCCTTTTTTATAAGCGAATAGAATGTACAATATATATTATAATTTAGATTTTATACACAACTTGGATAGTGGCATGTTGTAAGGAACACAATCTTATATAGAGTAGGTTTTGAGTTCGAACCCATGTAAAACATTTTCCACAAAAAAGTACACATTTTCTTTAACGAGCTTTTCTTGGGATCGAGCCCAGACCAGGCTCGATAAGGGGCTCGGCTCAAGCCTTATCGAGTCGAGCCAGCTCGATAAGGGCTCGAGCTCATCGAGCCCGAGCCCGGCTGGGCTTATCGAGCCCAATCTCGAGCCAGGGGCTGGCTCGGCTTGTTGGGCTCGATAGCCAGCCCTAATCTTAGTTTTTTGGATATAAGCCCGGGATTGACCCAAGATAGATCTGAATGGAGGCGAAGAATCCATGTAGCCGACCTTACTTATTGTGGGAAAAGGCTTTGTTGTTGTATAATGTATGAATAAGATATCATGCGTGTTGTTTGGATTGTTGTTGAGTAACTTTGATTAGGTGATTGATATGCGCTTCCGTCGAGACGGTGCATTGCATCTTTCACCACATGATGGTAGATAGGGAGAAAAAACAACAAACTTTTAGAATTGGGCTTTCCTATTGAACTTTTCTTTGCACTTTTCCATCCAAGGTTTCTTCCTCTATGAAGATTGGAGAAATTATCAAGTGGGCGACATAGCATGTTAAAATGAATGCATTTCTTATCGTATCCCCATATATTGGCCTTAATGTTGCTATAGTTTTTACAAGAGAAAAAAGCATTGTGCTATGCAAGAACATCTTAAGAGTCAACGAAAATGACTCATATATTATCAATCCATCTATTCCAAAGTTGGGTAGTACGTCTCTAAAAGGGAGGGATCTTGTTATCATCGCGAGTTTGTTTTCAAACAGTTTCAAACATGGGATTGAGGCCTCTAAGAAAAAATAAAATAAAAGTTTAAGCCTTCCAAAATCAGTATCAATGCTTCTATTCATTTGGGCATGCATAATCTTCATTTGCATAGGACATGCGTAATCTTCATTTGCATAGTAATGAGAGTCCTCCAACCCACTTGGAGTGCCATAGAAATTTTCTACATACAACTCTCCTAATTGCACGCAATTTCTCCTAGGTGAGTTGATAAATCTACACTTACAGGCATCTATCGAGTTCAACGAGTCAAGCCAGCCCTGACTAGGAATCGATAATCAAACCGAGAGCTTGGATTCAAATTCGTTGGGTTTGAGTTGGCTCATGAGCCTCTTAACCAACCTTTTGTAGGTTGATCTCTATATTTTTTTTTTGTGAACGTTCTTTAACGAACCCAATTGACCTCATTAGGAATCTCGATAGTAGTACTATTATTATTATTATTATAGTTTTTTTAAAAATAAACATTGATGAACTTAGCAGCCGTGAGACCTGCTATGCTCTATGGATCTTAATGTTGGCCTGTGAACCATAGACATGTGCAGAGAATGGCTGTAGCAGAAATGAAAATGCTAAGGTGGATGTGTGGACACACACACACGCACGCATGCACACACGCACGCACGCACGCACACATACACACACACACACACACACACACGTAAAGATCGAATTCAGAATGATGCAATCGGAAAGAAAGTTGGTGTTGCTCCGATCGAGGATAAGATGCGAGAAAACCACTTAAGATGGTTTGGTCATTTGCAAAGAAGATCAGCTGATGCACCAGTTAGGAGATGCGAGTGTTGGGATGTTGAGCCGGCTAAGAGAGGACGGAGATGGCCCAATAAGTGTTGGAAAGAGACCATACGAATGGATCTTTGTTTTGTGGATATAAGCCCAGGATTGACCCAAGATAGATCTGAATGGGGACGAAGAATCCATGTAGCCGACCCTACTTAATTGTGGGAAAAGGCTTTGTTGTTGTTGTAAAATTGATGAACTTATTCTTGGCCTCACTTGTTTATGTATGTCATCATTATTTTGGTAACATATTTTCCAAACTTAAATTCCCATATGCGTAATGCTTTCTATTTTTGATGTCATGACTCTTTAATTAGATTTAATATAGTATGTGTTAACATTTCATGTCAAATAAATATAGTATGTGTTAACAACATTGTAACAACCTCGAAAGAGGCCAACTCCTTGATCTTTGCTTCGTTGCTTAGCTCACAAAAGTATGCTATTTAAAAAGAAGAGAGAAGTCCTAGGTTGACGTGTAGAGAGGGAACCCCCACATATATAGTCATAAGCCTGAAACTAGTCCTATTCGTCAACATATTGACTTGATTTTAGTTTTTTTTAAATCTATATTCAGAATCCCTCTTTTTTGGAAGAGAATAAGCACTTGTAGACCAAGGACGCTTACAACCCTCTTTTTAATACTCTTCCATCCCCACACTGCCTTCTTGGTCATCTAGACCCTCCCTTGTTTACACGTAGTACCTACTCGCATCTTTCTCATTGCGAGACCAGGAGGTAGTGAACAGTTAAAGGGCAACTGTAGTGGCCGCGTCCATCCTTCCACTCTCTCAACACACCTATTCAGTAGGAAGAGCACGAAGAGAAAGGTAACTGTAGGAAGATTTAGTAGAGGCCCTTATAGAAATATTTCTAGAGTTTATGTACTTATATGTTATATTTATTTTCCTTGTTCCACCTTAAGTAATTTACCCATAGACTTTCTCTATATAAGAGAGCCTAGGGTTCCTTGGAATAATATATTCTTCTCATTTTCCTTTCTCCCAACATAGAATCAGAGCCACCACCGTAAAACCCTAGCCGCCCCTCTTCTCCTTACTCGCCGGCACCGCCGCCCTCTACCCTCCTCATCTCGCCGGTGCCGCCCCCCTCCCGTCACCCCTCCTCTCACCGCCTCTCCTCACGCGACCCCTCATCCCGCTGCCCCTCCTTCTGCTGCCCTCTTCCCGCCGCCCCATCACCATCTAGCCGCCGGCGCCGCCCCCCTCCCTACCCAGTGCCACCCCCATCACCATCTCTCTCTCTCTCGTTCCTCATGGATTTGAGTGCATAAGTCTACATATGCAATCAAATCCTTACATGTTTATGTAGACATTTATTCATTAGTCTACACACCCTAGTTCTCCGTCTCCGGCTCAATGTCAGAAAACAAAGTTGATATGCCCTCCATCGATGCCTTCAAAGGTCCAGCGCCCATAGTCAAGATGGATGGGACGAATTACGAGCTCTGAGCGATACAGTTCATGAGTCTCATGAAGTCAAATGGTAAGAAGCGCAATCTTACCGAAGATGAGCCGGCAGAGAAGACTGGGTTTATGCCTCATGGGAGGCTGATGATTTGTATGCCAAGGTCTGGCTTTCAGGCACACTGACGATGGAGATTGCTAATGATGTACTCCATCAGCCCACTACTAAGGCACTGTGGGACATCCTTGCCGCAGCATACTCGCAGAATAGAAATGAGACCAAGATCCTCCAACTCCAGCATGATATGTTTACGGTCAAGCAGAAAGACCGGCCTCTGCATTCGTTACATACATTCCTACGAGGGATGTTTAAGAAGCTTTACAGTATCATTCCCCTTACGGCGACTCCTGAGCAGCAGAAGACGTTCCGAAATGCTACAATGGTGGGGGTCTTGCTAGGCGCTTGACCAGAATATGATGCGTCTCGCTCGCAGATCCTGGTGGATGCTACTATTCCTCCAATGGAGAAGGTGTATCGAAGGCTCAACAGAATCACAGTTCCCTCTACTGCTAGTACTCCACCTCCTTCGGTGATGGCAGCTTCCAGAGGAAGAGGCTCCTCTTCTTCTTTTCGTAGCCGTGGACCTCATGGTCGAGGTGGCCGCTTCCATCAGCCATGCACCTTCTGTCATCGCTCTGGTCATAGGAGGATACATGCTATTCTAAGCATAGTTTTCCTGCATCAGCCCGTGTAGCCGAGCACGTTGCGCCTCCATAGCCATCTACTTCAGATCATCGGTTTGAGGATCTTGTCGCCAAACTCCGTGATATCATGCCTCCTGTCTCTATTGACTCATCAGGAGGTCATTTGGACATAGCAGCTTCAGCCTCTTCCAGTACGTCAGCCCCAGCTAGCACATCAGGTAGTGCTTATGTCTTTACGTCCTGTCATAGTTTTGATGTTTCAGAATGGATTATGGACTCCGGTGTGACACATCATCTTTGTAGAGACAGAGATAAGCTTACATCATAGAGGGAGGTTTTGCCAAGGCGATCGGTAGTAATAGCAAATGGGACTCATTCCCCCATCATCAGGCATGGGGAGATCAGTTTGACACCCTCTATGCGTCTACAAAATGTCTTGCATGCTTCAGATTTTTCAATGAACTTACTATATATAAGTCATATTACAAAGGATTTGCACCGTCGTGCTATTTTTGATCCATCGTCTCTTATTTTTCAGGACATTCTCACGGGCAGGGTGATTGGTTGTGGCTATGAGCAGGATGGTCTCTGTCGATTGGTCCGAGCTTCCTATGCTGGTGTCTTATCTCGGTCCAATGGAACATTATCTCCTTTTACTTGGCATTTACGCTTTGGTCATCTCCCTCTTCAGAAGCTGCGTCATATCTAACCCAGATTTCACCAAGTTCGTCTTTTCAATGTGAAGCAAGTCAATTGGGATAGCATCACAGATCTACTTTCCCTAGTCGTGAGTCTCAGAGCAGTCTCTCCCCTTTCGAGTTATTGCATGTTGACATTTGGGGTCCGAGTCGTGCCCCTAATCACCAGGGACACATGTTTTACCTAGTCATGGTTGATGATTTCTCTAGATTGTCATGGATGTTTTTATTGAAGAATAAATCTGAAGCAGGGGATGTAATAAAAAATCTTATAAATGAAGTTCAGAATGTTTTTTCTTCTACTGTGAAAATTGTGCGCACGGATAATGTCATGGAGTTTTGCACTCGTACTCTTTCACAATTCTTCTTGTCCCGCGGCATTATCCATCAAACGGCTTGTGCCTACACGTCTCAACGAAACGGTATTGCAGAGAGAAAACATCATCATCTTCTTGATATCACTCAGACTTTACTTATCCAGAGTCGTGCTCCTGTGTCTTTTGGGGGTGATGCTGTCCTTATGGCATGTTATCTGGTGAATCGTATGCCCTCCTCTGTCTTAGGTGAGAAAGTTCCTATTTCTGTTGAATTGTTCTCCCTAACTCCTCGTGTCTTTGGCTCAGTTGCTTTCGTACATCAACTCACTCTGGGGCTTGACAAGCTCTCACCTAGGGCTGTCAAGTGTGCATTTCTTGGGTACTCTCGTACTCAAAAGGGTTACCGATGCTATGATCTTGTGAACAAAAGATATTATGTTAGTGCCGATGTCACCTTCTTTGAGTCTGTGATGTACTTTTCGCCTACAGGTGACCGGTTGACTTCCTCTGATATTGAAGATGAGATTTATGTACCGCCTCCTCCTCTACGTCAGTCTGATCACATGCCAACTCCTACTGCTCCACCACCATCACCACCACCATTTCTGCAACCATCAGTCCCACCTATACCGAGATTTTATACCCGTCGTCTGGTTCCTTCTCATGGAGGCTGTCATTCATCCACCACGCCCTAGGTATGTCCAGGTAATATTAGTAATGATGGGTCTGATAATGTGCAAGTACAGGGATCTTTGCAGGAGAATAACATACAGTGGGTACTGCTGATGATTTGGATGTACCTATTTCCTTAAGGAAGTTAAAGCGGACGTGTGCATCCTATCCACTTGCTTCACAGGTTTCATTCCATTGCCTCACTGGTGATTTCCAGAGGTTTGCTGTGGCCTTATCTACAGTGGAGATACCACAGAATTATCAGGATGCCTTGAAGGATAGCTGATGGCGTTTAGCCATGGAGGAGGAAATGGTTGCTCTGCGGTCCCGTGGTACATGGAGCTTGATTGTTGCTCCCCTAGGAGCTTCTGTTGTCAGTTGTAAATGGGTCTTTACTGTCAAATATCATGCGGATGGCAGCCTTGATCGTTACAAAGCAAGGCTAGTGGCACGTGGATTCACTCAAACCTATGGCGTGGATTATATGGACATATTTTCTCTGGTTGCATGCCATTCCATTCTACGTGTCCTTTAAGTCGCTGTGGTATGCGATTAACCCTTGTTTTAGCTTGATGTTAAGAATGCCTTTTTATATGGGGATATGCAGGAAAAAGTCTACATACAGCAGCCTCCGGGGTTTGCTGTTGAGGGGGAGTGTTAGATGGTGTGTAGACTTCACAAGGCCATATATGGTCTTAAATAAAGTCTGCATGCATGGTTAAGAAGCTTTCATATTTAATTCAGAAGCAAGGGTTCAAAAGATCAAATGCTGATCACTCTTTGTTTGTTCAGAAGACTTCCAGAGGTACTGTTGTTATCATGGTATATGTTGATGATATACTTGTTACGGGAGATGCCATGCGTGGGATAAAGATGGCAAAAGCATTTCTAGGCCATCAGTTTGTGACTAAGGATCTTGGTACCCTATGATACTTTTGGGATTGGAATTTGCTAGGAATGCACAGGGTCTTGTGATGACCCAAAGGAAGTATATTACAGATATGCTTGTTGAGACGGGCATGATCGGGCGTCGACCATCGACTACTCCCATGGATCCTACATGAAGTTATATAAAGATGATACAGAGGAGGTTGACAGGAGAAGATTTAGAGAAATGGTGGGAAAGCTTCTCTATATTACTAGTGTTTGTTGGCAGTTCCTAGTTTCATGGAAAAAGCAAGAAACAGAAAGTGGCAACTAGATCTAGTGCTGAATCTGAGTACAAGGCTATGGCGCAGGTGAGTACGAAGATGATGTGGGTTCGAGCCGTATCAGAAGATCTGCATATAGATGTACCTCTACCCATGCAATTACAATGTGACAATAAACTAGCATTATTTATTGCTAATAATCCAGCATTTCATGAAAGAACGAAGCATATTGAGGTAGATTGCCACTATACCAGAGATATGATTCAGAAGGGCTTGATTTCTACTTCCCATGTTAGCAGACATCTTACCAAACCATTGCTCAGAGTGCCATCAGAAATGTTCTTCGAAGCTGAGCATGATTGACATCTATGCTCCATCTTGGGAGTGTAGAGATAGTTCTAGACTTTATGTACTTTTCCGTTATATTTATTTTCCTTATTCCACCTTATGTAGTTTATCCATAGGTTTTCTCTATATAAAAGAGCCTAGGATTTCTTGGAATAAAATTCTCTTCTCATTTTCCTTTCTCCCAACATCCCTTACCCCTTCCCCCCATTCTTATGATCTAAATATCTTGAGAAATAATACGATTAATATTCAACCAAATTAAAACAAAGTGTTGCTGCTTTAATCTCAATCTGAAATTTAACCTAGAACCATATACATATTAGACTCATTGAAGTGCTAAAATATAATTTACGTAAAATTACTCGTTTATTTACCAATATCACCTAGTCAAAATTTAAAGATACAAATGATAATATCATGAAGGGATTATTTGTACCGCACGGACGTTTTTTATTTGTATGATAAACACTGCACAATCGTAAAAAAACTTTCGAAAAAATGATGAATAGGAGCTTGGGATGGGCTACTTCACAAGGCGGGCATTGGAGAGGGAGATGTGCAAAAGTCTTTCAAATGGAGGACAAAGGTTAATAAATAACACATATCTCACCTTTATCCAATAAATCAAAATCTTTCAGAGATAGAGATCAAGTCCTTACCTCATTCCACCTCTCTTTAAGCCACTAAAAGCAAAATGATGTCCTATTTTTTTACTTGTTTATTCCGTATCCCACGGTTTTCCACATTCTTTATTTCAAAAGGTAGTCTAGATCTCATAAAAAATTGCAATAACATAGTAAATGGCATAAACCACTTTTACCCTATCTAGTATAAAAATAAATAGGGGGTATTTATGTAAAAGTCTCTAAAGGCAAACATAATTTTGATGCTTCACAAGCTTTAATAACAATATCAGTGTAGAACATTCCATGTACAAGGAAATGCCTGTTCGTTGCCTTCTGGAATTAAAATTTGGATCCAAATTGAAACATTGAAAATTTTTGAATATAACAAATTCTGACAGAAAATGCTGCAAATGAGATGGTCTTTACTTATGTCACTCCCTCGGTGTCGTCATCTTCTTCAAGTTCACCCTCGGAACGACCACCATCCTGTCCTGCATCCATAACAGGGCTTTTCTTTTGAGCATCTTCCGGAGTCAATTCTCTACTCTGAGGCGTAGTTGCGGCTGTCGTATCTTCAATATCCACGGTGCCAGCTGTCGGTTCTAGTGTAACACCAGCATCCATCTCCACATTTCCAGTTGCAACCTTGCGAAAACGATAAAAATATGTTAAGACCAAACTTTTGAAGTTTCAGAGTGGACTAGGTAGCATCACAACAGCTTTCTTATGGTGATTTCTAAGCATCTGCTGTTAGTGCTGAAAAAATATGCATTGTAGAAACTAATGTGAATTCATATTCTGTTAGGTACCTGATTGTCCTCTGGTTGTGCTGCGCTACCTTTGCTTTCATCTTCACGTTTGGCACGTTTGGACCTCTCATTGGGCTTAGTATGGAGCTTAGAACGTATTTCAGGCGGTAGTAGCTCTGGTGGAACAACACCCTCGATACCCAGCTCAGTGAACTGCACCAAAAAAATTCACATTAGCAGACAATTCATCCACCACCTCAAAGATGAATGGATACATAATCATACCCTTGAGAAGCCTTCCAGATCTTGTTTGGCAGAAAATCGGAGGCCCTTCCAACAGTAAACCTAAACTCAGACAGAGAAAGCTCATTACATAATGAATTGTAATCCAGCTAAGCTTGATCTATATGAGGATCCACATCTGCAGAGCCTTTGCTAAGTATACTCCTAAAATTCCGCTTACAGGTATAAAATGTTTCGTCAATTAATGGATGATTCTAGATATTTAAAAGTTTTTTTTGCTTCCATCCGTGGCAATATGCAAGTGCAGATGAAATGGGTTTGTGGATGTGAAAGAAAGGCTTGGTTTTATTGCACAAATCCTAGGAAGTAGACGAGACAAGTAAACGAAACCCAAAAGAAAAAGTAAACTATCAGCAAGCTAATAAAAACTAGAAACCCTTCACTAAGTTAGATGCCAATCGTTAGTCGCATAAAAAAATGATAAATTACATAAAATGACAAAGTTCAAGGTGAATATATAAAACGTCCTGATATAAAAATCTTAACATTTTGGAATCAAGATCTGCATAACAGTTTGTTAATGGTAAACATATATTAGTTTCCTTTGTATTTCTCTGCTATTTTTCTTTTCTGCCGTATGCTTTATGTAATTTACCCATAGGCTACTCTCCTATATAAGAGAGCCTAGGGCTGATGGAATAAACAACTCTTCTATTTTTCCCAACATGGTATCAGAGCGACGGTCCTAAACCGGAGTTCTCGAAACCATAACCCTATCCCTACCCCACCCGCGTGCCTCTCTCTCTCCGCCGTCGGCGCATACCCGCGCCCCCTGCGCCTCCGTGCGTGCGCCCGCAAGCCTGCGCCCTCGCCCTCGCGCGCCTGCGTCCTCGCCCTCGCGCGCCTGCGCACCTGCGCCCTCGCCCTCGCCCTTGCGCCTGCGCGCACTCGCGCCCTCGCGCTAGCGCGCCTGCGTGCTCCAACGCGCTCCAGCGCCATCCTGTGCGCACCAGCGCACACCTGTGCCCTCCAGCGGGCACCTTAGAGCCCTGTGCATGTGCCCTTGAATCAGCCCTACATCTCTAGAGCACACACCGTCAACTAAATGGGTTTGGTTGCTTGAGGTCTACACATGCAACTAAACCCGTCTATGTCCGTGTAGACGAATCTTATCTTCAGTCCGTCTCTCCAGTCTTCGATTTCCAGTATGTCAGAAAGCAAGGCGGATATTCCATCTATTGGCGCCTTTCGTGGTCCAGCGCCTATCGTAAAGATGGATGGTATGAACTATGAACCGTGGGCGATGCAGTTCATGAGTATGATGAAGTCAACTGGTAAGAAGCACATTCTTACCGAAGAAGAGCCTGCTGAGAAGACTGGAGCCAATGCCTCATGGGAGGCCGATGACGCATACGCCGAAGTCTGGTTATCTGGAACTTTGGCGATCGAGATTGCCAATGATATTCTACATCAGCCCACAGCCAAAGACATGTGGGATATTCTGGTGGCCACATACTCTCAAGCGAAGAATGAGACAAAGATTCTGCAACTCCAGCATGATATATTCACTATAAAGCAGAATGGTCGCCCTCTACATTCACTCTACACATCCCTACGAGGGATGTTCGAGAAGCTATACAGCTTTATGCCCCTGACAGCCACGCCAGAGCAACAGAAAACCTACCAGAATGCGACTATGGTGGGCGTTTTCCTTGCTGCACTTGATCCCGAGTATGAGGCGGCACGATCCCAGATCTTTGCCGATTCTACTATTCCTCCCATGGAGGAAGCCTTTCACAGACTGAGCTGCATCACCGTCCCTTCTACGGCCACAAATCAGAATGCTTCAGCCATGGCCGCCAACAGGGGCCGTGGATTTCATCATCAGACCCGTGGACGTGGACCTCATGGCAGAGGAGGCCGTACTCGGCCAACATGTACCTACTGCCATCGCGTCGGACACAATGAAGACACATGCTACTCTAAGCATGGATTTCCTGCATCTGCACGAGTCGCCGAGCAGATAGAGCCTCCATCTGCTGCCTCTTTGGATCAGCGGTTTGATGATCTAGTTGCCCGTCTAAGGGGCATTATTCCGCCATCTGGCCCACCACCCACTACTGAGAATCAATCTGATGCTGCTGCATCTGCCTCTGCGTCTACCAGTGCATCAGGTAGTATACTTGCATTTACCAGTAGTAGATCAGATACTTTACCTTGGATTATGGACTCGGGAGCCACACATCATCTATGTGGCGATCAGAGTTTACTTACAAGATACACTCAGATCCCTCCAGGCCGAACGGTGGTCATTGCCAATGGTACACATTCCCCAATTGCTGGTCAGGGGGAGATTAGACTGACATCTTCTATGCAGCTCAAGAATGTGTTACATGCGCCTGATTTTTCAATGAATTTATTATCAATCAGTCAGATTACAAAGGATTTACAATGTCGGGCAATTTTTGATCCATCTTCTCTTGTTTTTCAGGACATCCTTACGGGCAATGTGATTGGTCGTGGCTATGAGCAAGGAGGCCTCTATCGCCTCAATCAGACTCTCTTTGCTGGAACTTCATCCCTACCTACTGGACCCGTTTCTCCTATGCTGTGGCATATGTGCTTTGGACATCTACCGCTTCAGAAGTTGCGTCGTGTGTTACCCCAGGGTCTGCCTCACACATCCATCCAATGTGAGGCTTGTCAGTTGGAAAAGCATCACCGGTCTACCTTTCCCAGTCGTCCGGGTCGGAGTAGTACCTCCAAGTTTGAATTATTTCATATTGATATCTGGGGTCCCAGTCGTGTTCCTGATCATCAGGGACACATATTTTGTATAGTTATTGTGGATGACTTCTCTCGTGTGTCATGGGTATTTTTGTTGAAAAATAAATCTGAAGCAGGGAATATTATTATCCATTTTCTTAATGAGATTCGTAATGTTTTCTCCACATCTGTTAAAATTGTGAGAAGTGATAATGCCCTGGAATTGTGTACTCATGTCCTAGCCAATTACTACTCATCCCAAGGGATTATCCATCAGACATCCTGTGCTTATACCTCTCAACAAAATGGGATCGCTGAAAGGAAACATCGCCACTTACTAGATGTCACCAGGTCACTTCTTATACAGAGTCATGCTCCTTATTCTTACTGGGGTGACGCGGTTCTCACAGCATGCTACCTAATAAATCGTATGCCGTCCTCTGTTCTAGGTGAACAGATTCCTTTCTCCCTTATCTTTTATGGTAAGGATCTGTTTTCCCTTACTCCTCGTGTGTTTGGTTTGGTTGTCTTTGTCCACCAGTTGTCTCCAGGTACTGACAAGCTCTCTCCTAGGGCTGTCAAGTGTGTGTTTGTTGGGTACTCCAGAACTCAAAAGGGGTACAAGTGCTTTGATCCATTGCGCAGGCGGTATATTGTTAGTGCAGATGTTACATTTTTTGAATCCGTAATGTATTTTTCATCCTCAGGTGATCAACTGCTACCTCCAGTTACTACCGATGCCATCTATATGACACCACCACATCCAGTACCACCACCACCACCACCACCAGTTACTATCCCTGTGTCACCACTACCATTTCATTATACCCGCAGGCCTACTCCAGCTCATGGTCATGAATCATCACCTAGCTCGCCTAAGGTATGTGCTGAAGATATTACTCTTGATGGATCTAATGATGTTTCTGAGCAGGATATGTTGCAGAGGACAGATGAGGACACATCCGATTTAGATGTTCCTATTGCTATACGCAAATCGAAGAGGAGATGCGCCACATATCCTTTAGCAGCTTCTGTGTCATTTGAACGACTATCTGGGGATTTCAGGGACTTTGTGGTTGCCTTGTCAGCTGTAGATATTCCACGGAATTACCAAGACGCTCTGAAGGATAGTAGATGGTGTCTAGCAATGGAGGAAGAAATGGCAGCACTTCAATCTAGGGGAACTTGGAGTCTAGTTCCTATACCTGCAGATGTGTCCCCAGTGACCTGCAAGTGGGTATTTACAGTCAAGCAGAATACATATGGCAGTATTGACAGATACAAGGCTCGCCTTGTTGCTCGTGGCTTTACACAGACATACGGGGTGGATTATCTTGATACGTTCTCGCCAGTAGCCTGTCATTCTACCCTACGGATCTTGCTGTCAGTTGCGGTTACTCGAGAGTGACCGCTATATCAGTTGGATGTGAAGAATGCGTTCTTATATGGTGACTTACAGGAGGAAGTCTACATACAACAACCACCCGGTTTTGCTGTTGAGGGGGAGTGTTCTAAGGTGTGCAGACTTCATAAGGCTATCTATGGCCTTAAGCAGAGCCCCGGAGCATGATTTCAGAAGCTCTCATACCTCTTTGAAAAACAGGGATACAAACGCTCTAATGCTGATCATTCCTTGTTTGTACTAAAGACTTCAAGAGGTATTATTGTAATCATGGTTTATGTAGATGACATCTTGATTATAGGAGATGATGAACAAGGAATAAAAAAGCCGAAAGAAAAGCTGGGTAGCGAATTTGACACTAAGAACCTTGGAGTCCTTAGATATTTTCTGGGGCTGGAGTTTGCCAGAAATCCGTATGGGCTAGTAATGTCGCAGAGAAAATATGTTACGGACCTATTAAGTGAAACAGGTATGCTTGGGTGCCGACCTGCTACAACACCAATAGACCCTAGCATGAAGCTATATGATGATGATACAGAGGAGGTGGACAGGAGAAGATACAGAGAACTGGTAGGCAAATTGTTGTACGTCACGATCACTAGGCCCGATATATCCTTTGCAGTGAGTCGTGTGAGCCAGTTCATGGAGCAACCACGTCAGGTTCATATGGATGCTAATACATATGATACCCAAGTACCTCAAATCATCTCCAGGTGCAGGTTTGCTATTCAAGAAAGGCAAGGGGATCTCTATCTCAGCATGTGCAGATGCAGACTATGCAGGTTATCCCAAGGATAGGAAGTCCACCTCTGGGTTTGCGGTTTACGTTGGAGATTCTCTAATCTCATGGAGGAGCAAGAAACAAACTGTGGTAGCCAGGTCTAGTGCTGGATCTGAATATAGGGCTATGGCTCAGGCTAGCACAGAAATGATGTGGGTAAAGGCTGTACTTACAGATCTATGTATAGACGTACCACTTCCTATGACCTTAGAATGTGACAATCAGGCAGCCCAGTTCATTGCAAACAATCCAGCATTCCATGAGCGAACCAAGCACATTGAAGTGGACTGTCACTTCATACGTGACATGATTCAGAAGGGATTCATTGCTACATCTCATGTTACTTCAGAAAATCAAACTGCAGATATATTCACCAAGGCATTACTACGAGGCCCATTCCAGAAGTGTGCGTCCAAGCTGAGCATGATTGATATCTATGCTCCATCTTGAGGGGGAGTGTAAACATATATTAGTTTCCTTTGTATTTCTCTGCTATTTTTCTTTTCTGCCGTATGCTTTACGTAATTTATCCATAGGCTACTCTCCTATATAAGAGAGCCTAGGGCTGATGGAATAAACAACTCTTCTATTTTTCCCAACATTAATGATATGCTAATTTTTTCCATGAAAATGACACTGTACTTAATGACTTACATAATTTAAGGTTTTGATAAATAGTGTCTGATTAACTAAAGTATGCCATATATACAAGAAAATTAATGACGATATATAACTAACCAAATCCGTTTATCAAAACCTTAAATTGCATAAATCTTACTCGCAAATTCAGATATGTTGTTTCCTTGGAAAATATACCATCAATCATCTGCTAAAATGCTGAAATCAAGGTCCCAGAACGTTAAATGTTTTATCAGGGCCATTTCGTATATATACCCCAAACTTTGAGTTCCTTTTTTTAAAAATTATCCAAAATGTAACGACTTTGTCGAACCTTCAGAATAAATCGGAATGGTGATATTTCCCCTACAATGTTGTTGGCACTCACTCATTAAAGTCGGGATTTTGAGCAATATCAGTAGAGCAACTGTCACAAAGGATAATAATACAAAGAACGACTCCTGAAATAGGTTCACTTAAAAGAAAAAACCCCGCATAATTTCAAAAGGTTTATGAACTATACCATGATATTTGTCAACATCGATCAAAGAAAATCTGCTTGTTGTTAGTGTGTCAAGACAAGAAACCACACACAAGACACAAGATTTTTGTGGAAACCTTCCTAACGGGAAAGGAAAACCATGGGGGAACTGATCTTGTTGCTCACAGCAACAAGAACCTTCTTTTTTTTCTTTTTCATATCACAAAGCCAAGGTGGGGGCGAGTTACAAGAGTAGAACCCAAGAGGATAAATGGATCGACACCCATGATCCATTGACCCATAAGCCAAATAACTCAACACTCCCCACTCAAGTTGGGCATTGAGATTGTACATGCCAAACTTGCCCACATTCTTCACAAAACTAGTCAGTGGAAAGCCCCTTGGTGAAGATATCAACCACTTGATCTTCGGATTTAATGTACAGCAAAACAAGCTCCTTGGAGTCAATTCTCTTTCTGATAACGTAACGGTCGATCTCCACATGCTTGGTTCGGTCATGCAAAACTGGATTGTTGGAAAGATTTATAGCAACCTTATTCTCATATAATAGCTTCATGGATTCATTCCGATGTCGGTCAAAATAGTCTTTAGCCATAACATCTCTGTAACACCCATAGACACAACCCTATATTCAGCTTCATCACTAGATCTGGCACAAACTGGTTGACGTTTGCTTCTCCAAATCACTAGGTTGCCACCAAGAAATATGCAATATCCAGCAGTAGACCTTCTTGTATCTATGCACCCAACCCAATCAGCATCATTGTATCCTTCAATCTCCATCTTTGTGTTTTTTATATAAAGAGACCTTTTCCAGGATCCTTCTTTATGTAACACAAGATACACTCTGCAACCTTCATGTGAATAACACAACCGATCTCTTCTGCTCAACGCAAAATAATCTATCTATGTTCTAATTGAGCCACCCTTACATGTAATTAAATGTTCCTCTTTCTTCTTGAAGAGAGTGTTTGCTATGAAAAGATCATAAGTCGTTACAAAATCCAGAATGACTTTTCCCTCTTCATTTCTATCCTCAAAACCACGTCCTCCATGAACACTAGCATATCCTGAAGCAACCTTTTCCACACGTCCATTAAGATCTCCACCTAAGCAAATCATCTCTCTTTGTGGGATTCATTGCATAACCTATCCAAATCCTCCCAAAAACCTTGTTTAATCATTTCATCTAAACCAATTTGTGGTGCAAAAACTGAGATGATATTCAGAATTTCTTAGAGGACCACTTTTAACAAAATAATCCAATCCTCGAATCTTTGCACTTCAACCACATAATCCTTCAAATCCATATGAACAACCACTCCAATACCATTTCCGCCCTAATCTTTACATGGATACCAAAGTTTAAAGCATGTCTTCTCGATCTCCCTTGCTTTCTCTCAAGCCCAATTTATCTCTTGGAGACATAATATCTAAATCTTTCTTCTTTGATCGTTTCTATTATCTCCATGATTTGCCAATGAAAGTGCCAATATTCCAACTACCTATCCGCAACTTCCTTTGCAACCTCTTTTGGACTAACTTCTTTTCTCGCATGCATCCGTTACGCGAGAAACATTGTAAATTTTGGATTGCATCCGAGCAACGATGCATTGGAACTAGCTTATTTACTCGTATGCGTTTCTCATGAGAGAACCCTTGCAAATTTTAACCTACATACGAGAAGCAATGTACCAGCCTTTGCCAACTTCTCATTGCATTCGACGATGCAATACATCGCTGGTAGGGAATGCCCTAACACGTCGCTAGTTGACGTAAACTCCATTAATATAAAAAAGATTATATGAACTTGGACCAAGAGTCCACAAGAGTGCACATATGTGCCACTATATTCTCCACATATGACTCTCGTAACGAAAATATAGAGGTGTTTCTTGCCAGTAGACATGGCTAAGCTGTCGGTCGAATCGGGCCATGCCCCAAGCCAAACAGGTCGAGGTTGAAAAACCTCTTATCAAGGGCTCGAAAGGGGTTGACCCATGGGTGATACTTTAAGGCCCAAGGTCAACCCATATCTTAGCCACGAGCGTAGCTCTCAAGACCCATGAACAATACTTAGGGACTCCAAACTCCTTCATAAATCACAAAAGAAACTCTGGGAAGTACCTAGACCTTGGCAGACCCACATGAGGACTACAATGTAGTTGGTTCCAAATGGGTCCTCACTGATGCATAACCCAAATGGATTGATCTTGTGACACAAGGAATGGCTCGTTGCTAACTGATTCACCTAAAACTATAGTGGATTTCTTTGATACTTTCTCTTCGATGTCGTCTGTTGAGTCTCTGCATTCTTCTCGTTGTTGTGCTTGTGCATAGGCAATCATCTCTGTATAAACTTGATGTAAAATATAACATCCGGATCCGCACAAACCTGAACCCGACCCGATTAGGGTCCTTATAACCCAATAAAGTTATCAATCAACGTTAAATGACCTAAAACGATCAATTGACCGTGAATCAAAAGTCGTTCAGGCGAAATCGACCAAAAATCGATCGCATCGTAATGCGTGCCCGAAAAAGGCGTAACGCAAATTCGGAAACCTCGAAATAAACTGAGACCACCTAAAGATCCGATTCGACAAAACAAGACCAACGAAATCGACCGCTCGTCAATCAGAGGTCGTTTGGTATTTTAAAATCGTAAAATTAAACCCTAAACCAAAATCGTATCTTGGAAATTATAAAGATTCAAACACGATCCAAAATATATCAATATTATACCCTTTTTGTAAACTATATGTCCATCCATTTGGCTTTTTCTTTCATTTCCCAGTTGGTCAATTGTCCATCCATTTGGCAAATAGCTAAGACCTCTTTACCCTTATAAATGTCACCATAAACCCCCCAAATTCTGTAAACTTTCCAGCCGTTAGGAGCCTCCAGTCCCCATTCTACTTCTCTTCCACATTAGGAACAACTGCTGGAGATACATCTTCCATTGGAGCTGTTGTGTTCCTACATGCAAGATCTCCTTCAAATTGAAAGATCAAATAGGTACAACCCTATAGTCTATACCCTCCAATTGCTGCCATGCATGTGGTGTTTTATCATTTTCAAGAAATATGCTTGATATCTCTCCTCTTGTATACACATCACATTAACACCTCCAATCTATGAACCTGTCAGATTGTGTCTGGATTATGATGTCTTAAGTTTTAAAATCTTGAGGATTTTTCATAAGTCACTGTTAATCCTGATCAACCTACAAAACATTTGCCTGAACCGGAAGCAGTTATATAGTGTTGAATTTATTGCTTGCTAAGATCATAATCATTTAATGCAAAACATTTGATGTTTTATTGTTGAAGCTTGCATCTTGAGTTGATGGTCTAGGATAATTTTCTTTTGTTCTAAAATCAAACCTCTAAGTTACAAACAGAAATTTGCACTCATCATGAAAAATCTTAATAGTAAATAAGTTATTGATAGTCGTTAAGTGGTGTTTAAGATTTACTGAAAATGATAAGGGAGTTGCAATGAAAATCCTAAAAAATTCCTTTTTCTCACAATACTACTGATATCTATTTTATGGATCCAGAGATTCAGGAAAAAAACAACACTATCGAAAGGAGTTAGTAATATTAGCTCATTTGATTAATGTGTATATGAGTCAAATTAAAAATAAAGTTTTGGCCATATTAACCATTCTTAGTTTCTGGACCACCTGTACATATTCTGGAAGTTCTATGGTTATACACAGAAATGACAAATAAAAAAAAAATAGATTTTCATGTGTTTGTAAAATTGCCAAGTGCAGTATCTTTAAGATGTCTCTACTGTTAAGACGAGTACTATAGATCTGGAATTTTTTTTATTATGATGCTTTTATTGCTGCCTTGTTAGTATTAGAGTTTGAGCTGTATTGTTATGATAAGAAGAGCATGATATGTTATACTTTTCCATGCGATTCCTCTGCAGAAAATTTTGTTAGAGGAATTTCTCTATTGAAGTGTGTCGGTATTAAAAATTTAATATAAATGTCCTAGAGTCAGTTTATGGAACGGGATTTGCTAAGACAAAATGGTTGGGAAGGAGTGGTATTTCGTCACCTAATTAGATGGTGTGGTGGGGGGATTGGTAGTAAATGTCCTAATCACGTTCCTTTTAATCATTCTCTATATAACAAGTTACATATCTTAAGGCATTGGTAGTAAATCATGTCTGGCCAAACTAGTCAAGACTTATCATTTTCTGCAAATATGCTTCACGATGACATCAACATCTATTGCATCTATTAGTCAGGCAAAAGAAGGATGACATCCCATATTATGAAAGTCCCATCCATGGTTGAAGATAAAAAAAACCACTCCCCATCTTCACTAAAGTACAGGTTATCATGCGATCCAAGTGCCCTTTTGATTTTCAATCTATTCTGACATTCATTACATAAGAAATGACGACGTATAATCAAGAGTGCCGGTCATGGTAATCATTACACTTGATCGTGCGAGGGCGCGGTGACCCTCAACTGGGCGGAGGAAAGGAAGTCCAATTCGGGCAGCGGCCGCTTAGTGCGCGGGTCTAGGATCCCAGTCTTTTTCAGGGTTTTTACGCGAGCTCGCAGTGTTTTTACGCCTTGTTGGGATCCCGACTTTTGACCAGTTCCGCTGACCCCTCTGTTTTAGGATACCCATGCGGGGGATCCTCGATTTTTAATAATTATTGAGTTGTAGTGTCAACGACACTATAACTAACAATGTTGAGTATTGGCTGCATAAGATGCAATTTTCGCATTGAATGCGAGAACTGTTACTCGGAGATATGCAAGTGCCGTAAAAGGACTTGGCATAGTCTCTCGGGAACAGAGTGACTGACCAACTTACCTAGCTATTTTTCTAAATAGCATATGATTGTCACATGAGTGTGGGTTTAAATGATTAGCCCCTTAATGACTCTTTAGGCTAGTGGGAGATTGTTGGACATGCGAGCCCACGACGAGCCATTATGCAATAAATGTTATTGCAAATATCATTCCCTAATCTGAAATGAAGAATAACCAATTTGCATAATAGATCCCTTAGTACAATTAGGGTTATGTACCATGGCCATCTTGATGATCATACATCTGTTGATTCAGTTATTGAATCATAGAGGCTGGTGCTTGGATGAACATATAAAGAGTTAGATTGAGGACTCATCCAAGGCCTCAAATGTCGGATTTCGGTTTCGTTTCGGTAACCCCGGAAAAGGAATTTCGGTGGAATTTCGGTGAAATGGCCGGAAATTCTGGAAATGACTTGAAATCTCATTTTTTTATGAAATATTATATTTCTGATGTTGGTCAATCATTAAATGAGATAGGAATACACATTTTTATTATAATAATAAGTTGTTTTCATGATCAAGGCCTTAAATATCGGTTTCGATCACCATTTCGGAGACTGGCTGGAATTTCGATGAAATGGCCGGAAATTCTGGAAATGACTTGAAATCTCATTTTTTATAAAATTAAGAATTCTGATGTTGGTCAAGCATTAATTGAGATAGAAATACAAGTTTTTACTATAATAATAAGATGTTTTCATGATCAAGGCCTGAAATATCGGTTTCGGTCACCATATCGGTGATTGGCTGGAATCAAATTTTGGTACATATAATAATATTAATTTTGAGTTTTGACATTGAAATTTTCCTTCAAGCCCAGAAAGAAGTAAAGAAAAGCAATGATTTTATATGCATAGATGCCTTTCAAATTGAAATATCATATATTCATATTATTATTATACAAGTCCACAACCCCAAAATTACGTAACATGACACATGAAATTCCAATCACATAATGTGCATAGACAGATGCACTACCTTACTACTACTAGTAGTCTAGTACCACATTTATTTATCCTGTATGATCCCTTCCTCCATAACGTGACCTGATGGTGTCCCTATATTCCACGTAATCCTCCCATGTCATATAGGAGTACATGGTTTTGTAGTCCATTAAATACTCCATGTATTCATGCTCAGTCACGTGTGCAAGGAAGCCAGTCCTAGGATACTTGTCACCCGAAGAGGTAGAAGCCGCAGAATCACGCGGAGGTCGACACGAGGAGGATGCAACGTGAGAACCTCGAGATGAAGAAGATGGAGCAGGAGCCGCAGGAGGAGAAGCCATCTGAAGGGGTTGAGATTGAGGTACTGCAGGGTAATAATCTGGAAATATACCATATCCTGATCCAGCGCCAATCTGGGATTGGGAAGAGGTATTGGTATATTGTTGTTGATTTCCCGGAAATACCCCATAAGTGCCACTGCTATAGCCATATAGCCCATATCCGGGAGGGAACATCATATGCATCATTTTGCCCTTGAGATCCATATCCACTGAAGGGGCTTGAAGTTGTCCCGCCAGCAAATATTGAATCTCCAACATCCATACTCAATGATCCCACCGAAGATATGAGATCTTCCATAAATGGTGTCATCTTGGACTTGTCCCCGAGGGTGCGGGTACAAGGGGTATGGACAGTAATCGATTTGCTCTGCAGATGAGTCTCGGTTAGGACTTGGAATATATTGACCATGTATGTTTGTACGGTAGCCCGTGTATTCTTGTACAGGTCCTGCAGAAAGTCCAGCATGCATTCCTTCAAATCCAGATCCAGTAGCACCTCCACCAGATGTCGCCCCTTCATCTTCTGCTGGAACAACACCTCCACTACCACCTGATTTGGATTTTGATTTAGACCTGGAGGAGGAGTCATCAGAATCACTTTCCAACCCTCCAGCTGGGTCTGGATGTCTCCCCGATCTAGCCATATAATCTTCGACATTTGCCTCCATTTGCGATGCAATCTGTGTATTTGGTCTCCCTCCTCTCTCGTCGAGTACGGGAGCGCCATTATCATCGATCCACTTCTGTAAGACGTCTTCCTCATCGTCATCGTCATCTTTAATCTGAATATATGCAAGGTTGATGGGATCTATGTATTCTTGCTTGTCGTGTCCTTCCCTTGCATGCTTCATTTTCAACCTGAGGTTGTAGTGGATATAGACAAGGTCATGTAGCTTTTGTACTCCCAAGGAATTTCGCCTTTTGGAGTGGATGAGGTTGAAGGTGCTCCAATTTCTCTCGCATCCTCCAGCGGACGCAGTCTGCGACAATACCTTCACAGCCACTTGTCGCAAATTAGGTGCATCTAATCCATACAGGATCCACCATTCACCTACAAGCCAAGGTACAAATTATTTTAGTCATGCTATATAAGTAATATTACTGCTTGATACTTCAAGATCATACATTAATACACACCTGGAAGAGTATTATTACGACCGTTGATCGCGACCATTCTTCCAAAAGAACCCAAGGACTCCCTAAAGTATTTTATCTACAAGGTAGAAAATACCAGGTTCAATAATAAATTTAAGAAGAGAAGACATCAGATATTTGGAAGATATGATATTATATACCCCATTCATAAAATGAGTTTGGACGTCTCTTGACTTCACTAATTTCTCCACTACAACTTGAAGGGCTGATAGAAGCTCGGGACGAGTGCCAAGGTTGTGCTTGTAGTGGTATTTCAGATTAAGATAGTACACTGAAAACAGACAAAAAAAGTACTTAAGGGTGACTGAATAAAGCTAAAATATTAACTTAAAGAGCGTAATATACAAAATGCATACCAGCTTGGTGAAGAGGATGTGACAACATTTTCGACCAACGTTCATCGATGATGCCCAACCGCACCTTATAACATTTTCCAACATTTTCTTTCACTTTCTCCTTCATTACCCGCATGGCTTCGTATATCACACCCATGGTTGGTTTCTTGTCACCATCCACTATTCTCAAGACTGACACAACCGGCTCCATAATTTTTATCGCCCTGGCAATGTCGTCCCAAAAATTGACGTTGTTGATCAAGGTTTCTGCCCTTCTTCCTTGATCGGTGCGAACCTCGAGAATCTCGAACCATTCCCCTGAACAACACATTTTCTTTAAACCAACCTTATGTTGTTGCATGCTTTGCAACGCTATAAAGTTGGTTGCAAATCTTGTAATTCCAGGCCTTACGATGTCACCACCACACATCCTTCGCATCAATGCTAGGACTTTTGAATGGTTATAGATGAATGTCGTGATTGATCGTGCATTATCAACAACATTCATGAGGGTTTTCCTCTTTCCAAAATCTTTAAGGATCAGGTCTATGCAATGTTCAGCACAAGGTGTCCAGAAGATGCCATACCTGTTGGAAGACATGATCATCTCACCGGCCTTCTTGAAATTACTCCCATTGTCGGTCACAATTTGAACAATGTTCTCTTGACCGACCTCTTCTATGACATCTTTCAAGAGTTTTAGTATGTACTTGTGACTCTTGACATGCTCAGATGCATCTACAGACCTTACAAATACCGTTTTTTCCATCACAATATACGAGAAAGTTGATGATTTGCTTTCTCGTATACCTTGTCCAACCATCACACATGAGGGTCACGCCATACTCCGGCCACTTCTTCTTCAATTCGGCAATATACTCCCCAATCTCCTCTTTCTCCATGGGAAGATACTTGTTCATTATCTCGTACGGAGTAGGAGCTGTCACGCCTCCTCCTGCTGCAGCACTTTCATCAATTACGTGCTGCAAAAAGGGTCCCTTTGCCACATTTGCCGGAATACCCTCTCCAACAAACAACTTTGTAACAACCCTTCCTACCCGCTCCCTCATATTACCGAACATGACCTTTAATGTCTTTTGCTTTGGATCTTTGCTCGGAACATAGTGACCGGAACTGCTCCTTCTCAGAAATGCTTCTATACCCTTTTGTTTCTTCTTTGGTGGCACTATAGCTGCACCACTTCCACTTCCACTGCCGCTTCCCGATCCAATATTTATCGGGAACCTTAAACTGCCACCGACACGTCCAAGGCCACCACGACCACCGAGTTACCGCCTCTCATGCTCGCTCCTCATAGAGTCGCGTAATGCTGCCTTATATGCATTTCTTTCAGCCTCCGTTTGAATATCTTGTGGGTATTGGATATCGTCATCATCGGAATCAGACAAGACATTGAACTCTCTATGGAACATGAATTCATTAAACTCCTCATCTCTTCGCCCCTTTTCTTTCTTCTTCTTACTCTTCCCTTCCAAGTGAGCCTTCACTTCAGATCTGATCTCTTTTGGACATGTAGGGCATTTAGCCACATTCACGTAGCCGCCAACGAGATGTTGTTTCAGTCTTGTGATTCCTCCTTCTCCATTTATCTTCCCACAAAATTTGCACTGATGTTTTGACTTGTTGCCGTCAGGAGCATTAGCATATTTCCATCCAATCTCTCCACCAGCCATTTAAGAGTCGGAACCAGAGTCAGAAGCCATTATCTTCACCTCTTGAGCATAAATTAACAATGTAATATATTATGATATTATGAAGATAAGAGCATGAAAAAATGGATATGTAAAATCCATAAACCAATCTACTAAATTTGTACCCAATCAAAAGAAATTATTTACTATAATTAGTACTAAAATATTTATCAAAAAAGGAGTCATTGACTATAGTTGTCATTAAAGATATCCGAAGTGTCGATATATATCGTATAATTTGATTCCTAATCGTATGTTCTGCTGAGCACATGCCACATATATAGATTGGCTGCTCACCTTGGCGTGCATTCTCTGATAATAGTGATGGCGTTCGTCGAAAAGAAAATGATGTATATTTTCAGCATCGAAAATCAACTCATATTTAGAGCAGTGATAAATTGAGAATTAATCGTAGATAGCAACAAAATTATAAGGAAAGTACTTACAGACAGTTACAAACACAGCAAGACTTGTCGTCAAAGAGAGAGCAAGAGAACAAGCTTTCAAAAAAAAAGAGAGCAAGAGAACAAGAAGGCTTGTGAGTTGGTGAGAACTCTTTGTGTTGTGTGTGTGGTGAAATGGTGCAATGGATGCCACCATTTATAGGCCTCCAAAGAATCTTTATAAAGGGCCTACAACCAATATAATATGGATGAAATCCATATAATATAGCAAGGTCTTCTTTATAGGTGTCTAAAGAAAAATATGAAATGACTAAAGTTGGCTAGATTCATTGAAATTTGGACTCACTAGGACACCTAGCTAGTATTTTAGAGTCTAAAATACTAGCTAGGTGTCCTAGTGAGTCCAAATTTCAAAGAATCTAGCCAACTTTAGTCATTTCATATTTTTCTTTAGTCATTTTAGCACTTTTTTTTACCATTTTGGCCAAAAGTGGCCGACAAAGACCAAATTTCGACCGAAATTCGAGGACTGCATGTGAAGATATTCCAACTTTCGGTCATTTCGGCCGAAAGGTGTCGAAATGGACCGAATTTCGGTCATATTTCGGTCGACATGTATCAAAATCCTGGAAAAAGATATATCAGCATGTTTTGATATCGGTTTTCGACCGAAACCGAAATTCGACCGAACTTCGGTCGAATTTCGCCGACATTTAAGGCCATGGACTCATCAAGCACCGTCAAATGATTGTTGAGAGATGATCTCCAGCCTGAGTAGGAGATGACAATCCTTTCTCATTTAGGCTGATATCTGACTGACCTCTTGATGCAGGTCCTCTGCATGGAAATAGAGATTCAGAGGTGTCAGATTAGTTAGGTCAAAGAGTTGACTTAACGAGATCGAGATAACCAAATAACTTATTAACTATGACGTATGCTGTCGCGATATAGGCATGCATCCTCTAACCAAAGACAGATGTGTTACTATATGTCTGAGTATGTACATTTGGCAGACCAATAGGTTGATGACCTAATCAAGGTCTATACACCGGCGCGCTGGTGTGCATATAAGAGCATATGAGTAATGATCTCTCAAAGGAATCATACAGGTTCGGTTACTGAACCGGAAGACATGAGCTCACTCATGAGATATTGGGGAGAACCAAATTCCGTGCACGGTCGTCTCGCTTTGGAAGCTTGACTGAATTTGTACGTTTGATATATGTTTTTCGAAAGTATATGATCAATACCTGGGTATGATATATGTTTTTGGAAAGCATATGATCGATACCGACTCCCAATGACCGAATGAGAAACTTGATGATAAAACTCCGAAGTAGACAGTGTAAAATTGATCTTATACTTCGGGTTTATTCTGACTAATTCCAGTATGTAGGATGTACAGGTATTGGGAATACCTGAGGGTGATGTGATCATAAACGGTTGTATAATCATGACGCTTCCATTTCTAGGAAGTGATGAAACGGGTCTGGATTTTAGTGACTCCTCTTAGTAGAGTAGTAATCTAATCTTAGTCCAAATATTGGACATTGATCTGAATGTGATTTTGATGTAATGAGAAGATTAGATTTGCGGTCTTGATTTAATCAAACATCTATGGGAGGCCCGAGATCTGGATTTGAGATATGATCTCAATATCCAAGTCACTATACGTGGAACAATACAATCGCCATGTCCTTATCTCCAAGTATTCGCGGAGAAAGCGCATTATCCTTGAAAGAGTTCAGGATAATTTCACTGTTGATATATGTATCCAAGCATTGAGTAAATTGGTAATTAAGTGTGATTTAATTATCATGATTAATATGAATTCGATTCATATTATAAAGAGAGTTATCTTAGATAATTAAATGTGATTTGATTATCAAAGATGTGAATAATGTGAATATGATTCATATTATTTGGGCACATGAGAATAGAGATCCAAGATGATTAAATGTGATTTAATTATCATGGATATTGAATAATGTGGATAGCACTATCCATATTAATCATATATATTATAAATGTGATTTATAATATATAAGAAAGAGCTATTTGTAATTTACATTTGTTAATTAAATGTTAATGTGAATTGGATTCACATTGAACATTAAATTGAAAATGTAATTCACATTTTATTTTGGGTTGTGAATGTGATTCACAATTTTCCAATGGCAAGATTGCAATATTCACAAAATTATTATGAATTATTTTTATTGAATAATTTACAACAAGTGTTGTTGTAAATCTTGGAGATTTCCATGGAATAATGTAATCTCATGAGATATCATGAGATTACATGAGATTGCCACCAAATCCCATGTTATGGAAGGAGGCAATCTTCATTCCAATAATCTCCATGATTGCCTGATTTCATTTGGGATTTATTTATATTGATTTATCAATATAGATTAAATCTAAATTAAATTAATTGTTGTTGGTTTTACCAAGACAAATCTTAGCCATTAAAAGAAACACAAATCAATGAGAGCCATTGGATTTGTGTTACCCATGGATTGAGATCTGTGGATCCCAAAATATTATAAAAGGAGAGGCACCCCTTTGCTCTTCTTTACACACAAGAGAAAATAAGTCTCTCTCTCTCTCTCTCTCTCTCTCTCTCTCTCTCTCTTTCTCTCGCTACACGCCCTCTCTTCTCTCATATGGCCGTCCACCATGGATGCCCTAGATAGGTTCTCCAACGCCGCAACGTCGTCGTTATGCTGCCCGATCGTTTGCTCGTGGATCTCCGTCTCATTCGGTGCGCCTCGCTTGTGAAGAAGACGTCGGATCTCGTGTGTCGATATCAGGAGATTCGCCGCTTGGATCATCAACAAGGATTGCGAGAAGCACACGTTTCATCAACACGCTCGCAAGCGTCTCCTCCGTCGGATCGGACTTGAGATAGAAGGCCTCTTCGTTCAGAGACTCGATCACAACCACACTTCAAGAGGTAATCTTATTACTTGTTTGTGGTTTAGACGAAACGATCCGAGAAGTGTTATTGGATCATATGGTTTCGTCGCATGAATTTTTTTAAATTCCGCTGCATAGAACAACTAGTGCGACTAGTCGTTCCTCGTCGTATTCGATACGACGCTCACGCTTCCGTGATACACTTGAGGATTATCCCATATCCTTCAAGGAGCCTGCAACACAGTAGCAGGTTGATGACTTCTGGTGATCGTATATATACCCGGCGGTATGGTTTCTTTTGGCTCAGTTTCTTTTGTTGTAATTTTTGGTTCTATTACAATATAAAATGCCTTTCTTTCTCTTCTGAATATGTTGGGATATATGAATGTACTATCAGCTCTTATGTACATGTTGTAAATTTTATGAAAGATAATGAAATGAAATTTTGGAGGCATTTGTCTTTGTTGAATCTGTGGTGATGAATGTAGTTTGAATGTCATATGCAAAAGCAAAGCAACGCGAAAAATTTTCTCCGATTTTCAATACTTTGTGCGATCACATGCGAATGTAATAGTGCGAACGTGTGTAAGCGGTTACTCGGATCCTAAGGGCGCCACAGTTTGGTATCAAAGCTGTGGTACCCCGATACACACATTAGTAGTATTACAATACCGATCGCATTAAGTTCTTGAATAGTGACAGACTTCCTACTTGTCGTGAGTCCAAGAAGGGAAATATGACATTCGAATTCAATCACCACAGATGTCACCAATTTCATTAATTTTCATATTATATCCCAAGAAGAGAAAAATCATATATCATAGTATCTGTGAATAAAATAACTAAAATGGTTTCTCATGCAGAGCCATGACATCCCGACCAGGCTAGGAGACGACTGACCAGCTAGCACGCATACTAACCGCTCTCACCGATCTTCAGTAGCAACATGCTGCTATGCGAGATGAGCAGGATCATATTTTGGCTCAGTAGACGGAGATTGCTGAAAGGAAGACAGACATGGAGCTCAGATTTGAGGAGCTGTCGGATTCCACCTACCGCCCATCTGACGGCGCATGCCAAGACTAGCGACAGTCAATAGAGGTAGAGCAACCTCATTTCGATGATCCACTTGAGGATTTACCAGAGCATAGAGCTGAGGAGAATGGAGACTTTGACAGGGAGCAGGACCCTGTTGACTTTGAGGATGCACATGAGTACTCTGCCAATCATAGACACCAGTCGGTCTTCACTTCCAACCAGCGGGCCAATATGCCCATGTTTGAGGGTATTGGTACGTCAGATGTTGCTGAGCAATGTCTCAAAAGGGTGATGAAGATGTTGAGGATGATACGCACCACGAGACACGTGGCTATCTCTCATAGAGTATTCACCGACAAACTTCGCTGAGAGATGGTGGGATGCAGTAGTTTCTGAGTTAGGCCGTGAGCCTACATGGGACGATTTCGAGACGAGGTTCAGGTCCTACTTTTCTGCGAAGTGGAAGGAGTCCCAACGCCGATTTTTGCAGAGCTTCGTCAGGGACGTATGACAGCTAGAGACTACTTCGTTAGATACACCGAGCTGTCGCAACATACACCAGCAATTGCTGCATTTCCAGAGGAGAATCTGGAAAAGCTCATTAGAGGCATGCGAGAGGAGGTACATGAGAAGTTGGTTGGATTACACATCACTTCCATCCCCGAGGCTACAAACGCAGCGGAGAAGTTCAAAGACATCAGAGAGAGACGTTTCGGGAGCTCGTTTGGAGCAGTGCCTAGACCGTAACGATCTTTTAGGATGATTCGTCGACCATTTCGACAGCAGAGGTCAACCAGGCGGTTCCGACCTACAGGTTCATCATTCTCAGGCAGTGCTCGCTCATCTCCATCGACTACTTTAAGAGAAGCACTTGCGGGACAAGGCACAGTTTCCGCTGAACATCTGGGTCGCAGTGAGCAGACAGACCCCCAGCAGGACCGGCTCGGAGCACTGACACGACCACTCCTTCTACCCGACCAGTCCGATGTTACTTGTGCCATGAGTGGGGACATTATCGATATCAGTGCCCACAGGCTTCTGGTGGACCTCAACCACAACCTTCACAGTCGCAGCCTCATGTACAACGATCAAGGAGTTTCCGTGGCAGGAACTCCAACTTCAAGAGGCAGCAGCAGAGACAGACACAGAGTGTGGAAGGTTCTAGTACTGCACCAGCCAGGCAGGGTCAGCTACACGCAGTGACCGAGGAGCAGGCTCGTTCAGCAGCTACTGTGATGAAAGGGCCGACCTTTCCATGTTTTATTTGATTCTGGAGCAACACATTCTTTCCTTACTTCGAGATTGCTAGCTTTATTAGGAAGAGTCGCAGAGACTCTATCTTCTCCATATCACATCAGTGGGCTAGGTGGCCAGTTGTTTATCATTTTCACTGACAGTCAGGCACTTGCCAGAGTTGACTGGCAGTCACGAGATGATCGCAGATTGTCTACTCCTACAGCTTGATGAGTTTGACTTGATTTTGGGTATGGATTGGTTATCTGCTCATCATGCTATTGTTGATCGCTTTAGGAAGACAGTTATCTTCAGGATCAGATCTACCTGAGTTCACTTTTGAGGGTACTATACATGATTCTAAAATAGAGTACATTTCAGTGTTGCGAGCTCAGCGACTTGTAGATCAGGGTTGTGATTCCTATCTAGCATTTGTTCGAGAGGTATCTGATCATGAGCCTATGGCACAGGACATCCAAGTAGTATCATATTACCAGATGTGTTTCCTGATGAGCTACCAAGATTACCTCCTGAGAGGGAGATCGAGTTCGAGATCACATTGCTACCAGATACACAACCGATCTCGATCGCTACTTACCGCATAACACCAGCTGAGTTGAGAGAGCTGAAAGTGCAATTGCAGGAGTTACTTGACTTGGGATTGGTCAGGGCGAGCACTTCACCTTGGGTTGCTCCGGTTCTATTTGTCAGGAAGAAGGATGGATCCATGAGATTATGCATTGATTATCTACAGCTAAACAAGAGAACGGTAAAGAACCGTTATCCTTTCCCGCGCATCGATGATTTGTTCGACCAACTCCAGGGATCTTCGGTATTCTCGAAGATCGATCTTCGTTCGGGCTATCATCAGCTGAGGATTCGAGAGGCAGACATTCCAAAGACCGCTTTCAGGACACGTTATGGACACTACGAGTTTGTGGTGATGTCGTTTGGTCTCACTAATGCACCTGCAGCATTCATAGATATGATGAACAGGATCTTCCGTCCATACTTGGATAAATTTGTGGTGGCGTTCATTTATGATGTGCTTATATACTCACGGAATGAATGGCATAATACGAATGATCTACTGACTGTCTTGGATACATTGCGGGAGCACAAGCTATCTGCCAAGTTGAGCAAGTGTGAGTTCTGGTTATCACAGTTCTCATTTCTAGGGCATGCCATTTCTGAAGCAGGCATCGCAGTTGATCCTGCAAAGATAGAGGCAGTTACGTCTTGGGAGCAGCCCAAGACAGTTAACGAGATTCAGAGCTTCCTCGGATTAGCAGGCAATTACAGACGCTTTGTCTGCGGATTTTCACGCATTGTTCGCCCTTTGACACGATTGACACAGAAGGGAGTTCCATTAATTTGAGACGATTCATGCGAGCAGGCTTTTAGGACACTGAAGGAGAGATTGACGACAACGCCTATACTTGTTCTTCCTTCAGGCACTCAAGATTATGCAGTCTATATAGATGCATCTGGAGAAGGTCTAGGAGCAGTACTGCTGTAGCAAGGCCATGTGATTGCTTACGCATCACGACAGTTGAGACCACATGAGCGAAACTACCCTACGCATGACTTGGAGTTGGCGGCAGTTGTCTTCGCCTTGAAGATCCGGCGTCACTATCAATATGAGATGAATTTCAAGATCTTCACAGATCACAAGAGTCTGAAGTACATCTTTGATCAGAAGGAGCTGAACATGAGGCAGCGCAGGTGGCTCGAGCTACTGAAGGATTATGACTGCACGATCTCTTACCATCCCGGTAAGGGAAATGTGGTGGGAGATGCACTGAGCAGGAGAGCACATGCAGAAGGTACGACAAACTGGCTATATACGTGGGATATGCTCGCATTATTGACTGATTGGCATCCTCAAGAGAGCGCATCCATTTCTACCGCCATGCCTCCACGATTCAGCAATTTGTGGGATCGCATCGTCGAAGGTCAGAAGACAGATCCATGGATTAGAGATAGATACCTGCGCGCCGTCAAGGACGAGGTTGATGATTTTGTTGTGGTGGAGTCTATTTTATGGAAGTCAGGACGGGTCGTTATGCCCAACAACGAGCAGTTGCGCAGAGATATTCTCGAATCTCGATGAGGCACACAGTTCACTATTATCTATTCACCCGGGTAGCACAAAGATGTATCGTGATTTGCGTCGACATTTCTGGTGGGATGGAATGAAGCGCGATGTGGCGCAACATGTTAGCAGATGCATGACCTGTCAGATGGTCAAGGCCGAGCATAGGAGACCACCAGGATTACCGTAGTCTCTCCCCATTCCCGAGTGGAAGTGGGAAAGCATTTCTATGAATTTTGTCACAGGTCTGCCGAAGACAGCAAGTGACCATGATTCCATTTGGGTCGTTGTAGGTAGGTTGACCAAGTCAGCCCAATTCATACCTGTCAACACGACTTACACTCCATCCAGATTAGCCAAGCTCTATATGCAGAATATCATCAGACTACATGGTATACCACGAGAGGTGGTGTCTGACAGAGACTCGAGGTTTACGTCGCATTATTGGCATCAATTCATGTCGGCACTACAGAAAGAGCTGAAGATGAGTTCTGCTTATCATCCGCAGACAGATGGACAGAGTGAGCGCACCATATAGACACTAGAAGATTTGCTTCGCACATGTACTTTGGAGTGGAAAGGGTCCTGGAAGGACCATTTGCCTTTGGTGGAATTCGCGTACAACAACAGCTATCATTCTAGTATCGATATGGCGCCATTCGAAGCCTTATACGGGCAGAGATGTCTCACACCTCTAAGTTGGTGTAAGGTAGGTGATCATGCTCTCTACTCCGTAGATCTCTTGGACGAGACTGTAAGAGCTGTTGATCTTGTGAGACGGAGGCTTCTGATGGCACAAAGCCGCCAGAAAAGCTTTGCAGACCGTCAGAGAAGAGACTTAGAGTTTTAGGTAATCCAATTCTTTTCTCTTCATCCATTAAATTTTGACTTATCTATATTCAACTTGATCTCACATATAAATGATATTCCTATAAATTACAGGTTGGAGATTGGGTATTTTCGCGAGTATCTCCCATGAAGGGAGTGCAGAGATTCAGGTGTTCGTGACAAATTGGTGCCACGATATGTTGGCCCATTCGAGATTTTAGCTAGAGTGGGGAAGGTGGCCTATCGGGTATCCCTTCCTCCACATCAGTCTGGTATTCACGATGTCTTCCACATATCCAACATGAGGAAGTATGTGCGCGACCCTGGACACATCATCAGCTACGAGATTCTTGACGTGGAGCCAGACTTGACATACGAGGAGAGGCCAGTGCAGATACTTGACAGTGCTATGAAGAAGCTTCACAACAAAGAGATTCCATTGGTCAAGGTGTTGTTGCACCGACACGATGTCGAAGAGGCAACGTGGGAGACCGAAGCTGACATGCGGGCACGATACCCACAACTTTTCTCAGGTAATCACTAAAACAAGCATATTTATTATTTACGTATTAATAGAATATGGCTTGTTTTCCCTTGAAGGTTTTTAAGAGTTCAAAACCCTTTAAAGTTTTATGGCCATATGAAATCCAAACAAGACACCTAATGACCTTGACCCGAGTCCCGAGGACGAGACTCCCTTTGAGGTTTTTATATTTGTAACATCTGGATCCGCACAAATCCAAACCTAACCCGATTAGGATCCGTATAACCCGATAAAGTTATCAATCAACATTAAATGACCTAAAACGATCAATTGATCGTGAATCAAAAGTCATTCGGGTGAAAACGACCAAAAATCGATCGCATCGTAATGCGTGCCCGAAAAAGTCGTAACACAAATTTAGAAACCGCAAAATAAACCGAGACCACCTAAAGATCCGATTCGACGAAACAAGACAAACAGAATCGACCATTTTTACTTAGAAACTATAGGAGTGTCTCATATTGAAGATGCGATATTTGATGAGTGTCGCATCTTCAATATGCGTTATCTGGGCTAAATAAAGGTCGCGCACGACATTCGGCCCCCCCACGCGCACTTCGAACTCCACTCTCAAGTTGTTGCCACCCGCGACCCCCCCTGTGGCGCCGACCCTCCTCGGCCTCCCCCACTCCGAGAAACATCGTTTTTGATCACTCTTAGGTGCGCGAAGAACTCCTTTTCCGTATCTTCTTTGGTCAGTACCGTCTGAGTTAGTAATATTGGCTCATTTGATTAATGTGTATGAGTCAAATAACAAAGTTTTGGTGATATTAACCATTCTAAGTTTCTGGACCACCTGCTGGAAGTTCTATGGTTATACACAAAAATGTCAAATAAAAAAATTTAGATTTTTATGTGTTTGTAAAATTGCCAAGTGCAGTATTCTGAAGATGTCTCTACTGTTAAGACGAGTTCTTTAGATCTGGAAAATTTTTTTATTATGATGCTTTTATTGCTGCCTTACTTGTTAGGATTAGAGTTTGAGCTACATCGTTATGATAAGAAGAGCATGATATGTTGTACTTTTCCATGCAATTCCTCTGCAGAAAGTTTTGTTAGAGGAATTTCTCTATTGAAGTGGGTCAGTATTAAAAATTTAATATAAATGTTCTAGAGTCAGTTTATGGAAGGGGATTTGCTAAGACAAAATGGTTGGGAAGGAGTCGTATTTCATCACCTAATTAGATGGGGTGGTGGGGGAGTCTAGTCATCATATACGTATTGCGTTCCTTTTAAACATTCTCTATATAACAAGTTACATATATTAAGGCATTGGTAGTAAATCAAGTCCAGCCAAACTAGTCAAGTCTTATCATTTTCTACAAATATGCTTCACGACGACATCAACATCTATTACATCTATTAGTCAGGCAAAAGAAGGATGACATCCGCTATTATGAAAGTCCCAACCATGGTTAAAGATAAAAAAACCACTCCCCATCTTCATTAAAGTACAAGTTATCATGTGATCCAAGTGCCCTTTTGATTTTCAAACTATTCTGACATTCATTACTGTTGGGAAACGTGAATGAGTTGTTTATTCCATAGCCCTAGGCTCTCTTATATAGGAGAGTAGCCTTTGGGTAAATTACATAAGGAGGATAACAAGAAACATAAAATAGCAAAAGGCACAATAACTAAGTATGCGTCAAAACTCCCCCTCAAGATGGAGCATAGATGTCAATCATGCTCAGCTTGGAAGCACACTTCTGAAATGGGCCACGTAACAATGCCTTGGTGAATATATCTGCAGTCTGGTTCTCTGAAGTAACATGGGATGTGGTAATGAGTCCTTTCTGAATCATATCACGTATGAAGTGGCAATCCACCTCAATATGCTTAGTCCGTTCATGGAATGCAGGATTGTTTGCAATGAACAAGGCAGCCTGATTATCACACTCTAGGTTCATAGGAAGTGGTATGTCTAAGCATAAATCTGTCAGCACCGCTTTCACCCACATCATCTCTGTAGTAGCCTGGGCCATAGCCCTATATTCGGATTCAGCACTGGATCTAGCTACCACAGTTTGCTTCTTGCTCCTCCATGAGACTAGGGCATCTCCAACATAGACAGCATACCCTGAGGTGGACTTCCTATCCTTAGGACATCCTGCATAGTCTGCATCTGCATATGCTGAGACAGAAATCCCCTTTCCTTTCTTGAATAGCAGACCTTTACCTGGAGAAGATTTGAGATATCTAAGTATCATGTGTATTGCATCCATATGCACCTGGCGTGGCTGCTCCATGAACTGGCTCACACGGCTCACTGCAAATAATATATCTGGCCTAGTGATCGTGACGTATAACAATTTGCCTACCAGCTCTCTGTATCTTCTCCTGTCAACATCCTCTGTGTCATCATCATACAGCTTCATGCTAGGGTCCATTGGTGTCGTAGCAGGTCGACACCCTAGCATACCTGTCTCACTCAGCAGATCTGTGACATACTTCCTCTGTGACATGACCACGGATTTCTGGCAAACTCCAGCCCCAGAAAATATCTAAGGACTCCCAAGTCCTTGGTGACAAACTCGGTCCCCAGCCTTTCTTTTGCCTGCTTAATGCCCTGGTCATCATCGCCTGTAATCAAGATATCGTCAACATAAACCATGATTACAACAATACCTCTTGCCGTCTTCTGTACAAACAAGGAATGATCAGCATTGGAGCGTTTATATCCTTGTTTCTCAAAGAGGTCTGACAGCTTCTGGAACCATGCTCTGGGGCTCTGCTTAAGGCCATAGATAGCCTTATGTAATCTGCAAACCTTGGAACACTCCCCCTCAACAGCAAAACCTGGTGGCTGTTGCATGTAGACTTCCTCCTGCAGGTCGCCATACAGAAAGGCATTTTTCACATCCAGTTGATAGAGTGGCCAGTCTCTAGTAACTGCAACTGATAGGAGGATCCGCAGAGTGGAATGACGAGCCACCGGGGAGAACGTGTCAAGGTAATCTACTCCATACGTCTGTGTGAATCCCCTTGCAACTAGGCGTGCCTTGTACCTGTCAATGGAGCCATCTGCATTATGTTTGACTGTAAATACCCACTTACAACTCACCGGGTTGACATCCGGTGGTATAGTAACCAAGCTCCATGTTCCTCTAGACTGAAGTGCCGCCATCTCTTCCTCCATTGCTAGCCGCCATCGAGAATCCTGCAAAGCCTCATGGTGATTTCGTGGAATATCTGTAGCTGAAAGTGCTAATGCAAACGTCCTGAAAGGTCCAGATAGCCTCTCAAACGAAACCACAGCTGATACTGGATACTTGGCACAGCTTCTCTTCTGCTTGCGTAGAGCGATTGGAACATCCAGATCCTCTGTGGTAGCACCCTGCTCCTGTAATGCATCCTGCTGAGAAATGTCGTCAGATCCATCAACATTAATATTTTCATTACATACCATAGGCGAGCTAGTTGACTGGTCAGGGCCATGAGCTTGATTCGGCCGCCGGGTGTAATGGAATGGTAACGGTGATATTGTTGGTGGCGGTGGTGGTGGTGGTGGCGGTGTTGGTAATGGTGGTGACGGCTGTGATGTTGGTGGTGCCATGAATACGGTATCAGGAGATAATGGTGGTGCCTGCATGTTCCCGGATTCTGAAAAATACATGATAGATTCAAAGAATGTAACATCTGCACTGATCATATACCGCCGACGCACAGGATCAAAACACTTATACCCCTTTTGAGTTCTGGAGTACCCCACAAAGACGCACTTGACAGCCCTAGGAGAGAGCTTGTCAGAACCAGGCGACAACTGATGGACAAATGCGACAGACCCAAACACACGAGGGGTAAGAGTGAACAGATCCTTGTCAGGATATATAAGTGAGAAAGGAACCTGTTCATTCAAGACAGACGAGGGCATACGATTTATAAGATAACATGCAGTAAGGACTGCATCACCCCAGTAGGAATACGGAACATGACTCTGAATGAGAAGTGACCTTGTAACATCAAGAAGATGACGGTGTTTTCTTTCTGCAACCCCATTTTGTTGAGACGTATGAGCACAGGATGTTTGGTGAACAATCCCTTTTGACGAGTAGTAGTTGGCTAGATTGTTGGTGCACAACTCTAAGGCATTGTCAGTTCTCATAATTTTGACCGTTGTGGAAAAAACATTCTGAATCTCATTTAGAAAGTGAATAATAATATTTCCAGCTTCAGACTTATTTTTCATTAGAAATACCCATGATGCTCTAGAAAAATCATCCACAAATACAATATAAAACCTGTGCCCCTGATGATCGGGAACACGACTCGGACCCCAGACGTCGACATGAAACAACTCAAACTTGGAGTTCTTTCTGCAACCCCATTTTGTTGAGACGTATGAGCACAGGATGTTTGGTGAACAATCCCTTTTGACGAGTAGTAGTTGGCTAGATTGTTGGTGCACAACTCTAAGGCATTGTCAGTTCTCATAATTTTGACCGTTGTGGAAAAAACATTCTGAATCTCATTTAGAAAGTGAATAATAATATTTCCAGCTTCAGACTTATTTTTCATTAGAAATACCCATGATGCTCTAGAAAAATCATCCACAAATACAATATAAAACCTGTGCCCCTGATGATCGGGAACACGACTCGGACCCCAGACGTCGACATGAAACAACTCAAACTTGGAGTTACTACTCCGACCTTGACTACTGGGAAAAGATGACCTGTGATGTTTTCCCAACTGACACGCCTCACACTGGACAGTTGTGTGAGAAAGACTATAGGGTAGGACTCGACGCAACTTCTGAAGCGGTAAATGACCGAAACGCAGATGCCACAGGAGAGGAGATACTTGTTCTGCGGGAGAGGTTGTGATTCCGGCAAACGGGGTCTGGTTCAGACGATAAAGGCCTCCTTGCTCATAGCCATGACCAATCACGTTGCCCGTACGGATGTCCTGAAAAATCAAAGAAGATGGATCAAAAATAGCTCGACAATGGAGATCCTTCGTAATCTGACTAATCAACAACAGATTCATGGAAAAATGCGGTGCATGCAAAACATTCTTGAGCTGCATAGAGGATGTCAATCTAATCTCCCCCTGACCCGTGATAGGGGAATGAGTGCCATTGGCAATCACTACTGTCCGTCCTGGAGGAATCTGAGTATATCCTGTAAGTAGACTCTGGTCGCCACATAGGTGATGTGTAGCGCCCGAGTCCATGATCCACGGCAATGTATCTGATCTACTACTGTGAAGAGCAAGTGTACTACCTGAAGTACTCGTAGAGGCAGAAGCAGAAGCAGCGGCATCAGTATGATTCTCTGTCGGCGGTGCTGGGCCAGATGGTGGTATAATGCCCCTAAGACGGGCAACCAGATCATCAAATCGTTGATCCAGTGTAGATGCAGACGGGGGCTCTATCTGCTCAGCGGCTCGTGCAGATGCAGGAAATCCATGCTTTGAATAGCATGTGTCTTCAGTATGGCCGACTTTGTGGCAATATGAGCATGTTGGCCTAGTGCGGCCACCCCTTCCACGGGGAATACGTCCACGGCCCTGGTATTGAGAACCACGGCCTCTGTTGGCTGCCATGGCTGAGGGATTCTGACTAGTGGCTGCTGAAGGTACAGTAATCCTGCTCAATCTGTGAAAAGCTTCCTCCATGGGAGGAATAGTCGAGTCCGCCAAAATCTGTGAACGTGTTGCCTCATACTCTGGATCGAGTGCAGCGAGAAACACACCCACCATCGTCGCATTCCTGTATGTCTTCTGTTGTTCTGGTGTGGCGGTAAGAGGCATGAAGCTATGGAGCTTCTCAAACATTCCTCTCAAAGATGTATAGAGAGAATGTAATGGGCGGCCATTCTGCTTAATTGTGAATATATCATGTTGTAGTTGCAGGATCTTCGTCTCATTCTTCGCCTGAGAATATGTCGCTGCTAGGATATCCCACATGTCTTTGGCTGTGGGTTGATGTAAAATGTCATTGGCGATCTCAATAGCCAATGTGCCAGATAGCCACACCTTTGCATATGCGTCGTCAGCCACCCATGAGGCATGGACTCCAGTCTTCTCTGCAGGCTCGGGCTCTGTGAGAATATGCTTCTTGCCCGTGGACTTCATCATACTCATGAACAGCATTGCCCACAGTTCATAGTTCGTACCATCCATCTTGACAATGGGCGCTGGACTACGAAATGCGCCCATGGACGGAATATCTGCCTTGCTTTCTGACATACTGGATACGGAAGACTGGAGCGAACTGCAATAGATAATATTTGTCTACAATGACATAGACGGGATTAGTTGCATGTGTAGACCTCAAGCAACTATCCCCATGGATCTATGCGCGCTACGATGCGCACACGCACAGGTTTCGATTGTAGAAACCCTAGCGCACGCTTGAGATGGTGCCCTAGCGCACGCTATGCGCACAGCACAGGAGGCGCTATGCGCTGGAGATGGTGCCGCACAGGAGGCGCACTAGACCGCACAGCAGGAGGCGCAAGGTGCACTTGAGGCGCACAGCAGGATGCACGGGAAGAGGCGCAAGGTGCACTGGAAGGTGCACGTGATGTGCGCTTTGTAGCGCAGCAGTCGGCGAGTAGCGCGAGAGGCGCTAGGCGATCGGCGAGAGGTGAGAGGCGATCGGCGAGAGGCGCTAGGTGATTGGCTCCAGCGCGCGATCGGTGAGAGGCGATAGGCGATCGGCGAGAAGCGCTAGAGGAGCGCTGGGCGATTGGCGATAGGCGATCGGAGCTGCGCCTATGAGCGATCGGCGGGGAGCGATCGCCGGGAGGAGAGAGAGAGAGAAGAGAGGCCGGCGGGTGGGGCGGGTTAGGGTTAGGGTTTCGAGAACTCCGGTCTAGGACCGTCGCTCTGATACCATGTTGGGAAACGTGAATGAGTTGTTTATTCCATAGCCCTAGGCTCTCTTATATAGGAGAGTAGCCTTTGGGTAAATTACATAAGGAGGATAACAAGAAACATAAAATAGCAAAAGGCACAATAACTAAGTATGCGTCAACAATTACATAAGAAATGACGACGTATAATCCAGAGTGTCGGTCATGGTGAGCCTTACACCTGATCGTGTGAGGGCACGGTGACCCTCAACTGGGCGGATGAAAGGAAGTCCAGTTCAGGCAGCGGCCGCTTAGTGCGTGGGTCTAGGATCCCAGTCTTTTTCACGTTTTTACGCGAGCTCGCATTGTTTTTATGCCTTGTTGGGATCCCGACTTTTGACCAGCTCCGCTGACCCCTCTGTTTTAAGATACCAATGCGGGGGATCCTCAATTTTTAGTTTTTCGTACGAGCTCGTTTGCCTGTTACCGGTCGGGCTGGTTTTTAGAGTGACTTTTCCGGAGAGTCTCTCTCACCCGCCTTTGGGGCGTAGTTTTGGAGTAGACCTTTCCCTGTATTGGACCGCACATCAAATTAGAGGGCTAGATGGAGGAGCCTCTTAGGAGGCTACCTCACCGTTTGAGTTTTAATTACTTTTTTGCCAATAGGTTTGGCAATGTTACATCTGAAATCATCCGGGGTTACATTTGGGGGAGTTTTAGTTGAACTCAGAGAGAAGTATTATAGATCATGTCTAAAGAGAGGAAGTTGAGTGTAAGTTGTTTTGACTAGAGTTGACTATAATTAAGTTAAGTGGACGTGATAAGAACTTAGTTATGATACATTATACAACACTGCATGCCTACGAAGGCACCCCAACCCTAAGGCACTGTTCATGCCTTAGAGTCATAGTGTGAGGTCACACACCGACCAAGACCACAGACTATCTATTTAACTTAAGAATTTGAGTAAAATCAAGAGTCGTTCAAAACCTAAATCTTCCTCACTATACAAATCCATATTTAAGAATTCTAAATAATAAGGCATTAATAGTTATATGTATAAATATACACATGAATCATCAACTATTACATGAATATATATATAATGTTATAAGGCAATTGGGGAAATTATTACACATGCCATTAACTACTATATAATAATGTGACATATGGGAGGTAATGGGAAAAACTTGAAGCATCCATCACAGTAGTATGAAAACTTCTTTTTCAAACAATTAGTTGTAAGTTTTAATTGTTATGCATTTCTACTTGTTTCTTTTGTATCCATATTAAATTCCTGCTTATTTTAAAATGAAATATGGGTGTACCAACGCTCGTTGATACATCTTCTTCCCACCATATTTTGGCAGGCAAGAAGCCTGCAGCACAGTAGCAGGTTGATGACCTCTGGTGATCGTGTATATACCCGACGGTATGGTTTCTTTTGGCTCAGTTTCTTTTGTTGTAATTTTTGGTTCTATTATAATATAAAATGCCTTTCTTTCTCTTCTAAATATGTTGGGATATATGAATGTACTATCAGCTCTCATGTACATGTTGTAAATTTCATGAAAGATAGTGAAATGAAAGTTTGGCGGCATTTGTCTTTGTTGAATCTGTGGTAATGAATGTGATTTGAATGTCATATGCAAAAGCAAAACAACGCCAAAAATTTTCTCCGATTTTCAATACTTTGTACGATCACATGCGAATGTAATAGTGCGAACGTGTGTAAACGGTTACCCGGATCTGAAGGGCGCCACATAAAAAAATGTGTTTCTTTATGGAGATTTTTGAGGATTGCGTTTATATGTAGCAACCACAAGGATTCAAGCTTCAAGGGATGTGTTAAAAGCAATGTTCAGAAATCAGTTGCACAGACGCATATGTGGCCGCATATATCCGTGCATCATGCAGACCTACTGATTTTATGAGTTGTTGCATTATGCACCCAAAGCACATATGCAACATGCATATGCCTCGCATATCATGCATATGCCCCACATACTGCTCCAACAGCTTGGTGGCTCAGCCTCTAGCAGCTCCAACTTTCCTATCCACCCATTCTAGTGTTTACCTCCTTAACTCTGCCTCTTCCTCCATTTAGTTGTAAGAATATGCAATGTATTTGTATACAATTGTAATACATTATTCAATTATGTATATGCAATGTTTGCTCATGTATTGTGTTCATGGGAATATCCATGTATTGTTTAATATTTTAATATATGTCGATAGAGGTTTTCCTTGTGTATTGCAAATCTGCATGTATGTCTTTGTTATTATGAATAATTTAATATGTAAAGTTTTTATAATGAAATATTTTTTATGATTAAATGCTAGGCATTAATGGCATGTAATCAACCATTTAATATGAATTGTTTTTATTGGATTTTCTTTAACTCCACTATGATACATAAATTAGTTAATAATATTATATATAGATATTTATTTATTTTTAAATTAAAAATAGAAAAATGCATAAAATCACATATACCCTACATACGTCGCAACATAACGTTGAAGCTTATTTAGTATTTGGTAACATGTCCGAATGCATATGCATACCGCTTTCCTGAACATTGGTTAGAAAGTCTGCTTACTGAATAAGGCTATATCTGGACTTAAGCAGAACCTAAAATCCCCATTGACAAACTATCAACGATACTAGAGTCGGGGAATCGTCTGATCATCCCCAAATCAATTGTATCTTAGACTAGTGGGAGAACATGTAGAGATAGTTGTTATGCAAGTATATGCCAATGACAATGAGAGATGACGAGCAAGTGATTAGAGAAATAAAAAAGAAGTTAGTTGATCAACTTCATAATAAAGGATATGGGGTCATTGAAATACCTACTCGAGCTAAAGGCAATACCATGGTTATTAAGGCGGCAAGACGACAAGGCGTTCATCCTGGGCGCCTGGGCGCCTAGGCGCGCTTAGACGCGCCTAGGCGTCTAACAAAATGTGACCTATATCGCATTTGAGACATGCGACATATAATTATTTAAAGCAAATGGATGTCGCATGTCTCAAATGCGACATCATTTTTTATCTTTTTAAGCGCATGTCGCATTTTGGAGATGCACCATCAATTAATATATTTTTTTAAGAAAAAATACAGGTTGTATTGGATTTATTTTTCTATCAAGACCTTTTGTATTTATAAATACATAGTAACTAGAATGTTAGAGTAATAAATATCATTTAACCAAACATTAGTGATTAATCACAAGAATGAAGAATCACAACACATAAATGAATCCGAACATAGATAATTAAACAAGCTATGTTTGGCATACAAACTTTTGGCAAAAAAGGTGGAAAATGTACTAAAAATGCAGACAAATTGCTTGGCATAACACAACATTTTAAAGACTGAAAGACAATAATCCAATACAGCAATGCTTCAATCATCATCATCACACAGGTTAGTTTCTTCTTCATGTTCTTCATCTTGCTCTTGGCCATCATCATTTAGATCTATCCAATCATCTTCCTCGTCTTCTTCCTCCTCACCGTCTGGAACATGAGGAGGTACATATTGTCGCCTAATAACATGTGCACGACGAGTACCACGACGACCACGGCCACGAAGACCACCACGTGCTGAAGTGCTTGGTTGTGCTTGGGGTTGACTCCTTCTAGGACGAGAACCATCATATGCTTGAGAAGCACATAATGCTTCATCAATGACCCTCAGTGTAAGCCCCGGTACAACCTCTGGTTCCACGTAAAGACCTGTCATCCATTCACTTGACCAATCAAACTCTGAAAGAGCAATTGGATCAAAATCTTTTGTTAAATTCCCGAGCCTCCTATTTTTGAATCTCTCCTCAAGTTGCTTGTTGTATTGGATGTAAACAAGCTTGGAAAGTCTATCAACCTCCAACTTATTCCTCCTCTTTGTGTGGATCTGCACATTTATTCAAGTATTATGTAAATTTACAAGTATAAAGTTGGCATTTATATTTGTAAATTTATAAGTGTTTTTTGATACATACAAAGTCAAAAGCACTCCAATTGCGTTCACATGAGGAAGATGTGCGACATAATCTCAAAATACGCTTTGCCACCCGCTTCATAGCGGGGGTGAGACTTCCATAAATATCCCACCATTCCACTACACAATAAGTCTACAATGTAAACACATGTTGCCATTAAATCATTCAATATAAATAATAAAATGTAACTTACATGGTGGTTTTTTTCCCTTTGTCTAATAGCAATTGCCCTGCCAAACATACCACGAGCTCCTTTGTAGACATCCATTTCAGAGCATATCACGTCTTGTTGATCGGGATCATCAACCATCCTCTCAAGGCAAAATATGAAATCACTTTCATACCTTCCCATCAATGTCTCATTGTTGTCCTTCACTTTATATTAAAATGCAGGATTCAAGAAACATCATGCACCATACAAAGGACGAGCCATCTGATTATCCTAGCGAGAATCAATAATTTGTAGAATAGGCATGTAATCTGTTTCCTTCCTGCTAAAGTTTTCAATAATCATTTCCTTTGCAGTGTCAAAAGCCCTAGCAATGTATCCCACGGGCGGCTTCTCGTCAGCATCCACTAAACACAGCACAGTAACGATGGGTTGCACAACTCTAAGATAATCTTCATTTTTTTCCCAAAAAGCATTCGCCATCACAGTTTCATAGACATATTTCCCATCCCGTGTCTTCGACCAAGAACTAGTGTTCCACACCTCAGAAATAAACAAAGACGCCAAAGCTTTCCTTTGCTTGAGCAAACTAGTAAGGGTCAAGTAGTTGGTAGCAAAGCGGGTAACTCCGCTTCTAGACAGCTCTTGGTGATCCTCACTGAATTGTAGAAACGCATCATGCAACCGAATATGCTGGTAAATATAAGTTGTTACTTTTCTGGCCCTCTTGATAACTCCTGCAAAATTCTGTAACTTGGAAATATCCTCAAGCATCAGATCCAAGCAGTGTGCAGCACATGGAGTCCAAAAGAGGTTTTTCCTCTTCTCCATCAATAACTTTCCTGCTAAAACGAAATTGCTTGCATTGTCGGTGACAACTTGTACAACATTCTCCTCACCCACCATCTCCATAGCCTCGTCTATCAAATTGAACACATACTCCCCGGTGTGTACATCGGATGTTGCATTCTTTGCATAAATAAAAAATGACCCTTCTGGAGAATTAACAAGGAAGTTAATCAGACTTCGTTGTCGTTTATCAGTCTATGCATCACACATAATCATGTATCCATATGTCCTCCAATGGTTTTCATGCTTCACCTGCAAATCTTTGGTCCTTGCATATAATCTTTCAAGTAGGGGCTTTCGCAATTGGTGATAAGATGGAGGAATAAATCCTCTCCCAGCTTGGACAATAGCCTCCACTGCCACCTCAAAAGCTTCTCGTTGTGCAACATTAAAAGGGATGCCACCTGTATAGAATAGCTCAGCTATAGCATCATATGCCCCCTGTGTAGCATCCTTTTTTAAAGCAAACTCAATTGTAGTTTGTTGTGCTTCACCACGAGCCCTTGCTGCCTTCCTTTGTGCCACAACCTCCCATGGGCTAGCAGAAGTAAACGAGTCCATAGTACCCTTGCCATGGGGATCCTTCCGTACAGGTGGCCTATTTGCAGAATATGAACCAGAACCAGATTTAACATTTTTACCTGTTGTAGCCGTAGGATGTGAGTCATCCAAGATGACTACATGTTCACAATGATCACCATCATCTGCATCAGGAATGTTTGAATCAGCTCCACTATATCTGTAATCAACGACTATCTTCTTCTTCTTGTTACGATTTTTGAAGTCGGCCATCTCTTTCTTAATCTCCACAGTTGCTTTTGGACACATAGATACATCTCGATAACCACCAATCAAGTGTTCTTTCTGCCTTTTGATTCCACCATTAGTAATGTGGCCGCACAATGCACATTGCACCTTATTCTTGTCTAGTGTATTCGGCCAAAAAGAGTACTTCCAACCGGGATCCTTCGACGCCGCTTTCAAGCATGGATCATTCATCTTGTCGGTGAAGCGGGGATCAATTTCTCCAGGCCTTTGCACAGTAGATGGGGTTGGTGTAGTAGTGGGATTAGGAATGGCATCCCCATCCAAGGATTCCATTGAAGTCATTCTACAATGGGAGAGCAAGAGAACGCAGGGAGGCTGCTGGAGGAGGAGGGAGGCCACTGGAGGAGGTAGGGAGGTCGCCGGAGGAGGAGGGAGGCCGCTGGAGGAGGTAGGGAGGCCGCTGGAGGAGGAAGGAGGCCGCTGGAGGAAGAGGGCGTCCGTTGGAGGAGGTAGGGACTCGGGAGGACGTCGGAGGAGGATGGAGTCCGACAGAGGAGGAGGGAGCCCGCTGGAGAAGGTAGGGAGGCGGCTGCGGAGGAGACATGGACGATGCAAGGTGTTTCTCTGCTAAACAGGGTAATGAGGGTCGGGTCGAATGCGGTTGGGTAATACATGGTCGAACGGGTATATCGCATTTCCAATATGCGACATGTATATCGCAATTTGAAAATGTGTTATGTATATCGCATTTTGAAAATGCGATATATGTGTAATACGCATAAAAAAAAGTCGCCTAGGCGGCACCCAGGCGCGCCTTGACGCCCAGGCGACCCAAGGCGTGCGCCATTTTTTATGAAAGCAAGGCGTGCTTTCTAGGCGCATGGCTTGGGGCGCCTGGGCGCCTAGGCGGCCGCCTAGGCGCGCGCCTTAACAACACTGGGCAATACATAACCACAAAGGACTTTTGTTGTCTCAAAATAAAGTATGTAACTTATCTTTTACAAAAGGTTGTCATCTTAGTTGCAAAACTGACTCCGATTCCTATGGATCCAAAGGCTCGATTCTATGGTGACTAATTATGATGCAGCGTGATCAAGGGCCAAATTTATTTAATTAATTAGTCATCAATTTTAATTACGTTTTTAGTGGTCGTAATGGTCTAATTAAATAATTGAGATCGCCTGTGATCTCAACATTTATTTCGTAGATTTTAATTGTAATTTTGGTCAATTAATTAGTTAGAGTCTAATTAGAGTAATTAGAGGTCAATTTGAATTTGTCAGAGTCCAATTAGGATAAGTTTGTTGTCAATTTTATTGGTTTACTATTTTTGTAATGTCATCCCTCCTATATAAAGGGATGAGGGTCCAGTATGTTAGTGAGTAAAGTGATAATTAAAGTTGAGATTTTTATCTCTCTCCCTTCTCCTCTCCCTCTCTCCTCCCGCGATCTCCGCGTTCTACTTCTTCAATCCCTCGTTACCACGAGATTTCTTCTTCTCAACCTCTCCTTTTCTCCACCGATATTCCACTGCCAAATTAATTTATTTTTTATCGTCGACGCCGGAACCTGTTTGCATCAATTGGTATCAGAGCATGGCCTACAGATCGTCCTCAAGATCTAACGATCCGTCCCGGCGCTCGCACCGACACCATCGTTCATCCGAACAAACACGACGAGCCATCTCAACCATCGACACCTCCTTCAAAGAGGCGGAGCACATGGTACGTGATTTGCAGAACAACTTTCAATCCATGTGTCGGGACCTAATGGCCTACTTTGAGGCCTACCGCGACGCCCAATCGAGGCCTCCACCCGTCGAAGCCGCTGCCGTCGGTCTTGATGAAGAAAAACTCACCGTAAAGGAGGAATCGGTCGCTGTCCAGGAGATTCCAGATCTGAATCTATCGTCGGAATCGACTCCGCTTCACCCGCCAACCATCCCGCCACCACCCCAGCCCTCCCAGGTAACGCCCCTACCCTCCCCAACCCTCGCGACCGTCATTCCTCCCCTAACCGCCCCGCCATCCGCGCCCAGCGCCCCGTTCGCCACCCCCAACCTACCGCCTTACCCTCCCGCCGCCTCTATGCGCACTCGCCTCCCACCTCACCCCCTTTCGCACCCGTGTCTCCGCCTTCTCCTTCCTCGCCAGCCACCTTCCCCTCCGCCCCTCGCGATCCACCGGCTCCCCCGCCTCCCGATCCTTTCCCCAGCACCCTGTGCCCTTCCCCGCGAACCCCGCCTCCCTGCAACTGCGCCACCTTGCGCGGCTGCCGCCCCCGCCCGAACGCCAGAACCGTACCAGCCCTCGTCCCCCAGAAGGCGCCGCTCCAGCCAACGCCACCAAATCGCCGCCGCCGCCAACGTGTCAGAGATGCCTTGCCGCCCTCCCGCGCATAAAAAAAGGGCCCCAACCCTAACAGGACCGAGATTGACAGGACTCAAATCCCTGGAAAAAGGGGATTGGAGAATAAGTGGGAAGATTTGCAAAGTAAAACCCCCTAAAACTCCTATTTGCAGAAAGGCCAAGGGCAATAGGAATGTGAGGAAAAATGAAGGGGTGCGAAAATTGCACCCACACCCCTGACGGCCAAAATATTTAAGAAAAGAGGCTGGAAATCAGAGATTTGGGGATCCTCCTTGGCCCAATAGGACTAGGGCCGTGGGCTTTCCCTATAAAAGGACCCCATGGCTTCATTCCTTAGCCACATCCCCTCTTTTCCTCTCCTTGTGTCATTGCTTCACTATGGATTCTCCAAGGGCCATAGTCTCCATGCCGCATCAATTTTTTGAGCATCACGGGAAGGAGTCAACCATCAAGACGACGCTGTCGTTCGCGCCGCACATGTTCTTCAACCACGACGGCCACATCATCCCCGCCCGCGTATGGATTCCGCCATTCGCTCCACATCAGTTCTTCCCGAAGACGACGGAATGCGCCGAATCATCCTCCAAGCCTGCAGATCCCGCAATTCGTCAGGAGCCGAATTTTTAAAGCGGTGGAGAGTTGATGCAGCGCGATCTAGGGCCAAATTTATTTAATTAATTAGTCGTCAATTTTAATTACGTTTTTAGTGGTCGTAATGGTCTAATTAAATAATTGAGATCGCCTGTGATCTCAACGTTTATTTCGTATATTTTAATTGTAATTTTGGTCAATTAATTAGTTAGAGTCTAATTAGAGTAATTAGAGGTCAATTTGAATTTGTCAGAGTCCAATTAGGATAAGTTTGTTGTCAATTTTATTGGTTTACTATTTTTGTAATGGCATCCCTCCTATATAAAGGGATGAGGGTCCTGTATGTTAGTGAGTAAAGTGATAATTAAAGTTGAGATTTTTATCTATCTCCCTTCTCCTCTCCCTCTCTCCTCCCGCGATCTCCGCGTTCTACTTCTTCAATCCCTCATTACCGACGAGATTTCTTCTTCTCAACCTCTCCTTTTCTCCACCGATATTCCACCGCCAAATTAATTTATTTTTTATCGTCGACGTCGGAACCTGTTTGCATCAAATTAGGAAACTCCTCTATCTTTCTATCATTGACATTACATCTCCCCCATAGTTGGAAAACTTGAAACCTCATGAGTAGACTACACAAACCCAATGAGATCTACCATGAAGGTTTTAAGGTATATGAATGTTGATTCCTAAAAAAGTTTTTAGGTATATTATTTACACCGCTATTATCACTAGATATTATATCATATTGCGATGTGGATTATGAAAGATGTCTTGGAGAGATGAAGTCCACCACTACTTTATGCATCTATTTTAGGGGTGTTAAAGTTATGTTTTATGTTCTGTAACTCTTAGGGGTACTGAAGGTTCCAGAAAGCGGTAGTCGGTACTCGGTCGGCAGGGACACTGACTAAGGATTAATCGGCACTCGGACGACTAATCGGATTTAGGTGGCCATTAATCAATTTTAATTTTTTTTAATTATTTTAAATATATAAATCAATTTTTATAAACATGTTCTTATGTATTTACATTGATTTGTACATTTTTTATACTATCATAATGAAATAAAAGAAGTATTGTCTTTAAAAATAACATTAAGGATACTAAAAAAAGTTCACTTTAAAAAATCGAAAACTGAAAAAAAAATAAAAAACCTCTATGTAAAAGTCGACCGACAAGTCGGCCCGATTAGTCGGGTTAACCGACTAACGGCCAACTAGGCCTAGTCGAGCCGGCTATTCCCCCACCCTCCCCCCCATCCCCGACTCGACTAGTCGACCGACTTTTACAACAGTAGGGGTACTTAAGTATTTTTCCTCGTGTACTCTTTAGGATTTCCTCTCTATATAAGAGACCATAACCCTATGGAATATACAACAACTCATTCTCTTTTCTCCACAAGGTATCAGAGCAACGATCCTACACAGGAGTTCTGACCTAAAATCCCAACCGCCACCTTCAAGCATCGCAAGAGCCTACGCAGAACCTCTTCCATGACCAAGGGCCCCACACAAGGCCCTCCCATGATCAGCAAATCTTTAAGAGGCGACTGCCTCATTTGCTCGAGGCGGTCCTCGAGGCATTTTTTTGTTTTCAAATTATTTTTTTATAAAACATTTGTCCTATTGGCAATTTCTATGTTTATAAAAGTCTAGTTGTTTAGGATATAATTATACAAGATGAATGCATAAATTTGACCGCTTTCATGTTCATATTTACCATTAAACATCTCCAATCATGTCAAAAAAACTCTTAAATTATACCCTTAAACATATGAATCCGCGAATATCATTGAAAACATTATCCGTAAACTTCTTTTTAAGGTGCATCAGGTTTGGTCGACGGGATCTTGGCGCCCGACCTTCGTTTCTGCTTTGTCGGACCAGAGGTGCAATGAGATCGTGGCCCTCTTGAGGGATATGGTGGATATTGATGGCCTTGGCGAGGGCAAGGACCATTTTGCTTGGAAGGAGGTGAGTTTTTCGGTGAAGAAAGCATATCGATCATTCGCCAGGACGCGTGGTTGTTCAAGACGAATCCGCTTGGGACTACAGAATTATTTGGGTTAGCAAAGTTCCTATGCGGATTTAGATCTTCATGTGGTTGGCGAGATGCTGGCGGCTGCTATCAAAGGCACGCAGGCAAGGTTGTTGAGTACTGGGGAGATCCTATGCGATAGACGTAACCTTGAGCAGGAGGATTCCGAACATCTTTTTTTGTTATTGTACCTCAGTTGCGATATGGGAGAGGGTGCTTGTGCCCGAGCTTCACTACATGAACAGTGCGTCATAGTGGAGTTCAGTTAGAGCAGCTTGTGGAAGTTCTCAGGAGGACACGACTGTTCCTTTTGCCTTACTTTGGGCTATTTGGTGTGCTAGAAATGAGAAAATCTTTCGGAGACAACCGTTTATTTGTTAGATGGTTTTGGGGAACTACATGGTACTGGTGTCGTGGCATAGCAAATAATTTCTAATTTTTAGTAGTTGAGATTCTTATATCGCTTTGTCTTTATTCATATTTGTTTATTTCTCCAGACTACTTTATGTAATTTTCCCTCAGAGCTTTTCTCCTACATAAGAGATCTCTAGGGCTACGAGGAATACAACTTTTCATTTCACGCCAATCCACATGGTATCAGAGCGACGGTCCTATACCAGAGCATGTGCCCTAGAGCCTCGCCCTACTAAAAATCCTAGCGTGACCCTCGCACAGCCGTTGCCCATCTCGTGAGACGCTGCTCCACCGTCACTGCTCCCGTTTTGGTGTCGTTGTCGGTAGTCCAGCCCGTCGTCGTTCGCCCGTTGCGGATGGGTTGCCCTCCGCCTGCGTCCGACCCGTCGTAATTCCGCGAGCGGCTGTCGAGCCGCCGCTGCCAGGCCAACCGTTGTCGGTCATCCGCCTGATGCTGCTTGACTGCTCTTTGACGATGGTCATCCTTGTCGCAACTGCCAACCATCTCTGCAGGTTGAGATCACTTTTGGGTCTCTAGGGTGTGACGCAATCATCTAAAACATCATACTTTCCCAAAGAAGACTATCGAATGGAAGAGGTTGTGGTATGAGTCTACACCCACAATCATCTTCCCATATATCAGTCTAGACGCAAGTCGTCCTTGTTGCAGACCCAGTCCTGGAGATAGTTGTCATCATGTCAGACAACAAAGCAGATGTTTCACCCTTGGGGCTTTCAAAAGTCCAACACCCATCGAGAAGATGGATGGAACGAACTATGAACGGAGGGCCATGCAGTTCATGAGTCTTATGCAATGTAATGGCAAGAACCATATCCTCACAGGAGGAGCCCGGTGACAAGATCGGGGTTAACGCCTCATGGGAGGCAGATGACACTTATGCATGTGTGTGGCTATCTGGGACTGTGTCAACAGACATAGCTAATGATATACTAAGTCAGCCTACTACAAAGGCTATGAGGGACATCCTCGCCGCTACATACTCTCCGCAAAGAATGAGTCGAAGAGATTGCAGCTACAGCACGATATCTTCGCGTCGAAGCAGAATGCCCCCTCTCCATACCCTCTACATACCCTCTACACCTCTTTAAGGGGTATGTTAGAGAGGTTATATGGTTACATTCCCTTGACTACTACGCCAGAACACCTCAAGGTATACAGAGACTCCATGATGACTGGGGTCTTTCTCACTGATGCTGCTATACCTCCAATGGAAAAGGCATACCACATATTGAGTAGGCTCTCCATATCCTCTGGTGGTACCCCACAGTCTCAGACATCTTCATCTATGTCTGCATCTCGTGGTAGGGGAAGATCCCTACACCATATCGTGGTAGGGAGGCCCTAACCGTGGCAGAGGAGAGGGTGGTCGACCCCGTCAGTCATGCACCTAGTGCCACATGTCAGACCACTCTGAGGAAACCTGTTATTCTAAGCATGGGTTTCCTACATCAACTCTTGTTGCAGAGCAGACTCAACAGGTCAGGAGTTCATCACCTGTTTCTGATCAGATATTTGACGAACTTGTGGCGCGACTCAGAGAGATCATGCCCACTCCTGGGTCAACCAACTCTCCTTCAGGATCCTCAAAGGTGTTGCCTCAGCATTAGCATCCACATCAGGTATAGCATATGCCTTTACTTGTTACAAAGCAGATTGTCAGAATGGATCATGGATTCAAGAGCATCCCATCATCTCTGTGGTGTCAGAGGCCAATTTAATGATTTCCGTCCGACTCAGCCTAGACGATCTATTGTGATAGCAGATGGGACACATTCTCCCATTACCGAACAAGGGGAGGTGCAGTTGACTCCCGCAATGCAACTTCAGAATGTTATTTACACTCTTGATTTTTCTATGAATTTATTATCAATGAGTCAAATCACTAAGGATTTACATTGTCGTGCATATTTAATCCATTTGCTCTTGTGTTTCAAGATATTCTCACGGGCAGGGTGATTAGATCTGACCGTGAGCAAGGGGTCTCTACAGAATGATGCAATCTCCTTATGCTGGTGCATCTTCTCTTCACGTTGGATCTGTTTTTCCCTATATATGGCATCTTCGATTTGGCCATTTTCCTTTGTAAAAGATGTCCATGTTCGTCCACAGATTTATCATCGCTCTACCTTTTAGTGCAAGGCCTGCCAGCTTGGGAAGCATTATCGGTCCACTTTCCAGAGTCGGCAAGGTTGGAGTAGTCATAGTCTGTTTGAGTTAATTCATTTTAATATTTGGGGTCCCAGTCGTGTCCCAGATCATCAAGGACATAGGTTTTCTCTTGTTGCAGTTGATGAGTTTTCAAGATTATCTTGGGTCTTTCTTCTTAAGAATAAGTCTGATGCTGGTTATGTTATTCAGTCCTTTATTATGAAATAAGGAACATTTTTCCAGCAAAAGTCAAATTTATACGTTCAGATAATGTACTAGAGTTTTACAGTACTCATCTCTCTTAATTCCTTAGGTCCTATGGTATCGTGTATTAGACATCTTGTGCGTATACTTCCCAACGGAATGGGGTGGCTGAAAGAAAACAGCGCCATCTTTTGGATGTTACTAGGACTCTTTTGATTTAGAGTTATGCTCCTCATTTGTACTGGGGGATGCGATTCTAACTGCTTGCTACATGGTAAATCGTATGCCCTCTTCTGTTCCGGGGGAGAAGATCCCGTTCTTGATTGCGTTTTCCAAGGCAGATCTTTTCTCACTTACACCTTGTGTTTTCGGTTCAGTGACTTTTGTTCATTAGACGTCTCCTAGTCTTGACAAGCTCTCTCCAGAGTTGTCAAATGTGTGTTTGTTGGGTATTCCAAGACCCAAAAGGGATATCGTTGCTTCGACCCTGTTTGACGAAGGTACTATGTTAGTGCAGATGTCATCTTCTTTGAGTCCATTATGTATTTTTCTCTCACAAGTGACAAGCTCATTCCTTCAGAGGACGGAGAAGAGGTATATATGCCTCTACCTCCGATCTCCTGCATTGTCATTGTCACCACCACCACATTCTCCTCCACTGCCACCTACTCTACCATCACCTCCATCACCACATATTGCTCTCTACTGTGTTTGTTGTCGGATCTACTGCAGATCATTCTCTTTTTGTTAAGAGAACTCAGAGAGGTACCGTTGCCGTTCTGGTTTATGTTGATGACATCATTGTCACAGGTAGCGATGAACAGGGCATTCAAGCAGCTAAAGATTTCCTTGGAAAACAGTTTTTGACCAAGGACATTGGCATGCTGCGTTACTTCCTTAGATTGGAGTTTGCATAAAATCAGCAGGGTATGGATATGACGCAAATGAAGTATGTTACTGATCTTCTATCCGAGATAGGCATGACAGGATGCAGACCTGCCACTACACCAATGGATCCTAATGCTAGGCTCTATGATGATGACTCTGAGGAGGTGGATAAGAGACGATACATAGAGCTGGTATGGAAGTTGTTATATGTTACTATTACCAGGCCTGATATATAATTTGTTGTGAGCAGAGTCAGCCAGTTTATGGAGCAACCCAGACAGGCTCACATGGATGCAATTTGCATGATTTTAAGATATCTAAAATCTTATCCAGGTGCATGTCTTCTTTTCAGAAGAGATATGTCTCTCACAATTACTGGATATGCAGATGTGGATTATGCTGGGTGTCCAAAGGACAAGAAGTCCACCTCAGGCTTCATTGTGTTTGATGGTAGCTCATTGGTATCATGGAAGAGTAAGAAACAAACAGATGTTGCTCGATCCAGCGTTGAATCAGAATATAGAGCCATGGCCCTTGAGGTGGGTCAAGTCTGTCCTGACTGACCTAACTATTGAAGTGCCTCTTCCAATGCACCTCAAATGATCAAGCAGCTCTGTTCATAGCAAATAATCTAGTCTTCCACGAGAGAACAAAGCACATTGAAGTAGATTGTCACTACACCCATCATTTGATCCAAAAGGGGCTTGTTTCCACTTCTCATGTTGCTTCAGGCGATCAGATTGCAGACATGTTTACCAAAGTTCTTGCGAGGGGTCCTTTTCACTGTTGATGTTCCAAGTTGAGCATGATAGACATATATGCTCCAGCTTGAGGGGGAATGTTGAGATTCTTATAACTCTTAGGGTGCGTTTGGTTGGCGGGTTAAGGCGGGTTAAACTGGTAGAAGGTAACCCGTTTTTGGATTTTTGGTGTTTGGATAGAGGGTTAAACTGGGTTAGAAGTGGGTTTGGGGTGATATGATTGTATTGAAGTTTGAAAAAGTGAGTAGTTAGTGTGATGCGATTGTATTGAAGTTAGGAAAAGTGAGTAGAAGTGGAGTAGTTTATATTTTTTTTATGATATGATGGTATAATATATTATTTTTTGATAGCATTGATGATGTAAAATTGATTTATTTAATTTTTTTAAAAAGGAATAAAGTGGGGCCCACGGGGAGAGAGGGGGATGTAGGTTAAGGGGGGTAAACTTCCCATAGTTTACCCCGGTAGCCGAACGCTACCTTAGTCTTTATCCATATTTGTTTATTTCTCAAGTCTACTTTATGTAATTTTCCTTACAATTTTCTCCTATACAAGAGAGCTCTATGGCTACGAGGAATGCAACTTTTCATTTCACGCATTTCCACACTAGTAATTTCTAGTTGTAATATATATATATATGTGCTATGGATTTAGTTTAATAAATTGCGGCGGTTTCCAATCTTGGGACTGCACTCTCGTTCTTCACAAAAAAAATCATAAAGGACAAACAAGATCGAATTCAAGGAGAGTTTGTGTTGAGAGAATTCTATATCTTTGACTTTATTTATATTTCTCAAGTTTCCCCGTCTTCTTTATGTAATTTCTCCCTAGAGCCTTTCTTTTATATAAGAGGATTCTAGGGCTACGTGGAATATAACTTTTCTTTTCACACCTTCAACATGGTATCATAGCGACGGTCCAAGACTGGAGCCCGTGACCCTCCCCACCAACAAAAACCGTGTCGCCTCTCCTCGCGGGTGGCCGCCGCCCCCGTTGCAGGCCACTGCTCCTTCATAGGCCACCACCGCCTCTCGCGGGACGCCGCTCCTTGCAGGCTGCCACCCCTCGTGGGTTTCACCTGCCCTTGTTGTTGCCGCTCATCTCAGTTTAGGTCCGCTCTTGGACCTCTAGGATGTGGCGTGATCATCTAAAAACATCATAGTCTCCAAATGGTGCCTTCAAAGAATGGAAGACGTTGGGGTATGAGTCTATACCCACAACCATCTTCCCATATGTCAGTGTAGACGCAAGTCTTATTTGTTGCAGTCCCAGTCTTGGTGATAGTTGTCATCATGGTTGGCAACAAAGTTGATGTTCCATCCCCGCCTTCAAAGGTCCAGTCCTCATCGTTGGATGGAACAAACTATGAACTGTAGGCCATGCAGTTCATGAGTCTGATGCAGTTTAATGGCAAGAAGCACACCCTCACGGTGGAGGAGCCAGGTGACAAGACTGGGATAAATGTATCATGGGAGGCAGACAATGCCTATGCACGTGTATGGCTATCTGGGACTGTGTCTATGGAGATAGCAAATGATATACTAAGTCAGCCTACTGCAAAGGCTATGTGGGACATTCTCGCTACGACATACTCTCCAGCGAAGAATGAGTCGAAGATACTGGAGCTCCAGCATGATATCTTTACGTCGAAGCAGAATGATCGACCCCTCCATAACCTCTACACTTCTTTGAGGGGCATGTTTGAGAAGCTACATGGCTACATTCCCTTGACTACTATGCTAAAGCAGCTCAAGGCTTACAGAGACTCTGAGATGACTGGGCTCTTTTCTAGTGGCCCTTGATCCTGAATATGACTCAGCTCATGCCCAGATTCTTACAGATGCTACCATACCTCCAATGGAGGAGGCATATCGCAAACTGAGAAGGCTATCTACATCCTCTGGTGGTAATGTGAACTCTCGACATCATCAGTCATGGCTGCATCTCGTGGTAGGGGGAACCCTACTCCGTATCGTGGTAGGGGAGGATCTAACCGTGGCAGAGGAGGGGGTGGTCGACCTCGTCGGCCGTGCACCTTCTGCCATAGGACTGGCCAATCTGAGGAAACCTGCTATTCTAAGCATGGGTTTCATGCTTCCGCTAGAGTTGCAGAACAGACTCAACAGGTTAGGAGTCCTTCTCATGTTGTTGATCAGAGATTAAACGAACGTGTGGCCAGACTCAGGGAGATCATGCATACTCCTGGACCATCCAACTCTCCCCCATGATCCTCAGAGGTAGCTGCCTCTGCTGCATCTTCATCAGGTATAGCATATGACTTTACTAGTCGTTACAGGGCATATTTGTCAGAATGGATTATGGACTCAGGTGCATCCCATCACCTCTGTGGTGATAGAAGTTAGTTTAGTGCTTTCAGTCTAACCCAGTCCGTACGATCTGTTGTGATAGCAGATGGAATACATTCTCCCATTACTGGTCAGGGGAAGTGCAGCTAACTCCTGCAATGAGACTTCAGAATGTTTTTTACGCTCCTGAGTTTTCAATGAATTTATTATCGATCAGTCAAATCACCAAAAACTTGCATTGTCGTGCCATTTTTGATCCGTCTGCTCTTGTGTTTCAGGACACTCTAACGGGAAGGGTCATTGGTTCTTGCCGTGAGCAAGGAGGTCTCAACAGACTAGTGCAATCCCCTTATGCAGGTGCTCCCTCCATTCGCATTGGGTCTGCGTCTCCTTATATGTGACATCTTCGTTTTGGTCATCTTCCTCTGCAAAAGTTGTATCACATTCTTCCACAGATTACCCCTAGCTCTACCTTTCAGTGCGAGGCCTGCCAGCTTGGGAAGCATCATCGGTCTACGTTCCAGAGTCGTCAAGGTCGACGTAGTCATGATCTGTTTGAGTTAGTTCATTTTGATATTTGGGGTCCCAATCATGCCCCTGGTCATCAGGGGCATAGATTTTATCTCGTTGCTGTTGATGAGTTTTCAAGGTTGTCATGGGTTTTTCTTCTTAAAACAAGTCTGATGACGGTCCAGTTATTCAGTCATTCATTTACGAAATAAAGAACAGTTTTTCAGCAAAAATCAAGTATATACGTTCTGACAATGCCTTGGAGTTTTGTGCTAATCAGCTTGCCACATTTCTTGCATCTCATGGTATTGTCCATCAAAAATTTTGTGCGTATACTCCCAAAAAATAAGGTGGCTGAAAGAAAACACCGCCATCTTCTGGACGTTACAAGGACTCTTTTGATTCAGAGTCGTGCTCCTCATTCATACTGGGGGGATGTGGTTGTAACAGCCTGTTACCTTATTAATTGTATGCCCTCTTCAGTTCTGGGAGACAAGATCACGTTCTTGATTGCATTTCCCGAGACGGATCTTTTCTCTCTCACACCTCGAGCATTTGGTGCATTGGGTTTCGTTCATCAGATGTCCCTTAGTCTTGACAAGCTCTCTCCTAGAACTGTCAAATTTGTGTTTGTTGGGTACTCCAAGACCCAAAAGGGATATCGTTGCTCCGACCATGTTCGACGAAGATACCATGTTAGTGCTGATGTAACCTTTTTTGAGTCTATTATGTACTTCTCTCCTATAGGTGACAAGCTCGTTTCTTCTGAAGATGGGGAAGAGGTCTATATGCCTCTAACTCCGATCTCTACTCTAACATCATCAGCACCTCCTCCTCCATCATCTCCTACGTCTCCTCCACCACCGCCGCCACCTCCTCCACCTCCATTCTTTCCCAAGGTTTATCAACGTTGACCTCGTGCTCATGCGCCTCGTCAATCATCCAGCACGCCCGAGGTATGTTCTGACCATTTGAGTTCTTCTAATGTCAATGGTGATTTGCATGTACAGCGTAAGGTGCAGGATGACCAAGATGCTACATCTCCTGTGCGTACTGAAGATCTAGATATGCCTATTGCTCTACGGAAGCAGAAGTGTGCATGCACTATGCATCCTTTTGCTTCCATGTGTCATTGGATCACCTTTCCGAGGACTTTGATAAGTTTGTTCTGGGGTTGTCAGCTGTGGAGATACCACGTTTTTATCAGAAGGCACTGTAGAGTAGTCAGTGGTGTCTAGCTATGGAAGAGGAGACGGTCGCTTTACAATCTCGAGGTATGTGGAGCGTTGTGCATGCTCCTCCAGGTGCGTCTATTGTTGGCAGCAAGTGGGTGTTCACTGTGAAACACCGTGTTGATGGTACAGTTGATAGATATAAGGCCAGGTTGGTTGCTCGTGGGTTCACCCAAACGTATGGGGTGGACTATCAGGATACTTTTTCCACTAGTTGCATGTCACACCATGTTGCGGATTTTTATTTCAGTTGATGTGGTCAGGGAAGCTGTATCGGCGATATATCGCCGAGAGGTTGGGGGTATCGAAATCGGAGTGTATATCTTTTTATAGGGATATCGGCGATATATCGCCATATCGACCCATATCGATCAAAAATGAATGGATTAAGTACAAAAAATACAGGATATCGACCGATATTTCGTCGATATCCCTATATATCAATGCTATTATTCATGCAAGCTTGATTTCAATACCTATCTAGCTACACCTAATATTAAAACAATCTATGATTTATATACTTTGTTCCAGGTCGGGGGCGCTGCCCCCGCACCCCGCAGGGGGGGGCAACCTGGGCCCCCTAGCCCCCCCAAGCTCGCTGACCGGGCAACGAGACCCCCGTACTGGTAGGGTATGGTGCGACAGGAGGGTGCATACAATGGTTCTTCAACTTGGTGTATATTTACAAGTTATTTCATGTTGTAAAACTTGAATGAAATCCATTTCCAATATCTATAAAGTCAGATCTTAAAAAAATCTATAAGTCAATAATCAACATTAATATCGATATGTTCGAAATGATCGATATATGCAATATAAGCTTTATAGATGATCGATATGTGTGATCTAAGAGTATATTTGTAAGTTACTTAGTGATCTAAGAACTTGGATAAACTCTAATTTCAATATATATATAGGTCAACAAATAACAGTATCACCGTATCGATATATGTGATATAAGGTTCACAGATGATCGATATGTGTTATCTAAGAGAGTAAGAGTACATTTGTAAATTATTTAGTAATCAAAGTACTTGGATGGACTCCATTTTCAATATATATAGTATGTCAACAACTAACAATATCAGCGATATGTTCGATATGACCGATATGTGCACTATAAGGATCATAGTCCTCATAAATGATCTATATGTATTTTCTAGGTGTATATTTGTAGCATTTCATGTTATAAGAACTTGAATGAAATCCATTTCCAATATTTATAAGTCAAGAATCAATATTAATATCGACATGTTAGATATGATCGATATGTGTGATACCGATATGTGCAATATATGGTCTATAAATGACCGATATGTGTGATATAAGTGTTTATTTGTAGGTTATTCGTTGGTTTGATATCTTGGATGATGTTAATTTCTGAAAAATGGCAAAAAATTGGCTTTTCGAACCATTTTCGACATTTCCACCGATATCGTCGATATATCGGCGATATATCCCGATATATCCTTTTTCGGGCGGACCGAAACGATTTCGATATCGATACGGCCTTCCTTGGTTGTGGTACATGACTGGCTGCTTTTCCAATTGGATGTGAAAAATGCTTTCTTGTATGATGTGCAGGAAGAAGTTTACATGCAGCAGCCACCAGGGTTTGCTGCTGGGGGGGGTCTAGTATGGTGTGTCGACTTCACAATGCCATATATAGCCTCAAGCGTCCGAGGGTTTGGTTTTAAAAGCTCTCAAAGTTGATTGAATAAAATGGTTTTGTCACATCTACTGCAAATCATTCTCTTTTTTTAAGATAACTCAGGGAGGTACGGTTGTTGTTCTGGTTTATGTTGATGACATTGTTGTTACCGATAGCGTGAAGAGGGTATTCATGCAGCTAAGGATTTCCTCGGACGACAGTTTGTGACCAAGGATCTTGCCAGGTTATGTTATTTTCTTGGCTTGGAGTTTGCATGCAGTCAGCAGGGTAAGATTATGACGCAAAGGAAGTATGTTACTGATCTTCTGGCTGAGACATGTATGAAAGGATGCAGACCTACTACTACACCAATGGATCCTAATGCTAGACTCTATGATGACGACTGTGAGGAGATAGATAAGAGACGGTATTGGGAGCTGGTAGGAAATTTGCTATATGTTACTATTACCAGACCTGACATATCATTTGATGTGAGCAGAGTTAGCCAGTTCAAGGAGCAACCTAGAGAAGCCCATATGGATGCAGTTTATATCATCTTAAGATATATGAAATCTTCTCCAGATGCAGGTCTGCTTTTCAGAAGTGACATGTCACTCTCAGTTATTGGGGATGTGTAGACGCAGATTATGCTGGGTGTCCCAAGGACAAGAAGTCCACTTCAGGCTTCACTGTGTTCGTTGGTAGCTCATTGGTCTCATAGAAGAGTAAGAAACAGACTGTTATTGCTCGATCCAGCGCTAAATCAGAATATAGGGCTATGGCCCAAGGGAGCACGGAAATGATGTGAGTCAAGTCCATTCTGACTGATCTTGCAACTGAGGTGCCTCTTCCAATGCACCTCAAATGCGATAATCAAGCAACTCTATTCATACCTAATGATCCGACCTTCCATGAGAGAACAAAGCACATCAAAGTTGATTGTCATTATACCCGTGACTTGATCCAAAAGAGGTTTATTTCCACCTCCCATATTGCTTTAAGAGAACAGATTGCAGACATGTTTACCAAGGCTCTCGCGAGGGGTCCTTTCCATCGTTGTTGTTCCAAGTTGAGCATGATAGACATATATGCTCCAGCTTAAGGGGGAGTGTTGGGAGAATTCTATATCTTAGTCTTTATTTATATTTCTCTAGTTTTCCCGTCTTCTTTATGTAATTTCTCCCTAGAGCCTCTCCTATATAAGAGAGTTCTAGGGCTACGTGGAATATAACTTTTCTTTTCACACCTTCAATAGTTTATGTACTACTTGGGTTAGTGGTCACGATGAGACCCCCGTCTTGTTGAGGTAGGAGGGGGTGTATACGGTGGTTCTTTAACTTTAGATGGTTAGAATTCAATGCAATATCAACAGATTCATTCTCTGAGTGGAAAAAAATTTAGTAAAAAGTCATATGCAGTTGTATATCTTTTCTTTCAGTGTTCCTATCTTTATAATTTCATTATATATTATAGTGATATATATCATATGTTAGTCAGAATATATATAATTTCATTAGTATATATTTTATTGTAGTTTTTATAGGTATCTATCCTTGTAAACCGAGGCTTACGCCTCAACTGCCTCGAGGATATGCCTCGCCACGAGGCTACGCCTTGTCTCGATTCTAGGGAAACCACATCGTTCAGTTTGTAGTTTTTTCAAACCTTGGGCCCTCCAATCACCTCCAAGCGGTGGCAAGGCTGTAACCCAACCACCTGGGCACCGACAACACACTCTAATGCTGCTAGGACAGGGCCTATAACCCGACTGCACAGCCCACGGATCGAAATCTCGATTTAATTTCGTTTCGGTCACCCCCAAAATCGAAATTTCGGTGAATTTCGGGAAATTTCGACTGTTTCGAAGGAAATGTCGAAAATGTCTCAAAAAAGCATTTTTCGACCATTTTTTCGCAAATTAAGATCTTCCAAGTTATTACAACAATAAATATCTTACAAACACATACTTATATCACACATATTGCTCATTATTGCCCATTATATCGTACATATTGGTCATATCAGCCATTTCGTTGTTAATGATGATTCTTTGGTTGATACATATTGGAAATGGATATCATCATATCCAAGTTCTTAAACAACAATAGCTTACAAATACACACTTATATCACACATATCTCTCATCCATATGCCTTATATCGCACGTATCGGTCATATCGGACATATCATTGAGCTGACGGGTAGATATTATAAATGGAAATCGAAATAATAAAGTTAACAACACTTAGAAGATGTCTTTTATTCGGGGATGAGCATTTGATTCTAAAATGTAGATAATGATTAATGAGAATGTTTGTTCATAGAAATAACTATCGTAGATAAAGTTCTAGTGAATTATATAATTAATTATAGACTTATAGTAAAGATGATCTATTTACGAAGATAAATGACAAACAGATTGAAACGAACAAGCTATATCGTATCTAGAAGCTATAGAGTTGTTTCATCTCCATTGCTAAACCCAAAGGAGGTGAAGCTCCCCAAGTTGAAGAATCATCGTATAAACCCCTCATGTCGCATCGTATGTACAAATCATTATGTGTTTTAATATAGGGAATTGGTAAATAAGTAGTAAAATCAAGCTCACATAGATAATAGAGCTAATTTACATAGGTATCAGTGAAATTTCGTCGAATATGATCGAAATCCGAGAAATTTTGGATTAAAAACCACGAATTTCGACCGATATGGGTCGTTATGTCGAAATATCCCGACTTTGCGAAATTTTGATTTCCACAAGTCCTAGGTATCGTAACTACTCTATATGTCGATATCCTTGATATTTCGACCCATCTCGGTCGAAATCCAAGAAATCGACATATAGAGTAGTTTCGATACCTAGGACCTGTCGAAATCGAAATTTCGCGAAGTTTAAATCCATGACACCTTCGCCAAGACCTCCCACGAGCGCAGCAAAGGCAACAACCCTCCCTCCATGGAGGCTTGTCGGACCTCCCACGGAGGCTGCTAGCGTCGACAGATATAATATTGCGCATCAAAATCTGATGCTCGATGCGTGAAAATGGCTGACTTTCAAATTTTTCACAAAGTATATATATATAATAAAACAATAATAATAATAACATATGTACAAATTTCTGTACAAGACCGACGTTGGAAAATGTTTATTTTTCCACTTGGAAAAAATGCATTTTTCTATTTCCTTCCATTTGGACTAAAAGTTATTCCAAGTGTCATGAGGATAGAACTCTTCCTTGGGTATATAAACCCCTTCTACTCTAAACCTCCAATTCCAACCGTAAATTCTCTTCTTCTCTTTCTTAATCTCCATTTCTTTTTCTACCAACGAAGAAGAGTCCTCTTCCTATTCTTTCTCCTCTATTTTGGGTTGGAATCTGCTGCAGATTGGGCTGTTGGACACTCTTGAGTGCAGATATTGATGCTATATCAAGCACCTGGAGATCTGGGGCTGTTGCTTCCCAAATCAAATTCAGAAACTGCTCCATTTTGGGAGCTTAAACTGCAGCCCGGTAGCAGTAAAGATCTCTCTATTGAAGCCCTCCAATTTCAACCCCAATCTGGAGTGTTGTCCTGCAACTTGGGAGTGTCGCATGCAAGATCTCTACCAACTTGAAACCATCCCATTAGGTACTATCCTTAGCTTCCTCTTTGCTGCCATGCATGTCATCACATATATTTGATTCCCAGATTGATAGTTTATACCCTGTATCGAGATCCTTCCGAATCTTGTATCACATGTGATTTGGTATTTTCCTCCTGTATAATAGAATTTCTACACCTATTATATCGTTTACCTTGAAAATTTCCGCACTGGAAAACATTATAATAAGAAGTTGTTTTATTGTATATTAAAATCAGAAAATATGATTTGAAAGAAATTTTGATTTTATGTTCAGTATTGTACTGATTGATAGATGAAAAAAATAAAATTTCCGTTTTAAAATTAAAAGAAACAGGAAGCAAATCTTTGTCCTTATGATTTACTGTAACTATTATAAAAGAACATCTATAACAGGAGATACATTTTTAGTATGAGCTCTGGGTCTCTTAAAAAAAAAGAATTATACTTTGGTTAAATCCTCTAATCCTAATTCAAGTCTCTAATCCTATTTCTACACCCCTGGATCATCTGCATGAATGTTTTCAAAAAAAAATTCTTAAGAATTTTTTTTTTATAATACTAATTTTAGTTTTCATACTAGTAGATAAAATCTCAATCCTTGTAAATTAAGAGTTCGTTATATCTATTATCATAGATCGGCTGATCATCATTTATCTTACAAGAGGTAGATTCTCTGATAATAGTAACAAGTTCTCTTGGATATTGTATGCATCCTTTCAATATTGAGTAAAAAAAATGATGACATCCTGGAGTTGGTTTCATGATTAGTTGTTCTTGTGTTATAGATAGAAGGGTGCAATATCATGGGTCTTGAAATAGAAATTTTGGAGGTTATGCATTATAAAGCCTGAGAAAATGTCTTGCTTGGTTTGGGTTGGAGGGAACTCTACTTTGATTTCAGAATAAGAAGGGACTTCACCAATACAAGAAAGTAATATACATACATACGGATTGCCATTTATTTTGATTAGGAAAATGCAAAGGCCTCTTCTACAACTAAAAATCTTTCAATTCCACCGTAAGTGGATCAACATTAGTAGTAGATTTTGAGAGTTAGTAATTACCCAGCCAATAAAAAGAATGTCCTATATTTATCAAAAATATGATCCAAATTTGCTAGCATATATTTCGGTATTGATGATATAAGATTGATTACTAAAAGAGTTGTTTTGATCTGACAAAAATGAAAATACAACATTATAACAATGAAAAGTTACATCAAGAACTGACAACATTTCTTTAGTAGAATAAGGCACACAATTAGCGCAACTTTTCCAAAATGTTGTAACGCACATGATGACCTTCCAAGCTTTCTGCTATCTATTGGTTGCCATCAATAAAACCCAAAAGATCTAGATCTATAGAGTTAACTAAAGAAATGATTGAGAGGAAATGAGTACTTAAGTAGGTGCAAGTTTTGGGAATCAATTGTCATTAAAAATAAATAGTGACGGTTATGGTGACCATATTACCTAACCGTGCGAGGGCGCGGTGACCCTCAACTGGGCGGAAGATGGGAAGCCCAGTTAGGGGCAGCGGCCGCCATGTGCGCGGGTCTAGGATCCCAGTCCCTTTTCGGTTTTTACGCGAGCTCGCAGTGTTTTTACGCCTCGTTGGGATCCCGACTTAGACCAATCCGCTAAACCTTTGTTTTAGGATACCAGGCAGGGGATCCTCGGTTTTAGTTTTTCGTACGAGCTCGGTTGCCCGTTATCAGGTCTGGCCGTTTTCTAGAGTGATTTTTTTCGGAGAGTCTCTCTCACCCGTCTCAGTGGCGTAGTTTGGGAGTAGACCTATCCCTCTATTGGACCGCACTTCCAATTAGAGGGCGAGACAGAAGAGCCATTTGTAGGCTACCTCACCGCTTGAGTTTACTTTCGCCAACAGACTTGGCGATTCTACATCTAGATCATCCATATCTAAATCTACATCATCTGGTGTTACATCTGAGAGAGTTGCACTTGAGGATTGAAGGTATTACAATTAAAGTTGAGTAAATGGTAGTGACTATAATCTGATTCGAAATCCCATTAAGCTAGTGGACGTGTTGGGAACTTAGTTAGGATGCTTTATACTACACTGCATGCCTATGGAGGCACCCCAACCCTAAAACATTTCCCAAGTCTTAGAGTCATAGTGTGAGGTTGCACACTAACCAAGACCACAGACTATCCACTAGACTTAACAATCTAAATAAACCACGAAATCTTTCAAATCTCAAACTTTTCCATCATCACTCACAAACATGAACTTTGAAGAAAATGTTGTTATATACTTATACACACACATTCATAATTATTCAACTACAATATAAATATGTCATATATGTGAAATGTTGGGTTGATGGGCGATCATGAGAGATGCTTACAAACAACTTAAAAACCTTTTTACTTACGCAAGTAGATGTAGATTGTACTTGTTCCACCTTTCTACTTGCTCTATTTTGCACATAATAAATTACTTGTTATTTATTTTTAAACTACGGATTGTATTCACAATTGTGACTCCGTTTCTTTCCTAAACATGTTTTGGCAGGCAAACAGCCTGCTGTTCAGTAGCTATTGATGTTTCCAGGAGACAGGGTATATACTAGACGGTATGGTTTTTTTTGTCTCGGTTTTTGTTCAGTTGATAATGTAATATGTTTCTTTTCTCTTCAGTAAGATTTTTGGAAATACTATATGTACTGTCAGTCACTGTACATGTTGTAAAATAAATGGAAGTTAATGAAATGAACACTTGGTGGCATTTGTCTCTATTAGCTTTGTAGTTATGATTGTGAATGAGAATGTCATATGCAATGATTGCAACGCAAAAAAAATCCCTATTTTTCTGTAGCTTGTGCAATCTCTTGTGAATATAATAGTGCGAAATGGGTGTTAACGGGTACCCGGATCCGAGGGGGTTCTCATAACAGACCTCCCTCGGAAGCTCACTAGCACATCCAGGATATCCCACATCCATCGCCAGCCCTGGAACTGCCCTCCACGTGTACCACAGGTCTTCTTGGATGTGCGAAACTCATCCTGGACCGTCGTCAGAACTCCAGATCTACTGTACACTGAAGTTCCAACCTCTCTTTACGAGCAAACGTGAGTTCTAGGGAAATTGTTTAGCCCTTATATGCATATTTTGTCGATAACAAGATCTTCCTTATGTTTTAAGACCACTATGACACCTCCTTCTACCGAGACAAAGCCCTTCGCCACGAATATTATGGCGCAAAATACTACTGCCAAACTCAAGGACACAGAAAATTACGTGCTCTGATCTCGATCTTTTATGATGTTCATTGGTGGTCGAGAAAACTCTACATCCTAACTAAAGATCTTTAGATGTGTTGAGTATATGCATCATTCTTGTATAGATGGGTAAATGGATCTCTGTAGGATCCATTTACCACATCCAGTGTTTAGTCCCACATCTACCAATGGTGGGACTTCGAAGGGGTCTATGGAGGCTATATAAGAAGCCATGGACATGTTGTATCAGATAAGAAAGTTCAAGTAATATATCAACACTATGAGGTGTTCTCCTGTGGTTTCATCTCGTTCCTTAGGGAGTAGGGTTTTACGTAAAAATCTATGTGTTCATGTTTATCTTTCAGTAGTTCTTGTTCGGTTTATCAATTCACTTCTGTATTCTTTATTTTCTAACAGGTATCAAAGTGGGTTCGATTCTCAAGGATTTATTTCTGTTCATGTTTTCGAGATTTGATTATCAGAGAGGGTCGTTCTTGGTTGATTTTGAAGATTCGGTATTGAAGATTTTTATTCATTATTCAAGATCGCTCAAGTTCGTGTTCGGTTATAAGGTTTCTTTAAACCCTAATTTTTCCGCCACCGACGTTGATCTCCATTTTTATGCACAATCTCTAGTGTACAGATGTTTCAGCATCTCCAGCACGTGATTCCAGCAAACACGGCGCCCTTATCTCGAGTCCTTATTTTGGTGGAGGCAATCTACATCAGCTCCTCTCTTTTCGCACCTCCAGGCGATGCTCGATGCTCTAGGCGAAGCATCTCCACTCTCAGCGGATGCCCATAAAGCAACCAGTGGTGTTGCATACCCCGCTCCAGGTCGTTTCTAGGCTGACCCTGCTCCAATTCCAGGCCGGCCCTGCACCAGGGGTGACAACCCTCCAAGTTGTGCAACGTGCAGCCCCAACTTGAGAAGGCGTCGGCATCTCCAGGCGGCAGTAGTACCACACACCCTCCAACAATCTGTGGAATCAATCCAAGGCGGAGCCACTCCAACAGGTCAAGTGCAGTGTGTGCTCCCCTTCCCCTCATCTCCTGCAGGCAGCGACGGCAAGAAAAGACCCATGTCAGGGTCGGGGTCTTTCGAAGAAAGGGTTCTCGAGTAGGAACCATAAATAAGTGCCCAAAGTGGGCCGATCATTTTTTTTAAATGTTCATGCTTATTGGAGGAACAACGGGCCATGTCATAAACAAAAAAAGGGGGAGGAGAAAGAAAGAAAAGAAGAAAGGAGACAGAAGGTGGGTGCAACAATCATGTTGTTTTTTTTAAAGGGAAAAATAGCCGAAAAAGAGAAAGAAAAGCCGTAAAAAAAGAACTACTTATAAAAAAGTGAGAAGAAAAGCCGAATAATAATAATAAAAATGAACATTTTATTTTGAAAAAAAAAATTACTTAAAAAAAATTGAAAAGAAAAGTCGAGAAAAAATGTTATCGGCTTATGGGGTTTCTTGTTTCCCTCAGTTTCTTGTCTTCTCCCAACTTGATCAACGTCATTGTTTTCCGACCAGTTTAGGAGAAAAGGGGAGTATTGTTAGAGTTTTACAGGCCTGACACCAAATTTTCAAACTCTGCAGATTGCAAGCCAACCAAATTATCATATTATACACTTCAAGATCAGACTCGACGTCCAGATTGATTCTGAGTCTTCAGTTTGATGCGCACATATTTACCATCTTTTGTGTGATCCTCATCTTTTATTTTTATCTCAGATTTTCATGTGGTCCATAGGGACTCCAGAGTAGAGATCTCATTCCCTATAAAATGTGGGCTAAGGTTTTCATGTGATTTCATAGGGACTCCTGAGCAGAGATCCCATTCTCTGAGCCAGTATGAGAGAGACAGTTCCCCAACGAGGAGACTTTTCATACTCCATTCCCTAGCGACCGTGGACTCCGACGAGGATGTCTCCATGGCTTTTTCAGTTCGGCCCTTCAGAGATGGGGCAATTGTCCGCATGAATCAGTCTTCCACATGTGGCGAGCCTAAATACTTTGACGAAGAGACTCATTTCAGTTTTGGTGTTTCTGACATGTGCAGTACAAAGCACACCCAATTTGACTCCCACTCCCCAACGAGGAGACTTTTCAGACTCCATTCTCCAACGACCGTGGACTCCGACGAGGATGTCTCCATACCTTTTTCAGTTCGACCCTCCAGAGATGGAGCAGTTGTCCGCATGAATTAGTTTTTTTACATGTGGCGAGCCAGAGTACTCTGACGAGGAGACTCATTTCAGTTTTGGTGTTTCTAACAGGCGCAGTAAAGAGCACACCGAGTTTGACTCACATTCCAGCATGTTTGTTCCTCCTCACCTGTACAGCATGAGAAGCAACATCCTCGACAATAGTCGATAGTTGTGTTTGCGTTGAGTTGATATTGTTTGTAGTATCTTGTATGGCGAATTTGAGATTTCTTTCTATTCGTCCAAGCCGAGCATTGCATGCTCCAGCTTGAGGGGGAGTGTTGGAGTATACTTCTTGTACAGATGGGTAAATAGATCCCTCCAGGATCCATTTACCACATATAGTGTTTAGTCCCACATCTACCAGTGGTGGGACTTGGAGGGTCTGTGGAGGACATATAGAAAGCTCTCGATCTCATGTATCAGATGAGAAAGTTCAATGAACGAAACAGCTCTGTGATGCATTCTCTCGTGGTTTTATCCCGCTCCTTAGGGAGTAAGGTTCCACGTAAAAATCCATGCGCTTATGTTTATATTTATGTAGTTCTTTTTCTGTTTATCAATTCGTTTCTACATTCTTCATTTTCTAATAAGATGAAAATGACAAAGAGTATGACAACTAGCAGAAAGACAACTACTTAGTTATCAACTAAAAGACCAGTAATGTTGAGGCTTACATTGCCTCAAATCTCATTTATAAAAAACATTGCCAAGAAAATGCGGAAGGATATCGAGCAGACATACTCCAAGAATAAGACGAAGCATGCCTTGCGGACATTTACAGATGAATCCAATCTGCATCATAGGATGACTCCACTCTCATTGAGAATTGCAAGAATCTCTCCAGCCTGTATGAGGAGCTTGCAATATTTTAGCCCTCATGTTGCACCAAACAGGTATAAGAGTGTTCTGACTGGCAGATATACCACTTCCTTCGTGGCATGCATTCTAGATATCAGACAACGAAGGAGCAATTTCTTATTTCAGACACACTGTCAACGATGAAATCCATCTTTGGCCGACTTGAGAAACTCGAGACATATGCCGCATGGCCTCTCGTCTTATCTTCAGGAGAGAACTTTGCACTCAGAGCCTCATATGGAAGAGGGGGCAGATACGACTTTTGAGGAGGATGTAGTCATGATTCTGATTGTGGCTGTGGACAAGAATCTGGATGTGGACGAGGCCATGACTTTGGTTGTGACCGTGGGCAAGACTTTACTACCTCATACACACATTGTCGTTGATGGAACCACCCGTCTGAAAGATGCTGACAGAAGTTCAACGAACTTCTTATCATGCCAATAATGCCTATAAGGATGCCTATGATGTGGAGAAGGTGTCGCATGCAGCAACCTCCAGTGGCAAGACTTCATCTTAATAATGCATATTACTCCCGCCTGATGTAGATCCTTCAGGTACAGTAGTCAACTCTAGTGACACTATCATTGCTGATCTGGCTACTAATTCATATACAGTAGCCAACTTTGCTATCACTCCTGCTCTGGTTTGGATTGTTGATTTTGGTGCCTTTACTCATCTGACTAGAGAAGGTAGTCCGCTCACCTCTGTTGTACCATCTACCTTTGAGAAGTCAGTTCGAGTCGCTAATAAGACTCAATTATTGATTACTACTTCCGGAACTATGGAGTTCTTCCAAGCCCCGACTTTCTGGGGTCCAATGTGCTCCTGATTTTCCTCTTAGCTTGTTGTCGGCATGGTTTTAAAAAACGTGAGACGGATCGAAGCGGTTTCCCATAAACGAGACGAGGCGTAAGCCTCGAGGCGTTCGAGGCGTAAGCCTCAGTTTTTAGGTTAAAAACTATACAAATCTAGAACTTTGTAGAAAAATACTAGAAATAAGAATGCTTTAAAGTCCCCAGCATGTAAGTTACAACATTAGTTACAACAACAACAAAGCTTTTTTCCCACAATTAAGTAGGGTCGGCTACATGATTCTTCGCCTCCATTCAGATCTATCTTGGGTCAATTCCGGGCTTATATCCACAAAACAAAGATCCCTTTGTATGGTCTCTTTCCAACACTTCTTGGGCCGTCCCTGCCCTCTCTTAGCGGGCTCAACATCCCAACACTCGCATCTCCTAACTGGTGCATCAGCTGATCTTCTTTGCAAATGACCAAACCATCTTAAGCGGTTTTCTCTCATCTTATCCTCGATCGGAGCAACACCAACTTTCTTGATTGCATCATTCCGAATCCGATCTTTACGTGTGTGTCCACACATCCACCTTAGCATTTTCATTTCTGCTACAGCCATTCTCTGCACATGTCTATGGTTCACAGGCCAACATTCAGATCCATAGAGCATAGCAGGTGTCACGGCTGCTTTGTAAAACTTTCCTTTAATTTTTAAAGGAAATTTCTTATCACAGAGAACAGCAGAGACTCCTCTCCACTTTAGCCAGCCTGCATTTATTCTATTAGTAACATCTCCATCAATTTCCCCATCATGTTGCAAAATAGATCCCAGATATCTAAAAACATCTCTTCTGAATATTATCATCACCAATCTTCACCTCAATTCCTTCACCATTGCTTCCATCAAAGGTGCACTCCATATATTCTGTCTTAGCCCTACTTATACGAAATCCTTTACTCTCCAACGCATGTCTCCAGACCTCGAGCTTCTCATTTACTCCATCTCTAGTCTCGTCAATCAACACAATATCATCAGCAAATAACATACACCAAGGTAACTCATCCTGAATGTGACCAACTATCAAAATTGATGAATAATATTTCTACCCCACTTCAAAATTGATCTTAACTTGTATTTGGGAGTCTGGGACTAACAGGGTAAGGCTAAGTGGTTCTCTTTTGGCATCTACATCAGACCTAGTTGTCAACCTAACGCTACCTTGGTATATCCTGATCGCCCTAAATAGATTTACTTGATCATAGCCTATTAAATTTCTATTGTGATTCATAAAACTGACGTGCCTTGCCTGCCCCATTAGGCATATGCGATTTGTATACACATACTGATGCCACAGTTAACTTTAAAGAGCAGGCTGATTTTGCCCTTCAATTCCATTTATGGGTTGATTTTGCTCCCTGTAGTAAGTTGATCCAGTTTTATTCGCAGTTTGGTGATGGAAATTGCATTATATCAACTTAGTTGGTTGCAGTACAAACATTAGCAGATTTTTAGACTTTAAGCTACTGTCTACTCTTATTTCATAGATAGAGGAGCTTATTCCATGCAACTCAAGCCTCAAAATCACTTTATTTCCTGATACTTCAAGGTCTTGATTTTCCAGATGAGGCGTACGCCTCACAAGTGCCTCACAGCCCCGACAACGCCTCAATGCCTCGAGGCGTAAGTTGCCAAATTAACATACGCCTCATGCGCCTCGAGACGGTTTTTGTTGAAAAAAGCCTCAAGGCGTACGCCTCAGCGCCTCGAGGCACGTTTTTTAAAACATTGGTTGTCAGTTCATAAGCTTTGTGTTGAGCTTAATTGTCACGTGATATTTGATGAGCTTTGTTGCTATTTTCAGGACATATGAACGAGGAAGATTTTTGATGGGGGCCATGAGAACGACGATCTATATTATCTCGGCATACCCCTGCACTCCAAGTTTATCAATGTTGCATCCATCTCCGAAGATCCGCTCTACGACATCTGCGCCTTGGGCATCCCTTTACCAAGGCCATTTACATGATGTTTCATGAACTCTCTACTCTAAAGCCCTTTCAGTACAAGGCGTGTGAGTTTAGGAAACACCATCGAGCTTTGTTTCCTGTTCACATCGAGTCCCATAGTACTAACTGCATTTCATCTTGTTCATTGTGATGTTTAGGGACCTTGTCCGGTCCGAACATTAAATGGTCATCGCAATTTTATAGTTTTTGTTGATGATTATAGTAGATCTTCTTGGGTGTATCTAATAAAGGAGCATTCGAAGATTAATAAAATTGTCAGAAATTTCTTTCAATATGTTAAAACCTTATTTCCTACTCGTGGTTAAGATTATTCGGACTGACAATACTCTTGAGTTAGCCCAACAGGACTTGACCTCTTTCTTAGTGTCTTAGGGAAATGTAAACCAAACCTCATGTACATATACCTCACAACAAAATGGTATAGCTGATAGGAAACTCTGACACTTGCTAAATGTTGCCAAATCTCTTCTTAGTCAAATGAGTGTTCCAAAACACTATTGAGTGGATGTTATCCTTACTGCAGTATATCTCATCAACTGTGTTCTTTCATTTGTTCTCAAAAGGGGGACTTCATTTTCCTTACTTTACCCTACTGAGTCTTCCTTCCCTATACTTCTGTAGATTTTTGGTTGTATTGTCTTTGTTCATAACTTCCATGCACCTGACAAATTATCCTCTCGTGACATCAAATGTGTCTTTCTTGGGTATTCTCATACCTAGAAAGGCTATCATTGTTATGATCCTGTTAGATGCCGATATTGTGTCTGTTGATGCCACCTTCTTTGAGCAGACAAGTTATTTCACACAGACTGTGAGTGACATCTCTCCGGACCTCCCTCCTCCACCAATCGTCTATACTCATCAGCATACCTCTATACATGTTACACCAGTGTATGTACCTTTGCTTGTCCCTTTTATGTAAGATGATATGAGCACTTCAAGTGTTCCATCACTGTTGTCCTGGATGTGCTTGAGGAGCTTCCAATAGCTCTACGCAAGCAAAAAAGGAAATGTACGTATCACCCCGTGTCACATTTTACTTCTACTGATGATTTGTCTAGTTGTGACAAGAGATTTGCATATTCTCTGAATGTTATTTCCATCCCCATAGATCATTTTAGTGCAATGCAGGATCATGGTTGGCGACAAGCCATGGATGAGATGGATGCATTTACCTCCCAGGGCATGTGGGATCTTGTGTTGTGCCCCCAGGAGTTCGTCATGTAACTTGTAGATGGGTCTTCATGACAACAGTCTCTTGATGGGTCTATTGATATGTTGAAATCCAGACTAATTACCAAAGGTTCACACAAACATTTGGGGTTGATTATTTTGAGACATTCTCACTCATTGCTAGAATGCGGTCGATAAATACCATTCTGTCTGTTGTTTCCAACAAGGTCTGGCCCATTTACCAACTTAATGTGAAAAACATCTTTCTTTATGGTGACCTTGAGGAGGAGGTCTACATGATGCTACAACCGAATTATGCAGTCGAGGGAAAGCATGTGTGTCGACTACACAAGGCCATTTCTAGCCTGAAGCAGAACCTCAGGGCATGATTTGATAGGCTCACTACGGAGATCAACACTATTGACTTTCAAAGGACAACATCTGACTACTTTGTCTTTGTTAGATGGCAGTCTACTGGTATTGTCATTCTTGTTGTTTATATATATGATATGGATGTCACATGAGATGATGAAGCTGGTATTATAGAGACCAAGACTTTCCTCCCTGTCACGAAAAACCTCAGACAACTTCGTTGTTTTCTTAGCATTAAGTTAATAAGCACTATAGAGGGGCTCCATCTTTCATAGAGGAAATATTGCCTCGATATTCAAACCGAGGCATGACTACTGGGATGCAAGCCATCTGGCATCCCTGCAGAAATGAGAAAACATTTAGCATTTACCGATCCAACTTTTGAGGACGCAACACGGTATAGAAGCCTAATGGGAAAATTGCTCTATCTCATTGTTACTAAGCCGACTATATCATATGTTGTGAACAGAGCCAACCAGCATATGGAAAAGCCTCTTTATAGTCACTAACATGATGTTCTTTTGATCCTTCGATATTTGAAAAAATCTTCGAGACGTAGACACTTCTATGGGGATGGGATGAATGGGCACACTAATATCTCTGCCTATAAAGATTCTGACTATGCTAGTTCTCCTGAGGACTGTCGATCCACTACAAGATACACCATGTTTGTTGGGGATAACCTTGTCACTTGGTGAAGCAAGAAACAGACAGCAGTCTCTAGATCCAGTCCGAAAGCAGAATATAGGGCAATGGCTCAAGCCACCTGTGAGATTGTGTGGCTTCTCTCTTTCCTAACTGAACTTGCCATGTCATCACTACCCATGTACCCTTATACTGTGACAACAAGTATGCCATGTACGTCACCACCAATCCAATTTTCTAGAAGCGGAAAAACACATTGAAGTTGATTGCCATTTCATTCGTGATGAGGTACGAGGAGAGCGGATCAACACTCCACGAATTTCCACTGAACTTCAACTTGCAAACATCCTCTTGTGCTCTCTAGGATTTTTTCTCTATATAAGAGACCCTAGCCCTAAGGAATAAACAACAACTCATTCTCTTCTCCACAAAGGTCAATATTATTAGCTGGTGGAACAAGAAAGAAGTGGTGGCATTTCACTCGAGTGTCCATAGCAAATACATGGTAATGGTCATGCAACTGTAGAGATGTAATGGATACAACGATCCTTACTAATTTTTTATTTTCCATCAGACAAGTGATGGAGCTAAGATATGACAGTACGACAACCATTCATATAACCAACAACCGCATATTATATTAATGAACTAAACATGTAGAGGTTAATTTTTGTTTCACTAGACACCTTAACCGGTATTCTCTTGACTTCTAGTGCTACTCTTACAAAACAAATCGCTAATATTTCCACCAAGCCATTTTCCCATAGTTTTTTAAGTAATGATGTAACAAGATGGGGCATAATAATCATTTATGTTCTAGCTTGATTGTGAGTGCTACGATGTGAGCATTAGGGACAGTGTATGAATGTCCATCCCTTCAAGGGGATTTATATATTTTACTTGTGTTTGTGAAAATCCAAACTTTACCCTCTTTCAATATAATAAGGCCTAGGGCATACTATTCAAAATATCGAGTATACCTATCAGAATTTGTGTTGACGCTTCTTTTTATGTTGTTATTTATTTTGTATAAAATATTATCATAGTATTTATATTCACTGTGTTTTCCCTTGGGATAGGAGTGAGTATATCATGTATATGTGCCACTATTAGCTAACCTAGATAATGATTTAGATGTAAATCTAGAAGTCATGTGTCCGTGGGGAATAACCCAAACAAGGTGTATGTGTATTTAGAAAGTTGGAGGAAGAAGGGAATCAATCAGGACACACTATTATTTAGTGGTATCAAAGGAAGCGAGAAGTGCCGGTGTGATGGAGTCAGAGCTTTGCAATATCATTTTTTTAGTAGTCATGTTTTAATTCTTCAAATTAAATATATTGTGATCTCAAATGTTTAAAAAGGTAACAAATATCACTAAGCAAAATACATGGGGTATCAAATAGATAAGAATAATTTACAACATAATGGAAATTTAAAGGGAAAATGCAATGCCGATATTTCTAGTAGATCTAGGAAAATTTTGGAAACAAAAGGGTGGCTCTCTTATAAATCGGCCTTTGAAAGCAGTTCTTTTAGTACTTTTATATTATAATGATAAAACAATTTTGATATTGACATGTCTCGACATCAAGAATCAACTTTTCACCTTGGTCTTGGATGAAACAGCAATAACACAAAAAAATGAACTAAACTGGGTACATGCTTTCGCAGATACATCATTCTGGTGGATGATAAATGTGTGTTACATATATATTATATAAAACTAAAGCATCGGAAGGATAAAGATGTGTAATGGCTATCAACTGTAAGATGAATGTATACAAGCGAAAGGCGAAGGTTGAATGTATTCAATCATATATCAGAAAAAGTAAAGATGGGAATATATACATTCGACGAACATGTGTTTTTTTTTATTTCCTTCAGCTCTCCAACAAAAAACATATATATCCATTGCATGTAAACCCAATGTAGATTGGTCGAGACAGAGAATACGAGTATTTTAAAAGAAATGTACCTAGAAACAAGATCTAACATGTCACATGGACAAAGTTTTGGATTGTTTATCACAAACATATAGAGGACGTGTGTGATAACAAAAAAAGATGTTTTGCAAGTGTTACCGCAATAGAACATCTAGTGAAAAAAACATGTATGCAGCATTTAACGGTTGGGTTAGAATATAGGGTAGCCTTTCAGGCTGTGCGAGTCTTAAAAAGAATTATGTTTAGAATGACATGTGATGTGAAGTAAATGATAGAAATATTATCAAATTGAGGAGTTAATGGAGATATTAAATGTCGGTACACTTTGTGAAGATAAAAATATCAAGTATGACATCAGATGTGTAATAAAAGTTCCGATAAGACATTTTATATTATCCTACAACAACAACAAAGCCTTTTCCCACATTAAGTAGGGTCAGCCACATGGATTCTTTGCCTCCATTCAGATCTATCTTGGGTCATTCTCGAGCATAGATCCAAAAAACTAGGATCCCTTCATATAGTCTATCATTCCAACACTTCTTGGGCCTTCCTCGCCATCTCTTAGCCGGCTCAACATCCCAAAACTCGCATCTCCTCACCGGTCCATCAACTGGCCTCCTATGCAAATGGTCAAACCACCTTAAGCAATTATCTCGCATCTTATCCTCGATCGGAGCTACATATTGTGTTATCATGATGATAGAAAATGATTGAGATAATTATGAAATAAAAGAGTTGATGGTGATGGACGGAACACTATGTGACTCGTTTGCAACTTCCATAGCGGACAGAACACTATGTTATCCATGGTTTGCAACTTCTTTAACCCAACCCAAGTGTTGACGCAAAAAATTGGATAAATCCCCCTCTATTTTTTTTGAATCAGAAAAGGGGAAACACACATTAAACGATGCCAGTCTCATAATTTATTTCAGTCGGCAAAACTTAGCGAAGACATGTCTCGAAGAGAGATCAAGTTAGAGCTATTACATTTTTCCACATAAACTCGCTCACTTTTGAAAACAACTCCATTGTGTGAAAGCCAAATAGCCCAACGTACCGCAATTGGACTCCAGACTTCCACAGGAAGTTTAAATTGATCTCCCACAAGACGGCACCAAAAAATAGATGAGAGGAAGAATCTAGATAGGCAATACATGATGTCTCCCACACATGACAACGCTCGTGCAGGAAAAGAATAAATGAATAAGGTCTTCAGACTCCGAGTTGCAGATAGGACATGCGTCATCTCTGCCAGATAGGACAAGTGTCGTCTCTGCCTAGCTATAGAGAGGCGCATTGTCTCCTAGTTAAAGTGCACTCCCACCATTGAATCAAAATGAATACCTTGATTTTCAGAGAAATACGCAGTGTCCAAATGAAATTGCAGTCATGCACTCTGTCAGTTGGAGAAGATCTATGAGAAGCTGTTAACACCACATAAGCATGTTTAACTGTAAGTAGCCATCCTGCCATACTCAATGATCTCGCCCTTCGCTGGACCCTTGAAACCAGATATCAATCTTGATATATTTTAAAAATCATCCAACCTTTGATCAAAGGAAGCCTGAAGAAAAGACCGGTGCCCACTGGTTATCCTCAAAGACTGGAAGCCATTACAAAAAGTTGTGGGAAACGCATCTGCAACGAGCCATACTCGTCCAGTTATCCAGCTAGAACTTGAAAGAGGATCCGTCTCCGATGCAATTTTTAACATGAGCACACAACTCAAGAAACATTGTAGAGATTCCTCTTCAAAAATCCGTAGGAGAGCGTTATGGGAGCGCAGGGGAACAAGGGCTCGAGGGAAGGTCGTAAACCTTCCTAACTAGATGGTGAACAAGGTCTTCATTGGCACCCCATTTTCTAGCTGCCCACTTGAGTAGCAACGAGTTGTTCATATCTTCCAGTCTACAAACACCCAGGCCCCCATGTTCTAAGGGTTAATTAACAATCTCCAGTGTTGCAGAAGACGGTATTCGGTATTCAGTCGGAGGGGTCACTGAATAGAGAATAATCGGTATTCGGGCGACTATTCGGAATTATTCGGTTTTGTATTTTTTAATATAAAAATTATCTATAATACATATATTCTTATATTTTTATACATATATGGTCATTATTTAACATGAATCCAAGATAAAAGTACCAATCAATATAATAAACATATAGAATTGGACATTTGTGACGATACTGTGGTAAAATGTAACCCATAAAAATTAAAAATTGAAAATAAAAAAAATAAAAATATGAAGAGTCAAACTCCAGTCGGCCTCATAGTCGGGCCAGTCGGCCGAATAGTCGGTCGGACCGACTATTGCCCGACTGGAGGTCTGTTCAGTCGGGTACCCCACCGCACCTCATAGTCGGACCGACTATTCAGGATAGTCGGCCGACTATTGCAACACTGACAATCTCCCAACTCAACAGAAGCACTCCATAAGATCTACCTACTGACGGACTCCAGAATTATCTTATCATGCATGATTCAATTCTTTACCTCACCCCCGCCAGGAGGACAAGGGTGAACATGAAGAAGATAGAAATTGATGCCGAGATCGCTTTAACAGGACCAAACAACCCCCTCGTGAGAGACACCTTGCCTTCCAATCGGCTAACTTTCATTCTAGTTGCTCAACCACCGATAGCCAGACTATTGTTTCAACCTCCCGCTGGTGAGGGGCAGGCCCAAATAGGTGAGTGGAAAACTCTTGAAGTTGAAATAATCATAGCGCACTCAACAACCTCATCTTCAAGCATGCCAAAGAGAACAAAATAGGACTTAGATCTATTGATTTTGAGGCCAGAAAGTTCCCCAAAAATGTCCACCACCGAATTCATTCCTATGTCTTCTCTGCCTATCCCTCAATGACATCATGGTATCATCTGCATACTGTAGAAGCGTGATAGAAATTCCCTCATTGTGATATCCTACAGTGCCACCACTCTGGACCACTCCTATCCACTATAGAAAGGACAAAGAGCAAAAGAGAGAGAAGGCGCCTCTGTCTAAATCCCTTTGTGGCGGGAAAAATCCCCCCTCAGGATTTCCATTAATCAAAATCGACTGCGACGAAGTGGTGATACATCTACTCATCCAACAGATCCAGATATCAGTAAAGCCCCTTTTTGCTAGAACCCATGCAAAAACTGCCTTTGAAAAATCAATCTTCCACAACAAAACCTCACGTTCCTGCATTTCCAATCACAAACAATATCTGAAGCTGTGATGACGTTGTCCACCATTAAACGATTAAATGTGGCTTGTACCTCATCAACCAGTCTCCCAAAAAACTTCTCACAAGCGATTATCTAGAACCTTTGCAAAAATCAGGTAAACTGCATGGGAGAAAAGTAAACCCCCTCTTATATATCGAACAAACATGATCTTAATATGGTTTAGCATCTACAAAAAAAGATCAATCACTACCTCGGTTCAAAGATGTGAGAAATTCGTAACAGAGAATATAAAAGTTGAACTTATCCTTGTTCATTTAAATCTGAGACAAAATATGACCTCACTTGATGTGCTAAAACTTTTTTTGAAACTCAAAAAACGGGGGACGCACTCGATGGTGCTCACCCCAGATTTATTAATAGAAAAATAAAGGGAGAAAGAGAGACTTACAGTGGGTGGATACAAAGGGTAAAAGGGAAAAGAAAGAGCTCAACCAAGATCGGACGGTACCACAAACCGATACCCCGACAACCCCAAGAAACAATTAAACAACAGACCAGTCACCGACCAACCGATAAGCAGAAATGAGGACATTTTCCGAGTAGAATCTCTGGCCAGTAAACAGCGCCTCATTCCTAGAAGTCCAAATGCACCACAACCGAGCGATAGCAGAGAGGATGTCGTTCCTACACCTAGCCCGCGAGCGAACCAAGCAATCACAGAAGGAAGCGAAGTCCGTAACGTCAAGCCAAGGCAGATCCGCCCAAATGGCACGCGAAGAGCCGCAGCGGAAGAAGAGGTGGTCAATAGTCGCATCATCCTGGTTGCACAGACCACAAGTAGGCGAAGCCGAAGGGAAAAGAGTGGCACACCTGTTGCGAGTAAGGAGTCGCCCACGACGGAATAACCAGAGGAAGATGCCAATCCGCTCAGGAACCCGGAGTCCCCAAAAGAATTGACAATCGCGGAGCAGCAAATCGTCAACCACAGCCAAGGCCGGAAGAAGGGCCCTGTAAGCAGCACGAACAGAGAAAGGACCATCCTTCCAGCAAAGGTGATCTCGACCCACCAAAGGCGAGGGCGAGACCGCAAGGATCTCCAGAAGAGCCATAAACTCCAATTGTCGTTGATCAGAGAGGTTGGCCACAAAGGTAGGCCCCCAAGCAGCACCATCCCAATAAGAAGCCACCCTCACGTCAGGGTCATCAACCAGTGCGAATAACCGAGGGAAGGTATCCTTAAGAGGCCCCCTACCGGTCCAATCATCGCCCCAAAAATGAGTGAGGGAGCCATTTGATGTGCTAAAACTTGGGTTTGGTTTTGGTGATTTGCAGATTGACAGCAAGATAGGTGTGATTGTACTTCATCACCTTTCATAGATTTTGTAGGAATTGCCTCATGATTTGAAACATGTAATAAGAAAACATCATATACATAAAGAACACTAGTTCCAGATGTTTAAAGATTCATTCAATGATCATCTTCCAAGTGAGAAGAGAATGAACTACTCTTTCCTTTGATAGTGACGAGTGCACATGAATTTCCACAAATTAACAAATGCAGTGTTTTTAAACCACATGATTTGCTTCAAACATGTTGATCTCAGAAAGAAGGCATACAATTCGGTCTGGAATGAGCTTCCGGATATTGACCAAGAAAATAATGCACGAAACTAGGATTCTTGCTCTAACACTACAGGAAAAACTGGTTTAATGGAATAAATGGAAACCAACAAAACTGGACACATGCCTACGGCCATAAATGAAGGATGGAAGAAAACTAGCATCTTCCCTAGGAGAAGAGAACCCGTGATTTATGTGCTTCTACTTCTTCTCAAATACAAATAGAAATCAGAAGCCAAAATATATGTAAATCCTCAAACAAGTTTCAAGCTTACGTGTGTTACCCATTTTTGCCTCAAAAGAAAATTCAATCCTGAGTTACTTCTGACGAAATTCACCAAGTGCAAATCATACATATGACTTCTAAATAGAAGCCAGCGTTCAGTTACTAAAACTCATCGCTCTCAACAGAATGAAATCCAAGTTTACACTAAAGAAGAGTGTAAGTCGAAAAACAAGCAGACAATTGAAATCATGAAGCAAATTCTTTTAAAATTATGAAATCATTGCCAACAAATAAATAAAATTAATCCGACATGACAAATAATCTATACTCACACGATTATTTTTGTGATGATATTCAGCTTCAATTCCAGAAGAAGGATCCATCTGCAATGTCACAAACAAAGGTTGCAATATTTGTATCATTGATGTGAATGGTCATAATAAATTTTGACATGAACAGAGGAAGGAACTCACATCTTCAGCGAGGGGTTTCCAATACTCTATAACCGAAGGAGCACGGACACGTTGTGCATCAGTCAAAGCATTCTGATCATGAGGAGGAGTTAGGAAAATTTTGGAATAAAGGTTATGAATTATAAAAAGGGAAGGGTATATTATCATGAACAAACGCAACCATAATTATTAAATATGCAAAGGCCAATTCATATCATGCCATTGCAAAAACCATCCATATTCTAAGATAGATTAAAGCAATTCATAAACTACAATAACCAAAATTCATGTTTCTTAAAAATACATTAAAAGTCGCCACTTCATGCAATCCGGTGCCTTCAAAATGATAACGATGAACCTTTACAACATTTACTACATGTCATTATCATCCAAATGACCAGAGTTCAAACCCTTGCCACATATAAAAAGAAACATTCTCGATACAATGCTAATGAACCACGTACTGGATTTTGGTCTGCCCATTTCCACAGTTGCGAAAGCTCTTTATTGCCCATTCTCCATCTCGGTTTCCTGTGGCACAAGTGTAAGGAGGCGATATATAAATCCTGAGTTAATGTTTAATAAAATTCACCCCCTCAAAGCTACATTCACCTCAGATGATTTTTTTAAAGTAGAAGTTAAATTGATTTTACTTAAATATGTGTATGCATGTTGTTGGAAAGAACTAGTATTCTCTTGCGGGACTTACCTTCTCCTTATATAAGAGAATGAATGGTGGTCAAAGTAGTACATAGCTGATATGGGACTTAACAATGAGGAAAATAAAAGACACTTTGATATGGGATTTAACCATGAGGGGAAAAAAGAAACACCTAATAAGCCTTCTCAAATCCCTCATCAAGATGGAGTATAAATAGCATACATACTCAGCTTTGATATAGATTGGTCACATAGGACCCATGCAAGAGTGGTGGAGACATCTTCAAGCTAAATCTCGAGTGTATTGATAGTCAATCTCCACATATTTGGTCCTCTCAAGGAAGACACTATTGTTTGCAAATTAAGGGCCTTCTATGAAATCCCTGAGCTCAATACTCATGTCACGTAGAACAGTAACCCAGATCGGTAGTGGTTTGGGACATAGTTCTGTACTCAACTTTTGTACTGGAACAAGAAACCATGTTATATTTCTGGTTTTGATATATACCAAGATTATCTCCGAAAAGGGGCAAAATCATGTTATGGATTTCCTATAATGTCTTATCACCAGAACAATATGCATAAGCATACCAATCTCTTTGTAAGGAGAAGCCCTACCCAAATAAGAGATGGTTCTGGGTTGTGTCCTTGAGATATCTCAAGATGTACAACGCAACATCAAGATCTACCAACCTAGAACAACTTACGAAAAAGTTGACCCGGCTCGCTTACAAACACTATATCTTATCAGGTTACGAAGACATAAAGTAACTTTCCCACCATAGCCTTATATATATTGACCAGAATCAACTTCCTCTGGATACCCTCATACAACTTGTCATTCATGTCCAGAAGTAAAAAACAACCCTAGATTCAAGCATCCCAATCTCATCAAGAAGTCAAGAATATACTTTCAATGTGACAGGACAAGCTCTCTATGCAAGTAGGTTACCTCAATGCCAAGAAAATAATGCAAGTAACAAAGATCCTCGGTGACAAAGTGCTAGTTTAGCACTTCATTTAATAACTAATATTGCGACAAAGCCATTACGGATATATACAGCAATAAATCAAATCGGCGATACACCAATACTCAAACTCCCACCTAAATTGTTCTCCAAGATTCTATCCCCATTTCGGCAAAATTTCAACAAATATTTACCAAAACACAATTTTTTAAGGGAATTCACCCAATGTCGTCGGCATTCCTCCTAATTTCGCCTTTTCTAATAGGTTTTAAAAAGATTTCTTATGTTGTTTATTTTATGAGTTCTTTTCTTTATTATTAGGAAGATGAGATCCACAATTTCTATGTACTAAATTACACAGAACTATCAGTAGCAATCTTCAAGTTTACGTACAATTTTGTTAAAACATACTCAAACAACATAAAAATTTTTGACTTCCTTTTGAAGGCGAGTCCCCGAGCCACTACAAAGAGAAGTGCACTTGCTCCCCCCTATAGAGCTATCCCAAACTCGTTATTTGATAAGAATCCTTGCAACCAATCCAACTTAAAGTGGGATAAGACTTTACTATTTTTTTAGAACTAATACTCACAACAACAACAACAACAAAGCCTTTTCCCACAATTAAGTAGGATCGGCTACATGGATTCTTCGCCTCCATTCAGATCTAGCTTGGGTCAATCTCGGACTTATATCCAGCAAACTAAGATCCCTTCGTATAGTCTCTTTCCAACACTTCTTGGGCCGTCCTCGCCCTCTCTTAGCCGGCTCAACATCCCAACACTCGCATCTCCTAACCGGTGCATCGGTTGACCTTCTTTGCAAATGACCAAACCATCTTAAGCGGTTTTCTCGCATCTTATCCTCGATCGGAGCTACACCAACTTTCTTTCTGATTGCATCATTCCAAATCCGATCTTTACGTGTATGTCCACACATCCATCTTAGCATTTTCATTTCTGCTACAGCCATTCTCTGCACATGTCTATGGTTCACAGGCCAACATTCAGAACCATAAAGCATAGCAGGTCTCACGGCTGCTTTGTAAAACTTTCCTTTAATTTTTAAAGGTATTTTCTTATCACAGAGAACAGCGGAGGCTCCTCTCCATTTTAGCCGGCCTGCATTTATTCTATTAGTAACATCTCCATCAATTTCTCCATCATGTTGCAAAATAGATCCCAGATATCTAAAAGAATCTCTCTTCTGGATGTTATCGTCACCAATCTTCACCTCGATTCCTTCACCATTGCTTCCATCAAAGGTGCATTCCATATATTCCGTCTTAGCCCTACTTATACGAAAACCTTTAGTCTCCAATGCATGTCTCCAAACCTCAAGCTTCTCATTTACTCCATCTATAGTCTCGTCAATCAACACAATATCATCAGCAAATAACATACACCAAGGTAACTCATCCTGAATGTGACTTGTCAACTCGTCCATAATCAAAGTAAAAAGAAATGGACTCAAAGCTGAACCTTGATGTAAACCAATGTTGATATCAAAATAGTCGGTCTTCCCCGTCGGGGTCCTTACACAAGATGAAGCCCTATCATACATATCCTTTATGAGATTAATGTATAGGACAGGTACTTGTCTCTTCTCTAAAACTCTCCACAGTATCTCTCGTGGGACGGAATCATAAGCCTTCTCCAAATCAATAAAGATCATGTGGAGATTCTTCCTTTTAGCTCTATAAATCTCCATTGTTCTCCTCAGCAAATGGATGGCTTTTATAGTTGAGCGACCTGGCATGAATCCGAATTGATTTTCTTTTATTTGGGAAACTTGCCTCAACCTTCTTTCGATCACACGTTCCCAAATTTTCATAGTGTGACTCATCAGCTTGATACCTCTGTAATTTGAACAATTTTGAATGTCTACTTTGTTCTTATAAAGAGGCACCACGATACTCCTCCTCCAATCTTCAGGCATTTTCTTGCTTCGCCAAATAACATTGAACAGATTCGTAAGCCACGTCAAACCACGCTCACCTAAAACTTTCCAAACTTCTACAGGGATGTCATCCGGTCCAACACCTTTCCCAGGTCTCATAACCTTCAAAGCCTCCTCTACTTCTTTTCTTTGTATTCGTCTATAGCATGCACGATTCAAGTAACTTTTACTACTAGCTAGATCACCCAAAGTGAACTCTCTATTTCCTTCTCCAATGAAAAGTTTATGGAAGTATTGCTCCCATCTAGTCTCTATATCCTTCTGATGAACAAGCACGTGACCTTCCTCGTCCTTAATGCATCTCACTTGAGAAAGGTCTTTGGTCTTTCTTTCTCTTGATTTGGCCAACCTGAATATATCCTTCTGACCCTCCTTAGAGTTGAGATTTTTATACAAAACCTCATAAGCTTTTGACTTAGCTTCGCTTACAGCCTTCTTCGCTTCCTTCTTCGCTATTTTATAGTATGTGACAGTTTCCTCTGTTCTATCCTTAGACATAGCTTTAAAGCAAGCTCTTTTAATTTTTAGCTTCTCCTGCACCCCTTCACTCCACCACCAAGCCTCCTTTTGACCCGGAGCTCCTCCTTTTGACTCGCCTAGCATCTCTTTGGCTACCTTTCGGATACAAGATGCTACTGCCTCCCACATCTCGTTTGCACTACCGCTACAATCCCAAGATAAGTCTTCTAAAACCTTCTCCCTGAAGCTTGATTGCTTCAGCGGAAGATTCCACCACCTAGTTCTAGTGATCTTAGGAACCTTCCTTTTCTTCACCAGCCCTTTTATTTGTAAATCCAAGACTAACAAGCGATGTTGGGTTGTCAAACTCTCTCCAGGGATTACTTTGCAATCTTTGCAACACAACCGATCTCTTCTCCTCAACGCAAAGTAATCGATCTGTGTTCTAGTTGTGCCACTCTTATAAGTAATTAAATGCTCCTCCCTCTTCTTGAAAAGAGTGTTTGCTATGAAAAGATCATATGCAGTTACAAAATCCAGAATGACTTTTCCCTCTTCGTTTCTATCCCCAAACAATGTCCTCCATGCACACTTGCATACCCTGAAACATCTTTTCCCACATGTCCATTAAGATCTCCACCTATGCAAACCATCTCTCTTTGTGGGATTACTTGTAAAATCTTATCCAGATCCTCCCAAAAAGCTTGTTTAGTCCTTTCATCTAAACCAATTTGCGGTGCATAAACTGAGATGATATTCAGAATTTCTTCTTCAAGCACCAACTTTAGCAAAATAATCCGATCCCCAAATCTTTGCACCTCAACCACACAATCCTTCAAATCTTTATGAACAACCACTCCAACACCGTTTCTGCCCTTATCTTTACCTGAATACCAAAGTTTAAAGCATGTCTTCTCGATCTCCCTTGCTTTCTCTCCAACCCATTTAGTCTCTTGAAGGCATAATATATGAATCTTCCTTCTTTCCATTGTATCCACTATCTCCATCAATTTTCCAGTTAAAGTACCGATATTCCAACTACCAATCCGTAGCTTCCTTTGCAATCTCTTTTGGACTAACTTCTTTACTCGCATGCGTCCACTATGCGAGAATCCTTGCAAATTATGGACTGCATCCGGGCGGTGATGCAGCGGAACTAGATTATTTACCCGCATGCGTTCCTCATGCGAGAACCCTTGCAAATTTTGAACTACATCCAGACTGCGATGTAGCGGCCCTTGCCAATTTTTCATTGCATTCGGGCGATGCAACGCGTCGCAAGTAGGGAACGCCCCAACGAAATCTGTATGTTTGCTTAAATCCATGTTTAAAAGATCCGAACGGTTTCGAGATAAATTCATAAATAGTGTTCTTAGAAGAACTTTAAGAACACTATTTACGAATTTCTCTCTCCTGCGCTGGCTGTCGGCTACCTAACGCGCAACCCTCCTCATTTACCCGGGCTTGGGACCGGCCATGGCTGAGTTTTTAGAACTAATACTCAAATCTAATTTAATTATCTCGAAATTCTCTCTGCACGTGTCCAAAAATAATGTGAATCTTATCAACATTATTTTTTTTGAAAGGAAAAAGGGACTCCACCTTATAGATGGGTGCCCAAAAACTTCAACATTTATCACCAAATGGCATTACAAGTATGAAATATTATAAAATTACAGGTTACAAGTTCTAACTCTCAGCCATCACAATAACATGCCGACAACATTTTCAACATAGAAACGATCCTTGCTGAACATCACCCATTTCTAGACAACCAAAGTGCCCTGTTCATTGCTACACACCTCGATCTCTCCTTCTTCGTGTCTTTCCAATCCTCCCCAGTGGAGCTCCAAAAGCTAGAAATACTGTCAGAACACACCGCATGATTCCTAAAACGGTTCCAAACCTCCACAAAGCTCACAAGTGAGTAAAAGGTGATCAACATCCTCCAAATACTCCTAACACCTGGAGCATGCAGAATCTGTCGCCTGAACAAAACGTGCAAATCTTTCCTTAGTCAACAATCTTCCCTTCCTAAGGTCCACAAGAAGACCTTCACAAGAGTTCAAACATTCCACTTCCAGATATGCATGTAGGTCACTGCATACAGGTCAGAGGGCCCTTCAAAACCCAATGATCCTTTCCAACTGAAAAGGAATCATCGTGCCAGATCCGTCAATTGTGATCGTCCGTGGATCCGGTCACCTCCTCAAGCTACGCAACGAAATCATAAGTTCCTCCAATCGTTGATCGGACAACTTAGATCTAAACTGTGGAAAGAAAGAATACCCAACACAAACCTCCACCACCGAGCAATATGGATGCTCATCCAATGCCTTAAGACGCGAAAACATCTCGTCCAATGCATCGCCTTCACTCTAATCATCCGTCCAAAATCGAAAACGAATTCGGTCACCAATCACAAGTCTCAAAAAAGATGGATCTCCTACACCAAGCAACAAATGCCTCTCCAAAAGTATGAAGGTGCGAAACCAAGATCCATGGGACCAGGAAAGGAAAGTCTTGACCCGTAGATCGTACGAATCAGTCTACACACTAGACTATTACAGCCGCCCCAAATACGAGAAACCCACCTGCTAGCAAGGCCTTATTCATCTCCTTCAAGCTACGTATCTCAAGCATCCTGTCCTCCTTCGAGCACAACACTGTCTTCCACACCACTAGAGGGAACCTGTTAGATCGCCCATATGACGACCAAAGGAAATGCCTCATAATGGTCTCAAGCATTTTCTGCACCCATAGGCACCAACCTAGAAGATAGGGGGAAATGGGGAGCACGACTTCCATCGCGCTAGCTTCTGCTCCAATTTCTTAATCACTGATAACCAATCTGCGACGTGCATCCACCCAATCACCATAAGCACGCGAAGGTAACGCATCGGTAAATCCCTAGGCGACAATTGTAGCCATCCAGCGCACAAATCAATCTCCAAATCCACTAGGCCGAAAGGAATGAACTCCGACTTATCTATGTTAAGTCTCCAACCAGACATAACTCCGAAGATATCCAGAACCACAAATAAACCTCTGCAATTGTCGATGCCACCCTTCGCGAAAATATTGTGTCATCCAGGTACTGAAGGATGGGAACAGAAATCTCCTTCTTTGAATAGTCGCTACAAAAACCCCCCGAAACAGCATGATCAACCATGATTATCAAGGCATCGATCGCAAGAATGAAAAGAATAGTTGCTAGAGGATATCCATGTTGAACACCTCGCTATGGCTGGAAAAACCCTCTTCGGTTGCCCATTCACAAGAACAAAAGACGTGGTCGTGACACACCTCTTCAACCACGAGATCCATCTATCAGGAAACTACGTTTGTACAAAGAAGCAGAAAGAAGCGTCGGTCGCACAATCATAGGCATTCGAGAAGTCCACCTTCCACAAAACACATTTAGCTTTCCTCATTTGCTAGCTCAGAATGCCTTCTTGCCTGGCAAATAGCTCATGGACAGTATGGTTTCAGCTTTTGAGATTGTCCGCCATCCCCTCAGCAGGTTGGCCAACAACTTGCCAAAATCAAATAAATCGCATTGGATAATGTTATCGATATGTAATCATAAAACATCCTTCTTAGGATGCAAAAATATGCTAGATTGATCAAATCAAAGTCATAGTTCCCCTCAACAAATTCCGCCAAACTCCCATCGCCTCCTCAACAACCAGATCCCAAAATTCCTTGAAGAAAAAGATAGGGAAACCATCCGACCAAGAGCAGCATCCGGATTTATCCCAAAAACAACCTCATGAACCTTCAACATCCCAAATGACTGCATTAACAACTCCACATCAGGTTTGGATATATGATTTAACCCCATCCCCAACCACTGCGACACGCAATGTGTAAGGCATCTGCTGATGTCCCTAAAATAATCTGACTGCCCATGCAACCTCCCCCTCCCCATGAAACTCCTCTCCCCCAACAACCATTGAATGAACCAAGTTTCCCATCCTTCTGTTTGCCACCGTTTGGAATAATCTGGAATTAGCATCACCCTCCTTCAACCACTTTTGTCGGGATCTATGCTTACACTTACGCTCTCGTTTCTTATCCTCCTCCATGATCTTCTGAACCACATTGCAGCTCAAGAGCTCCTCATCCAGATCCCCTTTCATCTTCGAGTAAGTCTACTCTCACCAACTCATCATGCATCTGATTCCTCCTCAGCTCCCGCTCATAGCGAGAATTCCTCTTGAACACTAACAGCATACGTCGCATCGTTGCTATCTTCAATTTGAACCTCACTATAAGTGAACCCTCCACCTCCAACTCCGACAAGTAAGCACTCACCATATCCCGAAAGCCCTCTTCCAACATCCAACATCGCTCAATTCTAAAATAAGACGGTGATATTTTGTCGTTGCAAACACATCAGCGTATGGTCCGATCTCGACTTAGGAAGGGAAGTAACAATAGCCAAGCTAAACATCACCATGACCTCAATAAACGAAAGAGATTAATCCGTGAACGAGACGACGATCAATCCATGTATAGCAACAATTTGCCATGTCCAAAACTGTAACATCCGAATTCGCACAAACCCGAATTCGACCCGATTTGGGTCCGAGGAACCCAATAAAGTTGTTGGTCAATACCAAACAACCTAAAACGATCAATTGATCGTGAATCAAAAGTTGTTCGGGCGAAATCAACCAAAAATCAGTCGCATCGTAATGCGTGCCCGAAAAAACCGTGACGCAAATTCGGAAACCGCAAAACGAACCGAGACCGCTATGAGATCCGATTCGACGAAACAAGACCAACGGAATCGACCGTTCGTCAATCGGAGATCGTTTGATATTTTTAAATCACAAAATTTAACCTCAAATCGAAATCGTATCTCGAAAATATCGGAGATTCAAACCCGATCAAAAGTATATCAATATTATACTCATTTTGATCGGTGTTCGGAGACGGTCGAAACAAGATATGGCGCGTCGAAATCCGAGTTCCGATGTGCGCCTAAGGTCAACTTTAGGAATGTGAATTAAAGAGAGAAAATGGTAAAAAAATAATAATAATAATAAAATTAAATAAATTATGTTGTCTGCTACGGCAGACTGTAGCAAAACTTTTTGGTTTTTTTATAGGACTCCTTTCACGTTTTCTCTATTCCACTTGGCCTTTTCTCCCATTCCATTTGGCAAACTAAAGAAGTCTCTCTCTTCTTATTTATAGCTCCATTGCCCTTGTATTTCTTTCAATCCCTTTCCCTTTTATCCCCCAAATTTTCCCCAACTCCAGATTTTCCAACGAGAAAGCCTCTTCTCTCTTCCATTTCCTCTCACCAAAGCTTCACAATAGCTCATCATCAGGAGATTGATCCGACAGCACTCTCCTTTGCAGTTGTTGTTGGAGGAAGCTCTTGCTGTAGCTCTATTTCATTATCTACTACAGCCCTGGAGCTTTGGAACTGCAATATTATACTCATTTTGATCGGTGTTCGGAGACGGTCGAAACAAGATATGGCGCGTCGAAATCCGAGTTCCGATGTGCGCCTAAGGTCAACTTTAGGAATGTGAATTAAAGAGAGAAAATGGTAAAAAATAATAATAATAATAAAATTAAAGAAATTATGTTGTCTGCTACGGCAGACTGTAGCAAAACTTTTTGGTTTTTTATAGGACTCCTTTCACGTTTTCTCTATTCCACTTGGCCTTTTCTCCCATTCCATTTGGCAAACTAAAGAAGTCTCCCTCTTCTTATTTATAGCTCCATTGCCCTTGTATTTCTCCCAATCCCTTTCCCTTTTATCCCCCAACTTTTCCCCAACTCCAGATTTTCCAACGAGAAAGCCTCTTCTCTCTTCCATTTCCTCTCACCAAAGCTTCACAATAGCTCATCATCAGGAGATTGATCCGACAGCACTCTCCTTTGCAGCTGTTGCTGGAGGAAGCTCTTGCTGTAGCTCTATTTCATTATCTACTACAGCCCTGGAGCTTTGGAACTGCTCCAGCAAGCTTCCAAACTCCTAAAAAGGGCTGAAATTTGAGCTCCTGCAAATTTGGGAGTTCAACTACAGTTGGGGCTGCTACTCCAAAGTTCCAATACTGCATGCAAATCAAAATACTTCCAATTAGGTACATTCCTTCTACCACTCCTATTGCTGCCATGCATGTTCTATCACTAGAATTGATACTTAATCTTGAGAAATTTGGGGGTCCATAGGTACAATCCTTATCCTACCTCCTTGTTGCCATGCATGTCATGCCTATACCTTTGTGATTCAAAACTTAAGAACATTTGGTTTTCTTCTGTAGTAAAAAAAACCTCTTCTGTAAGTAGGACTTTTGTATATAAAATTTTCTACAGGTTAAAAAAATGGTACAAGATTGTAGGATCCGTGAATTCTGAAATTTCATTTGGGATGGACATACTAATGGTCACACATATGGTGAATTGTTGTATCAATAATTCTGTAAATCACATCATGGGCTCCTCTCCTTTATGTCATTAGGTCCTAGTTTGCTATAATATTTTATTAGCAACAAAAATTGTAAATCCAGAATCCTGTATATACTGATCTCATGATGTTTGTTATTTAAATTGCAATATTGGAGACTTGTAAAATTTCTTTACATTTGTTGATATGTTTAGGCTATGTGGTTACAGTTAGTAAGGATGTCAAGCCATTGTTTTGCTGGCTCTTATATTTTTATATTTGGATTTCTCTGTTGGGTTTTTAATAGCATACGGAAGTTAGGACCCATCACTACAGTAGTAAGGGGGCATCCTGTGAACTCTTTCCAAGAGTCCAAATTGTTATTGGTTGAAATTCTACTATACTGAACCATGGTTTTCGAATGAGTGAAAAGAAAGTATTGTTATATTCACTAAACTGAATGGATGCGGAGTAAGCGACATTAATTTAAGTACATGGATAAGACCTCAATTGAATTAGTCACAGTGTGAAGATGAAATCTTAAGAGCAGGCACAAAAGTTGGATTACTTACTAATAAATTATTAGTATGAGCTAAGAGGGTTATAAGGTTAAGATTAATTGAGCATTAGATATTCGATCCAACTTAGGCACACTGAGTAATTGTTTTAAAAAAAAGCACTAGCATGAAGAGATTTTTTTATGCAAGGTGTGATTCTTGAGTCACTTGAAAAACGAGTCTAATTTATATGAGAATTTTTAAAACATATGTATGTAACTATTTATAAGTACATATTACTAGAAAATAAATAAATGTCTCGCGAGAAGGATGATTGTTGTTCTTAGTTAAATACATGGATAAGCATATAAAATAAGTACAGTTATTCAATATTTAGTAATATGATTATTAGATGTCTTTCCTGGTAATAACTAATGACTAGAGCTAAATATCTTGAGAAAAAAAGAGGTGTCTAATATATTATCAAATTATTGTCCAAATTTGCTAGCATATAATCTAGTATTCAAGATATAAGACTGACACTAAAAGAATTGCTTTGATCTGACATGAATGTAAATAACAACATTTCTTCAATAGAGCACGGCACACAGTTAGTGCAACTTTTCCAAAATGTGTAGCGCACATGATCATCTTCCAAGCTCTCTACTATTTGTTGATCACTATTAATAAGACCAAAAGACCTAGATCCATACATCAAAAAAATGATTGAGAAAGAAATGGGTAGTTATGTATGTGGAAATTTTGGAATCAGTTATACTTATCACTCAAACTGAATAAGTGCCGGTTACGGTGATCCTTACACCTAACCGAGCGAGGGTGCGGTGACCCTCAACTGGGCGGTGGAAAGGAAGCCCAGTTCGAGCAGCGGCCGCCAAGTGCGCGGGTCTAGGATCCCAGTCCTTTCACGATTTTTACGCGAGCTCGCAGTGTTTTTACGCCTCATTGGGATCCCGACTTTAGACCATTCCGCTGACCCTCTGTTTTAGGATACCCAGGCGGGGGATCCTCGGTTTTAGTTTTTCGTACGAGCTCGGTTGCCCTTTACCGGTCGCGCCGTTTTTCTAGAGTGACATTTCCGGAGAGTCTCTCTCATCCGTCTCAGTGGCGTAGTTTGGGAGTAGACATATCCCTCTATTAGACCGCACTTCCAAATAGAGGGCGAGACGGAAGAGCCATTTGTAGGCTACCTCACCGCTTGAATTTTACTTTCGCCAACAGACTTGGTGATTCTACATCCAAATCATCCATATCTATATCTACATCATCCAAAGTTGCATCTGAGAGAGTTGCACTTCAGGTTTGAAGGATTACAATTAAAGTTGAGGAAATGGTTGTGACTATTGATCCCATGAAGCTAGTGGACGTGTTGAGAACTTAGTTAGGATGCTTATACTACACCGCATGCCTACAGAGGCACCCCAACCCTAAGACATTCCTCAAGTCTTAGAGTCATAGTGTGAGGTTGCACACTAACTAAGACCACAGACTATCCACTAGAATTAAGAATCTAAATAAATCGAGAAATCTTTCCAATCTCAAACTCTTCCATCATCACTCACAAACATGATCTCTGAAGAAAATGATAATACATACTTACGCTCATATATGCATATGTCATATGGGAAATGTTGGGTTAATGGGCAATCATGAAAGATGCTTACAAATAACTTGAAAACCTTTTTACTTACGCAAGTAGATGTAAATTGTACTTGTTCCACCTTTCTACTTGCTCTCTTTTGCACATTATAAATTACTTGTTATTTATTTTAAACTGTGGGTTTGTATTCACGTTTGTGACTCTGTTTCTTTCCTAAACATGTTTTGGCAGGCAAACAGCCTGTTGTTTAGTAGTTGTTCATGCTTCCACGAGACAGGGTATACACCAGACGGTATGGTTTAATTTGTTTCAGTTTTTGGTTCAAATTATGACGTAAATGTTTCCCTTTCTCTTCTGTACAAAAATTTGGGATATATTGTGTATACTGGTAGATCCTTGTATATGATGTAATTATATGAAAGTTATGAAATGATGGTGACACTTATTTTCTTATCTCTGTGGTTATGAATGTCTTATGCAATGATTGCAACGCGAAAAAAAATTTCCCCATAAATTTATGCTTTTAATGCGATGTCAATAAACGGAATATTGTGAAATGTGTCGTAAACAGGTACCCGGATCCTAAGGGGTTCACAAAAACCTCCCAAGCAAGCTCCTCCACCACCTCACCAAAGAAACCAAATCCAAGAACATGCGCACCTCTTCCACCCGACCTATCCTCCGCATAAAACGTGACATTAAAGTCACCACGTACAAGTCAAGTTATCTCCGGAAATCTGACCCTAATCTCCCGCAACTCATCCTACAACATTGCATTTGTGGATGTCCTCGAGATGCCATACACCAATGTAACCACGAAGCGGGACCGATCATCCTTTATCAACAAAATCAATGAAACTGAATGAACCAGAACTGCCTCATCAACCAGTTTAAAAAATCCCCATTCCAGGCAACAACAATCCCTGTGAAGCTTCCATTCACCAACACTATTCTGAATTCATTAAGATGAGGACCTGAGGTGGAATCATCCCATCTCACTGAATCCCATGAATAGATCTTAGTTTCCAGCAAGCAAGTTACATCAATCTTCCACGGGGCCAGCCTGGACTGAATCGCCAAACACTTCTCTGGATGACCCATGCCCTACACATTCCAGAATAAAAGCATCATTGGTAAACCGAGGGGGAAGCTCGCGCCACCTGAACGCCAACTCTCTGTGCATGCTAGCTCAAACAAACTCTATGTGTCTCCCTCTTCAGTTCCGACCGTCGTACTGTTCTCGGCAAGGACCACATTGTTCTCTTAAATCACACCCCCTTCCACGCCTTCTTGAATCGCAGCATACCCCTCCTCCAGTCTTCCACCCTTAACTTCATACCCTTCAAAGTCATCAACTTCACGCTCATGCTCAAACCACCTCGTCTCTCAATCCACCATAGAAAGGAATTGAAACCCTTCTGTCTGCTAACTTCGTCGCCACAAGATCCCTCGATCGTCAAGCATTCGCCAACAAAACCTCCAGGAGAGACGAGGCCCGCTGCCAGATGCTTCTTAAGGCTTGCAGGTCCGTTGTCATGTGCTCATGTGACGGGGCCCGCTACCAGATGCTCCGGAGAGTTTGCAACCCCTGAGAATTCAACCATCTTATTTGAACGAGACCTAGGAAGAGACACAAGTATTTGGTTGTGTGGCATTTGCCCATCTCTTGTGTCTTGGTCACGACAAGCTCGCTCCTCGAGCTGTCAAATGTAAGTTCAATGGATACTCTCGCACCCAAAAGGATTGTTGGTATTTTGATCCTGTAAAAGGACAATACTATATCGGTGTTGATGTTACCTTCTTTGAGTCCATCATGTACGACTCTCCTACATGTGACAAGTTGAGTCCCTCTGAGTCTGAGCATGTTGTTATTCTTCCACCTCCACCTACACATGTACCTCAGTCTGTCCTCCATGCTCCAATGCCTTTCCCAACATCCAGTACGCAACAAATAAATTCTAAAAATTTAGTTTCGACATATGGTACTAGTTGTGTGCATGATGTACATGGTCAATCACAGGATGAGCATGCAGGTATACACAATGAGCCAGAACCACCACACGAGAGTGATATGGGGTGGCCTATTGCCTTGCGAAAAGGAAAACGTTCATGTGAACGATACCCCCTCACAGGTCATGTGTCTCTAAAGAAACTTTCACTAGATTTCAAGCAATTCGTTGTGGGATTATCTATTTATCTGCCATTGAAATCCCATGTACATATCAAGAGGCTCTCAAGGTGAGCCAATGGTGCCTATCTTACTATCTATAGAGACGGAGATGACCGCTTTACAATCTCATGGCACATGGAGCATTGTTACAGCTCCTGCATATATGTTTGTTGTAGGATGCAAGAGGGAGTTCACTATAAAGCATCGAGTAGATGGCAGCATTGATCTCTACAAGGCACAATTAATGGCTCGTGGGTTCACCCAAACCTATGAGATGGACTATAAGGACACTTTCTCTCCAGTAGCTCAGCACTCCACACTACAGATTCTTCTCTCTGTTGCAGTCACAAGGGATTGGCCTCTGTATCAGCTCAACGTGACGAATGCTTTCCTCTATGGTAATCTACATGAGTAAGTCTACATGCAGCAGCCACATGGGTTCGCTGCTGAGGGGGAGCATCAGAAGGAAGGCATACTTCATAAGGCAATCTATGGCCTTAAGCAGAGTCCAAGAGCATGGTTTCAAAAGCTCTCGGGCGTGATAGAACAGAAGGGGTTTGTGAGATCAACTATAAATCACTCCATGTTTGTTCAGAGGTCCCAGAAGGGTATTGTTACTATACTAGTGTATGTTGATGATATCATCATTACAGGGGATAATGCACAAAGCATTCTAGCAGCTAAGGATTTTCCTGGACATCAGTTTGTTACAAGGACGTTGGTAGTCTGCGCTACTTTCTTGGACTGAAGTTTGCTAAAAACCAACGAGGTCTTGTAATGACCCAAAGGAATATGTTACAGACCTTCTCTAAGAGATGGGTATAACAGATTGCAAGCCAGTCACTACTCATATGGACCCGAGCATGAAACTATGTAATGATGACATTGTTTTTAAAAACACACCTCGAAGCGCTGAGGCATACACCTTGAGGCTATAGCCTCATGCAGCCTTAGTGAGGCGTGCACCTCAAGGAGTATGCCTCGAGGTGCTGCCTCATGTGTGAGCTGATTTTTTTATTTATTTTTTTCCCTGCAATATTTTTCTTTTCTTTTTTATTATGAGCTTTTCATCTTTTGTAGACAAGTGTTTTCAAGTCCTCAAGATCATGGCTCATTGAAATGCATTTTTTTAGTTTACTAACATATTAAGCTTATTTTACTTATGTATGTTTTTTATAAATCAACATGAACAAAAAAATTGAGTCATGAATCCTTAATCCTAATGCTTCTACTCTTTAGTATGAATCAAGCCTAAATGCTTTCTTTATTAAAATGTTTGGATGCAAGTTCCCTTCTTTGACCTAAATTTAGAAAAATATATTTTTGTAAACATGTCTCTTCTTTTCTTCTGTTCAATCAGGACTAAATTCTTACACATCAAAGCATGCATGAACAAAGAGGGTCATAACATGCAATATTCAAGTATTTTATCCCCTGGTCTCTATGGTAAAGTAAAAAGTGATCAATGATTCATTGCTTACGCTCTTATCATTCTTAATTGAATGTCACACATATCTCACCTAATTTTGAAAATGGTGTGTTACATCTAGTCCCTTTAATTAAATTTTATTCAAAACTTTATATTTTGCGCAGAGTTACCCATTATTGAGCTTGCATATCCATATTTACTTGACTCCTTATAGATTTAGAGTCCAAAAAAAGAGAGTTATATAACAACTTGGATGTTTAAACCATGATGTTAGCCTCGAAATTTCATGAAGTTATGTATTTAGTCATAACTATTTAATTTCTAGAACTTGAAATTTGTAACTACGATTAATTATTATGTTTTATGAAATTTTTTCTTTCACGAGTAAGGCTTACGCCTAGAGGCAATACTGGGAAAACGCCTCGATACGCCTCACGCTTTTTAAAACCTTGATGATGATACTGAGGAAGTAGACAAGAGGAGATACAGGGAGCTCACTGGGAAGCTTATATATAAGACCATTACCATGCCAGATATATCCTTTGCAATGAGCAATGTGAGTCAGTACATGGAGCAGCCTATACATGCACATATGGATGCAATATCATATGATTTTGAGATATCTGAAGACCTTACCTGACACCGGTATTTTATTTAGCATAGACACATTCCTTGCTGTGACACTTGCGTAGATGCAGACTATGCAGGATGCCCCAAGGACAGGAAGTCTACTTCTGGCTTCGATGTGTTCGTAGGGAATTCCTTGGTATCATGGAAGAGCAAGAAGCAGACAGTTGTCGACAGAAGTGCAAAATCAGATACAGAATTATGGCACAAGGGAGTACAAAGATAATGTGAGTCAGATCCGTTCTGACAGACCTAGCTATCAAGGTGCATCTTCCCATGCACGTCTAATGCGACAACCAGGCTGCATTCTTTATTGCAAACAATCCAGCATTCCATGAGAAAACTAAGCATATCGAGGTAGAATGTCACTATACTCGAAACATGATTCAGAAGTGTCTCATTTCTACATTTCATGTTAGCTCCAGTGAGTAGACAGCAGACGTACTCACCAAGGCTCCAGCTCGAGGATCCTTTCAGAGATGATGTTCCAAGCTGAGCATGATAGACATATATACTCCATCTTAAGGGGGAGTTGAGAGTTTTATGTTATATTGCTATTTTACAATTTATTTATTCTTTATCCTTAGTATGTAATTTACCCATTAGGGTTTCTCTCTTTTATATAAGAGAATCATTTCGCTCTAATGAATAAACAATGAAGCATTCTCTTCCACATAACTAGATCTAGAAGACCTCTCAGAGATATCTGATCATATCAGACAGTGTACACAATCATTTTATTATCTATGAATCCAATTCAAATCAATATTCAAAGTTAGGACTAAGATTGAATAATTAGTCTACTTAGCACATCCACAAAAATCTGAACATGTTTCATCACTCCATATGAATGGAAGCATCAGGGAATACAGTTGATTAAGGTCACATCACCCTTCAAGTATTCCTAATACATGTGCATCTTGCATACTGGAAGACTCTCGAAGTTCAGATCTCATTAAAAATGTCTCCTTCAAGGTTTTATCGTTAAGTTTTTCATTCGATCATTGGGAGTTGGTATCGATCACATGCTTTCCAAAAGCATATATCATACCATTAAATCTTGTCGTGTTTAGAAAACAGGACGACTAGCGTTGGAATTTGATTTATCCCAATATGGTATGAGTAAGCTCATGTCCTTCACTTCAGTAGTGAACATGTATGATCCCTTTGTGAGATTGCATTACTCATATGTCCTTATATGCAAGGTTGCAGAAAGCGATAATCGGTACTCGGTCGGTAGGGTCACTGACTAAGGATTAATCGGCAGTCGGGCGACTAATCGAATTTAGTTGACCATTAGTCGATTTTGAAGTTTTTAATTATTTTAAATACATAAATCATTTTGTATACATATATTATTATATACTTACATCGATTTGTACATTTTCTATACTATCATAATGAAATAAAAGAAGTGGTTGACTTTAGATATAACATTAAGCATATTAGAATAAGTTTGCTTTTAAAAAAATCAAATAACTAAAAAATAAAAAATTCTCTATGTAAAAGTCAGCCTCGTAGTAGGTCGACTAGGCCGAACAGTTGGCCCGATGAGTTGGGTTGACCGACTAATGGCTGACTAGGCCTAGTCGAGTCGGCTAACCCCCCCCCCCTGACTTGACTAGTCGAGCCGACTAATCGGCCTAGTCGGTTGACTTTTACAACAGTGCTCATATGCACACCAACATGCTGGTGTATAGACCATGATTAGAACATCAAGCTAATGATTTACCAAATGTAGATACTCAGACATATATTAATACATCTGCCTCCGATCAAAGGATGAGCGCATGTATCGTGAGTCATGATTATCTCGATCTCACTAAGTCAACTCTTTGACCTAACTCATCCAACTTCTCCGAATCTCTATTCCTATGCAGAGGATATGTATCAAGAGTCTGACAAAGAGGTCGGTCGTGTGTCGGCCTTTAAGGTATGGATTGGCATCTCATTCTCAAGATATAGATCCTTTCTTGATAATCACTTAACGGTGTGGTTGAGTCCCTCAATCTAACCTCTCAGATATTCAGCCCAATACCAATTTCTATGATCGAAGCTTTGGATCAACAGTTGTATGCAAGGTTGCAAAAAACAATGGTATTCAGTCGGTAAGGTCATCGATTATTGATTAAACAGTATGCGAGAGTTCAAACAGAAATTAAATATGTCGTTTGCATTTTAAAATTAATAAAAATTTTATTACATATATAATTAATAAAAAAGTATAAATAAATAAAACATATAATCACATATTCACAATATAGATCGGATATTGTCAAATTCAATTAATTTTTCATCCAGATGTCAAAATAAATAACATAAACAACTGGAATCTATAGGTAAATGTCAAAATAAACAACATAAACAATTACAATTCATACCCTGAATACAAAAAATCATATATAATGGCTATCCTTTGAAGAAAGTAGGTCCATGTTCTTAAAAGGTCATTTAAGGTCATTTATGCGGCCCACCCGTTTATGGATTTGATTTTGATTAGTCGATGCAGTCAAGCACCGCATATGTTTAAACGGTCGTTGAAACGACCGTTTAGAACATTTTTGCATCCATGGTTGTATGATATCAAGATTGGCTAAGGTACATAACCTAAGGGACCAATAAATAAGTGCATGCAAATAGATAAATTATAATCTCTGAAATGGAGTGAAAATAAATAACTTTTATTGATACCTGATTACAATAACACTTATTGTAGAAATGATTCACCTAGGGCTCACATATCCAACATGATGTCTTTGAGTTACCAGCCTGGAGACCATGAACATGGCACTATTTTTTTTGGAGAAAGAAGATGGGTGAACTCCCAAGGTAGGAGTTCCCGCTATATATTAATAAAGAGTCATTACAACCTAACACGAGGCCCAGGATGTATAAAGGGCGTTACAATGAATCACCACATTCTCGGAATAAAATCTAACATTGTTAAAGATGCAATCGTTTCTTCCTTGCCAAATCGCCCAAACCGCAGCAAAGGCTATAGATATGTCATCAGAGGAGACGGAGCCGAGCCGTCTGATGGACTGCCAAAATAGAGTTGTACTCTCATACCTCACCCAAGGTAAGTTCAAGGACTGCCAGACCTCCACTGAAAGACGGCAAGTTAAGAAGATGTGTTCGGCATACTCATTATGAGCATATCTATCGCAAGTAACATCCTGAGAGCCAAATAAATGGGCCCTTCTCATCTTGTCGCAGATCCTGTTCCTCAGGAGGCACCACAAAAAAATTTTTACCCTAAGGGGGATCTTAGCGGCCCAAATCAGACGCAAGTCCTGTGCCAACTCCGTATTGGGCGCCACGTCCGAGTTACGAAGATGATTGTAAATGCTTTTGGTAGAGAACTTCGTACCAACCCACATAAAGTGGTCACAGTTGACCGGAGCACTATCGACAACGATGTCCGACACAGGCGGGAGCTCAGAGAGGAGACGCAAGTAGGATGCAAGGATATGGGGTGGACAATAAGGAACTACGTTGCACACTAACTTGTGGTATCCATGCATAATTGTCTATCCTCACCACATTCTTTTGTATTCTGGAATGAAATTTGTTATATATATATTACCTCAACTTCGATTGCTCTTCCACCTAGCTCTCAATGATGGTTGGTTTTTTCCCTTCTAAACAGACAACTAGATCGATGACCGGTTGGCTACTTGCCATTTCGCCTTGGCTGCGGATAGAGATGCAATGGTCTAAGTGTGGGTATATGGTGCATGGCTACCCACCTTCATGGCGAAGTTCTCCTACGAACAATTTCAGGATTTTAGTGATCTTCTGGAAGCTATTAGCCCTTTGAAAGGTCAATCAGAGGGCAGAGATCACTCATCACTAGGTAACGAGAGATGGTGATTTCATGATGACATAAGAGTATGAAGTTATAGATAGACCGCCATTTCTAATACATGATGATTTGACTCGTGAGTTTTACCTACGACTAAGTCCCAACGTGTACCAAAGTCTTCTTATGGTCGGTGTGACGTGGTAGAATCCTCACCAAGGATAAATGAGCAAGACTTTTCTTAGGTAATGAAGACAGTGAGTGGATAGATCCTAGTAATCTTGATAATTGTTGGGAATCCTTTTCAACTCCCGCTTCCACCCAAACAAAGCATTGCTCCTATCGATTGCAGTAATTTGGGCACTTTGGCTTCTATGCAATATAGTTATCTTTCATCTAGAGTACTTTTTTATATAGAAAATGTAATTGTTGCAGATAAGACCCAGATCTAGTCTTGGCTCTTGTAATCATGGCCTTAAATTTCAACGAAATTCCACCGAATTTCTTCAAAATTTCCATTTTCCAGGTCACAAAAATCGAAATGCTACCTTTTTTCTTTTTTAGGATTTCAACGAAATATCAATGAAATGTCAACAGAATTTCATCAAAAGTGCATTTCATTTCGAGGAAACAACAAAAATAAATGAATCTACCATTCTCTTTCATAGAAACTTGCATATATAAATGAATTTTCACTTATTTATTCAACGATGTGTTGAGTTGTTAGAGTGTTTTACATTATTTGAAGAAGTTTCTTTAGTTAGTTTCTAAATTCTATATCTAACTTACCAAATCAGTTAGAAACAATAGTTTAAGTTAAATTTATGTTTTAACTGAAGATCTTTACTTTTTCTTCTTTCTTTATTTTGATATATATTTTTTGATTAGTACTTATTGTATGTGTCACATCATTCTTATTGACGATGTGATTATCGTGACTTTTGCTTCTAGTTTTGCGTACAGTTTTGACTGTAAGCAACACATTGCTCTACATATCAACACGTGTGACGATTATGACGATAATACTGCTTCAAAACTTATATTTACATTTTACAGATAATTGTGCATTTCCATTTTATTCATTGCTTGGGAATATTAAAAACCTTAATTTTTGGAAAAAAAAGTCAAGTTTAGAGTCGTTTCCAAGATTTTCGACGATTTCACCAAAATCCTCCAGAATTTCTCTTTCCGGACATGGCGAAACGAAACCGAAATCTGAAATTTAATGCTTTGCTTTCTTGTGCTTCTCTCTACTACAAGAAGTATGTGTAGCCATGCGAGTGCTAGGTTGTTAGTAACCTTTGAAATCTTGTAAATATATATATATGCCTACTATCAGGTTGAATATATATTATGCTTGTGAATGCTACGTAGTGTCTTGATAATTGATTTGCTTGTATTTTTTATTGCATATATTTTATGATTGCAAGCTATACAATGCATCTATTATGCATACATGTTAGAAAGATTTGTGGTTTTGTGTTTATGTGTGTGTCCGTGTCTTAATTAATTTCTAAAATTAAATGTTTGTTCTAAGTTAAAAGTATTTTAGTTAGATACAAGTTCTAAACTATCATTTCGATCTTCAATTTCTTACATAAGATATAATTTTGCTAGTACTCTTCGTTGGCTTATATTTTTCTATGTTATTATGCACATGGCACCATGCTCTTCATGTTCAAGAAGTAAAACTAATGGCTTCTAATTTCATTTCCAAATGATTCTGTTTCTGAGCAGCATACTACTTTTTTTACTGTTGGAGCGATGGTTTGGAATTTAATATAATATATCATGTTAATACCTTGTGATTAGCATAAAATATGTATTTATATCTCATTTAGAGTTAACAATATTAGAAATCTTAATTTTATAAAAAAAAAGAGTTTCCAAGTAATTTCCTCAATTTCTGACCATTTCACTAAAATTCCACCGAAATTCCATCGAATTTCTCTTTCCGGGCTTACCAAAACGAAACAGAAATCCAACATTTAAGGCCTTGCTTGTAATATCTTTTAAGATATTTAAATAAATCCACTAGAGGTAACTGTCTCCCCTTGTTTCCCCCTTTTTGCCTTAAAAACTGTTGGGAGGTGGATATAGGTGCTTTTTACCTTCTATAGTCAACTAAATTTGAAGGACTAGATGTAAACCATGTTATGTGGAGTTATGGCAAAATGTGGTGAGGATGTTACGTGCGATATACCAATGTTAAGAGGGAGGTTGAAGAGTTGCACTGGCTTTTGCTTTTAGTTATATGATTGTTCGAGTAAAGATGTGATTAGAGACTCTCGAGACTCCTTAATCTTACTTAGACATGAGGGTTACAGTTGTGAAATGTTTGGAAGGTGCAACTTTGAAGGGCATCGTTCAATGGATGCCTTCAGTTTGTGTTGCCTCCCTCGAAACTAAAAGTCAGAGTTGGTGGAAGATTGAAGGTCAAAGCTCATGCATATGCTGTACTCCGACTGTCCAACATCCTCTCTACCAACGTGAACATTTCATAGCACAGGAATGCAAAAAGAAATTAAAGTTGTGGCATAGCAGTGCAAAATGATTTGAAAGCCATGACATAGGAATGCAAAAGGATGTAAGTTGTTGGTCCAGCTAAAGGTGAAGATTTTTTATGTTTTTTTCAGAACGGCAAAGGTTGGTGACAAAGGATGATTTGAGGAAGCGGGAGCACAAGGATATTGAGCACCTACTCTTCGTATGCCAGATTGTTCAATAGTAACGGATTAAAGGAACCCTTGATAGACCATTCCTCCTAGAAGTCTTTCGGGGCCAAGTCAGGGGAAATTGGTTTCCCAATAACACTGACAAGGAGCAGCTAACTTGGAGAGCTTGAAATCGACTGCAATGACTTGAGTAGTTCGGCTTTAGCGCAATGAATAATTTCGGATAAAGATTGTATTCGAAGAATACAAATCCTATGTCTAGGAAGTCGTGGCCTTCAAAAGCCACTTTGTTGGGATGATAAAGTTCTGTACTTTGCGTGTTGGTGTGCGATATATTTGTGTCTCCATTTGTCTTTTGACATTGATTTTCTATAAATTTCAAATTAAGTGCAAAACCAACCATTTTTTTGCATAACAAAAAAATTAGCAAAGAGCTCGAGTGTCCTCCAGAAATATGTAAATATAAGTAAGCAAAAACAAGTAACGTCACCGCATAAGATCCAAGTAAATATGTATGAAACATCATAGGACCATCAGGCAGCACTATATACATGTGCAAAAATCATATAAGCATACCGTCTCTTACTGCCATCCAGAACTGCCTTTCTCTCCAGTGGCAGTTTCTCAAATGCTTGACAACCATCTCGTTTCCACCAAACCTATGTTGTCAATAAAAATATTTATCATCACCACAAAGCCATTTATATGTAGTTATGCTAATGTGTAGTTCATTCATCCTTTTTTTGCACAATACAATGAAATGCTAACCCAATTCTTTTCTCGTTCCAATATATGCTCAATGACTCCAAGAAACTCCTTTCCTTTAGGAGGAATCACTTCCAAAAGCTTCTTACAACGCTCTTCACATGTCTTGATTTCTTCTTTCTAAAGGCAAAAGCAGGAAAAAGATTATTCGTGGCATAAAAGAATCAAACAGGAAATTATGAGAGCTTAATTCCTTGTCTACATAGACAAATTCAAACAGCAAGTACATACAAACCGGTACATCTCATGGGAAGCATAACAGTTGAAGCTTGAAAAATAAAAATATCAAACATCACTGCAATAATAATGAAAAAGACTGGCAATTAATTTTTGTTTTCTGAGGGCATGTGGCTATATTCCCATACTTATGTGCAGCATAAATGGAAATGATAAGGATCTATCTTGCAACTCCACATCCATAGTCAACCTCATTTCAGGTGAAAATGTGTGCTAGTATTTGTGCAACACTGTGTAGTGGGGTGGGGCACCATCTTCAAGTGTTGTTTTCTGGAGGATGTCCTTAGGGAAGAGGTAAGGAAGATAATTCTCGCCAGAGGTTGTTGCAGCATCGAAGACATTCTTGTTTTGTTATGTGTAAGATAAGAAATGATAATGGAGCAGTAAAGATTACTGGTAATGGATTATTGACTGCTGCGTATTACTTACATGGAAGACTATGAGGCAGCTACATATCAGTATGTTGATTTACTATCTAGAACGAAGAGAAATTTCTCAAAAATGCTAGTTAAAATTTTATAGGGATATTTTAGACGGTACGCACATTTACATTTGGTCAACCACCAGATCAAGTGGATTTTGAACAGAGAGATTATTGAATAAAGCTTTGAGAGCCCAATCCCCAGGCTGGACAGAGATCGGCCCTTAGACGAACGTTTCAATGTCTTCCTCTTTTAATCGGTTGGGGGAGGGAGCAAACCCTCTTCATAGCATGATGACCTTCTCATAAGAAAATCAAGATGTTAAGCAAAAGAGAACTGGATAGACTTCTTATCCAAAATACATACTAGTAACCATTGGAAAAGGAAATGCTCAAGCAATTTAAACTCGATTAAGATAAGAACTCATAGGGCACGGATACTAGGAGATTAGAAGGATCTTTGGCCAGAATAAAGATAGATGTGAACAGATTTGTCGAATAAGCCCTTAGGGCAGCCAAATAAGAGTGATTAGAGTGTAGTAATTTTAAACCCTAACAAAAGTCAGAAACTTGATTACGATCATCATGTCCATATTCATTTAGACCTAAATTTTAATAAACTGACTTAGAGGAGCTACTGAGTACTAAATATGGTTCTGAAAAATGAGAGACTTGCCTTTATCAAGATGAGGGGATGACATCCTTTCCATGGATAGGGTGGCATGGTTGACCACACCTTTTCCTCAAATACACATCCTAGGGGCCACATGGATCAGATAAAATCCATAATCTAATCCAATCCAGGGATTAAATTGGTTTGGTTTTATCATTCCTATGAATTGGATCAGATTGAGATATTTTAAATCAGAGATATTTTAAATCAGTAAAATTATGGATTCAGTCAGCCCACTACTAACAGATTGGGACAGGCTCAGACTGAGATTTTGTGTGTGAATGTGTTTGCGAGATATTTTAAATCCGTGATAATATGAGGATGTAATCAGCCCACTATTAACAGATCCGAACAGACTGAGATTTTGCGTGAATGTGTGTATGCGAGATATCCATGATTTTCCCCTACTAATACAACAACAACAAAGCTTTTTCTCACAATTAAGTAGGGTTGGCTACATGGATTTTTTGCCTCCATTCAGATCTATTTTGGGTCATTCTCCGGCTTAAATCAAAATGACTAAGATCCCTTCAGATAGTCTCTTTCCGACACTTCTTGGGTCTCCCTCATCCTCTCTTAACTGGCTCAGCATCCCACATCTCAAAATCCATGATTTTCTCGTAAAATAATAAAATAAGGGGTTCACCCAAACTCCATTAATTTGTATACATTTTTATACATGAACTTGAAATATGAGAATAGGATAAAATACAAAAACGGGTACCTCTCCTTCCGACTGCAATTACCAAATTAGGTTTTATCATGTTAAAGGATGCCACAAATGTAGATCTTCAAGCAAAAACATTGCATGATTTCCTAATTGAACCAACAAATAAAGTCCCTTTGAAAAAGGATTTCAATTTCAAGTTATCAGCTTTTTGTAATTATCAAATATCATATACAATAATCTGGAAAGATCTAATTATTGAAAATTAGACATTATCGATTTCATCCCCTTACAACATTGATCAGACAAGCATTTTTTAGGAAATCGAAAAAAGTACTGAAAATTTTCAAATGGGAAATTTAAACAAGCTGTAAAAAGCTCCCAAGCATAATGTATCTAACCTTTTGTTCCTCATCAATATGGAAGAAATACTCTAAAATTCCCTTATTTGCTTTAAATGCATGATGGTTGTGTATTAATATACAACAAAGCCTTTTCTCACAATAAAGTAGGGTCGGCTACATGGATTCTTCGCCTCCATTCAGAATAGTTTCTTAATTAGTTTCTTAATATTATCATTGTTGCAATAGTCAGTAGATTATGAGGTGTGGGCATGGTCGACTGAAAAATCAATATTCAGCCCACATTCGGTTCTCGACCGAATAGTTGGTTAAGACTATTCAGCCAACTATTGCTTGACTACAACAACAACAAAGCCTTTTCCCACTTTAAGTAGGGTCGGCTACATGGATTTTTTGCCTCCATTCAGATCTATCTCGGGTCATTCTGGGGCTTAGATCTAAAAAACTAAGATCACTTCGTATAGTCTCATTCCAACACTTCTTGGGCCTTCCACGCCCTCTTTTAACCGGCTCAACATTCCAAAACCGACATCTCCTCATTGGTACATCAGCTGACCTCCCTTGCACATGGCAAAACATTTTAAGCGATTTTTTCGAATCTTATCTTCGATCAGAGCTACATCCACTTTCATTCTGATGGCATCATTCCAAATCCGATCTTTACGTGTATGTGTGTGTCCACACATCCACCTTAGCATTTGCATTTCTGTTACTATCATTCTCTACATGTGTCTATGGTTCATAGGCCAACATAAAGATCCATAGAGCATAGTAGGTCTCACAGCTGCTTTGTAAAACTTTCCTTTGATTTTAAAGGAATTTTCTTATCACAGAGAACAGTAGAGGCCTCTCTCCACTTCAGCCAACCTGCATTTATTCTATTTGTAATATCTCCGTCAATTTCTCCATCATGTTGCAAAATAGATCCCCAAGTATATAAAAGAATCTCTCTTCTGAATGTTATCATCACCAATCTTAACATCGATTACTTCACCATTGCTTCCATCAAAAGTACACTCCATATATTCAATCTTAGCCATGCTTATACGAAATCCTTTAGTCTCCAAAGCATGACTCCATACCTCAAGCTTCTCATTTACTCCATCTCTAATCTCATCAATCAACACAATATCATCAGCGAATAGCATACACCAAGGTATCTCATCCTGAATGTAACTTGTCAACTCGTTCATAATCAAAATAAAAAGGAATGGACTTAAAGTTGAACCTTGATGCATATCAGTGTTGATGTCAAAATAGTCAGTCTTCCCAGACTGTATCCTTATACAAGATGAAGTCCTATCATACATATCTTCTATGAGGTTAATGTATAGGATAGGTACTTGTCTCTTCTCCAAAACTCTCCACAATATCTCTCGTGGGACAGAATCATAAGCCTTCTCTAAATCAATAAAAATCACATGGAAGTTCTTCCTTTTAGCTCTGTAAATCCCCATTGTTCTCCTCGGCAAGTGGATGGCTTCAATAGTTGAGCGACCTAGCATGAATCCGAATTGGTTTTCTTTTACTTTGGAAACTTGCCTCAACCTTCTTTCGATAACGCGTTCCCAAATTTTCATAGTGTAACTCATCTGCTTGATACCTTTGTAATTTCAACAATTTTGAATGTCTCCTTTGTTCTTATAAAGAGGTACCACGATGGCACGATGCTTCTCCTCCATTCTTCATGTATTTTCTTGCTTCGCCAAATAACATTAAATAAATTAGTAAGCCAAGTCAAACCACGCTCATCTAAAACTCTTCAAACTTCTACAGGAATGTCATATGGTCATACGCATTTCCCATGTCTCATAACCTTCAAAGACTCATCTACTTCCTTCCTTTGTATTCGTCTGTAGCTTGCACGATTCAAGTAACTTTCACTACTAGCTAGATTTCCCAAAGTGATCTCTCTATTTCCTTCCCAATGAAAAGCTTATGGAAGTATCGCTTCCATCTAGTCTCTATATCCTTCTGAGTAACAAGCACGTCACCTTCCTCATCCTTAATGCATCTCACTTGACAGAGATCTTTGGTCTTTCTTTCTCTTGCTTTAGCCAACCATAATATATCATTCTGACCCTCCTTAGAATAGAGATTTTTGTACAAACTTCATAAGCTTTTGACTTAGCTTCACTTACTGCCTTCATTGCTTCCTTCTTAGCTATTTTGTAGTTTGTGACAGTTTCATTTGTTCTATCCTTAGACATAGCTTTAAAGCAAGTTCTTTTAATTTTGAGCTTCTCTTGCACCCCTCCACTCTACCACCAAGCATCCTTTTGGTCTGGAGCTCCTCCCTTTAACTCGCCTAGCATCTCTTTCATTACCCTTCGTATACAAGATGCTACCGTCTCCCACCACATCTCATTAGCACTTCCGTTACAATCCCAAGATAAGTCTTCTAAAACCTTCTCCTTGAAGCTTGATTGCTTCAATTGAAGATTCCACCTAGTTCTAGTGAACTTGGAAACCCTCCTTTTCTTTACTAGCTCTTTTATTTGCACATCTATGACTAACAAGCGATGTTGGGTGGTCAGGCCCTCTCCTAGGATTACTTTGCAGTCTTTGCAACACAACTGATCTCTTTCTTTCCAATGCAAAGTAGTATATCTGTGTTCTAGTCGAGTCACTCGTATAAGTAATTAAATGCTCCTCCCTCTTCTTGAAGAGAGTATTTGCAATGAAAAGATCATAAGCTGTTACAAAATCCAGAAAGACTTTTCCATCTTCATTTCTATCCCCGAAGCCATTTCCTCCAAGAACACTAGCATATCCTGAAGCATCCTTTCCCACATGTCCATAAAGATCTCCACCTAGGCAAATCATCTCTCTTTGTGGGATTCCTTGCATAATCTTATCCAAATCCTCCCAAAAGCGTGTTTAATCCTATCTCTAAACCAATTTGCGGTGCATAAACTGAGATGATATTCAGAATTTCTTCTTCTAGCGCCACTTTTAGCAATATAATCAGATCCCCAGATCTTTGCATCTCAACCACACAATCCATTAAATCCTTATGAACAACCACTCCGACACCATTTCTGCTCTTATCTTTACCTGAATACCAAAGTTTAAAGCATGTTTTCTCGATCTCCATTGCTTTCTCTCCAACCCATTTTGTCTCTTGTATACATAATATCTGAATCTTCCTTCTTTCCATCGCATCAACTATCTCCATCGATAACAGTCAAAGTGCCAATATTCCAACTACATATCTGCAACTTCCTTTGCAATCTCTTTTAACTAACTTCTTTATCCACATGCATCCATCATGCGAGAACCCTTGCAAATTTTGGATTATATCCGGGCGGCGATGCAGCGGAACTAGCTTATTTACTCGCATGTGTTCCTCATGCGATAACCCTTGCAAATTTTGAACTACATCCAGGCAGCGATGTAGCGGCCCTTGCCAACTTCTCATTGCATTTGGGCGATGCAATGCGTCGCAAGTAGGAAACGCCTCAGCAAAATCTAGATGGTTGTTTAAATCCATGCTAACAAATCCAAACAAATTCGAGACAAATTCCTAAAGAGTGTTCTTAAAAGAACACTATTTGGGAATTTACCCGAATAGTTTCGAGAGATATTCCTAAATATTTTCTTAAAAGAACACTATTTAGGAATTTATCTCTCCTGCATGGTTGTCGGCTACCTAACGCGTAACCCTCCTCAATTTACTTGGGGTTGGGAACAACCATGGCTGAGTTCCAACTATTGGTTGACTGCTAAAAAATATTTTTTTTATTTCTTTAAGGAAAAGGGAGAATAGCATCGAGGACATGCCCACATGTAAATTTTTATATATTCACTTATTTATTTTAAAATTTTTCAAGGCTTTGATTTATCCAAATATCAATAAAAATATCAAAGCTCCATCTCAATTTTCCCATAGTCCTTTTTTTAAATAATAATTTCAATTACCATGATTAAATAAAAGTTGTGATAAACTGCCGCTTTTTTTTGGAACTAAACCCGCCAATTTGTGTATCATGACTTTGTTTTAAATTAAATTGGTATGTTTATGTTATTAACTTTTTCTGAAAGGATGACCATATATATAAATATATACATGTATGTACATGTATTTGATATTATATATATAAGTTAGTTAAAAATACATAACCAAATAATCGCACGAATACCATTATGTTTTGTTCAATAACTCCTCCAACTGAATGTTAAATACCGACATTTGCAACAATGAATATTATACAATAGTTTTAGTTAAATTGCATATTTTTGAATGAAAAAAAGGCTTCTGCATCAGCTACATCGAGGATAACCCTCAACTCGATTCGACAAATATCGTCCCATTCCCCTTTTCATTTTTTAAAACTTTCAAATTGATTGCTCTAAGATCATATAGAATGAGTCGTTAAAGTAAAACGAAAATGTCCTAGCTTCATTTCTACTAACAGAAACACATTAATTATCCATAATGACATGTGGCTTGTAACAACAACCTCATCGCATACCACTCATCTTGTATGTGGCACTTCTCATGTAAAAACAAGCACTAACAGGGGCCTCCATAAATGGATGACAAGCAAATCCTGAAGAAGACACCATTACCATTGCTAAAGGATTTATCAACCTAACGCCACAACCATAACATCTAAACCCTTAACATCTCCTATATGATACCTTTTTCGAGCAAAAACAACCAACTCATCCCTGGCCCAGCAATGCTCTACAGCCTCCGCTTAGTTTCTGGTGCGTCGGGACTTATCCTCCATGAACATGTTACAAACTCATGCTTATGTCCACCAAACCTACAAAACCCCCCTTTGCTCCTTGCAACAACCCACCTACTCCTCAAAGAACACCGATATCCCACAACTACTCCCACACCTGTTGTGGTAGAAACCACTAACGATCGACCATCCACAATCCCTACCCTCGCCACCAATAACGAAATCCCGACCCCAATGAAGATGCCCACCACAAAACCATGACGAAATCTCATTGGAAAGATGCCATGACCACCTCCATACACCAGAAAGCGAAGAAATCTAAGACTAATAGTTGGACATGGAGGTCCTGATAAGAAACCAAGAAAGGGAGTTCGGACTTGTCTGCGACCCCAGTCGAACTGGAGCCAAATAGGATATCAGGTTAAAGATGGATCGTCAATCTGGCCAGAATTGCCATCCATGCCTTCCAATGCCAAGTATACACCCACATAGCTCGACACTTCATGCAGAGAACCTGAATTGAAGCATGAAGATCTGCAACAAGCACCCCTGATAGTACTTCAGCTCACAAGTCATGTGGCACCTATCATGGAACCATAATTGATGCCTCACCAATATCTGGCTCTATAGCATAAGTTGTCTCTATATCCATTACCATGATACAAAGTCACGGTGTCCCTAGAACAAATTCCAAGTCTACTGGGAGCTATAAGATCTAAGAAACTCCCATGGGAAAGCTTTTCCGACACCAACGCAACGACTTTCCCTAACGGTGCCAATACAGTATTTCCCAACCCATAATCATGGATATATAGGGGTAACCCTACCACCTTGAGATATTGATACCTAATAGGCGCAATCATCCCAACCCTCAGTAAGGGGCATAACGGGATTGTTGTGCCCTCAAGTCTCTCATAGAAATGTGGGAGACGCACATAAGCATGAGATCACCAAAAGACAGCCCAAGTAGTCCCTTCGTAGTGGATACCATCAACCCCTCCCTAACTAGCACATCGTCAAGAGATTCATGATAAAGCAAGGGACAACAATCTCCACTGAAAGACAACTTTCAAAACCCGACTATTAAAAATGAGGCTCTCCTTATTTTAATATTTGACTGAGAATTTATTTTATGAAGGAAGGGTGAACATTCAAAATGGTGAGCACCGCATTTTGTATTAATATAGAAATTGCAAAATTCCACTTATTACAATACAGGGGCCTTGTGAGCACCGCATTTCGCATGGGCTAGCACATTTTCCAAATAAAACCTCTCATGATGAAAGGCTATCACATCTACCAGCCACAACTCCTATATAAAAGCCGGAGGTTTTGCACAATTATAATGTAAGCAAGAACATGTCTTTACAAACAAATCCCAGAAACCTAACACCCTAGGGGTGTCCACCCAATCACTTATCACACCACACCTCTCTAGACATGCCGCATAAAAAGAGCAAACATTCGACATCATATGGGCCACCCAAGCACTACGGACAGGATGCACACATCCCATGCATAATATTCACCCTGTTTACTTTAGTCATCACCCTACTCCTTGTCATGAGCCACAAGAAGATTTTTACCATTAGTGTGGTCTTGGAAGCCCAAATTAATAAGCAAGCAATCCTTTAATTGCTTTCAATGTGAGGAAAAATATATAAAATATAGTTTTTAAATATTAATGCAATATCTTTAACTCAAGTGCAATTTTTTAGGGGAATGATGGGGTTTAAGCATTGACTGCCTAAAGGCTACTCCCCGATTTCATAGATGCCTTCTTCTACCTATCTTTTATTTCATAACATTGTTTTCTCCAATATCAACATCCATTCATATTTCCTAATCTTATCAGACATCAAAAGCAACCTTAAATACTTTAGTGACAAACTCCTACGTGGAGTACCCAAGATATACCTTAATTCCACAACCAGCTCATCAGATATAGCAAAGGGGAAAAACATGGAATTCTCTATAATCACCTTGAGACCAGATAGCTTTCCAAAAATCTCAACAAGCTTAGAGTCCTCTAACCGCCAATGCACCACCCCCTAAAAGCAAAATTATATCACATGCATACTACAATAAATGAATGCAAAGTTCATGGCACTCAAAGGCAGCTCGTCCCATTCTGCACAACCTTGAACCATTGTCACCGCAGTGTGCACACTACAATAACAGTAAAAAGTGGGGCAAAAGGACACATCTGCCTAATGCATCTATGTGGTTGGAAGGAATTGTGCTCCGAATGTTCGTTGATCAAAACTGAGTACGGCATCTATGTTTAGTGTCCAGATAGCTATTCGAAATTATTCGGTTGCGTATTTTTTATTTATTAAAAATATAAAAAGTATACCAAATACATAATATTATTATATATTTACACATGTGGTCATCCGTTAACAAGATAAAAGTTCAATTGACTTTAGACAAAGCCAAGGTGCATAAATTGCGAGACTCAATCTTGATGGCGAGAGCGGCAGCGGCAGCGGGAGCGAGAGCGGCGGCAGGAGCGAAGTCGGGAGCGAAGCCGGATGCGAGAGCGCTATTGCGAGATGCAGCGGGATCGAGGAAACTCTCTTTCAAAGGAGTATGGGTTCCAAAGCAGTACGGAGATCGGCATGGACAACATGGTGGTGCCACTCGTCAACATGGGATGCATTCGAATGTCTCTAACAAGGACGGAGGTAACAACGACGGGTGAATTAAGGTCTCTCACACCAAACCCGGCAGGCGGTGCTTTCGCTGCTCGGGTGTAGGTCATACTGCTTCCGATTGTTCGGCACCTCCGCGATGCTTTCGGTGCGGCCGGCCTGGGCACCGTCTTTCCTCGTGTAGGGAGGTGCATATGGATCTCCGGAGGCCCAACCGCTCATACGGCTTGGCGGTCACGCCCCATGGACGCCGGTCTGCAGCCTTTCGGGACTCGCGTTCATATGCTAAGGTGGCTTCTGCATGCATTGGAGATTCGTACGATAAGGGGAAGGGCATTCCTTTTCATACGTCTTCAGCCTCCGGGAACTCGGGTACTTCTTCTTCCCCAGCAAAACTTATTCTGGACGGGTCGGCTGCAACGCCAGGTCCCTCGGTGGGGCCCTCTTCGTCGGGGCCTTCTTCGGCTCCCACTGCTCGGGCTGGCTCCGGCCTGAAGTCGGGGGAGGCCGGTCTGGGTGTTGCGGTTGGCGTGATGCAACAGCGGGATTTCGACCACGACTTGATCAAGGCGGCAACTGTTCTTCTCCTGGGCGACGGCTTCATTGGTGATTTCCTCTTCTTGGACGACACAAGATGCTGTGTGCGTGGGCTTTCCTGGGAGCAGCGGGAAATCCTCATTTCTCGCTCGGACTCAACGGTGGTTAAATGGCGTCTCCCTCGGGTTGCGGATGGTGCTTCCTTATCTCCCGTGCGATGTGAGGTGGAGGTTCGTGGTGTTCCATTCCTCTCTCGCTCGGCTCATTGCCTCTCCAAGGTTATCCGCAACTGGGGCCAGGTGGTGGCTATCTTGGATGATGGCCTCTCACCGGGGTCGGACTGGTCATGCACTAGGATACTGGTCGAATGCTCTTCCAACCTCTGCCGCTCCATGGCTGGCAAGTCTTTCTCGGAGATTTTGGACCTGGGCAGATGGTCCTTCAATCTCGAATTCTTTTTTCCGGCACCGGAGCCCTCATCGGCGCTATTCTCCGATGGGTGCGACGCCCATGGTCTCAACGGCGACGTTTCAGCTTCGAAGGGCCACGTGTCCTCCGCGACGGTTTCCGATGCGTCGCCGATGCATGGCGACCCTTCGCCTTCGCCGAATTCGCATGGTCCCGCATGCAATCTGGGGCAGCCGCCCCCTCACGTGGCTGGGGGCTCTTTCGAGGTCGATACGAGGCAGGCGGATATATCTGACTTTCCAAATTCAAAAAGATGCGGCCCCACTACTTGCTTTGCAGTGGCGTTTCCACTTCCCACTATCGACCCGGACCTTACTCGGTCCCCCTCATGGGTCGGGTATGACCCGGATGTATTTGATGAATCTCTCATGGTCTATGAAGGACTTCCTTGCCCTAATCCTATCTCAGCGGTCCCCTTCTATCCGTCTCCGGAGGACGATGTCTACTTCTCTTCGAGCGCTCAATGGCCTTCTTCTACGTTGACGATTGAGCAGGGCCCTTCGGTCATGACATTCGAGCACGGTAACGAATCTATCCCTACTCTTGATGCTCAGCCTCTTTCTGCTGTTGGGAATTTCAGGCCCTCCGCCTCTCAAGGGGACTTCCCATCGCCTACTTCGCCGCTTCTTTCAAACCGAAATGCTGCCCTCTGGGAGTCATGGAACGCCTCCATTGCGTCCCCGGTTAGATATGGAGTGGTTTTTGGGCGACGTCGGGACCTTGCAATCGCGGGGCCTTCTTCTCCGCAGGTTCTTGTATCGCGGGAGACGGTGGCGGAAGCGGCTGGCCTTCGCCGCAGGAATCACCGTCGCGCTTAAGCGAAGCATATCAGTGGCCACTTTTTGGGAACAATTTTTGTAATATTTAATGAAGATACTGTCTTGGAATATTCGCGGTCTAGGTGACCCTAGCCGTCGCAGGGCCCTGGGATCACGCTTGCTCGATTGGGATTGTGATATAGCCCTACTACAGGAATCCAAGCTTGGCGGACTTGACGACGTGCTCTGGAGATCGTTTGGGGCGGGACCGATGGATGCCTTCTGCTCGCTGGACGCAATTGGCTCATCTGGTGGCGCTATTGTCGCTTGGAGATCTTCCAGCTTCTCTTTACGCAGCTCTCGAATTGGACGTCATTCTATCTCTGTTGTTCTTATGCACTTAGCCACTAACGTAACCATGGCTTTATCCTGTATTTATGCTCCATCATGCCACAATGCACGTCGGAATCTATGGGAGGACTTGCTTGCTGATGCCGCGGCATTCGGGGATATTCCATGGATCTTGGGAGGGGACTTCAATGTTACATTATTCTCATCCGACCGTCCACGCGGTAGGGGGGGAAGGGACCCAGGCTCTGATGATTTCTTGGAATTCATAAACCATATGGCTCTGGAGGATTTGACCCCCGCGGATATAAAATACACTTGGCGCAATAATTCATCTAGGTCACGTCTCGATCGATTCTTGGCTAACTCGCATTGGATGACGATGTACCCCCTGTGCACGGTCTCCTCTCGCCCTAGAGCTTTTTCGGACCACAGCCCCATCTTGTGGGATTCGGGAAATTCGTCTCGGCCTCGTGGTATTTTCCGATACGAGAAGAGCTGGCTTCGGGAGCCCAACTTCAAGGAGATGGTCAGGCTACATTGGACTCAGGCGTCAGTTACGGGCAACGCGGCTCATCGATTCGCTCTTAAGCTATCTTCTTTGCGTCGTGCTCTTGCATCCTTCAAAGTCCTTACTCGTCAGGCTCGGAAATCCGTATGCAACGAGGCGGAGGCGTCCATTTCTAGATTGGACCTTCTGGAGAATGACAGGGACCTCTCCCCGGAAGAAGTTGCCGAACGGGCTTCGGCTACTCTCATCGTCGCGGAGGAGGACAGGAAAAGAACTACTGAATGGAGACAACGCTCGCGCATCCGTTGGATCAAGGAAGGGGATGCTAATACTGCTTATTTCCACCGGGTCGCGAGTGCACGTAAACGCGCAAATACTATAACGTCTATTCAAATTGGGGCCGCTACTTATCAATCGGACCGCGACATGGGCTCGGCTGTGGTAGATTATTTCAGGAATTTCTTCGATCGTACCCCCTCATCATCTTGGGAGTGGACGGCTCCGGATATCCCCTCGCTTTCCTCACCGGATGCAGCTGCTCTCTCTCGGCCGTTAACTATGGACGAGCTCAAATCCGCAACATGGGATCTTAACGCTGACGCCTCTCCTGGGCCGGATGGGTTCCCCATTGCATTTTATAAGGACTTCTGGGACGTTATCGCCAACGATGTTTTGGAGGTGGCAAGCGAATTTTGCGAGGGAAACCATGGCTTCAACAGAATAAATAGGGCCTCCATGGTCCTCATACCAAAATCCCACGGTGCGAGGCGGATTGAGGACTTCCGCCCTATTGCAATCTCAAATGGCATTTACTTGATCATTGCGAAGGCGTTGGCTCGTCGATTGGCGCCTCTCCTTGGCTACCTCATCTCCCCATGTCAAGCTGCTTTTGTTCAAGGAAGGCAAATTTCGGATTGTCATGCTCTGGCCTCGGCAATCATCGACGGTTGGCACAAGAATAGATCTAAGGGGATATTATGGAAAATCGACTTTGCGAAGGCTTACGATTCTTTGGACTGGAGATTCCTCTGGTCAGTTCTCAAATCTAGGGGGTTCCCACCGCTGTGGATCACCTGGATCCGCCGATGTGTGACCACGCTTTCTTTTTCATTATCTATTAACGGTCGGCCTTATGGGGGATTCTTCCAGCCTAGAAGGGGGGTCCGTCAGGGGTGCCCCCTTGCCCCTCTTCTTTTTGTATTGGCGGCAGACGTATTGCCTCGAATGATTCATCGCGTTGCTGCCGCTGGTCTTACTGCTGGATGCTCGATGGGAGACCTCCATATCCCGCTCCTCCAATATGCGGACGACACTTTATGTTTTATTGAGGGGGAAAGGGCTCAATGTGCAGGCATGGCCACTACGGTCCAACTATTTTGTGATTTGTCGGGGCTCCGCATCAACGAAAACAAATCCAGCTTTGTGCCATTTGCTCTCTCGCCCTTGGACATCGGGGTGTGCTCCTCCATTCTGGGGGCTGCTCCTGGGACTCTTCCGCTGGACTACCTGGGGCTTCCTCTATCGGTGGGAAGGGCACGGCTGCGCGATTACCAAAGGGTGGTGGAGAAAGTTGAGTCTCGTCTGGCTGGTTGGAGATCCTCGTTGCTTTCTCGCGGGGGTCGATTGGTGCTGCTTAAATATGTTCTTGCGGCTATACCCATTTACTATCTATCGACGCGGGGCCTGCCAAAGGGGATTAGGACTCGCCTGGAGAAATATATGAGAGCTTTCCTTTGGGGTAGGAACGACTCTACTCGAAGAGGGATCCACCTAGTCGCTTGGGAGGATATTTCTCGTCCGAAATGCGTCGGGGGCCTGGGCGTCCGGCGGATGGAGGTCATTCGTGATGCTTCCCTTATCAAATGGGCGTCGAGACTTGTTAGCAACAAAGAGGATTTCTTTCTGCGATGCTTTCGCAAAGCGGCGGGAAACGCTCTTCTTTCCGTCTTTGACGATCGCCCTATGGATCATGCATCGCGCTTCTGGCGTGAGGTCTTTGGGGTCTTCAACCGCAACCGATCACTTTTTCGACCGTGCCTCGGCGATGGGTCTTCATTTCGCTTCTGGACTTCGGACTGGTCTGGTAAGGGGGTTTTCAGGAACCTTTTCCCGAGACTTTTTGCGCTGGCAAGGGACAAATTCGCTTCGGTGGGCTCTTGCTGGATCAACGGTTCGTGGTGCCCGATATTGGTCGACTCTCTTTCAGATCAACGGATTTCGGACTTCAGCTCTCTCATGTCGTTGCTTGTTGATGCCCCTACGCCATCGGCTGGTCCTGATCACTTCATTTGGGGTGCGGGGTCCTTCTCAGCAAGGAAGGCATATTTAGCTCTTCTCCCCACCGACGTTCGCTCGGAGGCCTCTCTTATCAACCATTGCAACTTCATCTGGGGTCTCAGGCTTCCGGAAAGGATTGGTATATTCTTGTGGATCCTTAGGCGGGGTCGTTTACTTACTCGCGACCGTATGACATCTATATTCCCTCATACCTCCAATCTTTGTGGCCTGTGCGCCTCGGTGGTGGAGTCGTCAGACCACCTCTTTCTTCACTGCGAAAGTGTTCGGTCCATATGGGATGACATTGCCTGGGTTAATCTCTCGTCCATGGAAGCTTTTTGGGCTAGCCTTGCGGCGGCTGCGTCTCGTCCGAGATCGGTGTTACTAATCCCATTCGCGCGTTTATGGAGCATCTGGCTGGGAAGAAACAAAGCTATCTTCGCGGGACAGCGATTCTATATCGAAAATATCATCATCGACGCAAATCGCTTTTGTATGGACTGGTCCTCTGTGTAACTGTTTGTAGTTATGGGCCTCTGATATCACTATTGATATCTGCTCGCCTATACCCTCTTCCCTTTTCCCGCTGTAAGTATACTTTTGCATAAACCTTAATAATATGGGGCGAACACCTACGGGTGACTCCCCCTTTTTGGAGCGTCAAAAAAAAAAGGTGCATAAATTGGTGGGTTTAATAGCGTAACTTCTATTTAATCATGGTCATTGAGGTCATTTAAAAAAAAGAAACCACAAGGAAATTAAAATGGAGTTTTGTCATTTAAAGTGACTTTTTTTGAAGAGAAATAGGGATAAATTAGAACCCATGAAAAAAATGTATGTTGTCCAATGATCAATCAAGAGTCTGCGAATAATCGGCCATTCGTTCAAATAGTTGGACCACCTATTCGTCGGACCATGATTGAATGTTGTATATTCAGACAATCACCCCGCCATACTGTTATTGTGCACACTACAATAACAGTAAAAAGTGGGGCAAAAGGACACATCTGCCTAATGCGTCTATGTGGTTGGAAGGAATTGTGCTCCAAATGTTCGTTGACCAAAACTGAGTACGGCATCTTTGTTTAGTGTCCAGATAGCTATTCGAAATTATTCGGTTGCGTATTTTTTATTTATTTAAAATATAAAAAGTATACCAAATACATAATATTATTATATATTTACACATGTGGTCATCCGTTAACAAGATAAAAGTTCAATTGACTTTAGACAAAGCCAAGGTGCATAAATTGGTGGGTTTAATACCATAAAGAAGAGGTGATGCAGCGTAACTTCTATTTAATCATGGTCATTGAGGTCATTTAAAAAAAAGAAACCACAAGGAAATTAAAATGGAGTTTTGTCATTTAAAGTGACTTTTTTTGAAGAGAAATAGGGATAAATTAGAACCCATGAAAAAAATGTATGTTGTCCAATGATCAATCAAGAGTCTGCGAATAATCGGCCATTCGTTCAAATAGTTGGACCACCTATTCGTCGGACCATGATTGAATGTTGTATATTCAGACAATCACCCCGCCACACTTCATAGTCACATCGACAATTCAGTCTAGTCGGTCGACTATGCTTTCGTTGTAATAGTCGACCAAATAGCCAGACCAACTATCCCCCCCAACCTCATCGCCAAGCCGAATAATACCTACTCAGGCGACTATTGAAATCGATATGAACGATCTTGTTTGCATGTTTTTAATTACAACATGAAGGAGCGTCGACTTTGAGAAAGAAAAAGGCCCTCTTTCTTCTCATGGTCGTGCACACTTAGCTTAATGGAATGGTGATGCCAAGGTATAAGCACAAGACAAGGAGGTTTTTCCAGGTTCAAGATTGACATGGGTTCCAACGGCACATGCAAGTGTTGCCAAAGACAATTTGGAGCAGAGAATAAGTTAAAAAGGTGAACGTAGCAAGGTAGCTTCAACTTTAGGCTCAATTATCATGTTGATAAATGAGTAAAATGAGGAATTCATGTCTGAAGGCACGGGTTAAGAAGATGATAATGAAGATCTTGATTTGGATGATGATGATGACATTGATGAGGATGATCGGTGTTACTTGTCATGAAGCATGTTTGGTCTAAAACAGCTCTTGTTTTGTAACAAATATTTTGTTCTCAACTAGCTTCATTTATTTCATTTAAATGTATTATTGCATTGAAAATGTCTAAATCTATGTAAATATATAGGAATATATGTATACAAAATTAAGTTATAAATATTTCAAATAACTAAAAATTCAAAACTGATTAAAGTCCGACTAAATCCGATGAGTCACCTAATTGTCGATTAATTATTTGTCAATGACCCGACCAACCGAGTACTAACTACTGACTTTTGCAACCTTGGCCGATTAGTTTTTAGTCAGTAACCCCACCAACTGAGTATTAACTATCGACTTTTGCACCCTTGGCGTAAATCCATTGCTTTACATTTATATCACTTGCAACTACAAAACACTTTTGCAAACTATGTTTCGATGTCCACTTAAGCATAGGTTTACTGGTAATATTGATATGTTTTAATACAAGATATTCATTTTTAGAATTACTATTAGTTCCTTGTAATTTTTCTAAGTCGGTGTTTCCCTTGGTGAACTTAGCTAGATCTTTTATGAGTCTATCAATAGTAGTTTTTAAATCAACTGTCATTTTGAAAGGAAAATGGGCAAATCATCGTGAAGGTGTACGCTTAAAAACTTTTCTATTAATTCACATGGTTACAATTACAAGGCCGACAACCATATAAATTACCAAGATGAAGACTCAACTAAATATTTAGCATCCTCTAGACTACCACATTCTAAATATAAAGTATGTCATGCTCGGAGCACAACCCTGCTCTTGGATAACCAAAGAGCATGCCCTAGAGCCACTACCATGGTGTTTTCAACCTGTGGACCATGCCAGACCCAACCAGCAATCAATTTCCCGTCAACCTCGCATAGACCCCTCTCCGGCATCTTAATGGAATCATGTTGTTTTAAGATGCATGCTCAGTTGTGACTGTTGTTGGATGATGGTTGTTGATTCAGATTTCGGTTTGATAACTTGTGTTGGAATATATAGGTCATGTGTAAATGCTTCGAGACGTTTCGTGTTAGTTTCTGATCTTGATATTTTGCTCTTCGAGGCTCGCTCTGGTCTAACTACACTTGGTGCCCCCACTTTCCATTCTACCATTTCTGCTCAAAGATTGCAAGAGTTTTTAAAAATGACCGAAGACATTGGTCAAGTTTAAGGCCCTCAATGCACATAGAATGACGAGGTTCACAAGATGGTGATTTCCGACAAAGAAGATCTATAGGACCCTTTCTATCTAACCATGTTTGGCCCCGATGATCTACAGAGAAATTGTATGCAGATCTTGAGTTTCAAAGGGCTCCCAGTTTCTTTGGTTGCTGAGGTGTAATAGACATATGATTAAAATTTGCAAGGAGAATTTCACTCACGTGCTAATGTGACTTACCCGTTATGTGAAGCTAGATTAGAAAACCTAAATGTTCTTTTAGAGGATCGCCTATGATTGATAATTCATCGTTGGAGAATTTCTAGGATTCCCTTGTTGTGAAATGATTGAAGAGCAATTAAAGACCATAATCTCTCCATGGGCTATGTGGTTGGATCATGGTTGGGTTATTTTTCATGAGAAATTCACATTTTCTACCTCTTCTTGGGTCATGGATTCTGATTTGTCATATAGTTCTTGTTAATATAATGAGGTACACTGTATTCTAGATGTGCACCCTTTTTCCATAAAAAGGGCCGATATCAAAGTATTGCTCCTCTACTATGTTGATGGCATGTAGCCATCAAGCTACCCATGCCAACAAGATGTCAGTAATGTTGGGGGTGTCGATGACATATACTACTAATATAAATATAAATATCACGAGGCATGGAGGCAGACCATTCCATATCATCCATTTCCCCCGTTTAATTCCATGTATGATATTTATCCGTGTAAGATATTATTTTAAATATATTATATTTAATTCCTCATAACTAAATTATAATTCTGTTTATTATGATAATTTAAGCCATATTACTAGTTGGACTAACTTAAAATGTCAATTTATAACATAATTGTTAATATAGTTGTGCAGTTGCTAGTCATTTAGTTAAATTTGTAAATACTAAGGAGTCTATTTTAAATTATCATCATTTCTAAAAAAATACCTTTGATGCGTGCACAGCTTATTTAGATTAGGCAACATTTTAGAAGCAATGATCATCTATTTAGGTTGGAGTTTAATGTTCACAAGGTAGAAGATAGAATTAGTTGATTTATTTAATTCTCATCAGTGTCATCACTTAATACACTTGATTTCCATTAGCTTGTTATTTATATATTCTCATTCCTTTGTTTATTTTTTGTAAATCCAAGAGATGTATCCCTTAGAGGTGTACTCTAAGGTTGTGCCTTTTCCAAAGAGGTGTGCCTCTTAAAAGGTATGGTCTCTTTCTATAAATCCATCATCATTTGTAATTAGAGGATCATGAACATATACATCTTTATTATCCTTTTGATTTGATATCTCTTTTCCTCATTGGCTTCTTACTCCTCTTTACAATCTAATGCTCCTCTCCTTGATTCTCTCCTCTCACGTGGCTTAGCCTGCTCTTTATCTCTTCACCTCAAGTTCATCTCTTCTTGCCCCAAAAAAAGTCTTCTCGGAAATGTATAATGCATCATTATTGATAAGAAAAAAGCATTATCTAAAGCTCACGTGTTAGTCATCTTACTTGTTAAGAGATGAATTAATTGCTTCATAATTGACACTATATACAGCATGTTATATATGGTTATTGTTAGAAAATAGAATGCGGAAGAGGAATCAGAGATAAATAATAAAACAATGAAAGAACGCAGGGATTTTAACGTGGAACCCTACTCCCTAAGGAGCGGGATGAAACCACGGGAAAATGCCTCAAAGGGCTGATTTATGCATTGCACTTTCTCATCTGATACAGGAGGTCTGGGGCATCTTATATAGCCTCCAAAGAGCCTCCAGTCCCACCACTGGTAGATGTGGGACTAAACTCTTGGATGTGTTAAATGGATCTTGGAAGGATCCATTTACCCATCTACATGATAAATGACGTATACTCTAACACTCCCCCTCAAGCTGGAGCATGCAATCCTCAACTTTGACAAATAGAAAGAAATCTCTCAAACTCAAAATACAAGACACTACAAACGATATCAACTCAACGCGCACAAATGTCGGCTGTTGTCGAGGACATTGCTTCTCATGCAGTGTAGATAAGGACAAACAGGCTGGAGTGTGAGTCGAACTGAATCTCCTCGTCGGAGAGCATGTGCTCTGTATTGCGCATGTCAGAGTCACTGCAACTGAAATGAGTCTCCACTTGAAGATCTCTAGCCCGCCACAACATGTGGACAACTGATACATCTCTGAAAAGGTCGTATTGAAAAGCTGTGGAGACATCCTCATCGGAGTCCACGGTCACTGTAGAATGGAGTCTGAAAAAGTCTCCTCGTCGGAGAACTGAGTCTCTTCCATATTGGCTCAGAGAATGTGAACTTTACTCTCGACTCCCTATGAAATCACATGAAAACCATAGCCCACAAGACATAGGGAACGGGATCTCTACTCTGGAGTCTCTATGGAACACATGAGCTGATCAAAATAAAAGATGGGGACCACGACAAAAGATGGCAAACATATGCACATCAAACTGAAGACTCGAAAACATCTGAACGTCAAGTCTGAATATCTGAAGTGTAGAGTATAGAAATCTGCTGGTTTGGATCTGACATCTGGAATAGACTTGTAACTACACAATATTCCCCCTTTCTCCCATACTTGTCGGAAAACAATGGAATCGACAAAGTTGGGAGAAGAAAAGAGAAATGCGGAAAGAAAACAATAAGCATGCCGATCTCATCACTTTTTCTGGCTTTTTTTCAATCAATTTTTTTCGAATCATTTTTTCAAATAAGTCGTTCATTTTTTTTGGCTTTTCTCTCTCTTTTTTGCTTTTTTTTTTCGCGTATGGTTTTTTTGTCGTACACAGCTCTTTTTTTAAGACACGCCCCAACTTTGGGCCCAAAATATACAGCAGCCCATGGTTGGGCTGAACCAGGAACTCTCCTTTTTTCATCATACGACCACTTGGGCCGAATTGCAACAACTTGCCCCCTTTTTCATGATTTTTTTAAACTATTCGGCCAACTTGCCCCCCTTTTTATTTAGGGTTTCCATTTGGGGACCCCCTTCGCATGAACGACCACTGCCTCGATAAGGGCTCTTGCTCTGGAGAGATCCGTCGTTGGAGGAAACCGAGGGCGCACGTCGCCGAAGATCTAGAGAAGAAAGCTACTGGGAGGTGCATGCGCGATGGAGGCAGGCGAAGGGGTGTCGCCGCCACTGGGAGCTGGGCTCTTGGGAGTTTCATCGTCAGGTCAGCGATGATTGTGGCCATCCGCCTGGAGCAAATGGCTCGGAGGGCCACTACCTGGGGCTTGATGGTGATGGAAAAGGGCGCAGCCTGTGCCGATGCTGCTCAATGTGTTTGGAAGTGGATGGAGTGCACCAAGGAGATGAGGGCCATGCGCATCCTGGAGCTCGGGTGGCTCCTCCATGGAGTTGAGATGCAAGGCTCTCCACCTGGAGGCGCTTTATGGCTCGCCAGGAATCTTTACCTCTGAGAGGCATCGCCTGGAGTGGAAGAAGCTCGTGCGAGACACGGATCTGCGTGACGCCGCCTGAAATTGTTGAGGTGCTTGCGCCGCCAGGAACTTGGAAGAGCGCAACTTGCAGGTGTAGGAACTTGGCCCTCCTTCTAGCGCCATATTGTGTAGTGTTGCTTCGACCTTAGGGTTCCATAAAAACCCAATAAATCTTAAACAGTACGAACAAGAGGCAAGGGCTCCGCCTGAAGCTTGCTGCTCGGTCGGCTGCCATCGCTGAATGAGATGCAGCCTGGACAAAAACATATCTCAGACGAATTTTAGAACTTGAACAAGTTATTTGCAAGAGTAGGGTTTTAAAAAAGAAACCTTAGAACTTGAACCATACATGATAATAAAAAGAATAAATCTCTCAAGAACAAAATATCAAAATCAAATCTCGAATAGAGAACAAGAAAACCTTGAGAATTGAACCCGCTCTGATACCCGTTAGAAAATAGAATGCGGAAGCAGAATCAGAGATAAATAATAAATCAATGAAGAACGCAGGGATTTTAATGTGGAACCCTACTCCCTAAGGAGCGGGATGAAACCACAGGAGAATGCCTCAAAGGGATGATTTATGCATCGCACTTTCTCATCTGATACAGGATGTTTGGGGCTTCTTATATAGCATCCACAAAGCCTCCAAGTCCCATCACTAGTAGATGTGGGACTGAACTCCTGGATGTGGTAAATGGATCTTGGAAAGATCCATTTACTCATCTACATGATAAACGCATACTCTAACAGTTATTATTCATTTTCTCTATGGAGGAAAAATATTAAATATATTCTATGTATTGTTCTAAAGCCTTTTAATGATTGGATGTGATCTCTCCAGCATCGGTAACTTAGCCGACGTTGTTTTGTCTAGTCAGACTGACAGCTTATTAAGCGCATACAAGTTTATGTTTCCAGGTTTCCACAACTATTAATATGAGAGGACGATAACTTTAGGTTATTGTATACATTTAGGAATAAAAGAACTTTATATTTGAAGTTTTATTTAAAACTGAGCAATTTCTAGAACATTCCAAGATTTCGCCGAAATGCGAACAACATACAGCCAGTATGCCCTTTTCCGCACTTGGTAAAAAGGCATCGATATCAGCAGTCCGAATCATGCATGGCCTTCTCGCACTTCCATAATGTAGAAAAAGCGTTCAAATCTTGTTCTACTGGTGATAGGAGATGACCAGCATGTCAAAAGGCATCAAATTTTTTCTAGTAAACTAGGTCGTTTTAGTTAAAATTAGATGGTTAGCATTGGCATTGACCCTTAATGCATGCAAAACAAAGACGAGAAAATTTGTTATAAAGTAGAGAACATCGCCTCTAGCAAATCATTCTTCAATCAACCTTAACACCTGGTCAAAACTGCATAGAGCCCAGCACGAGGAAAACCATTACGAATAATGACGGAAACAAGCTTCTTTCACTATTAGATGGTTCAAAGACTTTGAGATGCACATTTGTATTCCAAGCCATTTTTATATGGTTACTTCATTTCTTGAAAATAGGAAGATCAACATAACGGGAGATAGCAGGAACTGCTACTTCATGGATAGCCATTGAGTTTGTATGCTCACATTCAAGAGAAGAAAATTTTCCAGCAATTCTTCCATAAAAATTTAGATCTTCAAGTTGTTAGTAACAATTATAATAAAAACATATGAAGAAACCTGAAAATACTAAAATTTGTATGTCTAATAAAGTCTTTAATCTTTATTATTCCTTTATTTATTAATAGGGGGGTTATGTATGTCCTTTTATTCTTGGCCATTGAGAATATGAGAATGTTCGAGCCACTCATTCTCCAGCATCTACGCAGAAATGCACAGAAAAAGAAATTTGTGCACCGCAAGAACACAACTGATATGGTGAACAGAAAAACAAACCATGCTTTCAGAGGGGCCATCCTTCTCATTTTTTCCAGGTGCCTACACAAACAAAGTATCTGTATAAAACGTCTAGTAATAGACATCGCAACCATCAACAAAGGATAATTAAATAAAACTTTAAGCATACTAAAAAAATAAGTACAAAAAAGTGTACCATCAAATAGTCAAACAAAATTAAACATTGCACAAGGATATGGCGGCGAAAGCTTGGATCTTTTAGCTGCACAGAGGATCAATAGATGAGGAATACAAAAGCAGGAGAAGAAAGCATTAGCATGAGGGCACATGTACAATTAGAACTCCATATTAAAGCATAAGTATCTAGTATGCACCTCTAGTCCCATCAATTTACTACTCGTAAGATACTTGATACTGAAAGATGTATCCTCCTCTAGGTTATTGACATTGCCATCATCCTCGCACAAAGGTTGGGCTTCAAATGTGTCAAAAACAAGCTGCAAAAGCAATCCAAGGCAGTGAAAAAGGTGTTTAACTCCCTCAGTTTACTACTACAAAAGATGCAAAGAATAGAAATTATGCAAAGCACTTCCTCAAAAGCCGGATGCTTAACTAGTCGCAGAAAGGTGTAACGTCCATCTGTAGGTGCTTCAAAAATATAATTATGCGTGAAATTCGGATCTATAAAAAAGGATGGAATGTCTTTTTTATGTGATGAGGCCCCAGATGCCTCTAATACATAAGATGTGACACTCGGATTCGAATCATCCGAAATCGAAACCGAATCTGACCTGATTAAGGGTATGCATGACCAATAAATATTCAATTAATATTGAATAAACTCAGATCGATCTATAGAACGCTTATCGAATCCCATTCGAACGCAATCGATCAAAAATCAATTGCATCATAATTCGTGTCAGCAGAAAAACGCCGCGACGCAGTCCGAACAAGCAAAACTGAGACCATGTGGAGACCATGTATAATTTTTAATGAACATAGACATTTATGCCTCGATCACCTCAAGGCTAGGCCTCACCTCGATTCCAAGGTCACCACTTCGTTCCGCTTTTCATTTTTTTCAAACCTTGGTCCAAATTACATAAATCACTTGTTACAAATAAGCTTTCATATCTAGGAGTATTCCAAAAAATATCATATTTAGGAGAAGGAGAAGAATCACTACATTAATTACCCAAACATTTAAACATGAACAATTAATTCAAAGAATAAAGAAATCTAAAATAATCCTAAGTACATTGTAATTTAAGAAAGATTACAAACATAACTTATAAGCATAGAATTGACATAACCTTAAACTAAAACTTGTTAAATATGAAATAATTAGTTATTTTTACACCCATAACCCTGGATAGTTTCATTACTACACGTATAACCCTCCATGATCTCAAATTACACCCAAAACATTAAATAGTTGCTTCGTCTTACACGTAGAACCCTCTATTAGTTGGCTCCACTAACCTACCCATCATCTTTGGTTGATCAAACAATGTAAGGATCTAATGGCTGGGTTTTTTCTTTTTATTATTCTCTCCTCCTCCTTCCCTTCTTCTCTATTCCCTCTTACTCCCAACCCTTCCCCATACCCATCTCTACCAGCACCTCCTCTTTCATTCTTGATACAAGGCGAAGGGAGATCTGATCTAATAGTGTAACGTACTAGATTGTTTTGTATATATGTTGTCTAGGTTGGAGATCTGATCATTATATGTTTTACAATCTTTGATAGAAGTTTAGATTGAGCAACAAATCTGCCCAAATCTTGGGTCCGACTTCAACAAATTGAGATGAGGTTCGTTGACAGGATCCTAAGGATATTAGGTAGCAGATTTTGGAGCCACTACCATTGCAGTCATCCTTGAGGTGGTCAAAGAACGAAGACCCATTTTCCCAAGAAAGGGGAAGTGATCCATCATATGGGGTGAACATCCGAGCACGAGAACAAAGAAAATTAATCTTCTCTGTGGTCGAGCTCCATGCCATGTAAAACCTTTACCCATCTCTGAATCACAATTGGGAGAGCCGAGGTGGAATCACCTCCGCCCGATCTGATCGACATCATCTCCACCATCTACGATCATTCACATTTCATCCAAGAGTCATCACCCCCAAGTTCTTCCTCAACTACCTCTGTCGACCGAAACTTGAACAAGTTGCATCCCCTTTTATCGACTCCGATCAGCAACTGCACCCTGCAGCCCCTCTTATCGACTCCGATCAGAAGCTGCACTTAGATACCTCGTGTTGTTCTATTGTGAGCGCTAAGAACCGCTCACCTTCAAGAATCGCGAGAGAAAACCAGATTTTGCATAGAAGTTTAAGAGGTTGTTCGAGAGACTGAGAGGTGGAGGCAAGGTATTAAATATCAGTTTCGGTCACCATATCGGTGACCAGCCAAAACAAAATTGAGATTGAAATTTCAGCCATTTCGGTTGCAGCCCCCCTACGGGCAACTCTAAATGCTCAAATGTGGGTCATTTTAATCCAATTTCGATCACTTGTCAAAATCAAAAATTGATCGAACTTCGATGATGATGCCATGGGTAGAGGCCGGATTTGATGGTGTGGGAGTGGATTAGATTGCACGTGTATTGGCATCCGTTTTGCAAGCAAGTTTGAAGGAGGAATGCATAGATATTTGAGAGTGAGGTGGTGGTGAGCTGAGCATTTGGGGGTAGGAGAGCAACAAGCTCTAGTGCGTGGAGAGAGGCACTATGCTTCTTGATGGTCTGCATGTTCTCGCTCAGCATGTAGGATCGTCATATATGTCTATGCAATGGTCAGGTATCCACGTGCGAGGGAAAGAAGCATTGAATGGATGCAAAGCAACATCATAGATCTTAGAGACCTCTAGATATCGCCTTGAAGGGATGTCTTCGTCGGAGGTTGCCAGGGGAGGGGGCATTGGGGGAGGAGGGTGTCAATCGAAGGAGGATGGGAGTTGGCATGCTTTAGAAATAGAATTACCAATTAGGGTCAAAATTGTCATTTTTAAACAGAATTTGCGAAATGTAACCGTGAAATAGACAGAAGTTAACACAGAATTATGACATGTAATGGTTAACAACTATATAGGGTTCTGGGTGTAATTCACGATTATGGAGGGTAATTCACGTAACAATGAAACTATACATGGTTATGGCCGTAAAAATCCCATATAATTATATCTCAAAATATGAATTAGCATATTCAGGTAACGGTTACATATATGTAACAATATTTAAAAATTTCTTGTGGTATAAAGTGAGTAATAAAAAATGGCAGCATTAATTTATCTATTTGACAGTAGCATTAGCTTCCAACATGTTTGAAATTTTACAAAAATGCACTAATTCAATTTTAGAATAGTCGTATTTAAAATTTAGAATATATAAAAATTGTAGTCATAAAATTCAGTTGTAAATATAGTGGGATGAGCAAAAAAAGGTTGTGGTATTATTTAAACAAAATAAATTGGACAAATGATAATAGAAACATCAAGGCAAAGTCAAAAGTTCAATAGTAAAATTTGTAGCAATTAAAATATGTAAATATACATGCAAGCATAAGCTATTCTCTCATAGCAGTACCTCGCTGCAACATAAGCAGTTCCCCAACACCCAGCAGCAAAACCACATAATGGCATATGCAGTCAGCATAAGCGGGCATATGCGGCTGATTATGCACAAGGGGAGCATAGTGTCACGATTCAAGAATGTGGTTAAGTGTCCGCATATGCGGCTGATTATGCACAAGGGGAGCATAGTGTCACGATTCAAGAATTTGGTTAAGTGTCCGCATATGCATATGTGGCTGCATATGCGACCGATGCAGCTGCTTTCGCAAACATTGCCCATACATTTCTTGCTTACACATCGAGGAAGAGAGGATTTACATTATATAAGTACGAAGCCTTCTCCCACTATAAGTAGGGTCGGCTACATGGATTCTTGCTCAAATCCATGTTGAAAGATTCGACTATTTTTTACGCTGGCCGTCGACTACCTAACGCAACCCCTGCAAGAGTGGGATTTGAACCCTGGTCTTTTGTGTGGTAGACACACTGTACTACCACTAGACCACTAAGTGGGTTCTAATTGTTAGGGATTTACATGCACCTGAAAAATCTTTAGGGCAAGACCTAACCATCACCCAGAGCTATTAAACATATTTCATTAGCAAGGCTTTGTTAGTCTCCTTTAGCTTTTCAATACCACCCAAAACATCTACCTTCATCGACTTGGTAACTGATCCTCAAATAACAAAGCAACCCTCTAACTATCACAATTAGAACTATACCCAAAAATATCTGCATCAAACTCTCAATTGGTGTCGCACTCTTGTGGGATGCTTCTGAGCAGACAAATAAGAGATATATATTGTTGAGAGGACCGACTTTAGGAGCATCATACTTTATGGGATAGGCATCTCACCTTCCACCATGTCAATTTGTGTTCCATATTCTCCAACACAGGTCCCCAAGTTCATTGCCAAAGTTTGCCCCCCATGTAGTGACAGCCCCGTGTAAGGTAGAGAAAAACTCCTGCAAGGTGTATCGACCACCAAGGCCACAACCACACTCTATTGCATCCTCCTTGGTCATACCAAGAGGCGTGAAAGCAGACTTCTCTCTATTAATCTGCAAATCACAGAAACAACCGAAGTTTAACTATTGTTAAAAAATGCATTGCCTCTAAAGCTCCACCTTCTATAAAGAAGGGCGTATCATCAGCAGCATAGTACAGAACCTGGAGCGACGGACCATGAGTTGAGAAACCTACAACACCCCCACTCCCACACACACACAGAATCACAATCACAAGATTCACAACAGTGCATCTAACACCAGCAAGTACAGGCGGAACACGCCACTCCTGCCTAACTGGCAGAGCACATTTGCTGCATGAGTGACGCAAGGGCCATACAGGAGTTGCAAAAAAACTATGCAAAATAAACAACCTTGAAGGACCATGCTGAATGGCTGGAGGCAGCGTGAAGATAGAGGTACAAGTATCAAAAACTAGCATACACACACATGCTTTTATATTAGGTGAAGATGGGGCATGAAGAATGAGATACAAGGATCAAAGCCAGGTTTTCAAGGCACATGCTCTATAATTAAGTGAAGAAACCCATAAACTAAATATCTTAAACAGAAATAAGGGAGAAATTACACAATTCATCACACACTAACCAAATACCTGAGAAATACAAAAGATATAAAAAAACAGAACACAACCAGAAAACCCAAAGTTAAAAACTGTGAATATTGAGATTTTTTTCTGAAAAGCGATAAAAAGATATCATGGATTCATGGTGTACATTGGTAGAAACCATACCTTTAAGTTTGATGCAAATTTCTGCCACTTCGCAGGAGAAGCTGCGGAGGCAGCATTGCTGAAGTGCTCCTGAGAACAAGATATGAAAGTTAAACATTTGCAATTTAGGTTCAAACATTTGGTTCAAGCACATTTTAGCTCCCTTCAAGGACCTGTAAACTCCAAAAGGTCTTGTAAAAGTTGAAATCAATTGAAAACCCTGCGCAAAAACAAATTGCAGTAAGCTGAAAGACAATAATGATTGGCATTCTGTTGGCTTGAATTTCTATACCCTCAGGAGCCTCTTTTTCATATTTTGTTTCATTTGATGTGTTGAAGACTCCTTTGATGTTGACAGCTGCACAAGAATTTGCCAAATTTCTGTCATCTAGATATCCACAGTTTAAAATAGGGTTTCCAGGAAAAGCCAGTACCTGATCGTTCTGACAATGGAAAGAAATGTGCAAGAAACATAATGATCCTCCCGCAAAATACCACGTCATTAGCCTGGAATATAAATATATGCATCATCCAGATGATTAAATACTGAAAGATGGTCTTGAAAAATTCTTCCAACATTATTATCTACAATAAGTGCCCATTTAAATGGTATGGTGGTGGTGCAGTGTACCTACCACTCAGAAAACCAGGGTTCAAATCCCCCCCTTGTAGGGGTTGTGTTAAGTAGTCGACGGCCAGCGTAAAAAATAATCGAATTTTTCAACATGGATTTGAGCAAGAATCGATATAGCCGACCCTATATATAGTTAGAGAAGGCTTCACCATTTTTTATTATTATCTACAATAAAGGCTTTTCGTAAGTGAATCTGTGAGGAAATAACAGAGACAAAAAAACGTGACAAACAGCTCTCCCACATACTTCTTATTTTTTACTCTCCCACCTACTTCTTATTTGTTACTACTGTACAAAAATGTCAGTCCAGTTTGAAATGGTTACATATCTGGATGTAATTACAAGGACTGGATTGACAGTGTGGAGAAAGTATGAATGATTTGTCTCATTCAAAGGGTTTAGGGTTTCTTATATAGCGTGAAACTCTAGAGAGCTAAAAAGAGAAAAATACATGAAGGACCCTAAAAGAAAATACATGACTCAATAAATAAACAAAGAGACATAGCTTAGTAACAAAATAACTCTAACACTCCCCCTCAAATTGGAGCATATCTATCAATCATGCCCAACTTGGAAATCAAGAATGAGAGGCGTTTCTTTGGCAGAGCCTTCGTAAATATATATGCAAGCTAAAGATCTGTGGAAATATGAGGGGTAGTGATCTTCCCTCCTCGTACTGCATCTCGAATGGAGTGAAAGTATTCTTTAATGTGCTTAATCCGCTCATGAAATACGGGATCGGAGGCAATGTATGTAGCAAACTTGTTGTCACGATATAAAAGTACATGAGTATTAGCAGGAAGTCCAAGCTCCTGTAGAAAGGAGATTAGCTAGGCAATCTCACAAGTGACTTGGGCCATTGTCACATATTCTGTCTCTACACTCGATCTAGGCATCATTGTTTGCTTCTTGCTTCGTCATGAGACAATGTTGCCACCAACAAACATAGCATAGCGTGTAATGGACCGTCGGCCCTTAAGTGAATTGGCATAATCTGTATCTGCATAAGCAATGACATTAGTGTGACCATGGATCCCGTAGAAAAGACCGCGTCCTGGAGATTCCTTCAAATATTGAAGGATCAGAAGAACATCCTTCCAATAATTGTAAAGAGGTCTCTCCATGTGTCAAATGGCTCTGCTCACAGCATACAATATATGAAGCCTAGTAACATTGAGGTAGATCAATTTGTCCACTAGATTTCTATATCGTGTAGTGTCCTCAAACTTAGGATCCGCGGATGTAGCATGTTTCCGCAATTCTGTTGGGATGCCAAATAGTTTGCATCCAAGTAAATCAGAATCCGTAAGAATATCTAGGTAGTACTTCCTTGTGAAAGATGTAATCCCTCTACAGTGTGTATCACCTCAATACAGAGGAAGTATCGAAGTTGACCAAGGTCCTTGGTGATAAACACCTTATGGAGAAAGGCCTTGATTTCTAGAATGCATGCTTCTTCATCACCAGTAATCACCATATCATCAACATAAACAGGCAGTATCATAGTGCCAGAAGATTGTCATCTAATGAGCATAAAATAATCAGGTGTCGTCCTAGAAGCTAAAAGAGTTTATCTCAGTGGTAAGTCTATCAAACCAAGCTCGTGGACTCTGCTTTAGGCCATAGATGTCCTTACGAAGTCAGGACAGAAACTCCCCCTCAATGGAGTAACCCAGTGGTTACATCATTTAGACCTCCTCGAGGTCACCGTATAAAAAGGCATTATTCACATCGAGCTGAAAGATTGGCCAATTCTTGTTGGCTCAACTGAGAGAATATTACGAATGGATCACATCCTATCCAAGGGAGAAAACATCTCAAAGTAGTCCACTCCATAAGTCTGAGTGAATCCTTTTGTCACAAACTTAGCCTTTAGCCTGTCAATAGAACCATTAGGAGACTATTTGGTCATAAAGACCCAACATCAAGCAACAGGCTTGACAACTATAGGACACGACACAAGATCCCATATGCCCCCGGATGTAAACGTGTCCATCTCCTCATCCATGTACTTATTCCGACCATGGTCATGCAATGCACCGTAATGATCACATGGAATAGTAATAACCATAAAAGCATATGCAAATCACATGCCACAACTAGATAGACTATTAGTGGAAGCAAAATGTGACACAGGATGTATAGTACATTGCCTTATTGTTCGTCGCAGAGCTATAAGGAGTTCTGGTGGAGCATCTGAAGCTGTAGTGGTGGGGACACTTGAAAATGGCACATCCTGAAAATAATGAAGATATAGAGCAGGTAGTGGTACAAGATCAGAATGACTAATGTGTTTTCTTTTGTACACAATTGATGGCGGCGGAAGCTCCAAGGGTATGTCATTGGCAGCCTGAGTAAAGTAGCTAGTGTGGTCAAAAAAGTGGCATCAAAAGAAATGTAGTAATGATGACAAGTAGGGTCGTAGCACATGTATCCCTTTTGAGTGTGAGAGTAGCCAAGGAAAACACACTTGATAAAAGGAGAAGATAATTTGTCTGCAATCTGGAAATAATGAACAAATGCAATGCAACAAAAGATCCTTAATGGGACCGGAAAGAATGACTCACCAGAATATAAGAGATAAAAAGGAGTGACCCCCTTAAAGACAGAAAATGGGACACTACTGATGAGATAAGTGGCAGTGAGAATGGCATCCCCAGTATGTCTTGGGAACCATCATGTGAGTAAGCAATGTACGGACTATGTCGAGAAGGTGACGAAGTTTTCTTTCTGCTACCTCATTATGTTGAGAGGTATACGGTAACTGACGAAGGGTTCCCTGAGAGGCGAAGAAAGACACCAAGTCTTGTTGAGTAAGTTCAAAAACATTGTCGATCTCTATAGTTTGAATACAAGTAGAGAAAGATGTGCTAATAAACAAGGACTTCAGAAATTTGTTGATATCTGCTGCAAAGCTTTTATGTTAAATTATTGTTTTACAATTATTTATTTCTTTTATTCGTAGTAAGTAATTTAGCCATTAGGGTTTTGCTCTTCTATATAAGAGAATCATTGGGTTATATGAATAAACAGAAGTATTCTTTCTCCACATGGTATCAGAGCGACAATCCTAGACCTGGAGCCCTGAGCCGAAACCCTAAACTATCAACCATACTCCCTTTTCAGCACACCAACCCTCTACGAGCAGCAACATGAGCAACATGAGCCGAAACCCTAACCTATCAACCATACTCCCTAACCAGCTGCAGCGCCGTCACAGCAACATCCGCCAGCGACACAACGACGTTCTTCGTTGCTCCCAATGGCAGTGCCGCCACCCGAGCAGCGTTGCCGCCTCCAGCAGCACCTAGTGTTGCCTCCCAATGGTTCCTAGTGTCGTATCTGGCCCCTGCGGCCCCTCGTGCTTGATTGTGTTGCTGTCCATGTCATTTTGAAGTCCTGATTTCGTGGTTTTTGGTCTAATTTCAAAGATTTGGAGTCAGATTTTCCCTATTTTTTATTAAAAGCAGACCACAATTAGTCTGAAGATGGTTGTGGTATGAGTCTAAAATCACAACCATCTTGTTTCAAGTCAGTTTAGATGCGACATGATTGGTTAAGGTCCCATTGATGGTATGTGCGGCACATTTGGTATTCGAAGAATGAGTCAAAGATATTGCAGCTTCAGCACAATATCTTCACGACCAAACAGGGTGATCGTCCTCTTCACGCCATGTATACATCTCTAAGGGGTATGTTTGAGCGACTTCACAGCAACATACTCATGACGGTCTCTCCAGAGCAGCATAAGGCCTACAGAGGCAATGTATGACTAGTTTTTTTCTATCTTCCTTCAACCCAGAATATGATTCGGCTCTCTCTCGGCTTCTTACTAATGCTACCATACCTCTTATGGAAGAAGCATACTGCAGGTTGAGCCGATTGAGTATCTCCTCTGCCACACCTACTCAGACTTCGACAGTTATGGTTGCATCATGTGGTAGAGGTGAATCTACTCCATTCAGAGGATGAGGCACACGCGACAAAGGCGGTTCACACCCACATCAAACATGTTCATAATGCCACCGTTCAGGTCATTCAAAGGATACGTGCTATTAAAATCACGGATTCCCACCATCAGTTCGTGCCGCAGAGCAGAGTCGGACTGCTCTTGATCTTATTGATCATCGCTACGATGATTTTGTTGCTCATCTGAAAGAGATCATGCCTTCAGCCGTTGGTTCTTCCAACACAGGTCCATCAGACATTATAGCCTCCGCCTCCACCAGCTCATGTTTTATTTAACGGTCGCTCTCGACCAGATCCTTCATAGTCGATTGTGGATTCCAGAACATCACATTATCTCTGCGGAGATGAATTGCAGTTTGGTACATATAGTCCAGCACAACCAAGTCAATAGTGATTCATGATGGGGCTCAGTCCCCAATTACTGGACAGGGGGAGGTTACCATACACATGTAGAATGTTCTTCATGCACCTGCCTTTTCCATGAACTTACTGTCTATTAGACAGATTACGAAAGATTTACAGTGTCGTGCTATATTTGACCCTAATTCTCTTGTTTTTCAGGATATACTCATAGGCAAGGTGATTGGATGTGGCCGTGAACACGAAGGGTTATACAGGTTATCTCAGTCTCTGTATGTTGGTGCCACCTCCCTTTCTGCAGGATCCATTTCCCTTTATGTGTGGCATCTCAGATTCGACCACCTACAACTGCAGAAAATTCGTCGCCGTAATACCGGGTGTCTCTATTAAGTCTACTTTCCAGTATGAGTCATGTGAACTTGGAAAGCATCATCGATCTAGCTTTTCAAGTCGTCGAGGTCGGAATAGTCATGGTCTTAATTTATTTCATCTGGATATGTGGGGTCCAAGTCGTGTACCCGATCACCATGGACACATTTATTATTTTGTTTGTGTTGATGATTTCCCCTACTTAATTGTGGGAAAAGGCTTTGTTGTTGTTGTTGTTGTGTTGATGATTTCCCTAGACTGTACTGAGTCTTTCTTTTGAAGCAAAAGTCTGAGGCGGGTATTATTATTCAAAATTTTGTTTTGTAAATCAAAAATATTTTCTCTACTTCAATAATACATTCGTTCGAATAATGTGTTTGACTTTTGTACTACACATTTGTCACACCTTTTTAGCTCATGGAGCATCATTCATCATACTACTTGTCCTTATACGTCTCAACAGAACGGTGTGGCAGAACGCAAACACAGACATTTTCTAGATATCACCAGAACTCTCCTCGTACAAAGTCGTGCTCCATGATCTTTTTGGGATAATGTTGTGACGACAGCTTGTTATCACATAAACTGGATGCCATTCACAATCTTGGGTGAAAGATACCATTTGCTCTTGTTTTTCCTGATAATGACCTCTTCTCTCTTACCCCACGAGTGTTTGGATGTGTGGCATTTGTCCGTATCCTTGGTTCTGGTCATGACAAGATCGCTCCTAGAACTGTCAAATGTATATTTGTTGGTTACTCCAGCACTCAGGAGGGTTCTCGGTGTTTTGATCCTGTAAAGGGAAAGTACTATGTCAGTGTTGACGTCACTTTCTTTGAGTCCATCATGTACTACTCTCCTACAGGTGACAGGATGAGCCCCTCTGAGTTTGAGGATGTTATTCTCCCACATCCACCTACACATATACCTCAGTGTGTACTCTATGTTCCAACGCCTTCCCTAGCACCCATCATGCTCCAGGTAAATTCTGATAACTTGATTTTGATGGAACTAGTGGTGTGCATGATGTACAGGATGAGCATGTTGATATACATGATGAGCCAGAACTACCGGTAGAGAATGATTTAGGGTGGCCCATCACCTTGTGGAAAGGAAAACGTTCGTGTACGCGATACCCCATGGCAAGTCAGGTATCTCTGGAGCAGCTTTCACCAGATTTCCAGAAAATTATTGTGGGATTATCCGTTGTTGAAATCCCACGCACATATCAGGAGGCACTCAAGGTGAGCGAATAGTGCCTGGCCATGGAAGAAGAAATGGATGCTTTACAGTCTCGTGGCACATGGAGAATATTTTAGAACGTGCCAAAAGCCTCCGAGAATTTTAGTCCTTGTAACTATAGTGGTTTTGACATTATGAACATGTAGAAGTTTTTGAGCAGGAGTTTCCTCAACATTGCACCATGTTTCCTTTTCAAAAAAAAGTATACAACCTAGTTATAAATAAGGTGTATAGTTTACAATGACATGTTTCCCCATTTATTTTTATAGAACAATCATTTATCACATTATTGCATAACGCATATATGTATTCAGACTTTCGCTTAGTACATCAATAATATAGGCATACTTTATTACATCATAATCCATCCCAAATTTTCATTCATTCTTATAAGGTGTTTAACTATTCCATGTCAATGTTATACAATACTTGTGAGATCGGCGAAAGTCATTTTCTTTTAATACTCCATATATCCAAGTACTAACATCCATAATCATTACATTCATCAAGGTAAAACATGTCTCACTTCAATAACTTGCTTATCTCAAATTAGATAAGAATTAATATCATAGCATTAACGAAATCATCATACTCTGCTTTATCTTTAACCGGGTAACCATGGTTTCAACTTTATATATACACTAAAATGAGTTCATCAAGGTTCCTCCCATCATTTCTTAAAAAAATAAAATGAGTTCATAATATAGTTAAGGAAGCAAGTAGACAACAATTCATTATTCATTCAGAGCATAATTCAAGAATAAACATGCCCACTCTTATAGTAGCACGTCAACCAATCATTCTCCCAAATATTTAACTACATTATACACATAACTCATCAACATGTACAAATAATCATGAGTTCTCGTCAACAAAAAAACCAAAAGCATTCTTATCGGTAAAATTATATTTAATGACAAGTGTACATATTAGTGTGTCATCGCGGCTTAAACATCGTAAGAAAGAGTAGAGGCCAGACTCTTCGCCACGTATATCACTTATTTTTATTCCTTAGTACTAGATAATAACTAGAGTGCATCATATTCCACTTAGCCTAGGGCTATTTGATGCAATATTTCCCAAATACAATATTTCCATAATTGACAGGTCGAAAGTGAATCCATCACGAATATGGGGATTTTAAAATTAGGATTTTTCGTACTAAATTATTTGGTTGGTTAACTTGTATTTACGTTAAATGAATTGACATTGATTGTAATCTCAATCTTTTTAGGAGATTAAATCGATTAGGGTGTGTTTACATTGGAGGTTACTCTTGCGTTTTCGGGTTTTCCCCCCGAAAACCCATGCGTTTTCCACAAAGTTTTACTCCCACAACCCCCATTTCCAACATGTCGGGCCCCATCATCTATTGTTTATTCCCCATCATGTGGGACACACCCGAAAATCTCTCTTATTTAATACATCAAATCACATATTTCTCTTGCATCCAACCCAACAAAAAAATATTGCAGTATACCATCTTGTCATCTGAAAATTATAAAATACTCAACTTCTAATTATTTTCCAAACTTCAAAACAATTACGTCACCACAAACATTTTCAACAGTAAAACCTTCTACCCAAACACCAAAATACAAGAACAGGTTATCCAGCAGATAACCCACTTTTGGGGTAGGTTACTGATGAATCTGTGATTCATCACTCTAAAAAATGAAAATAGAGCTATGTTCCCAAGTAATTCATTGCATTTATTCATCTATATTGCATTTTTATCATTCATGTATATGTAAATAATATCCATATTTTAGCACACATAATTGCATTAAATAAGAAACCCAAAAACTTGCACATTCTTGCATGTATATTACCATAATTTTCCTGATTTTTGTTTATTTTCGCTAACTCAAAATAAAATAAAATCAACTCTGTTGTGTACATATTACTAACACTAATCAAAGAAAAATATCAAAAAAATTAACTCATGTATTTGCTCAATAAAACCCAAAATTCTGACAAAAATTCGTAAATGTGAATATCTTTCTCATATAGTCTCCTATGGACCCCTACCTACTTTTGAATTAATGTACATTCAATTATCTACAAAACAGGATCAAATTCAAAAGAATTGAAGTTCATATATGAAACTTGGGTTTTGGAGCCTCATTGTATATTGTATATTTTGCCTATTTTGACCTTAATATTTTATGTACAAAAATAACTCTTTTTTATTTCTTTCTTTTTCATTTATTTTCTTTGATCATTGCTTTAATAAAATGTGCAAAAATCCAAATCAAAATTGAAGCAAAAATCAAAAAAATAAATCTCTCTAAGTCTGTGCATTGTGTATTGTATATATGTCCCTTTTATCTTATTTCTTTGATTTCTTATTTATTAAAAATACCAAAAAAATATATTAGTGTGTAAATAATTGTTTTATATTTTATTTTAATTTTTACTATTGAAGTATTCATTGTATGCGTCACCTATGAGAGAGATGGGTAAATGGATCTCTCCAGGATCCATTTACCCCATCCAACACTTTAATCCCACATCTACCAGTTGTGGTGGGACTTAGAGGCTATGTGGAGGCTATAAAAGGAGCCCCAGACCTCCTGTATCAGATGAGAAAAAGCAATGCATAACACGCCCCTTTGAGGGCTTCTCCCGTGGTGTCATCACGCTCCTCACGGAATAGGGTTCCACGTAAAAATCTTGTTGTTCTTCTTTGATGTTTATTTATTTTCCATGTTTTCGCTTCCGCTTCCTATTTTCTAACATGGTATCAGAGCGGGTCGATTCTCGTGGATTACTTCCATTTTTTGTTTTCGAGATTCGATGATGATATTGGAGATGTGTTTGTGAACTTGTTCAAGTTCACGTACTGTTCCAGGGATTTTTTTGGGGGGTTATCTAAAACCCTAGATTTGATGTCCTTGTGCATGCGACGGCCCTATCTCATTATTCTAGCAGTTCCAGTTCCTTGTGCTGCAAGCGATGGCCCTATCTCATGTTCCAGGCGGAGAATAACACCAACATCTAGTGGTGAGTCCTCTCGTGCCCATCCCCAATGGAGGTCCCATCGCGCACAGGCCCAAATGCATCCCTGGCGATCGCGGCGACAACTGGCTAAGGCATCGGTTCTGGCAGAGGGCGATGTCCCCAAGAGTGCCCCAAGCGAGATCTCGGCAGTGGGTTCCAACTTCAAGCGGCAGAGACATATAGCAAGAACCCCTTGCCATCAACATCCAGCAGGCTCGCGCGTGCCCTCCAGCGATGCGCGCCCTCCAGCGAATCGCGCACGCCCCGATTAGCCATCCAGGCGACTCCAACATCCAGTAGGCAGTGAATTCCCAGGCGGTGAAGGAACCCCCGCCGCCCCCTGCGGCGCACGAAGCCTCGTCGCCCCTTACGCTGCCCACCACGAGACCTCCTGCGCACGAGCTGCAGGCGGCGACGAAGATCCCTACGGGCGGCATAGCCCTCGCAATCTCCTGGCGAGAGCTCCACAGGCGCTCGAGATCCCAGGCATCCAGGCGCAGGCGGCGCAAATCCACATCGGCGACGACCCGCGACATCTCTCAGGCGCCGCCCTCGATTCTCCAGGCCACCAGATCGTGAAGTTTCCCTTTGGAGCGGCGGCGGCATTCCAAGGGGTTTCCACGTTGGGAAACCCTAAGGGGGGCCCGATGGCCCTTCTTATAAAAAAAATTTCTGGTTACTTATTGACAGCCCAAAGGGGCTGACCCGTATGTTTAAAAAAAGGGGGGGAAGAGAGAGGAGAAGGAAAGCCCATGTGGGTTGTCGATTAAAAAGGTGAAAGAAGGTGGGCCCAAATGGGCCGCATTTGTTTTTAAAAAATGATGATGGAAAAGTGGTCGAGAAAAAAAAGATGTGTACATCTGAAAAAGCTGTACGCAAGTATTTAAAAAAAAAAGAAAGAAAAGAAAAAAGGTGTGTACAAAGAAAAGCCGTACGCAAAATATTTAAAAAAAAGAGATGAAAAGCCGAAAAAAAATGTCAACAGCTTAAAAAATGTTCCAAAAAAAATGATGATGAATGTTTTGAAAAGCCGACAAATGTGTGATCAGCTAAGTGGGTTTTTTTTTGTTTTGTCCCCATCATTGTTGTCTTCTCCCAACTTGGTCGACGTCCATGTTTTCCGACAAGTATGGGAGAAAGGGGGAGTATTATGTAGATTCACATGTCTTCTCCAGATTCAGAGATATGAGATTCGTCAGACCAATTCAGATTTTCCAGACTCTACAGTTTTCAGATAAAGATTCTCCATGCGCAAGATTCAGACTCGACGTTCAGATTCCGAGTCCACGGGTGTGATGCACAGTTCTTTAGACTCGACAGATTGGTCAGAGTCCAAGTTCGAGGCACTCCAAGTTGAGAGGCCCATTTTCGAGTTCTCCAGAGAGAGCCTCCAGTTTCAGACACGCACGAGTATGCGGTCTTTTCAGATGAGCACATGTATGCCATCAGTTCAGAGGTCCCCATCCTTTCTTGTTTTGTAGGCTAGAGTTTTCATGTGAGCCATAGGGACTCCAGAGTAGAGGACCATTCCCTATACCATGTTGGCAAGGGTTTTCATGTGGTATCATAGGGACACAGAGTAGTGTGCCATTCTCTGAGCCAGATGGGAGAGACCCAGTTCTCCGAAGAGGAGACTTTTCAGACTCCATTCTTCAGCGACCGTGGACTCCGAAGAGGATTGCACAGCCACGGTCTTATTCAGTTCGGCCCTTTTCAGAGATGGAGCAGTTGTCCACATTATTGTGGCGAGCCAGAGTACTCCGACGAGGAGACTCATTTTCAGTTGCAGTGACTCTGACAGGCGCAGTTCAGAGCACAAGCTCTCCAATGAGGAGATTCAGCAGACTCACACTCCAGCCCGTTCGTCCTCCTCACATGCACGGCATGAGAAGCAGCGTCCTCGACTGCAGCAATGTGCGTGTTGGTTTGATGTTGTCCGTAGTGTCCTCTAACGTTGAGTTGAGTTTCTTTATGTTTGTCCAAGCTGAGCATTGCATGCTCCAGCATAAGGGGTAGTGTTGGAGTATTCATTGTATGCGTCACCTATGAGAGAGATGGGTAAATGGATCTCTTCAGGATCCATTTACCCCATCCTACAGTTTAGTCTCACATCTACCAGTGGTGGGACTTGGAGGCTCTGTGGAGGCTATATAAGGAGCCTCAGACCTCCTGTATCAGATGAGAAAAAGCAATGCATAACATGCCCCTTTGAGGGCTTCTCCTGTGGTTTCATCCCGCTCCTCACGGAGTAGGGTTCCACGTAAAAATCCCGTTGTTCTTCTTTGATGTTTATTCATTTTCCATGTTTTCGCTTCCGCTTCCTATTTTCTAACATTTATCTTATTTAAAAATGATAAAAAATTGTAAAATACAAATACGGTATTTTATATCTATGGAGTACCATCAAAAATATGTTTTGTACAGATGATCTCTTTTGATTTTGGATCATTCACAAAAGTTGTAGATCTCGTCGAAACGAACAACTTTCATGTAGACCACTTTTGATTTGACCTCATTTTTTATTCTTTTTTTATTTTTCTTTTGATTTTTTCCTTTTGAATGTTCTGGGAATGACACATGGCAGATCCTGGATCCTGGTAGTGTTGGAGTAGTCATTGTATGTGTCACCTATGAGAGAGATGGGTAAATGGATCTCTTCAGGATCCATTTACCCCATCCTACAGTTTAGTCTCACATCTACCCGTGGTGGGACTTGGAGGCTCTGTGGAAGCTATATAAGGAGCCTCAGACCTCATGTATCAGATGAGAAAAAGCAATGCATACCACGCCCCTTTGAGGGCTTCTCCCGTGGTTTCATCCCGCTCCTCACGGAGTAGGGTTCCACGTAAAAATCCCGTTGTTCTTCTTTGATGTTTATTCATTTTCCATGTTTTCGCTTCCGCTTCCTATTTTCTAACATTTATCTTATTTAAAAATGATAAAAATTGTAAAATACAAATACGGTATTTTATATCTATAGAGTACCATCAAAAATATGTTTTGTACAGATGATCTCTTTTGATTTTGGATCATTCACGAAAGTTGTAGATCTCGTTGAAACGAACAACTTTCATGTAGACCACTTTTGATTTGACCTCATTTTTTATTCTTTTTTTTATTTTTCTTTTGATTTTTTCCTTTTGAATGTTCTGGGAATGACACATGGCAGATCCTGGAGCCGCCACGTGTCTCCCCCTTACACCCCCCCTTATTTTATCTATATTTTTATTTTTATTAATTATATGTTTTTATTTTAATTTATTTTGTTTTATTTTCTTTTAATTATCTTTAATTTATTTATTTATTCATGTTTTCCCACCAAGTGGCATTCCCTTCCCCCCTTCACATCTGCCTGCTTCTTACGCCTGACTCGCCACCACCGTCTCCCACGCGTAACCGCTACCCCATCACCTTCCACGGTGGTGCAATCCAGGCGCACAACCCTGCCTCTCCCTTTTCTCCCACAATCTCCAATCGTCCATGCGCCCCTCGCTTCTCTCTCTCCTCACGACCCACTGCCTCCCTCGCGATCATCGTCAACTGCCCATAAAAGGGTAAACACCTTCGCCGACCATCCTTATCCGCCATTCATCGATCAGAAGAAAGGGAGAGAGAGAGCTAGAGAGAGAGGGTTGTGATAGAACCCGTCTCCTCTCCGACGAAGAAATCTCTGAGGCAAGATCCACGACGAGGATCGTCGTGCTGTTGTTCGAGGTCCACCTCCATCAGCCAAGCTTCTTTGCCCTTTGTCGAAGCAAATTGAGACAACGAAGGAGTGAGCTCAGGTCCTCCAAAATCCCCGCCGTATACCCCAGGTAATTACTTCTTTTCCTTCTTCCATCTCCTTCTTTCTTCTTCTTTCTTATTCCTTGGTTTTCTTCTTTCTCCCCTCCGCCACATCGACGACCACCTCACCTTTTCCTCATCATCTTCGCCCTCTTCTACCCTCGCCATCATCGTTCACCTTCCCACTCCGCCACTTCGAGTTTTGCTCCGCCTAACTTCGCGCTACATCTCCACCTTCGTGCTCCTCTACGTCGACCTACGTCAGCCACCTCGAGCAACGACAACCAAACGCATTCGGGCTTTGCGACCGCCTGTGACCGGGCGCTCGCCTCCACACTACAACCCTACCCTCACCTCGACTTGTGTGCCTCTTCCGCGCACCATGATGCTTCGCCAGCCACCTCGAGCTTCGTCGAGCAGCTCGCCCACTGCTCTGCCGATGACCGCCTAACTCTATCGTCACCGCTCTCGAGCACAGCTCCAATCCGATCGTTGTCCCGCCTCCACTCGAGCCGTAGCTCTACTCATTAGACATATCTAGGATAATTTTATCTAGGGAAAATTATTAGGTTTATCATTTATTAAAATTAATTTACTAAAAAGCACACGGTCTGTATATTTAATTCATCGTAAACTCATTTTGCATCATAAAAATTCCGAAATTTCACAGTTGTTAATTTCACCTTAATTAACCTCCTACCAAAATTTCATAAATTTTTGCATGTCATTTACAAGAAGACTCGCATAACCCCCAAAAGGTGTCCAATTTTCATGCACTCATTTTATATCCTAAAAATAAAAAAATGTATCATGTATTCGTCATTGCATAAATGATTAAGGGAAATTAGCTTTTTGGAATTGGGAGCCCATTTGCTACTTATTTTGGATTTTCCATATCAGGCTAATTTGACCATAAACCTACCATTTTGCATTTGCATTTCATATTCCTTTGCATTCAAAAATTGCCAAAAATTTCCTTCAAAAATCTAGCATCTTCATCATCTAAAATTTGTCCAAGGAGACAGTGGCCACCATGAGTTCGACCTTGGACTTGCACAAGAAAATAAATAAATTTGACCGCTCACATTTAATTGAAAGATTAATTAAGTGGTCTTTTTTATTGGTCTATGATTGCCCGCCCACACGAGATGCGTCACGGTTCCGATTTTTCTTCTCATTCCTTGTTTTTCTGCCTGCATAAATTGGTATTAGAGCATGCAACCAAATCGTTCTTACGATTCAATGATCCAAAAGCATATTGGCAGATGCAGTTTGATTTGAGCAGTCTTGATCACGGATTGAGGCCATGACAACAAAAATTCAAGCATCATCTTTTAGCAAGTATGAAAGTACAACTATGGAGCCTAGAAGAAGACAGTCAATCACGATGAAGATGTGCATGATACAACATCAATACAATATAGGTTTGATGAAAATATATTCATTTAAAATGAAGATTTCATTGCCACAACTGTTGCACAAGAAAACAATGAAGAAACATTACCAATCTTCGATGAAGATCCTTCAAATGAAGAGTTCGAAGTTCTCAATTTCTCCACGTTTGGACATGTTGTCCAGGAAGCTTCCACTCCCTTATGGGACATGCTGGAGTGGGCAAACCCACTGCCGCCAATGTCATCACTACCGATCACTCTCCACCCGATCTCGTCATCGCTGCCACGCATGTCAACCGTGTAATCAAGATCTCCCATCCGACGACTGGATCGGGTGCATTTTTGAAATATATCAAAAGAACCGTTCTCTATTCTCCCCGGTGCTGGGATCGGGTGCTATCTTCAACTTCTGGATCGACGACTGGACGGGGAGTGGCGCTCTCCGGTCTCGCTTCCCGCGGCTCTTCTCTTTGGCGTCTAACCGCTTGGCCACCGTTGCTGACTACTGGAACCACGGCGGCTGGTGCCCCGCCTTCTCGGGGACCCTCTCTGACCAGCGCGTCAACGACTTGGCCTCTCTGTTGGAGGCTCTCTCATCTTCCTCCTCCCCTGCTGGCGGGCGGGATCACTGGGCTTGGAGGAATGGTCCGTTCTCCTCCCGCAAGGCCTATCTTGCCCTGCTCCCTCCTCCTCCACCTCTGGATGCCTCCCTGGCCCGTGACTGCGCTTTCCTTTGGGGGCTCCGCTTACCTGCTAGGATCACCTTCTTCTTCTGGGTTTTTCGACATCGAAGACTGATGACTCGCGATCGATGCGCCTCCCTTCTTCACTCTTCCAACACTCTTTGTCAGCTCTGTGGGTTGTCTGATGAATCGGCGGACCACCTTTTCTTCCTTTGCACATCGGTCTCCCGGATTTGGGATGAGGTCGCCTGGGCTCGATCAGCCAATACGGAGGACTTCTGCGACATCCTCTGGGCCAACAGAAGAAGACCTCGCTCGCATCTGCTCGGCCCTCTGGCGCGCCTTTGGTCGATCTGGAGGGCTCGCAATGACTCTATCTTCTCGGGTGCGCGCTTCTACGTGGAGAACGTCAATACCGCGGCTTCCATATTAATCGCTGACTGGTCTACGTAGTTGGGCCTTGGGGCCGGTTGCCGCTTTTTTATTATTATTCTGACCCCTCCCTCTCCCTTCTTTCTTCCCCTCCTCAATGTGTAAGTATCTCGCTCTATTCTTTATTTATAATATTATTTTGGGGTGAACACCATCGCGTGTCTCCCCCTTTTTTGAGCCTTCAAAAAAAAAAAAAGATCTCCCATCCGACCGCGGCAACACTCGTCACGGCCCCCTCCGCCAAGGGAGCCATCACAGTCATCCTCTCGCCAAGAAGAGGTGTCGTCGCATCTTATTTCAGAGGAGAAAAACCCGAACACTGGGGCAGAAGTTCTCTCCAAGGGGATTCGAATCCCCTGAAATTAGGGATTGGAATCTTATTTGGAAATTTTTCAAGAAGATCCCTCCTCCAAAACTACTTTATCAGAAGGGCAAAGTTGAACAAACTACACAAATGAAGTCTATTTGTAATGAAGGGGTAGAAATTTTATTGTCATGCCCTCCAATAGAAAAAAAATATTAAGTAATGCTGAAAGGGAGGCGAAATTGCTCAAATTGGGAAGCTTGAAGCAATGATTTCAGAAGGGGATGGTAGTCTATTGTAAGCTCAGGTCATGTTATAAATTGAAATTGAGTTTTGGTTTGAAGAGAGCCTCCACCACTATCTCCCTTTCTCCCAAAATTCTAGGGTTTCTCCTTTCAGCTGCGTTCCTCCCACATCCCATGAAGCACATCACGTTATTCTTCACTCCTCGCTCCCCCTTTAGTTTTTTTGTCTGCATCACTGTTGAGATATTTGTATCTCTCTATCTTTATTTCGTATTTCTTTATTTCTTATGTTTGCTTTATGTAATTTTCTCCTAAAGGTTTTCTCCTATATAAGAGAACTTTAATACTACGATGAATATAACTTTTCATTTCACGCCTTTCCACATGGTATCGCTCTCTGTGTCCAGATATCCCACCCCACCTAAACCCTGACGCGCCGTCTAGGACCCCGCGCTGCCACCTCCGTGCCTCGCATAGCCGGTTGTTGCCGCCGTCGTTTTCGCGTCGTGCACAGCCGGAGCAGCGGCATCAGCCGCCGCCACATAGCAAAGCAACGGCATCAGCCACCGCCGTGGGCTACAGCAGTCAAGGCTACCACCGTCGGCACCTTGCTATGGTGGTCTAGGGCCGCCACCTCCGCTCCCACAACCCTAATCACCTTCTGCGAACTCCGTTTCGATCTGAAATCGTTCTGAAAGGATGATTTAATTCATGTTAGGTTTGTTTCGGGGTTCCTAGGGTGTGATTTGATCATCTAAAACCACCCTAGTTACCCAAAGAGGCTTCCAACGGATGGAAGAGGTTGTGGTATGAGTTTACACCCACAACCATCTTCTTGTATGTATGTGTAGACACGGTTATTTCAGTTTGCAGCCCCATCCTTGGAGATTGTTGTCATTATGTCAGACAACAAAGCAGAAGGTTCATCCTTGGGTGCCTTCAAAGGTCCAGCACCCATCGTCAAGATGGATGAAACGAATTATGAACTGTGAGCTATGCAGTTCATGAGCCTAATGCAGTGTAATGGCAAGAAGCACATCCTCACAAAGGAGGAGCCAAGTAACAAGACTGGGGATAATGTCTCATGGGAGGCAGATGACGCATATGCACGTGTGCGGCTATCTGGGATCGATATTCTGAGTCAGCCTACTGCAAAGGCTATGTGGGATATTCTCGCCTGCTACATACTCCCCGAAGAAAAACGGGTCGAAGATACTGCAACTTCAGCATGATATCTTCACATCGAAGCAGAATGGTCGTCATCTCCATACTCTTTACACTTCTCTAAGGGGTATGTTTGAGAAGCTTCATAGTTCCATTGCCTTTACACCAGAACAACTCAAGGTATACAGAGATTCGGTGATGACCGGAGTTTTTCTAGCAGCTCTTGATCCTGAGTATGATGCTGCTCGAGCACAGATACTTACGGATGCCACAATACCTTCAATGGAGAAGGCATACCGCAGATTGAGTATGATCTCTATATCTCCTGGTGGTGGTATTCAGCAATCTCAGACCTCCTTAGCTATGAATGCATCTCGCGGTAGGAGGAGCCATACGCAGTACCGTGGTCGTGGAAGCCGTGGCAGGGGAGGGGGTAGTCGACCCCATCAACTGTGCTGCCACAGACCAGGCCACTCTGAGCATACGTGCTCCACTAAGCATGGTTTTCCTGCTTCCATACGAGTTGCAGAGCAGACTCAGCATGTTAATAGTCCATCACATGCATCTGATCAGAGATTCAATGAGCTTGTAGCACGGTTCAGAGAGATTACGCCTACTCCTGGGTCGACCGGCTCTCCTTCAGGATCCTCAAAGGTAGCTGCCTCAGCGTCACACTGTCAACATCCACATCAGGTACAGCATATGCTCTTACAGGGCAGATTTGTCAGAATAGACTATGGATTCATGAGCATCCCATCATCTTTTTGGTGACAGAACAGTTTGGTACATACATAACGACTCAATCAGGTAGATCGGTAATCATAGCAGATGGGACACACTCTCCCATCATTGTTCAAGGGGAGGTGCAGTTAACTTCAGCAATGTGACTTCAGAATGTTCTTTATGCTCCTGATTTTTCTATGAATTTGTTGTCCATTAGTCAAATCACCAAGGATTTTTTTTTTGACGCTCGCCAAGGATTTATATTATCGTGCCATATTTAACCCATCATCTCTCGTGTTTCATGACATTCTTACAGGCGGGGTGATTGGATCCAGTCGTGAGCAAGGAGGTCTCTACAGACTGGTCCAATCTTCATATGTTGGTACTTCATCTCTTCACACTGGATCAGTTTCTCCCTATGTGTGGCATCTCTGATTTGGTCATCTTCCTCTACAGATGTTGTGTCATGTACTTCCTCAGATTTCACCTCGCTCTATCTTTCAGTGTGAGGCTGCAAGCATGGGAAGCATCATCGGTCTAACTTCCAGAGTCCTCAGGGTCAAAGTAGTCATAGTATTTTTGAGTTAATTCGTCTTGATATTTTGGGTCCAAGTCGTGTCCTGGACCATCAGGGGCATAGGTTTTATCTTGTTGTGGATGATTTTTCAAGATTGTCTTTGCTTTTCCTTCTTCAAAACAAGTCTGATGCAGGTCCTGTTATTTAGTCTTTTATTAATAAAATAAGGAATGTTTTCTCTGCAAATGTCAAGTGTATTCGTTCCGATAATGCACTAGAATTTTGCATTATTCAACTCTCTCAGTTTCTCAAAACTCTTGGTACTGTTCATCAGACTTATCGAGCTTATACTTCTCAACAGAACGGGGTGGTTGAACGTAAACATTGCCACCTTTTGGATGTTACCAAGACTATCTTGATCCAGAGTCGTACTCGTCATTCATACTGGAGGGATGCGGTTCTAACTACTTGTTAGTTGGTGAATCGTATGCCCTCATCGGCTATGAGGGAGAAGATCTCGTTCTTGATTGTGTTTCCTGAGACGGATCTTTTCTCTCTCACTCCCGTGTTTTGGGTCGATTGCTTTTGTTCATCATATGTCTCCATCTCATGACAAACTCTCCCCTAGAGCTGTCAAGTGTGTTTTTGTGAGGTATTGCAGGACCCAAAAAAGATAGCGTTGCTTTGACCATGTTCGAAGAAAGTATTATGTTAGTACGTCACCTTCTTTGAGTCTATTATGTTTTTCTCCCTTACAGGTGACAAGTTGATTCCTTAGAAAACTAGAGAAGAGGTATACATGTCTCTACCTCCGATTTTGTCTACTCCATGCTCCACTTCCTCACCAACTTCGACACAACCACCACCACCACTCCTCCACCACATGTCGCACTTAATTGCTTTTCGCAGGTTCACCAGCGCAAACCTCATGCTCATGTGCTTCATCCATCATCGAACACGCCCCAGGTACAGGTATGTTCTGAGCACTTGATTTCTACTGATGGCACCGGTGATTTGTGTTTACAGCATGATGAGCAGGCGGCCTTAGATGTTTCGGTCTCAGCCACTGAGGAAGTTGAGGACCTTGATGTGCCTGTTGCTTTACGGAAGCAGAGGCGTACATGCACTATGTATCCTCTTGCTTCCCAGGTTTCTCTTTCATGTCTCAGTGAGGAGTTTCAGAGGTTTGTAGTGGGCCTATCTGCCGTGGAGATTCCACGGTCATATCAGGAAGCATTGCAGATTAGTCAGTGGCATCTGGGTATGGAGGAGGAGATGGCGGCATTACAGTCTCACGGCACTTGAAGTATTGTACATGCTCCCCCTGGTGCATCTGTTGTTGGTAGCAAATGGGTGTTTACGGTGAAACACCACGTGGATGGTACTGTGGACAGGTATAAAGCCAGACTTGTTGCTCGTGGATTAACCCAAACTTACGGGGTGGATTATCATGATACATTTTCTCCAGTTGCTCGTTACTCTATGCCGAGGATTCTCATCTCTGTCGATGTGGTATGTAATTGGCCTCTATTCCGATTAGATGTCAAAAATGCATTTTTGTATGGTGACTTGCAAGAAGAAGTCTACATGCAGCAGCCACCAGGGTTTGTTGCTGAGGGGGGTCTCATATGATGTGCAGACTTCACAAGGCCATTCATGGCCTTAAGCAGAGTATGAGGGCTACATGAGAGCTTCCAAAAGGTGTTTTGCACTCATGGAGGACAAACACGATGTGTTGAGCACTACTCAACAGGATTTAGCTACCCAAGTTCATAACATCACTCTCTGGTGACATGATTGACGATCTCTCATCACTCCTAACATTTTAAGGTGATCAAGAATAGGTGGATCATGAGAGGGACTCTGGGGGATGGGTGGGAAAGGACTTTTCTTTCTCTACGGTGTATAAGGAGTTGATGGAATGGTGGCCAATCTCTGACCCGAACTTCCCTATGGATAGCAAGTTGTTGTGGAAGGCCATAAACACATTCAAAGGTGAGGTAGCATAGATAGATGGTGAGGTATAAGAAGCTAGCAACCGAGGTTCTCAGAAGCCATTCAATAATGGATCTAGACAGTATATGCATGATATGGAAGAATGTATATCACATGTTCTTCGCATGGAAGGCCATATCGGCGATATATCGGCGATATATCGCTGATATATCGTTTCGAGAGGGTAAGGGTTTCGATATTACCCAGTATCTCTTTTTACAGGGATATTGGCGATATATCACCGATATATCGGCGATATATCGCCATATCGGCTCATATCGGTCAAAAATGGCTTGATTCAGTAGAAAAAATATAGGATATCGATCGATATCATCGATATTTTGCCGATATCTCTATATCAATGCTATTATTCATGCAATATTGATTCAACTACTTATCTAGCTACACCTAGTATTAAAACACATATATCTACTATACCTAGTATTAAAACACATAATGGTTTAATATATTTTGTTTCGAGTCGGGGGCGCTGCCTCCGTACCCCCGCAAGGGGGCCAACCTGGGCCCCCCTATCCCCCCCAGGCTCGCTGACCGGGCAGCGAGATCCCCGTACTGGTAGGGTATAGTGCGACAGGAGAGTGCATACAATGGTTCTTCAACTTGGTGTATGTTTACAAGTCATTTCATGTTGTAAGACTTGAATGAAATCGATTTCCAATATCTATAAGTCATTTCTTCGAAAACAAGATATCTATAAGTCAAGAATTAAACATTAATATCGATATGTTCAAAATGATCGATATATGCAATATAAGATTCATATATTGATCGATATATGTAATCTAAGAGTATATTTGTAAGCTATTTAGTGATCTAAGAACTTGGATGAACTCCATTTTCAATATATATATATAGGCCAACAACTAACAGTACCAGCGATATGTTCGATATGATCGATATGTGCAATATAAGGATCATAGTCTTCACAAATGATCTATATGTGGCATCTAAGTGTATATATGTAAGTTGTTTAATGTTATAAGAACATGAATGGAATCCATTTCCAATATCTAAAGGTCAGGAATAAACATTAACGGCGATATGTTCGATATGATGATCGATATGTGCGATATATGGTCTATAAATGACAGATATGTGTGATATAAGTGTGTATTTGTAGGTTATTTGTTGTTCAAATATCTTGGATGATCTTAATTTCTGAAAAAATGGCAAAAAATTGGCTTTTTTGAACCATTTTCGACATTTCCACCGATATCGTCGATATATCCCGATATATACATTTCCGAGCGGACCGAAACGATATTGATATCGATACGGCCTTCCATGGTTCTTCGTGGGTTTGCATACAAGCTCGATTTGGAGGGAGATAAAGGTCGCTTTGATAAATGCAAGGACAAACAACTTCATAGTGAGTTTCAAGCCTAAAAGGCTTAAAGGTGGGGACATCTTGTGCATGCAGTGCCAAGATAAGAGTTTGGCCTCTTGCGGTTCTTTGGACAATCTGGAATGAGAGGAATGTCATTTTGTTCAGGGGAGAGAGACATTATAAGGAAATGTGCAAAATCATATGAGGCAGTGTTTAGGAAACAGTTGCATTAGTTGCATATGCCACCGCACATGCATGTTCTGCCATATAGGCACATCGTATTCCTGAAGCAAGGCTATGTGTGTGTAATACGGTTATACATGCAACATATACCACATATATGACCGCATAACCATTTCAATGCATTGAATGTTCGATTATAATCAGATCGATTGTTACCCCGTCTTCATTAATCAGATTTTTTCAAATTCAAACAATTAGTATAATTTCCATCTCCTTCCAAAAACCAATGGCGCAGTTATCCTGAGACATAAACACATTCTGAGTCTCCTTCCCCATTGCAACCTTTGCTAGCGGTTGCCTCCGCATGTGATCACCTCTCGTTCTGTTAGAGGCACCTTCGCCGATTAGCAATTCTTACGATTCGATGCCAACACCTAAGTTCAAGATATGCTCAAGTTGCACATGCCACGAGGTTTTTTTTGTGATTTCTGAATCATTACACTGCCGCATGCTTCATCACAATTTAAAGCATCTCCGCTGCATAGACCTGCTCCATAGCTTTGCTTTACGTTTCAATGCTGTTATATGCTTCTATATTCTAATCTTTTCTGCTATAATTTAGTTTTGCTGACATTCAACTATTGTGTTTTGTTTCTTCTGTTATATATTGATTACACTTAAGACTTTTATTAGATTATGTGGGAGTGACGAGCTATATCTTGATCATAGTAACATTATCCAGATTATATGGATTAACGTTTCAGTTAACTGTTATTGTACAGTTGATTGCTGAAATTTGTTTATTACAGATTATACAGATTTAGAGTTATTTAAATTATTCTTAAGGTTGAAGGTTATATTTGAGGTTACAGAAAATTGAGGGAAAAGGGTAAAAGGCGTCGAGAAAATGCCTACCCATCAACTTTTATATATTTAAGTAAAACTATCACATTTATAGGGAACAAAAAGTATGTAATCTTTTTTCATGCTCAAATACATTTTCCATACAATCATTCCCCCTCGGAATATAGAACTATTCTTAGCCAGCCACAAGGACCACAGGATGGCAGCCGCCTAAACTTTGGTCAAACCGTCACCATTGCCAAGTGCGTCCATGGAGTCCCGGAAATCACCCCACACCACTGCCGCTACTCTCTCCACACGTCGTAGCCCATATCTCCCTAGCAACAGGGCAGGCAAATAGAACATGCTCGGCACTCTCCTCTGCACCTTCACGCCTCGCACAAGATCCGTCACAAAAAAGAAAAAACCAATCTCTTCTATACCCCGTCATAAGACGTTTCCAACGTAGCAACCAAATGAAATTGGGATTCGCAAAGGTACAATCCAGTGCCATAAATCAGTGAATCGACCCGAGACCAATACATGATCACGTCTCTCCCACAGTGAACCGTCCATCCGCCCATGATCATTGGTCAGCATACCCATCCATCCCACCGCCAGATGGTAGTGCCTCAATTATAAGTAAGAAATTCAAGAAGTATCCAACTACCGCTCTCCCAACAATTTTTTACTAATATCTCTGTGTTAGCAACCAATGCGTAAAGACGTCAGAAGCAGCCCCTCAAGGGACCACGACCAGTTCACTCATCCCTCCAAAATCCGAAACGGAGACAATCGCCAGGGACAGGTCTCAGAATAGCACTACATTCGAGAGTACAGAGTGAATCCCTTTCCAGAAGTTGGAAGGCCGCAGGACCCCCACATCTGGCTTCGAGGGATCTATTGAATACATGTAAATAGAATGCAACATTCTGCACAGTAAGACACTCTCTCCTCCCTAAATTCGGATCACCCACTTCGCCAGCAGTGCTCGATTCATCATCTCCAAATTGCAGATCCCCAGTTCATCGTCTTCCCTTACCAGCATAACAGTCCTCCACCCAAGTAGAGGCATCCCCTATGAATCTCCACTCGAGGCCCAAAAAAGTCTCATGATCGCCTCAAGCTTCCCCTTTACCCCAGCGAGTAGGAAGCTCGATGAGAGAAAAATAGGGATAGATAAGAGGATCGCCTTGAGCAAAACAAGGAACCACCTCGAGACAGACATACAGCACACCAACTCGTCAGCTTCTTCTCCAACTTCTCAATGACACTGTCAATCTAACCGTTGCAGCATGTCGCCCACCAAAGGCAATCCTAGGTACGTGATAGGGAGAGTCCTCTGCGTATCTGCAAGACAACCTCATAGCCTACCACCTCCTCCTCGACCATCCCAAAAGGCACAAAAGCAAACTTCGCATGACTGAACTTCAACCTAGAGACCATCCTAAAAAGCTCAAGAACTGTGGTGATACCCTGCATCTCGACCATGCCACCTTCCACACAAAAATAGAGTGGGAACCGAAATCTCACCAGCATGAAATCTTGAAAGAAATCCTCCCACGCTAGCCCTCATCACCATCCTCACTACGGCATCTGCCGCCACCACAAACAACAAAGGCACAAGCGAACATCCTTGTCCCGTGCCCCGTTGCAGCTTAAAGAAGCCCCCCTTCTTGTCGGCCATTCAATAACGCCGCATAAAAGGTTAAAAAATGCTACATGATTTTATATGTTATATAAACTTCATATTAAATGGTATCATTTGCTACAACTTATTTAGGTAATATAGATTCATATCTAGTTTTGTTACATTTTGGTTATACAGTACTCATAATCAATTGTTTATTTATTTTATATTGAAGTTCACAAAATTGCATGCATCGGCATAGGCACATGCATGGTGCATATCGCTTATTTGCTATGTGATATCTCATCCAAATGCATACCACATTCATGAACCTTAATGTGAAGGTTCTTTCCGTATAGAAAGTCATTATGTAGATAAGGGAGTTCTATAAGAAGTGTAATCTTATTGCTTTGTTTCTTAATAGATAGTGGATGGACATCATGTTGAATAATCGTCCTCTAGCTTAAAAAAATCCCCTCCAAGAACTCCAATAGTAGTCACTCCATAACACAATCTCAGAATATTATCTACCCAGTCTAAATACTGCATCCTTTCAATGTGTTAGATGTATAATGTGGAGGAGAAAGTAGATAACATGTTCTTCATGTGTCAGTATACAAGATGATTTGGAGGGAGTTAGAGATTCCTTCAATAGATATGAACCAAGGTGGACAGCTTCTAGCCAAGTTAGGTGGGGACCAGTTGCATATGTGATGCCAGGATGGGAGTTGGCCTCTGGCGATTCTGTGGATTCTCTAGAACGAGAGGAATGGGGTTGTGTTCAAGGTAGAGATATTATGTGGAAAATGCGATGCATAAAATGAAGGCATTATTTGTGTTATGGGTGTCCTGGCATGGACAAGGGAATTCCAAAGAAGGTGTCTTTTTGTTTTATTTCTTAATAAATTATGGGCAACATCTTGCATTGGACAATAATCCTTTGGCTTCTCAAACAAAAATATCATTCCATTGTGTCCAAATCATCTATATCACCATGAAAGGAATGGATCCATCCTTTCTCTACACATAAATAGACCCAATGATACCTGTTCTTCCATCCCTAAATTTGTGCAAAAAGATATCAAGAGAAATCATGCCCGACCCAAAGATGTCCAAACTACAGAGAAGAGACGCATGAAAAATGACTGGTACACATCCTCTAGTCCACTAAGACAGAGTAAAGTAGTATCTGCTAATGGAGCTCACCATTATCTAAACACCTTGGTAACCACCGTTTTCATTATTAGACCTTGCGACTTTAACATCCAAATAAATATGCAATCCTCAAGAATATAGCATCAGGAATGATTAGGCCAACCAACAATTTTCTTGGTCATTGCCATCAAGAAATTCCCCTCATCCCACTCTCAACAATCATGGGATCCAGAGTTGGCTTCCACCCTTCCGTCAGAGATAACAATACAATTCTGTAAAACGATCATCTAAATACCTTGCTAAAACGGGAGCCCAAATCACTCTCTCACCATATGAAAGTGACCAGTAACCATCACAGTGAAGTGGAAAACATCCGCTACCTATCCATTAATAACATGAACGTGAACAAAATCATTTTTTGTTAATAATCAAACAATGACATTTATATCAGAAATATGGCTGGATAGTTTCCAGGAACATCTGTTAACCTAGATTTCTGCATCCTTGGTGCAACGAAACATAGTTATGAATAACTTAAGTAAACAGAACTTATTCTCTTCAAAACCAAAGAGAGCATCCAGGGGTTTCATATTCAGAACATTCCCTATATTTCCAAGATATCGGTTTTTCAATATTTGACTGTTTATGGCATTTTCAAAAGAAACATGGATTTTTTTTTGTTTGATTACCTTGGATAGCCTTCGAAGCAATTGATTGCATGTCCTTAGCATCACAAGCTTGCCCCGAGCAAATAACTCTTGCTGCAAAATAAACAAAAGATATAATCAATGGTAAAACCCGGAAGGTTCTTTATCCTGAGAAGAAAGATATAGCAACATATTTCAGATATATAACAGTGACAATGAACTTGCCTTCCCTAAGATATCTTGTTTGCTCTCTATGTATCCAAAAACTTCCTCGCAATCCTTCATTGTTGACATTTCAGTCAGGTCTTCTAAAAGTTGAAAAATCATACCACCTTCCACATGACCTTTTTCACAAAGATATAGGACAACATCTGCAACAAAAAAGCAATCTGATGTAAGGAACGAATAGTTAAATATGAATCAAGCAAACAGATAACAAAAATAATCAGGACAAACCAATAATAAGCCTAGTCTTTCACTAGAGAAGAAACGAGAATTTTCCATTAAAGATCATGTTGAGATAGATGTTTTTGTTTGTCATTTATCTATATTTACTTATTCTTCTGTCTACTTTATGTAATTTTTCCTTGGGGTTTTTCTCCTATATAAGAGAGTCCTAGAGTCTCAATGGAATACAATTAACTCTTTTCCTTTTTCGCATAGTATCAGAGCGACGGTTCTAGACAGGAGTCTATGTCCTATCCATCCTTTTCCCCACCTAAGCCCTAGAGGGCGCCGCTCCTTTCCCTCTCCCGACCACAGCCGCAACCGCAGGCGTGGCAGCTGCAACAGCCGATGTATGCGGCCACTGGTGCCACCATTGAGAAGCCGCAATAGCAGCAGCAACTTGTTGCCACCACCGCAGCCCCAAAGAGGGCTTCTTAGCAGCCTTCTTCGTCGCCCAAGGGGGGCTTTATCGCAGCCTATACCCGAGGGGGAGATATCCCAACCCTCGTGGCACCCTAGAGGTCACCATCATTGTCCGTAAAGGCCTAGAAATAGTTGCCAAAAGCAATTTAATTCATTGTTTAGTCTGATTTTGAAGTTTTAGGGTGGTGTTGATCATCTAAACCACCCTCGTTACCCTAAGAATCTTTTGACGGTTGGAAGAGGTTCTGGTATGAGTCTACACACCCACAACCATCTTCATGTATGTCTGTGTACACGCGTTCATCCTTGTCTAGAGCTCCAGTCTTCATAGCAATCATCATCATGTCAGATAACAAGAACGACTTCAAGGTCAACGTCCCATGCTCGGGTGCCTTCAAAGGTCCAGCACCATTGTCAAGATGGATGGGACTAATTATGAGCTATAGGTTATGCAGTTCATGAGCCAAATGCAGTGCAACGGTAAGAAGCACATTCTGACACAGGACGAACCAATCGAAAAGACCGTGGTTAATACCTTATAGGAGGCAGATGACGCATATGCACGTATCTGGTTGTCTGGTACGGTGTCCGTCGAGATAGCCAATGATATTCTGAGTCATCCCACCACAAAGGCGATGTGGGACATCCTCGTTGCTACCTACTCGCATGCGAAGATGAGTCGAAGATACTGCAACTACAACATGATATCTTCACTTAAAAGCAGAACGAGCGTTCTCTTCATACCCTTTATACTTCCCTCGAGGGTATGTTTGAGAAGCTTCATGGTTTCATTCCCTTAACTGCTTCGCCAGAGCAGCTCAAGGTTTACAGAGATTCGATGATGAGTGGAGTTTTTTTAGAAGCTCTTGATCCTAAATATGATCTCGATCAGAGATTCCGACTGATACCACTATACCTCCAATGGAGGAGGCATACCTCAGATTGAGCAGGCTTTCTATAGCACCTGGTGGTGTTACATACCCATGGGAGAAGGGAATCTATACAGTACAGAGGATGCATTACTTGTGGCAGGGGAGGGGTAGTCGACCCCGTCAGCAGTGCACTTACAGCCACATTTTTTTTTGAAAACTACCAAGACACATACCAAGACATTCTGAGCATGCATGCCACTCCAAGCATGGTTTTATTGTTTCGACTCGTGACGTAGAGCAGAATCAACCATCTAGTGCTCTTTCGACATCTGACAGAAGTTCGATGACCTTGTGGCAAGATTGAGAGAGATTATGCCCAAACCTAAGTCATCTACTACTCCCTCAGGATCTTCAGAGGTAGATGCTTCAGCATCTGCCACCACATCAGATATTGCAGATGCTTTTACTAGTTGTTATAGAGCAGATTTTTCAGAATGGATTATGGATTCATGAGCTTCACGCCACCTCTGTGGTGATAGAGTGCAGTTTAGTGCATAAAAATCGATTCTGTCAAGCAGATTTGTAGTGATAGCATATGGGACCCACTCTCCATACCGGATAATAGGGGGAGGTGCAGTTGACTTCGGTAATGAGTTTACAGAATGTTCTCCATGGTCATGATTTTTCTATGAACTCGTTGTTTATTAGTCAAATCACCAAGGACTTACACTGTCGTGCCATATTTGATCCGTCTTCTCATGTGCTTCAGGACATTCTTACGGGCAGGGTGATTGGATCTGGCCGTGAGCATGGAGGTCTCTATAGACTGGTCCAGTCCTCATATGTTGGTGCTTCATCTGTTCGCACTTGATCAGTCTCTCCTTATGTGTGGCACCTCCGGTTTGGTCACCTTCCTTTGTAGAAGTTGTGTCACGTACTTCCTCATATTTCTACTGGCTCTACCCTCCAGTGCGAGGCTTGCCACCTTGGGATACACCACCACTCTACATTTCAGGGTCGTAGTAGTCGTAGTAATTTTTGAGTTGATCCATCTTGATATTTGGGGTTCGAGTCGTGCCCCATACCATAGGGATAGAGATTTTATCTTTGTTTCTAATGATGATTTTTCCAGGTTGTCAAAGGTATTCCTACTTGAAAATAAGTTTGATGATGGTCGTGACATTCGGTCTTCTATTAATGAAATAAAGCACATTTTTATGCAAATGTCAAGTATATTCATTCTGACAATGCATTAGAATTTTGTAGCTTACAACTCTCACGGTTCTTTAGGACCCTTGGTAGTATACATCAGACTTCATGTGTCTATACATCCCAACAAAACAGAGTGGCCGAACGCAAACATCGTCACCTTTTGGATGTCACCAAAACCCTATTAATTCAGAGTCGTGCTCCTTATTCCTGCTGGGGAGATGAAATTCTAACTGCTTGCTACCTGTTGAATCATATGCCCTCGACTGTGTGGGAGAAAAGATTACGTTCTTGGTTGTGTTTCCCGAAAAGGATCTCTTCTCACTCCTAGTGTGTTTGGGTCTGTTGCCTTTGTTCATCATACGTCTCATGGCCATGACAAGCTCTCTCCTAGAGCTATCAAGTGTGTCTTTGTGGGTATTCCACTCAAAAGGGATAATGTTATTTTGATCATGTTTGATTAAAATATTGTGTTAGTATGGATGTCACTTTCTTTGAGTCCATCACCTTTTGAAAGTGATTATGTCATTCTAGTGTTGTGGTCCCTTGCACTGCTACATTGCCCACATGGTCGTCCTCGGTTTCTCCTACTCACCCTCCCGGTCTCCATCACCCTCTTCCTGCTCGCACTGCCCCTCCCTTTAGGCCTCCCTTTTTGTAGAGTTGATGCCACTCGCCTCCATCCTTCTTCCTCACCTCCAGACTTCAGTAGTCCAGTGCGCCTGTCGCCCCCGGCCTCCCACCTTCCTCCTCAGTCCCCACCTCCATTGCACCCATGCCTTCCTCCTTGGCTCCAGTCCCACCTCCCTCCTTCCTTCTCAGTTGGAACATTGCACCCCCCAGGCTTCCAAGCGCCTAATAGATCTCTACACAATTGGTGGATCAATTGGTTTATTCTTGGTTACCACTTTTATTCGGTTGTTGGGAAAGGAGACATATTTTGATGTTTTCCTGATTTGGTTGTAGATGCCTGATGGGTTTTGGGATGTGGAGGTGCTTTTAATTTGGTGTTGTTCAACTGTTTTTGGTATTATTTGGCTTTCGCGAGCTAGGGAATGATTAATTGTACTTCAATTATGTTTCTTGGTGTTTTTCTCCCTTGGTTTCATATGGATGATTTGAATTTTGTCGACGATATAAGATAGTCCATCTGGAAGAATATGGATGCTGCAGGGAATGGGGAAGGCCATGCTGCATGTGATGCCAAGGTAAACTTCAAGATGCCAGATGGATTAAGTTTTCTCATATAAATAATATAATGCTTGGACTTGAATCAGGTTTGCCGTGGAACCGAGTTGAGCCAAACCAATTTTGGATGTGTGTTTATTTTTGACCAAGCATAAACAATTTAGTTTCAATTGGGTTGTTTCATCCGAGGTTCTTCACCGAAGTTGTCAAAAATCTCTCTTTGTAGTATCAGTAACAAATTATCCTATATATGAGGATCTTATGCTATAAGCCCTAATAGAGCGGGTCGACCCAGCCCATATACTTGTGGGATGGGCTTGGGCCGAGTTTGGAGCAAAGTCACAGGTTCAGGCCCGACCCGCAGGCCCGCACATTGGAACCGGGCTCGGGTTGGACTGGGTTGGGCCCGGCCCAACCCAATGCTCATCCCTAGCTGGAAGTGCCTAAAGGAGTTGTTGGGAGCACGCAACGGCGTTGGGGGAAGACGGCAATGTTGGGGCACATGGCGACGTTGGCGATAGTACTAGGGGTGGTTGTGCAGCAGCAAGGGGCGGTTCTGCGCATGCAGTGATGGTTGGCGGGTTAGGTTAGGGTGTGAGGGTACAAGAACTCTGATCGAGTATCGTCGCTTTGATACCTTGTGGAGAGAAAATAAGGAATTGCATTATCAAGAGGCTCTAGAGTTCTCTTATATAGAGACTGTTGAGCTAACTACATAATAGAGATGAAATGGAATAGAAATACATAAAATGGGAAAAGATAAACTCTCTCAACAGTATTAGATTAATAAGTGTATTGGGTGATGGTCATGGTTTTAGCTTTTAGAATGAGGACCAGTCCAAAGGTGGCGCCCTTTATGACAGATTTCTCCATCTCTTTGTATTAGTGGCAGACTAAGAAACATGCGTAGGTGATGTGCATACCAATGGGGTTTAGTCCCCCATTTCCGTTCTAATATCTCTCATCGAAGAGTGATGAAATATTTCATGATGGCATGTTTTCTTTCCTATGTTGGGGTCTCTCTAGTGGGAACGACTACTGGGTGTGGATGAATTGCTCCTTTTTAGTGAAGAAGACATAAGGTGTTGTATACACTGATTGTCTTTAATCCACGCATTCTAGCGCTAAAGGGAGGCAGGTATGGTGATGGAAAGTCCATGTCAAGTCATTATTTCCCTCCAGCTACTGAGATAGGATAGGGTGATGTCTGGTGCTCGAAGGACCAAAATTTTTCAAAAAGTAGCAGCACCTGACAGCCTTGCGTTGAAGGTGTAAAGTAAGTTGACCGCCTATTTTTTACTTGTGCCTTGAGGATACGGTGGGAGATGACAATTATTAACGAGGTGCCGTACGAGCGTGCTTCTACTTTTTAGGATCCTGGATTGACAGGGATTAAGAAGATATGTGCATGTACTTTTCCATAATCACATGTCATTGTTAAGAGAATGGTGATGATAGAGCACATCAACTACAAAACCATGGTTTAGAAGAGGAATTGCAAAACAATCTTCGAGTAAATTTGACGTTACTTTTTTTCAAGTGCACAGTTAAAGTTAATTCTTCTACCGAGATTTCAACATGGGTTCAGGTTCTTCACTACTCTAAACAACCACATCATACAGGCACACACGTGCAAATCCGGCGTCATCATGAGAGAGGAGGGTATATAAAATTGATAGGTGGACTACGTCCTTGAACTAAGGTCTGGGTGGGGGACAGAAAGTTATATATAATGTTAAATTTTCTACTGGCATTTCAACATGGTTTCAGGTTCTTCACTACTCTAAACAACCACCTCATACAGGTATATACATGCAAATCCGGTGTCATCACGAGAGAAGAGTGTACATAAAATCGATAGGCGGACAACGTCCTTGAACTAAGGTCTTGGGGGGGAGGGGGGACACCGTTAAACTTTTTTTTTACAGAAAGTAGTATATAATGACTTATGTAGATGAATGAAGAATATTGATATGATTTACTTATTTTATACTGCATAAATAAAGAAATCAAAAACTTATAATTCAAGAACTAGCCAAGAATTATGTAGATAAAGAACATTGACATGTTTTAATTAGTACATAATGCATTAATAAAGAAGAAAAAAATGATATGTCAAGAACGAACCAAGAAGCCGAGGTATTTGACCATTAGCATTCTCCGTGTCATCAATTGATTTTCCAAATTGCATAACCCTTTCACCGGAATTAACTGCTGAACACTAAATATAAGAACCATAATCAGACTATCTGACCCTGATGCACTGCAGTCTTGGCAAGAAATAAATAATTAAGGTTACTAAAGTAAGAAAGTATAGTTAAGAAATTAAAATTATTGCAGAAACTACATGTCTCGTCCCTCGCACATTAGCGCTTAGACAATTGAAAAAACTCCTGCTGAAGAATTAAATGCCCAAGGCAAAGGAATTTTAAGTACAACAGCAAGCCTTTTCCCACAATTAAGATTTTTGCCTCCATTCATATCTATCTTGGGTCAATCTCATGCTTATATCCAGAAAACCATGATCCCTTCGTATAATCTCATTCCAATACTTCTTGGGTCGTCATCGTCCTCTCTTAGCCAGCTCAATATCCCAAAACTCGCATCCAAACCGGTGCATCAGCTGACCTCCTTTGCAAAGGGCCAAACCACCTTAAGCGGTTTCCTCGCATCTTGATCTTGATCGGAGATACACCAACTTTCCTTCTGATTGCATCATTCCGAATCCGATCTTTATGTGTGTGTGTGTGCCCACACATCCACCTTAGCATTTTCATTCCTGATATTATCATTCTCTGCACTTGTCTATGGTTCACAGGCCAACATTCATATCCATAGAGCATAGCATGTCTTATGGATGCTTTGTAGAACTTTCCTTTGATTTTTAAAGAAGTCTTCTTTCACAGAGAACAGCAAAGGCTCCTCTCCACTTTAGCCAGTCTGCATTTATTCTATTAGTAACATCTCCATCGATTCCGTATCATGTTCTAAAATAGATCCCAAGTATCTAAAAGAGTCTCTTCCGAATGTTATCATCACCAATCTTCACCTCGATTCCTTCATCACTGCTCACATCAAAAGTGCACTCCATATATTCAGTCTTAGCGCTACTTACGAAATCATTTTAGTCTCCAATGCATGTCTCCAGACCTCAAGCTTCTCATTTACTCCACTTCTAGTCTCATCAATCAACACAATATCATCAACAAACAACATACACCAAGGTATCTCATCATGAATGTGACTTGTCAACTCGTCCATAATCAAAGCAAAAAGAAATGGACTCAAAGTCGAACCTTGATGTAAACCAATGTTGATATCAAAATAGTCAGTCTTCCCAGACTGGATCCTTACACAAGATAATCATACATATCCTTTATGAGGTTAATGTATAGAACAGGTACTTATCTCTTCTCCAAAATTCTCCACAATATCTCGTGTGGGACAGTCATAAGCCTTCTCCATATCAATAAAAATCAAATGAAGGTTCTTCATTTTAGCTCTATAAATCTCCAATGTTCTCCTCAGCAAATGGATGGCTTTAACAGTTGAGCGACCTAGCATGAATCCGAATTTGTTTTCTTTTACTTTGGAAACTTGCCGCAACCTTCTCTCGATCACACGTTCCCAAATTTTCATAGTGTACAGAATGGCACCTCTGTAATTTGAACAATTTTAAATGTCCATGTTATTCTTATAAAGAGGCACCACGATACTTCTCATCCAATCTTCAAGTATTTTCTTGCTTTGCCAAATAACATTGAATAAATTTGTAAGCCAAGTCAAACCACGCTCACATAAAACTCTCCATACTTCTATAGAAATGTCATCTGGTCCTACATCTTTCCCATGTCTCATTACCTTCAAAGCCTCATCTACCTCCTTTTTTTTGTATTCATCTATAGCTTGCACGATTCAAGTGACTTTCACTATTAGCTAGATTACCCAAATTGATCTCTCTATTTCCTTCCCCAATGAAAAGCTTATGGAAATACTGCTTCCATTAGTCTCTATATCCTTCTGAGTAACAAGCACGTGACCTTCCTCATCTTCAATGCATCTCATTTGACAAAGGTCTTTGGTCTTTCTTTCTCTTGCTTTGGATAACCTGAATATATCCTTCCGACCCCCCCCCTTAGAGTCAAGATTTATGTACAAAACTTCATAAGCTTTTGACTTAGCTTCGCTTACATCCTTTTTTGCTTCCTTCTTCGTTATTTTGTAATTTGTGACAGTTTCCTCTGTTATATCCTTAGACATAGCTTTAAAGCATGCTCTTTTAATTTTAAGCTTCTCTTGCACCGCTCCACTCCATAATCAAGCCTCCTTTTGGCATGGAGCTCCTCCCTTTGACTCGCCTAGCATCTCTTTGGTACCCTTCACATATAAGATGCTACCGCCTCCCACATCTCTTTTGCACTTCTGCTACAATCCCAAGATAAGTTTTTCTAAAACATTCTCCCTAAAGCTTGATTGCTTCAATTGAAGATTCCACCATCTAGTTCTAGTGATCTTGCAAACCTTCCTTTTCTTTACCAGCCTTTTATTTGCACATTCATGACTAACAAGCGATGTTGGATTGTCAAACTCTCTTCTGAGATTACTTTACAATCTTTACAACACAACCGCTCTCTTCTCCTCAACGTAAAGTAATCTATATGTGTTCTAGTCGGGACACTCTTATAAGCAATTAAATGCTCCTCCCTCTTCTTGAAGAGAGTGTTTGCTACGAAAAGATCATAAGCCATTACAAAATCCAGAATGACTTTTCCATCTTCACTTATATCCCCAAAGTCATGGCCTCCATGAACACTATCATACCATGAAGCATCCTTTCCCACATGTCCATTAAGATCTCCACCCAGGCAAATCATCTCTCTTTGTGGGATTCCTTGCAAATCTTATCTAGATCCTCTCAAAAGCTTGTTTAATACTTTCATCTAAACCAATTTGCAGTGAATAAACTGAGATGATATTCAGAATTTCTTCTTCAAGCACCAATTTTAGCAAAATAATCCAATCCCCGAATCTTTGCACCTCAACCATACAATCCTTCAAATCCTTATAAAGAACCATCCAAACACCGTTTCTACCATTATCTTTACCCGAATACCAAAGTTTAAAGCATGTCTTCTCGATCTCCCATGCTTTCTCTCCAACCCATTTTGTCTCTTGGAGACATGGTATCCGAACCTTCCTTCTTTCCATCGTATCTAGATCTCCACCGATTTGTCATTCAAAGTGTCAATATTCCAACTACATACCAGCAACTTCTTTTGCAACCTCTCTTGGACTAACTTCTTTACCCGTATGCATCCATCATGCGAGAACCCTTGCAATTTTTAGACTGCATCCGAGCGACGATGCAGCGGAACTAGCTTATTTACTTGCATGATGTGAGTTCCTCATACGAGAACCCATGCAAATTTTGAAGAACATTCGGGCAACGATGTAGCAGCCCTTACCGATTTTTCATTGCATTCGGGTGATGCAGTGCGTCACAAGTAGGGAACTCCCCAACTAAATCGAAATGTTTACTTAAACCCATGTTGAAAAGATCTGACTGTCTTGAGGCAACTTCCTAAATAGGAAGTTGTTTCCGGCTATTTTACGTTGGTTGTCAGCTACCTACGGCAACCCTCCTCAATTTACCCGGAGTTGGGACCGACAATGGTTGAGTTGCAAAGGAATTTCAAGTACAGAAAGAAAATTGAACCTAAAACAAATGCCATTTGGTTACTATCATATGCCTTCTATATCGAGTTGTTTACAGAAGATGAGCTCAAGAACCAATAGCAACCACATCTATTCTAGCTTTAAGTGGGGTTCACCATATGGATTATTTGCTTCGGAAGGGAACTATTTTTGCCACCTTAACAAATTTCCCTCGTTTTCTCGACTAATGGCGCAACACCAACCTCTTAACTATATTCTCATTATGAATCCGGGCCTTCTTTTTGTGGCCACATATCCATTTGAACACTCGTCATACAACAATGCAGGTCTCTTGCAGCTCGTTAGTATTTACCATGTCAATGATCATTTTTTATCACTAACCTAAAACCCTTACTTCAACCACCCTATGTTAATTCTACGAGTAACCTCTCCATTAATTTTTCCATCCTCCGAATGGCCAAATTCTAGTCAAGAACTTAAGAGTGATCACTTTCAAAATGCAATGTGATGCAGTGTGTTTCAAACTTTACATATATCAAGTTCTTTACTTGCAACTTAATTTGCATTCCCTATACTTTATCTCGGTTACGTGGCTGAAAGCCCCTACTGATCAAGCTTCTTGTTAACTCAATATCTTATCTCATTACCGTAACAATGTCACCTACCAACAACATGCACCAAGACATCACGCGAATGTAATTTGGCAATTCATAATAACCAAAATCAAGCAATACAGACTCGATTGTAAAAAATCAATGCAGTCAGATACCAATACCAAATTGATTTGTCAACCCGACTGGAGCCTTCAAACAAGCTACTACTTGCTCAAACATTTCCCTCCTGAATTCAATTTATAAAGTAGGCATTCTCTAGAATTCTCCACATGAATTATCTTTGAATATTATCACAGTACTTCTCCAAACTACTTGAGAACAAATAAATGTCGTTCTTATTATGTAAATGTCCGTCAAATGTCTTCGAATATGTATAGCATCAACTATAGAATTAACAAGCGTGCTAACAAATTCTTAATTCTAAACCTCATTTTAATTACCCACTCTCACAATGTATGACTCGATTTTTTAAAGGAAAAAGGGCATCCACTGCATAGGTGTGTGCCAAAAAAACTTCACCATTTATCATCTCAAAAAGTTTCAAACCCAATATATAGGCAAAGAGAAACTAAAAAAGTACAAAAGCCAACTCTCGGCAAGCGTCTTAGCGCGCCACCACATATCCACCATACACTCGTTCATGACGAAACACCACATCATTTCTAGTCATTCACATCTCCCATATCATTGTTATGAATTCAGATCTCTTCTTCTCGGTGCCCGTCCACCCCTCTCCAATGGATTCACAAAAGCTTGTCTCGCAGTCAACACATGATGCATTACCCGTGAACAGGGTCCAGGCCTCCACAAAACATCTACACCTGAAGAATATATGGTTTGCATCCTCCACCTCCACCTGACACCGCGACCAAGTCGGATCAGCACTCTGAATATCACTCTAAATACAATGGATGTGGGGCTTCTTATATAGCCCCCACTGAAGCTCCAAGTCCCATAAATAACCGATGTGGGACTAAACATAAATGGGTGTGGTAATTGGACCCTGGAGGGATCTAATTGCCCACCTACACATAATGGATGCATACTCCAACAATCTTATCGTTACAAAGGTACTCTCTAATAGGCTTGGAGATGCTCTAGATGATATTATCTCTCACGTCCAATCTACCTTCATTCCAGTGAAGCAAATAGGCATGGCCTCAAATTTCAGCGAAATTCGGTCGAATTTCTGTCGAATATCGATATCCAGTCGAAATCGAAATTCGATCGAAATGACCGAAATATGAGGGTCCTAGTACAAAAAATGATCGAAATGACTGAAATTTCGGTCGAAATTCCACCGAAATTCTATCGAAATTCTGTTTTGGCTGATACCGAAATGGTGACCGAAACCGACATTTAGGGCCTTGCAAATAGGTGATAGTCTAGCTATGGCAATTGAGATCATTGCAGAATGGAAGAAATGGTGAGCTAATGGACTTTTCTGAAAGGTAGACTTCTCCCATGCTTATGCTACAGTGGACTAACGATTCTTGTGGTCCACCTTAGCGAAACGAGGATTTTTGTATATATTGGAATCTCTTAGATGAAGAGGTGCGTCTCTACGATGCCTTTTTCGGTGCTCGTGAATGGGCAATCTGAGGGCAAATTCTTTCAACCACAATGGGGTGTACGACAAGGCTATCCTCTAGTTCACATGCTTTTCGTTATTGCAGTGGATCTGTTGTATGTTATGGTGACTCGAGTGATTCAGTAGGGGAACACGGCAGGTTTTTTGCATGGGGACATCTCCATTCCTCTTCTATAATATGTACATGATACTATTTTCTTTATTGAAGGTGAGGAGAAGTAGGCAGGCAAGGCAATAGTCTTGGGATTATTTGGTTACCTCTCTAGACTCAAACTTACCATAAATGTGTGTTGCATGGAGTTGAGGACGGAATGAGAGAACCCCCTGCCCGATATTTGGGACTCTTACTGACTAGTGGAAGGCTCCGATTTTCAAACTGGATTTCTATTATCGAGAGGTTGGAGAGAGAGTTGTCTGGATTGAAGGTATCATTGCTTTCGTGTAGAGGGCGCTTAATCCTAGTGAAAGCAGTCCTTGTGGCAATCCTTGATTTTTCATGTCTTCCAAACTTCTGCATGTTGGAGTTCACCAACGACACGAGAGGGTTATAAGAAAATTATTTTGGAGCAAGTCGGGTAAGGATGTTTCTGATGTACACTAAGTGGACTTGGATACGGTTACCCTACCCATGAAGGATGGGGGCCTTGGGATACTCCACATGAAGACTATGAATGAAGTATTGCTCCTGAAGTGGATACCGAGGATTTGGGGAGATGGTGAAGATGTGCTTGAGACTAATTTGTGGGCTTTATGAGATTCAGGCTCAGTCAATTTATGCCAACGCCCTTCATGTGTTGGATCTGCTTTTTGGAAGGGTATTTGTACCTAGATGTCACATTTACCAAGGCCATTTCAACAGGTCTTGGGAGATGGATATTCTTTCGCGTTCTGGACAAATAATTGAATGGGGGAAGGAGCTTTGTCGACATGCTTCCCACATGTGTATGCCTTGTCTTCTGCACAAGATGCATGGGTGGCGGATGTGTGGTCTGTTGATACGTGGGTAACAACTTTCAGTGGGGCGTTTGATCAAATATGTGAATTTGCAAATCACGTTGAATAATCAATATGGTCCAAGAAGGTGAAGGGACCACTGGTGTAGAGAGATGACGATCTTACTGTCAAGAATGTGTACACGTGCATTAATAATCCTCTTGAATCAACATATAGGAATCGTGCTCGTGATTGCAGATTTATTGGTGAGTTGAAGGTGCCATCTCGTATCAGAGTTTTTCTCTAAATGATGCGTAGAGGGCGCAAGATTCAGAAAAGCAGTACACATATACGTTCGGACAAGTCACCGAATACCGAATAAGCGGTATGATGGGTATAAGCGGCTCTACGGTTTTCTCATTTGAAAATAAAAAAATATCTGTAAATAATATTACTACTATGTATCTAAGTGGAATTAAAGAAGATCTAAGGAAAAAACAGTTCACGTTAGATGATTGAGTAGAAGCTTTTTTTTTAGTAATAACGAGGGGGAGCACTCCCAAGATGGGAGTCTCCACACCAAAATTCCATTTAAAAAACCGGGTAGAGTACATCAGCTGGATACCCAGAAATTGTACAGAGCGTTACTCTGAGCTAACACATTTTCATAATAGAAACGCTGCCCCTTGAAGATGACATCATTCCTGCCGAGCCAAATAGCCCACAGCACGGCAAAAGTTCTGGATACATCACCGGAGGATCCAAGCCCCACTGCCCGAATAGAACTCCAAAACTGATCTGCACCGGACGCCTGCACCCATGGCAGCCCCAAAGAGGCCCACACATTCGCCGAAGTCCTGCAGCCGAAGAAGATGTGGTCCGCATCCTCCACACCACCCTCACATCTGTCGCATGCGATGTCCGTCACGCCCAGCAGCCTAGCCCTTCTCACTTTGTCACAGAGCCGATCTCTTCTTAAGCACCACAGGAACACCTTAACCCGAGTAGGTACCTTTGCTGCCCAGATCATCTTCATATCCGCACATAGGGCCTCGTCTCGGTCCACCACACTTCCATTCAACTTCCTATATGCAATCTTTACCGAGAACTTACCATCTGCCCACTCAAAGTGATCATGCTCGCCCGACATCTCCCCGGCAGAGGGAATCTCATCAAGCAACCGCAAATAATCCTGCAATCTCTGATCCGAGAGAGCCGTCAGAAACCTGGGTGCCCCACGAGCCAGAGTCCACCACCTCCGCCACCAGCGCCCCCTTGTCAACGGTGAGCGCCATCAACCTAGGGAAACGGATCGCCAGCCCCCCTCTCCCGTCCAATCATCCAGCCAAAACCTGAGCCGGAGTCCATTCCCCAACCTCGGCCGAAGGCAAGCCCTGAGGCCCGAAATCACGGCACGGATCCCGCTCCACAACGAAGACTCATAACACTTTCTCGCAGCCACCAACTCTCCGGAGACCCCATAGATCGCCCTCAACAACCGCAACACCAGCGAATCGGAAGAGCCCCAAATGCGTACGACCCATTTGGCTAACAAAGCCTTGTTCATTGCTTCCACATCCCTGACTCCCAGGCCACCCTCGGAAACCGGTACAACAAGATCCTTCCACGCCACCAAGTGCAACCCTCTCTTTGCCTGCCTCCCATCTGACCAGAAAAAGGATCTCATCAATGACTCCACCTTCCTTTTGACCCCAACAGGCATTAGACGGGTCGAGAAGAAAAAGATCGGAATGGCAGAGAGGACGTTCTTTAGCAATGTAAGCTTTCCGCCCTTGAACAAAGTTGTAGCCTTCCATCCCTGCAGTCGCTCCTCCATTCTCCGAAGAACGCAGTCCCAATCAGATTTCCTCAGCCTGCCGTCAACCAAAGGCAACCCCAAGTAAGTGATTGGCAGGTGCCCCAGAGGGCAACCTGCCCAAACGGCTAACATGTTACTCTCCTCATCCTGCATCCCAAGGGTAACCAGAGTCGACTCATGCCTGTTAATCTGCAAGCCAGAGAGACATCCAAACATGTCCACCAATACAGTTGCATTGTGGTTCTGCTCCTCCGTCCCCCCCAGGAAGATCAACGTGTCATCCGCATACTGCAGCAGCGGAACGGGGATGTCCCCCAATCTGAACCCCTTGCACCAGCTCTCTTCAACCGCCCTTTGAAACAGTACTGCTAGGCAATCCGCCACCAACACAAAGAGCAGGGGAGCTAGGGGGCAACCTTGACGCACCCCCCTCTGTGGTTGGAACCATCCTTCCTCTGGTCTGCCATTAACCAACACAGAGCAGGAGCAAGTAGTGACACATCTCTTAACCCAAGCGATCCACTTTTCTGGAAATCCTCTTTTCTGCAACGTTACCCATAAGAACTTCCAACTGACACAATCATAGACCTTAGCATAATCAATCTTCCAAATAGCCCCTTTCTTCCTAGACCTCTTCCATTCACGAGTTACTTCCGAGGCGGTCAATATTCCATCTGCCATACATCTGCCAGGAATGAATGCAGACTGAGCCGGTAAGATCACAAAAGACAAAACATCTCTAAGACTGCTCGCCAACACCTTGGCCACAATGAGATAAATGCCATTAGAGATCGAAATAGGCCTATAATCCCCAATCTCTATAGGGTTCTCTTTCTTCGGCAGTAGAAAGATCAAGGCTCTGTTAACCTTCTCAAAACCCATTTTTCCATCCCTGAATTCATTCAGAACCTCCAAAATGTCACCCTTCAGCAGGTCCCAGAACTCCTTGTAAAAAGAGACGGAGAAGCCATCCGGGCCCGGAGCCCCGTCCGCATTCAACTCCCAAATGGCCCTACGCACCTCCTCCTCCGAAAAATCTGCCACCAGCGAGTCACCCTGGGGTCCAGTCAGGGACCCCGCTCCACGAGCCGTCCATCCCCAGCCATAAAAGCGAGTAGAAGCTATTAGTTGACTAACATTTAATCACAAAAAAAAACATTTAGCCATAAAAGCTTTACATATTAGATGATTCATATTGATAAAACTTCAATACACATACATACATTAATGCCTTTTGATAAAACTTCAATACACATACATACATATTTGCAATCAACAACAACAACAGACTTTTTTCCTACATTAAGTAAGGTCGGCTACATGGACTCTTTGCATCCATTCAGATCTATCTTGGGTCATTCTTGGGCTTACATCCAAAAAACTAAGATCCCTTCATATAGTCTCATTCCAACACTTCTTTTTTTTGACGCCATTCCAACACTTCTTAGGTCTTCCTCACCCTCTCTTAGCCGGCTCAACATCCCAAAACTCGCATCTCCTCACCGGTGCATCAACTGACCTCCTATGCAAATGGTCAAACCACCTTAAGCGATTTTCTCACATCCTATCCTCGATCGGAGCTACACTAACTTTCCTTCTGATGGGATCATTCCGAATTCGATCTTTACGTGGGTGTGTGTGGGTGTGTGTCCACACATCCACCTTAGCATTTTCATTTCTGCTATTGGCATCCTCTGCACATACATATTTGCAATACATGAGCAAAATCTCAATCGATATATATTAAAATATTATACGATAAATTGTGTATACTAATGGCGAAGCCTTCTCCCGCATTAAACAGGGTCGGATTCATAGATTCTTGCTCAAATCCATGTTGAAAGATGTAGCTATTTTTTATGTGGGGTGTCAGCTACCTACCAACAACTCCACAAGGAGGGAACATTGCATATACTCGTGTGCGAAAAGGAAAAATAGAATTATTTACTCATCGTACCCATAGAACTCTCTTATATAGGAGAAAAGCTTTATGGAAAAATTACATAAAGTGGACAGAAGGAATATGAAATATAAAATAAAGACAAAGAGATACAAATATCTCAACACTCCTCCTCAAGCTGGAGCATATATGTCTATCATGATTCATGCTCAGCTTGGAACAGCAACGATGAAAAGGACCTCTAATAAAGGCTTAGGTAAACATATCTGCAGTTTGGTCGCCTGAAGCAACGTGAGAAGTGGAGATAAGTCCCTTCTGAATCAGATCCCGAGTGTAATGGCAATCTACCTTGATGTGTTTGGTTCTTTCATGGAAGGCTGGATTATTGGCTATGAACAAAGCGCCTAGGTTATCTCATTGGATGTGCATGGGAAGAGGCATCTTAATAGTTAGGTCAGTCAGGACGGATCTGACCCACATTATTTCCGTGCTCCCTTGTGTCATGGCTCTATACTCTGATTCAACACTAGATCTAGCCACAATTGTATGTTTCTTACTCTTCCATGAAACCAGTAAACTACCTACAAACACAGTGAAGCATGATGTGGACTTCCTGCCCTTGGGGCATACTGCATAATCTGCATTAGCACATCATGTAACTAAAAGAGATGTGTCTCTTCTGAACAGGAGTCCTGCTCCTGGAGAAGACTTCAAATATCTCATAATCATGTTAACTGCATCCATATGAACTTGCCTGAGCTGCTCCGTAAACTAATTAACTCTACTAACTGCAAATGATATATCGGGTCTGGTGATCATGACATATAACAGCTTCCCTACTAGATCGCCATATCGTCTCTTGTCAACCTCCTCAGAGTTGTCATCATAGAGCTTAGCATTAGCATTCATTGAAGTAGTGGCAGGTCTACATCATGTCATGTCCATCTCAGTTAGGAGATCAGTAACATACTTCCTTTGCGTCATAACCATGTCACGTTGATTCCTTGCAAATTCAAGATCAAGAAAGTAACGAAGGTTGCCAAGGTCCTTAGTCACAAATTGTTGTCCAAGGAAACCCTTAGCTGCCTCAATATCATGCGCATCATCACATGTAACAATGATGTCATCCACATAGACCAGAATAGCAACAATACCTCTCTGGGATCTCTTAACAAAAAAAGAGTAATCTGTAGTAAATCGTAGATCTGACAAACCCCTATTATTCAATCAACTCTGAGAGTTTCTGAAAACAAGCCATCGAACTCTGCTTGAGGCCATAAATAGCCTTGTGAAGTCTACACACCATATGAGACTCCCTCAGTAGCAAACCCTAGAGGGTGTTGCATGTAGACTTCTTCCTACATGTCACCATACAAGAAGGCATTCTTGACATCTAACTGAAATAGAGGCCAATCACGTACCATATCGACAGAAATAAGAATCCTCAGTTTAGAGTGGCGAGCGACAGGAGAAAACGTTTACTGATAATCCACTCCATAAGTTTGGGTGAACTTACAAGCAACAAGTATGGCCTTGTATCTGTCTACATACCATCAGTACGATCTTTCATCGTAAACACCCACTTGCTTCCAACAATAGATGCACCAAGGGGAGCATGTACAATACTACACGTACCACGAGACTGTAACGCAGCCATTTCTTCCTCCATAGCCAGATGCCACAGACTAACCTGCAATGCCTCCTAATATGACCGTAGTATCTCTACAGCAGACAAGTCCACAACAAACCTCTGAAACTCCTCTGAGAGACGTGCAAAAGAAACATGGGCAGCAAGGGGATGCAAAGTACATGTAAGCCTATGCTTCCGTAAGGCAATGGGCACGTTAAGATCCTCAATCTCCTTAGTGATCGAGATTGGAACATCTAAAACCTCATATGCATCCTGTTGTAAATGCAAATCACTAGTGCCATCAGTAGAAACCAAGTGCTCAGAACATACCTGGGGAGTGCTAGATGATTGAGGAGGCACATGAGCATGAGGTCGGCGCTAGTAAACCTTTGGAAAACAAATGGGTGTGACAGGTGGAAGTGGTGGTGGTGGAGGTGGAGAAGATGGTGAGGAAGTAGAGCCCGGGGTAGACAAAATCAGAGATAGAGGCATGTATACCTCTTCTCCAGACTCCGAAGGAATCAACTTATCACATGTAGGAGAGAAAAACATAATAGACTCAAAGAAAGTGTCATCCACACTAACATGATAGTACCTACGAACAGGATCAAAACAACGGTATCCCTTTTGAGTCGCGTAATACACCACAAAGATGCACCTGACAGCTCTAGGAGAGAGCTTGTCATGACCAGGAGACGTGTGACGAACAAAGGCAACTGACCCAAACACACGAGGAGTGAGGGAGAAAAGATCCTTCTCGGGAAACACAATCAAGAACGGGATCTTCTCCCCCCAACACAGACGAGGGCATACAATTCACCAGGTAACAAGCAGTTAGAACCGCATCCTCCGGTAGGAATGAGGAGCACGACTATGGATCAAGAGGGTCCTGGTAACATCCAAAAGGTGACGATGTTTGTGTTCAGCCACCCCATTCTGTCGAGAAGTATAAGCACGGGAAGTCTGATAAACAATGCCAAGGGTTCTGAGAAACTGCGAGAGTTGAAGACTACAAAATTCTAACGTATTGTCAGAACAAATATACTTGGCATTCACAGAGAAAAAAATCTTTATTTCACTGATGAAAGATTGAACAACAGGATCAACATCAGACTTGTTTTTAAGAAGGAAAACCCAAGACAATCTGGAAAAATCATCCACGGCAACAAGATAAAATCTATCCCGGATGGTATGAGACACGACTTGGACCACAAATATCAAGATGAATCAACTCAAAAATACTATGACTACTACGACCTTGATGACTCTGAAAGTAGATCGGTGGTGCTTCCCAAGCCGATAAACCTCGCACTTAAAGGTAGAGCGAGGAGAAATCTGAGGATGGACGTGACACAACTTTTGTAGAGGAAAATGACCAAACCGGAGGTGCCACACATAAGGAGAAACTTAATTAGTGTGAAGAGATGAAGTACAAATAAATGGGGACAGGACCAATCTATAAAGATCTCCTTGCTCACGGCCAAATCCAATCATCATGCCAGTAAAAATGTCTGAAATACGAGAGACGGTGGATCAAATATGGCACGATAATGTAAATCCTTTGTGATTTGACTAATAGACATTAAATTGATAGGAAAGCAAGAGCATAAAGAACATTTTAAAGGCGTGATGCTGAAGTTAATTGCACCTCCCCTTGACAAGTGATGGGAGAGTGTGTCACATCTGCTATGACTATGGATCTACCTGGCTGAGTCGATATATATGTACTAAATTGTCCTCTATCACCACAGAAATGATGTAAAGCTCCTAAGTCCATAATCCATTCAGAGAAATCCGCCATGCAACAGCTAGTAAAGGCATATAAGGTACTTGATGTGAATGCAGATGCTGAGGCGGCTACCTCAGAGGATCATGTAGGAGTAGATGACCCGGTACATGCATAATCTCTCTCAGTCGTGCCACAAGCTCATCAAATCTCTAATCGGATGCAGGAGGTGGAATATCAACTTGTTGAGTCTGCTCTACAACTCGAGCTGAAACAGGAAAGGCATGCTTAGAGTAGCATGTGTCCTCAGTATGTCCCGACCGGTGACAATAGGTTCAAGGTTGACGGGGTCGACTGCCCCCTCCCGGCCACGGGTACTACACCCACGACAGGGTCCAGAGCTCCCTCTACTACGCGATGCAGCCATATCCGAGGAGGTCTGAGATCGTTGATTAACTCCACCAGGCGCTATAGAGAGTCTGCTCAATTTGAGGCATGCCTCCTCCATTGGATGTATAGTGGCATCAGTAAGATGAGCGAGCATCATCATATTCAGGATCAAGAGCTGCAAGAAACACTCCGGTCATTACCGAATCTCTGTAGGACTTGAGTTGTTCTGGTGACATGGTCAAAGGGATGAAACCATGAAGCTTCTTAAACATACCCCTGAGAGAAGTGTAAAGGGTATGAGTGGACGTCCATTATGCTTATATGTGAATATATGCTGAAGTTGCAGATTCTTTGACTCATTCTTCGCTGGGGAGTATGTAGCAGCGAGGATATCCCACATCACGTTTACGTTGTGGGCTGACTCAGAATATCATTGGTTATCTCCACTAAAATTGTACCAGACAGCCATACACATGCATATGCATCATCTGCCTCCCACGAGGCGTGATCCCCAGTCTTGTCTTTTGGCTCATCCTATGTGAGGATATGCTTCGTGTTGTTACACTACATTAGGCTCATGAATTGCATGGCCCATAATTCATAATCTGTTCCATCCATTTTGACAATGGGTACCGGACCTTTGAAGGCACCCAAAGATGAAACATCAGCTTTAGAGCCGACTCGATTGTCTGACATGATGACAACAATAATCAAGACAGTGGTTGCAGACAGCAATAACTGTGTCTACACAGTCATACAATAAGATGGTTGTGGGTGTAGACTCATACCATAACATCTTCCATCCGTTGGAAGCCTCTTTGGGTAACTAGGATAGTTTTAGATGATCAAATCATACCCTAGAAACCCAAAAATCAGACTGAACAGGAATCAAATCTTCCTTTTGGAATGATTTTCAGACCTCAGAAAGCGTCGAACAGGGATCCCTAGTATGCCACGAAGCCCCTCAGACTATGGCGGAAGCGGCAGAGGGCAGCTAGGGATGCTAATGGTGGTGGCGGCAGCCCTAGGTCGATGGGGATGGCGAAGGTGGCAGCCTTGGCTGCTGCTGTTGCTCACGGCGGCAGTCTTGGTTGTTGATGTTGCTGCGCAAGGCAGCAGCAGCGATCAACGACGGCGCACGAGGATCTTGGCGGTGGCGGCGTGCGAGGATCTTTACAGTGTGCTAGGGTTTTAGTGGGGTAAGATAGCTAGGGTACAGGCTCCACAATAGGACCGTCGCTCTGATACCATATGGAAAGGAAAAATAGAATCGTTTATTCATCGTAGCCATAGAGCTCTCTTATATAGGAGAAAAGATCTACGAGAAAATTACATAAAGTGGACATAGGGATTAGAAATATAAAATAAAGATAGAGATATACAAATATCTCAACATCATGAGAACAATACATAAGAAAAATATAAAACATTGCATATACATAATGGCATAAAACATAATGGCATAAAGCATTGCAATTGTCTATGAATGCATTGCATATTCTTACAACTAAATGGAGGAAGAGGCGGACCTATGGAGGTAAGCATTTGAATGAGAGGATAGGAGAGTTGGAGATGTTGGAGGCTGAGCCACTAAGGTATTGGAGCAGTGTGCAGTCATATGCAGGATATGCATGGCATAAGCGGGTCGCATATGCACTTAGAGCACATAATGCACCGATTCGTAAAATCGGTTCGGCATGCATGCCACACGGGCATATGCAACCCATATGCGACTTGTGTGGTCGCTTTCCTAAACACTGAAAGGGTGTATATTGACACGAGATCATTGGTCTAGATTGGAACCAAATGGGGATGACAAATGTCCTCTATGTGAGGAGGTTGCGGTAGAGATAGTTGATCACTTGTTTTTCATCGTGAGAAGTATAAAACCATTTGGCGAACATGTAGATCAGATGGGTCCACTGCAATAATTCTGTGAATTTTTGGAACTCAATCTTCCTAGATAGATCTCGTGCAAGTATTGATATGCCCCTCCCATTTGTCGATATCTAAGCGATCCTGTAAAGTATCCCTGGCATTTTTCAATACTTTAATATATTGAAGTGGGCACCTTCGTGTGTTTCCTCCTTTTCTGATCTAAAAAAATCTTAGAAAAATAATCCATCTACTTTGACTCTATATATTCATTTGCCTCCAGTACTCTTTTATCATTATCATTGGTGCACCTAACTTTCATAAGACCCTTAGCTCTCCTCTCCCTCGCCTTGACTATTATCTCTTATCTAAACAAATTTCACATGCGAATACTTCCAAACTTTTTCCTTCATCTCATGAAATGCCTTCATCATTTTTTTTACACTTGACAAGTTATCATAAGTAATATCAAGGGAGAAAGCTTTGGAACTCTTCTTTTTCATTCTAAGTTTATCTTCTACATTATCCCTCCATCTAATTTCCTTATGTTGATATAAATCCCTTAGGCATACGGAAAACCTCCAACAGCAAATTTCCATGTGTTGATACCAATCCCTTAGGCACGCCTAAAACCTCTTTAGCATATACAAATTTACAATATTTAAAAAAAAATAAGAATCCAATCAGCTTCTCTTCGCATATTTTCTCTAAAGCACTATATTTCCCTTTTGAGATATGGTCCATGTGTAACCTCCCAGCGAGTCGTATGTCGGTAATCTCCCATGATAAGGGAAATCACATTTAACCTCCGAGGATTTGTAGTGGAGTAGTTCAAGGAGTAGGACCTCGAAGCCGTTCGGGGAGTAATACCATTTTTCAAGTTGATATCACCATCAACAAATCACGTTCTTCGTGTGCGTACAAGGACCTCGCATTCCCCTGGATCTTTTAAAAAAAGAACCAAACACAACAATGAAGTAAATTTACACTTCATAATAAAGAGCAGGGCAGGTGATCAACAACATCCTCACCACAAGTTCCTGAAGCAGCATCCTCAAGGCATTTTCTAGTGATTGATTTTCATCTTGGATAAGTACAGTTTGCCTCTGTTACAGAAAAGCAAGATCATTCATAATATCATACAACAGAATCACGAGCTACAACAGGATGTAAAGAGCTGGCACAATACAGCCATTTCTAAAATAGCAAAATACCTGAGGCTTTATAGCTTCTTGCACAGTCTGAAGAGCAAAATTTGCCGCTGGCCCGTGCTGGAGTATCGCATTTTTAAATGCTTCCTGGTTCAAATGAAAACTAATAAGTGCAGAAAAACAATGCACTTTCAAGTACCCATAACTGAAACTTCAATTAACCATCAGACAGAAACATATTGCTTTATGCTCAGGGTTTGACAGAGGTTTAAGATTTTATTTTATATGTTACACTAAGAATTGATGGCATGACATATACTAATAAACACATTGTCACTGTCTAAATCTAACATCGAAACTATTTTCTATCTTCCTCAGTGTTTGTATTTAAAAAAATAGTGACCTGTCAGGAATCAGTAATAATCCCGCTTGGGGTTAAAATACCGGAAATTACAAATGCCAAGATAGAAGTAATACTTGATATTATTAGAAATACCCAGAAAATATCATATTCATGGAGCATAAACATAGATGCACCCCTATTAATGTGTACTATGCTGAATTTAGTCTATTTGGATAAGAACTTTTTATCCATTCAAAACTTGCTAGGTGAATAAGAATTTTTTTTAAACCACACATCTTGTTTTCCGTAGAACATGCTTAAAATGAATTCAACAGAAGAATTCCGCTTATATTTCAATTCTATTGTAATTAGAGTATGCATATTATGCTTTTACACAAACAAAGCTTTCTCGCTTTTTTATAATTTTATTAAAATAATAAAATAAAACTACAAATCCAATTCTATAAAATTATTTATAGGAAATATAAAAAGAACATAAGAATATAAATTTTTTAAACCAAAAGAGGGGGAAACACGGTGTGGTGTCCGTCCCAAATTTATTTAATTAAAGCTCATAAAGACTTACAAAACCAAAACTTGAGGAGAGTCTTAGACTGGAAAATTACATTTTCGGCATAGAAGCAATGAGAAGAGACGAGGGAGTTGTTCCTAGCTAACCAAACCACCCAAACAGTTGCAAGAGGTCGGACAAGATCCACTCTTGGCCAATCCTTGGCCTCAAATAATGAATTCCAAAATGAGTCCAAGTTCTGACTTGTTATCCTGCCATACAGGCAAAGCTTTCTCACAGTTGAACAAAAGGTGATCCAATGTTTCAATCGGTGTCTCACAAAGGGGGCATCTATCAGAAATAATTGCAAACGATCAGGTAGAATGATGTCTAGTCATGATGCGTTTTCTACGGAAAAGCCACATGAAGAACCCGATTCTAGTTGGCAGCTTCATGCTCCAGATAAAACTGCAATCACGAATCAAAGTATATGTCCTTGACGAAGGTGGTCTACTGATAGCATTATAGGCACGCTTGACGGTGAAAGGGTCAGATCTCCACACCCAGTGGTACTACCCAAAGGTGGGCTCGTCAACCTGTCTGATCGAATCCAAGAGTAGCAGAAACACTTCAAGGTGTTGATCAGAGAAATTCGTCAAAAATCGAGGCATCCAGGTTCTGTCCACACAACATTCTGCCACCTTTGCATTACGATTAGTTGCCAAAGCAAACAAACTAGGAAACAAGAGGAGAGCGGACTGGCCCCCGACCAATTTTCAATCCAGAAAGAAAAGGAATTACCATCTCCTAGGGATGGACGAAAGAGATCCTGAAAGCGAGGTAGTACCGATCTGATCCCATTCCAGAAGGAAGACGACCTGTAGGTATGGAGTTGAGGAGACAAGAACTGAACATCAATAACATAAATCTGGTGAATGAGTCTGCAACACAGATTTTCGCTTTTGCCCCAAATCATGCTAACCCACTTAAGGAGAAGGGCTTCATTCATAGAGTCTAAGCGTAATATCCCGAGACCATCATCCTCAAGAGGCAGTATAACCGTGGACTAGTTAACCAGGTGTATCCCATACCCCTCCTGGCCCATCTTCCCCCAGAGAAAACACCTCATAAGCATCTCCAAACGACGCCTAATACCAACAGGCAGCAAGTGCGATGAAATGAAGTAAATTGGGATGGTCGATAGCACCGCTTTCATGAGCACCAAATGACCCCCAGAAAAGATCGACGCTTTCCATCCTGAGAGCTCCTTTTCCAACTTCTCAATGATCGGGAGCCAGTCCGCCAACTTAAGATTACCGACCGAAAGGGGAAGGCACAAATAGCAAATCGGCAACGAGCCTCTCCTAGTGCCAAGTGCAGCACAACAGACACGAGAATCATCATCCGAGTACCCAAACGGAACGGGAGTAGACTTCCCATGATTGAGTACCAGTCCAGAGAGTTTCCCAAAAATCTCTCTTGTATAGGTCATGCCTCTAACCTCCTCAACACCCCTATTAATAAAGAAAATTGTATCGACAGCGTATTGCAGCAGGGGAATAAATATCTCCTCAGACGTGTAACCCCTCGAAATCTCACTTTGCACCACATGGGTCACCATGCAAGCAAGCACATCGGCTGCGATCACAAAAAACATTGGCACCAAGGGCAAGGGACATCCCTGTCTAACCCCACGTTATGGATGGAAAAACCCACACTCTGGTCTACCATTAACAAGAACCATGTAGGAAGCCATGGTAACATGTTTCATCCAGAAGATCCACGTCTCAGGGAAACCATGCCTCGCCTTCGCCATCCATAAGAAATGCCAATCCACAGTGTCATATGCCTTGGAGAAGTCAACTTTCCACAACATCCCTTTCGACCCATGTCTTTTCCACTCCGCTATGATCACAGTTGTCATAACTAGGCTATTAGCAATTTGCCTTCCCAGAATGAATGCACATTAAAGCGGTGATATGAGGTGCTCCATCACACGATTCAATCTTATAGCCAAGACCTTAGCCACAATCAGATAAATAGAATTAGATAGGTTGATGGGCCGAAAATCCTCAATAGCCTCGGAGACATCCTTCTTTGGAGAAGGAAAATTAGCGCCTTATTGAGCTTGTTAAAGCATGCATTGCAACTGGTGAACTCCTCCACCATGTCAACAACCTCTCTACCAACGAGCTCCCAGAAACCACGAAAAAAGAACATGGGGAAATCCTCCGAACTACGAGCACCATCCGCATTAAGGTTCAAAACCGCAACCTTCACCTCCTCCGCAATCACCATCTGAGTCAAATGACTGGCATGTTTCTCTGTCAATGGAGGCCCCACGCCCCGACCATCTCCAACAATCGAACGTATTTGGTTATGTATGCACCTCCCACTAGCAATTCTATGAAAATAGATTGTATTTGCATCGCCCCCCTTCAGCTATAAATGCCAAGATCTTTTTTTTTTGAAGCCAAGAAAAAGGGAGATACACTCAGTGGTGTTCACCCCAATATATTAGAAATAAAAAAGAGGGTCGAAAGTACAAAAAGCGAGAAGGCCATACAAGGAGGCAAGAGAGCCTCCAGTCAGGGTGATTAAACACACAAAAAGAAAATTAACTTCCACTCCAGTCGTCCACCAGTCCTGCAGCGCGAATGATCACGTTCTCCTTGTAAAAGCGTTGCGCCGAGAATATGGCATCGTTCCGACCAAGCCAAATCGACCATAATCTTGCCACCGGAGTCAAGATGCCAAGATCTTTGCTTACATTCTGTCACACTTTTCTTGTCTTCATCCGGAATAACTTTTTTGTGTAGTCGATCTGTCCAAGAGTCCAGTGTGGGTGAGATCTCTAACATCCTCAATGCCATCCAACATGGCGAGCTCTGCCTCTACTCCCGCGTGATGGGCCCTACGTAGTATCCTAACCTCCTTCTTGAAAGCACATCTGCTTGCGAAGAGATATCAACTTTTAACATAGCCTCGACGTCGCAGAGCCATAAACCACTGTTGCAGACTAGTGGTTGACGACCAACTCCCAAAGGACTTCCTCTTGAAGCCACGCTCTCTCAAACCTAAAAAAACCCGTGGAGGGGAGATATTGCCCGAATCCCAAAGGAGGGGAGTGTGATCCGATCACGTATGCATCCTGGAAATGGAAGTGGAGAGCGGGAAAGCGTCCAGAAGCTCCGAGGATGACAGAAAATGGTCTACACAATACTGGGAGCCCGAATTGCGCAAAGTGAACTTAGTATCTGAAGCATTGATCACATCCAGCTCAAGATCATCAATCCGCAAAGTCGGCCGAGTCCGGGCCCTTCCAGACAGTCTCTTCTCAGCCAAGCCAAAGCACTGAACCACTTACCAATATTAGCAGTGAAAACAAAAATCTTAAAGTGCGGATGTGGTTGATCTTTCGATTTATTTAATTATAACTGTGTCTGCGTGTGTGCGCTTATAAACTTTGGTATCACGAATCCTTGGTCCCCTATATATAGGAAGGAGGAGATTTCAGTCACCGCTTTGTCTCTAAAATCTAATACCGGAAATCGCTTCCGAGCGCACCGATGACAGATGTTAGCCCTACAACAGTTAACGGGCGTGTATACGCGGGGGGAGCGGTTAATCGAGGGTTAAAATGAGAGAAGGAGAGAGAGGCCTCACGGCGATGCGGTCGCGCTCGGCATGGCAGGAGACGGGAACGGAAGCGGGCCGGTCCTTGGCGTGTTGGTGGAGAAGGATGCGAAGCCCTGTCGGCACGTCCGCCATTCTCTAAAACTTCCGGTCGACTCTCACGACCCACCGAGACGGAAAGAACTGCGCCTATTCGTTTGCTCTGCAGTAGTTCACATGCACGGAAGCACCATTCCGAGGTTTAAGTACCGATTTAGGGCGCCTGTTTTGCAAGAGGGTTTATTGGATAAATGATGTCTGTGTTTGGGAGGAGTAATTCGCGATGAGTACGTGGTTGATCCTCTTTTGCCTTTTTGCAACCAAAAAAGGATATAATATTTTTTAGTCGAAAAAAATACATGAATTAAGTTGCAGAAAGGAGAAAGCAATTTTTTTATTATTTATCGTAGGTAGAAGAGACGTCTTTAGTTAAAACAAAGCCGCCTCTATAAGAGACGGTTCTAAGCTAAAGCCACCCCTTCAAGCGGTGGATCTGGGCTAAAGCCACCCCTTCAAGAGGCGGCTCTGGGCTAAAGCCGCCCCTTTAAGAGGTGGCTTTGGCCCACAGCTGCTTCTTGAAGAGGCGGATGATGAATCTCAGATTCATCACTCTAAAAGTCATGAACTAAGCTCAAATCACTAAAATTCATTGGCATTTCTTGATTTATATTGCATAATTAGCATCCATACATGTTTTGATCATAATTGCATTTTATCACTCATTTTTGCACAAAATACGAAGCCAAAAATCCCAGCCAAAATGACCTGTAAAATAGCCTAACTTCCATTCATTTTTAATTAATTCATGCTAACTCCAAATGACTTGAAACCACCTTTTGTGCTCATATTACTAACAAGAATAAATGAAAATTACAAAAAAAAACACTAGCCCAAATAAGTGGACCAAAAATCCAAACCCTAATTGCAGGATTCTCGGACAACAACCTTGATATCTCCCTCATACAGTGTCTAATTTGATCCTACTTTGAACTAATGTCAAATGCCTTCAAAATAGGACCAAGTTCAAGTGAAACAGAGCTCATATGTAAAAGTTGGGTTTTGGGCCTCTTTTGTTTATTTTGTGTTTTAGCGGTTTTTGTACATAATTAACTCATTTTATTTTATTTCTTTTTCATTTGTCATCTTTGATAAAAGTTTTATTAAAATGCACAAAAATCCAAATCCAAACTGAGCTTGAAACCAAAGAAATTATCTGAGTCCAAGTCTTCACTAACTGTCTGTACAAAAATTGCCTTTTCACATTTTATTTTATTTCATCTTTTTCTTAAGTAATAAAAATCGAAAAATAGATTCATGTGTAAATATTTATCTTTGATTTTATCATATTTTTCTGGATTTTCATCTGGTTTAAAAATAATAAAAAATTTATAAAACTCAAAAATCAAGATATTATATGTACTTGAGATACCCCAAAAATATCACTTTGTGCAAATGATACATTTTGGTTTTGATCTCCTTACGAAACTTGTAGCTCTCGTCGAGAAGAGCAACTATCGTGAAGAAAATTTTTCGATCCGAGGTCGTTTGCTATTTCCTTTTGATTTATCTTTGTATTTTATTTTTTGATTTTTCTGGAGCTGACACGTGGCAACTCCTGGAGCTACCACATGTCACCCATTTTTTTGAGTTATTTAAATTCATTTTTATAAAAATAAAACAAAAGCCACGCACGTGCAGCGCACGTGCCTCCTGCGTGCATGCCCTGCACATGCTCCACCCGTCCTTCCACTAGATTCCACGTGGACGCATCAAGGACGTCCGATCTCAGCTGATCGGACGGCCCCTGAGCGTCATTCTCCTTTGTAGCCTTTCCCAATTGGGAGCTATGCGGCGTTGTCGTCCCTCGCGATTCGAGGCACCGCCCTCCCCGCATCCCCTCTCCGATCTCCAATCACCAAATCAGATCTCCAGCTCGTCAAATCACCATCGCATACCTCATCCCAGATCTTCATCGGATCTCGTCGAATCCATCTCCCTCCACCTTCCCGATGCTACCACGGCTCACGCTCTCTCTGATCTTCAATCCAATCCCTTCGATCTCGTCTCCGATCTCCCCCATCCTCGCCTCTTCCGTCCGTATTTAAACACCATCACTGATCCCCCTCCAAAGCATCCGTGATAGCCTCAGACATAGACGAGGAGACGGCGGTGACAGAGCCGCCTCCTCCACCTCCTTCGTCGGTGAGATACGGTCATCCACTAAGACCATCACATCGATGTCATCTTCGCACGAGCTGCTGCTTTGCTCCGGCGCACAATGCCATTGAGCCTAATTACCGTCAACGACTTCCGCTTCGCTACTGGTCAACCACGCCAGTTCTACGTTGTACGTTACCACCTGGAGCAAGAGGTTCCTCCTGTCGCTCCTCCGATTTTGCCCACCGGAGCCACCGCCTGAAGCCCCCGCTACTCCGCATGCACCTTCGACTTCGCTCCCGCTACATCCATAGTTATATCCCAACGCCAGCCACCAGGCTCCTTGCCCGAGACCTTCCCCACTTCTCTGCCCTTGACGACCGAAGCCCCGTCAAAGGATGCATGCGCTTCGTCGAGCCACCACCGAGCGGGAGGCCCGAGGCCCTCCTCGCGTGTGCGGCATGTGATGGGAGGGGACTTCTTGCGCCAAGCCCCCTAGATCTCCCAAAATCCCAAAAGCGCCACGGAATCACCCCCTTAGATTTCAATAATTACACTTTAGTCCCTACTCTGCATATTTTTATTTTTAATTATTTGTTGTAATTGCAAATAGACCTCTGTGTTCCCCCTTTATTTGAACCTCTACATCGCATCATTTTATTTATTAAAAATAAGCATTTTGTTCTACAATTTATTCTCTACATCATGTCATGCTTGTGATATTTTTGTGGTTTGTGATTAATTAATAATTAATTATTTTGTAGAAAATTACATATTGCATATTTTACCCATTCTGTGTTTTGAAATTCATAATTAATTAACCATTAATCTAAAAATTGCCAACAATTCAGTGATTCGAGGATTAATTGTGTTTAACATTGTGCCCAAAAAAAATTGAATTTGCATGCATGGTTTGCTCTATAAAAATCATTTTGCATATTTCGATGTTTGATTTTTAATAGGTATTAAATCTAGTATTTTTAAGGTTTAATATTTTTCTAAGATCAATCACTTAGTGATAGATCTTAGATAATTTTATCCCTTGAAATAAATAGTTTTTAATATTTATTATAATTAATTGTTGAAATTCACTTCGTTTGCATTCATAAACTCATAAAAATTATCTTACATCCAAACATTCCAAAAAAAATGTTGTGCATTCATTTCATCATGGCCAAATTTCATAATTTCCAGAGATCGTTTGATTGAAAATGGCTTTTTAGTCCCTAAAATTGGTCTCATTTACATTTGCATCCCCAAATTGCATTAAAAATAACAAAAAAATACTGTCTCGAAATCCGTACATAAAATTTGATAGACAAAAGTCTAAGTTGTTCCTTTACCTCCTTGAGTTCAACCTTGGAACTCACCCGAGTAAAATAAATATAAAACCACATTGACTAAAAATTGATTGATTTCTTGTAGTTATTTCTTGATCGATTATGAATTGCCGTCTACAACGAAACGACACATTAAAGCTTAATTCATGCAAATTAACTTAAGGTTTTCACAGCTCATCAGATGGCGATGTTGCCGGAGAGGCAAACGACTTATATTTTGTCTAAAAAATTTTGTTCGATTTTCCACATTCGGGTCGTTTGAACCTTGATTCTTCACTGTATATTTTTCATTTTTTCCTTTTATTTTTTTTGCATTTACTTTATTTTTCATCATTTATTTTCTTGTTTTATTTTTGATTAATTTTTGTGTCACTCTCTTACATCATCTCTCTTATTTTTCTTGCGAGGTACCCGACATACGTGGAGCAGTTTCTCACAAAAACCGACGCATCTTCACTAACGCCTGAAAAATTGTAAATGAAATTAAGATCGAGTCGAGTCGTGAGAGAGCGTAAAGTCTAGGATTTATTTTTCGGTAATTTTAATTTCTGTAATTAAATCGCTCATTTATAACGGTGTCCGTTTGGACCCTTGCGTGTGTAACAAGACCTTAAATTTTTTCTGTGCTGTGCCGTGGCTTGTTTCACTCTCTAGTGAGGGTGGGACCTGACTTGAGTGTCTCGTAGGTTAGACATGCACATACAGCTATTAGAGCTTTTAAATTTTTGATTGTGCTCGTAGAATCTAAGACCACACTTCACATTAATTAAGACGCACATTAAATCGTTCAATTTAGTCAGATTCAAATCAATTCCCATCTAATAGAACTTTCTGCTAGATGCGGTTTTTATCAGCTTGCATTCATCTAGAATAATCTTTTAAATTCTTGTATTGCATCCCACATGGAGATTGCGAGGAATCATTGTAAGACTTCTATTTGAGCATACATCATTGTTTCACGTGCATCCGTCTTTCTCAAATTTCTCCCTCATGTTTTGTCACATAATTTTAAAGGAAATTGGGACTGGACGGTAGACGTGTATTTGTTCTCACCTAATTTTTCAGTGATCACCTGATTAAAATTGGGACTGCTAAATATAGCCGACTTTAATTAATCTATAAAATCACACTACAAAAAAGGCGGGATTAGCATGCACATAAATGCTCGTTATGTGCACGCCTAGTGCCCGCCATGTGCACGCTCGAGTGGTGGGCGAGCACATGTGCTCGTTCAGGGCGTGCTCGCTTTTATGAGAGTTGCTCTGGCTGGTGGGCGAGCACATTGGGATGCTATGTGCTCGCCCGTTGTCGGGCGTGCACAGATGTGCTCGCCGAAGTGATCGCCCCTATTAAATATGGCGATCAATCACGGAGCACCTGGCGAGCACATGTGCTCTCCCAAACTGATTTCCAGGAAAAAATTATACATGTTCGACGGGGTTTTGACGTCCTGTCGAACCTGTATAGCCTGCCAATAAACCACTGCAGGTACTTATAAGAGCTCCCTAAGGGTATATATATTATAGCAGTTCGTTAACTAAGATAACTAGCACTGACAAGTGAAAGTCACGCAATATACATGAACTTAGAAATAAACACTCAAATTTAACATCTAAATATTACAAATATATGTTTGAAGCAACAACGACAAGTAAATTACAACAAATTATATTATCAAAGTTCATATAAATTAAAAGACGTGCTAAAAGTTTAACAACAATACAAGTCAAAACCAACAAAAATTTACTTCTTCTTTGATCTAAAAAATTTAGACATTAAACCCTACTTTGATTTCTTTTTTTCCTTCTCCTTTTATTTAAACCTCGCATACATGCGTGCGTCTTCTTCAGGGTTGTTCTCCTCCTCCTCTTCGTCATCATATTCAATCTCTTCAGGTTGAGATGCACGCCCTTGCGACCTATATTATATATGGAAGATATATATCTATTACTTGCATTTTGTAGATATAGAGATATAAAATTATTACTCATTCTATAAGCAGAATACTTACATGTATGCCGTGAACTCTTCTCGGAGCTTCGTCACCTGATCCACCATCATCGCCATCTGCGACTCCATTGGAATTGATGATTGGGACGGATGTGGTTGTGTATACTACGGCTGAGAGTATGCAGAATAGGAGTGACGATGTTCCTCCACATAATATGGAGGAAGACCACTAAGCGTCTGCTTCCTGTTCGCCACAACGTCCATCTCCTCCAACACCTTATAAGATTTTCATTGTTTAATATAAAATTATATATTAGAAATGAGTATAGTAAGATAATATTTATCTATACATGCTTCCAGATCGTTTTATCAAATGGTGGTTGCTCTCCAGTTGGATCGACACCCTATTTTTCTGCAGATAGTGCCAAATAACGATCCTGAAATGCAAAGTTTAATATATATAAATGAGTGATAATATATCATTGAATTGCAAATAAATTGATAGACTTAATAACAATTCTCCTGCTTCAGGAATGGACCGTTGCGACTCTCCTTCTCTCCCACTCATGTGGGACCTCGACCGCCACTCATGAAAAGAGGGTTCCCTTTCCAACCTAGCTGTCTAAAAAAAATTTAAGATGTAATAACAATATTGCATTATATTAAAGTAGATCTCCAAAAATAAATTTTAAATCGTAATAACATCTCCGCTCTAATCTGATTGTGGCTTTTAGAGCCACTTGTCGACTTAATCCTTTATTTTTGGCGATTTATCCTTCCCGCCGTAGATCTTCTTCCAAACTCTGCATCCGCAATGAATGCATCACATAAATCCGCTCATCTGCAAGGATTATGTTGTGATTATTTATTATTTTAAAAAGTTTATTATAAATTATTTGACAAATACAATACCTATCCTCCGTACACCATGTTGGCGGGAACCTCTTCATCTCCTCAAAATTCATCTCCTCACATCTCGTCTTCGCATGCGAGTCTCTCCTTGCCTTGAAAAATGTATAGCTCATTCTCTTTTCTGCCAAACGAATGAAGGCTCCACGATAAGCCTCCTTCCCTAGACCAGAGCCAAGGCGAAACCTACTCTGAAAATTACAACAAATTATCAGATACAAAAAACTTGACCAAAAAATTCTGTATCACTTCTTAGAAATTTTTCTTACCAGAAAAATGACAAACGGTCTCTCCTGTTCTGCAGCAGGGATGCGACACCATCTAAATTGCATGGAAGTCAAGTGTGTCTTTATTATGTTGGTTATCTTTTTGCTACCTTGTTGCTATTCAAAAAATCACTGCATTTGCTAAAAATTTTAAATATGATACAATTTATAAATATTTGGAAAATTTTTAATGATAAAATCTATAAAAAATTTACCTCCCATCCGCCGTAACTTTTAACAAAGGGTGGGATGTCGAAGTCTGTTCAACTGCAGTAGGTAAAGGCACGGAGGTGCTCGAACGTCCAGAAGAAGGAGAGTCAGAACCCATCGATGTTCGTGCTGGTATGGGGACCTGGACTGGAAATCCTGCAGGGGCTGCTGAGGTAGATGGTTCTCCATAGCCTCCTACATAAAAGGGTGGCATAGGATAACCAAGAGACTCTTAGTAGGCTATCACCCGGCGGACCTCGTCAGACTGTGAATCAAGAACAACATCCGAGGTGGGCTGCCTACTGGACGAAGGTGTGTCTGAGGAAGATGGACGATTGGATCTATGTGATCAATGCGCCCCGCCACGTCCAAAACCTGTCATGACTGTAATAATGATGTAATAATTAATTACATATTTATTACTTAAGATTTTAGTTAATTCGATTATAATTGTGTAATAAAATCTTTCTCGATATTTTTTCCCACTCTTACTAGCTTTCTGATATCTTGACTCATTACATTCAGGACACCGTTGTAAATGTTGGCGTTCACCGTAATATAAAATATGGTGATTTATGCATGAGTCTATTTTAACTTCCGCTAAACCCATCTTCCGCATCATCTTTTTTATTTTGTAATAATTATCAGGTAATTCTGTATATTCTGGTAACATTTTTTTAATAATCCTCAGCATTGCATCAAAATTATGATCGGTCATATTATACTCCATTTTCATCGATAGAAGATCCGAAACTGCAGAAAGTTTTGAATATATCTTGCAACCCAACCACAATGGCTCTTCTGCTTTTTTCAACAGTTCGTAAAATTCTGCAGACTCTCCATATGGTTCCTCATCATTTAAAAAAGTAGCATTAAATTCTGGACCCGCAACGTCCATAACCATATCTGCAAAAGGATTACTATTGTCAGCTTCTTCCGCATCATTCATACTGTCCTCAAAATCCTCACCATGCCTCCACCAAATCTGATATCCTTCCATGAAACCCATTCTATAAAGATGTAACTGAGTTTCATCTTTTGATCTCTTCCTCATTAGACGATATTTATTACACGGACACAAGATAGTTCCATCTGAATCCACGATACGGGAACCTTGTGCGTAAGCAAATTGTATAAATTCCTGAATACCTCTTTGAAAGGTATCTGTTGTACGTCCATCTACTACACGGTTGTACATCCACTCTCTATTTGTCATATTGATGAACCTGAATTAAATAATTTATAATGTCAAATCTAGGAAATTGAGTATATCTAAACGTGTCCCATTATCTAAAAGATGAGAAGAGAAGTGTATTAATTATGTTATCACTTGAGACTATCCATAAGGATTCAAACTTACTAAAAGATGATCGTTGTCATAAGCATCTTTATTTCTAACGAAAATTCGGAAGCATAACCCTGCACCTCTCCCGTATACCTCATAAATCAATCACAATTAACTTTCAAAATAATCATATTAGTGATTATTTCGATAGTAAACTATGATTGATTTGGTATACCGAAGAGGAAGGGGTTATGAACTGAATTTCCGTAAGAAATAAAGAGCTTGTGAGAACGATCACCTTTTAGTAAATTTGAATCCTTACGGACCCCTTAGTCTGGGATCTCCGAACTAAGGAAAGCTAATATAAATGTAATACTTTAATATCACTTTACGTCATACATTTGTACGTGCTAAAAATGAGACTATAAAATTATCTTAAAATATTTATTCATTTATATTAGCCGAGCAATTACATAAATTTGGTTGGTTAACGATGGGGATAGGGATAAGTGTGATCCTAATTTAGTGCCTAATATAGTGCTTGGGTCACTAAGAGTTGAGGGGCACCTGCAAAAAAAATTCAAACCTACAAAATCAAAATCCACGACCATTGGTCTGGGATAAACATGCCAAAGTGAGTCCAATAGTGCTGTGAAAAAATAAAAAAAATAACACAGTTAGAGTTGATCAAATCCTCCAATGTGTTGCACACGCCTCCCGTTGTGCAGGGCCGCACACCACCCGGTGTGGAAGGACGCACTGTGTGTGAAGGATTTTGTGTGATTTAATATTCTAATTAGTGATTAGCGTTTTAGCCTTATAATTAGCCTAACTATAAGTTAATGTGATATACTTGGTCACATTAACTAGAATTTAATGTGATAATAAATTATCATAAAAGAAACATTGGTGTATATCATATATCATATCAACACGATATGAAATTTTCGAACTATTATTAATGATGTTCATCCTATCTAATATCTACACTATTGAAGTTGGCTAACTAATGTTATTCACAAGTTATCATAACTAATCTTTTTAAGAAAATTAACAATACGAACTAGTCTAGATGTTGTAATGGACATTTTATCATGTATACTTTACAAAGTCTAAACATAATGTTGGTTGAGGTATTTTATCGAACACCTACAGGGCATAAAAATATACATATTATTGAGACAACCACAATCGAAATAACAACATTATAATGATCCACTATTATCCTAAACATGTAAAAAACATTTAAACTATCAAAACAATAGACTATGTCCAACAAAAAAATCAAAAAAGTTGAAACCCTAAACTATCGAAACAATACAAATATCTAATCAAATCTTAAAAAAAGAGAGAGGAGGAAGGATTATACTGAATGGTATATGTATATCTACTCGAAACATGAAAACGACGGGCGCCGGTGTCGGGGCGGAGGGGTGGCGGGTCGCCGGAGGGGAGATTTTGGGGAAGGGATGCGTGAGAATGAGGAAGAAAGGGACGCCCGAGGTTCTGTTTACGGACCTGGGCGAGCACACTTACGTGCTCGCCAGGCAGTTGCCAAGTGCTCGCCCAAAATTTACCAGGCGCTAAAGTTATCCGCGCAAAGAAATTCAAGTGGGCGAGCACATGTAAGCGAGCACATGTGCTCGTCCAAATTGGTAATCGAGCCGCTCCACATAATTCAAACGGGCGACCCCCATGGGCGAGCACATGTGCTCTTCGTATGCTCGCCCATAGTTGAGCGAGCACATGTGCTCGCCTAGTGCACGCCAATCCCGTTTTTTTTTGTAGTGTCAATATTTTTTGCGAGAGAGCAATCCCGACCTTGGATTCATTTATTTGTCTAAACGAGTGAGAGACGACACTTAAGGTTAGAGCCCAGCTCTAAAATTTTCGTTCAGGCTACTGATTCTAAAAATGATTAGCTACTTCTCAGTGAGGAAATAATGGATAGTCGGTAAACGGTCCGTATTTCTTTAGCAGAGTGGGTGGTTTAAAGGACATTGTGTAAGGCTCCGTCCTTAAGTAATACGGTAGCTGTTTTACGGTCTGTACTTACACCCATACTGGCTGAAAGTGGATGCAACTAGTCGTAAGAATTCGGGCCAGTCTTTAAGAACAACACCTAACAACTCGCTAAATTTTTTCCAAGATTGAATTTATCACAAACTAAAATTGAAAATATAATCTGCCGGACTCTTGTGGCTTCATTGTGTGAGTTGGTGAACCAGTGGTTTGATTTGTGTTTGCATTGGTGTGTGTGAACCATTTTCGAAGATAAAAAACCGCACACTTATGCCATCACTCTCCTTGATAAAAAAAATTCTTGTGAATATCCTGTACACTTGCACCAAGATCAACCATGTCGATTCATCATCATTAACCTCCTTTGACAAATACATGACAATGGTCCGAGTATCCCTCTGATCTATACTACGAAAATGAATTTATTTCGGTTAGACCCAAATCCTCAAATTCCCCTTCTGCTAGATATCCTCTTACATTTGCAGAAGACACTCACCCTCGAATGAATCCAATCCAATCTACAATTCCTAATCATCCGACTGAATTCAACATTTCATATGTGCCACCTTCATCGGCCTTTAATACACAAGATCACTTGCCATCCTGGATTGAACCATCTTATTCCCGATTTTCTCACTGAAACTAATGAACCATTCACTTTTGAGACTCATGATTTGCCGAGAGAGCAAACCCAACCTCCTTCATTATTTCCTCGCAATCCCATTGGGACAGGTCCACAATTCACATAAATGCATTCAGACTAGACCATAGGGAATAATATGATAGCCCGATCAAATCTCAAGGAGAGGTCCGCACCTAATGATCAATGAGGTTGGATTGACCATACGATCAAATCCCTATTGACCAACCCGAATACCACTCCTTCGATCAGCCTACACATACATAGGACCAGATTGATGATATCGACACATATGAACCCTGTACGACTCCCTTATTTGGGGATACGATCAATCATTACCATGGAAGTAGACTCTACTCAAATCAACATTGCATGCCCGAGTCACAGTATGTTGAGTATGAGACCTACAGATTCCCGCAAAATCCTTCCACTAAGCAGACCCCTTCCATCATTTATGAGGAGAAATTTTCAGAAAATAACAATCATATATTAGATAGTCCAAGAGAATCTCCTCTCAGCTCATACAGGAAAATGGAAGATGAAATTACTGAATCTCAAATTCAAAAACAAGAACATACACCGGCTGCTCCCACGATTGATCATGAAAAGATTTTTGAGGATGATATTTCCAGGATAAATAAGAGATGTGATTTAGTGGAGGATAAATTTAGAAAGTTCACCGACCGACTACTTTCACTCTATGGTAGCTCAGATATAAAAATGGATGAGGAAAATATGGGATCTCATGTTTAAAATTCTGAGGATATTCGGAAACCTAGAGAGTATTATCACCTTAGGGACGATCACGACAGCGACACCTCTGCCTATTACTCCCCTAGGGATAAATCTGATTCTGACTCTGACTCTGACTCAGTATATCAAAACTCCTCATCTGGAGAACACACCACATACACACACCACACAGAAAATACTAGAAAAATAAAAATATTCTAAAATAATCAAAAAATTGAAAATCCAGAAAAAATACATAAAATTGAAACTGAAGAAGATCTGAAGAATTTGGATCCTGCTGTAAGGGAAGCACTAGAGAAAAGGTTGATTTTTGAACTTCCCTTGATACAGGCCATTGAACACTTTCCCAACCTTAAAGGATTTGTAATGAGCAAATTACTGATGAAAAAGTCGAACAGGATAAGAACGAAGACTGAAAGACATATCTTGTCAATGGCCACCTCCTTGGTGTTGAGGAGAAAACCAAGAGCCGCATAGTGAAGCGGTTGCCCATATTTGACTGTGGAATCAAAGACACCACATTTACCCATGCTCGAATCGAGGATGACTCACCAATCAATATCCTCCCGACCTCTGTATTTGACAAACTCAAACTCGGACCTATCAGGAAAATAAGAGAGATCGTTCAATTGGCTGATTGATCTATAAAGCAGTCGAGAGGAACAATTTCTGTCATCATTACATTCCAAGGTGCTCCGCTCAAAGTGGACTTCACAATCATTGATATTGAGCATCAAGAAGAATTCACCCAGTCTCCAATCATTCTCGAAAATCCATTCTTGGTATTGGCTAAGGCAATTATTGAGTGTGAGACTCGGGAAATCAATTTTACAGTATCGGGAGCACTTCAATCTCACCCTATCTTTGAGGAACCATGATTTCCTGAGGCGACCCACGAAGTCGTCAACAGTTATAACCACCAAACGGTAGATGAGCCCTACCACATTTCTACACCTGAGATAACGGTTGTTGAAGAGACTATTGGTTTAGAGACTCTCCCCACTGTTCCATTTCCCGCTTCTCTCGCAGTGGGAAATGACTTCTCATATGATCCTGAGACATATGCATGGACGCATCCTGAGTCGATCGAGATCTCCTCTGATCACTTTGATCAATTCAACCTGACACAAGAATGCACCAACATCAAGTCAGTTGAGAACAAATATGCATAGACTCTCTCCATTGTTCCATTTCTCGATGCTCTCACCATGGGAAAGAGTTTCTTATATGATTATGAGACATATGCATGGGCTCACCCTGAGTCGGCCAAAAGCTTCTCTGACTACCTTCAATCCAACTCAGGAGTGTACCAACATTAAGAAAACTAAGAACAAATACGCGGGACGTACACCAACCAAGGAGAAAATTTTCAAGGGTTATTATCTAGAGACTCAAGTGTCAACACCTCATTCCCAGGGCCAGCACCTTCACGAAACAAAATGGCTGCTCCTTCATCTAAAAAAAAGTCACTTTCAACCTTCCGGAAGAGGAATTATCCGATGATTCATCATCAAGTCCGGAAAGGGTAATCTACATGAGTGAGGTCTGTTCGGCAGTTTTAAAACCCTATCTGTGCAAGGATCCAAATTTCGATTTCCGTTGGACAACTCTTGTTCCTCACTATTATTCATCCAAAGTCGATTCTCCTAGTCTCATTAAATATACTGGAATAACTTCTTATGAGCTGACTGAGATTGGTGCTTCAAAGTATTCATCATCCGAGGACAAATCGCTTGATCCCAACTAAGAACAAATTCCGAGAAAACAACTGAAGAAACTAAAGAACAAGAATATTTGGAGTGACTCCACTTTTAAATACTATTCAAATGAAGATAACTCCGATGATGGTTATCTTTCATCTGATTCATACGCTTAATCTACTCTCCAGCATGATTTCTCTGAGGATAACACTAATATGGTCGAGAATCATATGCTTCATCTCCTTCTTATCATTACGATCTCCCACCACAAGCTCACAAAAAGAATGGCCGAAAACTGCCTTAATCATTGGCTAACCTCCCTCCCTCCTAACCCCATCGATCATTACATCTTCTTCCTTTACTTAGGTCAAGGCCTAAGTATAGGGGGGGACTGATGCCATATGTATATACCATTCTCCTCATCAAACTCATTCTCACGATCGCTCCATTTCCACCCTTCTTTCGTCCTTAGGCTGACTAGAGCTTAAGTATAGGGGGAACCGATGCCCATCTGTATTTACTCTCCTCATTCACATATCTCGACCGCCTCAGTTTTGCTCTTTTACTATACTTAGTCTGTCCACAGCCTAAGTATAGGGGGGCATACCGATCTATCTTCTTTTTCTTTTTCAATCTCTTACGCTTAGCACGAGTTATGTCTTCTCTACGCTTCTTGTGCTTTGAGGACACAACGCTCGCTAAGTATAGGGGTGTGTGTGTGTATATTGTGTATATATTTTACCATAGCTCGTACTTTCGCGTAAGTCTATATATATTTATGGGGTCGGTAACTAAATTAAAAAAACAAACAAAAAAGGAGTTTGGATACTAAAACTGACTGTGTCCAATCGAAAATTTTGACAAAAAAATGGATTCTTATTAATTTTTGCATAAAAAATATAAAAAATATTACAAAAACTTTGTGTCTGCATTCCACACACCAGTACTTCATCCAGCATTACATGCATTTACATTTGTGAAAGGTCCTTGGGTTCTGAACCGAGTTATGAGCAGAAACCGAGAGTGGTCTGGACTTGACCTTAATCCACCTAATTTTAAGAGGAACTTCACCGAGAAATAAGATTTTAGAAGCTTCAGGTATATGACTTAATTCTTCGAGTTCCACATGACAATGTGCAACGTTTGACTCTTAGTGTCTAACATGGTCTCTTCATTATGGGTATGACTCTGGAATAGGGAATTAATTTGTACTCTCGCACCATGCACTTAGCTCAACTCAGACAGGGTGTTGGAAGATTGTGTGAGTTTCTTTTCTGGTAGCATGGATATCTAAAGACCGGAGTACGGGTTGAAGTAAAGCTTCGGAAAAGGGATGGACAACTGGGCACAATTTTTTCTAAGACCTCAAAGCATGTATGGAAAAAAGATTCCATATCCATAGGGGCACAACAAGATCCAAGTAGAGCTACCAAAAATCCAAACACAAAGAAGCCAACTACCAAATAAATATGTGACCAAAAAGGTCCAAGTTTCAAGAAAACCTGCAGATCTTGGTGGAGACTTGGCTAAACTGGCCGGATTCACAAGGAGAGGTGACTACACTGACCACTCTCCAGTTCTTTTCTCCTTCTTCTAATTTCTCCCTCTATTCGATTATGAACACAACACGACTGACCTTAAAAGGAAATACCTAACTCCCCTAGGATGAGTTACTGGAGAGGAGGTTTGCATGGTAGTCCGATATTCTGGATGGGAAGAGCTAAAACCTCTCATACACATGAGTCGATTGTTCAATGTTCATGGGGTATGCTTATGGAGGAGGATTGATCTAAGATGACTTTTGAGTCAAAACTGTGACAATGATGTGCTTGAACTTGAAGGTCGTTAATTTTAAAATTCCAAGTCTCACATAAGTTATGCCAAACTAATAATCCAAAGGTCGAGTCTGGTTCCATTTTCACCTTTAACTCATGGTCTTGGTATGGAACCCAATCTCATTTCACCTCATTGCATTTCTTTTGATGCTCAGGGACGAGCATGGTTTAAGTATAGGGGGATGATGAATCTCAGATTCATCACTCTAAAGTCATGAATTTAGCTCAAATCCCTAAAATTCATTGGCATTTCTTCATTTATATTGCATAATTAGCATTGATGCATGTTTTGATAATAATTGCATTTTATCACTCATTTTTGCACAAAATAAGAAGCCAAAAATCCCAACCAAAATGACCTATAAAACAGCCTAACTTCCATGATTTTTAATTAATTCATGCTAACTCCAAATGACTTGAAACCACCTTCATTGAGCCCGCATTACTAATAAGAATAAACGAAAATTAAAATAAATCACTAACCTAAATAAGTGGAACAAAAACCCAAACCCTAATTACAGTATTCTCATATTAAAACCTCAATATCTCCCACACATAGTGTTCGATTTGATCCTACTCACTTTTAAACTAATGTACGTTCAATTACCTTCAAAACAAGACCAAGCTCAAGTGAAACGGAGCTCATATGTGAAAGTTGGGTTTTGGGCCTCTTTTATACATTTTGTATTTTAATGGTTTTTGACCTAATATTTTATATACATAATTAACTCATTTTATTTTATTTCTTTTTCATTTATCTTATTTTATAAAAAAATTATTAAAACGCGCAAAAATCCAAATCCAAATTGAGCTTGAAATCAAAGAAATTACTTGAGTCCGAGTCTTCACTAACTGTCTTTACAAAAAAATTCTTTTCGCATTTTATTTTATTTCTTCTTTTTCGTAATTAAAAAAATCCAAAAAAATAGATTAATGTGTAAATATTTATCTTTGATTTTATCCTATTTTTTCACTTCTGGTTTTAAAAAAAATAAAAAAGTATAAAACCCAAAAATCAAGGTATTCTATGTACTTGGGATACCTTAAAATATCATTTTATGCAAATGATCGATTTTTGTTTTTGATCTCTTCATGAAGTTATAGTTCTCATCGAGACGAGCAACTTTTGTGAAGAAAATTTTTCGATCCGAGATTGTTTGCTATTTCCTTTTGATTTATCTTTGTATTTTTATTTTTTGATTTTTTTGGAGCTGACACGTGGTCGCTCCTGGAGCTGCCACGTGTCACCCATTTTTGGAGGTATTCAAATTCGTTTTTATAAAAAATAAAAGGCACGTACGTGCAGCGCACATGCCTCCTGCGTAAATTCCCTCCATGTTCTCCACCCGCCCTTCCAATGGATGCCACATGGACGCATCAGGGGCGTCCAATCTCGGCCGATCAGACGGCCCCTGAGCGTCGTTCTCCTCTGTAGCCTTTCTCAGTTGGGAGCTCTGCGACGCTGCCGTCCCCTGCGATTCCAGGCGTCGCCCTCCACCGCATCCCCTCTCCGATCTCCAATCACCAAATTAGATCTCCAGCTCATCAAATCACCTTTGCGTACCTCGTCCTAGATCTTCATCGGATCTCATCGAATCCATCTCCCTCCACCTTGCCGATCCTACCGCGGCTCCTGCTCTCACTGATCTTCAATCCAATCCCTTCGATCTCATCTCTGATCTCCCCCATCCTCACCTCTTCCGTCCCTATTTAAACACCATCACTGGCCACCTTCCAAAGCATCCGCCGATATCCTCAGACATAGACGAGGAGATAGTGGTGACAAAGCCGTCTCCTCCACCTCCTTCATCGACGAGATCCCGTCATCCACCAAGACCGTCGCAACGCTGCCATCTTCGTGCGAGTTGCTACTTTGCTCCGGTGCACAACGTCGTTGAGCCCAGTTACCATCAACGACTTCCACTTCACCACCAGTCAACCATGCCAGTTCTACGTCGTACACCACCACCTGGAGCAGGAGGTTCATCCCGTCGCTCCTTCGATTTCACCCACCAGAGCCACCGCCTGAAGCCCCCACTACTCCGCCTGCACCTTCGACTTTGCTCCGACCGCATCCACAGTTCTATCCCAACGCCAGCCACTGGGCTCCCTGCTCGAGACCTTCCCCGTCACTCCGCCCTTGATGGCCGGAGCCCCACCGAAGGATGCCTGCGCTTCGTCGAGCCACCGTCGGGGTGGGGGGAGGCCCTCCTTGCATGCGCGACATGTGACAGGAGGGGACTTCTTGCCCAAGCCCCCTAGATCTCCCAAAATCCCAAAAGCACCCCGGGGTCACGTGCTACGCACATGACCATTTGGGTAAATTACGTGCATGCCCTTGACTTTCCACTGATTTCCATCCATGTCCAACCACCCTGGGGCACGTGCTTCGCATGTGCTTCCTTGGGAATTTTGCAGAAATCACCCCATGGATTTTGGTAATTAAACTTTAGTCCTTGCTATGCGCATTTTTATTTTAATTTATTTATTGTAATTACAAACATACCCCTATGTTCCCCCTTTATTTTGAACCTCTACATTGCATCATTTTATTTATTAAAAATATGCATTTTGTTCTATAATTAATTCTCTACATCATGTCATGCTTGTGACATTTTTGTGGTTTGTGGTTAATTAATGATTAATTTTTTGTGAAAAATTGTATATTTTACCCATTATGTGCGTTAATATTCATAATTAACTAACCATTGCTCTAAAAATTACCAAAAATTAATAGATTCAAGTATTAATTGTGTTTAACCTTGTGCCGAAAAAGAATTGCATTTGCATGCATGGTTTGCCCTGTAAAAATCATTTTACATATTTTAATCTTTGATTTTTAATATGTATTAGATCTAGTAATTTTAAGGTTTAGGATTTTTTTGAGGTCAATGACTTAGTGATAGATCACATATAATATTATATATTTTGAAAGTAAATAATTTTTTTTATTATAATTAATTATTGAAATTCACTTAATTTGCATTCATAAATTCATAAAATATTTATCTTACGTCCAAAAATTCCAAAAAAATACAGTGCATTCATTTCATCATAATCGACATCTCGGACAAATTTTATACTTTTCAGACATCGTTTGATTGAAAATTGCTTTTTTGTCCCTAAAATTGGCCTCATTTACATTTGCATCCCAAAATTGCATTAAAAATAATAAAAAAATATCATCTCAAAAATCATGCATAAAATTTTACAAACAAAATTCTAGGTTGTTCCTTTTCCTTCTTGAGTTTGACCTTGTGACTTGCCCAAGTAAAATAAACATAAAACCACACCAATTAAAAATTGATTGTTTCATTGTGGTTATTTCTTGATCGATTCCTAATTCCTGCCTACAATGAAACTACACATTAAATCTTAATTCATGCAAATTAACTCAGGGTTTTTGCGGCTTGTCAGTGGCTTTTCACCATAACAAAAAAAAGAGAAGCAGCGGCTCTGCCTATGGCTATGTCAGCAGAGTTGTTGCTTCTCCTTTTTTAGTAAGTATAAATTTAATTGAAATCATACAATATGTGATTCAAATATGGTATAACACAAGTTAATAAGACATAGTTCATACATTAGTTGGATAAAATGTTTACATATATACTAGGAAATCATACAACATAGGAATCGTAAAACTCAAGACAACATCCCAAGTCTTATAAAGAGACATGTACAAAGGAAATTCATATAAAAGTGGCAAGCATGCCTTATATCACAAAAATATCACAGATATCGATCTAGCCTTTATGCTCCCTTCTCCATTTGTATTACAATTTGACGAGTATGTCATCGGTCATCGATGTCTCAGGTGCACTTGGCTTAAATCTATGAAGTTGGCTGTGTCGATCGATATCTGTAATGTTGCTCGTATCCATTCCTTCAGCTCCGAAGAAGTCCAATAAGAGCGGTGAGTGTCGCAAAGGTCCTGTACCTATAACTGCTCAATCCCTTCGTGGTGCATGCGGTGTGGCAGGATCCCTAGACGAGCCACACTCAGGAATGAGAGTCTCAAATTCTATACCGGACTGTGGCGGCAGTTGCGTCTCAATCGTGACATCTCCCTCACCATAAGTCCTCTCTACCCTTTGTCGATGAGCTAGTCCACGTCCACGCCCTTGAACACGTGAATGATGCTGAGATACAACTTCTACCTCGACAGCCTCCTCATATGTATTGTCACTGAATTACCGTTGTTTAATCACATAGACGTAAACTTGCTTCAGCGGCAAGCTCTCTAATATGTAGATCATAGTCATCACAAAGATGTACAATCTTGTCGAAATGGGACACATATAGTGGGTACAAATCTTGTCATAACAATATAAAAAAGCCAAACATTGTTATTTAAAGTAACTTTGTACTTACAGCGTAATCTAGGGTGTACCCATGTCGATTAATGAATCGTCGTGTAATACTAGGATACCATGGAAAGTAGTCAACAGTCATATATGTCCTCCTTAGGGATGAGCATTGGGCTGGGCCGGCCCGGCCCAGCCCGAAGCCCAGCCCAAAAAGCCCAAACATTGGGTCGGGCTTGGGCCTAATTTTTAGGCCTGAAATTTTTCTGGGCCGGGCTCAGGCTTGGCTTGGCCCAGCCCGACCCGACCCACGGGCCCGACCCGAAGAGGGCCCGAACCCTTCTCATATCCTACACGTATGGAAACTCTCACCTGTCATGTACACTCTGTTCATGTATCATATCTTCATATAATGTTTAAAATCAATATAGTCAAGTGTGGGACACATGAGTTGATGATCATTGTATTTCATTTTAGAATTAATTTTTCTTAATTAGTCTACATCTTAGATTATGGTGGTTATTCTTGAATTTTTTATTGTTTATTTTTCTATTAGAATATTTTCTATTATTGAACCTTTACCCAATACGAGCATTATGCCCATTTTTTAGCATGTAGTGCCTAGTGCACCTGTTGTTGTTAACTGTATAAACTTGGTTCACTCTTTCAATTTCTTTAACGAGAGACGTTTAAGGTATATAACATTGAGTGGACTTGTATAAAATGAGAAATTATCTCTGGTAGAATTGAGTTTTAGTTGTTTCACAAGTATTATGGCATATGTTTTAAACAATTTTAGCTCGCCTAACTTGAATTGAGATTGAATTTAAACACAAACTCAAAGTTAATAATATATAATGGGTTAAGATGGGCCGACCCGGCCCAAGCTCGGCCCATAGGAATTGGACCGGGCCTGGGCTTGGGCCGAACCAAAAAAAATTTTGCAGGCCTAGGCCCGCCCCAAGGCCCGAAGTTTTTAAGTGGGCTTGGGCCTGGCCCTTCAGGGCCCGGCCCAGCCCGACCCATGCTCTTCCCTAGTCCTCCTAATGAGATGGGAGTCATCAGCACAACGTAGTCCATGCGGATGTTCCACAATCTAACATAAAATCGCATGGAACTCCTTCCAATCGACATTGATCTTTCCCATAAATCGATTGAATGAAAATGAGTTGAGGTGTCAGAGGACATCATAATCCCTTTATATCCCACCAAATTGACGAAGGACTCTATCTGGGTATGTATCTCGACAATGCAAAAGTGAATCAGTGGTACACGAGCCACATCCAAGTCTTCATTGTCAAGACAATATAAAGATAATGAAGACAACACCTCCTCAGCGTACAGAGTCTATGAATGACATATTGTGACCAGTCTTGATAGTTTTCATGCGCACTCTGTTGAAATGGGTTTATGTGAGGGTCTAACGTAGCCCACACAAGGCGAGGACTACACTGTCGCTGAAGCGACCACTCACGAAGCCCAATTCAAACAACAAGTACCCACAACACATAATGAATCAATACATGACAACAACATGGTGTAAAATTTATTATACTCTACAAACAAAGATGTATAACATGTAAGCATGTAGAGGTCGAACCACTGAGAGCAAACTCGGTAGCCTAATGATTATTACTAATCAAAATGAATTATGTACACATTTGTCTTCTTCTTTTTATGTGAGTTTTTTGTTTTTAAAAATTTTATGTAATTTTCCTTTTACATTTCTACATTTTTATTTTAAAAAAAATTTAATTTTCTGATTTTTAATTTCTTTTTTATTTTAAATATTACATGATATATATATATGTATACAAGGGTGTATAAATAGATATGATATAAAGTGTATATATGTATTATAGAATAAATATGGAATTTAGAAAAAGTTTGAGAAATATGGTCCATTCTATATATTATATGATATATATCTATTTTAAAACTATTTATAAGGTATTTATAATAATTAAAATAATATGAACAATGTATGGGTATATATAGGTATATAATACAATAAAAGGTATTATAATTACACATATAGATAAAAATAATAAAAAACTACAAACAGAATGTTTTGTGTTTTTTATTTTTTGTGTTTTTTTATTTTACGGGCATTTCTTATAATTTTTATGCATTTTTGAAGTAAAAAATATCCCAAAATAGGGATTAAATAAATATGTTGAATTGTTTTGAGATATAAAAATAGTAAATAAAGTCAAAATTTCTCAAAACTAATTTTCCTATGTAATAATACATATAAATAAAATTATCAAATAGAAATATCTTTTTTATTTTTTGCAGAATTTTTGTATTTTTATAGGATTTTTAGAGTTTTCTAATTTTTTATCATTTTCTTTTTCTATTTTTAGGGATTTTTGGTCTAAAATTAGAAAATATTATAATAGACAAAATGTATTTTTTTTATTTTTTCAAAAAAGTTTTATAATTTTTAGGTATTTCTAAGTCAAACATGAACAAAAAATGCTCTTTTATGTTTAATAAACAAGCAAAGTGCATAAGATGCAAAATAAAAAATAATAGCGTGAAAGAACATGCATCCATGTACATTCACGTATGATATTTATAAGAATCAAGCAACATTCACAAAATTGAATATTGGCCGGGACCTTTTTGAAATATTAAAAGTTTTTATGCATTCCATAACCCTCAAACAAAAAACCAGGTGCTACTATGCAATTTAACCACAAATATTTAAATTATCTTGATAGGGGTATATTTGTAACATACATAAAGTTTGGGTCCTTTCTACAATTTGTACACAAAAAATACAATGTAATATGCAAATTTTCGTATTAAAAACAAATAAAAAGTCGTAGGATAATATTTGCAAAATACCCACCTCACCTGGGGGGCACATGAGGTGAGCTGGCATAGACATCAATGAAAATACACATAAAGGAAAGGGGCTTTATGCAAAATAACCCATTTATTTACACTTCAGACCTAACATTTAAAACTTAATGAAAATATACAAAAAGGTAGGGGTATGTGTGAAATTTTGCCCAATATATGCCCGTCAACAAACGGTGGAGATTTCTTCTCTTGACACGCAACGTGTCCTCATCACACAATGACAGTTCGACATACAACGGTTAGTATTAACCCCCTCCCCCTTGATGGGATCCGATGGTGATGGCTCGCGTTGATTTGACGATAGTTGCATGATCTTGGACTTAGATCGTGATCGGATGGCGGGGAAGGTGCTTGGAAGAACAAGCAAGAACTGTTGATGTGCTTGGAAACTCTGTCTCATCGTCTCATAGTTGGTAGGTGCCTCAAAAGGCTCCAGAGCTCGACGGGGAGTTCTGGAGGTACTTTGTTACTGAGACGGTTTCTGAACCTCGATTGGGTCTCATATGCCCCCATCCATACCTGCAAGTACGTGCACTAGCACGACAAAGGAAAGGGTGCAAGATCTAGGCTTTTATTTAGTGGAATCGATGGCGGAATGGACATATATGGAGGTGTTCCGACGAAGGCAATGGAGGGAGCACCGGTGTCTCGATTCCAGTAAGGATCGAGGTGATTTGATGGGTCGAGGGTGGGGAGAAAGTGTTGGGGAATGATATGAGGGTGGCATGGGTGTCAGATATAGTCAGACACACGACGGAGAGGGGACGGAGTTGGAAGCTCCGACGATCTTTGATTTTAAAATGTAAGCTAAATTATTTATCTAAGAACGAAGACTGGAAGCTAAAAACTAATACTAAATCTACCTTGAAGCGGAAGAGAAATGCACATCTCGAACCTGGGGGACCAGGAGTAGAGGTGTCGCCGGAGCTCCACCTTGGGTCGCTTCCTCTCCTCCGTTCTCCGCTCCAGCACCGCAGGGGAGCGCATGATGTCACTAAGTGTCACACTTGCCTGAGGTATGGGGGATTCGAGGCTCAAGAAAGGACCAAATAATCAAAGAACAAGAATGTGGTTTTATTTATAGACAATGTTTAGGGCCGACTTCGCTCGAGGTTGTTTCATGGCTCGATGGAGATCAAAGGGATCTAATGATGGCGCGTGAAGGATGATCATGGTAGTAGAGGATCGAAGAATAGCTCGAGGCAATTTGGTGATCAAGGTGGCCTAGAAAAATCGAGGAAGTGGGGCGCTCAAGGCTCTAACAGAAGTTAGAGAGGAAGGTAGTACAGTTGACTTGGGTGAACAAAAGAATGAATCTGGTTGGTTGATGAATCTGTGATTCATCACATCAAAAGTCAAAAATAGAGCCTTGTTCCCGAGAAAATAGAAGCATATTTCCTTTTATCTTGCATAAATAACACTCATGCATGCATCCATAATTCATGCATTTTAGCAGCTCATCTGCATTTAAATAAGAAGCCAGAAATCCCCTGTAAAATACTTCTTCATCAAATAACTTCCTCTCTATAATATATGTGTATACTCCTTAATAATATAGGGAAGAATGCCAAAAATCACCCTTGAAAAATAGCCCAAATATCCTGAGAACCCTTGTACATTAAAACACACATAAAGCCCGCATACAAACTCCTACTTAGGTCGACTCACTCTTAGAATACTACGTATTAAAAGACCTTCAAAATGAGACTAATTTCATTGAAATTGGAGCTTGTATGAGGAACTTGGGTTTTTGGGTCATTTTGTATACTACATATGTACATTTATGTATCCTTGTATTTATGTACCATATTTGACCTCATCTCCGTCTTTGGTCAACATGAAACTTGTAGATCTCATCAAGATCTACAACTTTCATGTTTTGAGTTTTTCCAAATTCGGCCTCCTCTTCTCTCTACACGTGTTTTCCCTTCCAGCCATTCACAACAGGCCACGTGGCGCCCTCTGATCGCGCCACGTGGCCCCCATCAGAACCCTTCATCTGGGCATCCTTGATCTAATCCCAGACGTCCCTTTGCACTTCGATCTGGCCGTTGGATCACGAGATCCAACGGCCAGGACCTCGTCTCCTACCTCTGGCAACCCTCTCTCCCACGATCTCCGCCTTGCGGGAGGGGCTGCCCCTTCCTATTCTTGGCCGCACTCTAGCCACCTTCTTCGACCACCATCACCTCCACGTTCATCGCCACTCGTCCCTCTCCCTCGCCAGCTCCCTCAAACACCACCATCTCCGCCACACTCGCCCCACGACAGCCACCAACTTCGCCACTCACCCACTCCAGCCGTCACCTTCACCCTTTAAATACCCCCCCTCCGGCCACCTTCATCCGCATCCGCCACTCCAGGAGAAACCCCCGAGCTCTCAATTGGTGACAGCAATTGGCCGTCTCTTCGAGCGAAGACAGGCGTCTTCTCCGGCGAGATCCACGGCATCTCCGCCGTGTCGCAGCTGCCTTCCGTGACGCTGCACGAGCTCGGGCGATCACCGGCCCTCGAGCGACGACCTGGACCTCAAGCAGGAGGCCCCATCCCCAGGTGAAACTCCCTCCATTTCTTCTCCGATCTTGTTCTTCTTTTTCCTCTATTTTCTCCGCTTTTATTCGCCGTCCACGGTCATCTCCGCGCCTCCTCGACACTCCGATGAGCTTCGCGATGAAGCTCTGATCTTCGCTGGCATCTTTACACCTTCAGATACCCTATTTCACCAGCCATCGACCTACAGCTCCACCACCTGGCCGGAGCTCCGACACCCGACCACCTCCCTTCGCCGCAGGCCTCTCCGATCACTCCCATCACTTCCACAGACGCACGCACGAGCCTCGGCTATACGTCTAACACTTGCAGGTACGCCTTTGATCATTGGCCGGAGCCTCGTCGGAGCTTTCCTCGAGCTTCATCGACTCAGAGCTCCAGCCCTCCTCCAGTCATCCAGAGACCACCGGAGGCTTCGCCTTTCACTTCCGAGTCTTCCGAGCTCGGTGGGAGCTGACGGAGCTCATCACCTGAGCTTGGCAGCCGAGGCGGAGCTCAGCAGCCTTCACCGGAGCGCAGCCATCTCCTCCGCAGGCGGCGGAGGCCCGTTGAAGGAGAAGAAGCAGTCGCCGTTCGATCATCTGATCAAACGGTCCTCGCCTCGCCACGCGTCCCTTCGCCGCCCTCGTCCTCGACCGTCGATCACACCTCAGATCGGACGATCCTCCCGCTGCCACGCGTCTTCACCGACACCCCTTGGATTCATCTTGATCCAAGGGCCTTCAAGCCGCCACGTCGTCTTATCCGAGCCTCGGCCTCCCAAGCCTAGGCTCGGGTAACCCGAAGCTGCTCCGAGGCTAGCCCGAGCCTCCAGAAGACCCGAACCTCACTCCGAGCCTCCGACGCCCTCCGAACCTAGGCCGCCCCACGTGAGGAGCACGTGCTGCCTGGGTTATTTGCACCGACGCCCCTGGAGCTTTCACAAATTGCAAAAAGGCCCCTGTGAAGCAGACAACACGTGAGGAGCACGTGCTTCGTGGAAAAATTGCATAGAAGTCCTGCATATTATAGGTAATTGCATTTTAGTCCCTGTCAGCATATTTACTTATTGAATTTTTAATTTCCAGTATTGCATTTACACCCTTGTGTTTGCACGTGTCCATAGCATGCATTTTTCATCATTTTGAAATTCTAAAAATTGCAAGTTGTTGAGAATTTTGTCCTCTATCAGTTTGTACACGTGTCTGATTTTTGTTGGCTTAATTGAATTATCAATGAATTAATTGGTTCATTTGTGTCATATTTTGCCCAGTGATGCCTTTTGATTTTTAATTAAATATCAGTGCCTTCAAAAATCACCAAAAATTCACAGTAGCTTAAGGACATTATTTTCAACACTCCATAAAAATTTCATATCATTTGCACGCATAACGAGGCCTCAATAAATAGTTTAGTGATTTTCTTTAATTAATTTTAATTAATTCATTTCACAATAAATTTAAGTTCTGTCAATTTTCCTAGGTCCCTGATCATTAGACCTTCCTAGGATAATTTTAGTTCTTGGAGAAATTGTGGTTTGATATTTATTAAAAATTAAACACTGAAAATCACTCTGTCTGTTTGTTAATTCACAGAAAATTTATTTTGAGTCGAAAAATTCCAAAAAAAAAATTAGTGTAGGTCATTTTCATCATAAATAATCTTCTGGCCAATTTTCATTATTTTTGGACTTCGTTTGACACATCAATTAAATTTGACTTTAAATTGGCTAAGAATTGTCTGCATATGTCTGCATAGGAATTAAAAATACCAAAAAAATTGTTCCCCGAATATCAAACACTTGTAAATTGTTGTAATCAAACTAAGGAGACAGTTGCCTCCCTGAGATCGACCTTGGACTTCACCAAGTAAAAAATATCACCGCTTAAAATTGACCAACATCTGACTTAAGTGGTTTTTGATCAACCTCCCGCATCCGACTGCAACGAACACTTAAAATTAATTTGGACCATTAACTTGACCGAATTAACTAAGGGTGCGGGATCGCTCATCAAAATGGCGCCGTTGCCGGGGAGGCACGGCTTAGGTTAATTTACATCATATTTTTGAGTGTTTGATCTTCTAATCCCCGGGTAGTCTGACCCCCGGTTTTTCTTGTGATTATTTCTCTCATTTATTTCCTTTGCATTATTTTTGTGTCACTCTCTGACCTTCATTTAATTTTTGTGCGAGGACCGCGAGGAGTCGGCGACGCTTCGAGGACTTAGCATTTAGATTGTGTGGAGAGAAAGAGAGGCATTGTATTCTTTTTAATTATTTTTCTTTTGCATTATTTCCAGCGGTTCCCGTTTGGGATCTCGCGCGTGTAAATATAGTGGAAAACCGTGTCCCGTGTGCTGTGTGGTTGATTGATAATTTAGCTTGCACTAGCGGCTCCTCGAGCCACTCTAGGACTTGTTTGTGCTCGTAATCAATAGGACCACACAACACACTTAATAGACGCACCTAGACCGCAGGACTTAGTTCAAATTAAACCGTTCTTCACGTTAATAGAACTGCCTGTCTAGGAGCGGCTTTCATCACTTGCATTTGCATGTAGGGTAGAGTTTTCAATTCTGTATAGCATCCTGCATCAACAAGCGAAGGGATCACTGTAAGTACTCTTTACTTAGCATACGCATCATTGATTTCAACCTTGCATCGGCTTTTCTCGATTCCCCTCTCTGATTTTCTCACTTAATTAAAAAGGAGATTGGGACTGTACGATAGGCGTGCTTTGTGGTGATTAATTACAGTGATAACCTAACTTTAAAACCGGGACTGCTAACAGTATTGACCATAAAAAGGGAATAAAAGCTGAAAATTGTTTGCGGGAGACTAATCCCCGACCTTGTTTTCAGGCTGAGTGAGGGTACCTGAGTGTGTGTGAACACCCTAAGGTAGAGCCCAAATCCCCGTCTTCCATATCACGTTCTAACTGATCCTAGCAAATATCACGAGCCGAATATTTTCAGATTCTTTGACTAGTACCAAGTAGCCTCCGCCTGTCTCAGGTAGATAGGGGCGAAATTGCGGTACTTCGCGACAAGCTGCCAGTAACCCTCCGGGGCGAAGTTCCGGCCTTGTCAGCCTCCGCCTGCTTGCAGGTAGATAGGGGCATGGTCACTGAGTCCATCGGCTTGGGATAGGAGCGAAGAAAGGAAGGAGCGGCGGTATCTTAGACGACAGGATAGACAGGGAAGACGCATCCGGCTCTGAGCCGACTTCCCTCTAGGCCGCGTAATCCTTGCTAGATTTGCTTGAAAATCACACTTAAAAACTACAAGATAAATTGGACTCAACTTTGAGTCCTTCACTGTGTTGAGTGTGAATCCAGGGTCTTGGATTGATCTTGTGCTTGCTTCAGGTAGGAGTAAAATCCTATCTTCTTCTTGCTTCACCAAGATGAGTAACCGGGGAGATCTCGACGCACCGTTCACTAATCTCTCTATGAGTCCCCCACGTAACTCGTCTTTTCCGGTCCGAGCGCACCTTGGACCACCCAGGACTCATGACCCTCTTGAGTCCTGGTTCCCTCCTGCTCAGGGTGGTTACTCTCAAACCAACCCTTGTATCTCCTCTGAGATTACCGAGGAAGATCATTGCCTCGGTTATCCCTTCCTTGATTCAACCTCTAACACCGACCTTATTTTCCAATCCCCAGAAGTAGAGGAAGAAATGCCACCAAAGATGCCGCCTGATGAGGACCAGATGAGACAGATTCTAAGACGCCTTGCTGAAGCTGAACAGAAAAATGCTGATCTCACTGCACGAATGGGGCGGATAATAGTAGCTGAAGGGATCGACCGACCAATGGTCGATACCTATAACCCGGCGGAGAACGAAATCCAAAATTGGCTAGCACCTGCAGTTCCCGACCAGGCATTCGAGCTGAAGCCCCACTTCCTTAGCCTGCTGCCGAAGTTCAACGGAAACCTAAGCGAAGAGCCGTACACTTTCCTCCGTGACTTCGAACTAGTCTGCAATAATCTGAGCCATCCCAATGTTGGCCAAGATTATATCCGACTAAAAGCCACCCCGTTTGCCTTAGGAGATACGGCTGCACATTGGCTGAAAAACCTAGGGGTGGTCTGTACTACCTGGATGCAGTTCAAGGACCTCTTCTTGAAGAAGTTCTACCCACTCAGTAGAACCAATCAGATGCGAACGAAGATTGCCAGCTTCGCCCAAGGACCCTGCGAACCGTTCCACGAGGCGTGGGACAGGTTCAATGACTTAGTACAGAAATGCCCATGCCACGGCATTTCTAAGGCAATCTTAGTCCAGACCCTGTTCTGCGGCCTAACCCCAGAGATGCAGGGGTTAGTCAGCGCCGCCTGCGGAGGAAGCTATCTGAACAAGAACGAGCACGCCGTATGGAAAATCCTAGAGCAGATGGCAGAAACCGGCAGGTCACAGGCCACAAGGGCCTATCAGTTGTCTCCCTCGATTCTATCCAACGAGACAACTAAAAGGACTGTTGCAGATCTGACAGAGGACCTCATCCCCAGCATGGGGATGATTGCAGACAAGCTTACTATGGTCGAGCAGATCCACAAGAGAGTCGCGGAGATGGAGTCTCTTTCGAGCCTTCCCAAGAAGGTGGAGGAACTCTCTGAAAAGGTAGCCAGGATTAAGCTACCCACCCCTTCTGCACCACCTGTACCTGTACATCGAGTCCATCTTGTACAGGAACAGGCACCGGGGTCTCAGAGCAGCTGGGATCAGACTTACACCCAGCAGAACCATCATGCACCCCCACCCGTTGAGACAGAGTACGAGGAGCCTCCGCCCGTTTACGAAATCAACGGGCTCTGGTATAGCCGCGACCCACTAGTCCGGCAAATCGAGATGGGGAAGGACCAGGCACACCGCCCAACCCCAGTCTACCAAGAGACCAGGCCCGTCACAATCCCGCGATATCAGTCCAGGCCAGAACAAGGGTACCAGCCGCAGCAGCACACCTACCAGCAGGGGCCAGCACCGCCCCATCAGCAGCAGTACCGGCACGGCCAGCAGGGCCAGTTCAGGACCGCATCCTCTCAGCAGCCAGCCCAGCCCACCGAATTGGAGTCCCTCACCTTGGCGATCCAGACCCTGTCTGATAGGGTTCAGCAGATGCAGAACGACTACCTGGACATGAGAACCGACATCAATCGGGTCTCTCGTGCTCAGGATCAACAAATGGCGCCAAGGACTCCAATTCCCGCACAGGTTCAGGCCAACCCAAATAGCATACATCAAGGCCAGAACCGACCCCGAGATCAGGTATACTATTCAGATAATTATTTATCTGAACATGAGATCCCTTCGTATGATAATGTTAACCATATGTCCCTCAGGAGCGGAAGGACCGTGACCATACCTGATCGGGCACGGGCACAACAGGAAGGAACCTCCGAAATTCGACCTGAGGAGAATTCGGAGGAGGAAGAGGAGGAGCACCACCACCACCAGCAGAAGAAGAGGACATCTGAGTCCTCGAAGCACCAGCCCCGTAGTCATCCAGAGTCCGACGACACCGATGAGCCCGCACCTCTCTCTGAGGAGGACCAGCCAGAAGAAGCGGAAGACGCATCACCGGTTTCGCCCAAGCATTTCCCTTTTCGTCAAAGTCAGAGTCAGAGTCTGTATAAAAGTCCGAGTCAGAGTCTTGTTCAGAACTCAGTTTCAGCAGCTAATGAAGATATTTCAGTTCCAGAACCTGAGTTAATAATCCCTTTCCCCCAAGCTCTCAAGGGTGGGAAGAAGAAAAACAAAAAAATCCAAAAAGATAACCCTGAGATGGCTGAGTTTTGTAACAAACATATCAAGGTCACAATACCCTTTGACAAGTTCGTGGAAATGACCCCTGCATTCCAAAAATACCTTAAGGTGAGATGCACACCTACTAGGGTTAGCAGGAAAACCAAAAGCCGTGTTGAGAAACACGTCCTGTCAGTAGCCACAACTTGTGCAATAAAGAACTCGTTTCCTCGGAAACGAAGAGACATGGGTGCACACTATGTAGTGAGTCATGTTGATGACATCGCGTTTGCACGCACTCTCCTGGACAATGGTTCCTCGATCAACTTGATGCCCACAGCCCTTTACGAGCGGCTCAATCTCGGACCTCTTAGGAAATCTAGAGCTATTCTTCAGTTTGCAGACAAATCCACTAAGAAGTCCCAAGGAGAGTTAAGGAACATTGTGATCAAAGTCGAGGGGCAGGAATACATGGTGGACTTTACTGTCCTCGATATGGAAACCCCTCGTAATTGGAGAGATTCCCAGATCATTTTGGGTAGGCCCTTCCTCAGAACAGCAGGGGCCCTATTCGATTATAAGAATGGGAGAATTCAGTTCCAAACTCCAGGCGGAGATGAGGAACTAGAGATGAAGCAGACAAGATGGCAGAGACCAGACTCCGAATCCAGCACCGAGTACTCTTCTCTCGAAACAGACCGTGAACATGTAGACTTAGTTGGGCCATGGAGACAGAACCCAGCCAGCACCGATGTGTCCATCTCCTTTGAAGATGATCCAGTGCATGAGTCAGTCTGCGAGATATTCAGGAACGAGTACAGCTCTGAGCCTGCATCGCCCTACATCTTCGATGACACAGAGGCCCAAGTGGGCCTGTCAATCCTTACATCCTTAGGACAATCGGAAGATGAGGATGACGAGTCAGACGAGGCGTTTGCCGATTGCATGGAGACCTTTGACGATCCGACTCCAGAACCGAGCTTGGTGGCAGCCGCTGCAGAACAGGATCCAGCCACTTCCAACACCGAACCAGAACAGATTGAGCCAGACTTCTTAGACGATCATACCATCCCTGAGCTCAAACCCTTACCCACAACCCTGAAATATGCCTTCCTTGCGGGACAAGACAAGAAATTTCCGGTCATTATCAGTTCGCAATTGACCGAGGAGCAGGAATCTCGCTTGCTAGAGATCCTGGAGAAGAACCGCAAGGCAATAGGCTGGAGCATTTCCGATCTCCATGGGATAAATCCCGCTCTGTGTTCGCACCATATATATTTGGAAAACGAAGCCAAACCCTCTCGTGAATTCCAACGTCGATTGAATCCAAATCTACGAGAGGTTGTGAAGAAAGAGATAGAAAAATGGTGCGACGCGGGTTTCATTTATCCAATCTCCGATTCTAAGTGGGTGGCCCCAATCCATGTTGTCCCGAAAAAGTCGGGAATTCAGACGACCACCAATGAGGACGGAGAGGAGATCGTGACAAGAGTACCTACGTCGTGGCGCGTCTGTGTGGATTACAGACGCCTGAATGCCGCGACGAAAAAGGATCATTTCCCCCTACCATTTATTGATCAGATTTTAGAAAGACTAGCGGGGAAAGAATTCTTTTGTTTTCTTGATGGGTTCTCGGGCTACAATCAAGTAGCCATAGCTCCAGAGGACCAGGAAAAGACCACGTTCACATGCCCCTTTGGTACCTATGCTTTCAGGCGCATGCCTTTTGGGCTATGCAATGCTCCAGGTACTTTTCAAAGGTGTATGATTGCTGTATTCGCCGAAATGGTCGGCGAATTCCTGGAAGTCTTCATGGATGACTTCTCGGTCCACGGCGACTCCTTTGATTCCTGCCTTAGGAATCTGGACCGAGTCCTCAAAAGATGTTGTGAGGTCAATCTGGTGCTCTCCTGGGAGAAAAGTCACTTTATGGTGACGGAGGGCATAGTGTTGGGGCATGTCATCTCCAAGAGAGGAATGGAAGTTGACCCTGCCAAGGTGGACGTGATCAGACGACTCCAGCCACCAACCAACGTACGGCAGTTGCGGTCGTTCCTCGGGCATGTCGGATTTTATCGGAGATTTATAAAGGATTTTTCTAAGATTGCCCGGCCGCTAACTGAGCTTTTAGGCAAAGACGCGGAGTTTATTGTCGATCACAAGTGTCTTGAGGCCTTCAAGCGGTTACAAGGAATGATCATGGACGCACCCATCTTACAAGCCCCAGATTGGTCTCTCCCTTTTGAGATCATGACGGACGCCTCAGATTATGCTGTGGGGGCTGTATTGGGACAAAGAAGAGATGGCGTCCCGTTTGCAATTCACTACGCAAGCAAAGTGCTTGATTCTGCTCAGCGTAACTATACAGTTACCGAAAAGGAAATGCTTGCGGTAGTGTTTGCCTTGGACAAATTCAGATCTCATTTAATTGGATCCAAGGTAACTGTGTTCACAGACCACACGGCACTACGATATTTAATGGAGAAGAAGGACGCGAAGGCGCGTCTTCTTCGTTGGATTTTACTTCTCCAGGAGTTTGATTTGGACATCCGTGATAAACCTGGAAAGAAGAACGTAGTAGCCGATCATCTCTCTCGTCTCGAAGATCTTAATACTTCCGAGGTTTCCCCAATTCGAGACTCCTTCCCTGACGAGTCGATTTTTGTTATCGACTCACTCCCATGGTATGCCAATATCGTGAACTATCTTGTCTCCAAGAAAGTTCCCGAGGATTGGCCCAAGAGCCAAATTGACCGATTAAAGTCGGACGCTAGACACTACCATTGGGAGGATCCGATCCTTTTCTTTGAAGGACCGGATTGTGTCTGGAGACGTTGTATTCCTCAGGAGGAATACCAGAGTGTCCTTTCTTTATGCCATAGCTTAGAGGCAGGAGGACACCACTCCGGGAAGAGGACCGCATGGAAGGTACTTCAATGTGGCTTTTACTGGCCGACTCTGTTTCGCGATGCCACCGCCTTCGCGAAGTCGTGCCCAGTTTGCCAGAGGATGGGAGGAACCGTTGGTTCCAAGGATGAAATGCCAATGCAGTCGGTCATCATTTGTGATGTCTTTGACGCCTGGGGCATCGATTTCATGGGCCCATTCCCTGTCAGCCACGGGTTTGAATACATCCTCCTTGCGGTTGACTATCTGTCCAGATGGGTGGAGGCTATCCCGACCCGAGCCGCAGACAGCAGGACTGTCTGTAAATTTATCAGAGAGCACATAATCTCTAGGTTCGGGATCCCCAAAATGATGATATCAGATGGGGGTAGCCACTTTGTGAATCGGGAGGTGAAGAAACTCCTGAAGGACTACGGCATCGAACACCGTGTCGCTAGTCCTTACCACCCACAAACCAATGGTATGGCTGAGGTGTCGAATAGGGAGGTGAAAACCATATTGCAAAAGCTCGTCCGCCCAGACAGGAAGGACTGGTCTCAGATCTTGGATCAAGTCCTCTGGGCGTATAGGACGGCTTACAAGACTCCGTTAGGCACCTCCCCATTCCGAATGGTATTCGGAAAGCCGTGCCATTTGCCCGCAGAGTTAGTGCACAAATCAGAATGGGCAATAAAGAAGGTCAACTGGAACACACACCTAGGCCAGAAACAAAGAGACATGGATCTGAATGAGCTTGTGGAAGTCAGAAACCGAGCATACGACAACAGTGTGGTGTACAAGGACAAGGTAAAGCGTTGGCACGATAGATATATCAGACGAAAGACCTTTGTTCCTGGACAGAAGGTATGGTTGTTCAATGCCAGGCTGAAGACTTTCCAAGGCAAACTAAAGTCTAAATGGACGGGACCATTCGTTGTCCGAACGGTGCATGATAGTGGATGTGTCGAGATCTCAGATCTCGCAAATGACGCACCGACATTCCTAGTAAATGGGCAGCTGTTGAAGCACTTCATCGAATCCAATGAACAGTTAGTCCATGTGGAGGAGATTGTATTCATATGCGAGACAGATACAGCAGATACATCTCAAGCCGCGTATGAGACCTTGCAGCAATGAACTCCAGCCATCAGCAGCATCTTCAAAAGATTCAGACCGACTCAGCTGTATATATATCATTCTTCCTGTATATCCTATCCTTACCTTCACGATTCTAGTAACCCGTCCCCACATCATCGAATCATTATCTCGGATTGTACTTAGGATGACCAGATCCTAAGTATAGGGGGAAGGGGTCACCCGAGTCGATTCACTGTACATTCTCCAGATCACATTGGTCCTTATACTCATTTCCTACCGATACTTAGGCTGACCTAAGCCTAAGTATAGGGGGGACCAATGCCCGCACTGATACTCCTCCATTTCTCCTCTTAACCTCGTCCGCCCCATTTCTGATCTTCTTCTACACTTAGGCCGCCAGAGCCTAAGTATAGGGGGGCGAGACGACTTCTATACTTCTGTTATTCTAGCTCTCCTACGCTTAGCCCGAGCTATGTCTTTTTAGTCGCTTTCGTGCTCTGAGGACATAGCACACGCTAAGTATAGGGGGGCGTGTATATATTACCCATAGCTCGTACTTTCACGTACTGTTGTATATATTTTGCAATAATTACGGGTGGGTAAAAATCGAAAAACAAAAAAAAAACTTTTTGTACACTTGTATAATATGTACTATATGTATAATACTTGTATAAAAAGTTGTAAAATTCTTGTAAAACATACTTTTGTAAATAATTGTTGTATACCAGAAAAATAAAACAAAAATAAAGGCTTCTTATTTACTCTTGCATATCATCCCTGCATAAAAAAATAATAATAAAAAGAGTCCTGCATTTTCATAGCATGACATCTCATCTCATCTGCATATTTCTGCATATGCAAAGTGAAAAGCTAGTGGGTTCTGAACCAAGTTATGAGTAGATATTGAGGATGGACTTGATTTGACCTTAATCCACCTAATTTCAGAGGAACCTTATAGGAACTGGAGTTAAGATTTCTCAGGTCAAGAGACTTAATTCTTTGAGTCCACAAGTCTATGTTCACATGTCATCTTGACTAGTCTAAGTAGAATATCTCGTGCATACGCAGGATTCTTTTAGATAATGACCTAACTTGGACAAGCACAATGCACATAGCTCTTCATTGATGAGGTGGTAAGGAGGTAGTTTCCTTTGACTTGGGGTAGCATATGAGGGTAGTACTTCTAGGCGGAACCTCTCTTCTTCTTATAGTGAAGGAAGTGCGTCTCAACTTGGTCTAGTGGTGATGAAGGCTAAGGACGGGATGCTGTGGGTTGCAATAATGCTTCAAAAGAGGGATAGTCTACTGGCTCAAGAGGAAAAACTCCTGATGTATATGCTGCACCTTGAATATAGTTCCAAAAAAAAAAATGCAAGAAAGAACTCCAAAAAAATCAGACAGGTCCAAGAAAAAGAATGATACCTGTCGGAGTATGTATATTAGCAAGGAAAATGCAGCTGGATGACTTGGCTACACTGGTCAGGCATCCCGGGATAGGTGGCTACACTGGCCACCGTCCATTCTTTTCTCTACCCCCTCCTCTTGAGTTGGTCGCACTTGAACTTAGAAGGGAATACCCCGCTCCTCGAGGAAAGAGTTACTGGACCAGGTTATTGAGTTACCTTGTTAGAGGAGGCTGGTTCCGAGTCATTTCTGATGTGGAGAGTTACATCTCACTTACACAGTACAAGTAAGAATCATAGTCATCAGAAATTTGCGTTTGAGGATTTGTTCTGACCTGACTATTAAGGCGTCTTGAATAGAAGACTTGTGGAACTTGAAGTCTGTTAGGTCTTAAGTTCAGGTCCAAATAAGGTTCCGCCACACAATTAATCCAAAGGTCGAGTCAGGCTCCATTTTCAACTTTTGCTCATGACCTTGGTATGGAACCCAAAATCATTTCACTCTTGCATTTCATTTAGTTGCTCGGGGACGAGCAAGGTTTAAGTATAGGGGGTTGATGAATCTATGATTCATCACATCAAAAGTCAAAAATAGAGCCTTGTTCCCGAGAAAATAGAAGCATATTTCCTTTTATCTTGCATAAATAACACTCATGCATGCATCCATAATTCATGCATTTTAGCAGCTCATCTGCATTTAAATAAGAAAGCCAGAAATCCCCTGTAAAATACTTCTTCATCAAATAACTTCCTCTCTATAATATATGTGTATACTCCTTAATAATATAGGGAAGAATGCCAAAAATCACCCTTGAAAAATAGCCCAAATATCCTGAGAACCCTTGTACATTAAAACACACATAAAGCCCGCATACAAACTCCTACTTAGGTCGACTCACTCTTAGAATACTACGTATTAAAAGACCTTCAAAATGAGACTAATTTCATTGAAATTGGAGCTTGTATGAGGAACTTGGGTTTTTGGGTCATTTTGTATACTACATATGTACATTTATGTATCCTTGTATTTATGTACCATATTTGACCTCATCTCCGTCTTTGGTCAACATAAAACTTGTAGATCTCATCAAGATCTACAACTTTCATGTTTTGAGTTTTTCCAAATTCGGCCTCCTCTTCTCTCTACACGTGTTTTCCCTTCCAGCCATTCACAGCAGGCCACGTGGCGCCCTCTGATCGCGCCACGTGGCCCCCGTCAGAACCCTTCATCTGGGCATCCTTGATCTAATCCCAGACGTCCCTTTGCACTTCGATCTGGCCGTTGGATCACGAGATCCAACGGCCAGGACCTCGTCTCCTACCTCTGGCAACCCTCTCTCCCACGATCTCCGCCTTGCGGGAGGGGCTGCCCCTTCCTATTCTTGGCCGCACTCTAGCCACCTTCTTCGACCACCATCACCTCCACGTTCATCGCCACTCGTCCCTCTCCCTCGCCAGCTCCCTCAAACACCACCATCTCCGCCACACTCGCCCCACGACAGCCACCAACTTCGCCACTCACCCACTCCAGCCGTCACCTTCACCCTTTAAATACCCCCCCTCCGGCCACCTTCATCCGCATCCGCCACTCCAGGAGAAACCCCCGAGCTCAGAGCTCTCAATTGGTGACAGCAATTGGCCGTCTCTTCGAGCGAAGACAGGCGTCTTCTCCGGCGAGATCCACGGCATCTCCGCCGTGTCGCAGCTGCCTTCCGTGACGCTGCACGAGCTCGGGCGATCACCGGCCCTCGAGCGACGACCTGGACCTCAAGCAGGAGGCCCCATCCCCAGGTGAAACTCCCTCCATTTCTTCTCCGATCTTGTTCTTCTTTTTCCTCTATTTTCTCCGCTTTTATTCGCCGTCCACGGTCATCTCCGCGCCTCCTCGACACTCCGATGAGCTTCGCGATGAAGCTCTGATCTTCGCTGGCATCTTTACACCTTCAGATACCCTATTTCACCAGCCATCGACCTACAGCTCCACCACCTGGCCGGAGCTCCGACACCCGACCACCTCCCTTCGCCGCAGGCCTCTCCGATCACTCCCATCACTTCCACAGACGCACGCACGAGCCTCGGCTATACGTCTAACACTTGCAGGTACGCCTTTGATCATTGGCCGGAGCCTCGTCGGAGCTTTCCTCGAGCTTCATCGACTCAGAGCTCCAGCCCTCCTCCAGTCATCCAGAGACCACCGGAGGCTTCGCCTTTCACTTCCGAGTCTTCCGAGCTCGGTGGGAGCTGACGGAGCTCATCACCTGAGCTTGGCAGCCGAGGCGGAGCTCAGCAGCCTTCACCGGAGCGCAGCCATCTCCTCCGCAGGCGGCGGAGGCCCGTTGAAGGAGAAGAAGCAGTCGCCGTTCGATCATCTGATCAAACGGTCCTCGCCTCGCCACGCGTCCCTTCGCCGCCCTCGTCCTCGACCGTCGATCACACCTCAGATCGGACGATCCTCCCGCTGCCACGCGTCTTCACCGACACCCCTTGGATTCATCTTGATCCAAGGGCCTTCAAGCCGCCACGTCGTCTTATCCGAGCCTCGGCCTCCCAAGCCTAGGCTCGGGTAACCCGAAGCTGCTCCGAGGCTAGCCCGAGCCTCCAGAAGACCCGAACCTCACTCCGAGCCTCCGACGCCCTCCGAACCTAGGCCGCCCCACGTGAGGAGCACGTGCTGCCTGGGTTATTTGCACCGACGCCCCTGGAGCTTTCACAAATTGCAAAAAGGCCCCTGTGAAGCAGACAACACGTGAGGAGCACGTGCTTCGTGGAAAAATTGCATAGAAGTCCTGCATATTATAGGTAATTGCATTTTAGTCCCTGTCAGCATATTTACTTATTGAATTTTTAATTTCCAGTATTGCATTTACACCCTTGTGTTTGCACGTGTCCATAGCATGCATTTTTCATCATTTTGAAATTCTAAAAATTGCAAGTTGTTGAGAATTTTGTCCTCTATCAGTTTGTACACGTGTTTGATTTTTGTTGGCTTAATTGAATTATCAATGAATTAATTGGTTCATTTGTGTCATATTTTGCCCAGTGATGCCTTTTGATTTTTAATTAAATATCAGTGCCTTCAAAAATCACCAAAAATTCACAGTAGCTTAAGGACATTATTTTCAACACTCCATAAAAATTTCATATCATTTGCACGCATAACGAGGCCTCAATAAATAGTTTAGTGATTTTCTTTAATTAATTTTAATTAATTCATTTCACAATAAATTTAAGTTCTGTCAATTTTCCTAGGTCCCTGATCATTAGACCTTCCTAGGATAATTTTAGTTCTTGGAGAAATTGTGGTTTGATATTTATTAAAAATTAAACACTGAAAATCACTCTGTCTGTTTGTTAATTCACAGAAAATTTATTTTGAGTCGAAAAATTCCAAAAAAAAAATTAGTGTAGGTCATTTTCATCATAAATAATCTTCTGGCCAATTTTCATTATTTTTGGACTTCGTTTGACACATCAATTAAATTTGACTTTAAATTGGCTAAGAATTGTCTGCATATGTCTGCATAGGAATTAAAAATACCAAAAAAATTGTTCCCCGAATATCAAACACTTGTAAATTGTTGTAATCAAACTAAGGAGACAGTTGCCTCCCTGAGATCGACCTTGGACTTCACCAAGTAAAAAAATATCACCGCTTAAAATTGACCAACATCTGACTTAAGTGGTTTTTGATCAACCTCCCGCATCCGACTGCAACGAACACTTAAAATTAATTTGGACCATTAACTTGACCGAATTAACTAAGGGTGCGGGATCGCTCATCATTGGTTCACGTGGACCAACCAGAAAAATGCAAGGCAAAAATACCATGTAAAATGAACAATAAATAGTAAATGAATTTATGTATAAAATAAAATTATTTATTATTTTCTATAGTATTTTATCCCTATATTTATTTTTACGAGACTATTTATTACACGTTATTATTTGCAAGTATACTTATAGGTATATTTACCTATATATGTATTCTATTTTATTTTGTATTTTTTATTTTATTGTTTTATACACATAATTTATATATTTATAACTTATTTAGATGTACACAAATATTTTTTTATTGATTTTTTCTGAGTTTATTTGTACACTTAAAGAAATACATGTATTTACTATATTGGTATAAGTCTAGTATATTCATCTATATATTTTATACACTTATTTATTTTAGTTTATTTTCAATAGTTTTATTTTATTCCATTTATTTACATATAATATAAATAATATTTACAAAATTATAAAATATTACTAAGAAAAAAATCTAAAGAATAATAAAATGAATATTTTATTCATGTATATGGCATAATAGGAGTCCAAAACCTAACTTTGCATCTTAACTCCAAATTAAATGAAACCACCTTCATTAAGTAGGTAATTAAAGTATATAAAATTGATGGTGATTTTGTGAATTTTGACTTTTTATGAAGAAGATATGGGTATGGGAAGTTTGGATTTTGGCTTTTTATTCAGAGTGTAGAATGAACACTATATATTACTTTTGTGTAAAATAGATTTTGTATTTTGCTATGTATTTTTATATACAACTTTCATGCACATAGTTTTTTATTTGATGTATAAATAATAAAGAAAAAATAGGTTCCAAAAGTGGATTTATTGAGTATTTATGAATCATGACTTATTGTGTTTTTGACCTTTACCCCCCCCCCCTCACTTCCTTGTCGACCAATCATCATGATGCCTAGGTCTCAGGGTTTGGGGTCATAAAGTTCCTTTGACATTTTTTCTTTTCTTTATTTGTTTATTTTAGCTTGAAACACTGTATTTATACGATATTTATACAAAAAATAATGAATGTTAATTTAGGCAAAATAATGATATATGTATGACTTTAGCTAGGGTTTAAAGGCCAAAATGAAAGAATAAAGGTGATGAAATGGAGATTCATCACCCCTATACTTGCCTTTGATAGTCCATAGAAAACATGTATGCCTATAAGTGTAGAAAAAGAAAATAAAGAAAAGAAAAAGAAAGAACTTGGATTGATTTTAATTCTTAAGCTTTTCTTCTCAAAATCGAAGTTTGGAGCTTAAGTCAGACCTTTGGACATTTAGGATTGGTCGAAACCTTGTGTGGGAACCTGACTTGAAACATAATAGCCTTTGAGATCCTAAAAACCCTGCCCAAGTCTCCTCAATAGCCATGTCAGAATAAGTCAACTCATACGCAAATCCTTATGACTATGACGCTATCTTGTACAATATGAGTGATATGTAGCTCTCCTCGGCTGAAGCAGTAAAAATCAGTCTTCTCCAACATGGTGACCCAAATTCCCCAATCCAACAACTCTTTCCTCGATAAGTGGGGTATTCCCTTCTTATTCAAGTACAACCAGCTCAAGAAGAGGATGTGGAGAGAAGAATGAGCGGTAGCTAGTGTAGTTACATATCCTTAGATGCTTGATCAACGTAGTCAAGTCATCCGGTTGTCGGCTTGTATGAATATGACTTTGAAGCTCAAGCTTGCTTATTGGTTATACAAATGTATACATACTCCGGTAGGCATTTTATTTTCATTGAGGCATGTTCATATTTTTGAAGTTTTTATTGCATTTTTAATACTATATACAACAACATTTACATATGGACTTTTTCCTCTTGAGCCAGTAGACTATCCCTCTTTTGAAGCATTATTATAACCCACAACTTCTATCATTAGACCTCGTGGCTATTGGATTGGGTTGCGGTACAATGGCCATAGATATGTGACTTCTGATGTTTCCATTGGCTTGTGTCTCATGCTGGCAAATCCAGCTCTCTCTCACTTCAACTGAGGTGAGCAAAGTATAATGTGCAGGTGTGCAAGCTAGGTCATTATCGACAAGAGTCGTGTGTGTGTTTCGAAATATTCTAGTTAGGCAGTCAAGACGACATTGAACCAAGTCTCGTGTCTCAAAGAATTAAGTCTAACAGACCTGAAGTACATGAATTCTAGATCCTATAAGGTTCATATGATTAAGTAGATTAAGGTCCAACCAAGATCCAATCTCTAGATTTTATTTAGACTTGCTCAATTATCAAACTCAATCTGAAAAAAATGCAAATGTTATGCAAGGAAAATATTTTTGTGAAGCAATTTTCTGATTTTGAGCTTTTATGGAATTTTGAAAGTTCTGTAAATTTTTATGCAATTTCCGAAAAAGATCTTTCTAAATGTTTTTGGGATTTTCTATATTGCAATTTTTAGGGGTTTTTCAAAATAAAGAGTTTTTAAGAAAAGGAATGTATGCAGGTATTTATACATGAGTGCTCATTTAGTATTTACAAGAATTGGGATACAAGAATTTACAGTTTTGTTATTCTCAGGTTTATTTATAAATTTAAAGGGTTTTATATTCTTGAATTGTATATAGTTCTCAAAATAATTTGAAAATATCTTTTCAAACATTTCGAAAACTTTATTTGTAAACTAATTTGACAATTTTTTTACAAACATTTTCAAAATTTGGAAATCATTTTGCAAATATTTTCCAAATGGTATACAAAATTTTCAAAATATTTTTACAGTCATTTTCCAAACCATTTGAAAATATATTTTAAAAACATTTTATTTCAAAAAGCAAAAAGAAATTTTATAAATAAAATAATTTTACAAAAGTTGAAAACATTTTACAAAATATTTTCCAAACAGTTTTTTAAAAGATTTTTCAAAGAGATTTTCAAACCGTTTTTCAAACATTTTACAAAACATTTTTATCGGATTTATTATTCAGTATATAAAAGAGATTTTAATGTATTTTATACAAGTATGTTCTTTACGTCTAATTACTTGTATTTTAGATGTACTTATTGAAAATATGAAAGTATGACTTATGACTAATGTATATACAAAGTATATGCGGCCCCTCTATACTTAGCTTGAGTTATGCCCTCAAAGATCGAAGAGAATGAAAAGACGTAACTCGTACTAAGTATAACATATCCTATACTACAACGATTAACGAATAAAGAATCAATGAATGAGAAGTCAACCGTCCCCCCTTGTACTTAGGATGAAATAATTCGAAGTAATCTACATGAAGGGAGGGTTGAGGGTGGGTATGAATAGATCAACGACTCGCCCTATTGATTAGTCCAGAAAACTATTCGTTAATTTGTATGAATTAAGTGTTTAAAAATAAATATGTCGTTCGTTGTAGGCGGCAATCGAAATCAATCAAGAAATTTCCCCTTAGTTAATTAATTAAATTTAGTTCGAGTGGTTTTATGTTTATTTATCATGGGTAAGTCCCAGGGTTGAACTCGAGAAGGTAAAGGAACAACCTATATTAATGTCTATTAAAGTTTATGTAGGGTTTTCGAGGCGGGATATTTTTGGTATTTTTAATGCAATTTTTGAATGCAATTGAAAACGTGGTCAATTTTAAGGACTATAAAATTAATATCAATCAAACGATGTCCAAAAATTATGAATTTTGGCCAAGATGTGAATAATGATGAAATGAATTAATTTTATATTTTTTTTGGAATTTTCTGATATAATATTGATATTTAGTGAATTGAATGGTGTAAATAGTATAAATCTCAATGATTAATTATAACAAATATTACGCTCTTTATTTTCAAGAAATAAAATTATCCAAGATAGACCAATAAATGAAATATCCTAGAAAATCCTAAACCCTGAAAATGTTGAGTTTAATACTTGTTAAAAATTAATTACTGAAATGCCCAAAAAAAATTACAGGGTAAATATGCAAGCAAATGCAATTCTTTTTGGGTACAATGAAGAAATCAATTAATTCTAAGATCATTGATTTTTTTTGACATTTTTTCAAGCAACGATTAATTTAATATGAATTTTTACGCACAGACTGGGCAAAGTATGTAATTTTCCATGAAAATAATAATTATTAAATAACCATATAACATAAAAATGTAATGTGCTCGATTCAAAGGCTATGCGCTGGTGAAGTTAGATGTACAAGTTTATGAGTTACATTAAAAATATGGGATGAAACGAATTTGATTTTATCTCATCAGGACAATCAGAAAAAACATACTCAGATGGATTTTATTAATAGTATGAAATATTTCTGAAAGATCTAAATGTCTTATTAATGCATGCTTATAAAAACAAAAAACGTGCCAATTATATTATTATTTTGATGATAACTAACTTTGTGAGTAGGGATAGTTCTGAAGATATCATGACAACTTCACTACAAGTATGAAGAAAATAGTCAATTTACAGATAATGAAACAAAAGAAAAAAGCCACTTAGTTGCTCTAGCTTTTGTTTTTCTAGTGATAGCAAAGCCCAGATAAAGGAAAGTTGAAAGCTATGGACAAGCTCAAAGAAGTGAAAAGGATACTTTTGTAATAAGCATATATAAAAAGTCTCAGTACATATCATATGTAACATATAGACATAATAGGACCATTTTCTAATGTTACATTAATTCTTGTCCAAGATATTGATCGATTAACCTTGATAATATGATCAACCAACCTTGTTGACATGATCAATCATTTTTTGTCCTAGTGATTGATCATCTCACCTTTCCCGATCAACCAATTCAACCTATTATGCATGATCGGTCAATTCAAATGATCCTATCAATCATACTTTGAATTAACCCTTTAATAATCAATTGATTGATCGATTAAGTTTGCTTAACTGACTGATGACTGTATCAATTTGACCAATTAATGTGATTTAGTTGATCGATCAACCAATGATTAATTTATTTGATCTACATTTATAGTCATTGTAACGTTTGATAGAATTATGCTTAAGACTCCTTCTTGAATAAAGTGGACATTTTAATTTATCACCAAGGAGATATCATTTGATTTTCTAGTCATTGTAATTTCCTTAGGAGTCACCTATCTTACTGAACCCTGTAGCTACCATATAAATATAAGGCTACATCTTGAGCATTAGACACGACTTATTTACATTCTACACACAAGGTAAACGTTCCCCCAACCTCTCTCAATGCTTCATAACATGTTGTTTCTCTCGCTTTCTAGATCAAGCTTCCCATTTGAGAGTTGTTTGTCTACATGCTCAGTTATAAATTCTTTATTCATTTTGTAGCGTGCATTTAAGCTATATCCCCATACATTACATTTTTTATTCCAATTTTTATAAATTGTTGTAATTTTTGTTTATATTGTCGTTGTACTATAAAATTTGGTGTTTACTCCAAAATGTACAAGAACTTGGTATGTGATCCGAGTTGTGGAATACCTTTGGTTTTTGTTCCAAGCGTCTGTAAGTGATTGAGATATATACATAAAATAACTTGAGATAGTGGATTAATTAATTAATTTGATTAATCGAAAATCCTGAGTCATGGGACTTGGTTCGTTGTCTTTACCTAGTGAACTTCCACATTTAAATCTTATATTATAATTGTTTTTGTTCTGTGAATTGCTTGTTTATATGTATAGTGATTATTGTCCGCACAATTGTTTATCGGCTATACCAATTTGTTTCTAGAAAGTTATTCACATTTGGCATCAGATCCTGGTTCATGCAGACGATGTAACTAAAATCCGTGCTTGAGGTCACACTTACCATCTCCTCAGAAGAACAATCCAAGGTAAGATCTATATTATTTGATGGTATTATTTTTTTATTGAAATATTTACATGAAGACTCAATTATAAAACATGTGATAATAGATATGGAATATTATTGAAAGCAAGTATTAGAAGCCACAGACGAATGAAGAAGCTGCTCTCGCTAATGTTGAAAAAAAAGACAGCAAACAACCCAAGAGATGCTTCTTTTTCAGGTTAACCACGAGAAGTTTAATCAGGTATCCACTTGCAAATCCTCCTTAGAGATATATGTAATACATTTATAGTGACATATAAAGGAACACCAAAACTAAAACTATCTAAAATAAGTTTATTAGAACAATGTTACGTGATTTTTGAGATGAACATAGGCGAGACCAATAACTACATATATACCCATTTCACAGAAATCGTGAACTCGCTAGATGTAGAAATAATTGAAGGCGTATTTGTCAAAAAGCTTCCTAGATCGCTCGATGTTGAGTGATGGACCACAACCATGATAATCAAGGAAACAAATGATAAAGATTCACTTCTTTTGGATGAGCTGATCGGAAAACTCATTACTTACAAAGTTAATAAATAACAAGAAATGGAAGCCAAGTCACGTGTCAAAAATGTTCATCTGAGAAGTCCAGCACTATAAGAAACCTCAACCCCTAATGACTTTTAATGTGAAGGTGAATAAACAACAATTATCACTCATCAAATCATGAATTATTTAAGGACCCACTAAGAAGTGATGAAAAGAAATAAAGGTGCACAAACAATTATTTGCTTTAATTGCAAGGAAAAATGACACATCAAATGGTTTCTGAAGGCAACAAAAATCAAGGATGGTTGTACAATGAAAGAAGTTGAGATGGAGACATCACTTGTCAAAGAAGTAGAGAGAAGTCTCTCACAACATTATGGGAGGAATTTGATACTAGCGAATAAGAAGAAGCCCATGTCACATTCACAACCACTATCAACTCTAATTCAAGTGAAGATGAAGACACACACAAAGATGACAACCACATAAACTTTTCTTTTATGGAATTATGTGAAGATTCTCGATAATTGCATAAAGAAAATAAAGTTTCACATAAATCTAGTGTAAAAATTGAATCCCTTCAAAGGGAAGTTAGCTCCTACAAATATCACATCAGTATGCTAGGTTTTTATAATAAAAAAATAAAACATGATCTCACTATGTTTACTAATGGAAAAGAAAACTTAAATATATCATTAGGAACCTCTCCACAAAAAATCCATAAAAATGGAACATGATATGATCCAACCACACATACCATGCTAATGAATATGAGATTAATCATACTATTTATCACTTATTATTCTCTTTGCTTAAATAATCCAATAAAATATACAATAATTGATTAATATTAACTACTAACCTAATGTACACCCCTAATTATTGTATATATTTAATATCTATTTATTTTCTTCTTAATAAAAATTCCAAAAAATATAATTATTGTATATATTTGTGTTGGATTTTTCTATAAAATCAAAATACAAAAAATCTCAAAAGAATTAAAATCAATTGTTTTTATTCATTAAAAATACTTCCAAAATTGGTAGTTTGTACACTTGACCACTTTTACCTTTTTGCTCAATATGAAACTTGTAGATCTCATTGCGGTCTACAACTTCATTTTCCCCTAATTTAACTTATATTTATTTAATTTTTATTTTTCTTTATTTTTTGTATTTTCTAATAATCCTATTGGGACACGTTACGCTCCTAGGGCCGCCCACATGTCCCGCCTCTTCTTATGCCACGCACCCCTTTCTTGGTCGTTGGGTCACATGATCCAATGGTCTGCTGCCTGTTGTTCTCTTAGTCGTTTGATGCGACGACCCAGATCACATCTCCACCCTCCGCTCACGCTTCATCCTCACCCTTTGATCTGATATCCTAATATGATCTTGAGTACCCAATCACGCCCCTATGTGGACCGTTGGATCTCCAGATCCAAGTGCCCGCATATCATCGTATACCTTTGTAACCATCCCCTTCCCACGATAAGATCACCGACACCCTCTCTTCTCCCATTTCTCCCGATCAAATTTCACGTCCTTCACCTTCACCATCACCTCCGTGATGAAGCCCTAATGTCTTCCTTTCCCACGGTGCCATTATTACCCACACATCCTATCTTCTAGGGTAACAGACGGTGGTTACATATCTTCATGCCTAACTCTCTGTAACCACCATCCACTTCCATAAAACCGTTGCCTCTGTCCTCTATTCGTCTTGTCCACCAATCCATGGGTCAAGGTCGAGCCCCTTGCCTTTCTCCTGTGATAGAGGAGCAAGGAATCGAGGCGATGAAGACCCCTTTGGAGTCTAGGTGTTGACCCACCATGTCACATCCGATTCCTATCGTTCAAGCCCCCTAGAGTAGCTAACCAGGTCGAGCGACGACCTGAGGACCACCCCCATCCTTAGCCCAAGCTCCCATTCCACCTTCTTCTTCCTCAAATCCTTCAGGTAACTTAGGTACGTTTTTATTTTGTTTTCTAGCATTTTATTCGACTAGCACAACCATGACCACCTTCGATCGAGCATACCACCGGCATCATCGGACTTCCACCATCTTTGCGGTGGGTCCAGATCCTCCTCCTCTTCCATCCAGAGGCTTGACCACCTCAGGCATTCATCTCCGGTGGAACAGGAGATGAATCCACTTGGAGCATTACTTTCTTCCCTCTTGGAGCCCTCCGTTTCACCTCGTCCATCTTCAATTATCCACGCCTAACCCTTTTTGCAAGTACTATCTTCAATTGTCAGACTTTGGATGGAGCTTTGTTCTAGAGCTCTGCCTCCATTGTGGGTTCATTGTCAGCTAGATCCAGAGGTACCCTCTCCTCTGCAGTAGCTTAAGCTTTATTATACGCATCTCAGGGATCTTCTGGGACCCTCAACAACCACTAGGAAGCTTGAGGAGCTCCGGCATCCTCATCGGAGTTCCGCATGTGCCGCCACCGAAGAGGAAGAGGAGAAGCCTCCAAGAGGTACAAGATTTGTTGGATGACACCCTTCCGGTGTCCATCCAATGTCTCAGGAGTGGGTTTCCTCTCTCGAAATAACGCAGATCCCCAATTCTTTCATGGGGCCTACATGCTCCGATCCGCAGCTAGATATTAATATTCTGGGGCTGAGAAGTCGTTGATTCTCGAAAGCAGAGACAAAGGGGGAACATGTGAAACCGAGGATGGTTCTCTACGAGGCCCGGAGTATACATCAACAATAGCATTCATACTATTACCCGTTGACGCTCCATTAATCCTGGAGGTTCGGTGGGACTGAGCCTTGCCCAAGTCACCTTGGGCTACCACATGGCTCGAGACATCTGCAATGGTTACTTACCTCCGCCCGAGCCTCGTTACTAGCCTACACGCACATGCCTAACGTGTGCACACTGGAAAATTTACACCGCCACCTCATCGAGTTCCCTAAATTGCAAAAATGCCCTTCTAGGGACCTTTTTTGTGATTATTTTGCATTTAATTCTCATGTTTCTCTTACAATTATGCCCCTAAACTCTTTCCTTGATTTCTTGAGCATATGAACTCAAATTTAGATGATTTCAATTTTATTGTTCTGCTTATTTCATTGTCTATATAATGGTATCATTAGTTTCCTATTTTGATGCGTAGAATATCATGATAAATTCTAAGTGCACAATTTCATATGCTCAGTGATTTTTAATGCTAGTTGCTCATCAAATATTTCATTTTGATGCATAATTTGCTCACGAAATTGGAGCTAATTTATTACTCAATTATCTGACTGAATTAGGGCACATTTACACATTATTTCATGTTTGCATTCTATTTGCATCTCATGGCATTCTATTGCATATTACATCACATTTAAAATGCATAAAATCTAAGAAAAGCACATTCTATTCATGCATTATATTTGGCATCATGTTATTTGTGCATTGTGCATGTTTGATGATCTAGGTAGAGAAATGGTTGTTTAATCTAAATATTTAAATTTGATTAATCATTGAGGAAGCTCATGTCCTTGTCTTCGACCTTGGTACACTTGCCAAGAATTAAATTTTCCACAATATTCAAACATATGTGGTTTCTACATGGATCCATTTTCGCCTCCAGTGCTACGATAAAATACAACTATTAAAGAGGCGAAAATGTGGTTCATCAGATGGCGCCATTGTCGAGGACACATCTGATCATTCTGATTTCTTATATTTTTTTAATATTTTATTAAGTTGATTATTTCTGATATCCAGGTCATCTTGTGTGTTTTTCTTTGCATTGATAATATATTGTTATCTTGAATCAATATCTAATGATTCTTTTTTGTGGCAGGGACCATGTAGATCGAGGATGCTTGGAAACACCTGGTGGCGTGAAGTTGGGAGCTTACACTGTGAGGAGCCTAAAAAAACACATGCAGAGATAAGGAAATTTTAAGCATAGATTCATGCATTTGTGTATATTATCTGTAATAATTTCCTTTCTAGCGGTCCCTCGTTCGAGGGCTTGTGTGTGTATCATGGACTTGGACCTGCATGTAGTGTGTGGAGAATGTTTCACCCCAGCCTAAGTGTGGATCCACTTGAGTGTTCGGCCTATGTTAGGCACACGGCTTTTCGAGTTTCTTTTTTTTTATATCTCTTATGATTGAACGTAGGTGGGGCACAGTAATAAGAATTTGGGAGATTCACTTCATCTCCTCACATTCAATGAGATGCACTCAAACGTCGATGTACTTAGCCAAATGCAATTCAATTCTCCCCGCTAATAAAATCATGTTTAGGTACGGTTTCATTCAACTTGCATGCATATAGTGCTAGCTTTAAATTCATCCTTGTACTTGATGGAGAATGTTGGAGGCACTGTAAGTACTTATCTTGAGCATTCATCTTGTTTTCTTCTTGCATCTGCTTTTCTCGATACTCTACTCTTGATTTGTAACCTAGGTCCTTAAATGGAATTGGGACGAGCCGTGAGACGATGCTTGATTCACTTGTGCTCACATTTAATTCAGTGATAACCTAAGTATTAAACTAGGACTGATAATGCAAGTCGACCTCAATAAAAATGGAGCAAAATTTCACCTTGGATTATGGTAGAGTAAACCCCAACCTTGTATATATGACGTGTTTGCATTGTTGAGAGGTGAGGTCGCATCCCTAGGATAGTGCCCAAAACCCATTAAGCATTATGTAATAGACTCAAATTTTAGACGATCATCAATAAAATAGAAAATATGAATGACCAACACTTATTGGTCTTCATGTGTAAAGTTGGTGAAATGAAAGGTGTGTTTGATTGACTGGTTGAGCCATAATTGTATATTTTGCACAACCCTCCCGTAACCCTAGACACTCCATTATTCCATCTCCATAGATACATCCATCTCTGAAGATTCAACCATCTTGTAGATCCATTATTCTCTAACCCTAACTGATGTCCTAGTTCCTCATCCTTAATTCCATATTCAGTATATTTAGGCTACTCTTCAACCTACGTATAGGGGGAATCATGTTCCATCTGGTTGTTCACCTCAGGTTCCTCCACTTTCATTATCACATCTGTATCCTTAGGCTCATCTCAACCTAAGTTTAGGGGGGACCCGAGCCCTTGTGCCCTTCTATTCTTACTCATTTGACCCCTCATCTCGGTCCTCTTCTCATACTTGGGGTATTTTTAACCTGAGTATGGGGGTGGGGGGAGATCACAGTCAGTTCTCTTCTATGTCATGTTATTTAGCATGAACTATGGTTTCATATCACTTTGTACTACGAGGACATAACAAAAGCTAAGTATAGGGGGTTTACTGTATATATTTCATATGTGCTTTATCCATAACTCATATTTTGATTTTTTTCAGACTTTTTGGGTTAGGGTAAAGTATCATTTGAATTGATTTGTGTAAAAATATTTGTAAATTGATTTGGAATTTTCTAACGGCATGACTTTGCTTTGAAAAATGTTCGACAATGGTTTGAAAAATAGGATTTTACTTATTTTGAAAACCATTTGAAAAATGTTTTGAATATATATATATATATTAAATGACATGGTTTGGAAAATATTTTCAAAATTCTTTCAAAAATGAGATTGACTTTGTACTTCTAACCTTATTAACAAAATCCTTAAAAACTCAGATATGAAAAATTCCTTAGTAACAATTCTGACTATTAGACTTAAAAATGATAAGCTACTTTTCAGTGAGGGAACTGCGGTCTCCCTTAGCAGAGTGGGTGGTTAAAAGATAATGTGTATGGTACCATCTTGAAGTAACACTGGTAGCCGTCTGATGGCCCGTACTTACACCCATACTGGCTGATAGTAGATGTGATGAATCTACATTTCATCATCTTTATTCACTTTTAGCTTAAAATCCCTTCTTAAATACCTGTAAATACTAATAAATCCATGTTTTATAATTCTTTATTCTTTTGTTAAAATTGTATAAATATCGTTGTTTTTAACATAAAATAAATTAGTGTTTTTATCACTTGTGCCCCTCTGAGATATTGTAATATCAGTTATGCCCATATCTTTTTGGTAATATCAGTTGTGCCCCTCACTTCTTACAGTTTTATCAGTTGTGCCCCTTGGGTTAGTTGCCGTCCATCCACAGTGCAAACAGACGTTAACTTTGAGGACATAAGCAAAATTAATTTTAAAAAAAGGGCTCGGTAGTCATTTTGACACCATCTTCCTCATCCTCTTCTTCTTCCTCCTCTTCCTCCTCCTCCGACCTCCTACTCCTCCCTCTCTGCCCCAGCCTGCCCCAGCTCCGCCCCGAGCTCGCGATTCGAGGACGTCCTGCGCTGGAACGACAAGCATGGCTGTGCTCGTCCTGAGGAGGATCTTCCTGGGCCACCCCCTACCCACAACGCACTGCCCCATGTCCCCTGGGCCGCCCCCTCCCCTCCCCACGCTGCCCTGCTCCCCCTCCCCTCCCCGCGCCGCCCCGTGTCCCCTAAGTCTCCCCCTCTCCTCCCCCGCGCCGCCCTGCTCCCCCTCCCCTCCTCGTGTCGCCCCGTGTCCCCTGGGCCGTCATCTCCCCTCCCCAGCGCTGCCCTTCTCCCCCTCCCCTCCCCGCGCCACCCCGTGTCCCCTGGGGTGTCCCTCCCCTCCCTGCACCGCCCCCTCCCCTCCCCGCGCCGCCCCATGTCCCCTGGGCCGCCCCCTCCCCCTCCTCTCCCTGTGCTGCCCCGTGTTGAAGGATATGGGATAATCCTCAAGCACATCACGGAAGCGTGAGCGTCGTATCGTATACGACGAGGAACAACTAGTCGCACTAGTTGTTCTGTGCAGCGGAGTTTAAAATTTTCATGTGACGAAACCACATGATCCAAGAACAATTCTCGGATCGTTTCATCTAAACCACAAACAAGTAATAGAATTACCTCTTGAAGTGTGCTTGCGATCGAGTCTCTAAACGAAGAGACCTCCTGTCTCAAGTCCGATCTGACGGAGGAGACGCTTGCGAGCGTGTTGGTGAAACACGTGCTTCTCACAATCCATGTTGATGATCCAAGCGGTGGATCTCCTGATCTCGACACACGAGATCCGATATCTTCTTCATGAGCGAGGCGTACCGAAGGAGACATAGATCCACGAGCAAACGATCGGGCAGCATAACGACGACGCTGCGACGATGGAGACTCTCTCTAGGGCATCCATGGTGGACGACCATATGAGAGAGAGAGTGGGCGTGTAGAGAGAAAGAGAGAGAGAGACTTATGTTATCATTAGCATATGAAGAGCAAGGGGTGCCCTTCTATTTATAATATTTTGGGATCCATGGATCTCAATCCATGGGCAACACAAATCCAATGGCTCTCATTGATTTGTGTTTCTTTTAATGGTTAAAATTTGTGTTGGTAAAAACCAACAACAATTAATTTAATTTAGATTAAATGTATATTGATAAATCAATATGATTTAATCCCAAATTAAATCAATCAAGCATGGAGATTATGGAATGAAGATTGCCTCCTTCCATAATATGGGATTTGGTGGCAATCTCATGTAATCTCATGATATCTCATGAGATTACATTATTCCATGGAAATCTCCAAGATTTACAACAACTCTTGTTGTAAATTATTCAACAAAAATAATTCATAATTATTTTGTGAATATTGCAATCTTGCCATTGGAAAATAGTGAATCACATTCACAACCCAAAATAAAAAAGTAAATTACATTTTCAACTAATTGTCCAATGTGAATCCAATTCACAATAACATTTAATTAACAAATGTAAATTACAAATAGCTCTCTCTTATATATTATAAATCACATTTATAATATATATGATTAATATGGATAGTACTATCCACATTATTCAATAACCATGATAATTAAATCACATTTAATCATCTTGGATCTCCATTCTCATGTACCCAAATAATATGAATCACATTCACATTATTCACATCTTTGATAATTAAATCACATTTAATTATCTTAGATAACCCTCTTTATAATATGAATCAAATTCACATTATTCATGATAATTAAATAACATTTAATTATCAATTTTCTCAATGCTCGGATATATAATATCAACAATGAAATAATCCTGAACTCTTTCAAGGATAATGCGCTTTCTCCGCGAATACTTGGAGATAAGGACATGGCGATTTGTATTGTCCCACGTATAGTGACTTGGATATTGAGATCACATCTCAAATCCAGATCTCGGGCCTCCCATAGATGCTTGATTAAATCAAGACCGCAAATCTAATCTTCTCATTGTATCTGAATCACATTCAAATCAATGTCCAACATTTGGACTAGGATCAGATTACTTCTCTACTGAGAGGAGTCACTAAAATCCAGACCCGTTTCATCACTCCCTAGGAATGGAAGCATCATGGTTATACAACCGTTTATTATCACATCACCCTCAGGTATTCCCAATACCTGTACATCCTGCATACTGGAAGACTCAGAATAAACCTGAAGTATAAGATCAGTTTTACACTGTCTACTTCAGAGTTTTATCATTAAGTTTCTCATTCGATCATTTGGAGTTGGTATCGATCATATATTTTCCAAAAGCATATATCATACCTAGGTCTTGATCATATACTTTCCAAAAGTATATATCAAACCTACAAATTCAGTCAAGCTTCCAAAGCGAGATGACCGTGCACGGAATTTGATTCTTCCCAATATCTCATGAGTGAGCTCATGTCTTCCGATTCGGTAACTGAACCTGCATGATCCCTTTGAGAGATCGTATTACTCATATGCCCTTGCATGCACACCAGCGCGCCGGTGTATAGACCTTGATTAGGTCATCAACCTATTGGTCTGCCAAATGTACATACTCAGACATATAGTAACACATCTGTCTCCGGTCAGAGGATGCGTGCCTATATCATGACATCATACAATATAGGACTTTGGTATCTCGATCTTGTTAAGTCAACTCTTTGACCTTACTAATCTGATACCTCCGAATCTCTATTCCCATGCAGAGGACCTTCATCAAGAGGTCGATCAGATATCAACCTAAATGAGAAAGGATTGTCATCTCCTACTCAGGCTGGAGATCATCTCTCAACAATCATTTGACGGTGCTTGATGAGTCCTCAATCTAACTCTTTAGATGTTCATCCAAGCACCAAACTCTTTGATTCAATAATTGAATCAACGGTTGTATGATCATTAAGATGGCCATGGTACTAACCTAATTGTACTAAGGTACCTATTATGAAAATTAGTTATTCTTCATTTCAGATCAGGGAATGATATTTGCAATAACATTTATTGCATAATGGCTCGCCGTGGGATCGCATGTCCAACAATCTTCCACTAGCCCAAATGGCCATTAATGGGCTAATCATTTAAACCCACACTCATGTGAGAATCATAGGCTATTTAGAAAATAGTTAGGTAAGCTAATCAATCACTGTTCCCAAGAGACTATGCCAAGTCCTTTTACGGCACTTGCATATCTCCTAGTGACAGTGTTCACATCCAATGTGAATGTTGCATCTCATGCAATCAATACTCAATCATAGTGTTCTTGACACTACACCTCAATAATTATTATAACCACTATGTAATTTCAATTTATCCTTATCAGAATACCCTTATTCCTGGAGATCTCTATCTCCCAAGGTATCTGTAGTTAAGACCTTTTAGATCACTATCTATAAAGTCTTAATTTCTTGAAGATAAGACTTTGAGATCACTATCTCAAAAGTTTTACCTTCTATGAAGATATCGTTATTACTGCAATCAAGTGTTTTATCACCATAGTAGGATTAGTAACAATTTACTACTCCCACTCCATGGCGGACATCTGGCTTTTGTACACATCTAGCATACTCATGGCTTCTTGGAATTGATGCCGAAGGGATAACAGTTTTAACATTCACTCCCTTAACTCTTTGAGGTGCTATCCCTTTAGATAGGTCTGTACCATATCTTAAAGGAAGGAAGCCCTCTTGGAATTTTCCAAGAATGGAACAAGTCCAAGGTGTACTACAGATGTGACAGTCCCAATATCCTCTTCTCTTTGCTTCTGAACACCTTCAGAACTAAGTTCCAAGATGCATCTTTGAGATCATATCTCAAGGTATGGAATAGCCAGATCATAAAACACTTATTATCATCCTTATATCATTACAAATGATTAGGATATTATCTACATTTAGCATGATGAACACAATGACACTCCCACTAAGCTTCACATGATTCATCAAGACTCTATCTGAAATCATAACATTTATAATTTCATCAAATCTTATATTCCAACTACAAGAAGCTTATTTGAGTCCATAGATGGAGCTCTCTAGCTTGCATACCTTGCTTTCCTCAATCATGAAGCCCTGGGCTACTTCATGTGAATATCCTCAGAGAGGTATTTATAGAGGAATGCAATCTTGACTTACATCATGAAGATGTCATAGTCAAGTTGTGTAGCTATGGTTAGCAATATTCTGATGGATTAAAGCAAGGTCACTGGAGAGCAAGTCTCATCGCAAGCGATGTCTTCTCTTCGATGTGCAGCTCATGGCTACGAACTGTGCTCTTGAAGGTCTCTACCTTCTCATCAGGTTCCCTCTTTCTCTTGAAGATCCATTTACACCATAATAGGTCTTACCCATATAGTTGGATCCTTGAGGGTCTACATACAACATTTGTATACGAAGTCTACTTTAGACTTTATTGCTAACATCCGTCTTTCCATGATATGATCTTCAGAAGCATCATCACATGAAGTTAGATCATTGTCAGATTCAACTGACACATGGAATCCATCCTCAAACTTATTTGAAGAGGTATTAATGTTTCATCTTTAATTGTCTATTTAGTTTCCAATTTCGGGAGCCTCATTATCTTCTCAAGATTAAATGAGTTCCTTTACTTCATTTTCATCTTGATTCTCAAGAGAGTCATCCTCTAAGAATCACATTCTCAGAGATGAGATCCTTTAAGAATCTCAAGGTCATAAAGTAGGTATCCAATACCATACTTTATTTTCCTAATGAAGTAGCACTCTCCAGTGCCAGATTCCAGCTTACTCACATGGAACCTTATTAAGGATATATAATGTAGTCTCTACCATATATATATATACCTGGGAACTAAGAGATAATTATGCTAAGATTAATCATTGATCAAATCATGTCACACATGATCAATTGTATATCCCTACAACTCTATTGAGTTAAGGTTCATTAGGAGGATTGAGATAGGAATGATATTCACATCTCCATAAGGTATTCTTTGAATTCATCTAATAGGTGCAAGCTACCTTGGTTAGATCAAATTCATTTCATCTTCCTTCAAACTTTGGTTCTAAACTAAAATTGAGAAATCTTTGAACATTTCAAAGGTTTCTTAGGTGAAGAGAAGAAATCTCATATCACACATAATCATCAATAGATATCATATATCCATAATGTTTAATATGATATAGATGATTTACATACATCAATATGTATGAGATCCTGAATATCTTGACATCTCATACCTTTCCCAAAGAAGGGTGCATTGGACATTTTTACTTTGAATACAATATTCATAAGTATGCAAGTTTTGAAATTTTAGACATTCTAAAGTTTCATCTCTTACTTGTCCATTGATCTCATCAACAGACATATGTCCAAAACATGATGCCAGATCATTGTCAAATGATCTTTATCCTCCTACTGATCTTTAAAGGTTTAATTTTCAGTATTAGAAATCTTAATGAACCATCATTAATTTTCTAATTTAGCGGAGTCCACTAGATGTTAGATTACTATCTGAAATATATCCATCATAACTCTCTATGATAGTTTTATTCCAGAATTCATGTTTATTTCCAACATTTAGAAATAAACTATGAGTGTATTCTAATATCCATGTCACAGAGACATTCTCTAAGACTAAGGGCTCCCACTGAAAATATGAAGTCTATTGATCCAATGGAAATTATTGCAACAATTGCATCACTTCCAACATAGATGACCATTAAACCTTAAGATCAAATTTCTAATATTCTAATACAGATGCAACCAATTGCAAGTATCATTAGAAGATTGAGATACAATTATTAGACTTTATCTTATCAAATAAGTAAGTCAATTTCAATGATTATATGTAGATTATTCTGATGTACTATCTGATTCCTTCTCTAAGGATTCTAGATAGATTTGATAGTCATACTATCAACACATCAACTTATTGCAGTATTGGCATTCATCCAACTCTTGGAATGTCATATGGAAGTCACAGAAGTACAGTCAACTCTTTGATTATAGTTCTTACTTGGGTCCAACCCATGCTTCCACTGCGCTCCCTTTATCTATAAGCAACCATTGCTCAAGACAAAGGATCTCTTATGTTGAAATCAAAAATTTCAATATAAGAGTATTTCGACATTTATACATGCTTCATTCAATTCATACAATATGAATATTATGAAGCTCCATGAACGACTAGAGTATAGATAGTAGAATGATGACACTCATCGTATCTACATCCATTTAAACTCTTAAAACTTAGGTTCAGGTAGGTACTCAAACAATTTGAATACATCATCTCCTATAGAGCCACCATTCTGCATAATGCAGAGAACCATGTCATTCATGATTATATGACGAGAGCACATATGCATGCCAGAACATCTTCTTAGATTTTATAAGGATTATTTGATAATTACGATCATTATCGACATGTCACTTCAAATGTACATTCGATGAGATCAAGACTTATAGAGACATACAAACCCTAGAGTTTTAGTCCTATTGTCTATTTTATTTAATTATCATTCCTCATTATTACGAGGAAACTTACAATTGCAACCACATACATTATGTGTCCAATTGCAAGTACAATATCTGGACCATGGGTCTAATCCATGATATTCTACTGGTTATTATTGAGTATAACATTGAGTGGGGTTTAAAGAAGGATTATCTGAAATAATAAATTTGCATAAACATATATAAATATATAATTTACTTTGATTTAGGATTTTTTATATCAAAGTTGTCTTGTCATGTCAACAATGAAAGTTCATTCCCTTAATCACTTTCAACGTAAGAGATATACTTACCATTATATATCTAGCAAGATCTGGGATCTCCTTCCTTATCTTTATTACATTTCAATAATATGAGAACCTGTAACTCGGATAAAAAGAAGCGGGAACACATTCCGCCTTGCAAGTCCAACTTGCATCTCCTAATTTGATCTTTAACACCCGGGCCCACCACCCATAAGGTGATGTTGACCCGTCATTAATTGAACCAAAGGTCAACAGGAATACAGCTCGCTATGCGCAAGCCAATATTGAAGGATATGGTTAGATCCTCAAGCGCATCACGGAAGCGTGAGCGTCGTATCGAATACGACGAGGAGAGACTAGTCGCACTAGTTGCTCGATGCAACGGAATTTAAAAAATTTTATACGAAGAAAACACATGATCCAAGAACACTTCTCGGATTGTTTCATTTGAACCACAAACAAGTAATAGGATTACCTCTTGAAGCGTGGTTGCGATCAAGTCTCTAAATGAAGAGACCTCCTGTCTCAAGTCCGATCCGACGGAGGAGACGCTTGCGAGCGCGGGGATGAACCGCGTGCTTCTCGCAATCCATGTTGATGATCCAAGCGGCGGATCTCCTGATCTCGACACACGAGATCCGATGTCTTCTTCACGAGCGAGGTGCACCGAAGGAGACGGAGATCCACGAGCAGAAGAACGGGCAACATAACGACGATGCCGCGGCGATGGAGAACCTCTCCATGGCATCCATGGTGGACGGCCATGAGAGGGAGAGAGAGGGCTGACGTCTAGAGAGAAAGAGAGAGAGAGAGAGATGCTTCTCAAGCATTATGTGTAAAAAGAGAGCATGGGTATGCCTCTCTATTTATAGGGTTTTGGGATCCGTGGATCTCAATCCATGGGACATATAAAATCAATGGATGAGATTGATTTATGTCAATCCAATGGTCAAGATTGTTGTTGGTAAAAGCCAACAAATAATAATCTAATTTAAATCAAATATATTTGAGATGTCAAATATATTTTAGTCCTAAATTAGATAAAGCAATTATGGAGAGAGATTTGCATGAATGATCTCCCCATTAGGAATGGTGGGGATGGCCACCAATTTCCTTGTGGAATTGGTAGTCGTCCACCATCTCCATATGGTGGAGATTGTCTCATGTAATCTCATTAGATTACACATCTCCATGAAATTCTCCCATAATTTTCAACAACTTTTGTTGGGATTTTATTCACCAAAAATAGTTCACAAATAATTTTGGGAATATTGCAATCTTGACATTTGAAAATTGTGAATCACATTCACAACCCAAAACAACATATAATTTACATTATCAATTAATTACACAATTTGTATCTAATACACATAATAATTAATCAACAAATATAAATTATAATTAGCTCTCTCTAATACATTATAAATCACATTTATAATATATTATGAATAATTGGATATTACTATCCACATTATTCTTATCCACAATAATTAAATCACATTCAATTATATTGGATAACTTATTCTCATGTGCCCAAATAATATGAATCATATTCACATTATTTACATCTTTGATAATCAAATCACATTTAATTATCTAAGATAACTCTCCTTATAATATGAATCAAATTCATATTAGTCATGATAATTAAATCACATTTAATTATCCATTTTCTCAATGCTCGGATACATATATCAACAATAGAATTATCCATGAACTCTTTCAAGGATAATGCGCTTTCTCCACGAATACTTGGAGATAAGGACATGACGATTGTATTGTTCCACGTATAGTGACATGGTTATTGAGATCACATCTCAAATCCAGATCTCAGGCCTCCCATAGATGCTTGATTAAATCAAGACCGTAAATCTAATCTTCTCATTGAATCTGAATCACATTCAAATCAATGTCCAACATTTGGACTGAGATCAGATTACTTCTCTACTGAGAGGAGTCACTAAAATCCAGACCCGTTTCATCACTCCCTAGGAATGGAAGCGTCATGGTTATACAATCGTTTATGATCACATCACCCTCAGGTATTCCTAATACCTGTACATCCTGCATACTGGAAGACTCAGAATAAACCCGAAGTATTAGATCAACTTTACACTGTCTACTTCAGGGTTCTATCAGTAAGTTTCTCATTCGATCATTGGGAGTCGGTATCGATCATATACTTTCCAAAAGCATATATCATACCTAGGTCTTGATCATATACTTTCCAAAAGTATATATCAAACCTACAAATTCAGTCAAGCTTCCAAAGCGAGACGACCATGCGCATGGAATTTGATTCTTCCGAATATCTCATGAGTGAGCTCATGTATTCCGATTCAGTAACTGGACCTGTATGATCCCTTTGAGAGATCATATTACTCATATGCCCTTATATGCACACCAGCGCGCCGGTGTATAGACCTTGATTAGGTCATCAACCTATTGGTCTGCCAAATGTACATACTCAAACATATAGTAACACATCTGTCTCCGGTCAGAGGATGCGTGCCTATATCATGACAGCATACGATATAGGACTTTGGTTATCTCGATCTCGTTAAGTCAACTCTTTGACCTAACTAATCTGACACCTCCGAATCTCTATTCCTATGTAGAGGACCTGCATCAAGAGGTCGGTCAGATATCAACCTAACTGAGATAGGATTGCCATCTCCTACTCTGGCTAGAGATCATCTCTTAACAATCATTTGACGGTGCTTGATGAGTCCTCGATCTAACTCTTTAGATATTCATCTAAGCATCGGCCTCTATGATTCAATAATTGAATCAACAACTGTATGATCATCAAAATGGCCATGGTACATAACCCTAATTGTACTAAGGGACCTATTATGCAAATTATTCATTCTTCATTTCAGATCAGGGAATGATATTCGCAATAACATTTATTGCATAATGGCTCGTCGTGGGTTCGCATGTCCAACAAATATCGCCCCAATAATACGAGGATCCGATATTGGGGTCACTACGCATACGTCCTTACTCTTTCGAGAAGCAACGAGCCCAATCCAAATGGATCGTATGCAGTAGCTGTTACTTCAGACATGCGTCTCCTACATACAATATCTGGCGACGGAACCCTTCGACTTGACGAGAGACCATGGATGTCACTTATGTGATCCTCCACCTCATATTCAAATTATAATCAATTATTATGAATCATATTCATATAATTAATTCTTCCAAGAGAAAAACACATCTATTCATAATAGAGTATTTTTAATTGGATATAATTAACTTAATCACATTACATTAATTGTCAATCCAATTCATTCAACAAACTCGATTTTACTTGAATATATGGTATTATCTCAAAGTACGTATTAATTCGAATTTTAATAATCAAAAAATACATCATGATCTCTCAGCCATCATTCATTCTCTATCAGTTGTCATGGCCAGTACCGACGGGATGGGACGGACCGCAACCGGTGCGACCCGCTACCCCAACGCTCCCCGACTAGACACCATATCCGCCTAAGGAAAAATAATGCTGAGCCAATCACTTTGTATTTGAGATGATCATCGGTTTTTTTTAACCAAAATTATACCATATAGTAATAATCAAAATTATTTTGATTATAAGGAAATTTGCTAACCAAATTCCCAATCCTATTCAAGCAAGTTGTTTGTTGATTGTGTTTCCAATTAGGATCTAGATCAAATATAATCAATTATTGGTTGAAGCCAAGTAAATTAAGGAAATAATAATCATTAAATATTTCTCAAATATTTTTCATAATTATTTAATGAAATTAACAATTAATTTCACTAATTGACAATCACTTGGTTCTTGATTAGGAATGTAATTTCAGCAGTGACCCCTACTTACTAAAATTAACATATCTCAATCAAAACAATCCAAATTATGCAAAATCAGTTTCCTAAGATTGTTAATTTGATTTATGACAGAACTTAAGTTATATTTCACGCATTTCAAGGTGGATCAAAACAGAAATTAACTCATTAATCATGTTAAGATTCACAGTTCCCGCAACAGTGAATACATGTTCATTAAAATGACCATATCTCGAGCAAACGGATTCCAAATTACGTAAACTCAGATCCTACGGTTTCCTTATTTAATGGGAAACAAAATCCAAGTTTTATTTTCGTGTTTAAACAATTTAAACAAGGCCGAAAATAATCACAAAATAGAGATGCAAAAATGAAATGCTATAAAACTTTCGCAACCATAACGAACCAAAGTCGGCTTAGGTTTATGGATCGTATACGAAACCATCGCCCTAAGGCTCTGATACCACTTGAAGGATAATGGTAGGGAAAGATGATCCTTCTTTGTCGCAACATTCAAGCGTTTGTAATCCACACAGAAACGCCACGACGTGGGTACTCGAGTCACAATCTCCTCTCCATCCTCGTTGGTGGTCCTCTGAATTCTCGACTTTCTCTGGACAACATGGATAGGTTCCACCCACTTGGAATCGGAGATGGAATAAATAAAAACCGTGTCGCATCATTTCCCAATTTCTTTCTTCACGACCTCTCGTAAATTTGGATTTAACCTGCGGTGGAATTCATGAGAGAGTTTGACTTCATTCTCAAGGTATATATGATGCGAACACATAGCGGGATTTATCCCACGGAGATCGAAGATGCTCCAGCCTATTGCCTTGCGGTTTTCTCCAGGATCTCTAGCAAGTAAGATTTCTGCTCCTCGGTCAATCATGAACAGATGATGACTAGAAACTTCTTCTCTTGTCCTGCAAGGAAGACATATTTCATGGTTGTGGGTAATGGTTTAAGCTCAGGTAAAGTGTGGTCATCGAAAAAATATGGCTTAATCAATTCTGGCTCTGTGCTGATAGTGGTTGGATCTGTCTCTGAAGTAACTGCCATCAACTAATTCAGCTCTGGAGTCAGACCGTCAAAAGTATCCAAGCAATCGGCAAAAGCTACGTCCGACTCATCATCCTCATCTTCTGATTGTCCTAAAGAGGAAAGGACAGACCGATCTAGCTGGGCCTCTGTGTCATCAAAGATGTAGGAGGATGAACTCTCTATGTGATATGCACCTTGTTCTTTCCTAAGGATCTCACAAACTGTTTCATGTACAAGATTCTCTCCAGCGGAGAGGGACTCATCGGTGTTGGTCGGGTTCCGTCTCCATGGTCCAACGGTGTCTACATGAATACAATCTACTTCCGACGAGGTGTACTGGATTATTGAAGACAACTCAGATTCTGAAACTAAAATATTTTCGTCAAACAGGAAACTGAGTTCTCTACATGAATAGGACTCTAACTCTGCTTGGAAAAAAATTCATGAAAGGAAACATGGGGTGCGTCCTCCTCAGATGGAGGTGCAAGCTCTTTATCAGGCTCGCTTGATTCACTGCTAGTGCTCCCCTTCGTCTTTTTGTTCTTTTTGTCTTTCTATTTTTTTTTGAGATTTTAGGGATTTTGAAGCCCTTTTATTCTGCTGAAAGTGGTGGTGCTGGTGATGTTGCTCCTCTGCCTCCAAGTTCTCCTCAGGTAGAGACTTGGCGACATCCTCCTCATATTCCCGTGATCAATCAGGTATGGTCACGGTCCTTCCGCTCCTAAGGGACATATGATTCACATTATCATACGAAAGGATCTCATGTTTATATAGGGAATAATCTGAATAGTATACATGATCTCATGGTCGCTGTTGACCCTGATTCAGGCTATTGGGGTTAGCCTGAACCTGGATGGGAATTGGAGTCCTTCATGCCATATGTTGATCCTGGTGGCGTGAGACACGGTTCAGATCTTTCCTTATGTCATGGTAATCATTCTGCATCTGCTGACCATATCGTTCAAAGACTGGATGGCCAAGGTGAGGGACCCCAGATCACTAGTGGGTGCGGTCTATTGATGCTGACTAGAGGATGAGTGATTATGCTGTCTATATTGGCCCTGCTCGCCCTGCCAATACTGCTATGGGTGGGACTGTGAGGTGTAAGGTGGTGGGGGGCCCTGCTAGCCCAAGTGGAATGTGCGCCGTTGTTGGTGCTGCTGAGACTGGTATCCTTATCCTGGATGGGACTGCACAAAACGCAGTGTGGGGATGGAGCTGGTGTCTTGGTAAGCTAGTGAGGGTCAGTGTGGCTGACCACTCCCTATCCCCGACTGTCTGCCAATAGGTTCATGGTTGTACCACAACCTCGTTGATCTCAAACACCTGCGGTGGCTCCTCGTAGACTAACTCCACCTGTGGGGGTGTGTGCTGCTCCTGTTGAGTGTATTGTTGCTCCTCAACCTAGCTGCTCTGAGGCCATTGTACCTGCTCCTGTACAAGATGAACTCGATGTACAAACATATGTGGTGCAGAAGGGGCAGGTAGTCATATATTGGCTACCTTCTCAAATAATTCCTCCACTTGTTTTGGAAATCATGAAAGAGCCTCAAGGTCAGTGACCCTCTTGTGGATATGTTCTACCATGGTGAGCTTATCAACTATTATCCCCATCTTATGGATTAGGTCATCTGTCAGATTTGTTATAGTCCTCCTAGGTGTCTCATGAGATAGGCTTGATGGAGACACCTGATAGGCCCTTGTGGCATGAGATCTTCCTGTTTCTGCCATCTGCTATAGGATATTCCATACGATGTCTTCGTTCTTTTTCAGATAGCTACCTCCACAGGCTGCAATCACTAACCCCTGCATTTTATAGGTCATGCCACAAAACAAGGTCTGGACTAAGATCGCCTTGGTAACATCATGACAAGGGCATTTCTGTGTCAAGTCATTGAATCTATTCCAGGCTTCATGAAATGGCTCGTGGGGGCCCTGGGAAAAATTAATGATCTTTGTCCTCATTTGGTTAGTCCTACTAAATGGGTAGAACTTCTTTAAAAATAGGTCTTTGAATTGCAACTAGGTCGTACATCTAACCTCGAGATTCTTCAACCAATGGGCGACCTTGTCTCCTAAGTTAAATGGGGTAGCCTTCAGCCTGATGTAATCTTGTCCAAACCTAGGATGGCTAAGGTTGTTACACACCAACTCGAAGTCTCTCAAGAAAGAATATGGTTCTTCTATTACATTCCCTTTGAACTTCGGTCACATCCCAAGAAGATGGGGCTTCAGTTCAAATGCCTCTGGTGAAACCTTAGGTACGAGCCAACTGTGCATATCATTCTCTGCTGGGTTATAGGCATCTACCATCGGTCTGTCTATTCCACCCATCTCAATCACATGTCCCATCCTAGCCATAAGATCTGCATTCAGTTTCTCAGCTCTAGCTAAACGGACAAGGATTTGCTGCATGGGGGTCATCTTTGTATTCCTCTTCGTCAGGGTTTCTCTTAGGAGGCATCTTGGTCTTGGGTTTGTCTTCTTCACCTGGTTCAACAATGTGGCCTAGATTAGAAGAAGATTTAGGGATGAAGATATTCTCATCGAGGAGAAGGTCTTCCTCGATGAGATGGGAAGAGAGAAAGGGAATGGTTTGAGGGTGACCATCCCGAGAGTGAGAGATCCCGAACTCAAGAGGGTCATAAATCCGGGTTGGCCCAAGTTGTGCTTGGGCCGTTGAAGACGTACTTGTTGAAGGGTTCAATGAGAGATTCGTGAAGCCTGAATAAATACCCCCCAGTCAGTCATCTTCGATGGCAAAAAGAACCGATGAGAGCAAGGTATTCAATGAGGCGCTTGTTCTACGTGCATGCAAATGTGCGACATAAATCACACAATACAAACACAATACAAAATCCTCAAGTTCACCAACTCAACATGTGATGGCCGTAAAGGCTCAGCCGAATTATCTTGTCAGTTTTAGTTGGTGATAAATGCAAGTCTTGAAAGATTAACGAGTTGTTGGGTGCCTGTACTTCCCTATAGTCTGTCACGATTCTTACGAAACCCCCTTTCAACCAGTATAGGAGTAAGTGCGGACCGTATAAATATAGCTACTCGTTTCTTGAGGACAAAGCCTTATAAGCCATCCTCTAAGCCTCCCACTCTGCTAAGGAAATCCAGGCCATTTACCGACTACCTATAGATCCTCACAGAAAGTGGCTAATCGTTTTGAACCAATAGTCTATATGAAAATCTTGGCTTTGGCTCTATCCTAGTGTCGTCTCTCTCTCACTTGCAAGTAAATCATACAATGAGGGCTTTATGCACCCGTAAAACAAGATTCTTTTTATTCAAAATTTGTTTAATCGCCTGCTCAATTCAGTCCCAATTTCAAATTAGGTTGTCACTTAAAGTTTAATATGAACATACAAATACGTCTACCATTCAGTCCCAATTTCCTTTAAAATCCTAGGTTAAAAAACAGGGGAGGAGTCGAAAATCAGAATGAAAACGTAAAACGACGATGCATGCTCAGAAGAAGGTATACTTACAGTGACTCCCAACACTCTCCATGCAGTATACAGAACTAAATTTTTAAAAATTTCACACCAATGCATGTAGATCGAGAAAACCGTACCTAAGCATAATACTATTAGAAGGGAAGAATTGATTTTAATTTGGCTATGTTGTACGTTGTTATGTGCGTATCTTTAAAAATCCCAGAAGATGTGATTCTCCCAAGATGTGTGGCCTAAACTACGATTGGAACATACAAATTGCAATTAAATAGCCGGGTGCCTATCCTAATTTCGCCACTCAAGTCGAGCCCCACCCTCACCAGAGTGTGAAATCGGCCCGCTACGCCACAAAATAATGTCCAAGTCTGATTACATACGTGAGATTTCGAACGGAATCTGCTCGAACTTTTGTAATAAAATAAAATGCAAAAAATAAAATCCTAAGGACTCTACACTCACTCACAATTCGACTCGATCTTAAATATATGTGATTCCTTCAGTCGGCTATTTTTTCAGAAAATACCAGCCTCCGAAGCTCCTGAGTTGCTCAGCTAAGCAGCATCTACATCGTGCCAGGTCCCTCGCACAAAAATAAGATGGTGGTCAAAGAAAATAAATAAAAAATTGCTGAAAATAAAGAGAGAAATATCCACAAGAAGAACCGTGGGCTAGACTACCCGGGGGTTGGAAAACCTAAAATCAAGATGTTCCGAAAATTAACCTAAGCAGTTCCTCCCCGGCAACAACCCCATCTAATTGACCCGAGGATTACCCTTTTAATTTAATCAAATTAATGATTAAAAGATGCTCGTTTATTGCAGTCGGGCAAAATCAAATTAATCAAAAACTACAATTTAATTATTTGTCAAATTAAAGCAAACGGTCATTTTTTTCACTTGGGTAAGCCCAAAGAACTCAGGGAGGACACTGTTTCCTTAGGTTTATTTGAAGTCGATCTAGAAATCAGGTTTTCAAAGAGGATATTTTTTATGCAAGTGAAAATGTAAAGCAATTTCGGGCTAATTTAAGGGTTAAAATGCAAATTATGATCGATTCAAGTCCAAAAATCCTCAAACTTAGCCAGAAGTTGAATAATGATGAAATTAAGCTACTGTATATTTTTTGGAATTTTTGGAGATAAAATGAATTTTCTGTGAATTAAATATGCAGAGTAGGTGATTTTGAGTAATTATTTTACTAAATAGAAAACCTAATTATTTTCAGAAAATAAAATTACCCTAGATGAGTCTATATGATAGCTTTCCATGAAAAATAATAAATCCTAAAAATAATGATTTCCATTTTACTAAAAAATAATTACTCTAATCACCCAAAAATTTTATTGCGACCTCGATATGCATGCAAATGCCATGAAAATTCGAAACAATTTAGAACAACTTAATCACTACCTACTACGAATTTTGGAAAATTTTCGAAGCAACAATTAATTTAATACAAATTAAATATTATACAGTGGGTAAAATATGCTATTTTCCACAACAATAATGATATCAAATAAAAACAAAACTCCTAAAAATGTATTCAGTGTCCACAATGATATTGCAAGAGTTGTTCTACAATATAGAATTTTTAGAATAAAGAAATGATGACAAAATTATGTTCAAATTAAAGCTTAAATACAGGGCTCTAATTGGAAATACATAATTGAAAATGAATAAAAAAATAACACACAAGGCGCTTATTTAATTACCTAGACCGTCAAGGGTCTTCTCACAATTTTCCTAAGAAGACACGTGTGCCTCACGTGTTTCCTAGAAGTGGGGAGGCTCTTTTGTGATTTTCTGGATCCGCGGGACATGAAACTGCAAATTCACCTTGGGGGGATGGTATCGCGTACGTGACGGCCAGGCGGGGGGTACTTTCATTATTTGTGGAGACCAGGAGGATCTTCGTGAAATGTGTCCCCTCCCCACGTGAGCCTCACGAGCGGAGGGCTTTGGGCGGTGGGCTGAAGTCAAAGGCGACCTGGAGGTCGTGAGCTGGCGGTGGGGCTGCGTGGACATGCGTCCCAAGGCTTGGCAGATGACGTCGAGAGAAGATGGTTGTAGGACTCGCAGCGCGCGTGGACGCAAGGTGGAGGGCAGCTGCGTGGTTGCGCAGACTGTAGAGGAGGGCTCGCAGGCGGAGGCTATTCGGCAGTTGGTCCAGCCGGAGGTAGTGGTCCTCCGCACGGGGGAGCAACGGTGCAGCGACCGTGGTGAAGTAGCATGGCGGAGGTTGGTGCGGGGCTCCTCTCGGTCAATATGAAGACCACCTCCTTCGACACACGACTGGAGGTAGCTGCTCGCGGGGGCTCCGGATGTGGGTGGATATCGGCTGGAGATGCTGAGGTGGGCACTGTCGTAGACGATGAGATCGAAGTGGCTGAGTCTTGTCGCACGGAGAAGGATGGCGGGCAGTTATCGATCGGAGATGTTGAGGCGGGCGAGGCTCGCTGCCGAAGAAAGGCGGAGCTGTAGAGTGGAGGTAGTAGGAGCGGAGTTGATTGGAGGGAAGCGAAGGTGGTGGTCGGTAGATCGGGATGATTTTGAAAAGAAGAGATAGAAGGAAAAGAAGGAAGGAGGAGAAATAGAGATAAAAGAAGAACAGAGGAGTAAGATGGAAAAAAAGTTGAAGGAAGAAGAAGTTACCTGGGGTTCGTGGGTGAGGTGCCTGTGGAGCGGAAGCTTGGAGCTTCCAGGTCGTAGATCACACGCCTCGGCTTGGTACGTATATATACACATTGTTACATCCTTCTACCCCTATGATCCATATACTCAGCAATAACCACATTCTTACATCATTATTAACTTTCGGAATGTGAAGTAAGAAAGGAAACTGAATAAAAATATGCTCCAACAACATATTATATTCATGATTCCCACAACTAAATAATGCAAGATAAAGACTGTAAAGTGTACAAAGAAGTAACAAGGGTAAGCTACTACGGCGATGAAATACTCATGAAAGGTGCAACTCTATCTATATTGGAATACGATTTACATGGATGGAGAAAAAACAAGACGTACTAGTCAAGTGTATACGAGTCTATACCAAAACAAACCAAACTCAAAAGACCATTGGTAAAGCTCACAATGGTATACACTCGTAGAAGATCTGACTGTCTATCTTTTCATAACTCATTTCTCATCGATTCGAACACTTGGATGAGTTTTAGATACACATTCAAAATCCCTCAATAGTCGTGTATTGTAAGTACACTGGAGAGTCGACTCAAGCAATCAAAACACCAATTTTCAAATTTAACAAGGGAATACCTGGGTATGATTACACTGTGGATCATACAGGACCACATCGATTCCATCTTTGTAACAACATACAGATCTTTGACATAGAGCACCACTGAAACGGTGATTTTGCGTAATTTAAAATGATGTTTTTATCACCATAAATGTACTCACATAAAAATCGATCAATTCAAATAAAAAATCACAACTATGAGCATCCACAATGCGCAATAAAATATAGAGGGCAAGTAGAGGTTCGAATCCACAAGGATCAAGTAAATTTGCAATTTCAATTTGATTTTCAAACTTGATTCCTAATGCGAGAAAATGAAATGTATTTGATTTTCCACTAGAGAGCCTTAAAACATGGTGAAACCTATTTTAAAATGATCTAAATAGTTCTTAATATTTTTGAGAATTTTCTAGATATTTTATGGTAGTTTTAGTTCTCAAAACAACATGTAAAGGGTATGGATGAAATAAAAAAATTGAAGAGCTAATTTGCAATTGAACAAATTAACTTATAACTATCAAGGAAAACTTTATAATTTTCGAAAAAAAGATAATGTAATGGGAAAAATTGTATATCAAACTTGACTCAAACTTTAGAAAAAGGAAAGATAAATCCTTAACTAATGGTCTGGTGGTAGAAGCAGTGGCTCTCACGTTAAAGGATCATAGTTCGAATCTCGCTACTAGTAAAAAGACATAGATTTAAATGCTAAAATATAAATTTGAGATTTCATTTTGCAAAATTTTCAATGATCTATTAGATCAAGATTAAAGCGGCATACTTTGAAGTTAATACTCAAAAGAATTTAACTTTTCAAAGGTTGAAATCTTAAATAAATTGCATTTAGATTGACAAAATAAATAAATAAATAACAAGGTAAGAAAAATGGCTTGTTTGTTTTCCGGTAGGCTTTGAACCTTAGAACCCAAAGGGAAGGAGGAACCGGTTGCAAGGAGGCAGCACGGGTCCGAGGAGATGCCGAGGCACGATGACTCAGAGAGACGCACCCGGTGTGGGCGCGTATAGCAACACAGATAGGGGTGACAAGCGGCCTGGCTGAAGAGCGATGGATTTGAGCTTAGAGATGGATGATGGTTATCTTCCACTTGTTCTATGTCTCAGATGGGCTTAATCGTGCTCCTTTTGTAACCGATTACATGGTGAGATGAGGTGTCGTAATGTCTAAGATGTACGGGATGAAGTCGCAACAACCGATCAACCTTGGGTTGCTTCTGGTAGTACCATGGACGGAACTAGAGGGGGGCATGGAGGGGCACATGCCCCCCTAGATTTTTGATGATCTTCCATGTATTATTGCTATATATTAAATATATAGTGATAATTTGATTTTTTATATGGAAAAATGGGCCTGTCCCTAGGGGCAGCCAACATGGCTACTCCCACCCTTATTTTCGTAATTTTTTTTATTTTTTTTTGAAAAATAAAACCGTTTATATTCATCTATATATCCCTCATATATATCATTCAAATTTCGTCAGAAACAGAAACTCATATGCCCTCCATGTAGAACAAGTAATTTTAACGGTCTAAAGATTGTTGTAATCGACCTGTTCTAGATGGAGGGTATAGGAGTCTCTGTTTTTGACGAACATCGAATGACATATAGGATGGATATATAGATGAATATACATGGTGATATTTTTCAAAAAAGAATACCGAAAATGGGGTAGGAGCATCCCCATTGAGCTTTTTTATATACTAATCTAATTTATTAATTTTAAAAAATTTAAAAATGGTAACACTATCATCTATTTCTACAATTTTCTCATTCTCACTTTTTCATCTGCGAAGATCTTTACCCTGCATATTCTTTTTACATATCTGTCATTCTATCTTTCTCCCTCATCCATCTCTTTCCCTCCCTCGATCAAAAAAGGACTATATCATATTTTATTTTATGATTCTATCTCTTTATAAGGTCTCTATTTTCAATAATGCCGTCTAAATATGCTTGAGTTTGTATTGATTGTGTACTATTATTCTGATAAGGTATTTAATTTTTGAAGCTTTATCTATTGTAACAAGTTTCAAAATCTTACTACACTATACATTAGTCTATATTTTATCACTACAACAAATTACAATTGAAGTAATAAATAATGGGATCGAAAAATCCATCGATTGTTTTTATTAACATGAACTTTTTGTTGTCACAAAATATGAGATATTTATTTATAAATTCACCTAATATTATGTACAATATATTATCCATAATTATAGTAGTAGTAACAAACATATCATTGCCATAAATTTTTATCTACCCTACATTTAGCAATGAATGTTATATGACGATAATCTATATTCAAAAAAAATATTGATATAAGTTAAAAATCGGATGTCCTAGATCATTGTTAGCAACATTTTCTTAGAGTGTTATATTAATAGAAAGTACTTGTACATTGCATACTAAGCTAATCTAATCTATATTCAACTTAATTTAAAAAGGAAAATGTTTCTTTATCACAACATATACCTGACTTGTGGCATGAAAATTTACCACAACATTGACTTCAAAAAAACTATCTGTCTTGTGACAATGTAAATTTTGTTATTGCAAGCTAAGAAATCCATCATCACACTTGATTTATTTTGACTATACGAATTTTGATGTATCTAATGTCCACAATTATATACATATATATACGTATGTAATTAGAATGAAGAGGTTTTCTCAAAAAAAGGAAGCCCAATTCTCTTATATGTGTCTCATTCGCGTGAAGCTAAAAAATTATGGATGTTCAATCAAATTATGTCATTTTTCTAAAGCGTCATAATTATTTTATTTATCAGTTGGTAATAGAATATCACCATATAAATGATTCTTTTAGTTTGTACCTCCTCGATAAAAATTTTCTAGTTCCGTCCCTAGGTACGACGGTGGCGTGTGTGGTTCAAACGCGGCAGCTACTTCCTCCCGAGGAGGAAGATGAATAGTGTTGGAGGATGGTCACGAGCTGTAGCAGCAGTTGAGTGAAATTTCACTCTTCGTTGGGTCCCACTCGTCGGATTTGGCTCTTTGTTTGTTAGAGAGTTAATAATAAGAGAGAATTCATCGTTGGCCCAATTTATAAAAGGGGTGTTAGATGTCCTATTTTATTTTTCATTTATTTTAGATATATGTACTTCCAATTTATATGTTTGGTTATGATATACGTATGGCATTCATACGTGGTTAATCATAACCATTTTAATGTTCATGTTAAAATATTTTTGTTGGTATATTCCATGTTGGTAAGTATATTTACGTATCTAGATTGGAATATGAATTACATTATACGTATTTATTTTGAAGTACGCGAGCATGTTGAATTTATTAATTAAATTATAACCATATTGCATATATAATATTATGACACTTGTTATATATGGGTGAATATTCTAACACCATCTTTAGCAATAAATTAAGACTAAAGATAGATGCAAATGTGTATTATAGATATATCAAATAAGATCTATTTGTGTTTATCATTTAAGTTCTCTTGTCATATATATATATATATATTGAGATAAGGTGGGTTTCCCCAAGAAAAATTTATTTTATTATATTTATAATTTTTTTGATGGATACATTTTTTGTCCTTTTAAATGTAATCTGTATAACACAAATGAATACAAGAGATAGACATGTGTGCAAGATAAGGTGAAATGTCATAAGGATGTGACTCAATTTCCCACAATTTGAGCAAGTTAATTCACTGAATATGAGATTCATCAGCCACCAATGTAGAACTATATCGGAAAAACTATAGGTATAAACATGGACGGGTAGGCCATCTCACTGTTTGGGGACTGGAAAAATCGCACAAGCCATCGAACCAAGACCACACTCATCTAGGATCCACCAGGACCATGAGAGTTGTGCACTGCTCTTGGGTATGCTATCTCCTCTAAGCTTAACATAAGAAAATCAATATTCATAACCTTGATTTCATTTAATGGTTATTCTCGTCTCACTCGGAGTAATCTATAGATGGAATATCTTCTATGAGTCTTGCATTATTTGATTCTTTCAGTACCTCTGACTGGTCTAACATTAATCGGTGAGGCAAAGTAACAACACACGTGGAAGTCATCATCACAGAACTACCACAAATCCATTACCCATCGGTAAAAATCCACGATGGTATAGGACACCAGTCAAGGCATAAGATCGTGCTCATGGCTCATATCCCTCAATTAATCCCAAGTGGTACAGAGATCTTACGATTACCACTTTCTTCTTGAAATAATGAAAACTTGTAGCGATCTTGCATGATCACTATATATCTCATATTATATCGTCAAAAAACCATATATTTCATACATCTCGTATTATATCATCGTTCATCTCATATCACCCAATTCATATGATTCATACTTAGATGTAAGTTTGCAGTCTTGACCCATGTTGGATCTCACACTATGGCTATAAGTACTTGGTACTTTAGGGTTGGGTGTTGATGAATCGCTAAATAGTAATATTACTAATTAGTCATGTAATATGGTTGATTAACTACTCAACATAACCTCGATTAATTAATCTCTGTGAAGAGATTGATGCTAAATTTTACCTGGATAAGTCCAGGGTCAAACACAAGGATATGATATTTTAGTTTATCTAATTAGACTCTAAATGCCCATATTAAGTTTATTAGAGTGGTATCTAGGTCAAGGATGCACAACATAATGTATGCATGATTTTCTAAGGTTTTATAAATGCAAGTTAAATTAGTTAAATGCTATAGAATGGAATGCAATTTAAAGAAATATGCATACAATAAACAATAATGCAATATCTCAGATATGCTCCCAAATCAACTCATAACATGAACATTGATTGTAGCAAAATAATACACAATATATAGATCAATTAAACAATCCAATTCTAATTATTGAAAGTCCTAATTCATTTTATTTAAACTAAGATATACATACAGAGATAATGATATAAAATGTAGATTAATTACTTAATCAAAATCTGATCCAATAAAGCAAATCAGGATAAAAGAGTCACATTAATTAGATCTAATGGGAATGATTTACACTCAAACCAAGATTAATTAGACAACCTATTTCTCAAATTTTCATTTTATAACACACATATCATTTTTAGAGAGATAATTGTCACATTAAAGAGTATCAAAAGAGCTTTGATATGAAACTTGAATCACATTAATTAGATACAAGATGTTCAAGTTATAAAGTACACAATCCATGGGAACATATGTAAATGAAACTTATTATAAACACTTAAAACAATCACAACTAGGTCCAACATGGATTAAAATGCAACAAACAAAAGTCGACTGCCTTATCTCAAAAATTACCCCACACGTGAGGGCATTTTGGTAATTCTGAAAGTCAACAAGGTGCATGCACAAATAACTCATGGAAACACGTGCAGTGCACGTGCATCTCTATCTCAGGGCATGACTCATGGCTCGGGCCATGTGGAGTATGATGGCACTTCAGTTCTCAACGTGGATGGACTCGTGGTTGTAGGTATGTAGTGGAGACTCGAGGCTGATCAGGGTCGTCCAATCACAATGATCAAATGATTCTTGTAGGCTGGAGGCCTTCCCTCTGCTCCTCAAGCGACACAGCTCGAACGAATCTCCAATGGCTCATCTATTCTTCCTCCATCTTTGTTATGACTCATTGATGATCGAGGAAGCAAGATGAGATCCTGGTGAAGGAGAAGGGAGGTCTGCGATACTGCGAAGAAGGTCGAAGCAGCTGGTTGATGAGGTCTCATTGGAGATGGCTTGAAACATCTGACCAATGAATATCTGGAAGTGTTAGCACATAGCTGAAGCATCGTAGAGGGATATGGGGGTGAAATGGCTGGAATGAAGGGCTTAATCGCAAGCGAGGAATGGAGTCTTAGTGGGTTCACCTTATAAACAAGGAGGTGAAGTGACTTGAGGCGGAGGAAGGTATAGAGAAACAGAAGAGGATTTGGGTGATGTACGTGTAGAGGATGGATTGACGGTGAAGGTGTGTACATAACTAAATGAAGGTGTGTGCTGCAGTGAATAAATTAGATAATAAGAACAAAAATGATACTGGGGTAATACATGCATGTTGGAGATGAAAATGGAGGTGGTCGGAGGCCTAAGGATGAGGTGTATAGATACTCTGGCTTTCACTCTATGTTGCAGCTAGAAGAAGAGCATGAGTAGCTCCTTGGTAGGGTTGTGACACGATCAGAAAGGACGAGGATCTCGTTGGAGGAAGATCTCTGCCATGGCTCTCGATCATTTGCTCTCTCTACCACATGAGTAAGGAGAGGGCTGGGCAGTTTCCTCGTACGAAGGTGAACAAATCAGAAGTTAGGCAGAGAATGGGGTTTTGTTCACCCTCCAGATAGTTGACAAAGGTGATTTCAACCACCTCCAGTTGTCGCACATGAGGGAGAGGCTTGACAAGGAGGTTAGGGTGAGGATGGTCGATGAAGGGGCTTCGCCTGGGTATTAGAATCGAAGAGAGAAGACACGTGTACTAGTGGTGTCAAAAAATTCTCAACTTTGATATTCGCTCAAGTTCGACTAGCTAACAGTTTGATTCAGATTCAGATCTGAAATAAACAAACTGAAATCGAATATAAGTTTAGGCTCGATTAAGTAAATGAACCAGACCAAAAAAACATAGGTTTGCTCAAGTTCAATTCGTTAAAAGCTCGATAAACATGCACACATACATATCTACAAATCTTTATTTGCATAAGTGGACCTTATGAGGTAAGTGGCTTTTGTCCCATGATAAGTGAACTTTATGTAGAGATAAGTGAATATTTACGAGATAAGTAGACTTTATCTTGGTATAAACTATCACAAAATAAATAGTCACATCGTAGTTACAACATCTGTCATTTGTGTGTCTAGTACTTTTCTCATCTTTATCTTCAAATCAAAAGAACAAGTATAAACCGTACTTATCACATATCCCCACATTATTCCTTATCCTCGTCTGAACGGATATAAAAATATATTATAATTATATTTTTTTTCAAAGAATGAATCCTTATTAATCTAATTTTTTTCAAAAGATGAAGAAGAGTTAGATAAAGTAAAAACTGAATGAATGTTTATTCTAATTATATACACGGACACACACATATATATATGTATATATATTTCTTTTTACTTCCACTTATTAGAGAATTCTCAAGTTCTATATTCGTTTAGGTTCGATTCGGTTAAAAAGAGGTTCGTTTCAGATTCGATTGAAAATAAACGAACCGAACCTGAACACAATTTTAGACTCGATTAAATAAACGAATCGAACCTACAAATATAGGTCCATTCAAATTGGTACGTTTACACCCCTTCCACTAGTAGGGAGAAAAGAGTTCGGTCAACAGATGTGACTCTTCAAAAGGGCAACCACCCAAGGAAGATGGTGATCCAACACCATTGGATCATGAGATCAAACAACTCTGAATGAGGCAGGTTTAGAGTATTTGGAGCCGCTTGATCAAAAGATCAAGTGGTTCTGATTAAGGCGAAGATGAGTCGATCCTAGTCGTCTAATATTTACCAGACAACCTAAATGAAGACCGAGAGCCATTGAAACCACATGGTGACCTCTAATTGGGCCACGTGGCCTAATTAGAAAATTAAAATTAAATAAAACTTGTAAAATCAAAATAAAATAATAAATGGTCTCAAAACAGAAATTATTCTAAATGAAAGTTGTATATTTTTTAAGATCTACAACTTTCATGTAGAACTAAAAGTTAAAATGCATCATATATACATATTATTTTTGTAAGTAATTTCCGGATGCATTAAGAAAAGCCAAAAAATTAAAATTTTGAAATCATCCTTGTCTGATCTTGACATTGTTGAGATTATTCAGAATCTTGTGCTTGAAATGTCCTTTCTCAAAGCCATCAAGTACATGCCTAACATCAAGAAAGGTCTTAAAGAGGCATGCACTTTGAAGAGACAAACGCCTAAATCTCATGAAAGAAATGTGAAGCATATCCTCACCATGGCTATAGCGAATGCAATAAGCAATCTCCCGACAAAGAAGAAGGATATAAGAGCTCCTTTAGTCAGATGTGAGATGTTTGGTCAAGAGTTCGACCGAACTCTACTTGACAGTGGATCCTCAATCAACTTGGTGCCTATTTCACTACTCAAATAATTTGGGTTGGGACTGCTCAAGTCTACTAGAATGATTCTGCAGTTCGCAGATGCATCCATCAAGCGACCCTGAGGAATTTTGGAAGATGTCATCGTAAGGCAATGCAGTTCCCTGCGTACTTTATTGTTCTGGATATGGACACTTCAGATCCTCTACTGCATACCTCGATAATCCTTGGACGATCGTTCCTTCAAACAACCGAAGCAGTAGTGAACTATGACACCATGCAAATCACCTTCCGCTCGAACAATGACAAGGTGGCTATTGAGATGATTCAGGTACCCAAACAATCAGAAACTGTATCATACTAAGTGAGCCAACAGAGCAGCGAACATAAGTCTGTGACTTCTTAGCCAAAATCTATGATGCAAATCTGTTTATGGATGATATTGAGACCCATGCATTACTCTCCACAAAGGAAGTCTTGAACAACAAAATCAAGTTTCCTAATGTCCATGATGATGAGATTCACGCTGAATTTCCGGATGAATGCATTTATGGCCACCTGTCCTTGGTAGAGCAAGAGGACATCATTGAAAATTTTTGTAAACAAGATTCGCTCATCTGACGGGTCGCTAAATACGATAATTAATTCGGGCACGTTGTAGTACGTGTACTTTGCGATTCAGTCAAAACCGAGAGAAGAATCTCCGTGAAGAGTGTCTCGGCTTAATTTATATTCCGAACAAGTCCGGGGTCGAGCATAGGGAGGCAAAGGAACAACTTCAGGTTTAATTTGAAAATTAAGTTTTAGATTTCCAAGCGGTATTTTTTTAGATTTTTTTATGCAAAAAAAATACAAATGCAAGTGAATTAAGCTCCTAAGAAATCACACAACTTAGCTAAATTAATTTTAATGAGAAATTAATCCAATTCAACCAAATTATATTTTTCCTAAGATCTTAATCCAATGATAAATGCAAGACATATTTTTTTAGAATTTTAGGAGTTAAAAAGCAATAACTAAAAATGCACACTTTTTATGGGTTTTTTTCGCAATTTTTCACACAAACAGTAAGCAAAAATGATGAAAAATTTACTGGAATGAAAACATGATGCAAGGAAGCTACAAGTAATATTTTTGGTTTTTTTGACAAAATATGAATTTTTTATGGATTTTTAATGAAAATAGAGTGACAGTGAGTAATTAATTTCTAATAAATCCACAATGGTAAATTAATCAGAGTGCGAATTATCTCAAAAAGATATTTAGATGTAGAATTCAGAAGACTTGAAATTTCACAAAAATAATGTAAGTAGATTTAACTAAAAATCAAATACTAAAATCACTCTACAATTTATTTCAAACACAAGACAACTCCACTTTAGATGAAATTTGGACAGTATCTCAATCACATATCAAGGCATCATGTCTAATTTTTGTGGAATTTTTAGAGCAACCTGTGTGAGATATAAATTTAAGAGCTCAATTTGAGTAAAATATACACTATTTCAGTTGAACATTTTTGATTAATTTACAATATATCACAAAAATTTAAATAAATATTCAAATTGTAGACAATTAGTTGCTCAACATAATGGAATTTTTCATTTAATAAAATGACGCAAAATTAAAGTCCAAATTAAAATGCAAACACAGGGGTCTCTGTGCAAATTAGAAAAAACAATGTTTACAGCAAGATATGTACATGTACTGACTTGTAATTACAGAAACATGAGAAATAAAAATCGCAATTTTTACAATAAAAAAATTAAGAAAATGACCTTCTTTCTCCATGGGCTTTGCTGGAAATGAACCCAAAGGGGAGGGCTTGGATCTGCAGTGGACGACGGAAGAGGACGGCACCGGCACGCGGCGCGCGGCGGGAGGAGGTCGGCGGACGCGCGGAGGTGCGCGCTGAGGCGATGGACGGGGCGTGGGACGCTGTGGCGAGGGGGGTTTTGCGTGGGTGGCCGCGGCTGTTGGCGCAGCTCGCGCGCGGCCGCGCGAGGAGGGGTGTACGGCCTGAAGCGGCTGTGCGGAGGGCGAGCGGCGGAGCCGCCTGGCGGTGGCTCGGAGGTGGCGGCGGCGGCCGGCCAGAAGGAGAAAGGGAGGGGGGGCGGTGGCAGCCTGGAGGTGGCGACCAGGCTGCTGTTTTGTTTTTTAAAAAAATATTTATTTTTTGATTTTTTTAACTGCTGATATGCAAACTATTTTTTTATTTATATTTTTCTAATTTTTTGTTTTGTTTAAATAGGAAATGAATAAATGCAAAATGACAAAAACAAACAAATGCAAAATGGATGGTGGTTTGATCTTGATGATATGCAAATAAAAAATGATATGGAGATGTGATGCGATGGATAAAAAATGATGGTGATCCAAACAAAAAGGAAACAAGATATTAGATTAAAAAATAACAAGAGAAATGAGGAGGAATACTTACCTGATGTTCGCCGGATTTGCGGAGCAGCTACGCTGGACTCCTGTCGTCGCCTCGATCCGATTGGCGAAATAAAAATCAGAGAAGCTGTGCGAGCTCTATGGGGAACTCATGACGCGGAGCGGAGCTCCGCGGATCTCGCCTGAAGGAGGTCGTCGCTTGAGGAAGACGCTTCACCGCTGTCACCAACAAAACACTCCAAGCTCTCTCCTTTTTCTATTAGAATGGCGGATGGGAAAAAATGAGGATGTAGAAATGAATATAAAGAGAAGAGAAAGGGAAGTTAGAATGGAGTGGTGTTGAATGGGAGGTTGGATTATTGGTGGAGTTGAATGGGAGGTTGATGAAGAATGTGGGGTAGAATGGGAGTTGGTGGTAGACTAGAAGTTATTGTAGATTATGGGGAAAAAATTAAGGAAAATAAAATGAAATAAAGTAGGCTACTTTAAATACAATAAAATAAAAGAGAAGAAAAAAATGGGGAATTTATAAAATAAGACAAACACTATGTACATTTTTTTGCTTTTCTAATTTTATTTTTTTATTTTTAATAAAAGATATTTACAACAGAAAAAATACAATAAAATAGTAGAAATAAAATGCAACACAATGAGTATTTTTTTGGATTTTTTAGTAATTAAGAAAGATACAAATAAAATGAAGAGAGAAAAATATATACAATATATACAATGTACATCTAGGTCCCAAAACTCAACTTTTGCAAATGAGCTCCGATTTTAATGAAATCACTTCCGTTGGATAGATAATTTTCTAACTTGAACTTTAAAAGGGAGTTTGGTGAATTTGGAGTTCATACGGAGCGGGATTTTGGCTTGGAAGTTGGTCTTTACAACTTTTTCCCTTTGAGATCTAGGAGCATTTATTTGAGGTGAATTTTGTTTTGTATTTTTTTGTATATATATATTTATGAACAACTTAGAGAAAGAATTAGCTAAAAAGGAGTTGAAATAAAATTATTAAAAATACATGAAGTTTTGGGCTATTTACAGGTGGAAAACTCCTTTAATTTTGTGGCTTTTTATGCGTAATTTATTTTGTACAATCTAATATACATTAATTAGTGTGTTTTATTTACAAGAGTCATTTTGTTAATTTATTGATTTTATATACATTTATTAGGGAATTTACTCGGGGATTTTGCTAAGAGCAAGATATTGAGATGATGAATCGCGGATTCATCACCAGCACTGCACTCAGAGCCTACAGTACCAATGGTGGACACACCACCGATGGAAGATCCGACACCTTTTCCCGGCACAGTATCTTAGAAGGAAATATCTATCCTCACGAGAACGAGTTACAAGAGGAGCAGACTCCTTGATAGTTCAACGGTTTGACTGGGAAGAGATGAAAAATTCACACACATGATTTTATCATCTTAAGCTAGCAAGAGTATGCGACTAAGATGATATGTTTGACCAGATTGTGAAGAGAACTGAATAATAGGATTATGGAATCTAAGGGTTGATGTGTCACACTTCCTGACCGTAATGTGGTCCCGAACAAACTAAGAATCTAAAGGTCTTAACTGAGCTCCAAACTTAGGCTATAATAAGACAAGTTTAAAAGTAAAAAAGTATTCCAAGTTATTTCCGTTCTTTTATTTTCTTCTTATGTACTTATAGGCATAAATGTTTGCTAGGGACTAGCAAAGGCAAGTATAGGGGGAGATGAATCCTCATTTCATCACCTTTATTCTTTTATTTTGGCTTAAATACCTATCTAAATGCATGTATATATAATTAATTTGAGGAAATAAACACTATATAAATTACATAAAATATTATACAAAATACTGATTTAATTTTAAAATAAAAGAATAAAGGAAAGAAAAGAAAAAGAATGAAGTGTCAAAGACACTGAGTGATCCTAGACCCCAAGACCCAATCATCATGATGACTTGGTCGACAAGGAATAAAGTAGGGGATAGGGCAGAGAACCTATACGGAAATTACACATAAAACCCTAATTATTTTTGCCTAATTACTACATTTTGGGACCTATTTTATTGTCTTAAATAATAAAACCCTCAACATGAATATTGTACAAAAAAATACAAAGAAAAATACAAAATTGATTACACTGAAAAATAATGCACAGTGTGTCCGAGACAAACAAAGTAAAAAGCTGTAAAGAAAAGTTTGAAGACATATATCTTCTCCATACGGATTCAAAATTGACCAAACTCATATTTATTGTTCATAAAATTAAATAAGTTATTTAATGAAGGTAGTTTCATTCAATTTGGAGTTAAGATGCAAAAGCTATATTTTGAGTCCCCATTGTGCAATATACACATATATTATATTCAATATATTTATTCCTTATATTTTTCACTTTCTTTTATTTTTATAATTTTTGAATATTGTTTAAAAGACATGTACATAATTAAAATAAAATAAAACCATTAAAATTCTATTTAAATAAATAAGGTACTTAAATATATAGATGATGTATTATGTGTAGAATTAAGTATGTACATAAACTCCGAAAAATGTAATAAAAATACCTAAATACATACTTAAATAAATGAAAAATATATAAAATACATGTATATAATAATAAAACACAAATACAAATAAAAATAAATTTTACAAACTACAGATATATTTACATATATGTATACATGTAAATAATATTTTAAAATTACCTTGTATAACTAACTAAAAATAAGCATAAATACTACATAAAATATAAACATTTTTTATGTTTTAACCAAAATTAATTAATTCATTTATTATTTTTTTATTGATTTTCTAAGGTATTTTTGCCTTGGAATTATCTTGTTGGTCCACGTGGACCAACCAGATCAATCTGATAGTTGACCTTCGGTCAACGGTCCTCTCTCCCAACCGCCCTTATCAGATGTCATGAGGGAGCAGACTTGACCCCATTATCACTCCACCTCCATGCGCTCCCTCATCTCGAGCCCGCCACATTTATGTAGCCAGCTCGAACCTTACCCTCGCCCACTCGTGAATCTCTACCAACTCCATCTCCATTGCACACAACACCTCCTTGAAATCCGACCATCCTCCACTTATAAATAGTTCACCTCTGCCATTTTTATGTGTTTGATCACCCTTCTTCGATTCTTAGCCAATCTGATCATTCATGCCATAGCTGCCTGGTAACAGGAGGCACTTTAGGTGGTTCTGCCAGAGGTCGACTCCGGCGGTTATGCCTCGTTGACCCCAGGTCAAATCGAGGCCTTTTTTCTTCCATTTTCAAGTAACCTTTAGCGTAATTTTTCATTTCCATTCTTTAATTTTGCCTTTTAGCCACTAAATTATGTTTAATCAAGAAGCTCCTTTTGACCTAGAGCTTGATCTCTAGGACAAAATCACCTATTCTCTTATCATATCTTGACCCGCCTCCCATATCATCTTGTTCCCCAACATTTTCTTTGTCATTTGCAACATTTCCAACCCAGGTCCTGCAGGACTTGTGAATCGAAATTCACTCTGTTGCCTTCACTAGAACTTCGTCGCACGTCCATCTCGTGTTCCTTTCTAGCTTCATCTACTGGCCAATGAGCTCCTCCTCGAGCCATGGAACCTTTTGGTGTAGGGACCAGGCCTTGAAGAACAATTTGGAGCCGAGTAGAACCCCTAGAGCAGCTCTAGGCCACGTGAAGGAAGCTAAGCTCTAGATCGATCCTCATCGCACCTAGAGCATGTCCCGCACACCTGCAGCTGCGGAGATCCCCCAGTGACCCATAGTCGTCGTCAGATCGAGGAAAGAACGTAGGAGGCCGGAGAATGAGGCGATTGAAGCTCGGCTCGCTGGTGTTCTTGGGTTATTCTTCCAAGGGCCTCGACCACCATCCTATAAAGAACACGATCCAGATCTAGTATGGGTTATTCATTCAAATCGAAGTGCTCTGTTCCATCAACTGTCAGATCTGCCACACGTCATCTATAGAGAGGCGCGATCAAGGGCGGTTTAGTGGGGTGAATTGCAATCACCTTCTCCGCCTTTTATATTTAGTAAGTACCACTGTAAATATTTAAATTAGGCTTAACTTTTATAGAAAATTTACAACGAAAGCCCTTTATTTTCGTGATATTACAAGTAGGTCCACTATCAAGTCACCTTACATGGTCCCCCACGTTAGTGGCCAAATGGCACTTGTGCCCCTTCAGGTTTTGTTCTTGCAATTTAGTTTAAAATTTTGTCAATAATGTTGAAAAACTTTGGTTATTTTGCAAGAAATACCTCACCTTTTATTTTAATTGCATATAATTTTATTTTAAATTTTCCATTTTCTATAAAATAGTTGTCATGCTTCAAAACTTTTGTAACAAATATGGGTAAATGTCGGATTATTTGCTTATTCACACTATGTATTCCATTTATCATATTATTCGCAGTTTCCGTTTATTAAAAATCTAAAGGAGCCTTTTTATTCCCTATTTAGTTTGAAGAATACAAAAAATATAAAACCTTCTTTAAATATTCCAGAAAAAATGGAAATTATTTATTACTCGCTTTATCATTATAGAGCAAAAATCACTAAAAATAAAAATAAAAATGCAAACCCTCTCTAACCCTAAAAAAGTATAAAATATTTTTCAAAAATCCCCAAAAAATAATTTTCTATCTGATATTTTTATATATACCTATTAATATGTATTAAATAAAGTTTTGAGATACTTTGGACCTATTTTATATTTTTAAATCACAAAACAATTCGTTCTATTTATTTAGTCACTGATTTGGACTATTTTGAATTTTAAAAATACACAGAAATTAGTAAAAATAACCAAAAATTTACCAGAAATAGAAGAAAATATAAAAACACAAAAATATTTTATTTTATAATTTCTGATTATATATAATTCTATTTATAAATATAATACAATATATTATATTTATATACATATATATAGTTATACAACAACAACAAAGCCTTTTCCCACATTAAAACACATATAAATAAGTATGAATACACAAAATTATTATTAATTGTTATAAATACCATGAATATATTTTAAATCCTTTAAAAAATAGAAAGGATTGTTTTATTTGAATTTACTGATTTTTTATATTTATTATATATGATATATAACTTGTATTATATATTATTACATATATGGGTATATATACTTTTTATATATTAAAAGAAAAAGAAATTAAAAATCAGAAAAATATAAAAAGAAAATAAAAATTATAAAATTAAAAGTAATGTATATAAAAAAATAAATAATTAAAAGCCCACAAAAATACTAAGTACAAAGTAGGTAGATACAGAAATACATTATTTAACAATAAATAATATCGCTACACCAGTGCGTTCCCTGTGTTCGACACCCTACATGTACGTGACCACTACACACAGTTATTTGTAGGGTCTATAATAAATTTTGACTTCACGCTCGTTTTGCATTGCTATGTTCTATTGTGGGTTTATTATTGAGATTATTCAGGCTTGTCGTGAGCGGTCACCACAGTGACTGTATATATTGCCTTGTGAGTGCTCATGATCGCCTCTTGAGTAAGTTCTAGGTATTTCAAGTGTCAGTTGTGGGAGAGGGAGGAATTGATGGGGAGAGTGAGGGGGATGCATGTATGTCACATGTTCCTGAGAGAGAGAGAGAGAGGAAAGAGATAAGAAAGAAAGAAGGAAGGAAAAGGAAGAAAAGTAAAATAAAAACTAAATAAAGGAAATGTATAAAAGAGGGGTGACACATGCCGAGTCCAGGAGCTGCCTCGTGTCACTCCCAAAAATTTGAAAATAAAATTAAAAGAAAATTCCATTAAAAATGATAAATGAAGTCAAATGAAAAGTTGTCTACATGCAAGTTGATCATCTCAATGAGATCTACAACTTACTTGAAAGGACCAAAACCAAAAAAGGTCATATGTATAAAAATGTTTAGTGGTAATCTATAGATAATATCATCCTCTATTTGTGATTTTTTTTGTATTTTACTTTGATTTTAATTAGTGAATTAATTTATATACAATATATATAGTTGATATAATTTATAGTTTTTTTAGGTTAGAAAACTGTAAGACAAAATCAACAAAGACAAAATATATACAAAATATAGAATGTCAGGTTCTTGTGTTTTCTTCTGGTTTTCTGGCTTTTATGAGTTTTGATTCTTTATGATAAGTTAGTTAAATAATAAAAGATTATAATAAAGAAATAATTAGGTCAAAATAATTTAATTTTGTATAGACTATAATAGGTTCAATCAAAGCAAAATACCGGTTATTTAATTATAGATTTTAATCCTAATTTCAGCACAATTAGTAACTGTTAATGAATTAATTTTAGAAGATTTAATTAGTGATTTATTACGGAGATTTTGCTAAGATTTCCTTATAAAGTAGATGAATCGTGGATTCATCAGAGTGATAGGATCTTAAGCCAGTATAAGAACATGGTTCTTATACTAATCTCTTGAAATTTACCTAAGAGCTACGGTGTGATGAAACTAAATTAAATTGTTGATCAGAGTGTGTCAACTTTTGATTATATCAGTGGAACTAGCCAAAAAGAAAAGAAAATAAAAATATTGAAAGAAAAGCTCTTACATTTCAAAGATACATACAAAGAGCTTCCACCAGTGGTGAGCACTCCCAACCTTTTAAGTGTCCACTTGGACCAAAATCTTAGGCTTTTTATGAGTCGTTCTAATACCTCTTAAAGGGCTCTGCATCGTATAGTGTTATAATTCTAGGTGTTGAAGGTATGATAGATACTCAAAAGAGATGTGTCTCGATGCATCCTGAGTAAAACAAGTACATACGACTCAACCTCTTTTAACGGGCACACTGATCAACAACCAAAAATATTTGTGTGAGTTAATAAGGCTCTTAAAAGAATCATAGTTATAATGAGAGGGTGAGAAGAAAAGACACAATCTTACACCATCCATCTTCTGGCTTTTCATCTGCCCATTTAAGTCGGACAACTAAGGAGATGGTAGATTAAATGCAAGAATAGATTTAATCTCTAGTATTGAGGATTAGGTTCTTAGGAGAGTCTCTTGGACTAGTGCATTGGGTGATGTTTCAACTCGTCTCTTGTGAATGTAGTCAATACCTAAATGTCATATCCTTTTTATTTATATAGAAATAGAGAGTCTGGTGAATAGATAAGTTAAATTCCTTTTGATTAAGACCCGATTCAACTTAGAGTTTTAGGACCACTAAAACTGAGTGTTATGGATTGATCAAATATAGTTATGCATTTACACAGTCAGGGAACTAATTGACTTACTGATTCTTTATTTGCTCGACGACGAGCAAAGCTTAAGTATAAGGGGTGATAAATCCCAGAATTATCATCAATATTTGGGATTTATTAAACCCTCTAGCTTAAGTAATTCACCAATAATAAGTAACAAGTAGTTTTAGTTAACAATTAACAACTTGTAGATAATTAGCCCTAATTATATGTATATAAATAAATATATTATTGTGCTTATATTTATGTGTTTCTTAATTATTAAAAAAATAAATTTTAGATTAATATTGTATATATTATATTTAATATTATTCATAAATTAAAAGAAAAATAAAAAGAAAATAAAATAACTATTTTTAATACTTTAAAAATGCTTGCAAAATTATTAGTATATATATGATGTGATCTTACTTTGAATTCTACATGAAAGGTGCAGATCTCAAAAAAACCTACAACTTTTATGTTGAACATATTTTTAGTTCTATCTATAACTATTCCTTTTTCAATTTACATTGATTTATTTATTTTCTGATTTATGTTGTTGGGCCATGTGGCCCAACTACATCATGCCAAATGGTCGACCCTATTTCCTTCCCGCCTAATTTTCCTAATCATATGATCAACTTGATCAGATGGCTACACTTCCACCAACCCCGTTCTATTTTTGACCGCATGATTGCAACCACCAAATTCATCTCCACTGTTCACTCACGTCCCATTGAGGACCATCTGATCACAATAACAAATGGCTCATGTTCATCTCCGTTGACTGAGATTTCCTGGGTTTTTATTTAGATGAACTATATACAAGTGTCGTCGCAACCCAATCAGGCATCAAACAAAAACTATTTACTTCTTGAGCCAAAAATGATTATAAAAATGTAGTAAGAGGAAATTGTTATTTAATTTACCCGTATAGAAACATGATCGAACTTAGGGAGGCAATAAAATCTCGAGGGTTATTCTATGTAAAGAACAATCAATGAAAGAATGAAGGAGTTTCTTATTCACACTATGATTGGTTATGTATATATTCAATTTTTATTATTTTTTATGGGTTTTAGTTTATTTTTTATTTGATTTTTTTGTTTTTATATTTTTTATTTAGCAAAAGGTATATATATATATAAAACTAGAAATATGAAGTAGAGGAAATAAATCAACAAAAAATGCGCACTTTTTGGATTTTTTAAAGATATCAAATATGCACAAAAAATAAGACAAAATTATTTTTGTGTTTTCTATAATATTTTAACATTTTTTTATCATTTTTTCAGAATTTTTCAATTTTAAAGACCTTTAAATAAATCAAAAATATGGAATGAAATAAAAAGGGAACAAATTGGAAGTTTTTGGATTTTTAAAAATAACAAATACTGTTAAATTTGGATGAAAAATATATAGGTAGAAAGATATTTTTTGTATTTTCCAGAGAGGGGTTTTATAATTTTTAGGAATTTTCTACGAATTTTTATGAATTTTTAATACGTTTGATTATTTTGCAATTTTAAGGTTTTTGTAGATGATAAAAAGATGAAAATTGGCCAGAAATAAAATCAATATAAAATATGCAAACATGATTTTTTAGAATTTTTGAAATGTTTTTATACTTTTTATGAATTTTGTATGCAAACAGGATGTTTTATGCTATTTTTGAATTTTAATAAATAATAGAAATAAAGAAAATGTGAAATAAAAATTATGTATGCAAGGATGAGATAACATGAACCTATCAAAATTTTTATGGAATTTGTGAGGTCTTTTGATAATTTTTATTTGATTGTTAACATGCAAAAGAAATAACTAGGTTCACAAGGGCTACTACACAATTATGTTAAATATGCAAACTGAATATTAACAAATAATAAAATCGTGGGGTGAAATATGCAGAAGTTCCAGAATCTCACGCGCCAAGGCATGTGTGCCCTATTGGATTGAACCAAAATGTAAATAAAGTAAATATGAGGTCCAAATATTAACACAGAACTACAATATGTTTATTACAAATTTTCCAACATTCATGTAAGAAGCATGCACATAGTTTAAAATGGATTTAATTGCGAATAAAATAAATGCGAGTAATGATAATGCAATTTTTCAGTTAACACAAAAGTAGACACGTGTCCACATAGGGACTTCATTGCAAATAAAATAAAGACTGAGGGTTGAGGGGCAAAAGTACCCTTTATTGACTTGGCACAAAGGGCAGTCCTGATGTGCACAGGATTTGATCCAACGATTGTGATCGAATCTTACTTGAATGGTTTGGATCAGATCTGGATCTTCAATCAGCGGCGTGCATTTGGCAGCAAAATCAACGACCAGGATCTAAACTAGACAACCATTCTTCATCGTGTGGCATGCGGTGCCCTAGATGAATTGGGAAGAAGGTGGTGTCTGGTGAACTTTGATTGAGTGGATCTCCTTCGATTCAGTTTTGTTCTTCCTCTAATCAGTCTAGGATCAAAGCTTAGTGGATTCCACGTCAGATGTGCTCCTTTGATTAGCGAGATATCACCAGATCATCGACATGGAAGGTGATGAACAATGCTCCGGGAACCTCAAAACTTTGATTCACTGCTCCTTCTACGCTCTCTGGAGTTCATTCGACCTGCAATAGAGAGACTATGCTTAGAGGATTCCTCCGGCCAACAAATTAGGTATAAAGATAAAGTAATGGTTGTGAGCAGGGACTTCCACCGGAGGTGGTCAGAGAGGAAGTCTATCTTCAGATCCAGGAGGAACTGAAGGTGGTCAGAAGGTGGTGGGGATGGAGAAACATTGGGCGGAGGTGTAGGAATAATCGGAAGAGTTCATCAGTGATCGGAGCTCCTCCGATCGTGCAAATCAGAGGTTAAAGATAAAGATCAACTTTAAGCTAAAATGGAGATTAAAAGAGAGAATTAAAAGTGCAAAATTAAAGACAAGCTATCTATGATTACATACGGACTGGAAGAAAGGTAGATAATGCTTCGATATGCGATGAAGGCGGTGAAGCAAAACTCACAACGGAGGACTTCAGCGAGTGATCGAATCGCAACCATTGACACCGTTATCGTGCTCCGGATTGGAAGAATTCTTCGCTGTCAATGAAGAGACCCTCTCGTCTTATAATCTTGGGTGAAGAAGGTGCCAAAAGGCATACTAAATTCTCGCTGAGGTGGAGGCTAATAGTTATAGACGTGAGGCGCGGTTGATTTTGATTTTGAAAAGGGGCAAGATCATAGGCATTATGGATGGATCTGAGGTGGTAGCGTGAGAGAGGTTTGAAGAATCTTGAATGTTGGCGATGGATGCGGGAGGCATTACGAAGTGATGCACGTGAGAAAAAATGCGAGAAGAGATGGGTGGAGGCGAGGTTAGCAGAGGAAGGCGCAGGTTGAAGAGTTGACCCGGGTCAAGAGACCCGGACTGGCCAATAGGAACGCGCTTGGAATAAAGACAGATCATGTAAATAATAAACCAGTAAATAAAAATTAAATAATTAAATAAAAAAACCAAAATTAATTAATTAAACTAAATAAGACAAATAAAATATGTTAGGAATAATTTAAAGTAAATTTTGGTGATTTTTAATTAATTAAATAATACAATTACAAGGGTCAGAATAAATACATGGTATTATTTATAGGTATGTATACCTATATACAGAGTATTATTATTATTAGTTAATTATTTTTACATATATATACATGTTGTTCGCGAAATCTCGGGGACGGAAATTGATGGAAATATATTATCGTCGTTGTTTATTATCCCCAAAATCCCGTGACAAACAAAAAATATTTTTTTTAATTTTTGCTACTTATTAACCTGTATAGAGGACATGGTCGAACTCAGGGAGGCTACAATTTCTGAGGATTATTCAATTAATCGAAAATAAATTAAGAGAAAATATGAATCTCAAAGGATAACTATCCTTGATTTTTGTGATTTTTTATCTTTTTAATTTTTTTAATTTTTTAATTTCTAATTTTTTTATATTTTCTGATTTTCAACTTTTTAGTGATTTTGATTTTTGCAATTTTTTAATTTTCAAAAATAACAAACAATATGAATAAGCATAAGAAATATGCACACTAACTCTTTTTGTAATTTTTCGATTTATCAAAAATGCTCAGAAAAATACAGAAAAAATATTTTTGTATTTTAAATATTTTGAAATATTTTTGAGATTTTTCTAAAATTTTTAGATATTTGTATATTTTCTCAAACAGTGAGAAAATGCGAAAATATGCACAGCCTGGAGTAATTTGTAACTTAAAAATATTTTAAGTACCCAAAACTCATGGAAATTATTTTTGTGACAAACTATATGCAAATATCTACAATCAAAAACTAAAATGACAATTTTTTGATTTTTGTAGAATAATCTATGGTTTTTATAAGTATTTTTATATTTTTCATTTTTTTAGGTTTTATAAATAATTAGTATGTGTGAAATTTGGTAAGAAATTAAAAGACAATGAAATAAAACTATCCTATTTTTTTTGGAATTTTTAGAGATATTTTCGATTTTTTATGAATTTTCAAATATCGGGAAGATAAAATATCACTGTTTTTTTTAAATATATCAAACGACAATAAAAATTGATGAAAAATATATACAATGAAGAAGACCATAGCAGGAGGTTGCACAATTTTTTTGAGATTTTTAGGCCAATAAAAACATTTATTCCATTCAAATAAAGCAAACAAGTGGAGTTCTGGAAGCATAGGGACTTAAATGCAAATATACAAAGTTTCTGCACCATAAAATAACAAGAACTTAATGCATGGTGAAAAGTGCGATTTACCCAGTAAGAAGCATCCCTTGCACGTGATATTCTGGAGGCGGGGACGCTTTTGCAATATTTGAAAACCTCGAGGGGCTTAGATGCAATTTTTCCAATATTTTAACCCTAGGGATTCCTGGGGTGATTTCTTTTTGTTTCTTCCAGGACCAAAATGGAGAGAGGTACCAAGGGTCGCCGCCGCCCACAGAAGAGGAGGGCTCTGGAGGCCGAGATGAGATGGTGTAGAGGTCGGCGAGCTTAAGCGGCGGATCTGGACACGCGGCTGCGAGCGGAGGGAGGCGTGATCGGTGGAGGTCTGGCGTGGCTGGGGGGCGCGGATCGCGACGCGGGCATGGCGTGGGGCGGAGACGCGCGGGCACGTGCGGAGGTTCGACGAGGCACATGTCGCGGTGAGGAAGGCACATCCCTGGGCGTCTGGAGGCGCGGGAACTGCAAAGGCGGAGGGGCTCGGTGGGTTGGACGGAGTCGCGCGTTGGAGGCCCGCGCGTTGGTGGTCGGGCAAAGCAGCGCGCCTAGGCGGAGGAACTCGACGGCCGGGGGCTTCAGAGGCGGAGGAGCTGGAGGAGCACCACCTTGCGCGGCGGCGATGGAGATGGTGGGGCTCCCAGGCGATGAAGCGGCCGCGCGGTTGTGGGGGCGATGCCCTGGAGGGCGTGCTCCGTTTTTTTATTTTATTATTTTTTATTGTTTATTGTAAACAATAATTAATAAGAATTTTTTTTATTTTTTTGTAAATATGAAAATAGGAATTAAGGAAAAAATAGGATAAAGAATTTTTTTTATTTTTTATTCTTATTTTTTGTTTTTTAATGATCCTGCGAAACCAACGTTAGAGAAAAACGAAATAATTTTTTTATTTACAAATCAGAAAAATGAACGAGGATCCGACGAACATCAGAGATTCGAATCCGATCTCCGGCCACTGTACACGGCCAGAGTTGAGAGATCCTGGACGATAGAAATAGAATGCGTTGAGAACGAGAGAATGAGATGAAAACTTGGGATCGATGGCAAATAAAAAACGTGACGGATTTTATGATCATATTAAAAAATGACAACGAGATGAAAATGTGAGAAATAAACTACGATTAACCTAGATAAAAATAAGAAAAATGTGGATCTCACCTTAGGAGCGGAAAAGGACCGTGATCGCCTCGACAAAGCTGCCTCGCTGTCACCGGACGGCTTGGAGACTAGGCAACTTCCTCGACGAAATTTTCTCTCGGAGACCGGGCTCCTCTCTCTAAAGATTGATCCCGTTGAAATGAGGGAGAAGGAGCCATATAAATAGAAAATACAGAATGAAATTTGAATTTTTGAATTTTTTGGTGGAAGAGATAAGAGAGATGAAATGAGTAAAATAAAAGAGATAAGCATATTTACAAAACTATCTAATTTTTTGAATTTTCGTCACTTTATTTATTTGAATTAAAAAATGTTATTTTTTTATTTTTTATGGTGGTTAATTAAAAATAGCAACTATATACATATACTATATACATATATGACATTATATACAAAAGTAAATGAGAAAATTAGCCTTTTTTGTGTTTTAAGAATTAATTATTTTTTATTATATTTTTTTATTGTATTTTAAATAATTAGTAAGATTAATTTACAAATATATAAATATACAATATGCACAAAATACATGGGAAAATTGCACAAACCACCCCAGAAAACTGACTTTCCAATCGTAACTCCAAAAATTATGAAAATACAACCATTTTAAAGATAATTTAATTTCGAATCCAATGGAATGAGATTGATTCAATTTTAGCTCATATGGAGCCGGAATTGGTCTTTCAATTAGTGCTCAGTGGCTTTTTCTAAGTGTGGCTACTTTTAATCTGTACATGATTTAATTGTGCAATTATTTTTAGTAATTAGAACACATTTTTATTTACAACTTTGGTTTTGAATGTTATTTGATTTGAGATCAATTAAGGTACAAATAAATTAGTGTCAGTTTTATACAGATATACACAAAATAAGTGATAAGTATTTATAACCAGACACACACATTGTTTTGGATTTTCTGCTTAATGACCCTATCTCCCCCTACTTTATTCCTGGTCGATCAGGTCAAGTCTTGACCTTCTCTCGGGGTTCGGGTCAGCCTGTATATAGTCTTCCTCTTTTTTTCCCTTTTTTTAACTTTCTTTTTTTATTTTTCCTTTCTTTCTTTCTTTATTTATTTTAGGTTAAAATTAGTAAGCAATGTACAATATTTACACAGAGATGCAAGTTAGTAAGAATGTGGAGTTAGCGTTATATGCAGGTGTTTTATAAGGAATTTTAAGATAAAATAAATGAATAAAGATGACGAATCGCATATTCATCACCCCCTATGCTTTACCTTTGCTAGTCCCTTAGCAAACACTTATTTGAAAGAATAAGTGAAGAAAAATAAAAAGAAAGAGAAAATAAAGAAAGTAGGAAAATATTGAGTATTAAACTTATCTTCATAAAATTGTAGTTTGGAGCTCTGTCGGACCTTTGGAATATTAGTATGTCGGAACTTCTGTGAGACTTAGAACTTTAAAGTCGACAACCTTCAAGTTCTACACATCATTGTCACAGTTTCGGCTCAGAAGTCATCTTAGATCAATCCTCTTCCCAAAGCATACCCTATGAACATTGAACAATCGACTCATGTGTGTGAAAAATTTTAGCTCTTTCCATCCAGAATGCCGGACTACCATGCAAATCTCCTCTCTAATAACTCGTCCTCGGGGAGTCAGGTATTTCCTTCTAAGGTCTATCGCGCTGTGTTCACAATCGAATTGGGGAAGAAGATAGAAGAAGGAGAAAAGAACTGGAGGGTGGCCAGTGTAGTCACCTCTCCTTGTGAAGCTGGCCAGTGTAGCCGAGTCTCCACCAAGATCTGCAGGTTTTCTTGAAGCTTGGATCTTTTTGGTCAGATATTTATTTGGTAGTAGCTTCTTTGTATTTGAATTTTTGGTGGTTCTGCTTGGATCTTGTTATGCCCCTACGGATATAGAATCTTTTGTTTCCGTACATGTTTTGGTGTCTTAGAAAAAATTGTGCCCAGCCGTCCATCCCTTTTCCGAAGCTTTATTTCAACCCGTACTTCGGTCTTTAGATTTCCATGCTACCAGAAAAGAAACTCACACAGTCTTCCAACATCCCGTCTGAGTTGAGCTAAGTGCATAGTGAGAGAGTACAAATTGATTACCTATTCCAGAGTTATACCCAGAATGAAGAGACCAGGTTAGACACCAAGAGTCAAACGCTGCACATTGTCACGTGGAACTCAAAGAATTAAGTCAAAGACTTGAAGCTTCTAAAATCCTATTTCTCGGTGAAGTTCCTCTGAGAATTAGGTGGATTAAGGTTCAACTAAGCTCCATTCTTCAATTTTATTACAGACATAGTTTAAGTATCAATACTATCCTGAAAAATGCACATGCAAATGCGAAATATGAACAATACAGAGAGTTTTTTTAAAAGAAATGATGCACATGTGAAAAGAACACATTTTTTTAAACAATTTTCTAATTTTGAACTTTTTATGGATTTTTGGAGGAAAAAATGCAGACGTGATTTTTTTTGAATTATGCAAATTTTAATAGGTTTTTGGTTTTGTAGTTTTTTAAAGGAAAAAGGGTTAGTAAAATATATACAACTATATACAAGATTTTTTTGGTTATTTTGTTTGTTATTTTGTTTGTTTTTTTATTTTTGTGTATTTTTGTTGATTTTTTTTGTGATTTGTGATTTTTGATTTTTTGTGTTTTTTTGTGTTTGTTTTTTTTGTTTTTTTTGTTTTTTACACACGTGGATTTTATAAAATTATACACATAACCCCCCAAATAAACGTATTTAAAAGTATGAGTTATGTCTAAAGTATATATACAATATATACGACACCCCCTATACTTAGCTCGAACTATGTCCTCATAGTGATCAGAGAGTGAAAAAGGAAGACATAACTCGTGCTAAGTATAGGAAAGTGAAAAGACTCCTATGCTACAACGACTCAAAGAAAATATAAAAAGAAGAGAAGTTGGTGGTCCCCCCATACTTAGGATCAAGTAATCCTAAGTATAGTAGAGTGTACAAAAGGGGAAAACCGATGAAGAGAATGTACAGACTCAAAAATAAAAAAACACGATATAAACAACATCACCCCCTATACTTAGGGTAGAGTATCCCTAGGTATAGACAACAACAAGAGTGATGAACAGGACGGATATGAACAACACAAATCATTCACCCCCTATACTTAGAATAAAGCACATCCTAAGTACATATATACACACACAGAAAAGGGATGAATGATAAAACATGAGAAGAAAGAATGAAATGAAAGGACATACAAGAGGAGTGGCTGTACAAAGGTCAAGAAGGTCGAAAGCGAACCTTCTTGCGGGACCGCTGAGGTATGTATTTGACAAGGTGTAGGTCGATATTGGGATCATCATTAGATATAAATTGAGCAATATCGATCACGAATGTATCCTCAGCGGTTTCAGATTGTGCAGGCCTAAACCGATTATTGGAAGTAGTATAATCATGTCCGGCCTGGGAAGTCTCGCAAACATCAAAGTAAAATGGCTCGAAATCATTATAAAAAAAAGTAGGATCAATTTTAGCTTGGCGAGCCTCTTCTGGATCATCATCTTTATCAAAAGGCCTAAATTCTTTTATAAAAGCAATCAAATCAAATTTGGCCTGATCGGTCTCATCTGAATCAAGGTGAATAGGAACGGACTCATAAGTGGAAGTAGTCAAATCATGTTCGTCCTGTCTAGTCTCAGATTCTGCCTTCCGCTCTAAGGTGTCTATCGTGTAAATTCCGCGGATGTCATCAATGCATCTCCATATACCAGAAGGGGGAACTCCAAGGTCTATGCTTTTCGAGTCTTCCTCCTTCAAGAGGAATTCTTGGGTTTCCTTATCATCCAACATATAACAAGAATCTCTAATATTATCATCGAGTTCAAATTCCTTGGGGTTGGCTAACATGGACGGGCTCTCATGAGATGCAGGTTTCTTGGCAATAGTGGGTGTAGTGATCAACACATCGCTCCCTACATCAGAACGAAAGCGAATCTCTCCTGAACCATAATCAATTACGACTCCCATAGATGCGAGGAAAGGCCATCCCAGGATGATTGGAGGGTGTTCCACATGAGTGGAGGTCTCCATGGGCATTACAACAAAATCCGAAATGAAATTCATGCCCTGAATAGAAATGACAGCATTTTCTAGAATACCCTTCGGCCTCTTGATAGATCCATCAACAAATTGAACTATCATCCTGGTTTTCTTGAGAGGCCCAAGATGAAGAGACTGTACCATAGAGAAGGGTATTATATTGATTGATGAACTGTCGTCAAGAAAAGTGTTATTACAAGAATAGTCAGATATGGAGCAACTCACAAGAGGTGTGGCAGCGTTCCCTTTCTTAAAATACGGACGGTGGGAGATGGTGTAGGTAGTGGTCATGGTCAAGATGTGATGCTCAGATCTTCTCCTTCGCTTTCTCTTCTTGTGTTGAGGAGTAGATAAATCTATCATGGCATGTTGATGTGGGGCTTTAATGACCGCATGATGGTGGACACCACTTCGGGTTCAATCAATATTTTTTTGAATTTTTGGACCTCATCCAAACAAGGGAGGAGGTCAAAATCAACATTTACACAAGGATTGCCAAGAGCAGTCTGTATAATAGAATCCTCGGGGTCAAGATCACGACATGTGGTGGATATATATGTGGATAAATGATCGGATATTTGGGTCCTCTTATCACAAAATGAATTAATAATGTGTCTCCCAGAATCTTTTTGGATTTTTAAAATTTTATCATTTTTTGTATTTTAGGTGATTGTAAGCTCTTATGATTATCCTCAAGTGAATCCATATCCTCAAATAGAGGAGCAGCATTCTGGCTCGTGTTTATGTTAATTAGATTGCTAATCCTCGAATTCACATGCTCCATCATCTGGTTCATTATCTCAAGTGTGGAAATCATGAAAGGTGACTCCAAAGTCGCAAGATCGGGTGGGTTGATTATGGGTGGATGAAAATTAAAGTCCTCTGATTCCTGAAATAATGGGTTAGGCGGATATACATAAAAATCAAGAGGAAAGTCCTCCTTGAAAAAGGAAGGTGGATCGTCTGGAGAGTACGAGGTATCTGCGAAGATCTGATTGAAATAACTCCAGTCGGCCATCTTCGAAACAAAAGACGGGATCGGGAGAGCACGAGGGTCAAAAGTCAAAAGATATGGAGAAAAAGGTGCAAATGCACAGAAGGATCTAGAAAGCACACAAGCAATCAAACACAATACAAACCCCCAGTTCACCAACTCAACTCAAAGTGAAGACCATGAAGGTTCGATCAATTATCTTGTCAATTTTAGAGTTTGGTAACAATACAATCTATCAGAGCGGTTAAAGCGAGCTGTTGGGAACCCAATGCTCTCAGGAGACTGGCCTAATCCCAAAGTTAGATCTTTCCTAGCCAGTATGAATTGCGGACCGTTTACCGGCTACCCGATCAATTCAATCTGTTAAGGACATCACGGGTCGCTTTATCGGCTACCGGAGAGATCCTCACTGGTGAACAACTAACCTAAGATAGTAGTCTGAAAAGAGTTCGGGCGTGGCTCTATCCTAGTGTGTGGGTCACTCTCTCGCTCAAGCAAACCAAACAATGAGGGGGTTACTCTCCCCAAAACAATAATTTTCCTTGTATTTTAGGGTCGAGTTTTCTTTAGCAGTCCTGTTTTAGCCGTTATCACTTGGTTTAAAATATTTTCAAATAATCACCTACCGAGTGTCCAATTTCTTTTTTAAATTATGTGAGTGAAAACAAGAAAGGAGACGGAAATGCTAATGCACGATTAAAAACAATGATGCATGCATGAGTTAGAGATGCGTACCTTATCGCCAACACTCTACATGCAAGTGATCCGCGCAGAATTTAAATAAACTATCCTATATACAAATGCAAGTGAACTGTCCTAGATGATAGCTTCTATTAACGGGCAAGAACAAGTGAATTTGACTAAGTCCAAATTACGCTCTACTCTATAGGCACAGAAATTTCTTGTTTAGGGTGTTTGGACCTAATTAATTATCTGGCTCAAGCAAGTTAATTAAAGCAATCAAGAGGTAGCTCACGAAATCCGTGGGAAACAAAGAAAAATAAAGGCGATGAAAACAAAACTGGTGAGGTCCCCCAAGTGCACCAACACTTGGCGAAACAGACCCCGCAACAAATGAATGTCCTTTTACAACGTTCAAATGGTAGAAAAGAAAAACTCTCTCTCTCTCTCTCTCTCTCTCTCTTTTAAATTTTTTTCTTCAATTCTTTCTCCTCTTCTCATGCTATCCTGTGGCTTGGTGAAGAATCAAGCCACCTCCATGTCGCTTGGGTGCTTCGGCTCTCCTAGGATCGCCTCCTTCGCTCAGCGGACCCTCGCAAGAAAAAGAAAAGAGAATGTGTAAGAAATATAATTATCAAATATGAGAGAAAAAAATGAAATGAATGTAGTGGGTACAAACAATGAAGTGAATGGAAAAAATGTAAACAGATATTTACAACCAAGAATAGCATGTCAAGAGAGAAACCTAACTACCCTCGCCGTGCCTCCCCGGCAACGGCGCCATTTTGTTGTTCGCGAAATCTCGAGGATGGAAAATTGATGGAAATATATTATCGGTCGTTGTTATTATCCCCAAAATCCCGCGACAAACAATTTTTTTTATTTTCGCAATTTATTAACCTGTATAGCGGACAGGGTCGAACTCAGGGAGGCTACAATTCCCTAGGGTTATTCGATTAATCGAAAATCAATTAATAGAAAATAGGAATCTCAAAGGACAATTATCCTTGGTTTTTGTGATTTTTTTATCTTTTTAATTTTTTAATTTTTTTATTTCTAATTTTTTTATATTCTCTAATTTTCAAGTTTTTAGTTATTTTGATTTTTGCAATTTTTTTAATTTTCAAAAATGACAAACAATATGAATAAGCACAAGAAATATGCACACCGACTCTTTTTGTAATTTTTCAATTTATAAAAAATTCTAAGACAAATGCAGAAAATACATTTTTGTATTTTAAATATTTTGAAATGGTTTTGGGATTTTTTTGTAAAATTTTCAGATGTTTTTGTATTTTTCTAAAAATCAAACAGTGAGAAAATGTGAAAATGTGCACAACCTAGAATAATTTACAACTTAAAAATATTTTAAATGCCAAAACTACTGAAAATTATTTTTATTACAAACTACAGGCAAATATCTACAATCAAAAATTGAAATCACAATTTTTGGATTTTAATAGAATTTTCTATGATTTTTATAAGATTTTTTTATGTTTTTCATTTTTTTGGTTTTATAAATAATTAATGCATGAAATTTGGTTAGAAATTAAAAGACAATGAAATAAAACTACCCTATTTTTTGGAATTTTTAGAGATATTTTCGATTTTTTATGAATTTTCAAATTTCAGGAAGACAAAATATCACTGTTTTTTTATTTTTTAAATATATCAAATGACAATAAAAATTGACGAAAAGTTTATAAAATGAAGAAGACCATAGCAGGAGGATGCACAAATTTTTTTGAGGATTTTTAGACCAATAAAACATTTAATCCATTCAAATAAAGCAAGCAAGTGGAGTTCTGGAAGCACATGGACTTAAATGCAAATATACAAAGTTTCTGCATCATAAAATAACAAGAAATTAATGCAGGGTGAAAAATGCAATTTACCCAGTAAGAAGCATCCCTTGAACGTGATGTTCTGTAGGCGGGGATGCTTTTGCAATATTTGAAAACCTCGAGGGGCTTAGATGCAATTTTTCTAATGTTTTAACCCTAGGGCTTCCTGGGGTGATTTCTCTCGTTTCTTCCAGGACCAAAATGGAAAGAGGTACCAAGGGTCGCCGCCTCCCACATAAGAGGAGGGCTCTGGAGGCCGAGATGAGATGGCGCAGAGGTCGGCGAGCTTAAGCGGCGGATCTGGACACGCGACTGCGAGCGGAGGGAGGCGTGATCGGTGGAGGTCTGGCACGGCTGGGGGGGTGCGGACCGCGGCGCAGGCACGGCGTGGGGCGGAGACGCGCTGGCATGCACAGAGGTTCTACGAGGCACGGGTCGCGGTGAGGAAGGCACGGCCCTGGGCGTCTGGAGGCACGGGAGCTGCAAAGGCAGAGGGGCTCGGCGGGTTGGGCGGAGTCGCGCGATGGAGGCCCGCGCGCTGGCAGTCGGGCGGAGCAGCGCACCCAAGCGGAGGAACTCGACGGCCGGGGGATTTAGAGGCAGAGGAGCTGGAGGAGCACCACCTTGCGCGGTGGCGATGGAGACAGTGGGGCTCCCAGGCGATGGAGCGACCGCGCGGTTGAGGGGGCAGTGCCTGGAGGGCGTGCTCCGTTTTTTTATTATTTTTGTTTATGGTAAACAGTGAATAAAAAGAATTTTTTTATTTTTTTGTAAATCTGAAAATAAGAATTAAGAAAAAATAGGATAAAGAATTTTTTTATTTTTTTATTCTTATTTTTTTGTTTTTTAATGATCCTGCAAAACCAACGTTAGAGAAAAATGAAATAATTTTTTTATTTATTTACAAATCGGAAAAATGAACGAGGATCCGACGGACATGAGAGATTCGAATCCGATCTCTAACCACCGTACGCGGTCGGAGTTGAGAGATCGTGGAAGATAGAAATAGAATGCGGGGAGATCGAGAGAATGAGATGAAAACTCAGGATCGATGGCAAATCAAAAACGTGACGGATTTTAAGATCTAGATAAAAAATGACAACAAGATAAAAATGCGAGAAATAAACTACGATTAACTTAGATAAAAATAAGAAAAATGTGGATCTCACCTTAGGAGCAGAAAAGGATCGTGATAACCTTGACAAGGCTGACTCGCTATCACCGAATGGCTTGGAGACTAGGCAACTTCCTCAACGAAATTTTCTCTCGGAGATCGGGCTCCTCTCTCTAAAGATTGATCCCGTTGAAATGAGGGAGAATGAGCCATATAAATAGAAAAGATAGAATGAAATTTGAATTTTTGAATTTTTTGGTGGAAGGGATAAAAGAGATGAAAATTGAAATGAATTTTTGAATTTTTTGGTGGTAGAGATAAGAGAGATGAAATGAGATAAAATAAAAGAGATAAGTATATTTACAAAACTATCTAGTTTTTTTTTTGAATTTTCGTCACTTTAATTATTTGAATTAAAAAATGTTATTTTTTTATTTTTTATGGTGGTTAAGTAAAAATAGCAACTATATACATATACTATATACATATATGACATATATACAAAAGTAAACGAGGAAATTAGCCTTTTTTGTGTTTTAAGAATTTATTATTTTTTTATTATATTTTTTTATTTTATTTTAAATAATTAGTAAGATTAATTTACAAATATATACAAATACAATATGCACAAAATATATGGGAAAATTGCACAAACCACCCCAGAAAACCGACTTTTCAACCGTAACTCCAAAAATTATGAAAATACCGCCATTTTAAAGATAATTTAATTTCGAATCCAATGGAAGTGAGATTGATTCAATTTGAGCTCATATGGAGCCAGAATTGGTCTTTCAATTAGTGCTTAGTGGCTTTTTTCAAGTGTAGCTATTTTTATTCTGTACATGATTTAATTGTGCAATTATTTTTGGTAATTAGAACACATTTTTATTTACAACTTTGGTTTTGAATGTTATTTGATTTGAGTCAATTAAGGTACAAATAAATTAGTGTCAGTTTTATACAGATATACACAAAATAAGTGAGAAGTATTTACAACCAGACACATACATTTTTTTAGATTTTCTGCTTAAGGTCCCTATCTCCCCATTCCTGGTCGATCAGTTCAAGTCTTGACCTTCTCTCGGGGTTCGGGTCAGCCTGTATGCAGTCTTCCTATTTTTTTCTTTTTTTCTTTTCTTTTTTTCTCTTTATTTCTTTATTTATTTTAGGTTAAAATTAGTAAGATATTTACAATATTTACACACAGATGCAAGTTAGTAAGAATACAGAGTTAGCGTTATATGCAGGTGTTTTATAAGGGATTTTAAGCTAAAATAAATGAATAAAGATGACGAATCGTAGATTCATCAATACATAATTTAGTATTTTATTTATTTACAATAATTTACAAGAATTTTAATGATATTTTTATTTAATATTTATTAGTTATTTTATTAGGTTAATTAAATATGTATAAGTACAATATATTTAGTGATATATATGTACAATATATGCAGGATTTTATTTTTGTTGATTTTGAATTTTGTAATTTTTTGTATTTTATATAATTTAAGTACTATATTTTCAAGTAATAAAAAAATATAATATTCATAATTATGCACAATAAAACAATTAGTTAAATAATTCACATAGTATATACATGTACAGTATAGAATAACACCCTAATTTGCCACATTTCACACCTTAATTTAGAATCTTATGAAATCACCTCCACTTTAAAGATAATTTAATTTGGAGTATAATGAAAGTGAGTTTGATGAATTTGGAGTTCAGGTGGAGAAGATATTGGTCTGGAAAGGAAAGTTTGTACTTTTGTGGCTTCTGGAGAGTGTGATTATGTACATTATAAACACAGATTTATTCTGCTATTATTTTTGTTATTTTCAAGAGACTTTTATCATGATTATTTACAAAGGGTTAGGTGGTAAAATAATTAAAGAATTTTGTATTATAGATAATATTGTACAAGTGAGGAACATATAAAAGTATCAAATATATTTTTAGCGATTTTTAGCCTTATCTCCCCCTACTTTATTTCTTGTCGATCAGGTCAAATCTTAACCTTTTCTTGGGGTTTGATTTAGCATGTAATATTACATATATACAATATTTTATTTTCATTATTTTTCCTTTTTTAATTTATTTATTTTAGGTTAAAATAGTAATAAATGTACAATATTTACACAAAGATGCAGGTTAGTAAGAATATGGATTTATTAATATATACATGTGTTTTATAAGGGACTTTAAGCTAAAATAAATTAATAAAGATGTGAAATCTAGATTCAACAATCTCCTTCCTTTAACTACCTCCCCCAAGAGTTGTATCACTTTATGCAATGACAACTTCTCCCATTTCTACTGACCTTCGCGTATGCTCTAGCTTCTTGGTTTTGCCACCAATCCCTTCTCCATTCACCCCTCGTTCATGCATAACCTCCAATTGTCTTCGACCTTCTCGCATGCTCTGCACAGGGGTGATTCAAACGTGTATCCTAACCTCCTTCCTATCAAAACCCCTCGTTGTCCGTCTTTAATGGCCATCTGCCACCCTTGAGTTGCTCGAGCTTCCTCAACTCGCCATTGAGGTTAAGCAAAAACTTTGAGTTCATTTGAAACTCCCCAGGCATGCGACCCTTCTATCTTCGTGAACCCCAGTTCTAGGCACCCCTTTGTTCTTTGTTTCCTTCCTTGTTTGTCCATTTTTGTGCACGCATACATTCCCTCTTTCACTCATCTGATCATATCCATACCCTCACAGCGCGGAGCCACCAGTTCACTATACCATCCTTCAGAACACCACACCTACCCCGATCTTCGACCTTTGTATGAAAGGCGAAGGATTTAGTCTTGATTTTCCTCCTTCATCCCCTTCACCATCTTTAGTATCATCTGGACAACCCATAGCGCTTCGGGTTGGTTCCTAATAACTCCACGTTTGAGTCAACCCTTCACATCCGATGAACATATGTTGATCCCATAGTCCAGGAGGTCCTCCATCATACTTGGACATTAAACTTCTTCGCGCGAGGATTGTTGACCTTCTCTGATTTCTAACATGTGCTAACGTCTGCGGAGGAGCAAGTTCCTGCTCGTCGAGTACCGCCCGAGCACCACTGCACTAGGAGGAAGGGGAAGAACAAGAGAATCAAGTGCCATTCGATCATCCTTCATTGGTATTCATCTGACGCTCTTCACACGACCACGCCATATGATCTGAAGTAGCACATCAAGCCTCTAGCTTCGGTGAAGTTGAGCCTCCAATAGAGCACAGATATCTACCATGTATCTCGAGCCACGTACACACCCTGATCCTGCACCAAGCATATGGTCACGTGTTGAAGCATGTGGGGTGGAAAAATTACAAGAAACTCCCTCTAAGTTTCCAAAATTACATATAAGTCCCCACCCTTGGTAAAATTGCTCTAATATCCATGTGACTTTTATATTTGAAAATTAGTTCCTATCATGAACCTCTTTGTAATAAAAAGTGAAGTTTTTACTGTAATTTCTTTTCATTTATGCCCATGTATTGTTTATTCAATATTTTATGAATCATAGCTCCAGATTTAATGAAATTGGTGTCATTTTAAAGATAATTTTATCCCCTTTAATGATGTTATTAATATATTGATTTGATTAGTTTCTCATGTAGTAAATTTTAGAGAATAAATATTTTTCTTTTGCCTTTGTTTTGACTTTAAAAATTGAACCTCTTTGTGATTGTTGCTCCACTCAATACCCTGATTAGTTTTGAAACTCTTGAATCGTATTAGAAAGATTAATGAATTTATTGATACTCATTTCCTGATTAAATAATTAATTAGAGTATTGTTGGAGTATAGACCATTTTAGGTGTTTAAAAAAAGACTTGATTTAATTCATTATTATAATCTTTTCATTTGCTCTTTTATTGGACCTAGCATTGAATTGATCTGTAATTAATTGTTCAAGTTATAAAAACAATTTCACAGGAGCTTACTTGTATGTTTGTACATCATACTTTGTGTTGCATTATCATGATTGTTTCAACTTAATATATTTGTTTTAAAATCTTTAAAAGATCATGCATTGCACTTTTGGCATTCTCTTGACCTAGATCACCCATTGATCACTCAAATAATATTTGATACTAGATTAATTCAATTAGCTGCTCGTGTCCTTGTGTTCGACCTTAAACTTACCATCTAGGATAAATTAAATCGAGCCCTCTTCAAAGAGATCTTCTGACTCGGTTATGATTGATAGTTAAGCAGTCGTATTACAATGAGTGATTCTCAACATAACCGTTTAGATAATAATCATGCTTTTATTAGGAAATTAATATACAATAATTAGCCCTAGTTATACATACTCTATGGGTTGATTATATTGTTTTTTTGAGGGGTTTATTGGTTGAATTGTTTGTGGAATAGAGCTAAGATTAGATATTGAGATAGATGAATCACAAACTCACCATATATCACCAATTCTTATCTCCCTTTTGACATAAAAATTATTATTAAATAAAGGCATGCAAAATAATTTTATCCCCATGTTAAAAATACAAAATGCTCTTCTATTTTATTTTGGAAACACATGTCTCCTCATGATAGATTATCTCTTCTAAAATATTTTTCTTACTCCTAAATAATAATCCTCCCTTTTTAACACACTATATGATGAATTAAAAATTAAACTAGTACATAAGTCATAAGGTGGAAAGATTGTATCATATGAGATGAGAGGGCGACCATGGTATTATGGTTGCAACCATTAATTGGAGTTATACCATCCTCCAAGGAGATATCTTCTATGTGCATGAATATAATTTCTTCTTTCTTGCATCCCAGTCCCATGTGGTCTTCTTGTATACCACCACACATTATTCAGAGATCTACTATAGGTTTTATTAGGGATGTTTCTTGCATTGTTCTTCATTTACATGTATAAGAATTTTCTGGTAGCAATTTTCTGGGATCTGATATAATTAGCTTTGTAGTTCTTAGCTTCACTTTTGTGAATTCTCGCATTTCTTTCTTTTGGACAAAAATAACTATATGCATGTGACGAACTGCATTTTCGCATCTATAATAGTCGTATTTTATCATAGCACGGGAGACGAAAATGGATCCATGCATAAACCATAGATGTTTGAATATTGTAGAAAATTTGATTTTTGACAAGTGTACCAAAGTCGAAGACATGAAGATGGTCTTCCTCGGTGATTAATCAGATTTAAATATCTTGATTAAACGATCATTTATCTACCTAGGTCAACAAACACACACAATGCACAAATAACATGATACCAAATATAATGCATGAACAAAATGTGTTTTTCTTTGATTTTATGCATTTTAAATGTGATGCAATATGTAACAGAATACCATGAAATCAAATAGAATCCAAACATGAAATAATGTAAAAATGTGCCCCTAATTTAGTTAGATAATTGAGTAATAAATTGGCTCCAATTTCATGAGAAATTTATGCATCAAAATGAATTAATTGACGAGTATTTGGAATTAAATATCATTGAGCAGATGACATATGTACTTAGAATTTATCATGATATTATATATGTCAAAACAAGAAACTAATGTCACAATTATGTAGACAATTAAATAAGTTGAACAATGAAATTAAAATCATCCAAATTGGAGTTCATATGCTCAAGATATCAAGGAAATAGTTCAGGGGCATGATTGCAAGAGAAACATGAGAAATAAATGCAAAATAATCACTAAAAGGGCCTTAGATGGGCATTTCTATATTTTAGGGAACCCGGTGGGCTGGTAGTGCAAATTTCCCAGCCAGTACATGCTAGGCATGTGCATGAAGGCTATAAACAAGGCTCGGGTGGAGGCTGGTAGCCGCTACAGGTGCCTCAAGCCACGTGGCAGCCCGAGGTGACTTGGGCGAGGCTCGGTCCTACCGAGCCTCCGCGCTTCGATATGGTTGATGTGGCTGCTCCGGAGCTGTTGGATGAACATCGGAGGGGTGCCATCAACGGCTCATGTACCTCCTAGAGGCTTCTCCTCTTCCTCTTTGTGTCGACCCATGCGAAGCTCCAATGAGGATGCCAGAGCTCCTTGATGAATCCACATTTCATCATCTTTATTCTATCATTTTGGCATCAAAAACCCTAGCAAATGCCTGTAAATAACCTTAAAATCATCATCTTAGCTTCCATGCATGTGCATCTATATAGTGTATAAAATGTTGTAATTAAAGCCAAAATTATAGAATAAATAAAGAAAAGAAAAAGAATAAAATATTGTAAATATTTTATGACCCAAAACCCCGAGACCTAGGCATCTTGATGAATAGGTCGACAAGGAATAAAGTAGGGGGAGATAAGGTCAGAAATACAGATAAAATACCTATACATTCTATTCATTTCTTATTCATTTTGGGACCTATTTTTGGTTCCACTTTTTATACATCAAATGAAGAAACTTTATACATGAAAGTTGTAGATAAATTTATAAAGAAAAATACAAAATTGATTTCACAGAAAAATAATGTACAGATAAAAAGTTATGGTCTGAATAAAAATCCAGAATCCCAACTTCCCAGACCCGTATCTCACAACTGACAACTCCAAATGCAGCATACTCACCTTTAATTGTATATAGAAGAAAATAAGTTATTTAATGGCGGTGGTTTCGCATTTGGCGGAGCTACGGTTTGAAAGTTGAGTTTTGGACCCTTATTGTATAAGTGTACAGAATAAAATATTCAATTTATTATTTATTCATTAATTTTATATTTTGATATTTTTATAATTATGTAAATATTACTTATAATATATACGTGCATTAAAATTAGAATAAAAATGCAAAGAAAATACAAAATAAAAACACTTATATAAAGAACACATAGGTATACTGTCTATACCTATACCTATACAATACTTATTCATATTTTATTAATTGTACAAAATAGATCAGAAAAATAAAATAAAAATATATTTGTATTTTTAGAAAATAATAAACAAAAATAAATAAATTAAAAATACAAAAATAAAAATAAATACTCAAATATGTAGATAATATACCTATTTAGGGGTATAAAAGCAACTTAAAAAATATACTTCATAAAATAAATTAAAAATCATAATAAAATACTACATAAATATTTAAACATTTTTTATTTTTTAACCAAAAATTAATTCAGCCTTTTTCTATTTTTAAACAAATTAATAAAATAATTTTTCAAACTTTTCCCTGGTTGGTCCACGTGGACCAACCAGGTGCGGTCTAGAGTTGACCTCGGTCAACTCCCTGACCGAGGCATGCCATTTCTGACACCCTGATTTCTCCCCGATTTCCCCCAATTTTTGAGCTCGATCCGTTCGTCCTCACGCCTCGATCCCTTCTTGGAACTTCATCCCCGATCATCACTCTCCCACGCCATGTATCCGGATCCAGCCATATCTCCATCATTTGCGCGTGAGTCTGGCTTGAAGGAGACGCCATCATCTTCTACTTAAACACCCCGCCACCTTCAAGCCCAATTTTGAACCCTCCTTAGCCATTAATCCTCCTCCCTGTTGCGCTCTTCGTGTTGCTGGAGGTGACAGCTCCGCATCCCCACCCTCAGGCGAGTCGAGGAGGCTCTGTAGCGGCTCCACCACCTCCGTCGACCACCGGCGTCGAGGTTCTTCCACCTCAGGTCTCCCACCTTCGAGGTATCCCCTTTTCCCCTTCCTTTTCGCTTCATTTTATTCCCCGCAGCTTCAATATCAAAAATTCCTAAAAAAATTCCGCTTCCCGTCGATTGATCCATCTCCCATAGCTCATCGCCGGAGCACACCTCCAGCTGTCGTCCCTTCGCCATCCACCGTCCATTTCCGACTTCCATTGCACCTCCGCGGGGTCCAGGTAGTTTGCCGTGGACCCTCTCACCCCTTTTTGCAGGTACCTGGAGCAGTACATCGCCTGGGGGCTCGGATTCGACCTCCGCTGGAGATACCTGGATCTTCGAGCTCCGCCGCTTCTACAGCAGCGCCTCAGAGCTTCTCCGGCGATTTTGAGAGCCCCAGACGCCAGAGCATCATTGCAGGAGTCTCCCGGACCTTCTTGTTGCGGCCCAGACCACCGGAGGCGCGTCAGCTCGCCGGAGGAACTTCGTCTCGGCAAAGTTCTTCCCTGTTCTTCCTCAGGGTGCTTCCACCGTCCGATCCTAGGCACGCTCCAGTTTGATCAGCAGCCGTCCGATCTGGATCCGCATCGACCGTCGATCTCTTTGCCAGATCTGATCTCCACCGATCATCGCCGAATCGTCATCGCGCGTTGTGCGCACGCCACGTGGATAAGTGAGCGGCCCTCCGCCGTTCGATCACGCACGAAGAGATAAGGCGTGGGTATTTTGCACTGTCCCCCTCGCCAAATTTTGTATTTCATTTCAGTCCATAAACTTTAAGCTGTAGTTTAAATATTTCTGTAATATTTGCAATTAGAACCCCGTAGTTTTCTTATTTGCACTTAGGTCCAACCCACGTCATCTCACGTGCCCAGTGCGCGTGAGGGGGCTGGGTATTTTGCAAGGACCCCCCTGGGGTTTGTTTATTTCGCTTAGGTCCATGATCTTTTTAATTAAGTTGTAATGTTTTGGAGAAATTGCATCTGAGCCCCTGGAACTTTGTAATATTGCAAGAATACCCCTGCTAGGTCACGTGCCCAGTGCGCGTGAGTTGGACTTTTTGCAACGAACCCCCTCCGGGTTTGGGTATTTGTTTTTAGTCAAGAAACTGGTATTTAACGTTATATATTTTTGTGAAAATTGCATATGTTCCCCTGGATGTTCTGATAATTGCACTTATACCCCTGCCAGGCTTGTCTAACTTTTGGATGCTTGTTGTAATTATTTAAATTATCATTTTAAGTCCAAAAATTCCATAAAAATAGACTTGAGGTCCTGGATGCTTGCACTTTGACGTCCTAAATTTACTTTTTGATTTTTTTATTTTTATATTTATTAAAAATAAAAAACATGCTTTTTGTGCACTGTCTAGCTTAGAAAATGCCAAAAAAATATTAAATCACTCTAAAAATTCCAAAAAAATTCCCTAGAGTCTATTTTAACCTAATTTAGTGTCAGTCCAAAAATCATTAAAAATCTCAAAAGAAAAACACTAAAAATTTAGAAAAACATTCAAAAACTTCAAAAAAATATATAAAATCAAGGAAAACTCAGAAAAATACAAACTCAGTTCCTGTTTGTTCTTTATTTTGTTCTCTTTATTTGAAAAATAGTGTGAAAAATTTTGATTGCTGTTTGCTATTTTTAACTTCCATTTTATTCACAGCCAGCACTCATTTCACTGTTTTGCTTTATTTCAGTCTTTAAAAATACCAAAAACACTTTGAAAAATCCCCAAAAATCACAAAAAACAGTAAAAAAATCCTAAAAATATCAAAAAGATTTAATTTCTGAATTGTTGATTATTTTTGCTTATTTTTATAAATCTTTTACCTTGTCTTTTATTCCATTGTTCTTAAATTCCAATATTGAAAAAAAAGGAAATAAAAAATATAAAATATAAAATTATAAAAATCAGAAAATTAAAAATCAAAATACAAAATTAAAAATTAAAATAAAAAAAATAAAAAAAAATTAAAAACCCACAAAAATTTATTTGCTTGCTTGCTTAGTGTAGACACTTGCCACACACACATACTTGTGCACACTTTTTTGAACTACCCTGTTTGTTCCCTGTGTTCGAACTCTCTGCATGCTTGTCACTATACACCATTGGTGCAGAGTTAAAAATAAATTTTGACTCCACATTATTTCTAATTTGTTGATCTTTAGTGTGGGTTAATTGTTGATTAGACACATTTTATTGTGGGTCACCGCAACGACCTCGGTTGTCTCCGCCTTGTGTGAGACATACTTTTTAGACCCTCGATAATCTGCGTTTATCAAATGGCGCCGTTGCCGGGGAGCAACAACGAGTAGCTCATTTTTGGTTACTTGTGTTTAGTGTTTACCATAGCTTCATTTCATCTCTCTTACATTTTTTGATATATATATTGCTTGAGCTATCTGACCACCCTTTCTTGTCTTCTTGCGAGATACCGCGGAACGAGGCGGATCTCTTAGGTGACCCGGAGCATCCTTGGGAAGCGGAGCCGACCTTTCTTTAGCCAGGCCGGCAGGAGAGAGCAAGAGGATTGAGAGAGAGTGATTAGTTTAGTTGCTTTTTATTTTTGTGAAGAGTGACCTTATTAATTTGTAATAATACAGGTACATTGGACACTTGGACTCTTGGACACTACCGGGCCTAATTTCCGGGTGTTTGTTCACCGGGGGCTCACCGCGGTTTTCTCGCGTTTTATCGCTTGTCATTTTCCGATTTTGTTTTCCTTTTTCCTTTCTTTTGTGGATTGAGCCCTTAGCTTTAGGTCCTGCTTGATTCGATTAGAATAGGTCCAAACACACTAATTACCTTTGCATGTTCCTATAGATCATTGTTGGACTTAGACTAATTAAGTAGTTGATCATTGGCTTTCGATTTGCGCGCCGCGAGCTCACTACACACAAGCGCTTTCTCCTAACTCAAATGTGTTGAGCAGAGGAGGAGTGAGCCTAGACCGGACACTAGGATTGAGAGTTAGCGGTTAACTCGTGGTTCTTCACGCTAGCAGTTGCCTATTCTAGGACGATTTCTGTTTTGCATATCGCCATATAGTATAGGTTTACAAATTCTGCTTTGCATCCCGCATGGAGAGAGCTGGGATTCGCTGTAAGTCTTCTTACTTTGCATGCATCATTTAGGCACAAAGGTGAGATTTCCACCTTGGTGTCGACTTGCACGGCTTTTCCGACTCTATTCCCCCTCTGTTTTTGGAACAAAGTAGGATCAAGAAAATACAAAACCGTTAGGCGCTTGTTTGAATCTACTCAAAAGAAGCGATAACACCAAAAAAATTAAAAAAGGGACTGTTAAGAAAACTTGACCAAAAATAAAATCGATAATTGGATTCATTGCTTGGGGAGAGTAACACCCTCACTTGTATTCAGGTTGCATGGGAAGGTCTCCTTCCAAGTGAGGTGAGCGCTTCGTAAGGATTAGAGCCAAAAACCCTACTTGTGGCTGCCTTGTGTATCGCCTGGATTTCCGAAGTATTGGCGCTACTATCGTACGTAGTCGAGTAGGGCTTGGTCGCCATTGGTGACTCACTATTGTGTGAGCACCGACCTTTTCCGAAGTACCGAGCTTAGGCCACGCCTTCACGGGTGTGTCTGTCTCACCGGCTGCGTCCGAGTAGGACCTTGTACGCTCACGGGTGATTCCGTTGCGAGCGAGGTCCGAAGTATCGGTTTCGCCTATCGGCTTCCTCCCTCTATTTCTTTGGCTGAGTAGGGATCCAGGAAGGGTTACAAGGACCTCAAAAAGCGCAAGTTACAGGTTACACAGGAGGAGGACAAGTACGGGGACACTTTCCTAACAGTACTCTCTCTCCTTTAGGCGTAGCGTTCTAAGGACTCGTGAAAAGATAACCTCCTGAATCAAGATAAAATTGACAAGATAAAAGCCGAACCTTCACGGCTTCACGTGTTGAGTTGGTGAACTTACCCCTGCTTTGTGTTTGATTGCTAGAATTGTTTAGGTTAAGATCAAAAACACAGCACAATTGTGCGCGATTTTGTTGCATCTCATTTCATTCCTCTTCTTCTTTTGCATCTTCCCTGCTCTTCCCAAACAATCAAGATGATGGGACGGAGATCTCTTAGGCCGACCTTGTCGGCACCGCTATCCAGCACTCCTCCTCATTCATCTAGGAATACCTCGGAGAGTCCGCTCTCCGAGCCTGAGTTTACATCCACCCTGTTCCCCCTCGACCACCCTTCCCATTCTCCTTCTCTCAGTCCAATTGTTTCAGAATTCAGTGCATCACAGAGTTCAGCTCATTCAACAGCACCTGAGATGGCCTCTTTTGCTTTTTCAGAAAATCCAATGATGGCAGACAGAGGCGAGCACCCAGATGACCATGATCACCCTCCGTTCATAATTGATCAGGTGGCTATCAACAACTCCTTGTTAGCATCCCTGGAGACCATGCAGAGACAGATTCGTGACCAGGGAACATTCATGGGTGATCTGATGAGAGAGATAGCACAGATGAGAGAGAACCGACCTGGGGGCAGTGGAGGTGGAGGAGGAGGAGGACCTGATGCAGGAGGAGGCGATCCAGACGCTGAGAGACCACCGCAGACCATCATGAGGGAATTGCACAACCCAGCTGCATCCCTCACTCATCGTTGGATTCGACTCCCGCCCATTCATGGAGATTTCGAGCTTCGACCCCACACTATCCAGCTTCTACCCAAGTTCCATGGGTTGCCGACCGAAGAGCCGCACCTCCACCTCCAGGAATTCGAGATGATATGCAGTACCATCCATGATCGGTTGATGACCGAGGACACCATAAAGATGATCGCCTTTCCATTCTCTTTGGTTGACAGAGCCGCCTACTGGCTCAAACACCTCGGGCGATTCGTCGACACATGGGCAGATCTCCGGACCGCGTACCTGAAGAAGTACTACCCTCTCGGCTGGACCAACGCAGCTAGAGCCATGATCAGTAACTTCGTCATGATCCCAAATAAATAATTCCATGAAGCCTGGGATCGATTCAGAGAGCTCATTGACCGGTGTCCACATCATGACATTTCCAAGCCCAATCTCGTGCAGAGTTTCTTCTGTGGGCTGACACCGGAACTGTAGGGGCTAGTGAACGCCTCTTGCGGTGGGTCTTATTTCTCTAAGGGAGAAGACGACGTCTGGGCCATTTACGAAGGCATGGCAGAAAACTCTACTGTGATGACCCAGGCCTGAGTCTACACACAACAGAAGCCCCCGCAAGGAGCGGGATCATTCCAGAGGATCGCCCGCATCGATACCGGTCCCAATACAGTGTCAGCTGCCGCAGCCCAAGCTGAATCAGCCACATCCGACATGGGCATAATCAGTGAGAAGCTGGACCACCTCGAGATCCTCGAGAAGAAGCAGATGCAAGGCATGGCCCAGATGGACCAGATTGCCAAGACCATGAATGATATGAAGACGCAGATCTTGTGCGTCCATGAGGCACAAACTCAGTCACAACAGCCTCCCAGATCACGTGCTAATCCGAGCAGTAGCAATGCCAGCCAGCCATCTACCTCGTACCGTAAGGTAAACCATGTGCAGGTAGAGCCGGTTCCATTGTTACCGTACTATCCATCGCAGCCACCATCTACAGATACTCAGATGGTGGTGTATCAGCCGGAGCAGCCACTGGCTATTCTTCCTCCACCATCCTTTGAGCAGGAACCATTGATGGAAGTCAATGGGATTTGGTACGATCGGTACCCTCAGCCCGGGATTCGTCGTGATCACCCCGGATTCCGTTGGGGCAACGGTGGCTCCTCATCCCAACAGCAGAATCCAGCCCAAGGACAGCAGAACAACCAGCCACACCAGCAGCCCCAGTATGCCCATCAACATCAATATCAGAGTGGTCCTCGTCCCTCCTATCAGGGACAACATTGGAGGCAACGACAACAACCTCAGCAATCTTATGCCCAGCCGACCCAGAATTATCCGTACCAGCAACATCAACAGCAGCAGCCCCATTTCCAGCAAGGACAACCGTCCGGTTCTCAGGGTCCCATCTTTGAGAACCCATCGCTCGATGATCTTGCCCGCTTGCTATCTGAACAGCGAGCATCTTTCAGGCAAGAAATGGATGAATTCCGGTAAGAAATGAGAGACATAATAAAAGGCAAGGCCGCCATACCTGCTCAGATTGAACCTAACCCGAACAATCTGAAGAGGAAGTCTTAGCAGGTAGAGTTTACAGAGGATACTTCTCCTAGTGACGATTTGAATGATATGTCTTATTCTTTAAATGATGCTGATTTTGTGACTACTAGGAGCGGTAGGATGCCAGCCGACGGTGCCTCTTCTGAGCGACAACCACCAGCTGAACCAGGAGCGCCAGAGGAGCAGAATAGCGGTGCTGATGCCGCTAATGATGATGTTGATGACGGTGGTGCTGATGCCACCCATGATGGAGTCCAGGACGACGGTGCTGATGCCGTCGTGATACCAGTTGCAGACGGTGGTGCTGAAGCCACCATTTTGGATGATGAACCAGAGCGCGGTGCTGATGCCGCAAAGACCGGTGCTAGTGGTGGTGCTGAGGCCACCACATCTAGTTTTGTTGAGCCACCATCTGTGATGTTGCCACATTTTGTACCTAAGGACTGTGGGAACAAACAGAAAAACAAAAATATGAATAAAGGAAAAGTTTCTGTTCAAATTGCGGATCCATATGTGGTGAATGATGATTATTGTATGGAGTCTCCTTCTTCACCGGCATAGGGACCGATTCCTAGTCCTCCATCTGAGGAGGCCCCTACCATCCCCTTCCCTGAGGCACTCCGCCGAGCGAAGGGGAATAAAAGAGAAAATCCCAAAAAAGAGCAACAGGTAGAGTTCGGCAATCAGATGATAGACAGATTCCACATTCAGCTGACTCTACAAGAAGCACTTGAGCACATCCCCCTCTTCAAGAAGAACCTGAAAGAGAAGACTACCGTCCGCAGGAAGAGGAGGAACCACAGAGATCAAATCCTTGTGCTCACTCATTCCACTTGCTGTACCATCCAGAACAAGCTGCCAGCTAAGCGACCAGATGCAGGAGCTCCCTATGTCAAATGCGAGATTCAAGAGCAGCAGTTTGATCGTACTCTATTAGACAGCGACTCTTCAATTAACCTTCTTCCGGCAGCCTTACTCGACCGACTCGAGTTTGGTCCTCTTCTTAGGAGCAGGACAGTCCTTCAGTTTGCTGATAGGTCGACTAAGAGGCCGAAGGGGTTATTGAAAGACGTGGTCGTTACCATTCAGGGCCTGAAATTCCCCGTGGACTTCGTTGTGTTGGACATGGAGATCCCTGAGTCGGTAACTGATGCCCCCATCATTCTCGGACGTCCATTCTTGGCCACAGCCAAGGCGGTGACCGACCATGATAGTGGGAAGGTATGCTTTCGCATAGAGGGCGAGACCATACAAATAGAGACGATCGAGGAAACCAGAGCCAGAGAGTTGGAATGCTCGGAGTAGTCCAGTGAAGCAGCGCATTTGACAGAGGAAGAGCTAGACATCCACCAGGTGTGTGATTTTGTGATGACTGATGATGAATCCAACTGGGTAGATCCTGTAGCACCGACCCTCGCCTTGCCTACAGATTCACTGTATCTATAGCTCATGGCAGTCGAGAGCCGGGAGGGCACACCCCTGGATGAGGATATACCAGAGGCTGACAGTGTTGTGATGAGTGGTGCTGATGAGTTTCAATCTTGTTCTTCTTCTTTTGATCCATCGGATAAAGACATTGATTGGGATGATTTTGATGATTATTTGCCTTGTCTGATTCCTTCTGAGCCAACAGCCATGACAGAGTGCGAGCCAATGCAGTTCATTGATGATTCCGCAAACCGCCCTTTGTCAGAGATTCATGCAGAGCGAGAGTTCTCCCATGTAGACCTGGTCGCCTTCACACAGACATATCAGAAGCCAGATCTGCCGCCTCCCAGTTGTCCAGAACTGAAGCCTCTGCCGCAGTCGTTGAAGTACAGATTCCTTGCGGGTGAGCCAGATATGCACCCAGTCATTATCTCAGCAGGTTTGACTGGAGAACAAGAATCTCGTCTGATGGAGGTTCTTGAAAGAAACCGCAAGGTGATAGGTTGGAGTATCGCTGATCTCCAGGGGATTAGTCCGGCTCTGTGCTCTCACCACATCTATCTTGAGGATGACGCTAGGCCGTCGCGTGAGTTCCAACGACGGCTGAACCCGAATCTTCAAGACGTAGTCATGAAAGAGATTTCCAAGTGGTGGAGCGCCGATTTTATCTACCCCATCTCCGACTCCAAATGGGTTAGTCCACTACATGTGGCACCCAAGAAGACGGGGATCACTACAGTTGTCAACGAGTCTGGAGAGGAGATCGCTACCAGAGTACCAACTTCTTGGAGGGTCTGTGTGGACTACAGACGATTGAATGAGGCCACCAAGAAGGATCACTTCCCGCTACCCTTCATTGATCAGATTATCGAGCGGCTAGCCGGGAAGAGTCATTATTGTTTTCTTGATGGGTACTCTGGATACAATCAGGTGGCTATTGCGCCCGAAGACCAGGAGAAAACGACATTCACCTGTCTGTTTGGGACGTATGCTTTCAGACGGATGCCCTTTGGTCTATGTAACGCTCCGGCGACATTCCAAAGGTGCATGTTGTCCATCTTCTCGGACATGGTGGGTGACTGTTTAGAGGTCTTCATGGATGACTTCTCGGTCTATGGTGACAGGTTCGATGCTTGTCTTGACTGCCTAGACCGTGTGCTTCAGCGCTGCATAGAGGTCAACCTTGTTTTATCTTGGGAGAAGAGCCACTTTATGGTGACTCAGGGGACGGTCCTTGGTCATATCGTCTCCAACAGGGGCATGGAGGTCGATCCGGCTAAGGTGGATATCATCAGAAAACTCAATCCACCGTCCAACTTGCGTCAGTTGCGGTCTTTTCTGGGGCATGTCGGTTTCTACCGACGGTTCATTCAGGACTTCAGTCGAATTGCCCGACTTCTTACTGACTTGCTGACGAAAGACACCGAGTTTATTGTCAATGATAAGTGTCTTGAGTCGTTTGAGACTCTCAAAAATATGGTTGTTTCAGCTCCTGTCCTTCAGCCACCCGATTGGTCTCTCCCATTCGAGATCATGACGGATGCTTCAGATTTTGCCGTTGGGGCTGTTCTTGGACAGAGGAGGGATGGATTACCTTTTGCCATTCACTACGCCAGCCGGACTTTGGATGCCTCCCAGCGGAATTACACTGTGACTGAGAAAGAGATGCTGGCCGTAGTCTTTGCTCTTGATAAGTATCGATCATATATTCTCGGATCTAGAGTGACAATCTACACTGATCACACCGCCATCCGGTACTTAATGGCTAAGAAGGATGCCAAAGCACGTCTTACCAGATGGAGCCTTCTGCTTCAGGAATTTGATATTGAGATTAAGGACAAGCCTGGAGTCAAGAATGTGGTGGCAGATCATCTCTCCAGATTGGAGAATCTTGAGGAATCTGAGCCTAACGCACCTATCACTAAGACGTTTCCAGATGAGGCGATCTTGGCTGTCACCTCACTCCCGTGGTATGCTGACTTTGTAAACTATCTTGTTACCAAGACAGTCCCTCAGGGTTGGCCCAGGCAGAAACTTGAGACCTTCCTAGCTAAGGCCAAGTTTTACCATTGGGTGGATCCCGTCCTTTATCATGAAGGAGGGGATAGTATCTGGAGGAGGTGCATTCCTCAAGAAGAGCAGCATAGCGTCCTCGAATACTGCCACAAGCTTGAGGCAGGAGGACATCATTCTGGAAAAAGGACAGCATAGAAGGTGCTTCAATCCGGCCTATGGTGGCCCACTCTCTTCAAGGATTCTGATGAGTTCGTGAAGAGATGTACTGACTGTCAGAAAATGGGAACCTGCGGACAGAGAGACATGATGCCCATGCAACCCATTCACTTTTGTGAGGTTTCTGATGCATGGGGGATTGATTTCATGGGCCCATTTCCTAAGAGTCAGGGATTCGAGCATATTTTGCTCGCTGTGGATTATGTCAGTCGATGGGTTGAGGCCATCCCCGCCTGAGCCGCAGATGCTAAAACCGTTTGCAAGTTCTTGAGGAAAAATATCATTTCACGGTTCGGGGTACCTAGAGTCTTGATTTCAGACGGGGGGTCTCACTTCATCAATGACAAGGTTAGGGCCCTTGCATACGAGTTCGGCATTGACCATCGGGTTGCCACTCCATATCACCCTCAGACTAATGGTCTTGCTGAAGTATCGAATCGGGAGATAAAGACAATCTTGCATAAAGTTGTCCGCCCAGACCGAAAGGATTGGTTACAGCTTTTGGACTCGGTCTTGTGGGCTTATCGGACTTCTTTCAAGAATCCATTGGGGACATCTCCCTTTCGTCTCGTCTATGGCAAGCCGTGCCATTTGCCAGTGGAGATCAAGCACAAATCTTTTTGGGCAGTCACTGAGTTGCTTTTAGATCCCGAGAGTATAGGAGACCAGAGAAGAGCAGAATTGGCAGCCCTGGAGGAACTTAGAGACACAACCTTTTCGAACAGCCTACAGTACAAAGAGAAAGTGAAGACATGGCACGATTCGCATATCAGCCATAAACAGTTTGAGCCAGATCAGAGAGTATGGTTGTTTGATTCCAGACTGAAATTACTCCCAGGGAAGTTGCAGAGCAAGTGGAAAGGTCCGTATGTGGTCAGGAAGGTACATGACAATGGCAGCATCGACATATCCGAACCCTCATCTTCCTCTACCTTCCGCGTCAATGGTCAACGCCTGAAGCTATATCTAGATCATGATCCGCCAACCATTGACGTTGCCCCCATTCTTCTGGTATGAGATGTGTCCTTTGACTCTCATCATCTGCATCTCATACATGGTGATCAATTCCATTTTCAGCTGTACAACTCCATCTGTTCATATCACTTTCATCTGTTGATTTATTTTCTTCTTTTCTTCTTTTCTTCTTTTCCTTTCCTATTTTCTTTATCTATCAAAAAGGTGTCACCCCTTGTAGACAGTTTTCTATACTTAGGACGTACTTTGTCCTAAGTATAGGGGGGTGTGCATCCCGAGTGATTCTATTCTTTTCGATCCTCTCCATTGTCTCCTCTTCTTGTCTATACTTAGGGATATTTTACCCTAAGTATAGGGGGAGACAATCTGAGTACGATCTGTCCATTCCCACCCTTGACCCTCCCTGCGTTGTGTACAATCTGCTATACTTAGGATTATTTGATCCTAAGTATAGGGGGGACGGTCAACTTCTCATTCATTGATTCATTCATTTATTTCTTTATTCTTTAGGCTTGCCTATACTTAGTACGAGTTATGTCTTCTTTTTCTCTCCGATCTATGAGGACATAGCTCAAGCTAAGTATAGGGGGGTCGTATATACTACGTATATCCTTTAGCCATAACTCGTACTTTCGTATTTTCCTAATAAAAATGGCTAATAATTCATTAAAAACCTTAATAAAAAGATGTGATTATTCCTCAAATTCTTTTTGTATTTACTGATTAATAAATCAGGTGAAAATGTTTTTTTTGCAAAATGTTTGAAAAATAGTTTGAAAATCCTTGTGAACATTTATTGAAAACTATGTTGAAAATTTTTTGTTAAATGTGTTCAACTTTTGTAAAAATGTGTGGTTTGTAAAAATTTATTTTCTTTGTGTGAAATAAAACTTTTGAAAAATGATTTGCAAATGGTTTGGAAAATGGTTGCAAAAATATTTGAAAAACCTATATATACTGTTTTGAAAGCCTTTGCAAAATGATTTTCAAATGTGTGTACATGTTTGCAAAAATGTTTGTAAAAATTATTTTGGACTATAGTTTTCAAAAATTGTGTGTAAAATTGTTTTCAAATAAGTTTGAGGAATACATACATCACACCAAAATCCATTATATGTATATATGTATAAAATTGAGCACTTACCCTTGTAAATTCTTAAAACCCACTTCTTGTAAATATAAGAAGCACTCCCGTGTACATATTTTTAACCTAGTTTTCAGACAAAACTTTTTCTTTTCAAAAATCCCAAAAACATTTGCAAAATTAAAATCCAAAAACATTCGAAAAATCTTTTTGAAAAATACAAAAATTCGCATCTGCATATGCATTCATCATATTTTCAAAAATCCATAAAAAGTTCAAAATCTTTGAAAATTGCATCACAAAAATATTTTCTGCATTGCATTGCATAGCATTCGCATTTTTCGGATTGAGTTTGAGAGTTGAACAAGTCTAAGTAAAATCCGGGGATTGGAGCTTGATTGGACCTTACAATCTACCTAATAACAGGAACCATATAGGAACTGGGTTTGAGGTACTTCAGGTCTAGTTGACTTAATTTATTAAGGATCCCGGGACTTGGTTCAATGGATTCTTGACTGCCTAAGTAGAGTATTTCGGAGCACACGCACGATTCTTGTTGATGATGACCTAACTTAGACTCCTGCACCTTTCACATGGCTCAACTCAGTTGGAGTGGTGAGGGGATTGGATTTGCCGGTATGAGACGCACACAAGTGGAAACACTTGTCCTCCTCTAGGGAGGGAAGTGCACCCCAACCCGTCCAGTGATTAGGAAGTCTAAAGACAGGAGGCTGTGGGTTGCGATAAATCTTCAAAAGAGGGATAGTCTACTGGCTCAAGAGGAAAAACTCCTTATGTAAATGTTGCTGTATATAGTATTCAAAAAAAAAATTCAGGCATGTACAAAAATAAAAAGCCTGCAAGTATGTACAAAGTCAATAAGCAAGCTTGAGTTCCAAAGTCAAATATGTGAGCTTGCAGCAGGATGACTTGACTACACTGGTCTTGCATCCCGGGATAGGTAGCTACACTGGCTACCGTCCATTCTTCTCTTCACCCCCTCATCTTGAGCTGGTTGTCACATGAACTTAGAAGGGAATACCCCGCTCCTCGAGGATGGAGTTATTGGATTGGGGAATCATTGGGTTGTCGTACTGGAGAAGTCAGTTTCTTTGTTATTCTAGTTGGGGAGAGCCACCATCACTTACACTGTACAAGTCAGATTCATAGTCGTAAGGGTTTGCGTATGAATTGAAGTATTTCTGACCTGGCTATTGAGGAGACTTGGACAGAGTTTTGGGATTCTCGAGGACTGTTGAATTTCAAATACGGTTCTCACTAAGGTTCCGCCCGCACTAAAAATCCAAAGGTCCGACTTAAGCTCCAAACTTTGATTTTGCGAAGACAAGTTTGATAATCAGATAAAATCCAAGTTCTTCTTTTTCTTTTCTTTCTTCTTCTTTTTGCACTTATTGCATAAGTGTTTGCTAGGGACTAGCAAAGGTAAAGTATAGGGGGATGATGAATCCACATTTCATCATCTTTATTCTATCATTTTGACATCAAAAACCCTAGCAAATGCCTGTAAATAACCTTAAAATCATCATCTTAGCATCCATGCATGTGCATCTATATAGTGTATAAAATGCTGTAATTAAAGCCAAAATTATAGAATAAATAAAGAAAAGAAAAAGAATAAAATATTGTATATATTTTATGACCCAAAACCCCGAGACCTAGGCATCTTGATGAATAGGTCGACAAGGAATAAAGTAGGGGGAGATAAGGTCAGAAATACAGATAAAATACCTATACATTCTATTCATTTCTTATTCATTTTGGGACCTATTTTTGGTTCCACTTTTTATACATCAAATGAAGAAACTTTATACATGAAAGTTGTAGATAAATTTATAAAGAAAAATACAAAATTGATTTCACAGAAAAATAATGTACAGATAAAAAGTTATGGTCTGAATAAAAATCCAGAATCCCAACTTCCCAGACCCGTATCTCACAAATGACAACTCCAAATGCAGCACACTCACTTTCAATTGTATATAGAAGAAAATAAGTTTTTTAATGGCGGTGGTTTCGCATTTGGCGGAGCTACAGTTTGAAAGTTGAGTTTTGGACCCTCATTGTATAAGTGTACAGAATAAAATATTCAATTTATTATTTATTCATTAATTTTATATTTTGATATTTTTATAATTATGTAAATATTACTTATAATATATATGCATTAAAATTAGAATAAAAATGCAAAGAAAATACAAAATAGAAACACTTATATAAAGAACACATAGGTATACTGTCTATACCTATACCTATACAATACTTATTCATATTTTATTAATTGTACAAAATAGATCAGAAAAATAAAATAAAAATATATTTGTATTTTTAGAAAATAATAAACAAAAATAAATAAATTAAAAATACAAAAATAAAAATAAATACTCAAATATGTAGATAATATACCTATATAGGGGTATAAAAGCAACTTGTAAAAATATACTTCATAAAATAAATTAAAAATCATAATAAAATACTACATAAAATTTTAAACATTTTTTATTTTTTAACCAAAAATTAATTCGGCCCTTTTCTATTTTTAAACAAATTAATAAAATAATTTTTCAAACTTTTCCCTGGTTGGTCCACGTGGACCAACCAGGTGCGGTCTAGAGTTGACCTCGGTCAACTCCTTGACCGAGGCCTGCCATTTCTGACACCCTGATTTCTCCCCGATTTCCCCCAATTTTCGAGCTCGATCCGTTCGTCCTCACGCCTCGATCCCTTCTTGGAACTTCATCCCCGATCATCACTCTCCCACGCCATGTATCCGGATCCAGCCATATCTCCATCATTTGCGCGTGAGTCTGGCTTGAAGGAGACACCATCATCTTCTACTTAAACACCCCCCCACCTTCAAGCCCAATTTTGAACCCTCCTTAGCCATTAATCCTCCTCCCTGTTGCGCTCTTCGTGTTGCTGGAGGTGACAGCTCCGCATCCCCACCCTCAGGCGAGTCGAGGAGGCTCTGTAGCGGCTCCACCACCTTCGCCGACCACCGGCGTCGAGGTTCTTCCACCTCAGGTCTCCCACCTTCGAGGTATACCCTTTTCCCCTTCCTTTTTGCTTCATTTTATTCCCCGCAGCTTCAGTATCAAAACTTCCTAAAAAAATTCCGCTTCCCGTCGATTGATCCATCTCCCATAGCTCATCGCCGGAGCGTACCTCCGGCTGTCGTCCCTTCGCCGTCCACCGTCCATTTCCGACTTCCATTGCACCTCCGCGGGGTCCAGACAGTTTGCCCTGGACCCTCTCACCCCTTTTTGCAGGTACCTGGAGCAGTACATCACCTGGGGGCTCGGATTCGACCTCCGCCGGAGATACCTGGAGCTTCGAGCTCCGCCGCTTCTACAGCAGCGCCTCAGAGCTTCTCCGACGATTTTGAGAGCCCCAGACGCCAGAGCATCATCGCAGGAGTCTCCCGGACCTTCTTGTTGCGTCCCAGACCACCGGAGGCGCGTCAGCTCGCCGGAGGAACTTCGTCTCGGCGAAGTTCTTCCCTGTTCTTCCTCAGGGTGCTTCCACCGTCCGATCCTAGGCCCGCTCCAGTTTGATCAGCAGCCGTCCGATCTGGATCCGCATCGACCGTCGATCTCTTTGCCAGATCTGATCTCCACCGATCATCGCCGAACTGTCATCGCGCGTTGTGCGCGCGCCACGTGGATAAGTGAGCGGCCCTCCGCCGTTCGATCACGCACGAGGAGATAAGGCGTGGGTATTTTGCACTGTCCCCCTCGCCAAATTTTGTATTTCATTTCAGTCCATAAACTTTAAGCTGTAGTTTAAATATTTCTGTAATATTTGCAATTAGAACCCTGTAGTTTTCTTATTTGCACTTAGGTCCAACCCACGTCATCTCACGTGCCCAGTACGCGTGAGGGGGCTGGGTATTTTGCAAGGACCCCCCTGGGGTTTGTTTATTTCGCTTAGGTCCATGAACTTTTTAATTAAGTTGTAATGTTTTGGAGAAATTGCATCTGAGCCCCTAGAACTTTGTAATATTGCAAGAATACCCCTGCCAGGTTACATGCCCAGTGCGCGTGAGTTGGACTTTTTGCAACGAACCCCCTCCGGGTTTGGGTATTTGTTTTTAGTCCAGAAACTGGTATTTAACGTTATATATTTTTGTGAAAATTGCATATGTGCCCCTGGATGTTCTGATAATTGCACTTATACCCCTGCCAGGCTTGTTTAACTTTTGGATGCTTGTTGTAATTATTTAAATTATCATTTTAAGTCCAAAAATTCCATAAAAATAGACTTGAGGTCCTGGATGCTTGCACTTTGACGCCCTAAATTTAGTTTTTGATTTTATTTTATTTTTATATTTATTAAAAATAAAAAACATGCTTTTTGTGCACTATCTAGCTTAGAAAATGCCAAAAAAATATTAAATCACCTCTAAAAATTCCAAAAAATTCCCTAGAGTCTATTTTAACCTAATTTAGTGTCAGTCCAAAAATCATTAAAAATCTCAAAAGAAAAACACTAAAAAATAAAAAAAAACATTCAAAAACTTCAAAAAAATATATAAAATCAAGGAAAACTCAGAAAAATACAAACTCAGTTCTTGTTTGTTCTTTATTTTGTTCTCTTTATTTGAAAAATAGTGTGAAAAATTTTGATTGCTGTTTGCTATTTTTAACTTCCATTTTATTCACAGCCAACACTCATTTCACTGTTTTGCTTTATTTCAGTCTTTAAAAATACCAAAAACACTTTGAAAAATCCCCAAAAATCACAAAAACAGTAAAAAAATCCTAAAAATATCAAAAAGATTTAATTTATGAATTTTGGTTATTTTTGCTTATTTTTATAAATCTTTTACCTTGTCTTTTATTCCATTGTTCTTAAATTCCAATATTGAAAAAAAAAGAAATAAAAAATATAAAATATAAAATTATAAAAATCAGAAAATTAAAAATCAAAATACAAAATTAAAAATTAAAATAAAAAAATAAAAAAAATTAAAAATTAAAAACCCACAAAAATTTATTTGCTTGCTTGCTTAGTGTAGACACTTGCCACACACACATACTTGTGCACACTTTTTTGAACTACCCTGTTTGTTCCCTGTGTTCGAACTCTCTGCATGCTTGTCACTATACACCATTGGTGCAGAGTTAAAAATAAATTTTGACTCCACATTATTTCTAATTTGTTGATCTTTAGTGTAGGTTAATTGTTGATTAGACACATTTTATTGTGGGTCACCGCAGCGACCTCGGTTGTCTCCGCCTTGTGTGAGACATACTTTTTAGACCCTCGATAATCTGCGTTTATCACTCCTCCATGCTTCTTAGTAGCTGCTAAGGGTCCTGGGAGATCTCTAAGATGCGTGCAATGAAGCTTGAGCTATTGCGAAGGAGAGGGTACCTCTAGACATGGCCGTTGATGAACCCACATTGGAGGCAAAGCTCTAGAATAGAGCTTCGCTTGAAGTCCGGCAATTGAAGTTAGTACCTGCAAAAAGGGTTAGCGGGGGATAGTTGAAGCGGGGCAAGGGGAAATGGAGGGCTCCGGGAACGAAGAAAGCGACATCCTATGTGGTTTCATCTCCGACTCCATGACAAGCTACTAAAATACCCCTGTTAATAATGTCGAATTTGTTGTAGTATTTGGGCAGTTAAGATTAATCAAAACGACCACTAATTAGTTTGATCAATTAAAGCGAGCTGTCAAATTTATATTTTACTTGGAAAGCCCAAGATCGAAGTCTCCTTAGGTTTATTAATAGGTGACCTAGAACCTAGGTTTTCAAAGAGGTATTTTTAAAAAATATGCAACTAATAAATGAAATGCAAATTCATGTAAGTTTAGGGGTTAAAATGCAATTTATGATCAAACGATATCCAAAAAACCTAAAACTTGACCATAATATGAAGAATGATAAAATTAATGACGTTATAATTTTTTTTGGAATTGTCTGAAGCAGGATGAATTAATTACGAATTAAATACGCATGCAGGATGATTTTTTGCAAATTAATTTTAATAAATAGAATACCAACTTATTTTTTAGAAATAAAATTATCCTAGGTAATACTAGGTGAGAGGAATCTAGGACAATTAATAGATCCTAAAAATAATAGATCTACAACATATTAAAAATCAATTACTCAAATCATGAATTAATTTATTGCGGACTCGATATGCGTGCAAATGGAATGATTTTGGGTATAATGTAGAATATATTAAAATCTACCAATTACGAATTTTTGAGAATTTTTGGAGCAACGATTAATTTAATATTAATTCTGGATCATGCAATGGGAAAAATATTTAATTTTCCATAAAAATAATTATATTAAATTGATCATATTCCACAAAAATCCAATAAAAAATCATCATGATAAAGAATCATTTGTTATACAATGTGTAATTTTTAAAATAATAAAATGATGTCAAACAAAGACTCAAACCAAAGCTGGAATACATGGTTCTAAATGCAATTACAAAAAATAAATTAATAAATAAAAATACGAATGATTATGCAATTACTAAAACTTGCAGGGGGCTTTTGCATTTTTCCACTGACGCACATGCTAGACATGTGTTGCTGACGTCACCCAAAGGCTGGATCCTTTGCAAAATTGGAGAGTAACAGGGGCCTCGGTGCAAATCCTCCAAGGGAGTACATGCCTTGCACATGCCCTAGTTAGGGAGGACCGCAATGTAATATGCTAAGGATGAGGGGTCTCTGTGCAAATGTCCCCAGCCCTTACGTGCCCTACACATGAAGTGGGGATGAGGTGAGTGGCGACAGGTTACCCAAGGCGGGCAGCTAGGGGCGGAGCTCTGGCAACCAACTGGAGATCGATGTGGTGTGGTTGGTAGCTTATGCGAGGCGTCGAAGGAAGAGAAGGCCAATGACAAGGTAGGAGGGTCTCCTACAGGTGGAGGGTGGAGTTCTGCAGAGGCGTAGCTGGTGGTTGAGTGGAGGGCAAGGGTGGCGAGGCATGTCCTCTGAGAAGGAGCACTGGTAGTGGTAATAAAATTTCCTCAATGTAGTGGACGGTTGACACATCATTCGAGGTGCAAAGGTTAGGCTCGATTGTCGATGGAGATGAAGTTGGTCAATGGTGGACTCAACCTTGTGGGGGACGAGTCAGTGAGTGAGGCGAGTGGCACGCAGCTGGGTGGTCCTGTTGCTTCCACGACATAGATGGGCGACGGTGCTCCAGAAGCAGTGGTGGATGGAGCTAAATTGGTGGAAGGGATGGAGGATATAGAAGGTAACACGACAAGGCTCGAAGGTGGTGGTGGGTTCGAGCAGAGGAATCGAGGGAGAGGCGGAGGAACGGAGATTGAATGGCGATCAAGGAAGAGGAAGGAGATAGCATAGGAAGAAAAAAAAGAAGGGAAGGAGATCGGGTTCACTTGGGGGTCGAGTTGCTCAGTGGCGAAGCTTAGATCTTCGCCTCAAATCGCATGGTGAGTCACGATGAAGCTTTGCATCATAGGAGATCGACTGCAACAAGGTGAAGAAACTCGACCTCGGATCATGCATAGAAGAGCTCGTAGCCATCGTCGCCTTCTAAGGTCCCTCATGTGTTTGTCATAGATAAGAGGCTTGAAGCTGGTGGCTCGACCTCCTTAGTTAGTGGATGTGGATTGAGGAACGTAAAATCTGTCTCTTTAATAAAGTGGGATTGTCGTAGTACAAGATGCAGACTTTGATCAGCAAGGACCACACCTTTGAATATGTGGACATTATTTTACTTGCTATGTTTACCAAGGTCAAACTCAGGGCACTTGCCTCTTCGTCTATTTATCAAATTTTGTCAATTAATTAATGAGAGAATATTTTCTACGTCTTTAGGTCTTGAGGGAGATGCACAACAAATGCAGATACAACAATGCAAAGAAATGTAGCTAGAATCACAAATCATGATGCATGTGATTTTTGTTTGATGTTTAAATGCAATTATAAGATTATGCATGAACATAATGCATGATTAAATGCAAAGGATATGTATGCAGAAGATTAACTACAAATATGCGCTACAAAATATGATCACAAATTATAAATTAATTTCAGAGTCAAATTGAGCATCAAAATCAAGATCGAATATCTATTAATGGAAAGGAGTTATCGAGCAAGAGACGCTATATAGCATCAAAAATTCACCATATTTCATTTAGTGTCAAATTAGAAAATTAATAATGCCATTAGATAGATGATGAAAAGAACTTCAAAACGACACTGAAATCATGCAATTTGGACTTAATATGCTCAAAACAGTGTAAGGGCATAATTTTAATAAAATTACGAGAAAATAAAAGATAAATAATTACAAATAGGCCCCTAGAGGGACCTACTTGTAATTTAGCAAAACCGACCAGGGCCTAGAGTATTTTTTCCATCTGCGCACAAGGGTATTTATGCAATTAAGGAAACCCAGTTGGATGTCTCTATAAAATACCCCTAGCGTGCACGTAAGGCACGTGCCTGGGGACCTTCTTGTAATTCTGAAGATATCCGATGGTAGATTTGCAAATACCCCTGCCCTCACATGCAAGGCACGTGCACGGGGCGAGGTTTGGGAGGCAGAGAGGCTCAGTGATACGTGGCGGCTGCTGGTGCTTCGTCCAATGGATCGGGTCGTACGAGCATGCGGGTTTGGTTGGGGGCGATGTGGTGTATCTTGGGCCGTTGGATGGCCGCCGTGAGGCACCATCCAACGATACATGTACTTCTTCTTCCGCCAGGGAGCGAAGCCGTATTTTGAGCTCCGACGTTGCATCCAGAGCTCCTCCGAGCTCCCTCGTCGCCGTCAAAGGTCTGTGGTCCTTCGTGACCACCTGGTGAGGATGGTCGGCGGTCGGAATAGCGCTAGGGTAGCTGTAGGAGCCATCCCACATAGCCTTGCCGGAGAGGCTACTCGAGATCAGAGATGCGGTGAAGATTCCGGTCATTGACTTCATGCAAGGGTTAGAAAATAGCCGAAGCTGTGGAGGTGCGTGCGCGAATGAAGTGAAGTGGAATGGAGTCCCATGGAGGTGGAGGAGCATGGGACTGGAATTCCTTCTCCGGCGAGGTGAAGAAGGAGATGGGTGACGAATATGCGATTCATCACTCTAAAAGTTGAAAATCGAGCTTTGTTCCCGACTAATTAGCTGCATATTTCCACTTATATTGCATAATTTGCATTCATGCATGCATAAATAATATCTGCATTTTAGCATTCACATTTGCACTAAATAAGAAGCCCAATTCACTTGTAAAAATCAACTGTAAATACCATATTTGTGTATATTTTATACTAACTCCAAATTCAATAAAATCAACTCTATAGTGTATATATTACTAACACTAATAAAGGAAAAATATAAAAAATACTAACTAGTAAAGTTGACCAATAAGACCCGAGTCCAAGTTTGAAACTAGGAGCCTTAAAATGTGCATATCTCTCTCATACAGTGCCCGATTAGGTCTACTTACTTTTAATAAAATACACATTCAAAGACCTTCAAAACAAGACCAATTTCATTAAAATCGGAGATCGTATGCAAAACTTGGGTTTTCGGCCCCTGTTGTATATTGTACATATTGACATTTTAACCCCTATATTTTATCACTTCATTGACTTCGTTTCTATTTTTAATCAACATGAAACGTGTAGATCTCATCGAGATCTACAACTTTCATATTTTGAGTTTTTATAAATTCGACCATCTTCTTCCTCTTATTTAACTTTCTTTGTCGCGATAATCTGATTGGGCCACGTGGCGCCATATGGTTGCGCCACACAACCCGGTTCCTTACGCGCCACGTGCCCCTCTCTATCTGCCGTTGGATCACTCTCTCTCCCTTCAGATCTCCATCATTCTTCCCACCTCTAATATCAACCACCCGATCATCCTTCAGAAGCCATCTGAACCGTCCATGAGCACCTTCTTCTCCTTGTGCCACGTATCAAGCTCCAACACCATACGATCGCTTCAAGGCGCCTTCATCCCAGCCGCTCCTCTCCGCTGGATCATCGACCATCCGATCAAAGCTCACAGATTATATGGACCGTCCTTCAGCTCCTTCACCGTAGCACGCTACGTGGAACCACTCACGCCCTCTAATCGCGTCGCTATCGATCAGATCCTACTCGTCCTTTACCGCCTAAACCTCAGCCATTGGATCACGAGATCCAATGGCGGAGGACTTGTCTTCAACCTTCGGAGAGTCCTCGTCCACGACGCTCACTTCTCCATCTCGTATCCCCCTTCCCACTTCCACCGTGACTCCAGTCATCTTCTCCACAACCTAAGCACCCCACGATGGAGCCCGAACCTCCACCATACTCGTGCGAGCCCACCTTCTCCACGTTATCCCTCCTCTCGCTCCACATCCTCCCTGCAAGTCACGACCTCCATCACTGGACCGCCACCTTCCAACTCTATAAATACTTCGTCTTTGGCCACCTTTTCCCCCATCTGCCTTTGCCCGAGAGACCCTTGAGCTCCTATCTCCTTATCTATGATAGAGATTCAGCCTGAAATCGAGCGAAGGCAAAGGATTTTCTCCAGCGAGATCCACAGCGAACTTTCATTGTGCAACAACTTCAGTTTCAAGCTGCTCGAGCTCAGGCATCTGCCGACCCTAGAGCAACGACCGGCGGCTCCAATCAGAGCCCCCAATCCCAAGCAAACCCCGTCCATCTCCAGGTAAATTTCTTCTTCTTCTTCTTCTCCGATCTTCCCCTCTGTTCTTCTCTGAATTTATCCGACATCCCTGCTTAACATCACCTTCCACCGATCACTGAACGAGCTTCACCTCGAAGCTACCGTCTTCGCGCATCCATCCATACATCTTCCCGAACCATCGCGACCTCTGAACACTACTCCGCCCCTCACGGCAGAGGAACACGTCGACCATTCACCCACTTCGCACCCCCAGGTCTTCGAACCACCCACTTCCTCCACGAGAGCACACGCACCACAATTTGGCGAGTCACTAACGTTGCAGGTGCCATCTTCGTAACTGATCGGACCCCTCGCCGAGCTCCTTCGAGTTGTTGTATTGCTGGCATCCAAGCAACCATCCAGACTTCCAGGACGCGTCTGGCATCCTCCTCGGACCTCCACCTTCATCGACGTTCACTCAGGAGGCTCTGGGGAGGTCTATTAGGTCAGAGCTAGGGAGGCGGAGTTGCAGCGTCCTCGCTGGAGCTCTGAAGTCACCGCCAACGCCGTGGCGGAGGAAGAAGAACTGAAGCTACAACTACCGTTGGATTCACCCCCGGTGATCATCCAATGGCCATCATTCATCTACGTATCCTCCAGCGAACGTACAGTCACCAATGGATCCTTGAGATCTAACGGTCCATCTGTGGCCACGTTGCATGCTCCGTGCCTCATCCCTGACCCTTTAGGCTCGGAGCACCCGAACCTCCCCCGAGCCAGTCGAGCTTGCCTCCGAACCCAAGCCTCTAACCAAAGTGCCCAAACCACACCCGAGCTAGCACCGAGCACTCGAGCCTTTAGCACCTCCCGAGCAACCATCCGAGCCTCGCATATCACGTGACCCACGTGTAGACTTTGGGTAAATTACTGCCATGTACCTGCAAGTTTTGGAAATTACAATCAAGTCCCCGCCAGGCAACATCACGTGAGGTGCATGTTGTCCCGTGGAGAATTTTCACACATACCCTCCTCATTATCGGTAATTGCATTTCAATCCATGTCAGCATGTTTCTATTTTAAGAAATTCATTTTCTGTTTTGCATTTATACTCCCGTGTTTGTACGTTTATTTAACCACTCATTTAGCATCGTTTATTAATTACAAAAATTGCATGTTGTAGAACATCTTAGATTTTGTCATTGTAAAGACTTGTTATATTTTTGTGAGCTTTGAAGAATTTAATGTAATTCTTTTCGTGGAAAATTGTATATTTTTCCCACTATGTACCTTCAATTGCTTATTAAATTGATTGTTGCTCGAAATATCACCAAAAAATCACAATAGGTCTACTTTAGGTAGTTCTACTTTGTGCCCAAAAATCACCTCAACTGTATGCATCACGAGGCTTAATAAATTAATTGGTTTTTTCTTAATTGATTTTTAATAAGTCCAAAATTAATCATTTTTTGAGGTCTACTAATTTTCCTAGATTCATCTCACATAAAAGTATCTAGGTTAATTTTTGTATCTAAAAACGATTTAATTTGGTATTTATGAAAATTAATTTTGCGAAAACCACCCTGCATTCATTTTTAATTCATAGTTAATTCATATAAAGTCGAAAAATTCCAAAAAAATGCAGTAGCTTAATTTCATTGCATTTCACATTATGGCCAAGTTTCATAATTTTTGGACTTATACTTTACATTTTAACCTTCGAAATTGGTCTAGATTGCATCACATTTTCTTTATTGCATAAAAAATACCACAAAAATATTCTCCTGAAAACCTAACATCAGAATTGACTTTGAATTAATCTAAGGAAAAAGTTACCTCCCTGAGTTCGACCTTGGGCTTGCCCAAGTAAAATAAAAAAATTACCGCTTGCGTTTAATTTGACTATTAATCAAAGTAGTTTTGATAAGTCCGATTTTACCCGACTACAACGAGCATCACTAAATTTAATCGTTAATCCAGTTGAATTAAGAAGGGTAATCTAGGCCTTTTCAAATGGCGTCGTTGCCGGAGAGGCATGACTTAGGTTAATTTTTAGAAAATTTAGATTTTAGGTTTTCCATCCCCGGGTAGTCTAATTTCCGGTTTTTCTTGTGAATATTTTTTCTGTCCAATTTTCTGTATTTGTTTACCTGTGTCGTCCTTTCTCCGACCATCATTTATTTTTGTGCAAGGAATACGAGGAATCGAAGGCGCTTCGCCAGGAGAGCCGAGGAACCTGCATCAAAGTAAACTGAGTGATCTTTGAGAGGACTTGTAAAAAAAACTTTTTGCTTTTCCAGCGGTTCCCGTTTGGGTTCTCGCGCGTGTAAGTAATAATAAAAAGAGTCTCCGTGTGTTGTGTGGTTACTTGACGTAGGATAGGTCCTGCACTTGCGTCTCTTAGAGCTCTCTTAGGACTGTTTGTGCTTGTAATATCTAAGACCACACTTCACCATTAAAAGACGCACTTAGACTGCATGACTTTAGACAAATCTAACTTGTTCTTCACTCGCTAATAGAACTGCTTGTCTAGGAGCGACTTTTTCTCGCTTGCATCCATATAGATAAATTTTAATTCTGTTTTGCATCCCATATGTAGAGTGCAAGGTTCATTGTAAGTCTTCTGAACTTGGCATACAACATTATTTTATCGTGCATCGAATTTTCTCGACTCATTCTCCCTTGGTTCTAACTTAAGATTAAAGGAAATTGGGACTGGACGATAGGCGTGCCTTGTGTGTGGACTAATCAAGTGGTCATCTAACTTAAAATTGGGACTGCAAAACAAATTGACTAAAAAATCAAAATAAAATAAGAAATCCTGTTTGCGGGAGAATAACCCCGACCTTGATTTCAGGCTGAGTGAGGGTACAGAGAGTGTGTGCACACCCAAAGGCAGAGCCAAAATCTCTGCCTTCCATATCACGTATCTTGATCCGAGAAATCATCACAGGCTGAATTATGAGTTCAACTGACCAGCGCCAAGTAGCCTTCGCCTGCTCCGGTAGGTAGATAGGGGTTAAATTGCAGTGCACCGCGATAAGTTGCTAGTAGCCCCCACGTACTCCGGTAGGTAGATAGGGGCGAAGTTAAAGCCTTGTCAGCATCCGCCTACTTTGGTAGGTAGATAGGGGTAGGTCCTTGAATTCTCAGCTAGTGATAGGAGCGAAGAAAGGAAGGGCGTTGGTATCTTAGGCGACAGGTTTAACAGGGGAGACGCATCCGGCTTTGAGCCGACTTCCCTATAGGTCACGTAACCATTGCTATTTGCTTGAAAAATCACACTTAAAATCAACCAGACTAATCAGACTCGGTTTCGGGTCCTTCACCGTGTTGAGTGTGAAATCAGGGTTTGTGATTCATTTGCTTGCTTCGGGTAGGAATAAAATCCTATCTTTACACACTTATACTCCCGACTCTTCTTTCTGCCATCAAAGATGACTGACTGGGGGATATATACTCACGCTTCACAAATCTTTCCTTGAACCCCTAACTCAGCTCGTCTTCATCGGCCCAAGCGCAACTTGGGCCAACCCGAGCTCATGACCCTCTTGAGTTCGGGATCCCCCACTCTCAGGATGGTTACTCTCAAACCATTCCTTTTCTCTCCTCTCATCTCATCGAGGAAAACCTTCGCCTCGGTGATAATGTCTTCATTACTACGTCCTCTAACCTAGAACACATTCTTTACCCAGGTAAAGAGGACGAACCAGAAACCAAGATGCCTAAGAAACATCCAGACGAAGAGGAACATTGAGATGATCCTATGCACCAAGTCCTTGCCTGATTAGCTAGAGCTGAGCAGCTGGATGCAGATCTTATGGCTAGAATGGGACATGTGATCGAGGTAGATGGAATTGACAGACTGATGGTAGATGCCTACAACCCAACTGAGAATGAGATACATAGTTGGCTTGTACCTGAGGTGCCCCAGAAGCATTCGAGCTGAAGCCCCATTTTCTTAGTCTGCTACTGAAGTTTAATGGGAATGCCACCGAAGAACCATATGCTTTCCTGAGAGACTTTGAGCTGGTATGCAACAACCTTAGTCACCCTAGGGTTGGACCAGATTACATCAGGCTGAAGGCTACCCCGTTTGCCTTAGGAGATAAGGCTGCTCATTGGCTGAAGAATCTCAAGTTTAGATGTATGACATGGATGCAATTCATACATTTATTCTTGAAGAAGTTCTACCCACTCAGTAGGACTAACCAGATGAGGACGAAGATCGCTATCTTTTCTCATGGTCCCCACGAACCATTCCATGAAGCATGGGATAGATTCAATGACTTGACACAAAAATATCCCTGCCATGGCATTACCAAGGCAATCTTAGTCCAGACCTTTTTCTGTGGCACGACCCCTGAAATGTAGGGGTTAGTGAGTGCAGCCTGTGGAGGAAGCTATCGAAATAAGAACGAATATATCGTATGGAAGATTCTAGAGCAGATGGCGTAAACAAGCAGATCTCAGTCCACCAGGGCCTATCAGTTGTCTCCCTCATGCCTATCTAATGAGACAACTAGGAGGACTGTAGCGGATCTGACAGATGACCTAATCCCTAGCATGGGAATAATAACTGATAAGCTCACCATGGTAGATTAGATCCACAAGAGGGTCACTGATCTTGAGGTGCTTTCATAATTGCCAAAACAAGTGGAGGAATTGACTGAGAAGGTAGCCAAGATACGACTACCTGTCCCTTCTGCACCATCGGTACCTGTACATCGAGTTCATCTTATACATGAGCAGGTTCAGGGGCCTCAGAGTAGCTAGGTTGAGGAGAAGCAGTACACTCAACAGGAGTAGCACGCACCCCACATGTGGAGTCTATCTACGAGGAGCCTCCACATGTGTTCAAGATCAACGGGCTGTGGTGCATCCATGACCCCATCGACAGACAGTCGGGGATAGGGAATGGTCAGCCACACCGACCTTCCCTAGCTCACCAGGATACCAGCTCCGTCCCCGCACCGCACTTTGTACAGTCCCGTCCAGGACAAGGATACCAGACTCAACAGTACCAGCAGCAACACACATTCTATTCGGACCAGCAGGGCCCTCCACCACCTTACACCACACCGCAACAGCATCGACAAGGCCACCAGGGCCAGTATAGAAAGCCGAATCACTCATCCTCTAGTGAGCAGCATCAAGCCCCACCCACTAGTGAAATGGAGTCCCTCACCTTGGCCATCCAGACATTAACTAATAGGGTTCAGCAGATACAGAATGATTACCTAGATATCAGAACAGATCTGAACCGTGTCTCATGCCACCAAGATCAGTAGATGGCACCAAAGACCCCAATTCCCGCCCAGGTTCAGGCCAACCCAAATAGCATGAATCAGGGTCAGCATCAACCATGCGATCAAGTATACTATTGAGATTATTCTCTATCTGAACACGAGATCCTTTTGTACGATAATGTGAATCATATGTCCCTCAGGAGCGGAAGGACTGTGACCATACCTGATCGGGCGCGGGCACATGAAGAAGACGCCGCCAAGTCTCTAGCTGAGGAGAACTTGGAGGCGAAGGAGCAGCATCACCACCACCACCATCATCATCCGTGGAATAAGAGGATTTCCAGGTCCTCAAAGCACCATGGCAAGAAGAAGGAGAGGAGCACCGGTAATGAATCTAGCAAAACAGATGAGGAGCACGTACCTCCATCTGAGGAGGACGCACCTGAAGTCACGGAAGATGCATCACCTGTTTCACCACATGAATTTCTTTTTTGTCTGAGTTAGTGTCAGAGTCAGAGTCAGAGTTCTGTACAGAACTCAGTTTTCCGTTTGAATGAGAATCTTTCAGTTTCAGAATCTGAGTTATCATCAATAATCCCTTTCCCTCGTGCTCTTAAGGGTGGGAAGAATAAAAAGACCAAAAAAATCCAAAAGGATGACCTTGAGATGGTAGAGTTCTGCAACAAATATATCAAGGTCACAATCCCCTTTGATAAGTATGTGGAGATGACACCTGCATTTCAGAAGTACCTTAAGGTGAGATGCACACCTACTAGGGTTAGCATGAAAACAAGAATCCGTGTTGAGAAGCACATTTTGTTAGTAGCCACTACTTGTGCCATCAAAAATGTGTTTCCAAGGAAGCGAAGGGACATGGGTGCCCATTATATGGTGAGTCATGTCGATGACACTGCGTTTGCACGTACTCTCCTAGACAATGGATCCTCAATTAACCTGATGCCCACCACCCTCTATGAGTGGCTAAATCTAGAACCTCTTAGGAAATCTAGAGCCTTACTCCAACTCACAGACAAATCAATCAAGAGGTTCAAGGGAGAATTGAGGAACATTATCATCAAAGTTAAAGGTCGGGATTACATGGTGGACTTTACAGTCCTTGATATGGAGACCCCTCAAAATTGGAGAGATTCCCAGATCATTCTAGGAAGGCCCTTCCTTAGAATAGCAGGGGCTTTATTTGATTATAAGATCAGGAAAATTCAGTTCCAAACTCCAGGCGAAGATAAGGAACTTGAGATGAAGCAGACAAGGTGGCAAAGCAGATTTCGAATCCAGCACCGAGTACACTTTGTCAGAAGCAGATTGTGTTCATATAGACACCGTTGGGCCATGGAGACAGAACCCAGCTAGCACCAATGAGTCACTCTCATATGTAGAGCATCTTGTACATGAGACAGTCTACGAGATCCTTAGGAGCGAGTACAACGCAGATCACACAGAAAATGCATCCCCCTACATATTCGATGACACAGAGGACCATCTGGGCCTGTTAGTAATTCCCTCTTTAGGACAATCAAAAGATGAGGATGATGAGTCGGATGTGGCGTTTGTCGATTGCTTGGATATTTTTGACGATCCGACTCCAGAGCTGAATGAGTTGGTGGCAGTTACTTCAGAGATAGATCCAACCACTACCAGCACGGAACCAGAGTTGATTGAGCCAGATTTCCTTGATGATCACACCTTACCTGAGCTCAAACCATTACCCACAACCTTTAAATACGCCTTCCTTGCGGGACAAGAGCAGAAATTTCCGGTCATTATCAGTTCGTGATTGATCGAGGAGCAAGAATCTCACTTGCTAGAGATCCTGGAGAAAAACCACAAGTCGATATGCTGGAGCATCTCCGATCTACAAGGGATAAATCCCGCTCTGTGTTCACACCATATCTACCTGGAGAATGAATCTAAACCCTCTCGTGAATTCTAACGTAGGTTGAATCCAAATTTATGAGAGTTCGTGAAGAAGGAGATTGAGAAATGGTGTGATGCGGGTTTTATTTACCCCATCTCCGACTCCAAGTGGGTGGCACCAATCCACGTTGTCCCGAAAAAGTTGAGAATTCAGACGACCACCAATGAGGATGGAGAGGAGATCGTGACACAAGTACCCACATCGTGGCGTGTCTGTGTGGATTAGAGACGCTTGAATGCCACGACGAAGAAGGATCATTTTCCCCTACCATTTATTGATCAGATCTTAGAAAGATTAACGGGAAAGGAATTCATCTGCTTCTTAGATTGGTTCTCGGGCTACAACCAAGTAGCTATTGCTCCTGAGGACCAGGAGAAAACCATATTTATATGCCCTTTTGGTACCTATGCTTTCAGGTGCATGCCCTTTGGGTTATGCAATGCTCCCAGTACATTTCAAATGTGCATGATTGCAATATTTGCCGAGATGGTCGGTGAATTCCTGGAAGTATTCATGGATGACTTCTCGGTCCATGGTGATTCCTTTGATTCCTGTCTTAGAAATCTGGACCGAGTCCTCAAAAGATGTTGTGAGGTTAATCTGGTGCTCTCCTGGGAGAAAAGCCACTTCATGGTGATGGAGGGCATTGTATTGGGGCATGTCATCTCCAAGAAAGGAATGGAGGTTGACCCTGCCAAGGTGGACATGATCAGACGAATCCAGTCACCAACCAACGTAAAGCAGTTGCGGTCATTCCTCGGGCATGCCAGATTTTATAGGAGATTTATCAAAGATTTTTCAAAGATCACCCGACCGCTAACTGAGCTTTTAGGCAAAGACATGGAGTTCATTGTCGATCATAAATGTCTTGAGGCCTTTAAGCAACTTCAAGGGATGATCATGGATGCCCCGATCCTACAAGCCCCAAATTGGTCTCTTCCTTTTTAGATCGTGACGGACGCCTCAGACTTTGCTGTAGGGGCTGTATTAGGACAAAGGCGGGATGGTATCCCGTTCGCTATACACTACACAAGTAAAGTGCTTGATACCGCTCAGCGTAACTATATAGTTACCGAAAAGGAGATGCTTGTAGTTGTATTCACCTTGGATAAATTCAGATATCATATCATCGGATCTAAGGTGATTGTGTTCACGGATCATACAACACTACGGTACCTAATGAAAAATAAGGACACGAAGGCACGTCTTCTTAGGTGGATTTTACTCATCTAGGAGTTTGATTTGGACATTAGAGATAAACCTGAAGAGAAGAACGTAGTGGCTGATCACCTCTCCCGTCTCAAAATTCTGGATACTTTCGATGATACACCTATTCGAGACTCCTTTCCGAACAAGTCAGTTTTTATTATCGACTCACTCCCATGGTACGCCAACATAGTGAACTATCTTGTCTCCAAGAACTTCCCGAAGATTGGCCCAAGAGCCACATAGACCGACTTAAGTCGGATGCGAGACATTACCATTGGGAGGATATGATCCTTTTCTTTGAAGGACCGAATTGTGTCTGGAGGAGGTGTATTCCTCAGGAGTATATCATAGTGTCCTTACTTTCTGCCATAGTCTGGAGGCGGGAGGACACCACTCCGGGAAGAGGACTGCATGGAAGGTACTACAATGTATCTTATACTGGCCGACTCTGTTTCGCGATGCGCTCACCTTTGCGAAGTCGTGCCTGTTGAACGAGATTTCGGGGGATTTTTGAATTTTTTTTCGATCCCTGGCAACGGCAAAATTTTATTGAGCAAGGAATTTATTGCCGGAAATTAATTGATGAATAGGTCGTTGCTTTTTATCCCCAAAACCCGCGTCAACAAAAGATTTTTTTTTTAATTTTTGCTACTTATTAACCTGTATAGCGGACAGGGTCGAACTCAGGGAGGCTACAATTCCCGAGGGTTATTCAATTAATCAGAACAAATTAAAAGAAAACAAGAATCTCAAAGGACAACTATCCTTGGTTTTTGTGATTTTTTATCTTTTTATTTTTTTATTTTTTTATTTCTAATTTTTTTTATATTTTCTAATTTTCAATTTTTTTTGAGTTTTATAAATAATTAATGCGTGAAACTTGGTCTGAAACTAAAAGACAATGAAATAAAACTACTCTAATTTTTTTTAGAATTTTTGGAGCTATTTTCGAATTTTTATGAATTTTCGAATTTCAAACAAGGAAAAAGACACTGTTTTTGATTTTTTATTAATACCAAATGGAGTCAAAATGCAATGAAAAATTTATGCTAATAAAAGAATCACATTAAGAGCATAGCACAATTTTCTCAAAATTTTTGGATCACATATAACATTTATTTCATTCCAAAGGAAACAAGCAAGTTTGTTGTCTGGAATAGGGACTAAAATGTAAATACTGCAGAAGTTGTGGACTGAAATGTAAAGTTTCAATGTTTGACCACAAATAAATAATAAAAATAAAATGCGAGACAGTACGTGCAAATTACCAATATACCATGTGCAGTGTATGTGCCTTGAAGCTCTGGCAGGGGAGTTTTTGTAGTTTTGAAATCCTTCGGGGAGCAGAATGTAATTTACCCCTTTTTTTTTTAACTTCAAAATCCAAGCCCTAAAGGGGTTTCTTGCGAAGGGGGCCAAAGGCAGGAGAGAAGCATCAAAGGCGCCGCCCCTTTCTTCTTCCCCGCGCGGGGGCGGCCGGCTGGAGACGGTTGTGGCGCTGCTCCGGCCAAAGACGAGGGCGGTCAGGAGGCGGGGCGGAGGGTGATCGCGGCCGGCGTGCGGCGCCGCCCCACGCGACGGAGAAGCTCGCGCGGGCGGCAGGTCTTCACGGCGGAGGGTCGCTCGCAGAGGAGCGGGGCGAGAAGGCGAAGCGCGAGCGGCGGGGCACGGCGGGCCTGCTAGAGGAGTGGCGTCAGAGGGGGGCTGGTTTGCGCGCCGGAGGGAACGGCTTCACGGACGAGCGCGCGGAGGCGCGCTGGTGGATCCCGCGGCGGCTGATGGCAGAAGAGGCGCGGGGGCGGGTCGATGGCGCGGGGCGGCGCTGCCGCCTGCAACTGCGGCTGAAGGAGCAGGGCTTGGCCGCCCACTTGCGGCGATGGAGCGAGGTGCGGGCGGCGGGGGTTGATGGCCCTGCCGCCTGCGGTTGATTTTTTTTATTTTTATTTTTTTTATTTTTTTATTTTGTTGTAAACAGTGAATAAAAGAACAGAAAACTTTTTTTATTTTTTTTAAATCCGAAAATAAGGAAATAGCAGAAATAGGAAAAGATTTTTTTATTATTTTTTTATTGTTATCCTGCAAAACAAATGTTATAGATAAAGAGAAACAGATTTTTTTATTATTTTTTTTATCCTGCAAAACAAACGTTAGGCATAAAGAATTTTTTTTATTTATCTACACATAGGAATATGGACGGGGATTCGACGAAAATGGGAGAATGAATCCGATTCTCCGGCCACCGTACGTGGTCGGAGTTGATAGATCGCGGGAGATAGAAATCGAACGCGTGGAGATCTAGATGATGAGGTGAAATCGAGTCGGTGGCGGATAAAATCGAGATGGAGATTTTAATGATCTAGAAGAACAAAATGACAATAAAAAATGCGATAAAATAAAGAGCGATTAAAACTACGATAACAATGCAAAGAAAAATACGGATCTCACCTTAGGAGCGGAAATGTATCGTGATCGCCTCGACAAGGCCGACTCGCTGTCACCGGACGGCTTGGAGGCTCGACACCTTTTCTCGACGAAATTGTTTTCTCGGAGATCGGGCTCCTCTCACCAAAGATTGATCAAGTTGGAATGAGGGAGAAGGAGCCATATAAATAGAAGAGATGAAATTTGAATTTTTTTTAAAGGGATAATGGAGATGAAAATTTAAAATGAATTTTTGAATTTTTTGGTGGGAGGGAGATGAAATTTGAAAAACAAAATAAAAGAGAGATAAAACTAATTACAAAATTATCTATTTTTTTTTAATTTTCGTCACTTATTTAATTTGAATTAAAAAAATGTTATTTTTTTATTTTTTTATGAAGGTTAATTAAAAATAGCAACTATATACATATACTATATACATATTTGACACTATATACAAGGATAAACGACGAAATTGGCATTTTTTTGTGTTTTAAAATTTATTATTTTTTTTATTTTTTTAATTTTATAAAAAAATCAGTGGGATTAATTTACAATATATACAAATACAATATACACAAAATACATGGGAAAATTGCACAAACCACCCCAGAAAACCGACTTTTCAACCGTAACTCCAAAAATAATGAAAATACAGTCATTTTGAAGATAATTTAATTTCAAGTTCAATGGAACTGAGATTGATTCAATTTGAGCACATATGGAGCCGGAATTGGTCTTTCAATTAGTGCTTAGTGGCTTTTTCCAAGTGTGGCCACTTTTATTCTGTACAAGATTTAATTGTGCAATCAATTTTAGTAATTAGAACACATTTTTATTTACAACTTTGATTTTGAATGTTATTTGATTTGAAGTCTATTAAGGTACAAATAAATTAGTGTCAGTTTTATACAGATTTACACAAAATAAGCGAGAACACACATTTTTTTTTTGATTTTCTGGTTGAGGATCCTATCTCCCCCTACTTTATTCCTGGTCGATCAGGTCACGTCTTGACCTTCTCTTGGGGTTCGGGTCAGCCTGTACACAGTCTTCCTTTTTTAATTTTCTTTTCTTTGTTTTTTTTAATTCCTTTTCTTTATTTTTCCTTTCTTTCTTTATTTATTTATTTTAGGTTAAAATTAATCAGAAATGTACAATATTTACACAGATGCAAGTTAGTAAGAATATTGAATTAACGTGATATGCAGGTGTTTTATAAGGGATTTTAAGCTAAAATAAATGAATAAAGATGACGAATCGCAGATTCATCATCCCCCTATGCTTTACCTTTGCTAGTCCCTTAGCAAACACTTATTTGAAAGAATAAGTGCAAAGAAAAAGAAAAAGAAAAAGAAAGGGAAAATAAAGAAAGTAGGACAACATTGAGTACTAAACTTATCTTCATAAAATTGTAGTTTGGAGCTCTGTCGGACCTTTGGATTATTTGTGTGTCGGAACTTCTGTGAGACTTAGAATTTTGAAAACGACAGCCTTCAAGTTCTACACATCATTGTCACAGTTTCGGCTCAGAAGTCATCTTAGATCAATCCTCTTTCTAAAGCACACCCTATGAACATTGAACAATCGACTCATGTGTGTGAAAGGTTTTAGCTCTTCCCATCCAGAATGCAGGACTACCATGCAAATCTCCTCTCCAATAACTCGTCCTCGGGGAGTCAGGTATTTCCTTCTAAGGTCTGTCGCGCTGTGTTCACAATCGAATAGGGGGAGAAGTTAGAAGAAGGAGAAAAGAACTGGAGGGTGGCCAGTGTAGTCACCTCTCCTTGTGGAGATGGCCAGTGTAGCCGAGTCTCCACCAAGATCTGCAGGTTTCTTGAAGCTTGGACCTTTTTGGTCAGATATTTATTTGGTAGTGGCTTCTTTGTATTTGTATTTTTGGTGGTTCTGCTTGGATCTTGTTTGCCCCTACGGATATAGAATCTTTTGTTTCCGTACATTTTTTGGGGTCTTAGAAAAAATTGTGCCCAGCCGTCCATCCCTTTTCCGAAGCTTTATTTCAACCCGTACTCCGGTCTTTAGATTTCCACGCTACCAGAAAAGAAACTCACACAGTCTTCCCACATCCCTTCTGAGTTGAGCTAAGTGCATAGTGCGAGAGTACAAATTGATTCACTATTCCAGAGTTATACCCAGAATGAAGAGACCAGGTTAGACACTAAGAGTCAAACGCTGCACATTGTCATGTGGAACTCAAAGAATTAAGTCAAAGACCTGAAGCTTCTAAAATCCTATTTCTCGGTGAAGTTCCTCTAAGAATTAGGTGGATTAAGGTCCATCTAAGCTCCATTCTTCAATTTTATTCCAGACATAGTTTAAATGTCAATACTATCCTGAAAAATGCACATGCAAATGCAACGTATGAAAAATGCAAGGGTTTTTTTTTTTGAAAAAAGGAATGATGCACATGTGAAAAGAACGCATTTTTTTTGAACATTTTTTTAGTTTTGGATTTTTTATGGCTTTTTTTAAAGAAAAAAAAATGCAAATGTGAAAGAAAGTTTTTTTTTGAAGGAAAGATGCAAATGTGAAAGAAAGTTTTTTTTTTTTTGAATTTGCAAATTTTTATAGATTTTTGGTTTTGTATTTTTTGTATTTTTTGTTTTTTTTGAAAAGGGTTAGTAAAATATACAAGTATATACAAATTTTTTTTTGTTTTTGTTGATTTGATTTTTTTTGTTTTGATATATTTTTTTGTGTTTTTTTTTGTGTTTTTTTTACGCATGTGGATTTTACAAACTCTACACACATACCCCCCCAAATAAACGTATTTAAAAGTACGAGTTATGTCTAAAGTATATATACAATATATACGACACCCCCTATACTTAGCTCGAACTATGTCCTCATAGTGATCAGAGAGCGAAAAAGGAAGACATAACTCGTGCTAAGTATAGAAAAGTGAAAAGAAAAGATAAAAAGAAGAAAAGATGGTGATCCCCCCTATACTTAGGATCAAGTAATCCTAAGTATAGTAGAGTGTATAAAAGGGGAAAACCGATGACGAGAATGTACAGACTCAAAAAAAAATAAAAAGACACGATATGAACAACATCACCCCCTATACTTAGGGTAGAGTATCCCTAAGTATAGGCAACAACAAGAGTGATAATCAAAACGGAAATGAACAACACAAATCATTCACCCCCCCTATACTTAGGATAAAGCACATCCTAAGTATAGCATATACACACACACGGAAAATGGGTGGATGATAAAACGGGAGAAGACAGAGTAAAACGAAAGGATATACAAGAGGAGTGGATGTACAAAGGTCAAGAAGGTTGAAAGCGAACCTTCTTGCGGGACCGCTGGGGTATGGATTTGACAAGGTGTAGGTCGATATTTGGATCATCATTAGATATGAACTGAGTAGAATCGACCAAGAATATATCCTCAGCGGTTTCAGATTGTGCAGGCCTAAACCGATTATTGGAAGTAGTATGGTCATGTCTAGCCTGAGAAGTCTCGCAAACATCAAAGTAAAATGGCTCGAATTCATTATCCGAAAAAGTTGGATCATTTTCAGCCTGGCGAGCCTCTACAGGATCATCATCTCTATCAAAAGGCCCAAATTCTTTTATAAAAGCAATCAAATCAAATTGGGCATGATCGGTCTCATCTGAATCAGGGTGAATAGGAACGGACTCATCAGTGGAAGTAGTCAAATCATGTCCGTCCTGTGTAGTCTCAGGTTCTGCCTTCCGCTCTAGGGTGTCTATCGTGTAAATCCCACGAATGTCATCAATGCATCTCCACATTCCAGAAGGGGGAACTCCAAGGTCTATGCTTTCCGAGTCTTCCTCCTTCAAGAGGAATTCTTGGGTTTCATTATCATCCAACATATAACAAGAATCTCTGATATTATCATAGATGTCAAATTCCTTGGGGTTGGCTAACACGGGCGGGCTCTCATGGGATGCGGGTCTCTGGTCAGTCATGGGTGTAGTGATCAACACATCGCTCCCTATATCAGAACGGAAGCGAATCTCTCCTGAACCATAGTCAATAACGGCTCCTGCAGAGGCGAGGAAAGGCCGTCCCAGGATGATTGGAGGTTGCTCCACAGGGGCGGAGGTCTCCATGGGCATCACAACAAAATCCGAAGTAAAATCCATGCCCTGAATAGAAATGACAGCGTTTTCTAGAATACCCTTTGGCCTCTTGATAGATCCATCAGCAAATTGAACTATCATCCTGGTTTTCTTGAGAGGCCCAAGATGAAGAGACTGTACCATAGAGAAGGGTATTATGTTGATTGATGAACCGCCGTCAAGGAGAGCGTTATCACAAGAATAGTCAGATATGGAGCAACTCACAAGAGGTGTGACTGTGTTCCCTTTCTTAAAATATGGACGGTGAGAGATGGCGTAGGCAGTGGCCATGGTCAAGATGTGACGCTCAGATCTTCTCCTTCGCTTTCTCTTCTTGTGTTGAGGAGTAGATAAATCTGTCATGGCCTGTTGAAGTGGAGTTTTAATGATCTCTTGAAGGGTGGCTACCACTTCAGGTTCAGTCAACATTTTTTTTGAATTTTTAGACCTCATCCATACAAGGGAGGAGGTCGGAATCATCATTTACACGAGGATTTCCAAGAGCAGTCTGTACAGTGGAATCCTCGGGGTCAAGATTGGGACATGTGGTGGATGATTGTGTGGGTAAATGATTGGGCATTTGTGTCCTCTCCTCACAAAATGAATGGATAATGTGTCTCATAGAATCTTTTTGGATTTTTAAATTTTGCTCATTTTTTTGTAATTTGTGTGATTGCAAGTTCTCATGATTATCCTCAAATGAATCCATATCCTCAAAAAGTGGAGCAGCGTTCTGGCTCATATTTATGTTAAAGAGACTGTTAATCCTCGAATTCATATGCTCCACCATATGGTTCAGTGTCTCAAGTGTGGAAATCATGAAAGGTGACTCCAAAATCTCAGGACCGGGTGGGCTGAATGAGGGTGGGTGCAAATCAAAGTCCTCCGCTTCCTGAAATAATGGGTTAGGCGGATATGCACAAACATCAGGAGGAAGATCCTCCTGGAAAAAGGAAGGTGGATCGTCTGGAGAGTACGAGGTATCTTCGAAGATCGGATTAAAATAACTCCAGTCGGCCATCTTCGAAACAAAAGATGAGAGAGCACGAGGGTCAATGCAAGAGTGAAAGTGAATGAAGGCGCAAATTGCGCAGAAGGATCTTTACTGCTAGCAAGCAAACACAATACAAACCCCCAATTCACCAACTCAACTCAATTGTGAAGACCGTGAAGGCTCGGTCAATTATCTTGTCTATTTTAGAGTTAGGTGATAATCACAGAAGTTGTACAAACACTTAGGCTGAATTATGGGATTTGGGCACTAACCTTAGTGTGTACGCGAGCAAGTTAAAACGAATACAATGAGGGGGTGACTCTCCCCAAAACAATGATTTTTCCTTGTATTTTTTTAAGGTCGAGTTTTCTTTAGCAGTCCCAATTTTAGGCAGTTATCACTTGGTTAAAATGTTTTCAAAGAATCGCCTACCGAGTGTCCAATTTCCTTTTAATTTATGTGAGTGAAAACAAGGAAGGAGATCGAAAATGCCAATGCGCGATTAAAAACGATGATGCATGCAGGGATTAGAGATGCGTACCTTGCCGCCAGCACTCTACATGCAAGTGATCCGCGCAGAATTTAAATACAGAAAATAAACTAACCTATATGATGCAAGTGAACCGTCCTAGATGATAACTTCTATTAACGGGCAAGAACAAGTTAATTTGACTAAGTCCAAACTACGCTCTACTCTATAGGCACAGAAATGTCTTGTTTATGGTGTTTGGACCTAATTAATTACCTGGCTCAAGCAAATTAATTAAAGCAATCAAGAGGTAGCTCACGAAATCCGCGGGAAACAAAGAAAAATAAAGGCGATGAAAACAAAACCGGTGAGGTCCCCCAAGTGCACCGGCACTTGGCGAAACAGACCCCGCAACAAATGAATGTCCTGTTACAAAGTTTAAATGCTAAAGAAACTCTCTCTCTCTCTCTTTTCGTCTCTTTCACGCTTCTTCTCTTTTTCTCACGCTATCCTGCGGCTTGGTGAAGAATCAAGCCACCTCCACGTCGCTTGGGTGCTTCGGCTCTCTTAGGATCGCCTCCTTCGCTCCGCGGGCCCTCGCAAGAAAAATAGAAGAAAATGTGTAAGAAAACAATTATCAAATATGAGAAAAAGAAAAAAGAAGAAAGGAAAAAGAAAAAAAATGAAATGAATGTAATGGGTATAAACAATGAAGTGAATGGAAAAATATACAACCAAGAATAGCAGGTCAAAAGAGAAACCTAACTACCCTCGCCGTGCCTCCCCGGCAACGGCGCCATTTTTGTTGGGCGCGAATTCGAGGGACTTTTGATTTCACTTTTTCTCCCCGGCAACGGCGAAATTTTGTTGAACGAGATTTCGGGGGATTTTTGAATTTTTTTTTTCGATCCCTGGCAACGGCAAAATTTTATTGAGCAAGGAATTTATTGCCGGAAATTAATTGATGAATAGGTCGTTGCTTTTTATCCCCAAAACCCGCGTCAACAAAAGATTTTTTTTTAATTTTTGCTACTTATTAACCTGTATAGCGGACAGGGTCGAACTCAGGGAGGCTACAATTCCCGAGGGTTATTCAATTAATCAGAACAAATTAAAAGAAAACAAGAATCTCAAAGGACAACTATCCTTGGTTTTTGTGATTTTTTATCTTTTTATTTTTTTATTTTTTTTATTTCTAATTTTTTTTATATTTTCTAATTTTCAATTTTTTTTGAGTTTTATAAATAATTAATGCGTGAAACTTGGTCTGAAACTAAAAGACAATGAAATAAAACTACTCTAATTTTTTTTAGAATTTTTGGAGCTATTTTCGAATTTTTATGAATTTTCGAATTTCAAACAAGGAAAAAGACACTGTTTTTGATTTTTTATTAATACCAAATGGAGTCAAAATGCAATGAAAAATTTATGCTAATAAAAGAATCACATTAAGAGCATAGCACAATTTTCTCAAAATTTTTGGATCACATATAACATTTATTTCATTCCAAAGGAAACAAGCAAGTTTGTTGTCTGGAATAGGGACTAAAATGTAAATACTGCAGAAGTTGTGGACTGAAATGTAAAGTTTCAATGTTTGACCACAAATAAATAATAAAAATAAAATGCGAGACAATACGTGCAAATTACCAATATACCATGTGCAGTGTATGTGCCTTGAAGCTCTGGCAGGGGAGTTTTTGTAGTTTTGAAATCCTTCGGGGATCAGAATGTAATTTACCCCTTTTTTTTTAACTTCAAAATCCAAGCCCTAAAGGGGTTTCTTGCGAAGGGGGCCAAAGGCAGGAGAGAAGCATCAAAGGCGCCGCCCCTTTCTTCTTCCCCGCGCGGGGGCGGCCGGCTGGAGACGGTTGTGGCGCTGCTCCGGCCAAAGACGAGGGCGGTCAGGAGGCGGGGCGGAGGGTGATCGCGGCCGGCGTGCGGCGCCGCCCCACGCGACGGAGAAGCTCGCGCGGGCGGCAGGTCTTCACGGCGGAGGGTCGCTCGCAGAGGAGCGGGGCGAGAAGGCGAAGCGCGAGCGGCGGGGCACGGCGGGCCTGCTAGAGGAGTGGCGTCAGAGGGGGGCTGGTTTGCGCGCCGGAGGGAACGACTTCACGGACGAGCGCGCGGAGGCGCGCTGGTGGATCCCGCGGCGGCTGATGGCAGAAGAGGCGCGGGGGCGGGTCGATGGCGCGGGGCGGCGCTGCCGCCTGCAACTGCGGCTGAAGGAGCGGGGCTTGGCCGCCCACTTGCGGCGATGGAGCGAGGTGCGGGCGGCGGGGGTTGATGGCCCTGCCGCCTGCGGTTGATTTTTTTTATTTTTATTTTTTTTATTTTTTTTATTTTTTTGTAAACAGTGAATAAAAGAACAGAAAACTTTTTTTATTTTTTTTAAATCCGAAAATAAGGAAATAGCATAAATAGGAAAAGATTTTTTTTATTATTTTTTTATTGTTATCCTGCAAAACAAATGTTATAGATAAAGAGAAACAGATTTTTTTATTATTATTTTTATCCTGCAAAACAAACGTTAGGCATAAAGAATTTTTTTTATTTATCTACACATAGGAATATGGACGGGGATTCGGCGAAAATGGGAGAATGAATCCGATTCTCCGGCCACCGTACGTGGTCGGAGTTGATAGATCGCGGGAGATAGAAATCGAACGCGTGGAGATCTAGATGATGAGGTGAAATCGAGTCGGTGGCGGATAAAATCGAGATGGAGATTTTAATGATCTAGAAGAACAAAATGACAATAAAAAATGCGATAAAATAAAGAGCGATTAAAACTACGATAACAATGCAAAGAAAAATACGGATCTCACCTTAGGAGCGGAAATGTATCGTGATCGCCTCGACAAGGCCGACTCGCTGTCACCGGACGGCTTGGAGGCTCGACACCTTTTCTCGACGAAATTGTTTTCTCGGAGATCGGGCTCCTCTCACCAAAGATTGATCAAGTTGGAATGAGGGAGAAGGAGCCATATAAATAGAAGAGATGAAATTTGAATTTTTTTAAAGGGATAATGGAGATGAAAATTTAAAATGAATTTTTGAATTTTTTGGTGGGAGGGAGATGAAATTTGAAAAACAAAATAAAAGAGAGATAAAACTAATTACAAAATTATCTTTTTTTTTTGAATTTTCGTCACTTATTTAATTTGAATTAAAAAAATGTTATTTTTTTATTTTTTTATGAAGGTTAATTAAAAATAGCAACTATATACATATACTATATACATATTTGACACTATATACAAGGATAAACGACGAAATTGGCATTTTTTTGTGTTTTAAAATTTATTATTTTTTTTATTTTTTTAATTTTATAAAAAAATCAGTGGGATTAATTTACAATATATACAAATACAATATACACAAAATACATGGGAAAATTGCACAAACCACCCCAGAAAACCGACTTTTCAACCGTAACTCCAAAAATAATGAAAATACAGTCATTTTGAAGATAATTTAATTTCAAGTTCAATGGAACTGAGATTGATTCAATTTGAGCACATATGGAGCCGGAATTGGTCTTTCAATTAGTGCTTAGTGGCTTTTTCCAAGTGTGGCCACTTTTATTCTGTACAAGATTTAATTGTGCAATCAATTTTAGTAATTAGAACACATTTTTATTTACAACTTTGATTTTGAATGTTATTTGATTTGAAGTCTATTAAGGTACAAATAAATTAGTGTCAGTTTTATACAGATTTACACAAAATAAGCGAGAACACACATTTTTTTTTGATTTTCTGGTTGAGGATCCTATCTCCCCCTACTTTATTCCTGGTCGATCAGGTCACGTCTTGACCTTCTCTTGGGGTTCGGGTCAGCCTGTACACAGTCTTCCTTTTTTAATTTTCTTTTCTTTGTTTTTTTTAATTCCTTTTCTTTATTTTTCCTTCCTTTCTTTATTTATTTATTTTAGGTTAAAATTAATCAGAAATGTACAATATTTACACAGATGCAAGTTAGTAAGAATATTGAATTAACGTGATATGCAGGTGTTTTATAAGGGATTTTAAGCTAAAATAAATGAATAAAGATGACGAATCGCAGATTCATCAGTGCCCAGTATGCCAGCGAATGGGAGGAACCGTTGGTTCCAAGGATGAGATGCCAATGCAGCCTGTCATCATTTGTGACGTCTTTGACGCCTGGGGCATCGACTTCATGGGCCCATTCCTGATTAGCCATGGTTTCGAATATATTCTTCTTGCAGTGGATTATCTGTCAAGGTGGGTGGAGGCTATCCCGACTCAAGCTGCAGACAGCAGGACTGTCTATAAATTTATTAGAGATCACATCATCTATAGGTTCATGATCCCTAAAGTGTTGATATCTGATGGTGGTAACCATTTTCTGAATAGATACGTAAAGAAACTCGTAAAGGATTACGGCATCGAAACACCGTGTCGCTAGCCCTTACCACCTACAGACCAATGGCATGGCAGAGGTGTAGAATAGGGAGGTTAAAACCATATTGCAGAAGCTTGTCCGCCCAGACAGGAAGGACTAGTCTCAGATCTTGGATCAGGTCCTTCGTGCTTATAGGACAGCTTACAAGACACCATTAGGGACCTCCCCATTCAGAATGGTGTTTGGGAAGTCGTGCAATTTGCCCGCAGAATTAGTGCATAAATCTAAATGAGCAATCAAAAAGGTCAATTGGAACACACACCTAGGGCAGAAACAGAGAGAAATGGATCTGAATGAACTTGTGGAGATCAGAAACCGAGCATATGATAACAGTTTGGTGTACAAGGACAAGGTAAAACATTGGCACGATAGATTTATCAGACGAAAGACCTTTGTTCCTGGACATAAGGTATGGTTGTTCAATGTGAGGCTGAAGGTTTTCTAAGGGAAGCTTAAATCCAAGTGGACGGGTCCGTTCATAGTCCGTGCTGTGCATGATAGTGGATGTGTAGAGATCTCAGATCTTACAGATGGACCACATACATCCCTAGTTAATAGACAACTGTTGAAACACTTTGTCAAACCCAATGAACAACTAGTCCGTGTTGAGGAGATTGTTTTCATGTGTGAGGCAGACTCAGAAGACACACATAAAGCTGCACATGAGACCTTGCAACATTGAGCTCTCGCAATCAGTAGCATCGAAAAGATTCAGATCTTGATCCTTGTATATACTCACCTCCTTCTGTACATTCTTTCTCCCCCCCCAGTGATTCAAATCACTCACCTGAGCTCCATATCGTTTCATTTTATAGCTATACTTAGGATGAACAAATCCTAAGTATAGGGGGGAGAGTGACCCGAGTCTCTTCATCATTATATATACATTCTCCAGATCTCATCGATTCCTACACTCACTCTTGTCCTATACTTAGACTGACCAGAGCCTAAGTATAGGGGGAACCGATTCCCATCATGTCCATATACTCATCCATTTCCCCTCTTGACCCCATCTGCCCCACTTTTGTTCTTCTTCTACACTTAGGCTGTCAGAGCCTAAGTATAGGGGGTGGGACGAATTCTATACGTTTTTGTTATTCTAGCTCTCCTACGCTTAGCACAAGCTATGTCTTTTTCCTCGCTTTTCGTGCTTTGAGGATATAGCACACGCTAAGTATAGGGGACGCGTATATATTACATATATACTTTACCCATAGCTTGTACTTTCGAGTATTTTTGTATATACTGTACAATAATTATGGGGTGGGTAAAAATTGAAAAAGAAACATTTGTAAACTACATGTATACTTGTATAACACTTGTATAATTTGTATAATACTTATAAAACTCTTGTAAAATTGTTGTAAGATAGGAGGTATACCAAAATTTTGAAAAAAAACAACAAAAAATATATAGGCTTCTTATTTACTCTTGCATATAATCCTTGCATTTAAAAAGAAAAAAAGTGTCTTGCATGTCATTCATCTCTATAGCATGTCATCGACATCTCATCTGCATATCTAGCATATGCAAAGTGAAAAGTTAGTGGGTTCTGAACCAAGTTATGAATAGAACTCGAGGATGGATTTGATTTGACCTTAATCTATCTAATTTCAGAGGAACCTTATAGGAACTGGAGTTAAGATTTTTCAGGTCAAGGGACTTGATTCTTTGAGTCCGCAAGTCTATGTTCACATGTCACCTTGATTAGTCTAAGTAGAATATCTCGTACACACGCATGATTCTTTTAGACAGTGACCTAACTTGGACAAGCACCATGCACGTAGCTCTTCATTGATAAGGTGGTGAGGAGGTAGAATCCTTTGGCTTCGAGAAGCACTCGGGTGGAAACATCTGTCCTCCTCTAGGGAGGGAAGTGCATCTCAACCTAGTCTGGTGATGTCGACATCTAAGGACGGGATGTTGTGGGTTGCAATAAAGCTTCAAAAGAGGGATAGTCTAGTGGCTCAAGGAGGAAAACTCCTTATGTACATGTTGCACCTTGTATATATGTCAAAAAAAGGAAAAAAAGAAAAAGAAAAGAAAAGAAAAGAAAAGAAAAGAGAAGAGAAGAGCTTCAAAGTTTGCAGCTGGATGACTTGGCTACATTGGTCAAGCATCCTAGGATAGGTAGCTCAACTGGCTACCGTCCATTCTTCTCTCCACCCCCTCTTCTTGAGCTGGTCGCACTTGAACTTAGAAGGGAATACCCCGCTCCTCAAGGAAACAGTTACTGGACCGGAGAATTAGAGTTACATTGTTATAGGAGGCTGGTTCTTTGCCATTTCTCATGTGGAGAGCTATATTTCACTTACACAGTACAAGTAAGAATCATAGTCATCAAAAATTTGTGTATGAGGAGTTGTTCTGACCTGACTGTTGAGGTGTCTTGAATAGAAGACTTGTGGAACTTAAAGTCTGTTAGGTCTTAAATTCAGATCCCGATAAGGTTTTGCCACACAATTAATCCAAAGGTCGAGTCAAGATCCATTTCCACCTTTTTTTCATGGTATGGAACCCAAAATCATTTCATTCTTGCATTTCATTTTAGTTGCTCGAGGACGAGCAAGGTTTAAGTACATGGGGTTGATGAATCTGTGATTCATCACTCTAAAAGTTGAAAATCGAGCTTTGTTCCCGAGTAATTAGCTGCATATTTCCACTTATATTGCATAAATAGCATTCATGCATGCATAAATAATATCTGCATTTTAGCATTCATATTTGCATTAAATAAGAAGTCCAATTCACTTGTAAAAACCAACTATAAATACCATATTTGTGTATATTTTATACTAACTCCAAATTCAATAAAATCAACTCTATAGTGTATATATTACTAACACTAATAAAGGAAAAAAATATAAAAATACTAACTTGTAAAGTTGACCAACAAAACCCGAGTCCAAGTTTGAAACTAGGAGCCTTAAAATATGCATATCTCTCTCATACATTGTCCAATTTAGGTCTACTCACTTTTAATATAATATACATTCAAAGACCTTCAAAACATGACCAATTTCATTAAAATCGGAGATCGTATGCAAACTTGGGTTTTGGGCCCCTGTTGTATATTATACATATTGACATTTTCACCCTTGTATTTTATCGCTTCATTTGACCTCGTTTCCGTTTTTGGTCAATATGAAACTTGTAGATCTCATCGAGATCTACAACTTTGATGTTTTGAGATTTTCCAAATTTGTCCATCTTCTCCTCTTATTTAACTTTCTTTGTTGCAATAATCTGATTGGGCCACGTGGTGCCATCTGGTTGTGCCACGCGGCCCGGTTCCTTGCGCGCCACGCACCCCTCTCTGTCGTGGGATCACTCTCTCTCCCTTCAGATCTCCACCGTTCTTCCCGCCTCTAATATCAACCATCCGATCATCCTTCAGAAGCCATCTGAACCGTCCATGAGCGCCTTCTTCTCCTTGTGCCACGTATCAAGCTCCAACACCATACGATCGCTTCCAGGCACCTTCATCCCAGCCTCTCCTCTCCGCTGGATCATCGACCATCTGATCAAAGCTCACAGATCATATGGACCATCCTTCAGCGCCTTCACCGCAGCATGCCACGTGGCACCTCTCATGCCATCTGATCGCGCCACTATCGATCAGATCCTAGCCGTCCTTTAGCGCCTAAACCTCAGTCGTTGGATCGCGAGATCCAATGGCTGAGGACTCGTCTTTAACCTCCGGAGAGTCCTCGCCCACGTCGCCCACTTCTCCATCTTGTCTCCCCCTTCCCATTTCCACCGCAGCTCCAGCCATCTTCTCTACAACCTGAGCACCCCACGATGGAGCCCGAACCTCCACCATCCTCGTGCGAGCCCACCTTCTCCACGATATCCCTCCTCTCGCTCCACATCCTCCCTGCAAGTCACGACCTCCATCACCAGATCGCCACCTTCCAACTCTATAAATACTTCGTCTCCGGCCACCTTTTCCCCCATCCGCCTTTACCCGAGAGACCCTTGAGCTCCTATCTCTTGATATGTGACAGAGATTCAGCCTGAAATCGAGCGACGATAGAGGATTTTTTCTGGTGAGATCCATGGCGAACTTTCATCGTACAGCAGCTTCAGCTTCAAGCTGCTCAAGCTCGGGCATCTGCCGGCCCTAGAGCGATGACCGGCGGCTCCAATCAGAGCCCCCAATCCCAAGCAAACCCCATTCATCTCCAGGTAAATTTCTTCTTCTTCTTCTTCTCCGATCTTCCCCTTCTTCCCCTCTGATTTTTTTGAATTTATCCGACATCCCTGCTCAACATCACCTTCCACCGACCACTGATCGAGCTTCACCTCGAAGCTACCATCTTCGTGCATCCCTCCGTACATCTTCCCGAACCATTGCGACCTCCGACCACTGCTCCTCCCATCACGGCAGAGGAACACGTCGGCCATTCACCCACTCCCCCCCAAGGACTCGAACCACCCACATCCTCCACGAGAGCTCACGCACCATGATTTGGCGAGTCACTAATGCTGCAGGTGCCATCTTCGTCACTGGCCGGACCCCTCGTCGGAGCTCCTTCGAGTTTTTGTATCGCCAGCATCCAAGCAGCCATCCATACTTCTAGGATGTCCAGTATCCTCCCCGGACCTCCTGCTTCATCGACGTTCAGTCAAGAGGCTCTGGGGAGGTCTATTGGGTCGAAGCTAGGGAGGCGGAGCTGCAACATCCTCGTCGGAGCTCTGAAGTCACCGTCACCGCCACGGCGGAGGAAGAAGAGCTGAAGCTACTGGTGCCGTTGGATTCACCCCCCGGTGATCATCCAACGGCCATCATTCATCCATGTATCCTCCAGCGAACGTACAGTCACCGTTGGATCCTTGAGATATAACAGTCCATCTTTGGCCACGTCACCCGCTCCATGCCTCTTCCCCGACCCTTTAGGCTCGAAGCACCCGAACCTCCCCCGAGCCAGCCGAGCCTACCTCCAAACTCGAGCCTCTAGTCGTAGCGCCCGAACCACGCCCGAGCCTGCGCCGAGCACTCGAGCCTCCAACGCCTCCCGAGCCACCATCCGAGCCTCGCATATCACGTGACCCACATGCAGACTTTGGGTAAATTACAGCCATGTACCTGCAAGTTTTGGAAAATTACAATCAAGTCCCCGTCAGGCAACATCACGTGAGGTGCACGTGGTCTCGTGGAGAATTTACACCCATACCCTCCTCATTATCGGTAATTTCATTTCAGTCCTTGTCAGCATGCTTCTGTTTTAAGAAAATTATTTTTTGTTTTGCATTTATACCCCTGTGTTTGCATGTTTATTTAACCACTCATTTAGCATCATTTATTAATTCCAAAAATTGCATGTTTTAAAACATCTTAGATTTTATCATTATGAAGACTTGTTATATTTTTGTGAGCTTCGAAGAATTTAATATAATTCTTTTCATGGAAAATTGTATATTTTGCCCATTTTGTACCTTTAATTGCTTATTAAATTGATTGTTGCTCCAAAAATCACCAAAAAATCACAATAGCTCTAGTTTAAGTAGTTCTACATTGTGCTCAAAAATCACCTCATTAACACTCATCACGAGGCCTTATAAAATTACTTGGTGTTTTATTTCATTGATTTTTAATAAATCCAAAATTAATCATTTTTTAAGTCTAGTAATTTTAATGGATTCATCTCACATAGAAGTATCTAGGTTAATTTTTGTATCTGAAAATGATTTAATTTGGTATTTATTTAAATTAATTTTTGCGGAAGTCACCTTGCATTCATTTTTAATTCATAGTTAATTCATATAAAGTCAAAAATTCCAAAAAATTGCAGTAGCTTAATTTTATTGCATTTCACATTCTTGACAAGTTTCATAATTTTTGGACTTAATTTGACTATACATTACATTTTAACATTCAAAATTGGTCCAGATTGCATCACATTTTCTTTATTGCATAAAAAATACCGCAAAAATATTCTCCTGAAAACCTAACATCAGAATTGACTTCGAATTAATCTAAGGAAAAAGTTACCTCCCTGAGTTCGACCTTGGGCTTGCCCAAAAAAATGCCACTTACTTTTAATCTGACTATTAATCAAAGTGGTTTTGATAAGTCCAATTTTACCCGACTACAACGAACATCACTAAATTTAATCGTTAATCCGGTTGAATTAAGAACGGTAATCTAGGCCTTTTCAATGGGGTGGCGGTGATTAGGTTGTGGAGAAGGGGAGACAGTGAGTGGATGGGTCTGCGAAAGTGAGGGCAGCATGGTGGAGGTAATTCGATGGTCCAGAGATGGTAAAGATGGTTGTGGGCAGTGTAAAAAATAATAAAAAAGTCTAAGAAGACATGAGAAGATCCCGGAGGTCGGAGAGGAAGACGGTGGTAGGAGTGACATGTGTTAAGAATATAAAAATGCTCAGGGTCATTGCCCAGCGTGCGCGGCCATGCACGGAGCTCGGTGGTGCCCGAGAGATTTCGGTACATGGCCGAAGGGCCATGGATCACACCGGGGGTTAGATGGCCGTCGTCACCTCGACACATCACCCTCCGCTGTCACCGGAGGGTGGAGGAAGCTGAGCCATGGCCCCACGAGTGGTGGATGGGGGTAGACGGAGGTGGAGCGAATGTTTTATAGGAAGAGGTGGGTGGAGGAAATCGGGTGTTACTGGGGATTTGCAATGGATAGAGGAGTGATAGAGGAGGTATTGGGGGTTACACGAGGAAGGCAGAGAAATTGGCTGCAAGGCGGTGGCGTTATGGAGCGAGGAAATGGCCGGGGGTGAGGGCTAAAAATGGAAGGGAGCAGGTGGTTCATGAGTCATAACATCAGGGAAAGGGGGTGCGCTGGAGGATGACAAAGAGGCTTGGACTGTTGGATCATGCGATCCAACAGCACAGATGAAGGTGCTGGCAGACGCACCAGATCAGATCCTTAGGATCTGATCTAGCGGTAAAGGTTGAGGTGGGAGCGGGCGGGTGGATCTGATCAGAGGTTTGATCTGATGGTGGAGAGAGAAGATGGTAATGGACGGTCGGATGGAAAGGGGGAAATAATCTGTGGGCTGAGGTTAACTAGGTGACGTGGAGATTGCAGAGCTGTCGTATGGTACAGCCATCCAACGGTTAAAATAAAGGCATACAGGAGAGGCGAGGATCTGATCTTAAGATCATATCAGATGGCCGGGAGTAGGGTGTAGATGAACGGTTAAGATAGAGGCGGGGAGGGATGATCCAGCAACTAGGAGAGGGGTCGGGTGGCGAAGGGAAGTGCGGCCACGTGAGCGGCCCAGAAGGCACCATGTGACCGCTCCAGAAACTTCAGTAAATACAAAAATAAGGAAAATCCAAAAGAAAAAAATGAAGCAAAATTAGAAAAAGTCAAAACATGAAATTTGTAGATCTCGATGAGATCTACAAGTTTCATGTTGGACAAAAAGTTAAAAGAGGTCATTTGTACAAAAGTGTATATTTGGGGGTATTTTTAATGGGTTAAAAATACTGATTTTTGGTTTTAAGATTTTTTTGTATTTTTAGTTTCTTTTAAAGGCCAAAACAATTATAGATGATAATTAACCTAATTTTTATGGGTTTTAATAAAATAAAAAATTAAGTAAAGTGGTTAGTATATAAATACAATAAATAATGTTAGCTTTTTGAAGTTATTTATAGGTTAATTATACACAGAATATACACAGTATAGTATAAGTTAATATTAGTGTTTTAATTGCATTTTTTATTGAATTGTTAAGCTTGGGGATTAATAATTGGAATTCAGCATGATTAATTTGAGATTCATCATGGTGTTGCTCCTGATGACAGTGCTGCTCGATTGGTGGATGTGGATGACGATACTGCTCCTGGCATAAGTGTACGAGCTGATGGAGTTGCGTGGCGGCTAGGTGAAGTGGTGGAGCCAAGGCAACACATGGAGGAGCCCGATGACTCAAGCGGAACCAGAGTGGTTTTCGGTGATCGAAGGTGGATGTGATGATGTAGATCGGGGAAGATGAAAAGAAAGAATGGAGGAGGAAGAAAGGGGAGGAAAGTGATGTACATGATGAGTGTCTTGCATAAAAGGGGCTGTTATGTTTCTCCCAATCGTCAACTCAAGAAGCCAGTGATATTGGCTTCGAGGCTCTATAGTTTGTTGGAGGAGGACCTGCAACGATGAAGGAAGTCTTCATCGGATCTCGCCAAACAAGGAGGTATCTTGTCATCGCTCTACTTCATCGGGTATGCTCTGTCACCATAGACATGAGAAGGAGCTGGAGATGTTTTTCTACCTCGCAAATATAGCAGATGGGGCACGAGGCAGTGATCGGGTGTTTTAAGGTAATTGTAGATGCGAGATGGACGAAGGTCGTGGATGGAGATCGTGGCCAGTGACGTTGGTGAGGGGAGAGGGAAAGGCAGGGACAGTTACAGTCATGCGACTGGGTTATGGGAAAAGAGAAGAGGGAAGCAAAGGTAGGTACAGGTGGGTGCTGCATAACACGGGGGTGGTTGCTAGAGTGGGCGAGGTCACATGCAGTTAGGGGGTGTTGTACCGTATGCAGATGGTTGCAGCACCGCCGCAGGAGGAGTACGAGCATAAGCCATAGGAGGCGACCGTACATGGGAGGAAGGAGAGGGGGCCATCATGTGCATCGCACGTGATGGGGTGTAAGAGGAGAGATGGAGGTGCCACGTGGCACGTGCAGAGGCAGCCACATGGTAGGGTGAAATTTAAAATAAATAACTTAAGTAATAAATAATAATATAAGTAAATATTGTATATAATAATATAAATAAAATAAATAATAGATAAAGAAATAAAATGAGAAAATAAATAAATAAATAAATAAATAAATAATATTTAAAAGAAAATAATAGGGAAAATGGGGGTGACATATGGCAGCTCCAGGAGCCGCCACGTGTCGCTCCCAGAAAATTTGAAAATTAAATTAAAGGAAAATAAAAAAGAAATAATAAAATGGGTCAAAATAAAAGTGTTCAACTTGAAAGTTGTTCGTCTCGACGAGATCTACAACTTTTGAGAAGGACCCAAAACCAAAAGAAATCATCTGTACAAAAAATATTGTTGGTGGTATCCCGTTTTTTTGTTTTATAATTTTTTTGTCATTTTTAAATAATATTAAAATAAAAATAAAATCAGAGAAAATATAGAATAAATATTTACAACTTAATCTATTTTTTTGGATGTTTGATAATTAAGAAAATGAACTAAAGGGGACATATGTACATACTATATATACAGACTCAAGGTGATTTATTTTCTTTGATTTTTGCCTCAATTTTTATTTAGATTTTTACATGTTTCATTAAAACAATAATCAAAGAAAATAAATGCAAAATAAATAAATAAAAAATGATTATTTTGTACATAAAATAATAAGGTCAAATTAATCAGTATGTATTGTATACAATAGGGGCCCAAAACCCAAGTTTCACATACGAACTCTGGTTCTTTTGAATTTAATCTTATTTTGAAGGTAATTAAACGAACATTAATTCAAAAGTGATTAGGGGTTCATATCAGACTGTGTGAAAGAGACATTCACATTTTAAGGCTTTTAGTCTCAAACTAGGGTTTGGGTTTTATTGGTCAATTTTACAAGTTGATATTTTTTGGTATTTTTTTATTAGAGTTAGTAATGAATATACTATAGAGTTGATTTTATTCAATAGTGAGAGTGAAGAAACAGATAAAAATAGGGTAAAATATGGTATAATACATGTGATATTTACAAGGGAATTCAGGATTCTTATTTAATGCAAATATGCAAGCTAAAATGTAGAGATAATCTCTAGTGCATGAATGATAAAAATGCAGAATAAATGGAGAAATGCAGCCAATTACTCGGGAATGAAGCTCTATTTTCGACTTTTAGAGTGATGAATCACATATACATCACTCCACCGAAGACAAAATCCTGGGGCGGTCGCAGCTCTGGAAGGAAGAGGAGGAGGATCTGGACCCACCGCAAAGATGGTGGAAGTCTGACGATGCTAGTGGTATGCTCGATCGAAGGTGGTTATGGTTGCGCGAGATGAATAAAATGTTGAAAACAAAATAAAAACATACATAAGTTACTTGGAGGTTTCGAGGAAGAAGGTAGAATGGGAGCTTGGGCTAAGGACCTGGGTGGTCCTCGGGTCGTCGCTCGACTTGGTCAGCTACTCCACGGGGCTTGAACGATCGGAATCGGTTGTGACATGTACATGGCATCCATGGGCCAACACCTGGACTCGAAAGGGGTCTTTGTCGCCTCAATTCTGTGCTCCTCTATCACAGTAGAAAGACGAGGGGCTCAGCCTTGGCTTGTGGATTGGTGAACAAGCCGAATAGAGGGCGGAGGCGGTAGTTTAATTGAGATGGATGATGGCTACAAAAGAGATGGGCGTGAAGATATGTAACCACCGTATATTACCTTAGAAGATATGACGAGAGGTAATAAGGGCATCACATGAAAGGTAGACATTAGGGTTTCATCGTGGAGGAGATGGTGAAGGTGGAGGACGTGAAATTCGGACTGGAGAAATGGGAGAAGAGAGGGTGTCGGTGAGGTTGTCATGGGAAGGGGACGGTTACAAAGGCAGACAACAACTCGTGGGATGTTGGATCTAGAGATCCAATGGTCCATGTAAGGGCGTAAGTGGGTGCTCAAGATCAGATCAGGAGATCATATCGAAGGGTGAGGATGCAAGTGCAAGCGAAGAGCTGAGAAGCGATCGGGGTTGTTACACCCAACGACTAAGAGAACGGTGGGTTGCAGACCGTTAGATCGTGTGGTCCAGCAGCCAAGAAAGGGGAGCATGGCATAAGAAGAGGTGGGCCGCATGGGTGGCCCATTTGGATCCACATGGCCCAATAGGATTATTAGAAAAATATAAAAAATAAAGAAACATAGAAAGAAATAAATACAAGCTAAATTAGAAAAAAATGGAAATCATGAAAGTTGTAGATCTCAATGAGATCTACAAGCTTCATGTTGAGCAAAAAGTTAAAAAGAAGTCAAAAGTACAAACTACCAATTTTGGAAGTATTTTTAATGAATAAAAACACTTAAATTTTATTCTTTTGAGATTTTTTGTATTTTGATTTTATAGAAAAAACCAACACAAATATATACAGTAATTATTTATTTTTTGGAATTTCTAATAAGAAGGCAATAAAATTAAAAAAAGAAAAAAGATGCTAATAAACAATAATTAGATTACTTATGTACATTAGGTTGGTAATTGATATTAGTTAATTAGTGTTATATTTTATTACATTATTTAAGCAAGGAGAATAACAAGTGATAAATAATATGATTAATCTCATATTCATTACCCCATATACTTAAACTATGCTTGTCCTCGAGCATCTAAAGAATGAAAGAGTCGGATTAATCCCTGACTGTGCATGTGAAATTTCAAGACTCGATTCATCAAGATCCCATGGTTTGAGTGATCCTAAAATTCTAAGCTCAACCATTCTCTTGTCAAAAGGAATCCAGTCCCTTCAATACCAGACTCTCTGTATGTACATATCATAAAGATATGGCATTTAGATTGTACTGCAATCATGAGAGTCGACTCGAGATGTTCTCCCAAAGTCCTTATCCAAGAGGTTCTCCTCAAGACCCAATCCTCAACATTAGGGAATAAATCAGATCTTGCATTCATTCCACTATCTCAGTAGTTTGTCAGACTTAAAAGTGTAGATGGAAGGGCAGTTGATGGAGGGCATATGTTTGCGTAATTTCTTCTCTCCCTTTCATTGGAATAAGAATATTCTCGAGTGCCTTATTACTCAACATTATATTTTTTGTTGTTGATCAATGTTTCTGTCAAGAGACTTTGGAATCGTCTACACTTGTTTTCTTGGGAATATATAGGGGTGTGTCTCCTTTGAATATCTAATATATCTTCGACACCCAGACTTGTATCGCTTACAATAAAGAGCCCTTTTTTTAGTTCTATACCGACACCTGGCCCTAATAGCTTTGGTCCAAGTTGACACTTTGAAAATTGTTGGGAGCGCCTACCTTTGGTATAAACTCTTGATATTTGACTTTGTATCAAGAGAGATTTTCTTTCAACATTTTCTTTTATTTTTTTCTTTTGGCTATCTCCACTACTTTTACCAAGTTAGCGCACACTAATCAACCAATTATTAAGTTTCATCACACCTAAACACATAGGTCAATATCAAAAGATGGAGTAAGAACTTGTTCTCATATGAGCTAAGGTTGCTGACACTCAGGTTTCATGAAGCTTTCATCAACTTTATCCCATCCTCGAGTATCATCAAATCTGGTCTGTACTCAAATCTCAGTCCCCCGAGCGAAACCTCAACTCATCTCACCATTCATGTAGATGTGCAGGTGATGTGTGAAGGATATGGGGAGATCCTTAAGCGCATTACAGAAGCGTGAGGATCGCATCGTACGTGATCGGTAGCGACTAGTCGCACTAGTTGCTCGAGGCAGCGGAAATTAAAAAAAATCATGTGACAAAACCACATGATCTAAGAACACTTCTCGGATCGTTTCGTCTAAACCACAAACAAGTAATAGGATTACCTCTTGAAGCGTGCTTGCGATCGAATCTCTAAACGAAGAGACCTTATGTCTCAAGTCCGATTCGACAGAGGAGACACTTGCGAGCGTGTTGATGAAACAAGTGCTTCTCGCAATTCATATTGATGATCCAAGAGGCGGATCTCCTGATCTCGACACACAAGATCCGACATCCTCTTCACGAGCTGAGGTGCACCAAAGGAGACGGAGATCCACGAGCAAATGATCGGGCAGCAAAACGACGACGTTGTGGCGATGGAGACTCTCTCTAGGGCATCCATGGTGGATGACCATATGAGAGAGAGAGAGAGTGGGCGTGTAGAGAGAGAGAGAGAGACTTATGTTCTCATTAGATTGTGAAGAGCAAGGGGTGCCCTTCTATTTATAATATTTTGGGATCCATGGATCTCAATCCATGGGAAACACAAATCCAATGACTCACATTGAGTTGTGTTTCTTTTAATGGCTAAGATTTGTGTTGGTAACAACCAACAACAATTAATTTAATTTGGATTAAATATATATTGATAAATCAATATAAATTAATCCCAAAATTAAATCAATCTCAATTAGAGAAATAGGAAGGAGGCAAGCCTCCTTCCATAAGGAGGGTGGGCGGCCACCACATTCCTTACAGGAAATGTGTCCATCCACTCTTCCTATATGGAAGGTGGATGTCTCTCTCCTATTACATGAGATTATATTATCTCATGATTCTCTCCAATATTTGCAACAACTTTTGCTGCAAATTATTTCACAAAAATAAATCCAATCTATTTTGCGAACATTGCAATCTTGCCATTAGAAATTTGTGAATCACATTCACAACCCAAAACAAAATGTAAATTAATTTTCAATTAATTGTTCAATGTGAACCCAACATTTAATTAACAAATGTAAATTACAAATAGCTCTCTCTTATATATTATAAATCACATTTATAATATATATGATTAATATGGATAATGCTATCCACATTATTCAATATCCATGAGAATTAAATCACATTTAATCATCTTGGATCTCTATTATCATGTTTCCAAATAATATGAAACACATTCACATTATTTACATCTTTGATAATCAAATCACATTTAATTATCTAAGATAACTCTCTTTATAATATGAATCAAATTCATATTAATCATGATAATTAAATCATGTTTAATTACCAATTTACTCAATGCTTGGATACATATATCAACAATGAAATTATCCTGAACTCTTTTAAGGATAATGCGCTTTGTCCGCAGATACTTGGAGATAAGGACGGGGCGATTGTATTGTTCCACGTATAGTGACTTGGATATTGAGATCACATCTCAAATCCAGATCTTGGGCCTCCCATAGATGCTTGATTAAATCAAGATCATAAATCTAAGCTTCTCATTACATTTGAATCACATTCAGATCAATGTCCAACATTTGGACTAAGATCAGATTACTTCTCTACTGAGAGGAGTCACTAAAATCCATACCCGTTTCATCACTCCCTAGGAATGGAAGCGTCATGGTTATACAACCGTTTATGATCACGTCACCCTCAGGTATTCCCAATACATGTACATCCTGCATACTTGAAGACCCAGATCTAACCCGAAGTATAAGATCAATTTTACACTGTCTACTTCAGAGTTTTATCATTAAGTTTCTCATTTGACTATTGGGAGTTTGTATCGATTATATACTTTCCAAAAGCATATATCATACCCATGTGTTGATCGTATACTTTATAAAAGCATATATCAAATCTACAAATTTAGTCAAGCTTCCAAAGCGAGACAATCGTGCACGGAATATGATTCTTCCTAATATCTCATGAGTGAGCTCATGTCTTTCGGTTCAGTAACCGAACCTGTATGATCCCTTTGAGAGATTGTATTACTCATATACCCTTGTATGCACACCAGCGCGCCGGTGTATAGACCTTGATTAGGTCATCAACCTATTGGTCTGCCAAATGTACATACTCAGACATATAGTAACACATCTGTCTCCGGTCAGAGGACGCATGCCTATATCATGACAGCATACGTCATAGGACTTTGGTTATCTCGATCTCGTTAAGTCAACTCTTTGACCTCACTAATCTGACACCTCCGAATCTCTATTCCCATGCAGAGGACCTGCATCAAGAGGTCGGTCAGATATCAACCTAAATGAGAAAGGATTGCCATCTCCTACTCAAGTTGGATATCATCTCTCAACAATTATTTGACGGTGCTTGATAAGTCCTCAATCTAACTCTTTAGATATTAATCCAAGCACCAGTCTCTATGATTCAATAACTGAATCAACAGATGTATGATCATCAAGATGGCTATGGTACATAACGCTAATTGTACCAAGGGACCTATTATGCAAATTTGTTATTCTTTATTTCAGATCAGGGAATGATATTCACAATAACATTTATTGCATAATGGCTCGCCGTGGGCTCGTATGTCCAACAATCTCCCACTAGCCCAAAGAGCCATTAATGGGCTAATCATTTAAACCTACACTCATGTGACAATCATAGGCTATTTAGAAAAATAGCTAGGTAAGCTGATCAGTCACTCTGTTCCCAAGAGACTATGCCAAGTCCTTTTACGGCACTTGCATATCTCCTAGTGAGAGTATTCGCATCCAATGCGAATGTTGCATCTCATGCAACCAATACTCAATCATGTCATTCGTAGTGTCCTTGACACTACACCTCACTAATTATTAACCAGTATGTAATTTCTATCATCCTTGTTAGAATACCCTTAATCCTGGAGATCTCTATCTCCTAAGATTATGACCTTTTAGATCTCCATCTATAAAGTCTTAATTACTTGAAGATAAGACTTAGAGATCACTATCTCTAAAGTCTTGTCGTTTTTGAAGATATTGTTATTACTGTAACCAAGTATTTTATTTCCATAGTAGGATTAGTAACAGTTTACTCCTCCCACTGCATGGCAGACATCTGGCTTTTGTACTCATCTAGCATACACCTGTCTTCTCAGAACTGATGCCCAAGGGCTAGCAGTTTTAGCATTCACATCCTCAACTCTTTGAGGTGCTATCCCTTTAGATAGGTCGGTACCATATCTTAAGGAAAATAAGCTTTTCTTGGAATTTTCCAGAAAATGGACCATGTCCAAGGTGTACTACTAATGTGACAGTCCCAATACCCTCTTCTCCTTGCTTCTGAACATCTTCAGAACTAAGATCTAAGAGGTATCCTTGAGATCATATCTCAAGGTATGGAATAGCCAGTATATAAAACACTTATTATTAGCATCCTTATATCATTCCAAATGATTAGGATATTATCTACATTAAGCACGATGAACACAATGGCACTCCCACTAAGCTTCACATGGTTCATCATGATTCTATCTGAAATCATAACATTTATAATTTCATCAAATCTTATGTTCCAACTACAAGAAGCTTATTTGAGTCCAAAGATGGAGTTCTTTAGCTTGCACATCTTGCTTTCCTCAATCATGAAGCCCTGTGGCTACTTCATGTGAATGTCCTTAGAGAGGTATTCGTAGAGGAATGCAATCTTGAACTCCATCTTGAAGATATCAAAGTCAAGTTGTGTAGCTAAAGTTAGCAATAATTTGATGGGTTTAAGCATGGTCACTAAAGAGCAAGTCTCATCACAAGCGATGTCTTATCTTTGATGTGTAGCTCATGGCTACGAACCATGCTTTGAAGGTCTCTACCTTCTCATCAGGTTCCCTCTTTCTATTGAAGATCCATTTACACCTTATTGGGTCTTACCCATATAGGTGGATCCTCGAGGGTCCATATACAACATTTGTATATGAAGTCTACTTTAGACTTTATTGCTAACATCCATCTTTCCATGTTATGATCTTCAGAAGCTTCATCACATGAAGTTAGATCATTGTCAGATTCAACTGACATATGGAATCCATCTTCAAACTTATGTGAAGAGGTATTAGTGTCTCGTCTTTAATTGTCCCTTTAGTTTCCAATTTTAGGAGCCTCATTATCTTCTCAAGATTTAATGAGTTCCTTCTCTTCATTTTCATCTTGATCCTCAAGAGTCTCATCCTCTAAGGATCACATTCTCATAGATGAGATCTTTTAAGAATCTCAATGTCATAAAGTAGGTATCCAATACCATCCTTTATTTTCCTAATGTAGTAGCACTCTCATGTGCTAAATTCCAGCTTACTTTCCTGGAACCTTATTAAGGATATATTGTAGTCTCTACTACATATATACCTTGGAAACTAAGAGGTAATTATGCTAATATTCATCATTGATCAAATCATGTCACACATGATAAACAATTGTATCTCCCTACAACTCTATTGAGTTTAGGTGCATCAGGAGGATTGAGATAGGAACGACATCCATATCTCCATAAGGTATTCTATGAATTCATCTTATATGTATTGACTACCTAGAGTAGATCAAATTCATTTAATCTTCCTTCAAACTTTGGTTCTAAACCAAAATTGTGAAATCTTTGAACATTTCAAAAGTTTCTAAGTGAAGAGAAGAAATCTCGTATCACAAATAATTATCAATAGATATCACACATCCATAATGTTTATTCTGATATAGATGATTCACATACATCAATATGTATGAGATCTTGAATACCTTGACATCTTACACCATTCTAAGGAAGGGTGTATTGGACATTTATACTTTTGAATACAATATTCACAAGTATGTAATATTTGAACCTTTAGACAATCTAAAGTTTCATCTCTTACTAGTCTATTGATCACATAAATAGGCAAATGTCCAAGGCTTGATGCCAGATCATTGTCAAATGATCTTCATCCTCCTATTAATCTTTTAAGGTTTGATTTCAGTATTAGAAATGGTAATGAACCATTCAATAATATTCTAATTTAATAGAGTCCACTAGATTTTAGACTACTATCTGAAATATCACCATCATAACTCTTTATGATAGGTCTATTCCAGAATTCATGTTTATTCCAAACATTTATAAATAAACAATAAGTGCATTCTAACATCTAGGTCGTAGAGACATTCTCTAAGACTAAGGGCTCCCATTGAAAATATGAAGTCTATTGATCCAATGAAAATTGTTGCAACAATTGCATCAATTCCAACATGGATGACCATTAAACGTTAATATCAAATTTCTAATTTTCTAACACATATGCAACCAATTGCAAGTGTCATTAGAAGATTGAGATACAATTATTATACTTTATCTTATCAAATAAGAAAGTCAATTTCAATGATTATATGCAGATTATTCCGATGCACTATCCGAGTCCTTCTCTAAGGACTCTAGATAGATTTGATAGTCATACTATCAACACATCAGCTTATTGCAGTATTGGCATTTATCCAACCTTTTGGATGTCATATGGAAGTTATAGAAGTATAATCAACTCTTTGGCTTTCCTTCTCACTTGGTTCCAACCCATGCTTCCACTACGCTCCCTTTATCTATAAGCAACCATTGCTCAAGACAAAGAATCTCTTATACCGAAATAAAAAAAATCAATATAAGAGTATTTCAACATTTATACATGCTTCATTCAATTCATACAGTATGGATAATATGAAGCATCATGAATGACCAGAGTATAGACAGTAGAATGATGACACTCATCGTATCTACATCCATCTAAACTCTTAAAACATTGGTTCAGGTAGGTACTCAAACAATCATCTCTTATAGAGCCACCATTCTGCATGATGCAGAGAACCACGTCATTCATGATTAAATGTCGAGAGCACATATGTATGCCAGAATATCTTCTTAGAATTTTATAAGGATTATTTAATAATTACGATCATCATCGACATGTCACTTCCAAAGTACATTCGATGAGAGATCAGGACTATAGAGACATACAAACCATAGGGTTGAAGTCCTATTGTCTATTATAATTGTCATTCCTCATTATTATGAGGAACCTTGCACATTGCAACCACATACATTACGTGTTCAACTGCAAGTACAATATCTTCATCATGGATCCAATCCACGATATTTTATTGGTTATTTTGAGTATAGTATTGAGCGGGTTTAATGAAGGATTATCTGAAATAAGAAATTTGCATAAATGTATATTTATATATATATATATACATATTTTACTTTGATTTAGGAATTTTTTTATATCAAAGTTGTCTTGCTATGTCAACAATGAAAGTTCATTCCCTTAATCACTTTCAATGTAAGAGATATACTGACTATTATATCTCAAGCAAGATCCGAGATCTCCTTCCTTATCTTTGTTACATCCTAATTGTTAGAAAATCGGAAGCGGAAGTGGAATGATAAAACAGAGCTAAAAAATATAGATAAACATGAAGAACACAAAAGATTTTACATGGAACCCTACTCCGTGAGGAGCGGGATGAAACCACAGGAGAAGCCCTCAACGAGATGGATATTCTATTGAACTTTCTCATCTGTTACAGGAGGCCTGGGGCTCCTTATATAGCCTCCACAGTGCCTCCAAGTCCCACCACTGGACGATGTGGGACAAAACTCAGTGGTGGGGTAAATGGATCTTGGAGGGATCCATTTACCCACCTATTACATAAGTGACGCATGCTCCAAATACTCTAACACTCCCCCTCAAGCTGGAGCATGCAATGCTCAGCTTGGACAAACAGAAAGAAACTCAACTCACAATACATGACACTACAGACAATATCAACCCAGCGCGCACAGCTGCTGCAATCGAGGACGTTGCTTCTCATGGCGTGCATGTGAGGAGGACGAACGGGCTGGAGTGTGAAACTGGATCTATCTGGCTCAGAGAATGGTACTCTACTCTGGAGTCCCTATGGTACCACATGAAAACCCTTGCCCTCAATGGCATAGGGAATGGTCCTCTGCTTTGGAGTCCCTATGGCTCACATGAAAACTCTGGCCGACCAACAAGAATGATAAATGATTGGCATGCGTCGTCGTCGAGTCCGAATCTGAGATTTGTAGAGTCTGAACGTCTGACCGGTCTGGAAAATCTGACATCTGAATCTTGGAACAAGACCTGTGACTCTATATATACTCCCCCTTTCTCCCATACTGGTCAGAATGACATTGTTTGACCACGTTGGGAGAAGATAAGATAATACATAAACATGGAGATGAATAAAACATCACTTAGCCGATAATGATTTTTTTCGGCTTTTCGCTATATTTTTTTAACCACATTTTTTTAAATCCGTACGGCTTTTCTTTGTACGCGCTTCTTTCATTTTTTTATACTATGCGTGCGGATTTTCAAATGTACGCGCCCTTTTTTCTTTCCCTTTTTTTTAACATTATAAGCGTGGTCCATTTGGACCCAAATATACCTTAGCCCAATTGGGCTTAACAAAAACTCTCTCTCTTTTACACAGAAAACCAATCGGCCCACTTAGGGCTCTAAAAACATCAACATCCCAACGGGGCTCCTCTTTTCGTTTCTACCTTTTTTTGTTTAACACGACCCTCCTTTTTTTTCTCAGAGCAAATGCCGACTTGGGCCAAAAAAGCCCCTTTCTACAATACGAAACTGCCATAGTTTTTTTTCTTTTTAAATACGAAACGGCATGTTCGGCCCTATGAAGAAATCGTGTGCCCCCCTTCTTATTAGGGTTCCCCTGTCTGGAATGGGAACCCTCGATGTCCGCCGCCCCTGATTGTGTTTGAAGAAATAGCACCGCTGCTGATGGGGGAGCCGTCTTGCACTGCGCAGGAGATCACCAGGAGGCGCGGCAACTCGCTTGGAGCGCCGCCACCCGTGTGCTCGAGGGGAGGAAACGCGCACCACCACTGGGAGGCCACCGCTGAGGGAGAAAAAATCATCTGCACGAGTCGCGAGTGGGATTTGCGCCACCTGGATCATAAGCTCCACCGCCTGGGAGCTTCTTTGCCGATGTCGCGGTTGCGATGGGTACTGGAACTGGGGCTTCTTTAAACTGGAGCTCCGCCTAGGGCATTGCTTATGGATGGGGCCCTGTAGTATGGTAGCGTGCCGCCTGGGCATGGGGGATCTCGTATGGGCTCGCGAGATCGAGGGAGGGCATGGGTGCGCGCCGCCTGGAAGATTGCGCCAGCGGCTTGCTGGAAAGAGGGTGACACAAGCCTGCACCTGCGATGGTCGCTCGCGAGCATCTCATGGTGCTCCTCTACCCCTGCAACCGCACGACCTAGTATAGGAATTTGAAGAGTCCCTCCGCCAAGGGATTCACCAAAGTTTCGAAATGGAGATGACGAACAGAGTTTAACAAGTCTCCAGAAATTAGGGTTTCAAAACCCCTCAAAAAAAACCGCGGAACTTGAATCTTCAACTAATAAATCTTTAAGAACAAAGAACTATTACAATCGAATCTCAAAGAAATAAAGAACATGAAAGCCTCGAGAATCGACCCACTCTGATACCATGTTAGAAAATCAGAAGCGGAAGCGGAATGATAAAACAGAGCTAAGAAATATAGATAAACATGAAGAACACAAAGGATTTTACGTGGAACCCTACTCCGTGAGGAGTGGGATGAACCCACGGGAGAAGCCCTCAACGGGACGGATATTCTATTGAACTTTCTCATCTGTTACAGGAGGCCTGGGGCTCCTTATATAGCCTCCACAGTGCCTCCAAGTCCCACCACTGGACGATGTGGGACAAAACTCAGTGGTGGGGTAAATGGATCTTGGAGGGATCCATTTACCCACCTATTACATAAGTGACGCATGCTCCAAATACTCTAACACTAATAATATGAGAACAAGTAACTCCGATAAAAAGAAGCGGGAACACATTCCACCTTGCAAGTCCAACTTACATCTCCCAATTCGGTCTTTAACACCCGGACCCACCAATCCTAAGGTGATGTTGACCCATCATTGATTGAACCAACCGTAAATAGGAATACAACTCGCTATGCGCAATCCAATATCGTCCCAATAATATGAGGACCCGATATTGGGGTCACTACGTATACGTCCTTACTCTTTCGAGAAGCGAAGAGCCCGATCCAATGGGATTGTATGCCGGAATTGTCACTTCAGACATGCGTCTCCTACATACAATATCTGGCGACGGAATCCTTCGCCGTGACGGGAGACCATGGATGTCACTTATGCGATCCTCCATATCATATTCAAATTCTAATTAATCATCATGAATCATATTCATTATAATTAATTCTTCCAAAGGAAATAACACCTCTATTCATAATAGAGTGTTTTAATTTTAATTGGATTCCAATTAATCTAATTATATTAAATTAGTGATCCAATTAATATCCAACAAATAATCTTTATTGTTACTTGAATTATGGTATTATCTCAAGTACATATTATTTCGAATTTTAATAATTAAAAAAATATACTGTGATCTCTCATGCATTATCGAGTCCCTACTCGTTGTCATGGCCAGTACCGACGGGAGTGGGACAGACCGCACACGGTGCAACATGCTACCCCAACGCTCCCCGACTAGACACCATATCCACCTCGAGAAAAGATAATGCCAAATTGATCATTGTGTACTTGAGATTATAATCGGTTCTTCAATCGAAATTATATCAAATATAATAATAATCAAAATGTTTTTGATTAACATTATAATGAGAATTGTTAAATAAATTCCGAATCCTATTCAAGCAACATGTTTGTTGTAAAGTAGATTGTGTAACCAATTGTGATCTAAATCATATCTAATCAATTATTGGTTAAGGTAATGCCATTTTAAGAAAATAATTATCATCAAATATTTCAAAATTATCCATAATTATTCCAGGAAATTAAATCATTTAATTTCACTAATAAATTAAATGACAATCACAAGGTTCTTGATTAGGAAAGTAATTTCCAGCAATGACCCTCACTAAAATTAGCATATTTCAATAAATTTAAATCCAAATTAAGCAAAGTAAGTTTGCAAAGTTTTCTTATTTGATTTACTACAGAACCTAAGTGATTTTCATGCATTTCAAGGTTTTTTAAACAGTAATTAACTCTTTAATTACGTTAAGATTCGCAGTCCCCGAAACAGTGGATACATGTTCAATAATTTGATCATAACTTGAGCAAACGAAATCGAAATCATGCAAACTCAGATCCTGTGGTTTCCTTATTTAATGGGAAACAAAAACTAATTATTATTTTCATTTTTAAACAATTTAAACAGGGAATAAAATAATCACTAAACAGAGATGCTAAAATGAAATGCGACAAAAACTTTCACAACCCTAACGAACCCAAGTTGTCCTGGGTTTATGGATCGTATCCGAAACCTTCAACCTAAGGCTCTGATACCACTTGAAGGATATGGGGAGGTCCTTAAGCGCATCATAGAAGCATGAGGATCGCATCATATGCGATCGGGAGCGACTAGTCGCACTAGTTGCTTGAGGCAGCAGAAATTAAAAAAAATCATGTGACGAAACCACAAGATCCAAGAACACTTCTCGGATCATTTCATATAAATCACAAACAAGTAATAGGATTACCTCTTAAAGCGTGGTTATGATCGAGTCTCTAAACGAAGAGACCTCCTGTCTCAAGTCCGATCCAACGGAGGAGATGCTTGCGAGCATGTTGATGAAATACATGCTTCTCGCAATCCATGTTGGATCTAAGCGGCTGATCTCCTGATCTCGACACACAAGATCCGACGTCTTCTTCACGAGCGAGGCGCACCGAAGGAGACAAAGACCCACGAGCAAATGATCGGGCAGCATAACGATGACGTTGCTACGATGGAGACTCTTTCTAGGGCATCCATGGTGGACAGCCATATGAGAGAGAGAGTGGGTGTGTAGAGAGAGAGAGAGACTTATGTTCTCATTAGCTTGTGAAGAGTAAGGGGTGCCCTTCTATTTATAATATTTTGGGATCCATGGATCTCAATCCATGTGAAACACAAATCCAATGGCTCACATTGATTTGTGTTTCTTTTAATGGCTAAGATTTGTATTGGTAAAAACCAACAACAATTAATTTAATTTGGATTAAATATATATTGATAAATCAATATAAATTAATTCCAAAATTAAATCAATCTCAATTAGAGAAATAGGAAGGAGGTAAGCCTCCTTCAATAAGGAGGGTAGACGGCCACCACATTCCTTATAGGAATTGTGGTCGTTCACTCTTCCTATATGGAAGGTGGATGTCTCTCTCCTATTACATGAGATTACATCATCTCATGATTCTCTCCAATATTTGCAACAACTTTTGTTGCAAATTATTTCACAAAAATAAATCCAATCTATTTTGTGAATATTGCAATCTTGCCATTAGAAATTTATGAATCGCATTCACAACCCAAAATAAAATGTATATTACATTTTCAATTAATTGTTCAATGTGAATCCAATTCACATCAACATTTAATTAACAAATGTAAATTACAAATAGATATCTCTTATATATTATAAATCACATTTATAATATATATGATTAATATGGATAGTGCTATCCACATTATTCAATATCCATGAGAATTAAATCACATTTAATCATCTTGGATCTATATTATCTTGTGTCCAAACAATATGAATCACATTCACATTATTTACATCTTTGATAATCAAATCACATTTAATTATCTAAGATAACTCTCTTTATAATATGAATCGAATTCATATTAATCATGATAATTAAATCACATTTAATTACCAATTTACTCAATGCTTGGATACATATATCAACTATGAAATTATCCTGAACTCTTTCAAGGATAATGCGCTTTCTCCGCAGATACTTGGAGATAAGGACAGGGAGATTGTATTGTTCTACGTATAGTGACTTGGATATTGAGATCACATCTCAAATTCAGATCTCGGGCCTCCCATAGATGCTTGATTAAATCAAGACCGCAAATTTAATCTTTCATTGCATCTGAATCACATTCTGATCAATGTCCAACATTTAGACTAAGATCAGATTACTTCTCTACTGAGAGGAGTCACTAAAATACAGACCTGTTTCATCACTCCCTAGGATGGAAGTGTCATGGTTATACAACCGTTTATGATCACGTCATCCTCATGTATTCCCAATACATGTACATCCTGCATACTGGAAGACCCAGATCTAACCTAAAGTATAAGATCAATTTTACACTTTCAAAGTTTTATCATTAAGTTTCTCATTTGACTATTGGGAGTTGGTATTGATCAGTTACTTTCCAAAAGCATATATCATACCCAGGTGTTGATCATATACTTTACAAAAGCATATATCAAACCTAAAAATTCAGTCAAGATTCCAAAGCGAGACGACCGTGCACGGAATTTGATTCTCCCCAATATCTTATGAGTGAGCTCATGTCTTCCGGTTCAGTAACCGAACCTGTATGACCCCCTTGAGAGATCGTATTACTCATATGCCCTTGTATGCACACCAGCGCGCTGGTGTATATACCTTGATTATGTCATAAACCTATTGGTGTGCCAAATGTACATACTCAGACATATAGTAACACATCTGTCTCCGGTCAGAGGATGCATGCCTATATCGTGACAACATACGTCATAGGACTTCGATTATCTCGACCTCGTTAAGTCAACTCTTTTACCTAACTAATCTGACACCTCCGAATCTCTATTCCCATGCAGAGGACCTGCATCAAGAGGTCGGTCAGATAACAACCTAAATGAGAAAGGATTGCCATCTCCTACTCAGGCTGGAGATCATCTCTCAACAATCATTTGACGGTGCTTGATAAGTCCTCAATCTAACTCTTTAGATATTCATCCAAGCACCAGCCTCTATGATACAATAACTGAATCAACAGTTGTATGATCATCAAGATGGCCATGGTACATAACCCTAATTGTACTAAGGAACTTATTATGCAAATTGGTTATTCTTTATTTCAGATCAGGGAACGATATTCGCAATAACATTTATTACATAATGGCTCGCCGTGGGCTCGCATGTCCAATAATATGCTAATTATATTCTTAAAGGTAGAGATTAGGTGCTCAATATGTCACCTATATCTCTCAAAATAGGGAAGTGTGGATTATTAAGTTTCAGACCCTAATGACTAGGGCTAGTTAACTCAAACTCTTAAAATCTCATAAACCAAGTGTTCTCAATTCCTCAAGCCTTGAGTGATAGTGATTATGTCAAGGATACACCAACTCAATGGTTAATGCTTTTTGTATTATTTTTTGTATTATTATTATTTTTGGTATCTTTAGAGAAAAAATGACTGACCTAAACTCACATGACTAGTTGCGTTTTGTTTTACTCAAGAAATCAAGGGTTTAATTATTTAAAAGTAAGTGAATGTCATCAAAATGTTTTAATAATTCACAACTCAAGCCAATAAATCAAGAGAATGTAAGTAAGAGAATAATATTACTATATATTTACATGTATAGAGTACATGATCGAACTCGCGTAGGCTACAATGAAAAAAAAGAGTTCTCTTTATGCAACTTCTTGGGTTTTAAGGAATTTTTGTCTTTTAATTTTTATGGAATTTTAATTTATATATTTTTTGTGCTTTTTTTATTTTGTAATTTTTATGATTTTTTAGATTTTTAAATGGTTCTATATTTTTAATGTTTAAAATAAACCAAAGAAAAAACAATATATGTAAAAGAAAGGAAAAAAGGTCTTTTTGAATTTTTAAAATAGGGTAAAAATATGCAGAACGTAAAGTAAAAATATTTTTGGGTTTTTGGCATTTTCTATATTGTTTTTCTGAATTTTTGACTATTTTATTTTTTTTTAGGATTTTTAAAACAATTTAAAACAGGAAAAACGCAAAACAAAAAAATATGAAGATGTTTTTGTGATTTTAAAATAATAAATAAAAGCAAAAATAAGCAAATTATATACAAAAATAGAGAATATTTTTCAAAGTTTTTAGAATGCATAGTTTTCAGAATGTATTTTATGATTTTTTTTGTAATTTCTGTGATTTTATAAATTTTTTTAGTGTTATTAATGTTTTTATGATTTTTTTTGCTTTTATAAGGAATATAGAGATGAAACTTATATAGAAATTAAAATGACTAAAAATAAACAACCTTTTTTTAGAATTTTTCAAACAATTTTGTATTTTTTATTTATTTAATACTATAAACAAGGAAAATGGTGGTATTTTTTATTTATTAAAAATATCAAACTAGATAAAATCTCAAAACAAAATTACTTATGATAATACTACTTAGTAGGAAATAAAAGTGATTTTGGGGTATTTTTTAATGCACTTAACATTTTATTAATCTTAATTACCAAACAAAATTAACTATATTTCAAAGGGATTAAAATGCAACAAATTTTACTTAAGGGGCTCAACGTATAACAGAATATAAATAGCAAGGGAAATACTTAATTTCACCAAAAGGGGATGTGCCAACGCACGTAAGCTACGATGGCACAAGACCCGATTGAATTAGTTTATTTAAAGGGACTAATCAATAACAAGAATATGCATGGTTTTTATTGTAAAATGACCATAAATCACATATGCAACATGTTTATACAGAATAATAGGACTAAACAGCAATTAAAATAAAGTAGAGGTAAAATAATGCAAATAAACCAAGCACTGTGGCACGACATGTATCCAAACAAGACTTGTTCACAAAATCAAATAAACGCAGGTGTTAGAGTGCAAAATGTTCACCCATCCACATGGAAGAAGGGAAGGTTGAGATCTAATCTAGCGTTAGCGATCAAAGATTGGAATTTGGGCGTTATTATGCGACTGATATTCGATCTTTAAGGACTCCTTCTTAATCGTACGACAAAGACGATGTCTATAAGAAAATGGAAGAATGAGCTCCTTGTCGAGCTTTGATCGGGTGTATATCGGTCGATCTCCGCCTAACTCGAAGCATGAAGGATGGAATGGTCTCCCATTGCTTCTCTCTATCGACCATGTGTGTTGATGAGGCACGATGGCGTTCGATCTCTATGTCCCAGTTGCTCTGAAGGTCTAAGTTGTCTCTAGGTAGCGATCCTTCGCTTCAAAATTGCTCAAAGGCCTTGTAGTGTGTTGCTATTGTTTGAAGTATAACTCTGGCCGAGTTATTAGGATCAAACAAAGTAGAAATATGAATATGGATGGGGACTCTGGCAAAGGTGATCGAAATAGGAGTTGAACTCCAAATCCTGTACGATCTGGAGGTGCACAGAGATGGGAGAAGATGAAGAAGAGTGGGGTGATAATGTAAGAGGGATTAGATGTGGCTAATGATGATCACATCACCTTCGATCAGGCAGATCGGAGGCAGATGAAAATGAGTGGATCTATGCTAAAACGGAAATCAAAATGCAGAATTAAATCCAAAAAATGAAAAGAGAATTACCTAAGCTACCTACATGTGGAATAAGAATGATTGTTCCTCGATCCACGGTGTTAGATGGAGAATCTTGTTCGTCCTTCGACGACGAATGGATCACACAATTACAAGCAAAATCAAGCTCTCCCGATCATAGAGGCTCAACACTGTCACTACCTCTCTCTCTGGAAATCGATGTGGGGCGTTAAAAGTGATGGAAAATAGATCAGGGACACCAGAGATCAGGAGGAGGGTATTTATAGAATAACAGAGCAGTGAAATTTGAAATAAGGACGCACACGGACATAGGCGAATTATTGAAAACAAGTGATCATGTGAGGTTACTCGATAAAAGGGCAACAAAATCCGTGAAGGGATCTGGTCGATTTGATGGCTGAATCAATTAGTAAAAAGAGGGGAAAATGGTCCGGCAAAGCCAATTATGTGGGCGACTAGAGGAAGAGGGGGTTGACCCAGGTCAACATACCCGGGTCTGCACAATGGAGACCCGACATAGTATCAGAAAAACTACATGACAAAATAGTAAAAAATGTAAATAAAATTAAAAATAAATTGATATATGAAGTTAAATAAATAGTGTAAATAAAAATATTAATAAATAAATGATTTCAAATTTAACTACTTTTAGTAAATTTAATAAATTAAATTAATTGGTTAAAATAAATAATCATCTTTATTCATAAATTATTTTTATAAATAGTCATATAATTTAATATTTTATTAATTTACATCATTTTGCAAGGATTTTAATGATAATTTTAATTTATTTTTCTAAAATAATTTATTAAGATAAATAAATAGGGGTGTTTATAATATATATACATAATATTACACGTACAATATACAATGAATTTATTTTGTATTTTGATTTTGTAATTTTTATTTGCATTTTATTTGGATAACATACAATATCTACAATTATTTTAAAATACAATATGAACAAATATGTACATGAAATACATGAAATAAACATATTCACACAATATACAATATAGACAGAATATACAATACACTCCAAAAAGCCACATTTTCCATCTTAACTCTGTTTTAATGAAATCACTTTCATTTAAAGCTAATTTTATTTAGAGGTCAATAAAAGTGAGTTTGATTTATTTTAAGTTTTTATGGAGAAGATATGGGTCTGACAAGTTTAGTTGTTTGACTTTTTTCAAAGTGTCACTATTTTAACAATATATAAAACTTCTTCTTGATATTATTTTTAATATTTATAACTAATTTTTATGTACAAGTTCTAAGAAGAAATATTTTTATTTGGAATGAATTGGGTGATAAATAAAATATAGTAAAGAATTATCTACAAAATAATTATGTATGTGTAATTATAAATAATGATGAATGGAATTGATTTTCTTTATTTTTTCTACAAGAGGCCTTATCTCCTCCTACTTTATTCCTTATTGATCAGGTCAAGTCTTGACCTTCTCTCAGGGTAAGATACAACTTGTATTTATTGCATATATACAGTCTTTATTTTCTTTTATTTATTTATTGGATTTTTTATCACTTGTGCCCCTCCGAGATATCGCAATTTCAATTATGCCCCAATCTTTTTGGTAATATCAGTTGTGCCCCTCACTTCTTTCTTCGTTATCACTTGTGCCCTTCCGTCAGATTGACCGTCAAAAAAATAAAATAATCATAGTATATTCAAACCATGGTGTTAGAAAAAAAAAAAAAACAAAATCAGAGGTGGAGGAGGAGCTCGAGGGAGGAGCTCGGGGCGGACAACAACGGAGGGAGGGGAGGGGGTGGGGCCAGGGGACACGGGGCGATGCAGGTAGGGAGGGACGGCCTAGGGGACACGTGTTGGACATGCGAGCCCACGGCGAGCCATTATGCAATAAATGTTATTGCAAATATCATTCCCTGATCTGAAATGAATAATAACTAATTTGCATAATAGGTCCCTTAGTACAATTAGGGTTATGTACCATGGTCATCTTAATGATCATACAACTGTTGATTCAATTATTGAATCAAAGAAGCTGGTACTTGGATGAACATCTAAAGAGTTAGATTGAGGGACTCATCAAGCACCGTCAAATGATTGTTGAGAGATGATATCCAACTTGAGTAGGAGATGGCAATCCTTTCTCATTTAGGCTGATATATGACCGACCACTTGATGCAGGTCCTCTACATGGGAATAGAGATTCGGAGGTGTCAGATTAGTTAGGTCAAAGAGTTGACTTGACGAGATCGAGATAACCAAAGTCCTATATCGTATGTTGTCATGATATAGGCACGCATCCTCTGACCGAAGACAGATGTGTTACTATATATCTAAGTATGTACATTTGGCAGACCAATAGGTTGATGACCTAATCAAGGTCTATACCGACGCGCTGGTGTGCATGCAAGGGCATATGAGTAATACGATCTCTCAAAGGGATCATACAGGTTCAGTTACTGAATCGAAAGACATGAGCTCACTCATGAGATATTGGGGAGAATCAAATTCCGTGCACGGTCGTCTCGCTTTGGAAGCTTGACTGAATTTGTAGGTTTGATATATACTTTTGGAAAGTATATGATCAAGACCTAGGTATGATATATGCTTTTGGAAAGTATATGATCGATACCAACTCCCAATGATCGAATGAGAAACTTAATGATAAAACTTTGAAGTAGATAGTGTAAAATTGATCATATACTTTAGGTTTATTCAGAGTCTTCCAGTACGCAGGATGTACATGTATTGGGAATACCTGAGGGTGATGTTATCATAAACGGTTGTATAACCATGACGCTTCCATTCCTAGGGAGTGATGAAACGGGTCTGGATTTTAGTGACTCCTCTCAGTAAAGAAGTAATCTGATCTTAGTCCAAATGTTGGACATTGATCTGAATGTGATTCAGATGCAATGAGAAGATTAGATTTGCGGTCTTGATTTAATCAAGCATCTATAAGAGGCCCGAGATCTGGATTTGAGATGTGATCTCAATATCCAAGTCACTATACGTGGAACAATACAATCGCCATGTCCTTATCTCCAAGTATTCGCGGAGAAACGCATTATCCTTGAAAGAGTTCAGGATAATTTCATTGTTGATAGTATATAACCGAGCATTGAGAAAATTGATAACTAAATGTGATTTAATTATCATGAATAATCTGAATTTGATTCATATTATAAATAGGGTTATCTAAGATAATTAAATGTGATTTAGTAATCAAAGATGTGAATAATGTAAATGTGATTCATATTATTTGGGCACATGAGAATGGAGATCCAAGATGATTAAATATGATTTAATTATCATGGATATTGAATAAGTTGGATATCACTATCCATATTAATCATATATATTATAAACGTGATTTATAATATATAAGAGAGAGCTATTTGTAATTTACATTTGTTAATTAAATGTTATTGTGAATTGGATTCACATTGGACAATTAATTGAAAATGTAATTTACTTTTTTATTTTGGGTTGTGAATGTGATTCACAATTTTCTAATGGCAAGATTTCAATATTCACAAAATAATTATGAATTATTTTTGTTGAATAATTTACAACAAGTATTGTTGTAAATCTTGGAGAGTTCCATGGAATAATGTAATCTCATGAGATATCATGAGATTACATGAGATTGCCACCAAGTCCCATATAATGGAAGGAGGCAATATTCATTCCATAATCTCCATGCTTGGTTGATTTAATTTGGGATTAAATCATATTGATTTATCAATATACATTTAATCCAAATTAAATTAATTGTTGTTGGTTGTTACCAACACAAATCTTAGCCATTAAAAGAAACACAAATCAATGAGAGCCATTGGATTTGTGTTGCCCATGGATTGAGATCCATGGATCCCAAACTATTATAAATAGAAGGGCACCCCTTGCTCTTCATATTCTAATGAGAACATAAGTCTCTCTCTCTCTACATGCCCACTCTCTCTCTCTCTCATATGGTCGTCCACCATGGATGCCCTAGAGAGAGTCTTCATCGCCGCATCATCATCGTTATGTTGCCCGATCGTTTGCTCGTGGATCTCCGTCTCTTTCGATGCACCTCGCTCTTGAAGAAGACGTCGGATCTCGTGTGTCAAGATCAGGAGATCCGCCGCTTGGATCATCAACATGGATTGCGTGAAGCACGTGTTTCATCAACACGCTCGCAAGCGTCTCCTCCGTCGGATCGGACTTGAGATAGGACGTCTCTTCATTTAGAGACTCGATAATCCTATTACTTATTTGTGGTTCAGACGAAACGATCCGAGAAGTGTTCTTGGATCATGTGGTTTCGTCACATGAAAATTTTTAAACTCCGCTGCACAGAACAACTAGTGCGACTAGTCATTCCTCGTCGTATTCGATACGACGCTCACGCTTCCGTGATGCATTTGAGGATTATCACATATTGATCAGATCTTAGAAAGATTAGCTGGAAAGGAATTTTTCTGCTTCTTAGATGAGTTCTCGGGCTACAACCAAGTAACTATTGCTTATGAGGACCAGGAGAAGACCACATTCACTTACCCCTTTGTACCTATGCTTTCAGGTGCATGCCCTTTGGGTTATGCAACACTCCTGCTACGTTTCAAAGGTGCGTGATTGTTGTATTCGCCGAGATGGTCGGTGAATTCCTGGAAGTCTTCATGGATAAATTCTCGATCCACGGTGATTCCTTCGGTTCCTGTCTTAGAAATTCAGACCGAGTCCTCAAACAATGTTGTGAGGTAAATCTGGTGCTCTCCTAGGAGAAAAGTCATTTCATGGTGACGGAGGGCATTGTGCTGGGGCATGTCATCTCCAAGAGAGGAATGGAGGTTGACCCTACCAAGGTGGACGTGATCAAATGACTCCAACCACCAACCAACGTCAAACAGTTGTAGTCATTCCTTGGGTATGTTGGATTTTACATGATATTCATAAAATATTTTTCAAAGATCGCCCGACTACTAACTGAGCTTTTAAGTAAAGACATGGATTTTATTGTCGATCACAAATGTCTTGATGTCTTTAAGCTACTTCAAGGGATGATTATGAATGCCCCGATCCTACAAGGACCAGATTGGTCTCTTCCTTTTGAGATCATGACGGATGCCTCAGATTTTGTTGTTGGGGTTGTGTTAGGACAGAGAAGGGATGATATTCCGTTTTCTATACACTATGCAAGCAAAGTGCTTGATCCTGCTCAACGTAACTATACAGTTACAGAAAAGGAGATGCTTGCGGTAATGTTTGCCTTGGATAAATTCAGATCTCATCTCAATGGATCCAAGGTTATTATGTTCACAGACCATACATCACTACGGTACCTCATGGAAAAGAAGGATTGAAGACGCGTCTTCTTAGGTAGATTTTACTTATCTAGGAGTTTGACTTGGACATCAGAGATAAACCTAGAAAGAAGAATGTAATGGTTGATCACCTCTCCCATCTCGAGATTCTTGATGCATCTGATACACCTATTCGAGACTCCTTCCCCGACGAGTCAGTTTTTGTTATCGACTCACTCCCATGGTACGCCAATGTGTGAAATATGTTGTCTCCAAGAAAATTCCAAGGATTGGCCCAAGAGCAGCATAGACCAACTCAAGTTGGATTTGAGGCACTACCATTGGAAAGATCCGATCCTTTTCTTTGAAGGAATGGATTGTGTCTGGAGGAGGTGTATTCCTCATGAGTAATACCAGAGTCTCCTTACTTTTTGTCATAGTCTAGAGGTAGGAGGACACCACTCCAGGAAGAGGACCGCATGGAAGGTATTGCAGATTGGTTTGTAATGGCCAACTCTGTTTCGCGATGCTCTCACCTTTGTGAAGTCTTTCCCAGTATGCCAGTGAATGGGAGGAATTGTTGGTTCCAAAGATGAGATGTTGATGCAGCCTATCATCATTTGTGATGTTTTTGATGCTCTGGGCATCGACTTTATGGGACCATTCCCGGTTAGCCATGGTTTCGAGTATATCCTTCTTGCGGTAGATTACATATCAAGGTGGGTGGATTCTATCCCGACCTGAGTCGCAGACAGCAGGACTATCTGTAAATTTATCAGAGATCATATCATTTCTAGGTTCGGGGTCCCCAAAGTATTGATATCCGATGGGGGTAGCCATTTTGTTAACAGAGATTTGAAGAAACTTACGAAAGATTACGGCATCGAGCACCGTGTCACTAGTCCTTAACACCCACAAACCAATGGCATAACAGAGGTGTCGAATAGGGAGATTAAGACCATATAGCAAAAGCTTGTCTGCCTAGATAGGAAGGACTAGTCTCAGATCTTGGACCAAGTCCTTTGGGCCTATAGAAAAGCTTACAAGACACCACTAGGAACCTTCCCATTCAGAATGGTATTTGGGAAGCCGTGTCATTTGCCTACAGAGTTAATGCACAAATCTGCATGTGCAATTTAGAAGGTCAATTGGAACACACACCTAAGGCAAAAACAGAGAGAGATGGATCTGAATGAACTTGTGGAAATCAGAAACCGAGCATACGACAACAGTTTGGTGTACAAGGACAAGGTAAAGCGCTGGCATGATAGATTTATCAGATGAAAGACCTTTGTTCCTGGACAGAAGGTATGATTGTTCAATGCGAGGCTGAAGGTTTTCTAAGAGAAGCTCAAATCCAAGTGGATGGGTCCGTTTATAGTCCGCGCTGTGCATGACAGTGGATGTGTAGAGATCTCAGATCTTACAGATGGAGCACAAGCATCCCTAGTGAATGGACATCTGCTGAACACTTTGTCGAACCAAATGAACAGTTACTCCATGTTGAGGAGATTATTTTCATGCGTGAGGCAGGTTCAGAAGACACACATAGAGCCATGCATGAAGCCTTGCAACATCGATCTCTAGCCATCAGCATCATCAAAAAGATTCAGATCATGATCTATTTGTATATTCTCTAGATCCCATCAGTTATCATATCCTTTCCAGTCCTATACTTAGGCTGACCTGACCCTAAGTATGGGGGGACCGATGCCCACCCTGTGTATACTCATCCATTTCCCCTCTTAACCTTGCCCGCACCATTTTTCATCTTCTTCTACACTTAGGCTGCCAGAGCCTAAGTATAGGGGAGTAGAGCGACTTCTATACTTTTTGTTATTTTAGCTCTCCTACGCTTTGCACGAGCTATGTCTTTTTCCTCACTTCTCGTGCTCTGAGGACAAAGCATATGCTAAGTGTAGGAGGACGTGTATATATTACATATACACTTTACCCATAGCTCGTACTTTCACGTATTTTTGTATATATTATGCAATAATTACGGGTTGGGTAAAAATTGAAAAAAAAACTTTTTGTAAAATACATGTATACTTGTATATAATGTATATTATATAACACTTGTATAATTTGTATATAAGCTTTGTAAACAGTACTTATGTAAAAATTTGTTGTAAAATAAGAGGTATACCAAAAAAATAACAAAAATGGGCTTCTTATTTATTCTTTCATATCATCCTTGCATTACAAAAAAAGGTGTCTTGCACTTCATTCATCTATATAGCATGTCATCGGCATATTTAGCATGTGCAAAGTGAAAAGTTAGTGGGTTTTGAATCAAGTTATGAATATAAGTTGAGGATGGATTTGATTTGACCTTAATCTACCTAATTTCATAAGACCTTATAGGAACTGGAGTTAAGATTTTTCAGGTCAAGTGACTTAATTCTTTGAGTCCGCAAGTCTGTGTTCACATGTCATCTTGATTGGTCTAAGTAGAATATGTCATACATACGTACGATTCTTTTAGACAGTGACCTAACTTGGATAAGCACCATGTAAGTAGCTCTTCATTGATGAAGTGGTGAGGAGGTAGAATCGTTTGGCTTGGAGTAGCACATGGGTGGAAAGATCCGTCCTCCTCTAGGGAGGGTAGTGCATCTCAACCTAGTCAAATGGCCTCGACGTCTAATAACGGGATGCTGTGGGTTGCAATAATGCTTCAAAAGAGGGATAGTCTACTGGCTCAAGAAGAAAAACTCCTGATGTACATGTTGCACCTTGTATATAGTTAAATAAAAAAGGGAAAAAAAGAAAAAAAAGAGAACCCCCAAAAAGTGGACATGCCTGATTGAAAATAAAATGCTTGATGGAGTGTATATTTGCAAGGCATATGCTTCAAAGTCTCATACCAAGGAAGCCTGCAGCTGGAGACTTGGCTACACTGGTCAAGCTCCACAGATATGTGACTACACTGGTCACAATCCATTCTCTTCTCTACCCCCTCTTCTTGAGCTGGTTGTACTTGAACTTAGAAGGGTAATACCCCGCTCCTCGAGGAAAGAGTTGCTAGACTGGGGAATTAGATTTATCTTGTTAGAGGAGGCTGGTTATTTGCCATTTCTGATGTGGAGAGCTATATTTCACTTACACGGTACAAGTAAGATTCATTATCATCAGAATTTGCGTATGTGGATCTGTTCCGACTTGACTATTGAGGCAATTTGAATAAGAGACTTGTGGAACTTAAAGGCTATTAGGTCTTAAATTCAATTCCCAATAAGGTTCTGCCACACTATTAATCCAAAGGTTGAGTCAAGCTCCATTTTCACCTTTTGTTCATGACCAAGGTATGGAACCCAAAATCATTTCACTTTTGCATTTCATTTTAGTTGCTCTGGGACGAGCAAGGTTTAAGTATAGGGGGTTGATGAATATGTGACTCATCATTCTTAAAGTCGAAAATAGAGCATCATTCCTGAGTAGTTAGATGCATATTTCCATCTATTATGCATTATCTACATTCATGCATTTAGAATTAATATGTGCATTTTAGCATTCATATTTGCATTAAATAAGGAACCAAGTTCACTTGTACATATTCACCTATATATTAGTCAGATTCACATATGTGTATCTATTTTATACTAACTCCAAATACAATAAAATCAACTCTATAGTGTACATATTACTTGTAAAATTGACCAATAAAATCCAAAACCTATTTTGAGATGAAAGACTTTAAACTGCATATATCTCTCATACAGTATCCGATTTAGGTCTACTCATTTTTAAAGTAATATGCATTCAAAGACCTTCAAAACAAGACCAATTCTCGTAAAAATCGGAGTTTGTATGTGAAACTTGTGTTTTGGGCCCTTATTGTATATTGTACATAATGACCAAACTACCCCTATATTTTCTCTTTGCATTTTCTAAATTATTAAAAATCCAAAAATATTACTTTCATATTTTTTCTAATTTTATTTTGATTTTTCTCTTATTTAAAAATGATAAAAAAACTGCAAAAGATAAAAATGTGGTATCTTATACCTATAAGATACCACTCAAAAATACTTTTTGTACATATAACTTCTTTTGATTTTTTGTTCTTCACGAAAGTTGTAGATCTCGTCGAGACGAGCAACTTTTGTGTTGACCACTTAATGATTTGATCCTTTTTTTATTTCTTTTTAGTTTTTATTTACATTTAATTTTTGAATTTTTTGGGAGTGACATGTGGCAGATCCTGGAGCCGCCACGTGTCACCCCCGCTTTTCTTTCAATTATTTATTTTTAAATATCTATTTTAATTAATTTTTATTTCTATTTTTTTATTAATCATTTAGTTTACATTATTTATTTATCTTAATTATTTTAATAATAATATTATTATTTTAAATCCCCACCATGTGGTTGCCCCTACGCGCGCCACGTGGCACCACCACTTGACCCTCCCTTCCCTCCATCTTCTCCTTCTCTTTCTTTCTCTCTCTCTCTCTCTCACTATTCCACGCACACACCCCTCTCACCTCTCTTTCCCACTCTCTCCTCTCATATTTCTCTCTCATGATCCCCATACAAAAAGCCAAAATACATGCACGTAACCACTCCCCATTTCTCTCTCTCTCTTCCATCCCACTTCATGCACGTTCTCCTCTCCATGCATGCACCACGTGGCCCAGTACTGCAACCACCCCATCACAAGACTCGGCCCTCATCGACTTGCTCCTCCCTCTATCTCTCACATTTCCATATACAACCATCCGTTCCAAGCCCGACACCCTTCTCTCTCCCTCTCCACGCCTCTCCCCATCTCGTGCACCCCTCTTTCTCTTCTCGCCCAATTGCCTCCCGTACGACCCGCACCCCACAATCTCCTCTCCCTCATGACTAACCTCCTTTAAAAGTTGACAACGACCCCTGATTCATCCCCATCCTTAATTCTTATGAGAGAAGATAGAGAGCTCGCGAAGCATCGTCAGTGACAGTGACGGGCATTGGATCGATCGACGACCCCCATTTCTCTGACGAGATTCAAGGGAAAAGTCTCCTCGTTGCAGTAGTTACCTTGACAGCTGCGAGAGCTCGCCTTTGCCGAGGCGTGTGTGTGCCATGACCTGGAAGCTCTAAGCTTCCACTCCACAGGCACTGATTTAGCCGAAAATCGATGGTCTTAAGTTCAACACAAAGTGTGAACTCAGTCGGTGTGGTGACCACACTAAATTCAGACTAAAGTCAACAATTAACCCACACTAAAGATCAACAAATTAGAAATAATGTGGAGCTAAAATTTATTTTTAACTCTGCACAAATGGTGTATAGTGTCAAGTATGCAGAGAGTTCGAACACAAGGAGCAAACAAGGTAGTTCAAGCAAAAATGCTCAAGTGTGTGTGTGATGTGTGGAGTGTCTACACTAAGCAAGCGAAGAAAGGAAATTTTTGTGGGTTTTTAATTTTTAATTTTTTATTTTATTTTATTTTAATTTTTAATTTTTGTATTTTGATTTTTAATTTTCTGATTTTTATAATTTATATTTTATATTTTTTTTATTTTTTTTATTCTTTTTCAATATTGGAAAGTAGAGGCAATATAAGAAAAGGCAAGGTAAAATATTTATAAAAATGCACAAAAATACTCAAAAATTCAGAAATAAAATGTTTTTAGTACTTTTAAGGTTTTTTACTGTTTTTGTGATTTTTAGGGATTTTTTAAGGTGTTTTTGGTATTTTTAATTACTGAAATAAAGGAAAATAGTGGAAATAATGCTGGCTGAGGGTAAAATGAGATTTAAAAATACCAGCCAGTAGCTAAAAATTTTCACACTATTTTTCAAATAAAAAGAACAAAATAAAGAACAAACAGAAGTTCAATTTGCTATTTTGGATTTTTCTACTATTTTATATATTTTTTTGAAGTTTTTGAGTGTTTTTGAATTTTTAGTGTTTTTCTATTGAGATTTTTAGTGATTTTTGGATTGACACTAAAATAGAATAAAATAGACACTAGGTAATTTTTGGAATTTTTAGAGGTGTTTTAATATTTTTTTGGTATTTTCTAAATTAGACAGTGCACAAAAAGGGTGTTTTTGATTTTTAATAAATATAAAAATAAAGTAAAATCAAAAACTAAATAGATGATGTCACAGTACACGTGTCCAGATACTTAAGTCTATTTTTGTGAAATTTTTGGAGTTAAAGTGATAGGCTAAATAATTAGAGCAAACATCCAAACATTAAACAGTCCAGGCAGGGGTATATGTGCAATATCTAAAACATCCAGGGGCATACATGCAATTTTCCACAAAAATATACACTGTATATTCAATTTTTAGCACCAAATGCAATTACAAAAGTCGCCTGGGCCTCTTAGCAATTTCCCACCAGGGCGCGTGACTTGCACGCGCCTGGCGAGGACTAAACTGTAATATTACGAAACCCTGGGGGCCTACTTGCAAAATAACCAAAAAGTTACACGTGCTGTGATATTTTTAGGACTAAAACAAAATACACAAACGTCCGAGGGTGTCCTTGCAAATGCCCACCCCCTCACGTGAACTGGTCACGTGAGGTGACGTGGCGAGGGACCTAGACGCAAATGCTAAAAGCCGAAGGGTCTTTTGGCAAATATTATAATAAAATTACACTACAGACAAAAGTTTAAAGATTAAACTCTAAATACAAAAGGGTCGAGGGTGAAGTTGCAAATACCCTCGGCGCGCCGATCGAACGGCTATGGGTCTTCACTTAAACACGTGTCGTCGATCGGACGGCGATGGCGCTTCGTGGATGCACGGCGGAGATTAGAACGCTCGAAGACGATCTGACGGCTGAGGCGTGGTGCAATCCAACGGCTACTGCTTGATCTGGGCGCTCCACCTCGATCCGACGGTGGCGAAGCCCGGAGCAAGAACAGGGACGAACTCCGGCGAGTCGAGGTTCGCCGAGGTCAAGCTCCGTCTCCGGCGAGCGGTTTGGCTTCAAAAAGCGAGCTGGAGCTTCCTGGGGTCGTCCTCTATCTCCTGGGGGCACCAAAAGTGCACGGCGTTGGCCGTGCCGCTCGCAGGTGGTCAGCGGAGCTGGAGAGCTCGACTGAGCTCCGGCGAGCTTCAAAAACGCGCCCAGGCGCGAGTCAACGTGCTTTGACCCTGCAAAAAGTGTTAGAGAGCCCAGGGCAAAGTGCCTGGACCTGGGGTGGACCTAATCTATGCGCGAGGGGAAGTGGACGTCGGTGGCCGGAGGTGCGCTCCGGCGATGATGCTTGGAGTGGCGAAATACGCGATGGAACTTAGAATTTTTTTGGGGTTTTGGAAGCTTAAGCTAACAGGAACTAAATGCAAGAAAGAAATAAGCGGGGGGATGCCCTCGATGGCCGGAGCCAGAGGAGAAGGGTACCTCGACGCCGGCTGTTGGCGGAGGTGGTGGAGGCTCCCTCGACTTCGCGTGCCTTGGCTGAAGGGCTGGCGATGGAGCTGTCACCTCCACGGAGCTCAGGAGCACGATGGTGGCGCTGAAGGGTGGACCAAGGGGACTCGAAAATCAAAAGGAAAGAAGGGGGTCGGTTTTAAGTGGTTTGACCCTGAGCTGCAGGGGTCCAAAGATCAAGGCATATCTTGCAAATCTTGGGTCCGGCGACCAAGATTAAGCATGGGCGAGCTAGAGGGAGGATCGAGGAATAATGTTGCAGAAGGTTGCAACACAAAAAGATGAAAGTCTTGGCCTCGAAAAAATTCATGAATTGGGTCAAAACCGAGGTTGTCAGGAGCCACAGGGGGGTAGGTCAGACTGTTGACCTAGGTCAACAGTCCTGGCCTCCTGGTTGGTCCACGTGGACCAACCAGGAAAAACCCTGGAAAAATATTTTAATAATTCTATTTAAAAATACTAAATAGCTGATTAGATAAAAGTTATAAAATAAAAAATGTTTAGAATTTTATGTGGTATTTTATTTTGATTTTTAATTATTTTTAGGAGTTATATTTTTACAAGTTACCTTTTTAACCCTATATAGGTATAATACCTATGTATTTTAAATTTTTTATTTTTATTTAGGTATTTTATTTTTATTATTTTTATTTATGATTTTATAAAATTATAAACTACTTTTATGTATACAAATATATTTTTATTTTATTTTTCTGATATGTTTTATATATTTAATAAAATACAAGTATGTTTTGTATAGGTATATATATATAGGTAATGTACCAATATGTTGAATATATACAATTATTTTTATTTGTATTTTATTTATGTTTTTATTCTGATTTTAATGCACATAATTATTATAAGTATTATTTACAACATTATAAAAATATAAAATTATAAAAATAATAAATAAATAAATAATAAATTGAATATTTTAATATGTACAAGTATACAATAGGGGTCCAAAACTCAACTTTCAAACCGTAGCTCCGCCAAATGCGAAACCACTGCCATTGGGTAGATTATTTTATTCTATATACAATTGAAGGTGAGTACACTGCATTTGGAGTTGTCAGTTGTGAGATACGGGTCTGGGAAGTTGGGATTCTGGATTTTTATTCAGACCATAACTTTTTATCTGTACATTATTTTTTTGTGAAATCAATTTTGTATTTTTCTTTATTATATTATCTACAACTTTCATGTACAAAGTTTCTTTATTTGATGTATAAAAAGTGGAACCAAAAATAGGTCCCAAAATGAATAAAGAATGAATAAAAAAATAGGTATTTTCTCTGTGTTTTTGACCTTATCTCCCCCTACTTTATTCCTTGTCGACCTATTCATCAAGATGCCTAGGTCTCGAGGGTTTTGAGTCATAAAATATTTACAATATTTTATTCTTTTTCTTTTCTTTATTTATTCTATAATTTTGGCCTTAATTACAGTAATTTACACACTGTTTAGATGCACATGCATGAATGCTAAGATGATGATTTTAATGTTATTTACAGGCATTTGCTAGGGTTTTTGGTGCCAAAATGATAGAATAAAGATGATGAAATGTGGATTCATCATCCCCCTATACTTTACCTTTGCTAGTCCCTAGCAAACACTTATGCAATAAGTGCAAAAAGAAAAACAAAGAAAAGAAAAAGAAGAAGGTGGATTAAGTGTAATTATCAAACTTGTCTTCACAAAATCAAAGTTTGGAGCTTAAGTAGGACCTTTGGAATTTTAGTGCGGGAGGAACCTTAGTGAGAACCGTGTTTGAAATCCAACAGCCCTTGAGAATCCCAAAACTCTGTCCAAGTCTCCGCAATAGCCAGTTCAGAAATACTTCAACCCATACGCAAACTCTTACGACTATGAATCTGACTTGTACAGTGTAAGTGATGGTGGCTCTCCCCAACTAGAATGACAAAGAAACTGACTTCTCCAGTACGACAACCCAATGATTCCCCAATCCAGCAACTCCATCCTCGAGGAGCGGGGTATTCCCTTCTAAGTTCAAGTGGCAACCAGCTCAAGAGGAGGGGGTGAAGAGAAGAATGGACGGTAGTGATTTAGACAAAAATAGGTGGTCTTAAGTTCAACACAAAGCGTGAACTTAGTCGGTGTGGTGACCACACTAAATTCGGACTAAAGTCAACAATTAATCCACACTAAGATCAATAATTAGAAAGAAATGTGGAGTTAAAATTTATTTTTAACTCTGCACAAATGGTGTATAGTGTCAAGTATGCAGAGAGTTCGATCACAGGGAGCAAACAGTGTAGCTCAAGCAAATGTATGCAAGTGTGTGAGTGTGTGAAGTGTCTACACTAAGCAAGCAAGCAACTACAATTTTTGTGGGTTTTTAATTTTTAATTTTTTTTTATTTAATTTTTAATTTTATATTTTGATTTTTGATTTTCTGATTTTTATATTTTATATTTTATATTTTTTTTATTTTCTTTTTCACTATTGGAGAATAAAGACAATATAATAAAAGGCAAGCAAAAATATTTATAAAAATGCACAAAAAAACTAAAAAAATTCAGAAATAAAATGTTTTTGGTATTTTTATAATTTTTTACTGTTTTTGTGATTTTTGGGGATTTTTTAAGGTGTTTTTGATATTTTTAAAAGCTGAAATAAGAGAAAACAGTGGAAATAATGCTGGCTGTGACAAAAATAGGAATTAAAAATAGCAAATAGTAGCTCAAAATTTTCTCACTATTTTTCCAATAAAAAGGATAAAACAAGGAACAAACAGGAACTGAGTTTTTGATTTTTGAAGTTTTCTACAATTTTATATATTTTTTTTGAAGTTTTTGAGTATTCTTAAGTTTTTAGTGTTTTTCTTTTGAGATTTTTAATGATTTTTGGACTGACACTAAAAGAGGATAAAATAGACACTAGGTGATTTTTTTGGAATTTTTGGAGGTGATTTAATATTTTTTTGGTATTTTCTAAGATAGACAGTGCACAAAATAGATGTTTTTGATTTTTAATAAATAAGAAAATAAAATAAAATCAAGAACTAAATAGCTGGCGTTAAAGTATAGGTGCACAGGAGCTTAAATCTCTTTTTGTGGAATTTTTGGAGTTAAAATGATATTTCAAATAAATACAACCAGCATCCAATTAATAATCAGGCCTGGCAGGGGCATATGTGCAATATCCAAAACATCCAGGGGTACGCATGCAATTTTCCACAAAAATATACACTTTATATTCAATTTTTGGCACCAAAAGACAATTACAAAACCCGCCTGGGCCTAATCGAAATTTTCCCACCAGGGCGCGTGACTTGCACGCGCCTGGGAAGGACTGGAATGCAATATCTCAAAACTTTAGGGGTCGACGTGCAAAATACCCAAAAATATTACACTTCATACGAAAGTTTTGGTACTAAACTGAAATACACAAAAATCCGAGGGGTCCTCTGCAAAATGCCCACACCTCACGTGAACTGGTCACGTGAGGTGACGTGGCGGAGGACCTAAGTGCAAATAAATAAAGCCTAGGGGTCTTTTTGCAAATATTACAAAATATTTAAACTACAGATAAAAGTTTAAAGACTAAAAAGTAAATACAAAAGGCGCGAGGGGTAGGGTGCAAAATACCCTCGACGCGACGCTCCGATGATGACACGTGGCTCGAATCCAACGGCTGGGCGACGAGGCGTGATCCAGCGGCTGGGAGCGGTCCACTTATCCACGTGGCGCACGATGAGCGGCCGATGACGGTTCGTGGATGCACGGCGGAGATTAGAACGCTCGAAGACGATCTGACGGCTGAGGCGTGGTGCGATCCAACGGCTACGGCTTGATCTGGAGCTGCGGCTCGATCGGACGGCGGGGAAGCGAGGAGGGAGAACAGGGAAGAAGGCCGGCGAAGGCGAACTTCCCCGGCTCCGATCTCGCTTCTCCGGCGGTGAATGGGCTCCAAAATGGAGCTGCAGGCTCCTGGGGTCGTCCTCTATCGGCTGGTGGCGGCAAAAAGCCTCGGCGGCGGCCGAGGTGCTCAGGTGAAGGTGGCGGAGCTGGGAGGTCCAGCCACGCTCCGGCGAGCGTCAAAACTCGCCTCCAGGCGTCGTTGCTCGTTCTTTGACCTGCAAAAATAGTCAAAGGGTCCAGGGCAAACTACCTGGACCCTTGGATGGTCGCGAGGGGGTGCGAATCGACCGGTGCATGCACGGCCGGAGTTGCGCTCCAGCCAAGGTGCTCGATTGGGCGATATGGATGATGAAACTTTGATTTTTTGGGGGTTTTTGAAGCTTAAGCTAACAGGAATTAAATGCACTAAAGAAATAAGTGGGGTGGTGCCCTCGATGGCCGGAACCAGAGGATGAAGGATACCTCGACGCCGGCGGTTGGCGGAGGTGCTGGAGTCGTCCTCGACCTCGTTCGCCCTAGCTGAGAAGCTCGCGGCGGAGCTGTCACCTCCGGCAAGGCTCAGAGCACTGGAGAGGCGGAGAGGGGTGGACCAAGGGGACTCAAAATCAAATCGAAAAGTAGGGGGCCATTATATGTGGTTTGACCCATGACCAAGGTGCTCCAAAGATCGAGCTAGATCTAGTGAATCGATGGCTCTGTCCCCAAAAAAACGTAAGGGCGTGATAGACCACTAATCGAGGGACAAAAGTCATGGAGGGCTCGATCTAAAAAAATGCAAGATGGAGGCTAGAAAAATCGACAAAGAGTGGGTCAAACCGAGGTCTGACAGCGGCTACAGGGGTAGGTCAGACTGTTGACCGAGGTCAACAGTCCTGGCCTCCTGGTTGGTCCACGTGGACCAACCAGGAAAAACCCTGGAAAAATATATTAATAAATCAATTTAAAATATTAAATGGCCGAATTAAATAAAAGTTATAAAATAAAAAATGTTCAAAATATTATGTAGTATTTAATTCTGATTTTTATTTATTTTTATGACTTATATTTTTACAAGTTACATTTTTAGCCCTATATAGGTATAATACCTATGTATTTTAATATTTTATTTTATTTTATGTATTTTTAATCTTATTATTTTTATTTATGATTTTGTAAAATTATAACATACTTTTATATACATAAGTATGTTTTTATTTTATTTTTCTGAGTTGTTTTGTGCATTTAATAAAATACAAGTGTATTGTATATAGGTATAAGTATATGCAGTATACCTATGTATCCTTGATACAAGTATTTTTATTTTTATTTTTCTTTGCATTTTATTTCAATTTTAATGCACATATACAGTATAAGTAATATTTACAAAATTATAAAAATATAAAAATGAATAAATAATGAATAAAGAATAAATTGAATATTTTATTCAGTATAGCTATACAAGAGGGGTCCAAAACTCAACTTTCAAACCGTAGCTCCGCCAAATGCGAAACCACCGCCATTGGATAGATTATTTTATTCTATATACAATTAAAGGTGAGTTTGATGCATTTGGAGTTGTCGTTTGTGAGATACGGGTCTGGGAAGTTGGGATTTTGGATTCTTATTCAGACCAGAACTTTTTGTCTGTACATTCTTTTTCTGTGAAATAAATTTTGTCTTTTTCTTTATGAAATTATCTACAACTTTCATGTACAAAGTTTCTTTATTTGATGTACAAAAAGTGGAACCAAAAATAGGTCCCAAAATGAATAAAGAATGAATAACAAGTGTAGGTATTTTGACTGTGTTTTTGGCCTTATCTCCCCCTACTTTATTCCTTGTCGACCTATTCATCAAGATGCCTAGGTCTCGGGGGTTTTGGGTCATAAAATATTTACAATATTTTATTCTTTTTCTTTTCTTTATTTATTCTATAATTTTGGCCTTAATTACAGTAATTTACACACTATTTAGATGCACATGCATGAATGCTAAGATGCTTGATTTAAGGCTATTTACAGGCATTTGCTAGGGCTTTTGGTGCCAAAATGATAGAATAAAGATGATGAAATGTGGATTCATCAGGTAGCCAGTGTAACTACCTATCCTTGGATGCAAGACCAGTGTAGTCAAGTCATCCTGCTGCAGGCTCACATGATATGACTTTGGAACTCAAGCTTGCTTATTGACTTTGTACATACTTGCAGGCTTTTTATTTTTGTACATGCCTGACATTTTTCTCTTTTTTTTTTGAATACTATATACAGCAGCATTTACATAAGGAGTTTTTCCTCTTGAGCCAGTAGACTATCCCTCTTTTGAAGCTTTATCGCAACCCACAGCCTCTTGTCTTTAGACTTCCTAATCACTGGACGGGTTGGGGTGCACTTCCCTCCCTAGAGGAGGACAAGTGTTTCCACTTGTGTGCGTCTCATACCGGCAAATCCAATCCCCTCACCACTCCAACTGAGTTGAGCCATGTGAAAGGTGCAGGTGTCCAAGTTAGGTCATTATCAACAAGAATCGTGCGTGTGCTCCGAAATATTCTACTTAGGCAGTCAAGAATCCATTGAACCAAGTCCTGTGATCCTCAAAGAATTAAGTCAACTAGACCTGAAGTACCTCAAATCCAGTTCCTATAAGGTTCCTGTTATTAGGTAGATTTGAAGGTCCAATCAAGCTCCAATCTTCGGATTTTACTTAGACTTGTTCAACTATCAAACTCAATCCGAAAAATGCTCATGCTATGCAATGTGATGCGGAAAATATTTTTGTGATGCAATTTTCAAAGATTTTGAACTTTTTATGGATTTTTGAAAAGATGATGATGATGATGCATATGCATTTTTTGTATTTTTCAAAAAGATTTTTCAAATGTTTTTGGATTTTTAGTTTTGCAAATGTTTTTGGGAATTTTTGAAAACAAAAAGTTTTGGCTAAAAACTAGGTGAAAATATGTACACGGGAGTGCTTCTTTATATATACAAGAAGTGGATTCTAAGAATTTACAAGGGTAAGTGGTCAATTTTATACATGTATACATAAGATGGATTTTGATGTGATGTGTATATTCCTCAAACTTATTTGAAAATGATTTTCACACAATTTTTGAAAACTATAGTCCAAAATAGTTTTTACAAACATTTTACACACATTTTGAAAATCATTTTGCAAAGGCTTTCAAAACAGTATATATAGGTTTTTCAAATATTTTTGCAACCATTTTTCAAACCATTTGCAAATCATTTTTCAAACATTTTATTTCACACAAAGAAAAGAAGTTTTACAAAACACACATTTTTACAAAGGTTGAAAACATGAAACAAAATATTTTCAAAATAGTTTTCAATAGATGTTCACAAAGGTTTTCAAACTATTTTTCAAACATTTTGCAAAAAACATTTTCACCTGATTTATTAATCAGTAAATACAAAAAGAATTTGAGGAATAACCACATCTTTTTATTAAGAATTTTTAATGAATTTTAAAGAATTATTAGCCATATGTATTAAGAAAATACGAAAGTACGAGTTATGGCTAAAGTATATACGTAGTATATACGACCCCCCTATACTTAGCTTGAGCTATGTCCTCATAGATCGGAGAGAAAAGAGAAGACATAACTCGTACTAAGTATAGACAAGTCTAAAGAATAAACGAATGAATTAATGACTGAGAAGTTGACCGTCCCCCCTATACTTAGGATCAAATAATCCTAAGTATAGCAGACTGTACACAACGCAGGGAGGGTCAAGGGTGGGAATGAACAGATCGTACTCAGGTTGTCTCCCCCTATACTTAGGGTAAGATATCCCTAAGTATAGACAAGAAGAGGAGACAATGGAGAGGATCGAAAAGAATAGAAAAACTCGGGGTGCCAACCCCCCTATACTTAGGACAAAGTACGTCCTAAGTATGGAAAGCTGTCTACAAGGGCGGCACCTTTTTGATAGATACAGAAAATAGAAAAGGAAAAGAAGAAAAGAAGAAAATAAGAAAATAGACAACAGAGTGATATGAACAAATGGATTTGTACAGCGGAAGATGGAATTGATCACCATGTATGAGATGCAGATGATGCGAGTCAAAAGACACATCTCATACCAGAAGAATGGGGGCAACGTCAATGGTCGGCGGATCATGATCAAGATATAGCTTCAAGCGTTGACCATTGACGCGGAAGGTAGAGGAAGATGACGGTTCGGATATGTCGATGCTGCCATTGTCATGTACCTTCCTGACCACATACGGTCCTTTCCACTTGCTCTGCAACTTCCCTGGAAATAATTTCAGCCTGGAATCAAACAACTATATTTTCTGATTTGGCTCAAACTGTTTATGGCTGATATGTGAATCATGCCATGTCTTCACTTTCTCTTTGTACTGTAGGCTGTTGGAAAAGGCTGTCTCTCTCAATTCTTCCAGGGCTGCCAATTCTGCTCTTCTCTGGTCTCCTATACTCTCGGGATCTAGAAGCAATTCTGTAACTGCCCAAAAAGATTTGTGCTTGATTTCCACTGGCAAATGGCACGGCTTGCCATAGACGAGACGAAAGGGAGATGTCTCCAATGGATTCTTGAAAGAAGTCCGGTAAGCCCATAAGACCGAGTCCAAAAGTTGTGACCAATCCTTTCGGTCTGGGCGGACAACTTTCTGCAAGATAGTCTTTATCTCCCTGTTCGATACTTCGGCAAGACCATTAGTCTGAGGGTGATAAGGAGTGGCAACCCGATGGTCAATGCCGAACTCGTCTGCAAGGGCCCTGACTTTGTCATTGATGAAGTGAGACCCCCCGTCTGAAATCAAGACTCTAGGTACCCGAACCGTGAAATGATATTTTTCCTCAAAAATTTGCAAACGGTTTTAGCATCTGCGGCTCGGGCGGGGATGGCCTCAACCCATCGGCTGACATAATCTACAGCGAGCAAAATATGCTCGAATCCCTGACTCTTAGGAAATGGGCCCATGAAATCAATCCCCCATGCATCAAAAACCTCACAGAAGTGAATGGGTTGCATGGGCATCATGTCTCTCTGTCCGCAGGTTCCCATTTTCTGACAGTCAGTACATCTCTTCACGAACTCATCAGAATTCTTGAAGAGAGTAGGCCACCATAGGCCGGATTGAAGCACCTTCTGTGCTGTCCTTTTTCTAGAATGATGTCCTCCTGCCTCAAGCTTGTGGCAGTATGTGAGGACGCTATGCTGCTCTTCTTGAGGAATGCACCTCCTCCAGATACTATCCCCTCCTTCATGATAAAGGACGGGATCCTCCCAATGGTAAAACTTGGCCTTAGCTAGGAAGGTCTCAAGTTTCTGCCTGGGCCAACCCTGAGGGACTGTCTTGGCAACAAGATAGTTTACAAAGTCAGCATACCATGGGAGTGAGGTGACAACCAAGATCGCCTCATCTGGAAATGTTTCTGTGATAGGTGCGCTGGGCTCAGATTCCTCAAGATTCTCCAATCTGGAGAGATGATCTGCCACCACATTCTTGACTCCAGGCTTGTCCTTAATTTCAATATCAAATTCCTGGAGTAGAAGGATCCATCTGGTGAGACGTGCTTTGGCATCCTTCTTAGCCATTAAGTACCGGATGGCGGTATGATCAGTATAAATGGTCACTCTAGATCCGAGAATATATGATCGATACTTATCAAGAGCGAAGACTACGGCCAGCATCTCTTTCTCAGTCACAGTGTAATTTCGCTGAGCGGCATCCAAAGTCCGGCTGGCGTAGTGAATGGCAAAGGGTAAACCGTCCCTCCTCTGTCCAAGCACAGCCCCAACGGCAAAATCTGAAGCATCCGTCATGATCTCGAATGGGAGAGACCAATCGGGTGGCTGAAGGACAGGAGCTGAGACAACCATATTCTTGAGAGTCTCAAATGATTCAAAACACTTATCATTAACAATAAACTCGGTGTCTTTGGTGAGCAAGTCAGTGAGCGGTCGGGCAATTCGACTGAAGTCCTGAATGAACCGTCGGTAGAAACCGACATGCCCCAGAAAAGACCGTAACTGACGCAAGTTGGACGGCGGATTGAGTTTTCTGATGATATCCACCTTAGCCGGATCAACCTCCATGCCTCTGTTGGAGACGATATGACCAAGGACCGTCCCTTGAGTCATCATGAAATGACTCTTCTCCCAGGATAAGACAAGATTGACCTCAATGTAGCGCTTCAGCACACGGTCTAGGCAGTCAAGACAAGCGTCGAACCCGTCGCCATAGACCGAGAAGTCATCCATGAAGACCTCTAAACAGTCACCCACCATGTCCGAGAAGATGGACAACATGCACCTTTGGAATGTCGCCGGAGCGTTACATAGACCAAAGGGCATCCGTCTGAAAGCATACGTCCCAAACGGACAGGTGAATGTCGTTTTCTCCTGGTCTTCGGGCGCAATGGCCACTTGATTATATCCAGAGTACCCATCAAGAAAGCAGTAATGACTCTTCCCGGCTAACCGCTCGATAATCTGATCAATGAAGGGAAGCGGGAAGTGATCCTTCTTGGTGGCCTCATTCAATCGTCTGTAGTCCACACAGACCCTCCAAGAAGTTGGTACTCTGGTAGCGATCTCCTCTCCAGACTCATTAACAACTGTAGTGATACCCGTCTTCTTGGGTACCACATGTAACGAACTTACCCATTTGGAGTCGGAGATGGGATAGATGAAATCGGTGCTCCACCACTTGGAAATTTCTTTCATGACTACGTCTCGAAGATTCGGGTTCAGCCGTCGTTGGAACTCACGCGACGGCTTAGCGTTATCTTCAAGATAGATGTGGTGGGAGCAAAGATTTGGGCTCAGCCCTTGGAGATCAGCTATACTCCAACCGATTGCCTTGCGGTTTCTTTCAAGAACCTCCATCAGACGAGATTCTTGTTCTCCAGTCAAATCTGCTGAGATAATGACTGGGTGCATTTCTGGCTCTCCAGCAAGGAATCTGTACTTCATTGACTGTGGCAGAGGTTTTCGTTCTGGACAACTGGGAGGTGGCAGATCTGGCTTCTGATATGTCTGTGTAAATGCTACCAGGTCTGCATGGGAGAACTCTCGCTCTGCATGAATTTCTGACGAAGGGCGGCTTTCTGAATCAACTATAAACTGCACCGGCTCGCACTCTGTCATGGTTGTTGGCTCAGTGGGAATCAGACAAGGTAAATAGTTATCAAAGTCATCCCAGTCTATGTCTGAATCCGAGGGATCAGAAGACGATGAGCAAGATTGAAATTCCTCAGCACCACTCATCACAACACTGTCAGCCTTAGAGATATCCTCATCCAGGGATGTGCTCTCCCGGCTCTCGACCGCCATGAGCTTGAGATACAGTGAATCTGTAGGCAAGGCGAGGGTCGGTGCTATGGGATCTTTCCAGTTGGATTCATCATCAGTCATCTCGAAATCACAAACCTGGTGGATGTCTAGCTCCTCCTCTGTCATCTGCTCGGCTTCACTGGACTGTTCTGAGCATTCTGCCTCTCTGGCTCTGATTTCTTTGATCGTCTCTATTTGTATGGTTTCGCCCTCTACGCGAAAACATACCTTCCCGCTATCATGGTCGGTCACTGCCTTGGCTGTGGCCAAGAATGGACGTCCGAGAATGATGGGGGCATCAGTTACCGACTCAGGGATCTCCATGTCCAGCACAACGAAGTCCACGGGGAATTTCAGGCCCTGAATGGTAACGACCACGTCTTTCAATAACCCCTTCGGCCTCTTAATCGACCTATCAGCAAACTGAAGGACGGTTCTGCTTCGAAGAAGAGGGCCAAACTCGAATTGCTTGAGTAAGGCTGCCGGAAGGAGGTTAATTGAAGAGCCGCTGTCTAATAGAGTACGATCAAACTGCTGCTCCTGAATCTCGCATCTGACATAGGGAGCTCCTGCGTCTGGTCACTTGGCTGGCAATGTGTTCTGAATGGCGCAGCAAGTGTTATGAGTGAGCATATGGATTTGATCTCTGTGCCTCTTCTTCCTTCGGACAGTAGTTGTTTCTTTCAAATTCTTCTTGAAGAAGGGGATATGCTCAAATGCTTCTCGTAGAGTCAGCTGAATGTGAAATTTGTCAATCATTTCGTTGCCAAACTCTACCTGCTGATTCTTTTTTGGATTTTCTTTTTTAGTCCCCTTCGCTCGACGGAGTGCTTCGGGAAAGGGGATGGTAGGGGCCTCCTCAGATGGAGGGCTAGGAATCGGTCCCTGTGCCTGTGAAGATGGAGAATCCATACAATCATCATCATTCAATACATATGGATCCGTAATTTGAACAGAAACCTTTCCTTTATTCATATTTTTGCTTTTGTTTTTCTTCCCACAGTCTCTAGATACAAAATGTGGTGACATCACAGTGGGTGGCTCAACAGAAGTAGATGTGGTGGCCTCAGCACCACCACTAGCACCGGTCTTTGCGGCATCAGCACCGCGCTCTGGTTCATCATCCAAAATGGTGGCTTCAGCACCACCGTCTGCATCTGGTATCACAACGGCATCAGCACCGTTGTCCTGGACTCCATCATTGGTGGCATCAGCACCACCGTCTTCAACATCATCTGTAGCGGCATCAGCACCGCTCCTCTGCTCCTCTGGCGCTCCTGATTCTGCATCTGGCTGTCGCTCAGAAGAGGCGCTGCCGGCTGGCATCCTACCGCTCCTAGTAGTAACAAAATCAGCATCATAATAGGAATAAGACATGTCACTCAAATAATCACTAGGAGAGGTATCCTCTGTGGACTCTACCTGCTCAGATTTTCTTTTTAAGTTATTTGGATTAGGTTCGATCTGAGCGGGTATGGCGGCCTTGCCTTTGATGAAATCCCTCATCTCCTGCCGGAATTCATCCATTTCTTGCCTGAAAGATGCTCGCTGTTCAGATAGCAAGCGGGCAAGATCATCAAGAGCAGGGTTCTCGAAGGCAGGACCCTGAGAACCGGACGTCTGTCCCTGCTGGAAATGGGGCTGCTGCTGCTGGTGTTGCTGCTGGTACTGGGGGGAAGGCTGGTGATAAGATTGCTGAGGCGGCTGGCGCTGCCTCCACTGCTGTCCCTGATAGGCGGGACAAGGACCACTCTGGTATTGTTGTGGCTGGGCATACTGGGGTTGCTGGTTGTACTGATGTGGCTGGCTGCTCTGCTGTCCTTGAGCAGGGGGATGCTGTTGGGATGAGGAACCACCATTGCCCCAACGGAATCCTGGGTGATCCCTACGGATTGCGGGCTGAGGGTATCGGTCATACCAAATTCCGTTGACTTCCATCAACGGTTCCTGCTCGAAGGAGGGTGGAGGAAGAACTGCCAGTGGCTGCTCCGGCTGATACACCACCATCTGCGTCTCCTGAGCTGGCGGTTGCTCTGGATGGTACTGCAGCAATGGAACTGGCTCCGCCTGGATATGGTTCACCTGGCGGTATGAGGTAGAGACCTGGTTGGGATTGCTGCTGCTGGACGCAACCTGTGACCTGGGAGGCTGTTGGGCGTGAGCTTGTGCCTCCTGAATACAGAGAATTTGAGTCTTCAGGTCACTCATTGTCTTGGTGAGAAGGTCCATCTGGGCTAGACCTTGGTTCTGTTTCTTCTCGAGGATCTCCATGCGGTCCAGCTTTTCACTGATAATGCCCATGTCGGCTGCTGCTGACTCGGCTTGTGTTGCGGCTACCAACGTTGTGCTGGGACCGGCATCGATGCGGGCGATCCTCTGAAATGATCCCGCTCCTTGCGGGGGCTTCTGCTGTGTATAGACTCGGGCCTGGGTCATCACTGTGGAATTTTCTGCCATGCCTTCATAGATGGCCCAGACGTCGTCTTCTCCCTTGGAGAAATATGATCCACCGCAAGAGGCGTTCACAAGCCCCTGCAGCTCCGGTGTCAGCCCACAGAAGAAACTCTGCACCAGATTGGGCTTGGAAATATCGTGATGTGGACACCGGTCTATGAGCTCTCTGAATCGATCCCATGCTTCGTGGAACTGTTCATTTGGGATCATGACGAAGTTGCTGATCATAGCTCGAGCTGCGTTGGTCCGGCCTAGAGGATAGTACTTCTTCAAATATGCGGACCGGAGATCTGCCCAAGTATCGACGAATCGCCCTAGATGCTTGAGCCAATATGCGGCTCTATCAACCAAAGAGAATGGGAAGGCGATCATCTTGATGGTGTCCTCGGTCATCAGCTGATCATGGATAGTGCTGCAAATCATTTCGAATTCTTGGAGATGGAGGTGCGGCTCTTCGGTCGGCAGCCCGTGAAACTTGGGTAGCAACTGAATCGTGTGGTGCCGAAGCTCGAAGTCTCCGTGGATTGGCGGGAGTCTGATCCACCGGTGAGTGAGGGACGAAGCTGGGTTGTGCAGTTCCCTCATGATGGTCTGTGGCGGTCGCTCACCGTCTGGATCGCCTCCTCCTGCATCAGGTCCTCCTCCTTCTCCGCCACCGCCTCCTCCAGGTCGGTTCTCTCTCAGCTGTGCGATCTCTCTCATAAGGTCACCCATGAAAGTGCCCTGGTCTCGAATCTGCCTCTGCATAGTCTCCAGGGACGCTAGCAAGGAATTGTTGATGGCCACTTGGTCAATAATGAACGGAGGATGGTCGTGGTCATCTGGGTGCTCGCCTCTGTCTGCCATTGCCGGATTCTCTGAAAATGCAAAAGAGGCCATTTCAGGTGCTGTTGAACGAGCTGAATTCTGTGATTCACTGAACTCTGAAATGATTGGACTGAGGGAAGGAGAAGGGGAAGGGTGGTCGAGGGGGAACAGGGTGGATGTGAACTCGGGCTCGGAGAGCGGACTCTCCGAGTTATTCCTAGATGAATAAGGAGGAGTGTTGGATAGCGGTGCCGACAAGGTCGGCCTAAGAGATCTCCGTCCCATCATCTTGATTATTTGAGAAGAGTGGGGATAATGCAAGAGAAGAAGAAAATGAAATGCAACAAAATTGTGCACAATTGTGCGGTGTTTTTGATCTTGACCTTAATAAATCAAACACAAAGCAAGGGTAAGTTCACCAACTCAACTCGTGAAGCCGTGAAGGTTCGGCTTTTATCTTGTCAATTTTAGCTTGTTTTTCAGGTATTTATCTTTTCACGAGTCCTTAGAACGCTACGCCTATAGGAGCGAGAGTACTGCCAGGAAAGTGTCCCCGTACTTGTCCTCCTCCTGTGTAACCTGTAACTTGCGCTTTTTGAGGTCCTTGTAACCCTTCCTGGATCCCTACTCAGCCAAAGAAATAGAGGGAGGAAGCCGATAGTCGAAACCGATACTTCGGACCTCGCTCGCAACGGAATCACCCGTGAGCGTACAAGGTCCTACTCGGACGCAGCCGGTGAGACAGACACACCCGTGAAGGCGTGGCCTAAGCTCGGTACTTCGGACAAGGTCGGTGCTCTCACAATAGAGAGTCACCAATGGCGACCAAGTCCTACTCGACTACGTACGATAGTAGCGCCAATACTTCGGAAATCCAGACGATACACAAGGCAGCCACAAGTTGGGTTTTGGGCTCTAATCCTTACGAAGCGCTCACCTCACTTGGAAGGAAACCTTCCCATGCAACCTGAAGACAAGTGAGGGTGTTACTCTCCCCAAGCAATGAATCCAATTACCAATTTTATTTTGGTCAAGTTTTCTTTAGCAGTCCCTTTTTTAATTTTTTTTGGTGTTATCGCTTCTTTTGAGTCAATTCAAACAAGCGCCTAACGGTTTTTGTATTTTTCCTTTATCCTACTTTGTTCCAAAAACAGAGGGAGAATAGAGTCGGAAAAGCCATGCAAGTCGACACCAAGGTGGAAATCTCACCTTTGTGCCTAGATGATGCGTGCAAAGTAAGAAGACTTACAACGAATCCCAGCTCTCTCCATGCGGGATGCAAAGCAGAATTTTTAAACCTAAGCTATATGGCGATATGCAAGCAGAAATCGTCCTAGAACAGGCAGCTGCTAGCGTGAAGAACCACAAGCTAACTAGTAACTCCTAATCCGAGTGTCCGGTCTAGGCTCACCCCTCCTCTGCCCAACACATTTGGGGTAGGAGAAAGCGCTTGTTCGGGTGTGAGCTCGCGGCGCGTGGATTTGGAAGCTACTAGCTAACTGTTTGATTATTCTAAGTCCAAATACGAATCTATAGGAGCATGCAAATATAATTAGGTGTTTGGACCTATTCTAATCGAATCAAGCAGAACCTAGATCTAAGAGCTCAATCCACAAAAGAAGGTGAAAAAAAATGAAAACAAAACCGGAAAATGACGGCGATAAAAACTCGATAAAATCCGCGGTGAGCCCCCGGGTGAACAAACACCCGGAAATTAGGCCCGAATGTCTAAGTGTCCAAGTCCAAGTGTACCTGTATTATTACAAATTAAATGAATCACTCTCTCACCAAAAATAAATGGAAACTAATCTAATCACTCTCTCGCTCACTCCTTGCTCTCTCCTGCCGACTTGGGTAAAGAACAGCCGGCTCCGCTTCCCAAGGATGCGTCGGATCACCTAGGCAATCCGCCTCGCTCCGCGGTCCCTCGCAAGAAGACAAAGAAGAGTGGTCAGATAGTTCAACAAGATATATCAAAATGTAAGAGATGGAAAATGATGCTATGGTAAACAATCACACAATCAAACAAAATATATCAAAAATGTGAACTACTCGCTGTTGCTCCCCGGCAACGGTGCCATTTGATTTAGCTGAAAATCGATGGTCTTAAGTTCAACACAAAGCATGAACTCAGTCGGTGTGGTGACCACACTAAATTCAGACTAAAGTCAACAATTAACCCACACTAAAGATCAACAAATTAGAAATAATGTGGAGCTAAAATTTATTTTTAACTCTGCACAAATGGTGTATAGTGTCAAGTATGCAGAGAGTTCGAACACAGGGAGCAAACAAGGTAGTTCAAGCAAAAATGCTCAAGTGTGTGTGTGATGTGTGGAGTGTCTACACTAAGCAAGCGAAGAAAGGAAATTTTTGTGGGTTTTTAATTTTTAATTTTTTTTATTTTATTTTAATTTTTAATTTTTGTATTTTGATTTTTAATTTTCTGATTTTTATAATTTATATTTTATATTTTTTTTATTTTTTATTTCTTTTTCAATATTGGAAAGTAGAGGCAATATAAGAAAAGGCAAGGTAAAATATTTATAAAAATGCACAAAAATACTCAAAAATTCAGAAATAAAATGTTTTTGGTACTTTTAAGGTTTTTTACTGTTTTTGTGATTTTTAGGGATTTTTCAAGGTGTTTTTGGTATTTTTAATTACTGAAATAAAGGAAAACAGTGGAAATAATGCTGGCTGAGGGTAAAATGAGATTTAAAAATACCAGCCAGTAGCTAAAAATTTTCACACTATTTTTCAAATAAAAAGAACAAAATAAAGAACAAACAGAAGTTCAATTTGCTATTTTTGGATTTTTCTACTATTTTATATATTTTTTTGAAGTTTTTGAGTGTTTTTGAATTTTTAGTGTTTTTCTTTTGAGATTTTTAGTGATTTTTGGACTGACACTAAAATAGAATAAAATAGACACTAGGTAATTTTTTTGGAATTTTTAGAGGTGTTTTAATATTTTTTGGTATTTTCTAAACTAGACAGTGCACAAAAAGGGTGTTTTTGATTTTTAATAAATATAAAAATAAAGTAAAATCAAAAACTAAATAGATGGCATCACAGTACACGTGTCCAGATACTTAAGTCTATTTTTGTGAAATTTTTGGAGTTAAAGTGATAGGCTAAATAATTAGAGCAAACATCCAAACATTAAACAGTCCTGGCAGGGGTATATGTGCAATATCTAAAACATCCAGGGGCATACATGCAATTTTCCACAAAAATATACACTGTATATTCAATTTTTAGCACCAAAATGCAATTACAAAAGTCGCCTGGGCCTCTTAGCAATTTCCCACCAGGGCGCGTGACTTGCACGCGCCTGGCGAGGACTAAACTGTAATATTACGAAACCCTGGGGGCCTACTTGCAAAATAACCAAAAAGTTTACACGTGCTGCGATAGTTTTAGGACTAAAACAAAATACACAAACGTCCGAGGGAGTCCTTGCAAAATGCCCACCCCCTCACGTGAACTGGTCACGTGAGGTGACGTGGCGAGGGACCTAGACGCAAATGCTAAAAGCCTGAGGGTCTTTTGGCAAATATTACAATAAAATTACACTACAGACAAAAGTTTAAAGATTAAACTCTAAATACAAAAGGGTCGAGGGTGAAGTTGCAAAATACCCTCGGCGCGCCGATCGAACGGCTGTGGGTCTTCACTTGAACACGTGTCGTCGATCGGACGGCGATGGCGCTTCATGGATGCACGGCGGAGATTAGAACGCTCGAAGACGATCTGACGGCTGAGGCGTGGTGCAATCCAACGGCTACTGCTTGATCTGGGCGCTCCACCTCGATCCGACGGTGGCGAAGCCCGGAGCAAGAACAGGGACGAACTCCGGCGAGTCGAGGTTCGCCGAGGTCAAGCTCCGTCTCCGACGAGCGGTTTGGCTTCAAAAGCGAGCTGGAGCTTCCTGGGGTCGTCCTCTATCTCCTGGGGGCACCAAAAGTGCACGGCGTTGGCTGTGCCGCTCGCAGGTGGTCGGCGGAGCTGGAGAGCTCGACTGAGCTCCGGCGAGCTTCAAAAACGCGCCCAGGAGCGAGTCAACGTGCTTTGACCCTGCAAAAAGCGTTAGAGAGCCCAGGGCAAAGTGCCTGGACCTGGGGTGGACCTAATCTATGCGCGAGGGGAAGTGGACGTCGGTGGCCGGAGGTGCGCTCCGGCGATGATGCTTGGAGTGGCGAAATACGCGATGGAACTTAGAATTTTTTTGGGGTTTTGGAAGCTTAAGCTAACAGGAACTAAATGCAAGAAAAAAATAAGCGGGGGGATGCCCTCGATGGCCGGAGCCAGAGGAGAAAGGGTACCTCGACGCCGGCTGTTGGCGGAGGTGGTGGAGGCTCCCTCGACTTCGCGCGCCTTGGCTGAAGGGCTGGCGATGGAGCTGTCACCTCCACGGAGCTCAGGAGCACGATGGTGGCGCTGAAGGGTGGACCAAGGGGACTCGAAAATCAAAAGGAAAGAAGGGGGTCGGTTTTAAGTGGTTTGACCCTGAGCTGCAGGGGTCCAAAGATCAAGGCATATCTTGCAAATCTTGGGTCCGGCGACCAAGATTAAGCATGAGCGAGCTAGAGGGAGGATCGAGGAATAATGTTGCAGAAGGTTGCAACACAAAAAGATGAAAGTCTTGGCCTCGAAAAATTCATGAAATTGGGTCAAAACCGAGGTTGTCAGGAGCCACAGGGGGGTAGGTCAGACTGTTGACCTAGGTCAACAGTCCTGGCCTCCTGGTTGGTCCACGTGGACCAACCAGGAAAAACCCTGGAAAAATATTTTAATAATTCTATTTAAAATACTAAATGGCGAATTAGATAAAAGTTATAAAATAAAAAATGTTTAGAATTTTATGTAGTATTTTATTTTGATTTTTAATTATTTTTAGGAGTTATATTGTTACAAGTTACCTTTTTAACCCTATATAGGTATAATACCTATGTATTTTAATATTTTATTTTTATTTAGGTATTTTATTTTATTATTTTTATTTATGATTTTATAAAATTATAAACTACTTTTATGTATACAAATATATTTTTATTTTATTTTTCTGATATGTTTTATATATTTAATAAAATACAAGTATGTTTTGTATAGGTATATATATATAGGTAATGTACCAATATGTTGAATATATACAATTATTTTTATTTGTATTTTATTTATGTTTTTATTCTGATTTTAATGCACATAATTATTATAAGTATTATTTACAACATTATAAAAATATAAAATTATAAAAATAATAAATAAATAATAAATTGAATATTTTAATATGTACAAGTATACAATAGGGGTCCAAAACTCAACTTTCAAACCGTAGCTCCGCCAAATGCGAAACCACTGCCATTGGGTAGATTATTTTATTCTATATACAATTGAAGGTGAGTACACTGCATTTGGAGTTGTCAGTTGTGAGATACGGGTCTGGGAAGTTGGGATTCTGGATTTTTATTCAGACCATAACTTTTTATCTGTACATTATTTTTCTGTGAAATCAATTTTGTATTTTTCTTTATTATATTATCTACAACTTTCATGTACAAAGTTTCTTTATTTGATGTATAAAAAGTGGAACCAAAAATAGGTCCCAAAATGAATAAAGAATGAATAAAAAAATAGGTATTTTCTCTGTGTTTTTGACCTTATCTCCCCCTACTTTATTCCTTGTCGATCTATTCATCAAGATGCCTAGGTCTCGGGGGTTTTGAGTCATAAAATATTTACAATATTTTATTCTTTTTCTTTTCTTTATTTATTCTATAATTTTGGCCTTAATTACAGTAATTTACACACTGTTTAGATGCACATGCATGAATGCTAAGATGATGATTTTAATGCTATTTACAGGCATTTGCTAGGGTTTTTGGTGCCAAAATGATAGAATAAAGATGATGAAATGTGGATTCATCAGGCACCTCGCCCACAAACCCCATGTAACTTCTTCTTCCTTCAACTTTTTTCCCTTCTTACTCCTATGTTCTTCTTCTATCTCTATTTCTCCACCTTCCTTTTTTCCTCCTTTCTCTTCTTTTCCAAATCATCCAGATCTACCGACCACCACCTTCGCTTCCCTCCGATCAACTCCGCTCCTACCACCTCCACACTACAGCTCTGCCTTTCTTCGGCAGCGAGCCTCGCCTGCCTCAGCATCTCCGATCAATAACCACCAGCCATCCTTCTTCATGCGACGGGACTCGGCCACTTCGATCTCATTGTCGTTGGCAGCGCCCGCCTCAGCATCTCCGGTCGACATCCACCCGCCTCTGGAGCCCCAACGAGCATCCACCTCCAATCGTGTGTCGATGGAGGCGGTCTTCATCTTTGACCAAGAGGAGCTCCGCACTAACCTCCGTCGTGCTACTTCTCCACGCTCGTTGCGCCGCCACTCCCCCGCACGGAGGACCACTACCTCCGGCTGGACCAACTCCCGAACAACTGATGTGTCCGATTATTCGCTTGTTAAAAGAAATGTTTTTATTTGTTTGTGCCAAAAATAGGGTTTGTCGTTCGTTGTAGGGGGCGATCGGAATCGGTCAAGAAATAATCACAACTATTATTCGTCACTTTTAATCAAGTGGTTTTATGTTTATTTTACTTGGGCAAGTCCCAAGGTCGATCACAAGGAGGCAAAGGAACAACCTAGAGTTATGTCTATCAAGATTCATGCACGGTTTTCGAGTCTGACTATTTTTTGGAATTTTTAATGCAAATAAGGGATGCAAGATGCAATTTCGACCTATTTTAGGGACTAAAATGTAAAAGTTGATCAAACAATGTCTGAAAAATGCAAAGTTGGCCACAATACAAAATATGATGAAATGAACGCACTGTAATTTTTTTTGGAATTTTTGGATGCAAAATGAATTTTTATGAATTTTCAAATGCAAACAGAATGAATTTCAAGACTTAATTATAATAAATATTAAACCTACTTGTTTTCAAGAAATAAAATTATCTAAGACTTGTCACTAGGTGATGGATCTCAGAAAAATCCTAAACCTCGAAAATGTGGGTTTTAATACCTATTAAAAATTAAATACTGAAATATGCAGTTTACAGGGAAAAGTATGCATGCAATCTCAAATCTTTTTGGTCACAATGTCAAGCACAATTAACCCTACAATATGTGATTTTTGGAGAATTTTTAGAGCAATGGGTAATTAATGGCAGATTTAATAGTAAAAAATATATAAACTTCGCAATTTTCCACAAAATAATTAATTATTAATCAACAACTGATCACAAGAATATCCACAATATGTCAAATAGTAGAGAATTAATTGATAAATAAAATTCTATTTTTGAATTAATAAAATAATGTAGAAAAGTGGTTCAGAACAGAGGGGGAAGGCAGGGGTATAAATGCAATAAATATAAATAAAATAAGTAGGGGACCTACTTGCAATTACCAAGAATTGGGGGGTGTTCTGCTGCAAATTTTCCAAGGGGTGATTAGGGAGACCTCCAGGGGGCTCGTGCAATTTGACCACGAGGTCACGTGTCTAGCATGTGACCCGTAGGTTGATGAAGCTTCCCCCCGGGCACGTGCCGAGCGCATGCGGAGGGGGACCTCGGGCTTCGTGTCCGGCCTGCATTGGCGGAGAGTGGAGGAGGTCTGACGAGGGGCTTCTGGCGTTGGAGAATAAGCAGGGCTACGACGTTGACGCGGCGGAGGTCGAAGTCGTGGAGAGGCAGAGAATGGGCTGGCTTCGGTTGTGCCCGCGACGATGACACAGGAGGAGGAGCCTCTGGAGGTTGTCGAAGACGGCAGGGACGGTGGAGTGGACCTTGTCGATGAAGATGGAGTCGACGGAGATATCATCGTTGGCTCTACGGTGTTGAAGGAGGCCGGAGCTTGGGCAGATGCGCGGCGAAGGCGCACGGCTGCAGCGGCGTCGAGAGAGAGCGCCGGATCTCACCGATGAACGAAGCTCGATGGGATGTCACCACCGATGAGGCTTGGAATCGAGGGTAGCGGCGGATGAGATGTCGGGGGGAGGGTCGAGGGTCTTAAATAGGAGAGAGACCGACGGGAGATCCGGAGGTGGTTGGCGGAGGGAGATGCGGAGATGGTTAAGCGGGTCGCGACGATCGTGGGCGGCGGTTGGCGAGGTCAAAGGCGGTTGCGAGGATTGGGGGGGCGGCGGCGTGCGAGCCACGTGGCGACGGGCGGGGAGAGGGCGCGGTACGTGCGGAGCACGTGCCTAGGGGCACATGCGATGCACATGCGGTTAAAATACTTTTTTAATAAAATGAATAAAAATAAAGCCCAAAAATGCTCACACGTGGCGGCCCCAGGGGTTGCCACGTGTCATCACTAGAAAAATCGAAGAAAAAGATTTTGTAAAATCAAAAAGATATAGTAAACAACCTTGGATCAAAAAAGTTCCTTCATGAAAAATGCTCGTCTCGATGAGATCTACAACTTTCATGACATCAAAGCCAAAATCGATCAAATGCACAAAGTGAATTTTTGGGGTATCCCATATACATAGAATACCTATATTTTTGGGTTTTGTAATTTTTTTGTCATTTTTAAACTAGATAAAAATCCAGAAAAAATATGGAAAAATAAAAGATAAATAAAGACACCTTAATCTAATTTTTTGGATTTTTAATAAAGAAAATATGTACATAAAATATCAGGTCAAAAATAGCTCAAATACACAATGTACAAAAGAGGCCCAAAACTCAACTTTCACATATGAGCTTCGATTCACTTGAACTTGGTCTTGTTTTGAAGGTAATGGAATGTGCATTAGTTCAAAAGTGAGTTGGATCAAATCGGACATTGGATGGGGAAGATATGGGGCTTTTAGTCCGAAAATCCTGAAACTAGGGTTTGGGTTTTTGGTCCACTTATCAGGGTTAGTGATTTTTTTGTATTTTTTATTATTCTTGTGAGTGATATGAACACAGTGGAGGTGGTTTTGGATCATTAGGAGTTAGCATGAAGGAGTTAAAAATCCGGGAAATTAGGCTATTTACAGGTCAACTTTGGCTTGGATTTTTGGCTTCTTATTTTGTGCAAAAAAATGTTGTATAAAATGTCATTCTTATGCAAACATGCATGAATGCTAATTATGCAGAATAAATGCAGAAATGCTGATGATTTTGAGGGAATTGAGCTTAATAAATGAGATTTAGAGTGATGAATCTGAGATTCATCATCCCCCTATACTTAAACCATGCTCGTCCCTGAGCATCAAAAAGAAATGCCATGAGGTGAAATGAGATTGGGTTCCATACTAAGACCATGAGCTGAAGGTGAAACTGAAATGGACTCGACCTTTGGATTAATAGTGTGGTCGAACTTCTGTGAGACTTAGAATTTTAAAATCAATAGCCCTCAAGTTCTACACATAATTGTCACAGTTTCGGCTCAGAAGTCATCTTAGATCAATCCTCTTCCCAAAGTTTACCCTATGAACATTGAACAACCGACTCATGTGTGTGAAGTGTTTTAGCTCTTCCCATCCAGAATGCCGGACTACCATGCTTCTCACCTCTCCAGTAACTCATCCTCGGGGAGTCAGGTATTTCCTTCTAAGGTCTGTCGTGTTGTGTTCACAATCAAATTGGGGGAGAAGATAGAAGAAGGGGAAAAGAACTGGAGGGTGGCTAGTGTAGTCACCTCTCCTTGTGAAGATGGCTAGTGTAGCCGAGTCTCCACCAAGATCTGCAGGTTTCTTGAAGCTTGGACCTTTTTGGTCGGATTTTATTTGGTAGTTGCTTCTTTGTATTTGGAATTTTCGATGGTTCTGCTTGGATCTTGTTGTGTGTGGTGGAACTTCTGTGAGACTTAGAATTTTAAAATCAATAGCCCTCAAGTTCTACACATAATTGTCACAGTTTCGGCTCAGAAGTCATCTTAGATCAATCCTCTTCCCAAAGTTTACCCTATGAACATTGAACAACCGACTCATGTGTGTGAAGTGTTTTAGCTCTTCCCATCCAGAATGCCGGACTACCATGCTTCTCAGCTCTCCAGTAACTCGTCCTCGGGGAGTCAGGTATTTCCTTCTAAGGTCTGTCGTGTTGTGTTCACAATCAAATTGGGGGATAAGATAGAAGAAGGGGAAAAGAACTGGAGGGTGGCTAGTGTAGTCACCTCTCCTTGTGAAGATGGCTAGTGTAGCCGAGTCTCCACCAAGATCTGCAGGTTTCTTGAAGCTTGGACCTTTTTGGTCGGATTTTATTTGGTAGTTGCTTCTTTGTATTTGGAATTTTCGATGGTTCTGCTTGGATCTTGTTGTGTGTGGTGGAACTTCTGTGAGACTTAGAATTTTAAAATCAATATCCCTCAAGTTCTACACATAATTGTCACAGTTTCGGCTCAGAAGTCATCTTAGATCAATCCTCTTCCCAAAGATTACCCTATGAACATTGAACAACCGACTCATGTGTGTGAAGTGTTTTAGCTCTTCCCATCCAGAATGCCGGACTACCATGCTTCTCACCTCTCCAGTAACTCGTCCTCGGGGAGTCAGGTATTTCCTTCTAAGGTCTGTCGTGTTGTGTTCACAATCAAATTGGGGGAGAAGATAGAAGAAGGGGAAAAGAACTGGAGGGTGGCTAGTGTAGTCACCTCTCCTTGTGAAGATGGCTAGTGTAGCCGAGTCTCCACCAAGATCTGCAGGTTTCTTGAAGCTTGGACCTTTTTGGTCGGATTTTATTTGGTAGTTGCTTCTTTGTATTTGGAATTTTCGATGGTTCTGCTTGGATCTTGTTGTGCCCCTACGGATATAGAATCTTTTTGTTTCGTACATTTTTTGGGGTCTTAGAAAAAATTGTGCCCAGTCGTCCATCCCTTTTTCGAAGCTTTATTTCAACCCGTACTTCGGTCTTTAGATTTCCACGCTACCAGAAAAGAGACTCACACAGTCTTCCAACATCCCGTCTGAGTTGAGCTAAGTGCATAGTGCGAGAGTACAAATTAATTCCCTGATCCAGAGTTGTACCCTGAATGAAGAGACCAGGTTAGACACTAAGAGTCAAACGCTGCACATTGTCATGTGGAACTTAAAGAATTAAGTCAAAAGACCTGAAGCTCTTAAAATCATATTTCTCGGTGAAGTTCCTCTGAAAATTAGGTGGATTAAGGTCAAGTCCAGATCACTCTTGGTTTCTACTCATAACTCGGTTCAGAACCCAATGACTTTTCACAGATGCAAATGAATGCGATGTTAGAAGAAGTGCAGGTGTGTGAAATGCAGACACATTTTTTATGCAAAAATGAAATAAGAAGCCATTTTTTTCAAAAATTTTGGGCACGGTTAGTGTCAGTAGAAAACTCTTCTTTTTTTTCTTCTTATTTTTTTCCAATTTAGTTACCCACCCCGTAAATACATAGACTTACGCGAAAGTACAAGATATGGGTAAAATATATACGAAGTATATACACAGACCCTCCTATACTTAGCGAGTGTTGTGTCCTCAGAGCACAAGAAGCGTAAAGAAGGCATAGCTCGGGCTAAGCGTAAGAGAGTGAAAAATGATAAAAATGAAGTGGTCAGGATATGTTAATGAAGAGAGTATAAATAGGTGGGTGTCGGTTCCCCCTATACTTAGGTTCTGGTCAGCCTAAGTATGGAAGAAGGGTGGAAATGGAGCGATCGGGAGATAGGAGAAGAATGGTATGTACAGATGGCATCGTCCCCCCCATACTTAGGCCTTGGCCTATGTAGAGGAAGAAGTTGTACAAGGAGACTGATGTGGTCGGGAGGGAGGGTGGGTAGCCGATGATTAAGCGGTTTTCGGCTGATCTTCTTTTGAGCCTGTGGTGGGAGATCGTAATGATGAGACAGAGATGAGTCATATGATTCCCAACTATTATCAGTATCATCCTCAGAAAAATCGTGATGGATAGTAGACGAAGTGTTTGAGTCAGATGAAAGATATCCATCATCAGAGTTATCCTCAAAGGAATAGTATTTGAAAGTGGACATACTCCAAGTATTCATGTCTTTTTGTTTCTTCAGTTGTTTCCTCGGAATTCTTTCCTTCTTAGGGTCAAGCAGTTTGTCCTCAGATGAATACTCAGAAGCACTGGTCTCAATCAGCTCATACGAAATAATTCCAGTGTACTTGAAGAGGGCAGGAGCATCAACTTTGGATGAGTAGTAGTTAGGAACGGGAGTTGTCCAACGAGAATTGAATTTTGGATCCTTGCGAAGATATGGCTTTAGAGCTGCCGAACAGACTTCACTCATGTAGACTACCTTTTCCGGACCTGGAGAGGGATCATCAGCTGATGCCTCTTCCAAAAGGTCAAAGGTGACTCTCTTTTTATTTCTTCGTGAAGATGTCGGTTCACTTGAGTATCCAGATGAATAGCCATTGGAATTCTTTTCCTTGGTTGGTTTTCGTCATGCTTGTTTGTTCTTGGTCTTCTGAATATTGGTGCACTCTCGATTTGGAATGATTTGGTCCAAGTATTCAGAGAATGTTGCTCCGAGGTGCGACCATGCATATGTCTCAGGATCGTAGTAGAAGGATTTGTTTATTTTGAGGTCCGCGGGAATTGAAATACTGGGGAGAGTCTCTGCATGTTCATTCTCGATTGATTTGACATTGGAGCATTCCTATGTCAAGTTGATGTGATCATTGTAGTCAGAATAGGTTGACAAAGGGTGTGCCCATGCATAAGTCTCCGGATCATATGATTCATGTACTTGATTCTCCATGGTAAGAGCAGCTGGGAATGGAGCAGGGGGAGATTCTCTAAACCAATAGTCTCATCAACAACCGCTATCTTAGGTGTGGTTGTGGGATAGGGCTCTTCTACCGTTTCATGGTTACGGTTGTTGGGTACTTCATGGATTTCCTCAAAAGATCATGGTTCCTCACAGATATGGTCAGATCTAAGTGCTTCTAATGCTGTGAAATTGATTTCCCGAGTCTCACAATCAATAATTGCCTTAGCCAATGCTAAGAACGGCTTTCCGAGAATGATTGGAGACTGGGTGAATTCTCCTTGATGCTTAATATGAATGATCGTGAATTTTACTTTGAGCGGAGCACCTTGGAATTTCATGATGACAGAAATGGATCCTCTCGGCCTCTTTATTGATCGGTTTGCCAATTGAACAATCTCTCGTATTTTCTTGATCGGTCCAAGTTTGAGTTCATGAAATACAGAGGTCGGGAGGATATTGATCGGTGAATCGTCATCAATCCGAGCATGGGTGAAAACTGTGTCTTTGATTATGCAGTCAAATCTGGGCAACCGCTTCACTATGCGGCTCTTGGTTTTTCTCCTCAACACCAAGGAGGAGGCCATTGACAAGATATGTCTCTCAGTCTTTGTTCTAATCCTGCCCGACTTTTTCATAGTTAATTTGTCCATTACAAATCTTTTAAGATTGGGGAAGTGTTCAATGGCCTCTAGAAAGAGAAGTTCAAAAATCAATTTCTTTCCTAGTGCTTCCCTTACAGCAGGATCCAAATTCTGCATATCTTCTTCGGTTTCAATTTTTATGTATTTTTCTGGATTTTCGATTTTTTGGTGTTTTTGAATATTCCAAATTTTTTGGTATTTTCTGTGTGGTGTGGTGATGTGGGGTGTTCCTAAAATGAGCAGGGGTTCTGATGTTCAGAGTGGGAGTTAGAGGCATAGTCATTTCTAGGAGAATAATATGCAGAGGTGCAATTGTCGGAATCGTCCCCAGGTTTCTGAATATCCTCAAAATTTTCGGTATGAGAGCCAATCAATTCCTCATTCATTTTGATGTCCGATCTCCCATAAAATAAACTGAGTCGGTTAGTGAAATTTCTGAATTTTTCCTCCATTAATTCAAATTTCTTATTTATCCTCGAAATATTATCGTCAAAATTATGTTCATAATAAATCATGGGAGCAGCCGGTGTGTGTTAAATAATTTTATCTTCCATTTTTCTGTATGTGTTAAGAGGAGAGTTTCTTGGAATATCCATTAGATGATCATTATTTTCTGAAATTTTCTCCTCAAAAATTATGGAAGGAGGCTGCTCATATGGTCCAGGCATGTGTAGTTGGTCTGAGTAGAGTTCCATCCTATGATTGGTCAGACCTTGATATTGTGGAGTCATCATACAGGGTTTATGTGTTTCTATATGGTCAGTCCAATCCTCTGTATGAGTATCATGTCAGAAGAGGGGTTTGTCATGGTCAATCCAACGCTGATGATCATTAAGTGCGGGTCTTTCCATCTGGGTTTAGTTTCTCGGCCAATCATGAGACTCAAAGGTATTTCGATCTTGAAATGGCTCATCAGCAAGAATCCGAGAATAAGATGGTACAGTCCAAGATGGTAGATGGTTATGTGTGGTCGGATGATTCGAGTAGAAATTCAATGAGGAGGCTGAATTCATCCGTGGGTGAAAGTCTCCTGCAAATGTTGGAGGATTATTGAAAGAAGAGGATTTAGTTGATTTGGGCCTAACCGAGACAAATTCATTTTCATAGTATAGCTCTGATGGATTTTCAGATGCATGTTCGGTCATTTTTGAAAGAGCTGAAAGAAATAATGGTTTGGGCTTGCAAGAGTTATTGGACAAGAGTTACATGATGAGGTTTAAATCAAGAAGAGAGATGATTGCATGAGATAGTCAAAAGAAATTTTATCAAATGTGTGGCTTTTGATCTTCGAATCGGTTCACGCACACCAATGCAAACACAAATCAGACCCTAGGTTCACCAACTCAACTCAAAGTGAAGACCGTGAAGGTTCGGTCAATTGTCTTGTCAATTTTAGAGTTTGGTGATAATACAATATATCAGAGCAGTTAAAGTGAGTTGTTAGGAACCTAATGCTCTCAGGAGACTGGCCTATCCCAAATTAGATCTTTCCTAGCTAGTATGAATTGCGGACCGTTTACCGGCTACCCGATCAATTCAATATGTTAAGGACGTCACGGGCCGCTTTACCGGCTACCGGAGAGATCCTCACTAGAGAACGACTAACCCAAGATAGTAGTCTGAAAAGAGTTAGGGCATGGCTCTATCCTAGTGTGTGGGTCGCTCCTCGCTGCAAGATAAAATCAAACAATGTCGGGGTTGCTCTCCCGCAAGAATTCTTGATTTTATGGGTTCTTAAGATTGGCTATATTTAGCAGCCCTAATTTTAATTAGGTGATCACTTGAAGAATTTAAATGAGCATAAATACACGTCTACTGTCCAGTCTCAATTTCCTTTAGAATTATGTGATAAAACAAGAGGGAGAAATTCGAGAAAAGCCAATGCACGCGGAAAACTATAATGAATGCTCGGTTAGAAGACTTACAGTGAATCCTCACAATCTCTATGTGGGATGCTAGACAGAATTTAAAAATTATTCTAAATGAATGCAAACTGATGAAAAACCGCACCTAAGCAGAAAGTTCTATTAGCGGGAAAGAATTGAGATAAATTTTGGCTAAATTGAACGATATATGTGCGTCTCAGTTAATAGTGCAGTGTGGCTTAAGATCCTACAAGCACAATCAAAAATATAAAATGCTCTTGAGAGCCGTATGTGCAGGTCTATCCTAATCGCCACTCAAGTCGGGCCCCACCCTCACCGGAGAGTGAAATAGGCCACGACACACCACAAGAAGAGTTTAGTCTTTTTACACACGCGAGAGTCCAAACGGACACCGCTGTAAATGAGCAATTAATTACAGAACTAAAATTACAGAAATTAAAAACCTAGACTCTACGCTCTCTCACGACTTGACTCGATCTTAAATTAATTGCGGCTTCTTCGGATGTCGGTGAAGATGCTTCGATTTCTTGAAAAACTGCTCCATGTGCGCCGGGTACCTCGCAAGAAAAATAAGAGAGAGAATGTCAGAGAGTGACTCAGAAATAATCAAAAAAATAAAATAAGCTAAATAAATGCTGAAAAATAAATGCAGGAAACAAAATGGTATTTACAGTGAAAAATTCGGGGGTCAGACTACCCGAACGTAGAAAACCGAATGAAAATTTTAAAACACAAAACTAAGTTGTTTGCCTCCTCGGCAATGGCGCCATCTGACGTGTCTGATTATTCGCTTGTTAAAAGAGATGTTTTTATTTGTTCGTTAGGGTTTGTCGTTCGTTGTAGGGGGCGATCGGAATCGGTTAAGAAATAACCACAACTATTATTCGTCACTTTTAATCAAGTGGTTTTATGTTTATTTTACTTGGACAAGTCTCAAGGTCGATCACGAGGAGGCAAAGGAACAACCTAGAGTTATGTCTATCAAGATTCGTGCACAGTTTTTGAGGTGGTCTATTTTTTTGGAATTTTTAATGCAAATAGGGATGCAAGATGCAATTTCGATCTATTTTAGGGACTAAAATGTAAAAGTCGATCAAACAATGTCCGAAAAATACAAAACTTGGCCACAATGCAAAATATGATTAAATGAACGCACTGTAATTTTTTTGGAATTTGTGCAAAATGAATTTTTATTAATTTTCAAATGCAAACAGAATGAATTTCAAGACTTAATTATTATAAATAGTAAACCTACTTGTTTTCATAAGATAAAATTATCTAAGACCTGTCACTAGGTGATGGATCTCAGAAAAATCCTAAACTTCGAAAATGTGAGGTTTAATACCTATTAAAAAGTAAATACTGAAATATGCAGAATAATTTTTACAGGGAAAAATATGCATGCAATTGCAAATCTTTTTGGGCACAATGTCAAGCACAATTAACCCTACAATATATGATTTTTGGAGAATTTTTAGAGCAATGGTTAATTAATGGCAAATTTATAGTAAGAAATGGATAAAATTCGCAATTTTCCACAAAATAATTAATTATTAATCAACCACTGATCACAAGAATATCCACAATATGTCAAACAGTAGAGAATTAATTGATAAACAAAATACTATTTTTGAATTAATAAAATAATGTAGAAAAGAGGTTCAGAACAGAGGGGGAATACACAGGTATAAATGCAATAAATATAAATAAAATAAGCAGGGGGGACCTACTTGCAATTACCAAGAGCTAGGGGGTGTTCTGCTGCAAATTTTCCAAGGGGCACGTGTTGCGCACGTGCCCTTGGAATGGAGGGACTGATGTGCGATTAGGGAGACCTCCAGGGGGCTCGTGCAATTTGACTACGAGGTCACGTGCTGGACACGTCACCCGTGGGTTGATGAAGCTTCCCCCCGGGCACGTGTCGAGCGCGTACGGAGGGGGACCTCGGGCTTCGTGCCCGGCCTGCATTGGCGGAGAGTGTAGGAGGTCCGGCGAGGGGCTTCTGGCGTTGGAGAATAAGCAGGGCTCTAGCGTTGAAGCGGTGGAGGTCGAAGTCGTGGAGAGGCGGAGAATGGGCTGGCTTCAGCTGTGCCCGCGGCGATGACACAGGCGGAGGAGCCTATGGAGGTTGTCGAAGACGGGTGAGTGGACCTTGTCGATGAAGATGGAGTCGGTGGAGATATCGTCGTTGGCTCTACGGTGTAGAAGGAGGCTGGAGCTTGGGCAGATGCGCGGCGAAGGCGCACGGCTGCAACGGCGTCGAGTGAGAGAGCCGGATCTCACCGATGAATGAAGCTCGTCGGGCTGTCACCACCGGCGAGGCTTGGAATCGAGGGTAGCGGCGGATGTGATGTCGGGGGGAGGGTCGAGGGTCTTAAATAGGAGAGCGGTCGGCGGGAGATCCGAAGGTTGTTGGCGGAGGGAGATGCGGAGATGGTTAAGTGGGTCACGATGATCGCGGGCGGCGGTTGGTGAGGTCAAAGGCGGTTGCAAGTATTGGGGGTGGCGGCGTGAGGACGATGACCACAGGCCGTTCGATCGGCCGAGATCGAACGGCCTCGAACGAGCCACGTGGCGACGGGCGGGGAGAGGGCGCGGCACGTGCGGAGCATGTGCTTGGGGGCACGTGCGACGCACGTGCACTTAAAATATTTTTGTAATAAAAATGAATAAAAATAGAGCCCAAAAAATGCTGACACGTGGCGGCCCCAAGGACTGCCACGTGTCATCACCAGAAAAATCGAAGAAAAAGATTTTGTAAAATCAAAAAGAAATAGTAAACGACCTCAGATTAAAAAAGTTCCTTTATAAAAAATGCTCGTCTCGATGAGATCTACAACTTTTATAAAGACGTCAAAGCCAAAATCGATCAAATGCATAAAGTGAATTTTGGGGGTATCCATATATATAGAATACCTATATTTTTGGATTTTGTAATTTTTTTGTCCTTTTTAAACTAGATAAAAATACGGAAAAAATATGAAAAAATAAAAGATAAATAAAGACACCTTAATCTAATTTTTTTTGGATTTTTAATAAAGAAAATATGTGCATAAATATCGGGTCAAAAATAGCTCAAATACACAATATACAAAAGAGGCCCAAAACCCAACTTTCACATATGAGCTCTGATTCACTTGAACTTGGTCTTGTTTTGAAGGTAATGGAATGTGCATTAGTTCAAAAGTGAGTAGGATCAAATCGGACACTGGATGGGGAAGATATGGGGCTTTTAGTCCGAAAATCTTGAAACTAGGGTTTGGGTTTTTGGTCCACTTACTAGGGTTAGTGATTTTTTTGTATTTTTCATTTATTCTTGTGAGTGATATGAACACAATGGAGGTGGTTTTGGATCATTAAGAATTAGCATGAAGGAGTTAAAAATCCGGGAAGTTAGGCTATTTACAGGTCAATTTGGCTTGGATTTTTGGCTTCTTATTTTGTGCAAAAAAATGATGTATAAAATGTCAATCTTATGCAAACATGCATGGATACTAATTATGCAGAATAAATGCAGAAATGCTGATGATTTTGAGGGAATTGAGCTTAATAAATGAGATTTACAGTGTTGAATCTGAGATTCATCAACAACCTCCACCCGCGAGCCCTACTCTACAGTCCTCGCAACCACGCAACTGACCTCCACCTCGCCTCCACGCTCGCTGCGAGGCCTCCAGCCATCTACCCTCAACGTCATCCGTAAGTTGTGATGCACATCCTCACAACACCCCCCCCCCCCCCGCCTAAAGCCCTCCGCACATGAGGCTCCCATGGGAAGGGCACACATTTCATGGAGATGCCCATGGCCTCCGCAAATAACGAAAAGTACCCCTTCCTGGTCGTCACGTGTGTAATACCATCCCCCCAAGGCCAATTTGCAGTTTCATACGCCGCAGATCTAGAAAATCACAAAAGAGCCCCCCCCCTTCCAGGAAACATGTGAGGCGCACGTGTCTCTTGGGAAAATTGCAAGAAGACCTTTGCGGGTCTAGGTAATTAAAGAAACGCCCGGTGCGCTATTTTTTATTCATTTTCAATTATGTATTTCCAATTAGACCCTTATCTTTGAGCCTTAATTTGAACATCATTTTTTCATCATATCTTTATTCTAAAAATTTCATATTGTAGAACAACTCTTGCTCTATCACTATGGACACTGAATATATTTTTAGAAGTTGCGGTTTATTTAATATCATTATTGTTGTGGAAAATAGTATATTTTACCTACTACGTGATATTTAATTGGTATTAAATTAATTGTTGCTCCAAAATTCTCCAAAATTCACAGTAGGTAGCGTTTAAGTTGTTCTAAATTGTGCCCAATTTTCATGACATTTGCATGCATATCGAAGACCAATAAAATGTTTGGATATTTGAGTAATTAATTTTTAATAAAATAAAAACTCATAATTTTTAGGATTTATTATTTTTTTCTGGATAGCTCTCACATAGATTCGTCTTGAGTAATTTTATTTTTTGAAAATAATTAGGTTTGCTATTTATTAAAATTAATTAACTCAAAATCACTTACTCTATATATTTAATTCACAGAAAATTCGTTTTACCTCTAAAAATTCCAAAAAAAATATAGTAGCTTAATTTCACCATTATTCAACTTATGGCTAAAGTTTTGGAATGTAATTTGCATTTTAACCCTTAAACTAGCCCGAAATTGCATTACATTTTCATTTGCATAAAAATATCCTCTTTGAAAACCTGATTTCTATATCAACTTCAAATAAATTTAAGGAGAGAGTGGCATTCCTGAGTTCGACCTTGGGCTTGTCCAAGTAAAAAAATTGACTGCTCGCTTTAGTTTGACAAATAATTAAATTGCGGTTTTTCTATTAATCTGATTTTGCCTGACTGCAACGAACGAATATTTTTTAATCATTAATTTGGTTAAATTAAAAGGGTGATCCTTAAGTCAATCACACACTTAATTAATATATTGACAAATTCACATAATTGTACATAATCAAGTGTAATTGCTTTACACCACATCGCTATTGTGCAGATAATAATTAAGTCTACTTACAAAAATTCTACCAAAGATAATCGGGACCATAGAAAATTCCGAGTTAATCAAAATTTGCATTTAGACTTTAATGTGCACTAAAAAATCTTTTATAAAAAGCCAAAAAAACTAAGGAAATAAAGGTGTGTGTTTTGGCCCTATGTACATAGACTTCAAAATTTTCTACAAACTTCGTCTTACTTCCTTTTAGATTAATTCTTTCTGTAACTTGTACACAAAAATTCCAATTAAAAATAGATGAAATTCTACCTTGTACGGGACAGAATTCTTGATTCCTTAATTTTCAGCTTATGAACATTGGAACTTCCTCATATGAATACAATTTCATTGTACTCACACATAAAGTTCAAGATATAAAATTCTCTATCTGATGAAGGTTATTTTATTCAAAACGAAGTAAATATGCAAAAGTTGAACTTTGGGACCTTAATACACTTGGTTTCTAGCTTAGGTAACGTATTCTGGATTATGCAGTGTCTATCTACCATTTTTATTATTTTCATGATATTGATAAAATAAAATCTTAAAGAAAATCAAATGATAATAATTAAATTAAATATAAAACCATTATGTATATGTATATTAAACATATATATCAATTTCTTGATTTTGTGTTAATAAAATCTACTACGTATATATAAAGTTATCCTTTAAATTAAAAAAATATTAAATTATGTATGAATTTATTTATAAAAAACTTGCAAGGAGTTTGTTTTTCAAGTTATATAATACCATTTTTTATCAATAATTAACCATTTACAATTAACTTTATTTAACTATGTCCTATATGTTATATAGATTTTTCATTATGATTATTTTTTATTTTATTCATTTTTCAAAAAATCTATATTAAGTATTATTTTTTATTCAATTCTTTTTGGAATAAACATGGGTGACATGGGCTAATCATCTTCCACAACCATTTCCCCCTTTTATCTGTTAACTTTGCAGGACATTGTTTTGCCACCTTTCTCGACCGCGCCCATGACATGCACAATCAAGAATCTATTATTCATCTGCAGTATACTCAAATTTTTGTTTAAATTCCCAAACAACTACATAAATAAACCACCGTCAATTTTGCAATCACAAGCAAGATTTCTTCAAACATGCAATCATACTATCCTAAGCTTGTGAGGACAAGATATAGTGAGCACCTTATACTTTCAAGAGTCTAATCTATGCAAAGACACCTTCCTTGATTTCAAGATCACATAATTTCCACAAGAATTTCGACAGAGACAAATCTATCTTGAACTTTCAATTCCATCGGATTTACTTATTCAGCAAGTAAAAAAGACTTCAAATTGATTGCGTAAGGTCTAAGTCGTTCGTACATGTAAATTGTAAACGTTATGCACCCCATATAAGATGACCTTTCACAAGATTGCGACCTAATCACATAATCTTCCTCTTTTCTTCAACTTCTGTGACCACCGGCTACAACAACAAAGTATTTTCCCACATTAAGTAGGGTCGACTACATGGATTCTGTCTCCATTCAGGTCTATCTTGGATCATTCTCGAGCTTAGATCTAAAAAACTAAGATCACTTCGTATAATCTCATTCCAACACTTCTTGAGCCTTCCTTACTCTCTCTTAGCCAGTTCAACATCCCAAAACTCGCACATCCTAACCGGTGCATGAGCTGACCTTCTTTGCAAATGGTCAAACCGCCTAAAGCAATTTCCTCGCATCTTAACCTCGATCGGAGCTACACCCACTTTCATTGTGATTGCATCACTCCAAATCCGAACTTTTTGTGTGTGTGTGTGTGTGTGTGTGTGCATGTGTGTGTGCGTGTGTGTGTGTGTCCACACATCCACCTTAGCATTTTCATTTCTCTAATGTCATTCTCAAGACATATCTATGGTTCACAGACCCATGGAAGGCCGTATCGATATCGATATCGTTTCGGTCCGCCCGAAAAAGGATATATAGGGATATATCGCCGATATATCGACGATATCGGTGGAAATGTCGAAAATTGTTCAAAAAAGCCAATTTTTTGCCATTTTTCAGAAATTAACGTCATCCAAGATATCAAACCAACAAATAACCTACAAACAAACACTTATATCACATATATAGGTCATTTATAGACCATATATTGCACATATCGATATCGCACATATCGGTTATATCGAACATATCGATATTAGTATTGATTCTTGACTTATAAATATTGGAAATGGATTTCATTCAAGTTCTTATAACATGAAATACTGCAAATATACACCTAGAAAATACATATAGATCATTTATGAGAACTATGGTCCTTATAGTGTACATATCTGTCATATCGAACATATCACTGATATTGTTAGTTGTTGACATACTATATATATTGAAAATGGAGTTCATCCAAGTACTTTAATCACTAAATAATTTACAACTACTCTCTTAGATAACACATATCGATCATCTATGAACTTATATCGCATATATCAATACGACAGTATTGTTAGTTGTTGACCTATATATATATATATATATATATATATATATATATATATATTGAATGGAGTTTATCCAAATTCTTAGATCACTAAATAACTTACAAATATACTTTTAGATCACACATATCGATCATCTATAAAGCTTATATTGCATATATCAATCATTTCGAACATATTGATATTAATGTTGATTCTTGACTTATAGATTTTTTTTGAAGAATTGACTTATAGATATTGGAAATGGATTTCATTCAAGTTTACAACATGAAACAAAGTATATAAATCATAGATTATTTTAATACTAGGTGTAGCTAGATAGGTAGTGGAATCAAGCTTGCATGAATAATAGCATTGATATATAGGGATACGACGAAATATCGGCGATATCGATCGATATCCTGTATTTTTTGTACTGAATCTATTAATTTTTGACCGATATGGGCTGATATGACGATATATCGGCAATATATCGCCGATATCCCTGTAAAAAGATATACACTTCGATTTCAATACCCCCAACCTCTCGAGCCGATACGACCTTCCATGCACAGACCAACATTCAGATCCATAGAGCATAGCATGTCTCACGAAAGCATTGCAGAATTTTCCTTTGATTTTCAAAGGAATTTTCTTATCACAGAAAACAGCAAAGGCTCCTCTCCACTTTAGCCAGCCTATGACGACAGGTTGATGGGGGAAGGGAATGAAATTATTTTCCACTTAACTAACCACTTGCAAATGTGCAGAAACAAACACTCTCACTTTGTTTATGTTCCCCCTCCACTGGAAGTAAACAAAAAGTTGCAGAAACAAGATTTTCCTTTTTTTCCCCCACTGACTATAAACGAACTATTTATATTTTCTGTCGCCAACAGAGATGTAAAAAGGAAAAAGGATCCTCCAATACTATCTGGAACACCCACGTAAGATTCACCTGATAGAAAAAACTCACCTGGTTGCCAATACAAAATGGGAGCGTATGTTCATCCAATAATCAAATTAATTAACTCAAACAATGCTTACATTAAACTATGACAGATAATATCCCAGCAGACATGGCATTAATAGGTACTACATTAAACTAGTCAAAGCGTCACACTCACTACAATCCTGGTGAACTGAAACACGTTCATAATTAAGCCTAGGAGCTTCTCTCAGCAATAAAACATCACCCTCTTCACATTCTCTTTCAGTGCTGGTAGGGGCCTAACCGCAACACCCACAGGGATACGAGTGCTGCGAGGTCCTCCAACAGAAGCTGCCCGACCTGCTGCAGCCTCGCTGGCCATCGAACCACTGTCTGATGTCTCAGGTTCCATGTAGAAGCGTGCACGGAAAGCAGCCAGGTGAGCATAGTATGCAGGGGGGACTGCACAGTAAGATCGATTAAAGATTAGAGTAATTCATATTCATTTTCCGCTATCAGGGTTTAAAAATAAGAACATCTGTTGTAGGAAGGTGATGAAACTCACCGATGGATACCGAGCGAGTGCACCTTGCATAACTGCAGGAAGAAAAAGGTTAAAAATGCTAGACTGTGACGATAAAATTTTGGGAAATGATACAAGAGCGCAGAATAGGTAGATTACGTGTAACACAGGTTGTTAGTCAACATCTGAAGCCCGTCCGCAGTGAAGTTATTCTCATCCCACAAAACATGATAGTGAGCAGGGCGGCTTGTTCCCTAAAGAAGGCAATCCTGGTATAAAATACTGTGGTAAAAATATGCTAAAGATGCAAATACAAGACAATCTCACCTGTATTCCTGCATGGCTGCATAGATAAAAGTCAAACTCGGTGGGGTGGCAAATTTTCGAATCAACTACAGTTCCTGCGGTATTCCCATAAGAGGCAAAAGGTCAAAAAAGTAAATAACAGAAAACTTCCACAAGTTAGACAAAAGCAAAAGTTCTAACCAGGCAAGATGTTGCCACTCCTATCAACAGAATAATTATCAGCATGATTATTTGCAAAGAGGCGAGTATGGTGGCGCTTCTGAACCACCACAAAAGTTACAGGAGGTTGGTAGTTGGGTTCGAGTGAGGCGCATGCCTTTAAAGAGAAAGCAGAAGCAGATTACAGCAGGTATCGGAAAGGCAAATTTTAGGAGAATGAACATTAGAACAAGCATTTTTTTATAAAATAAGATAATTACCTTCCTGATTGCATCAAGCTCATGGAGTAATACCTGGTAAAATTGCCCCTCGCTAACCCCATCCCTGCTAGCCAATGACAATAAGGGTGATGAACTTTCATATGCAAGTGTATGTTCTCAGTGATGGGTGGATGAATACTACAGACTTAAGTACCTATAAAATATGATGCGTTGGGGTTTCTGGCCAGTGGCTCTCTTGAAAGAAATCAAGAGCTCCCTAAAAGAGAATGTGTCGTTATAACAATCATTAAATTAGATGAGCGATGGACATTAAATTCCTATATATATAAGTGTGTGTATTAAAGAAGAGCATACTTAATCATGCCACCATGGACAGTTCCACGTTGGGGATCTTGCCAAACTTTATACAAGTCCTGTATTAATTCCTGACGGTGTGCTTGAGCACAAACCAGACCGGCATACTTCGTAACTTCTGGCCAGTCCTGAGAAGCTACCACCTGCCAAAAAAGTAACCACATGGCATGCCCAACTTGCTCAAACAAATTACTTGACAAAATAACTGTAACAGTGCACGGAACAGTTGCTTACCGCAGCTATGGAGGGGCTTGAGTCTTCTCCGGGATGAGGATGTGTAACATCTGCACCGAAGATGATGGTAGGCCGATCGCTAACAAGAGGTATGCGTCTCGTGAGTGCATCTACAAGCACAGTGTTCCTTCCACCAACCTGTCCAATTGTGCAACAACATGATGATATTCTCAAATAAAATAATAAAATATGCATCAAGAAGAGAAAAATATTTTCACCTTTACATTTATCTTCAGTGCAACATTTGCAAGATACTGTTTACTCATTTTGAATACATGCTTGGTCAGACAGCATTGTGACACCAACCCTAGATCAGTTTCACAAATTCGTTTAAGATCCCCTGCAGTAAAATGGAAAACCAAGAATGGGCTGTGTTAACGTCATAAAAAAAGAGACATTCCCACTAAACAGGAATCAAGAAATCAGCATTAAATTAACCAAAAAGCACAAGAAGCACAAATCAAGATATATAGGTGCATAACAAAGTACCATAAAGAGAGCCATTGTTATCAGGTAAAATTACAATCAACAGATCAAGCTCTTTGCCCTGAGGTTGCAGTATACTCATGGCATCATGAAAACGAGTCTTTAGTGCTCTGTCCACATGTTCAGGGCGAAAGCTTTGAGGAGGCAAGATCGGCTCAATGTTGAAGTCCTACATTATAACAAAGCTTTAATCATCGATGCACACAACAATCATAAACTTCATAAATCAGAAATGTAAGGTCTAACCATTCCAGATGTTTGGCACATTTGAGCTAATTCATGACAGAATCCACGTGCAACATTTTCTTGAACATTGCGAGAAAAATTTATACACAGCCAATTCTGAACTCGGCCACCATTAACCATTTTCTGAAGTACCAGAGAGATACTCATTACTCAAGTAATCCAAGCCAATTCAAAAAAAAACGTAATACAAGCTAAATACAGCAAAAGGATAGAAAGCAGTGATTCTTTTACTCGTCAAGTAATTGAAGTCACTTCAAAAAAAATTAGGAGAAGCTAAATACAATGAAAGGACAAAAAGCAGTGATTCTGTGCAATTATCAAGCTTATCCTCAAACTTATTACTTCAAATATGATGAATATTAATATTACCAATCTAATCAACCATGGAGTGAGCCTCTTTACACCTATTGATTATCAGGACACCTATCATTTAACAAATGATTACGGAGCTATCACTCAACAAATACTTCCTGTAATATATGGCCAAAGTTTAAATCACAAGACATCTATCAACATCGGAGGAGAAAAAGGATGACCGTGCAGTTTATAAAAATGATAACAATAGAATCACATATTCCATCAAGAATGCACAAATACGGGTCTACTCCTTTGAAGCAAGGTGGATCTAAATGCAAGTCTGTCAAAGAACTATGTATAGAGACAATTTGCAGCTATCGATCAAAAGAAGGTTCCAGAAGTTCCTTGGCCATCAAGGAAGCTCAAGTCCGTTGCAGAACTTTGTTGGAATCACAATTTAAACACCAACAAATCCTTCAACTATCAAACCTAATCTTTTAAATACTCATAATTTTTAATTAAACTCTAATTGGCCATATAGTGAATATCATTTAGAACGAGATACAAATTCTGCTTCACACAGTAGAGGATATGACCATTGAAGAGCTACATACAGCATACATACAGCAACAAGAAGGTTAGGGTAGGGAATATGAGAAACATATAGTCTACATATTACATAAGGAATGAGCTTTGGAAACAACAGTGAGGAACTTGGAAAGACAACAAGAATTCAGTCAATTGCAGAAAGTTAGGAAGAATTAACTCCATTGAATATTAAAATAGAACTGGAACAAAACTTAAAACTTTTAAAAGCAACAAAACAGCAATATGTGATCCTTTCAAATCAATTAAGGATAGAGCAATAGATCATCATTTATCACCGATCTGCTCAATCAACTATCAAGCTGTGTACCTACCCGTTATTTTTTAACGAGAATGTTCATGCACTATACTTATTTTTAACAAGAATCTTCATGCACTATCGCCTTATCTTCTGACTTAACAATTATGTGTATCAAACTAGAAATGTCTAAAATATGTGAGAATAAATCAAATGAGGAAATTGAGATCCAAAGGATGGACTGGTTGTAGAGTTCTATGAACTAGGATGAATTAATTGTGGAATCTGAGGATTTAATTATTGAAGATAAAGAAAATTTTATAGAGCCACAGAGACTTAGACTAGACAACTAAACTCAATTTGGACGATAATGGTAAAAACTTCAGAGAATAAAAGATTTCGAAATCGGAATTCATTGCAAAATCAATGAAGTGCCAAGTCAAATATTAGGAGGGAATATCTAATTAAATACAGATATAAAATAGACAAACTACAAGAATTAATGGAATTATCTTTGGAATAAAAGTGGAGGATAAATCTTTTGAAATTTCAAAAGTTCAACACAACTACCAATTTGAGGATCAATCACCAACTCTGCTGATTTCGAATGAGCTATGAATCCAACTTAACCTTGATTTCAAAGATGAATCTAGTAACCTCTCGATTATTTCCCTCACACCTAAAACCAACCTTAATGATCATACTATTCATACTACTAAAAAATCCAAAGCTATCAAAGATGGTTGGAATAGTAGGTCAGAATTTCATCAAAATCAATAAACAAACTTTCACAACGTTGTCCTGCATCTGAACATGCCTCATCTAATGATCGAATATCCTCACAACTATTCATCCATTCATGAATTACTTTCATTACATAATCTATATACCTATTTTGAAGTCCGATTTTTCCCGGATTGGTCGACACGTGGAAGCCTCTCCGGAGAGCTCTCTTCATTTATCAATTCTCGTCACTTCTCTTACCCACGATCTCTCTCCCTCTCTCTCTTGAGAGAGCTCTCTTTCTACCTACAACTGATCTCCTTCTTTCTCTTTCAACTCGTGGTTGCACGACTGTTAATGATTGTGCTTCCAATGGTCCTGATGATCTCTTCGATTATAGTCCTCCTGGAGGCCATCCAAACCCTCACGGACCTCGACCTCCGGATCCGAAAGGGGTACATATCAACCGACGGTCAGTGGTTCATGGACGTCTTCCACGTCACCGACATCCACGACCGGAAGCTCGCCGACAACGTCACTTCCTACATGGAGCGTTCCCTTGCCGAAGGGGTCACCGCTGGGGACACCTCCGATGGGCTCACTGTACTGGAGCTCGCGGGCACCGAACATCCCGGGCTTCTTTCCGAGGTGTTTGCAATGCTCGCCGACCTACAGTGCGACGTCGTTGACATCGATGTTTGGATGCACAACCATCGCATCGCAGTAGTTGTATCCATCCACGAGGAGGATACAAACAAAATTCTTCGATGCCTCCGAGATGTCCACAAGTGTGACGGAGGCGGCAGCGCGAAGGTCGTGGTATCGGCTTTCGCGCCATCAAAGGCATAGCAGAGGCCTCATCAATTGATGCTCGAGGACCACGATCACGACCGCGCTTTGTCATCACCATCTGCGTCAGTCTCCGTTCAAAAATGGGTCGATCGCGAGTACTCTGTCGTGAACGTGCAATGCCTCGATCGACCCAAGTTGCTATTTGACATTGTGTGCATTACGGACCTTGATTGCATCGTCTTCCACGGCACCATCGACACCGACGACAACTACGCCTGGCAGGTCTGTTGCAATTGAACATAACCTCTTTGATCCTATTCGTGGAAGAATTTAATTCGTTGCTTGATGTCGATTTTGTTGGGTTACAGAAGTTCTACATTCAACATGCTGATGGGATTCCGATAAGCTCGGAGGCAGAACGACAACGCGTAATCCAGTGCCACCATGTCGCGATCAAGCGACAATCGACGGAGGTGATGCTCTGCCCACCCTGGTCATGCCCAATTTCCTCAGATCCCAACAAATTTGGTTCTGATTGTTTGTGAATTCTGTAGGGTGTGAGGCTGGATCTCTACACGGTGGACCGCCCTGGTCTGCTCATCGACGTAACAAGGACGTTCTGCGAGAACAGTCTCCTCATCACAAGGGCCTACATCGTGATGAGGGACGGGATGGTGACGGACATGTTCTACGTAAGGGACGTAGGAGGCAACGCAACGGACGGAAAGGTCATCGAGGCGGTGAGGAAGATGATCGGGACGAATTACTTGAAGGTATGGCAACTGCTGTCTGAGGTGTGCCACAAGGCATTGTCGAACGTGCGGCGGACGGCAGTCTGTTCTCAATCAAGAACTTGATTAGGAGGAATCTCTACAATTTGGGGCTGACCAGATTATGCTCTTAGGGAATGTACATAGCATTAGTTTGTGTGTATTTGTATTGTCCTGCCGCAAAGCGTGGGGTACATCCTAGTGTTATCAAAACCCCGTCTTTAGCCCAACCCACAAGGGAGTTAGGGGGCGAGTCTGGACTCTTGATAAATGTTTATCATATCATTCCTCAACTCAAGGGTCCATTCTTTTCGTCCATCTATATTAACAAAAAATCATCAAATGTGCATCTCAATTCCTAACTATCCATTCAATATCGTTATCTCATCATGTGATATTGCAAATCCTCAGAGAAACAAGAGAAACTTCTTACCAAAATAAAGCTGACATGCTGAATGTCTCCTTGAAGAATAAATATATACATCTTATGTATTGCTAAAGATATATAGCCAAAAAAAGACGGGACTGGACCATGTTAGGCAATGAGCTATCACAAAGGTCCTTAGTAATTGAATTAGAACATGTTAGCCAATAAGCTATCACAAAGGTTTATAAAAACCACAATCTCTATTTCTGCATTGTCTTCTTTCTTAGGATAAGTGGAGAGTTTACATCTTGGCGGTGGCATGGTGCTTCAAATTGTGTAAAAAGATAGTCGGAGTCTTAAAGGACCATATGATCTTCTATGTAGCTGATGATATAATCTTTGAAATCTAGATATAGGATTAGAAGGCATACGCTCTTTGCATTTTTTGCCTTCTAAACAATTTGGCGTACACAATGCACAACGTATGCGATCTCAAAGATTTTAGGATAAAATTTTGGTATATAAATTACAACCATCATAACAACAACAAAGCCTTTTACCACATTAAGTAGGGTCGGCTATATGGATTCTTTGCCTCCACTCATATCTATCTTTGGTCATTCTCAAGCTTATATCCAAATAACTAAGATCCCTTCAGATAGTCTCATTCTAACACTTTTAGGTCTTCCTTGCCCTCTCTTAGCCGGCTCAACATCCCAAATCTTGCATCTTCTAACCGGTGCATCAACCGACCTCTTTTAAAAAAATGGTCAAACCATCTTAAGCGATTTTCTCTCATCTTATCCTCTATCGGATCGGAGTGACACCAACTTTCCTTCTAAGCCCATCATTCTGAATTCGATCTTTCCGTGTATGACATCCTTTGCAAATGGTCAAACCATTTAGACAATTTCTCTTATCCTCTATCAGAGCTACACCAACTTCTCTTTTGACTGCATCATTCCGAATCCGATCTTTTCGTGTAACTTTGAAAATGGTCAAACAATCTTAAACAATTTTCTCTCATCTCATCCTCTATTAGAGCTACACCAACTTCCCTTTTGACCGCATCATTCCGAATCCGATCTTTTCGTGTATAACCACACATCCACCTAGCATTTTCATTGTTGTCATTGTCATTCTTTGCACGCGTTTATATTTTTTTTAGAGATACACATGTTTATGGTTCACATGCTAACATTCATATCCATAAAGCATATCGGGTTCTACAACTGTTTTGCAATACTTTTATTTGATTTTCAAAGGGATTTTCTTATTACGTGGATGGAACAATAGAGGCTCCTCTCCATTTTATCCAACCTGCATTTACTCTATGAGTAACATCTCCATTAGCTCCCCGTCAAGTAGATCCCAAATATCTAAAAGAATCTTTCTTCTGAATGTTATCGTTGTTGGAGTATGTAATAGAATGGTAATGGGATCCCTTTAAGATACACCACCCACTCATGTTTGGTCCCACATCTACTATCTGTGGGACTCCAGTCTGTCTGTGGGGCTATATAAGAGGCTGCAGGGCTTCCTGTAAACCTAGGCAGTGCCCCCTCAAATCTCCATCTCCAGGGCATGTTCTAAGCAGTGAGCAGTGAGCACCTCCTCCAAATCGAGGAAGATCCCGAAAGTTGCAGATCTAAAATCTTGCGCAACTGAAGGGCATCGACGGATCTGTTCAGAATTCAAGAAAAGAGGTTGTTCTAGATTTCTACACGGTAGCAAACTATTCCAAATCGTGTCGAAGCAGGATCGAGGTGGCACCCTTGCACCAGCCCCTGCTCCTTCCCATCTCCATAGCGCAATGATCTCCAGGAGGCTCCATGGGGCACAAGACCACACAACTACTTCAAACCCTAGAGGTGACATGCAAAGCCCCGCCTCGTCCAGGTTCCAGAACTCCTCATTTGCAGGCAAAGGTTGCAAACCTCGCAAGCTTCCAGGGGAACCTCCCAAGGGACTGCACCGTGAAGCCATTCGTGCACAAGGCACACGAACCCCTCCCAGCTCCAGGCAGTAGCTCCTCTACCTTCAAGCATAAAGCTCGTTAGCCCCTCCCAACGCTGATGCACCTCTTCCTTCCCTCAAGAACATAGTAAGAAATATCATGATATATCGTCAATATATCGGTATCGGTGAGAATGATATATCGATATTACCTCCCCTTTCGATTTCCCATATTTCAGCGATACGTTACCCGATATATCGTCGATATATCGAAGTTTCGATGATATATCAACAATATATCGCCGACATATGGAATCTGGCTACACTTTTTTCCGTCCATATCGTCGATATGACCAAAATTGAGGCGATTTCACCCCCAGTTCGCCCAACTCTGCTACTCCTCTCCAAGGTTCTCCAACACCCCATGCTTCTTTGAGGCAAACACTAGATCTTCTCTAAATTTTATGTTGAATGAGTGAAATTTCTTAAGGATTTTGTTCCTATTGGTTAGGTATTGCATATTCTTGAGTTTTTTGTCAGATTTGAAATATTTGATGAGATATAAGGGGAATTAATTTAGAATTTTTGAGTTTTATTGTGAAATTAAGTTAAGTTATGAAAGGAGAAACTCGAATCTCATGTGCTAGACATAGAAAACAAGATTTTATGGTGCTTTATGTTAACTAAAAATTAGTAATTTATTCATTCCATGAATTAAACATTAGATCTATCATTTATTTTTGTGTTTTGTGTCTCATGTCTGATTTGTCATGAAAATTGGTCGTCTCAACTCTAGATCTAGGATGTTTTTTCTTAGAAAATCGAAACATATAAATATATATAGCATGTTAAACATTAAATACCCAAGACTTTTTGCATATTAAGCATGCTAAAAATAATAAATATAACAAATCCGGAAATTAAAACATCAAAATTGATTGTTCTCATCATATGTCTCATGAATGTTTGTTGTGTAATTTCTTCGCATGTTTCAGCTATCAACATCATGGGTTCACACTCTGGTTTAAGATCTGATGGTTCTAATGATCAGAGTGACAGTGGAGAGATGGATTGGAGGTTTGCCACCGCTCCAGATGACAACAAATCAAAGCCATAGTACTTCTCTGGGAAGAGGTTGGGAGGAGGGGGATTACGAGGCTGAAGCAACATCTTGTTGCTTAGCAAATAATTGATTGTTCTCATCATTCACGAATGTTTGTTGTGTGATTTCTTCGCAGGTTTTGGCTATCAACATCATGGGTTCACAATCCGACTCGAGATCTGATAGTTTTGACGATCAGAGGGATAGTAGAGAGACTAGTTGGAGGTTTGCCACCGCTCCAGATGGCAACAAATCGAAGTCACCGTGCAACTTATGTGGGAAGAGTTTTGGAGGGGGTTACGAGGTTGAAGCACCATCTTGTTGGCAACAACAAGAATGTTGCCAAGTGCACATGTTGTCCCAAAGATGTGAGGGACTTGGTGAAGGCTAACTTAGATGGGAAGAAGGACAAAGATGTATAGAGGTCCAGAAGGGATGAACAATTCAAGGAATTCATACTCGAGAAAGAGTCCAATGTCCTCTCCGATTCAGATGATGATGACTTTCTAATTCTGTGAATAGACAAATCTTTAGTTATTGTAAATCCTTAATTAATTCTTTACTTCACTAGAATGGTAGAACATTGTCCATCATGGAAAGTTATTTATATGAAAGAAACATTGTCTCATTAATCATTGTATACATTTTTTGAATCAAATGACTCGTCTCAATGCCAGTCAATGTCTTCCATGAACAAAACATGTATTCTAAATATGGCTAACTTAGCTATTTTGATTCCAATTCCAATATTTATCAATCACCAATCAACATTAACAACAATATGTTCGATATGATCGATATATACGATATAAGGGTCATAGATGATCGAGATGTGAAATCTAAGTGTATAATTGTAAGTTATTTAGTATTCTAAGAACTTGGATGAACTTCATTTCAAATATTTATAAGTTAGCAATCAACATTAATAGTGATATGTTCGGTATGACCAATATGTGCGATGTATGGGTCATAGATGATCGATATGTGTAATATAAGTGTGTAATTGTAGGTTGTTTGTTGTTTTAATAACTTGGATGATCTTAATTTGCGAAAAAACGGCAAAAATAGCTTTTTTGAGACATTTCCATCGATATCGTCAATATATCCTGATATATCCCCGATATACCCTTTTTCAGGCGGACCGAAACGATATCGATATTTCTCGCTATGCTCACGAATAGGGAGGTGGCAGTGGTTTCTCGGAACCCTAGTCGTAAGCAAAAGAGGGGGGTAATCCACTTTAGGAGCGATGTTACTCTTTTCTTCAGGCCAAACGGACCCCACAAGTTCATGTATAAAAAATGGTGGCAAGATTGATGTGCTTTATTCAAGAGAGAAAAAGATCCACTATTATACTTTTTTCTACAGAAGGCAACAAGAAGAAATAAAGGGAGGAGAGCATGGTTTAAAAAAAGACAAACCTTAAGAAAAAAAAGGGAGTTGGTAAAAAAGAAGAGGAAAGCTGAAAAAAGTGAGCACTCTTTAAAAATAATAGGTTTTTTTGAAAGAAAGAAAAAAAGAGGGTGATTGTACAAAAAGCCATACGAAACAAAAAAATAATAGCCTAGAAAAAAGGGGAATCCAGCTAAAAAAGAAGCTGAATAATCTTTGCAAAAAAATAGAGCACAGAAAAAATACATGGTTTATTTTGATTTCTCCCAAACTTGATGAACTATGTTCTTATTTTATCAAGTATGGAAGAAAGGGGGAGTGAGAGAGGCCGCATCTTCTTCTTGAGATAGATCTACGGGTCTTCTACTGCCCATCTCCAACTGACAGACCAGCACTCCGGAGGACTATTGTTATTAATCGTCTTCACCGAGCATCAACAACCCTATCATGGTGTCTCTATCCCTGACTACTACTCAGTGCTGGACTTTTCTTCTTCTATCATGACTCTTCTCAACGCATGACAAGGCGTGTCCCGCTGACATGGTATCGCATTGACTACTACAGGCATGGCAGAGGTACGTCCCGGTGACCTGAGCGTCACGGACTTGTCATCGAGCGAGATCTTTCTACCAGCAGCGGGCATATATTCTTCTCAGATGTATCAAGTGAAGATGAGTTGCGTACTTTTTCTTTTTGTCGCAAATTGCAGCTTTCTCAGCTCCAGGTTGAGGGAGAGCATTGGAGTATGTTTATAGAAGGGTAATTGGATCCTTCCAGAATACACCACCCACTCATGTTTAGTCCAACATCTACCATCCGTGGGACTCCAATCTGTTTGTGGGACTATATAAGAAACTACACACCCTCTGTACTCATTGAGAAACATAATAGAATATCGGTCCTTGAGAAGGTTCTTCCATGGTTTCATCACAATCCTTGGGGAGTAGAGTTCCACGTAAAATCAAAGTGTTCCTTTTATTTTGTTCTTGCTTTGATTCACTTTCGCATTTCAAATTTCAGCAATCGCCTCCAATCTTCACCATAGTTCATTCACCATTGCTTCCATCAAATGTGCGCTCTAGATATCAATCTTAGCCCTACTTATAGAATCCTTTACACAAAATTACTCTTTGAATTTGCAAATTTTAAACCAAAGATTTGCTCCAATTTAAGTTATTTTAATAGCCAAGGTGTTAGAAAATAGGAAGCGGAAGCGGAAATGATAAACAGAGCATAATCTAGATTGATAAACTGGATACGTGGAAACCTACTCCCTAAGGAGCGGGATGAAACCACGGGAGAAGCCCTCAAAAGGGCGGATATTGCATTCCTTTTTCTCAATGGATATAGGAGGTCTGGGGCTCTTTATATAGCCCCCACATAGCCTCCAAGTCCCACCACTGGTAGATGTGGGACTAAACATATGGATGGAGTAAATAGATCCTGGAGAGATCCACTTACCCATCTCCTTCATATATGACGCATACAACGAATACTCCAACACTCCCCCTCAAGATGGAGCATGCAATGCTCAACTTGGACAAACGGAAAGAAACCCAACTCACGCTACAGGATACTACGGACAATATCAACTCAATGCGCACAACTGTCGACTGCTGTCGAGGGCATTGCTTTTAATGCCTTGCAGGTGAGGAGGACGAATAGGCTGGAGTGTGAGTCTACTGAATCTCCTCGTCGGAGAGCATGTGCTCTGAACTGCGCCTGTTAGAGTCACTGCAACTGGAAATGAGTTTCCTCGTCAGAGTACTCTGGCTCGTCACAATATTGTGGACAACTGCTCCATCTCTAAAAAAAGGGTCGAACTGAAAAGGCCGTGGAAGTGCAATTCTCGTTAGAGTCCATGATCGCTGGAGAATGGAGTCTGAAAGAAGTCTCCTCGTCGGATAACTGGGTCTCTCCCATCTGGCACAGAGAATGGTCCACTACTCTGGAGTACCTATGATACCACATGAAAACCCTTGCCCACATGGAAAAGGGAATGATCCTCTGCTCTGGAGTCCCTATGGCTCACATGAAAACTCCAGCCGAAACAACAAGAAGAATGATGGGGACCACGACAAAAGATGACAAATATGTGCACATCTGAATGAAGACCGCATACATGTGTGAGTCTGAAACTGGAGACTCGAAAACTGACATCGAGTCTGAACTCTGACACCGTAGAGTGTGAACATTGGCTGGCCTGGAATCTAGCGTTTGGAGAATCTGGATCTGACAATGAGGCATGTAACTCTACATATACTCCCCTTTTCTCCTATACTTGTCGGAAAATCAACATTGACAAAGTTAGAAGAAGACAAGATAATAAATATTGGGGAGAAAACATCACTTGAGCCGTTTTTTTTCCGGCTTCAATCATCGTCATTTTTTTACAAACTCTTTTTTTCCGGGTATTTATATATATTAATAGCCATCATATAAGCCGTATAATTTTTTTACGGCTTTTCAAATCTTTTTTTAAACATTTGCCGTTTCACATCTCTTTTTTTCCGGCTTTCTTTGCAATTTTTTTTGAAAATTGCGTATGGTTTTTAAATACGCGTCCTTCTTTAACAAATTTTTTTTGAACTTGCATGGCCCAAATCACGGGCCAACAATAACATTTTTTAAAAGAACCGTCAGGGCTCGTGCTCTCAAAAAAAATTAAATAAAACGAGCAGGCCCGTTAAGGTTCCCAACGTGGGAACCCTTCTTATGGAATGCCATCGCCCTCCCTTTGGGGTTCCCAGATCTGGAGGAGCGATTTGGAGTACTCGTGCAGACCGTGCGCGCGCGAAGGAGCATGCCAACTAAAGATTGCCCCTGCTAGGGGCTTCCTGTTCTTGTGGCGGGCCAGCGTGCGAGGAGGGAGGATGAGCGCGCGCGGGGAGGCATCGCCAACTGGAGGCGCTGCCAGCAGAAGCGCCTGGAGAAGAGGCGTGAGGGCACGGGCCCGCTGCCTGGAGTTTGCAGCTGGAGGACCTGCGCCGCCTTAGCACATGTGCGCGCCGCCCCGGTGATCTGCATCAAGGGTTTCCGCCGCCTGAAATCGGATGGGGGTTCACAATGGGGCTCCTGCGCTAGAGCCCTGCCTGCAGGAGAAGACCTCGGAGATGGGTGCGGCCGCCTGAGAGCCGCATGCTGCTTGTGCGCAGGAGGACACGCCGACTGCGTGTATGTGATGCAGTTGATCGTATCTCAGATCATGAATCGATCTGCTCATAGTATTGGAGAATACTCATGTTATAGGCCTCTGCCGACGACGCTCTGATCTGTGATGGAGCAGTTGATCTTCCGATTGCTTGACATTTCTTACTGGAGATGACCGAAGATGCCGCTAGGCGACTTGGAACTATGGATCTAAGGATTCGGAAAACCCTAGAAGTCTTGAATCAAAACTTGTGCAGATTTCCGAACATCGAATTTTGAAAAATAATGATCATCTAGAACAATGAACAATGTATCTAACAATCGAGTCTCGAATAAATAATGAACACAGACTCCTCGAGAATCGAATCTGCTCTAATACCGTGTTAGAAAATAGGAAGCAGAAGCAGAAATGATAAATAGAGCATAATCTAGAATGATAAACTGGAAGAACAAAATGTTTTTTACGTGGAACCCTACTCCCTAAGAAGCGGGATGAAACCACGGGAGAAGCCCTCAAAGGAGCCGATATTGCATTCCTTTTTCTCAATGGATACAGGAGATCTGGGGCTCTCTATATAGCCTCCACAGAGCCTCCAAGTCCCACCACTGGTAGATGTGGGACTAAACATATGGATGGGGTAAATGGATCTTGGAGAGATCCATTTACCCATATCCCTCATAGATGACGCGTACAACAAATACTCCAACACAAGGACTAGCAACTCTTTAGTTGGGAGGAGTTATGAGTCACTAAAGTTCATGCATTTTTAATGACTAAAATTGGATTTCATCCATGGAAGGCCGTATCGATATCGATATCGTTTCGGTCCGCCCGGAAATGGATATATCGGGATATATCGACGATATCGGTGGAAATGTCGAAAATGGCTCAAAAAAGCCATTTTTTGTCATTTTTCAGAAATTAAGATCATCCAAGATATTAGAACAACAAATAACCTACAAATACACACTTATATCACACATCGGTCATTTATAGACTATATATCGTACATATCGGTCATCATATCGAACATATCGCTGTTAATATTTATTCCTGATTTTTAGATATTGGAAATGGATTCCATTCAAGTTCTTATAACATTAAATAACTTACAAATATACACTTAGATGACACATATAAATCATTTGTGAAGACTATGATCCTTATATTGCACATATCGATCATATCGAAATATCGTTGGTACTGATAATTGTTGACCTATATATATTGAATGGAGTTCATCCAAGTTCTTATATCACTAAATAACTTACAAATATACTCTTAGATCACACATATCGATCAATCTATGAAGCTTATATCGCATATATCGATCATTTTGAACATATCGATATTAACGTTTGATTCTTGACTTTTTATAGATATTGTGTTTTTTGAAGAATTGACTTATAGATATTAGAAATCAATTTCATTCAAGTCTTACAACATGAATAACTTGTAAAAATACACCAAGTTGAAGAACCATTGTATGCACCCTCCTGTCGTACCATACCCTACCAGTACGGGGGTCTCGCTGCAGATATACCCAAAACAAAATATATATAAACCATTCTGGGTTTTAATAGTTGGTGTAGCTAGATATATGTGTTTTAGATGTAGCTAGATATATGTGTTTTAATACTAGGTGTTGAATCAATCTTCCATGAATAATAGCATTGATATATAGAGATATCGGCGAAATATCGACGATATCGATCGATATCCGGGATTTTTTCTACTGAAACCAGTCATTTTTTACCGATATGAGCCGATATGGCGATATATCGCCGATATATCAACGATATATCACCGATATCCTTGTAAAAGGAGATATTGGGTAATATCGAAATCCCTACCCTGTCGAAACCGATATATCGGCGATATATCGCCAATACGGCCTTCCATGATTTTATCTATACCAAAGCATATATAACTCATGTAGAAAATGATAATGCGAAAGAATATCATAGATAAAGAATAAAAAACATGGAAGAACACCAAGATTTTACGTGGAACGCTACTCCGTGAGGAGTGGGATGAAACCATGGGAGAATGCCGCTAAGGAATGATTCTTCTATTAACGTTTTCAACTGATACAATAGGTGTGTGGCTTCTTATATAACCCCCAAGATAGATCGGAGTCCTACTAGTAGTAGATGTGGGACTAAACATGTGGATGTGGTAATTGGACCATGGAGGGATCCAATTACCCATCTATGAGATGACGCATATACTCTAACACTTCCTCTCAAGTTGGAGCATGATATGCTTAGCTTGGATAAATAGAAAGAAATCACTCTCTCATATAATAGAGGACACTATAGACAATATTAACTCAACGCAAACTCTTATTGTTGATTGATGAGGATTTTGCTTCTCATGTTGTGCAGTTGAGAAGGACTGAAGGGCTGGAGTGGATCATTTCTCCTCGTCGAAGAACGTGTGCTATATAATTTATATGTCAAAGTCACTGAAACTGAAATGAGTCTTTACCTGGAGAACTCTAGCCCGCAACGGTTTCATCTCTCTGAAGGGCCAAACAGGAAAAGCAGTGGAAACATCCACATCGGAGTCCACGATCCCTGGAGAATGGAATCTGAACTGAGTCTCCTCGTCGGAGAAATGGATCTCTCTCATACTGACTCAGAGAATGAGATCTCTACCCCATAGTCCCTATGAATCACATGAAAACCCTAAGCTGACTAGATCATGTATGGGGACCTCTCAAAAAATAATTGCATACATGTGCTTATCAAATTGTAGACTCTGAAACAATATGAAGGTGGAGTCTGAATCTGAAATTTGGCATGTAATCTAAATTAGAGAATATAATCAGACATGTTATAACTCCATAATCCACCTTTCTCACATATGGTCGGAAGAGATGACACCGACCAAGTTGGGAGAAGACATGAAGATGAAAAAAGAAAAAAAACAATCTCAAATGAATTTTTTTTCCGACAGCTATTTTCTCTCTTTTTAGAGTCATCTCTTTTTTAAATATTTTCGTTCGCGTACGATTTTTCCCTCTTTTTTTGTGTATGTGTGCCTTCTTTTAAAAAAATTATGGTCGTGTCCAAAGGGGCATGAACATTACAATCCCCTTTTAAAAAAAATATCCCAAGCATTGATCCCTATCCCTTCTCTCGACTAAGGTTCCACGAAGGAACCCATCAATCGTCTGCCACTCGCATCGCCAATCGGGGCCATCACGCGATGATGGTTGATACGCAAGAGATCTGGATGAGAAGGTGCCACCTGGAGGCTGCACCACCTGAATTTTTTTCTGGTAGCTATTTCCTCTCTTTTTTATAATCATCTCCTTGTTGAAATATTTTCTTTCTCATACCCGAGGGTTTTTCCTCTTTTTTTGTGTGCCTTCTTTTTTAAAGAAACTATGGTTATACTCAATGGGGCCTAAACATTGCAGTCCCATTTTTAAAAAAAAAAATCAAGCAGCAACCCACTTGGACCTAGAAACATCTCATCCCCTTAAAAAACATAGCAACCCTTTTGGACTCAAAAATAAAAGAAGGGCATCGAGCCCTCTCCCTTCCCCTGACTAGGGTTCAACAAAGGAACCCAGCAATCGCGTGCCATTTGCGCTGCCAACTGGGACCATCGTGCGATGATGGCTAATACGTAAGAGATCTGGATGAGAGGGTGTCACCTGGAGGCCGCACCACTTGGGACGTCTTTAAAGATGTTGCATCGTCACAATGGTGCCACCTGGAGCTTGGTTTCGTTGTATGCATGAGAAGATGGAACTGTTTCGTGGTTGTTGCTTCTTCTATGCCATGCCATGGTGGGATTGGAGGCGATGTGACCTATGTACGGAGCTCTGATGCTTTCCAAGGTTCAAAAATGCAGTATGCGGTATTCGTTCGGTCACGCGGTCTAAAGCGAGTAAGCGGATATGCGGGAAGTATACGGAAATATATGCGGTTTATGCGATTTATAATATTTTGTAATAACATATTTAAGAAAAACAATAAAATGAGATTATATAAAAAAGTTAAAGATTTAACAAAATCGAAAATAAAAAAATCAAATAAGGTAATATAATCAATAAGATATATAAGCATGATATTATAAATTGATTATTTTTTATTGTGTATTTTGAATTTAATGCATATATATACATATATGAATTTAGATTCAACAGGGAACCCACGAATTCTATAAGCAAACCTTTAATGTATATATAGATTCAGTAGATAACAAAAGATAAAGAATAATCATAGGTATAAAATCATATATCCAAAATTATACACATATATGTATCTCCAAGGGACAAAATATGTAGGCACAAAATATAGGGGAAAATCATATTTGCATATAAAATTTATTAAAAGCACAAAAATGTAAAGTACCAGACTGTTACTCAATTATTTCATGTTTTATTTGAATAATTAGAATAAATTTCATTAGATAGAAAAATGAAAAGCAGTAAATAGTTCATTAATAAGTGTTGAGAACAATGAGAAAAAATGGATATGAGAAAAAAATAACCTAGATCATATTCCCAAATGCAACATACACGAGAATAACGAAAAGATGCATCAATGTAAATGATGATATAAGAGTTGCTCGGGCAAAAATCGAGAAATGTGTCATGAACATGTCATGGATTAATATGAGTTCTATCAGATATGTGGCTGCATATGCCGCATATGCGGACCGCATATGTGTTTTGACCGCATATTGCCGCATATGGCATATGCGCTTCGGTCAAGTGATCGAATACGCATATGCGGTCGCATATGTGGCTGCATGGACCGCATTTCCGAGCGCTGATGCTTTCTCAGTCAAATGCTTCGAAGAAGAAGAACGACTGGCAGGTGATCTGATGGGTTCTTGAAGACAAAGTTGTATAGGCGAATGGTTGATGCGTTGATGGATTGTTGTTGCAGTTTGTTCGCAAGGGGCTTCCAATGTCAATCGCTCGTGGCATCAAGAAAATATAAAAATATTGCATCTCGAATCGAACCCATGTTCTGATTCCAATTAGGGTTCTAGGATCGTGGTTGTTGTTGCTTCTTCTTCTTCTTTGAAGTTTGACTCCATCTTATGTGCCTGGAGAGATTGAGGGTTTGCGTAGGTCGACTCCTAATCGTTGGTGTGTTGATCTGATTGATGCAACAGATCTCAGACTTGGTGATTTGCGAAATCAGATAAAAATGATCGAAGAAGTGGCGCATTGTGTGCAGGGGAGCACTGCTTGACATGCAAAATTAAGGTTTCTAGAAATCCTAGAACTTTTCTTGAACTTGAACAAATAGCGAACATGTACAATTTATAAAAATAAATCTTCAAGAATCGAATCTGCTCTAGTTAATCAAATCTTGAATAAATCACAATCATAAAATAAATCCTCGAGAATCGAACCCATTCTGATACAATGTAGAAAATGATAATGTGGAAGTATATCAAAGATAAAGAATAAAGAACATGGAAGAACGTCGAGATTTTACGTGGAACGCTACTCTGCAAGAAGCGGGATGAAAGTATGAAACTATAGAACACTGCTAAGGGTAGATTCATCTATTCACTTTCTCATCTGATACAATGGGTAGGTGGCTTCTTATATAGCCTAACATCCTAAAACCCTATAAATTTTCTTAAACTTGAACAAATATCGAACATGTGCAAATAATAAAAATAAATCTTCAATAATCGAATATGCTCTTGTTTAATTGAATCTTGAACAAATCATGAACATAAAATAAATCCTTGAGAATCGGACCTGCTTTGATACCATGTAGAAAATGTCAATGCGAAAGCATATCAGAGATAAAGAATAAAGAACATGGAAGAAACCGGAATTTTACATGAAAGGCTACTCCAAGAGGATCAAGATAAATCCACGGGAGAACGCCACTAAGGGTTGATTCTTTTATTCACTTTCTCAATTGATACAATGGGTGCACGACTTCTTATATAGCCCCGCAGATAGATCAGAGTCCTACTAACAATAGATGTGCGACAAAACATGTTGATGTTTTAATTGGACCTTGGAGGGATTCATGTAATTAATGTATACACCAAAATATGCATGTATCATATGACACACCCATTCTATTCATTTGGTTCTTTCTATCATTAATGCACTTATCAACAACAACAAAGCATTTTTCCCACAATTAAGTAGGGTCGGCAACATGGATTCTTCACCTCCATTCATATCTAACTTGGGTCAATCTCGATCTTATATCCAAAAAACTAAGATCCCTTCGTATAGTCTCTTTCCAATACTTCTTGGGCCATCGTCGCCCTCTCTTAGTCGGCTCAATATCCCAACACTCACATCTCCTAACTGGTGCATCAGTTGATCTTCTTTGCAAATTACCAAACCATCTTAGGTTGTATTCTCGCATCTTAACCTCAATCGGAGCTACACCAACTTTCTTTCTGATTGCACTTATCAACAATTTAGAGAAATGTCAAGGGCTTACTTGTAACTCTTACGCACAATGATGAAATTTGTGATTGAAAAATTGAATACAATAGTGTTATTAAAAAGAAATAGGGTGAAGGAGAAAAACAACGTCAACGTGAAATGGGATGATTAGTGTAAAGAACACATAAATGAAGAATCTAAAAAGAGAAATATAATTTTACCACACACAATGCAAATCCAGCCAACATCCCAAAGCGATACAAAAATGTTAAAGAGCTCGAGTATAGGATTGCAACTACGGATGCAAACAGATATGGATATCTTCGTATCCAATTCCCCATCATATCGGTTTTATACAAATTCCAACATCCGTGACCATATTCATTTTAAAATGGATATGAATACGGATATCACTCAAATATCCGCAAATATATTTATCCATATATTTATCTTCATATATAAGTACAATTATAAATTTATTTTAAACCATATAAGGCATAATTTTGTACCTTCCTACACCATATTTCATACAATTATTATCAAATAAAACATTTAATATATATATATATCATATGAAATCCAACAAATACATATATATTTAAGTTAATGTATAGAGTATTTTATAATATTACTCAAGTCCAATCGGTATCAGTTTACATCAGTATCTGTTATTAAGGATATGGTAACATAATCTTCATATCAGACTTCCTATATGTATTTGTATTCATATTTAAAAACAAATAATGATATAGTAACACATATAACCGCAACACAATTGAAATCATCTACATCTGATGTTTGAGGCTCACAAATTCAAGAAAGGAAGATTCTGAGATGGATTGCAATATTATGGAAGAAACTTATTATCAACATTTTTATATATCCTTGAAAGTATAAAATACCCAAATTATCCTTCTTAATGTCATCAACTATTTCATATCTCAAAAATACATCAAAAAATCGAGAGTCTAGTCATACTTGACACTCAGATTTTGCAGCTAATTTATACCATGTTAGTATTTCATCATATTTTTTGCTATACAACCCTAAATCTAGTGAGTTAAGATATTATTATTAAAAGCAGGCTTTAAATGTCGGATTTCGATTTCATTTCGGTAAGCCTGGAAAGAGATATTTGACGCAATTTAAGTGGAATTTCGATGAAATGGCTAGAAATTGTGGAAATTATTTGAAAACTCGTTTTCTTAAAATAAGATTTCTAATATTCGTGAACTCAGTAAATGGGATAGAAGTACAAAGCTTTTTTGCTAATAGTAAGATATTGACATGACATACTACATTAATTTCCATCTAATCGCTCAGTCAAAAAAGTAGTATGCTGCTTAAAACCAGAACTAGATTTGAAACTGAAATTAGAAGCCATTAGTTTCACTTCTTGAACATGAAGAGAATGGTGACACGTACTATAATAACAGAGAAAAAACATAGGCCAACAAAGACTACTAGCAAAATGATATCTTATATAAGAAATTGAACATCAAAATGATAGTTAGAAAAAAAATTGATTTTAGAAATAAAAAAAGACATACATATCTACACAAACACAAATCTTTTTAACATGTATGTCTAATAGCTGCATTGTATAGCTTGTGATCATATTATATATTATACAAGACAAATAAATCCATTAATACCAAGAAACTACATAGCATTCACAAGCACAACTTATATCCAACCTGATAGTAGGCAAATACTTACAGTCAAAATTTTAAAAATCAAACTGAATCGGCTAGTTCAACCGGTTAAACCAAGAAGTAGAAGAAAATAGTCCAACCACCCAGTTTTTATTCAGAAAATAAAAATCAATCAAAAGTGGTCAAAACCTGGTTGAACTGCTTATACCAGGTTGAACCAATTGAACCAAACCACCCGTTCAACCATCTATTTTTTGATAAAAAAAATATTTTCTAATAATTTCATAAAATAAAAACTTTTTAAAACTACTCATAATCTAGTCGCATTCTAACCTGTGGAGAAAAATGCTTCGTTGTTTATTCATAAAGCCCAAGGGTTCTCTTATATAAAAGAAAAACCCTAATGATTAAATTACAAAAGAAGCACACATAACTAAACAAACTATAATAGTGACATAACATAAAAACTCTCGACACTCCCCCACAAGCTGGAGCATAGATGTCTATCAAGCTCAACTTGGAATGGCATCTCTGAAAGGGTCCTCAGGCTAGAGCCTTGGTGGGCATGTCCGATGTCTACTCACATGAGATGTAGAAAAGAGACCCTTCTGAATCATGTCTCGGTGTAGTGACCAGTCTACCTCGATATGCTTGGTTCTCTCATGGAAGGGTGGATCCATGCAATAAACGGTGTAGCATGGTTTTCGTATTGGATGTGCATGGGAAGAAGCACCTCAATAGATAGTCAGTCAGAACAGATATAACGCAAATCATCTATGTAGTCCCTTGTGACATAGATCTGCATTCTAATTCTGCACTAGACCTGGCAACAACTATATGCTTCTTGTTCTTCCATGATATCAAGGAGTTCCCTATGAACACAGCAAAGCCAATGGTAGACTTCATGTCCTTAAGGCATCCCGCATAATCTGCATCTGCACAGGTTGTAACAGCAACGAAATCATCATAACAATGATCAGATAGATCAAGAGCACTATGAACCTACTCAGCAGCACGGGCTGATAGTGGAAAGTTGTACTTGGAGTAGCACGTATCCTCTGAGTGGCATGATTGGTGACGGTATGAACAAGGCTGACGTGGACGTGGACCTCCTCTGCAACATGTGCCTCGTTCTATGAACAAAGATGAGCCACCTCTACCATGGGAGCATGTCATAGCTGAAGATGTCTGAGAAGAAGTGGCAAAAGGGATACTTAGTCTGCTCAGCATGCGGTAAGCTTCCTTCATGGGCAGCATAGTAGCATCGGTAAGAAGCTGAGAGCAAGCTAAATCATATTATGCATTAAGAGCAGCCAGAAATACTCCTGTCATGACATAATATCTATAGTCCTTAAGTTGCTCCGGTAAGGTCGTCAAGGGTATGTAGCTATGGAGTCGCTCAAATATACCACTCAGATAAGTGTACGGGGCATGAAGAGGACGATCACCATGTTTGGTTGTGAAGATATCATGCAGGAGTTGCAGTATCTTCGACTCATTCCTTGCTTGAGAGTATGACATGCGAGGATGTCCTATATCACCTTTGTTACGGGTTGACTCGGGATATCATTGGCTATCTCAATAGAGACAGTACCAGATAGCCATACCTTAGCATACACATCATCTACCTCCCATGAGGCATTGGTCCCAATCTTGTCCACTGACTCATCCTGCATCAGAATATATTTCTTACCATGGCTTTGCAGTAAATTCATGAACTGCATCGTATACAACTCGTAGTTTGTGATGCCCATCTTGACAATAGGTGTTGGACCTTTGAAGGCGCCTATAGATGACATATCAACTCTGCTTTCTGACATAATGGACATATAACTGGAACCTTAGACGGATTGTGAAGCATCTACAAGGAGATCAAAAGGGATGGTTGTGGGTATAGACTCACACCACAACCAACCCTAATCAAATGTTGGTGCAAAGGGAACAAAACGATTTGATTTCATCACTTTTCAGACCAAAATCAGGCCAAAAAGCTTTGAAATCGAGCCAAAAGTGCGGAGTCAGACCGGAAAACCAAGTATGGAGCGACAACGAATGTCTGGACGACACGTCAAGGCAGTAGGAGAACCTCTTGGTGGCGTTGGAAGGTGCCGGAACTGCACTGGGCGATGTTGAACAGCGTTGGAAACGCGTTGGAACAATGCTTGGCAGTGCCTTGAGGCATGACTGGTACTTTAGCAGTGCCAGACTCCCGCGGGGCCAACTGCAATGCTGGACTGCCGATGGGTGGTGTCTTGGGGCATTGTCGGGCTGCAGGTGAAGCGCGACGAGAGGTCGTGAGGTGAGGCTAAAAGGTGGGGTTGGGAGGTGGGGTTCAGAGCTCCGATATAGGACAGCCGCTCTGATACCATGCGGAGGAAAATATTTTTTGTTTATTCATAGAGCCCAAGAGTTCCCTTATATAGAAGAGAGAAACCATAATTGATAAATTACATAATAAGAACAAATAAATAAACAACTTTTGCTTTCTGACATCGTGGACAAATAACTAGAACCTTAGACAAATTGTGAAGCGTTTACACAAACATGAAAAGGGGTGGTTGTGGGTATAGACTCATACCAAAACCAACCCTAATCAAATGTTGGTGCAAAGGGATCAAAACGATTTGATTTCGTCACTTTTCATATCAAAATCAGGCCAAAAAGCTCTGAAATCGGGCCAAAATGCGGAGTCAAACCAGAAAACCAAGTATGGAGCGACAACGAACGTATGGACAATGCGCCAAGGCAGTAGGAAAACCTCCAAGCAACGCCAACCGTTGTTGGGCGGTGCTGGAAGGTGCCGGAACTGCACTGGGCGACATTGAACAGCGTTGGAAAAGCATTGGAACAACGCTTGGCGATGCCTTGGTGCATGACTGGCAGCGTCGAATGCCCACACGGCCAACCGCAATGCTAGACTGCCGATGGGCAGTGTCATGGGGCATTGTCAAGCTACGGCACGCCTAACAAAGGCGCAATGAGAGGCCGCGAGGTGAGACTAGAAGGTGGGGTTGGGAGGTGGGGCTCAGGGCTCGATATAGGATCGCCACTCTGATACCATGTGGAGGAAAATATTCCTTTGTTTATTCATAGAGCCTAAGAGTTCCCTTATATAGAAGAGAGAAACCCTAATGAGTAAATTACATAATAAGGACAGATAAATAAATAAACTGTAAAATAGTGACATAACATAAAACTCTCAACATAGTCCATATTATAGTACTTTATCTCTTCTCTTTCCTTCCTATTGTACGAGCATTTTCTCTTTCTTCACAAATTGTGCATGAGGTTGTCTACTTCTGACAACAACAAACGAAGATGTTACAATTGTCATACTATTAGAAGCAATAAATTAGCAACATTTGTCATTAATTAGAGTTTAATAGTTTTAAAATTTTTTAATTTTATACATCATATATATATATATGAATTCCATAAACATGTGCAAAGAATGGTTGTAGCAGAAATGAAAATGCTAAGGTGGATATGTGGACACACACGTAAAGATCAGATTCGGAATGATGCAATCAGAAAGAAAGTTGGTGTAGCTCCGATCGAGGATAAGATGCGAGAAAATCGCTTAAGATGGTTTGGTCATTTGCAAAGAAGATCATCGGATGCACCAGTTAGGAGATGCGAGTGTTGGGATGTTGAGCCGGCTAAGAGAGGGCGCGGACGACCCAAGAAGTGTTGGAAAGAGAATATACGAAGGGATCTTAGTTTTTTTAGATATAAGCCCGAGTTTGACCCAAGATAGATATGAACGGAGGCGAAGAATCCATGTAGCCGACCCTACTTAATTGTGGGAAAAGGCATTGTTGTTGTTGTTGTTGATGATAGTTATTATGCCCTTTCAATTTTTTTCTAATAACATTTATACCCCAAACTTTTTTAGTAATTTCACTTATGCTCTTATATTTTTAAAAATATAATATCATCTTTATGTTGGTATAATATAGGAGTATAAGTGTAATAATAAAAAGCCACTACTATGCATTTTGTAAAAACATAGGGGCACATATGCAATTGTAAAAAATTGGGGTATAAGCGATATTGGAAAAACTTGGAAGGATACGAGTGTACAAACCCTCGAAAAATATGATGTACTATTTTTTGTATTTGATTGTATGATATATCGGTCTAACTCAATTCGACCCCGTTGAACTATACTAACCAAACCAACAATACAATGATTCGATATTTTTCGATTTTTATGAACTGCTGACATTATCACCGATTTGACCAATCGATCTATTGATTCGACATTAAAAATCAAAAATCGATACATGTCCGATTTGATTTTTAAAACCTTGCTTACAGTCACAAGACTAGGAAGGTTGCTTACAACCTAGCACGCGCACAAACACACATACTCTTTGTAGAAGAGAGAAGCCACAAAAAAGCGAGGGTTTAATTTTGGATTTTGATTTCGCTTCGCCAAAAGTCCGGAAAGTGAAATTTTGGAGAATTTTGGTGAAATCATCAGAAATCTTGGAAATGACTTTAAACTTGACTTTTTCCAAAAACTAATATTTTTAATATTCCTAAGTCAATAAATAAAACAAAAATGCATACATATTTATAAAATACAATTGTAAGAAAAAGTTTTGAAGTAGTATTATCATCATAAGTATCACATATGCTAATATGTAGAGCAACGTGTTGCCTCGAATCAGAACTGTATACTAAACTAAAAAATGGTGAAGCCTTCTCACTATAAATAGGGTCAGCTACATGGATGCTTACTCAAATCCATGTTGAAAGATTCGACTATTTTTCACACTTGTTGTTGACTACCTAACGCACCCCTACAAGGGGGATTTGAACCCTGGAGTTTTGGGTGGTAGGCACACCGTACTACCACCAGACCATTTAAGTGGGTATAGAAACTGTATACTAAACTGGAAGCAAATAATCATTTCATCGATAAGAATGAGGTAACACATATAATAACTATTAATCAAAACATATATCAAAAGAAAGAAAGAACAGAAAACCCTAATTCTGTAAGATCCCCATATTCGTGATTGCATAAATTCAGCTTGACCCCTCAATTTGGGTTTGATTACATCAAGATGCCATCCCATACAAGAAACCCTCACATTTCTAGGAAACACCAACTTAGTGATAACTTCACCAAAATTCTAACAAAAAGGTCTCGTCATATTTTATTTCAAATTAGGCATAATCAATGGATATGCTACAACTTGAATGGGAGCGTAGATTATAACTATTTCTACTCCTTTTTTGTCCTTTTATTATAACTTTTAAATATGTCTCGTGAATTCACCAAAGCTCTAACAAAGAAGTATCTTCATTAATTTAAGCATGATCGATGGATATGCTACAACTTGACGAGGATGTTGATTATAACTATTTCAATTTCTCTTTTGTATTAAAAGAACTTCTCCATCATTATGTCTCGTGGATCTCCCTTTTTCTTTACAAGAGGACCCAATTGTCACTCATTTCATTACGAAAAGTAAATATCCTTAATTTATAACAAATAGCATTGCCCGACAAGCACTCGAAAATTACACCCATCCACACACCATCACATGACTGCAAACCAATAATGTAGCTGAGAAATCTTGCCTTGACTGGCATTACTTGAGGCACCACCAAAATTCCCCAGCCCATGGATTACAGATCATTCAGTAGCTGGCTCAATATTACAAAGTTGATGAACTTTGTGCACCAATGGGAATTGAATCGCCATTTAAATTGTATGACAATTAAGGGCTATTTTTTAAATACATACTATACCAGTCTATCCCGGAATTCCTACACAAGCTGTGAGTTCAGAAATATCTTTCGAACAGATTTCCAAATCAAGAAAGAACATGACAATTAATATTGTATGATAATATCTTGAAGTAGCTGGCGATACTCAAGGTAGCACAAATTAGGCAGCCCAGAGATTGCAGACCATGCAGAAGCTGCTTAATATTGCAAAGTTTATGAACTTTGCACGCCAGTGGAAATTGGATCGCAAATTAAATGGTATGACAATTACTGACTATCTATATGCATACAATACTCAGAACTATCTCCTGGAAAATGACAAATTACCTAATCAATATAGAATTTGACAATAAACAATATACGGTGAGACAACATCAGCGTGTTACCTTGTTCATCATATCCATTGTCCAACTCTAGGAAGACAATCCTTTTCCCTACCAGTGTCATGGTATTTAAGCTGCAGAAAGACCAAGCTGTCAGCATCAGGAAAGATGTAAGTAGTTACATCAACTGGAATACCAAATGCTTACCCATGGTGCAGGTAAAATGCGTGCTTCAACTGATGCAAGCTTCTCGCTAATTTTTATGCCAAATTCCCTAGCATATGGGTCTTCTGAATAAGCATTCTGATGAACAGTCTGGACAAAAAGCAGATGGTAATGGATAGTTAGTAACTTGTGCTTTCTGAGTGCAGTCAGTTATACTTGGAATAAGATGTGCAAAACAAGAAAAAACATTATATTTGGCCTAAAAGTTTGTGGAGATAAATGATGCCTTGCAAGAATTAGAAGGCCACTCAAAATCTCGAGCAAACTCTTTTGCTTATTCATTCATCAAATTCGAACCCATCAAAAAAGGGTCCTCAAAAGTGAGTGTAGAAGATGCAAATCACAAACTCCATGCCAAATCAAGGCAATTTCCCGATGAATGCTAAGTTTCTACTTTCACAAATTCAACGATTTCTTCCTCCAACTCATAAAATCAAAATTTGACACATAACTTAGCAATTTGGAGTGAAGTTCCCACACCTTTCTTATCCGATTACAGCCTTTCTGAAGTTCCCCAAACAAATGAATTCTACTATCATAACACAGGGAAGGTAAGTGTGGCAGGAACCATGACTTGTAATATTTTGTTGCACTTCATTGAGACTCCACCAAATATTCAGAACCAACATTCCCCGCCCATATATACTTTAACAAGAAAGGAGGGTAGGTTAAATGTGACACAATGCACGACCCAGTAATATTGTGATGCACTTAAATGAGAATTTACACCAAATATTCAGAACCAGAAAACATGAAAACCTAAACAAGCCAAATATTGAGCAACGGAAGCAATTAAAACATACCAAGAGATGCATGCCATGTAATACAACATTTCTGATTCCAAGTCCAAAATAGAAGTAGCTTATCATGGTGGTTAATTTTGATTTCCTAGAGTCATAAGGTACGGTGCTAATATTAAAAGTACTTAAACTGTGAATTTAAAGCACCAATTCCAAAAGATCAGGCTCAAAACAACGTGAGCATCCAAGCAACACACAAAATGTGAAAACAAACAAATTATTTCTGATCTTGGATAAAACTAGAAAGTCATATGATGGGTAAAAACAAGGTTAACTTTTTCATATATATTTGATGTATAAATCAAACATAATAAAACAAGCCACTGATTGTCATTTACTATGAATTAGAAGGTCTGCAAATCTTTTTATGTTAAACCAATAGCCATGGCCTTGTATTCTTTTAGAAACCAGCAGGTAAAGTGCATATCTGCTGCTAGAAAGAATAACCAATACTTAGCATGATTGGGGTAAAATACAGTTAACAATGAGAAAATTTTGAGTCAAGCACATCAACCTGTAAGATATCCCTCTCTCGTTCATGCGGACGTTGGCATGTAACCTTCAGTAGTGCAGTAATTTGCCTCTCATTCAATCTCTTCGAATAACGTTGACCCTCCACGATCTTGCAAACCTTTGCTCCAGATTTATTGGAAAAGTGAGATTAGGTAGAATTCCAATAGGTTCATGAGGGACCCCAGAGCATATTGTTCCTCAGTCAATTCAAAGCTCTGGTGTTGTAACTAACCTCCATCGGTAAATAGTTTGGACGTTGTTGGTTACCAACTTGCAAGCATGGCCAAGTTGTATGTTGAATTATAAACCCATATGTCTCTTGAAAATATTGAACAACCGACTTCATTGTACCTCTTTCATCAACAGGAAACCTACACATAATAAAAGCACATGACCAGAAAGTGATACTAAATATAAACTGCAGGCAAAATCAGAAATTATTATGCATGTAAGAACACAGTAAAAAATCAAGAATGTAAAAAGAAAAATGAACACAGTAAAAAATCATTATACGTAAGCTCTCTTGTCGCCTGAGAGGTTAATCCAGAAATTCTGTATTTCCTGCGCATGTTTCCTCGGTGAGTTACTTCCACTTTAACTCCTCTTAAGGCTTTTTTGATCTGTAATAATTGGAACAAGCTGATAATGCATAAACGAAGAAAACATGGCATTCATTCATCCAATATTTATCAAATGATTAGGCCAAATCAGTTTCATCATTCACCTTAACACGATCAGCATCAGACAAAGGCCTGGATATGACATCCCGATTAAGAAGCTGGCACACAAAGTCAATAACTGGCAATGGTTCAATAAACGCAGTGGATGACATATCTGCAAAGGATGGATAAATTCACATTATTCTAAATACAAAAATGCATCAAGCATTTTACTGAAAAAAAGACAGGATACCCAGCAGTCATATGTTTTCTGATCACCTATTTGCCTCCATAATGTGATTTTCTATATATATAGAATAAAACAATAAGCTTATAAATATTATTCATCTTACCAATGTTAAGAGATAAACCCATCTGAGTTGGTCGGATACTTTGATAGAATCCACGCCAACTTTCTAAACCCTCGCCAAGTGGCTGCCTTCGTCCTAAATCAGGAGAGTAGAATGACCGCCCAATGGGGGAATACCTAGGAGGCCAAAGAGGTTTGATTAGGGATGTGATATTTTATATATTAACCATAACAATCCAGCAAGCTATACAATAACCTGGTGGTAGGCAATTCACGAAGCACAATATCTAAAACCTGGAGCGCTTCTTGAGGAGCTTCTGCCTGCTTTCCAGCCAAGAACAGCTCTAGATGATGAAGATCAGCACGAGCAGCTAATTTAATAACAACGCAAAACTGCCTCTCTCTCCTGTAAGATGACATAGATGCAGTACATTGATTTGACGGGACACTATTAAAAAAAGAAATTCAAGAAAATTGATTGTCCTAGAATAATTAATACCTAGGTCCACCAGCCCCATCATCTTCATCTACACGGGTGATTGAGAACTCCTTCGAAGTGAAAGGAAGTGGCCCAGCTGTATAGAGGCTTTTTCTACCATCATAAGCAGGAAGTCTGCCTCCCAAATGGGATTCTCGATATAGGTTCACCAGCTGTTCCATAACAGCACGGTTCACACCCCTAGATGTGATTTCAGGGGTTATTGACACCTGATTTACATTCAATAGAAATAAGCAAATGCTGTAAGTTCATGTAATAGAGATGCAAAGAGTAGCTAGAGTTAACTCACGTCATACTGATGGAGATCTTTCTTTGGAAGCTCTGCAAAGAAATGATTTGCTTTCACTACACACTTGTTCCCTATCACGCCTCTTCCAGGACGTACTGGGAACCTCATTTTTGATGACGAAGCCACAGGCTGGATAGCTTGGACTGGTGAAGGATCAGCCTGAACAGATAGTTGTTCCAATTGAGCTGTCACCTCTGCCTCAGGAGGCTCAAATGACGCACTCGCTTGTTGCTGGGATTGAGGCATAGGATAAGTTGCTTGGTGCAGTTCGGGAGGAGGCCTGGAAGGACTGGAAGATGATGGCCCTCCACGCCCACCACCTCCTGGCGTGGGAGCTCCACCTCTCCTTCCACCATAATGTTGCTGAGGTGGCATTCCACGTGGTTGTGGACCACCTCGAACCTGGTATTCAGGGGGGGCATTTCGAGCCTGGTACTCCGGATGGCCACCTCGCATCTGATATTCAGGAGGGCCGCTACTAGGATGTTGTGGCACCATACCACCACGGGGCTGGTACGTGCCACCACGCCCACCACCTTGCTGCTGATAGTACCCTCCTCCTCGGCCACCTTGCTGCTGGTGTGGTCCTGGACCACCCCAACCACGGCCACCTCCATGGTGTTGCAAAGGGGGCCTGTCAAAGGGAGGTCTCTGATGTGCACCTCGACCACTTCCATAACTTTGATCCTGGGATCCCGAACTATCACCAGCAGAAGAATCGCCCCTCTTCTTTTTAACCATTGTAACTATTGCACAGTAAGACCAAAAGGAAATTAAGTAGAGGTGATGGCAGGTGTTTTCTAAGTTAAAGAGGTGACAGAAAGTACATGAAACATATAGAGAGAGAACGAGCGGTCTGAAACACCGTTAACATCGTGATGAGTAAAAACAGTGCGGATCAAGAGTTAAGAAGATATTTATAAGAAGCTTCATAATAAGAAATAGAGAAACACAAAGAATGATTGAGCATAATTGCTTTTTGAGGATAAAATGGATCACAGAGAAGCAAGATTTTTCCAGGAAATGTAACTTGGGGAATTGTATAGCAACCAGATTAGAGCCTCAATTGCTCCAACCGCTAGCAGCAGCAAATCCCGCAGCCACAAAATGTTCTTAAAGAGTACGTAGATGTCAACTGAAGAAGAGTTTCAAAACTCAAGGGTTTGACTTCATTTCTAACAAACAAATCTCTTCATCACTCTTTCCCTTTCAAAGGCCACAAAACACTCAGGCTGGTTCAAACTCAAAAAGAACGATAAGTTCAAACATAACCAAGATAAGCTTACAAAAAAGTTGACGATGAACTACAAGCATAATTTGGAACTAAATTGTCTATAAGGGCCCAAATATTGAAGAATCAACTGCAAATAATGCTTACCACCAACAGAACTCACTGAAGAAACACAAATACAGATCACAACAAGAGAGTGTGTGTTAACCATGTCGAAATATGTCTAGTTGTTCGTTTTTTTTCCCAAAAATCCAAAGGATGCATATCCTACCACTACTTGGGATATCATCCAAGAGATTTTGTTAATAAATGTCAAAGAGCAAATACTACATCGGCACTAGCCACACCTAGCAGTTATTTTCTATATCAAAAAATCCAAGAAATGATCGGATGGATTGCACAAACAAAACTGGCACGACAGTAATATATCAAAAAATAAAACGAAAATGCAGCACACAAGCAGTAGCATGACGACCGAATTTGGGTTATCACTGCAGTTCTTCAAAGAAAAAGAAGAGACAGAATACGGAACTCAGATAACAGCAAAGAACGCAAATCCAATTAAAGCACGCCATTAAAGCAGCAGAAACAACCGTACAAATAAAACCAACCGTTGCAAACAACATTACAGAAATAAAGTGAGATTGGAGAAGGAAAGCACGCATAGGGCAGAAGACGTTTTCCATGAACATGAGTCCTTGCGAACATCACGGAAACCCACACGCATTGCTCTCAAGATCCCATCCACGCCGAGAACATGCACTAGAACGCACACAAAGCAGCACGAGTCAAAAACCCCGCGAGGAACACTCGAAAAACAAGGAGCCCCACCAGATCCAAAACACTAACCCTAATCCCCCCCTACACCTCACAAGGATCGTCATGGAAACACCCACTTACACAGCGACCGCTCAACGGGAATCGAAATGCGGGATGCAACAAGCAACGGGAACGACGGGTTACCAGATCAGGTACGATCGGAGAGGGCGGCGGTGTTGCTCTGATGATGCTCTCTCCCAATCTCTCTCGTCTCTCTCTCTCTCTATCTCTCTGGGGAGAGAGGCTTTCTTTCTCTCTTTATGATGTCTGGAGCGGGGAATAAAATAATGGGGATAGTGAAAGAGAACGGAGCAGCGGACACTAGTGGGGGGTATTTAAAGAAGGGAGGCGGACGAGTCCACTATGCCTCGTCTTCCGCTGCGAACTTTGGTTGGTTGCTTGGACCCGTGGGGACCACACGAGACTTAGGTCATGTTCGTTTGAAATAAGTGATAATGGTACCGCTATTTTCTTCATTATCTCGCTGTTTTACTTTATTAAATATTTATTATTATCTTTGTTCTCAATTTATTATTATCTAGTGAATAGTAGATATTTGGATGGTTAAGGGTTTGGAATGATAAATGTGATGTAATGTGTTATATTGACTTTTTTTAATGATTATAATATATTTTTATATTATCTTTTTTATTTTAACATTGTTAAAAGGTATTATAAGAAAGAAATTATGTTATTCATACAACTAATTCCATCTCAAGAATGTATGGGAAGAGTAGGAGATATGTCAGATTACATCGAGATAACCGAGCAACCAAATAAGCATTTAGAAGTTGGTGATGTGGGGAGAGCGAAACGGATATGATGCCCGGAAGTAGGGTTATCAAGGTGGTTTTCCACTTAAAAAATCATTATAAATTAAGTCACGATTTTTAATAAAAATATTAGCCACATCATATCAACAAAACAGTTCAAGAAGATTGGACGAGGAATGTTTGCATAAACTAACTAATGATTAAGGAGATAATATTTTGACTTGATTAATCTAGAGGAGAGAAAACTAAGAGAAACATTTGAATATCATACGTGCAACATGGAATCAATTGGTGGAACTTTCACAGGAGGATTCTTCGGTGTTTAATTTATGACTAGCAACATTTTAGAGGGATTAAGATGGGTTTGGGCAATCAATACCCATACATACTGTAACGTCCGGGGATTACGTATCTGGTCAGTTATCGAGGAAAAATGGCCCAAACACTTGTTGAATTTGAGCCCAATTTATCCATTGGCAACCACCCAAAATGCATAAGCTCAAATTGTCAAGTAGTATTCGCCACCACTTATAACTCACACCCACCCTTAATGGGTTTTAGATGTGGGGATTGTAGGGTTTGGGGTGTTACAACCTCCCCCACTTATATTTGCAACGTCCTTGATGAGTCACTAAATGCATAAGTTAATATCGATCTGCTGTAGCATGGGTACTTAGTGTATCATACAGAACCGAATGAATAATCTTTATGAAGAGTATTCGGCTTTAATTTTTAACTGGAAAGTCCAGGATCGAACACAAGGACGCGAGCAATTTGATAATTAAATTTAGATGTCAAAGATTCTAAATTGCAATTCTTATAATATTTAAGTTGAATGAATGCACAACTCACAAAAGAGATAATTTTCAACATATTTTTTTCTTAAATTATGTGAAAACATTAATGCGCAAATAATGATATAACAACACTCGCAGTACAATTAGAAACTCAATGAACAACTGGAGTTAATCACAATAATTTCTTGAATTAATTGAAAATTTAATGTTGTCCGAAAATCCAATGCGAAGATAGGTCCAATCAAGACTTGATCTATAAAGTATTTCAAAGCAAGAATAATATTCAAAATTAATTTGTTACTCAAATACCCTTTAACAAGCAATTAAATCAATCATTAACTTAATGGTAATGATTCAAATCAACTAATAATTTCCCATCAAGAAGCAAGGAATTGATTAGGTTTAATTGCTCAAAGACAATTTCAACTTTCACTAAAGATCCAACTAAGCATTTAGAAGATGAAATAATGATGCGTGATTTTTATATCAAACATAACCACAAAGCACGCCACAAGATAGAGCATCAAAATAGCTTTCAAATGAGACCAAAATTACTTTAATTGGACTTATAGATAAAAAGTTATTTAACAATCAATCCAAGAGTATAAATGCAAAGAAAACTCCAAGTTTTATTACAACACAGGAAAAGTACGGACTAGGCTCGGTGCTGGAGGCTTGGGCCAAGTGTCTTCTTCTGATGCTTCGTACGAGGCTCGCACTCAAGCTCGGGGGTCGAACCTGAGGTTTGAATCGTTGCTTGGATTTGCAACGTGGTTGATTTACAACTATTGGATCTCACCCAATAGGGAAAGATCAACGGCTACTACTCATCCTCGTTCTTCCGCGCAAGGCAACGCTCTGGGTTGTGCTCCGGCGAGGTTGCTCCCGCTCCTCTTCGCTCCTCTGCTACTGTTGATGGTCGATTGACCTTCGTCGAAGCTCTGCAAAGTTGGCTGAAGCTTGAAGAAGATGCGAGGCTCCCTAAATAGCTCTGTCGATTTAGTGTCGTCGGAGTGAAAAGTGTAGATCAGGGCTATGTTTCAATCTCTGACCATTGAAACTCGTGCCTCCTGCAAGGTTAATTCAAACAAAGGACAAGCACTTGCGAGTGTTTTGAAGGATAATGTGAAGCGAAATGAAGGGCTATGCGAAGGTGGCAGATCAAGTCCTAATGGGTTATATTCTTCATGCAGAAGAAGACAACGGAATGAGGTGATCTACACGTTGGAGAAGCGGGATGAGTTATAAGAAGATACATGTGGATTAATGATGTAGTGCAAAGGATTCCAGACGATTAGATCATTGAGAGACGAACTAAGATAGGTTTAAAAACTAAAATAACACATAACAGAGGATAATATGAACAAGTCACCTAGGGAATGGAATAAAGATAAAGTCTATGGAATTGGTCATGAATCTTAGCCTTGGAAGAAGATCTAAAGCTTCTTCAATCTTCGCTTCACATGGATGGCCAACCCTGAAGCTCGAGCAGTATCCCTAGGATTTGTAACTTGGCAAACAACTCTAAGGATCTTGCTAGCGTAAATCTCTGTCTTCAACTGTCTTTTCTACCTTTCTTTGTCACAAATGGTAAGAAGATGACCGGGAGAGTGCGCTCAAATTGGCAGATAGTCATTTTAAGGGGTGGCGATGATGTATTTGAAGGTGGAGTAGTTCAGAGGTTGCTAATTGCGGTGGTGGTTTCAACCACCACCACCGACAAGGGGAAGTTAAGGATGAAGGTTTTTATGGAGTTGGCATGGATAAGGGTTGAATGATGAAGGAGTTGGTGACGGTTTATATGGAATAAGCTTCAGGTGGCAGCTGGTGTAATTATGAGAAGCTAAGCGAGGATGAAAGGATGTGTCGCTTGGGACGAGGTGAGCAGAGGTTGAAGATGATATGTCACTTGTTGGATTAAAATCCAATGACCCAGATATAGGTGCTAGTTGACGTCTAGGATGCACCAGATCAGAAGATCTGATGATAGAGATTGAGGTGCCTAGCAACGGTTGTGATTAGAGCTCAGCAAATGGTTGAAACTCAATGCTCCAGGAGAAATAAGGATTGGCCACGTGGTGCAAGCAGATTGCGCCACGTGGCCCAATAAAATAATTAGAAAAGTCAATAAAATACTAAAATAATCTGAAAGAATTAGTTAAAGTGAGAATTAGAAAAAGTGATGAACATGGAAGTTGTAGATCTCGATGAGATCTTCAATTTTCATGTAGAAATCAAAGAGATCATAGGTCATTTGTACATAGTTAAAAATTAAACACTAATTAAAATGATATAGAACAATTTTCTTTGATTTTTCTTTTACTTATGTTTTTGTATTTTTATTTAGTTTTATGTTATTTTATTTAGATACAATATTAATCTAATTTTTATTTGATTTTTAATAAGAAATAAATACACACCATAATAGGTTATAATAATATATATTAAATAGTGTTAATTATTTACAACACAATAATTAGTAATTAGTATTAATTAATCAATGAATCTTGTGATTAACTTAAGCAAGGGAGATGAATATAATGAATTAAGCTAATAAATCTGAGATTTATCATTCATCATTGCGACATTGCTCATTACTTATTCCCAGTGATATTGGTGGTTGCACACTCCCGGCTTAGCTCCCTTCGAATAGCCCTTTCCACTATTATAGGAAACCCACTCTGATACCATTTGTAATTCTTAGGCTTAGGTCACTGATCTGTTATCAAGGAAAACTAGCACTGACAACTTGTTGGATTTGGGCTCAGTTGAATCCGTTGACAACCACCCAAAATACTTTAACACAAATTTCAAGTAGTATTCTCCACCACTTATAACTCACACCCACACTTCGTGAGTTTTACATGTGAGACTATATTTAGAGGTTAGAGTGTTACACATACATACAACATACACAGGTAATACAGACACATATGTTAAGGTAGGTTGTATTGGATTTGTCACCTTCAAAATACGCACATTGTCTTGCCTTGTCATGTTCAAAACTATTATATATTTTTTAGCACCATTGAAATCTTTTGATATGTACAATTATGAATTATTATGAGCAACTATTTGATTCCCTATCCAAAACGTAATTATGTAAATGAGATAAATATTTTATCTCGATCGGATGACACGTATTACAGATGATTTTCTCATCGAGTTTTGTTCTTCTCTCATATGTTGGAGTAGCATCTTTTATGATTCTTGGCCTCACGTTCTTTGAGATGATTTTCAAAAGATGACAACATATGAAATCATGTACTCTCTAGAGATTTTTTTTGTCAAGTGATACAAGTGAGCTCAAAATTCTATCGAATTCGTTAAGACCTTTCCAACGAGCCCGAGAATGTTGAAATCAACTCCTTACCTCAAGCTACTTCGTTTGAAGTTAGATGTGTCATATCCACTTAATATATCAAGCAAATATGAATTTAGGCTTTTGCCTAGGACCCCATAACTGCCCAAAAACTAGAGCATCGACCTTCCCCTTCGTAGAAGAGACACCAATGGAGGTTTGTCATCTCCGGTCATCGGAGTTGATCGATGATTTAAGGGTTTATTTTATCGTACGCATCTAAGTAACCAGAGAGACATCCTAACGTGGTGGAGGTCTCGAGGGAACATACTAAGAGGTGAAAATCCCCCTCCTCGTTGTTGTTGGTTATATGTTTTTCTCAATCTTATGTGCTCAGATATCCCCAAAATCATGGGTATTTCTTGTGGCGTGATTTAAGGTGATTTGTATGTCATAACATAACCATATTGTGTGTATTACGCATGAATGCTAGGGGATGGACATTAAGAATGTAGTTGGAGTGGAGATGCATCAAGGGTGAGGAAAGGAACAAAAGTCTCAAGGAAAGAATGCTATCAAATAAAATGATCGAAAACATGCCCACTAGTACACTAAGCAGATGCACTAGTACTCTAATAACCTAGGGGACAAATTTGATATCAATTAAGGGCATCAATATACCTATAGGTGCACTTGTAAGTCTATGATTATAAAGTAGGTGCACTGATACGACTGTGAGTACAATAACACGGTGCATACATAAATCTATGGGTCTATTTGGTTATTGGAATGAGTTGGGTTGGAGTAACCTCGTGTAAATAGTAGTTGTTTGGATGGTTGGGAGGGTTGGAGAGAGTTGGAATAAGGAATGTGATGTGATGTCACATTGATTTGCGATGGAATTCCAATCTATAAATGCTTAGGGTAACCGGATTATACTGGAGTAACCCGATAACCAAACAAACCCTCTGAGTACACCAGTATATTGCATGCCTCCACTTATGAGTATATTCACGAGTACATCAATGAATGCACCTAAAGAATTGGGTCATGTTGAAAGCTAAGTCCACGTTAATACATGGATAAAAGAGCTACTGAAAACTTAAACAATTGGAGATGAATTGGTGTAATATAACATGCACGTCAAATATGAGTTGCACGAGTGATGTATTATAAGACATATGAGCATGCCAAATGATTTAAACTTTAGTGCATCTATATATCATGATGTTTTATTGTCATCCTATGGGCGAGATTTTAAAAATGATTAAATCAGCGAAGTTTAACATTGCATATGATTGGGCATGCACTCTTGAGCTGAGTTAACACAAATAAAGCCGTAGCCTCAATGAAGTGAATTGCGCGATGCATTATACCTTGGCATATGCATACTTTCATCACCGCTCAATAAATTGTCAGGTGATATTGTTGATATCTTTGATTTTACACTTGTACACGATATTATATTTCAAAGTAGATATGATCACGTCAAGTGGTATAATGAGTGGTAGCATCATGAGATGTATTATGGGATGTTGTTAGTGAAGATTGAAATATGTTGATACCGTTTTCCTATTCTTGCATGAATATGGCACTTGAAGGAATCTCCTAAGTATGTATGTACCAATAGCTATGAAGTGAAGCTTCGTAGTATAATATCTGTGACGTTATTCGGATCATATCCTAATTGCCTTACTATGAGACAATAAATAATGCCAAGCAACCAAATTATGAACTTGAAACTAAAATAGAAGACCATGGACAAGAGCATGAAACAAGAGAGTTGATTAGCATGAACACAAAAGGTATCAACATCATTAAATTAAGAAACAAAATGATTTGGCCTAACTAATGAAGTAACTGGAGTTAGAATAAGCTTGATATGTTTTACATTAACCACGAGAAGTCACAATATATAAGGGGCTTGATGGGGCTGCCTTCGGTCATTTTTCCATATTTTTTTTCGAAAAATATCACCATATATATTCATCTGTATATCCATCCAATATGTCATTCAAATTTCGTCAGAAACGGAGACTCCTATGCCCCACCATCTAGAACAAGTCATTGACAGCAATGTTTAGACCGTTAAAATCACCTATTCTAGATGGAGGGCATAAGGGTGTCTGTTTCTGACGAAATTCGAATGATATATTGAAGGGATATATAGATGAATATACATGATGATATTTTGAAAAAAATACGAAAAGGCCGGAGAGGCAGCCCCATTTTCTCCATAGATAAGTTCCAAGAGGGTAAGCAAGGTAAACCTAATGGAAGATGGGTATGAAGTACAAATAACCCAATTAATAAACACCTATTAAACAAGAAGAAAAGGCGATCCCTGCTCTTTCACAAAAGGAATATTAAGAATATGGACCATGTATGCAAATTTTCCTTACTTTATGCTAAACAATTCTTATGATCTTAGTGGATGATGAACAATATGTTGATGTTATGTTTTCCCTTGAAAAGCCATGCATGTAAGTAAAATGATGATCCATGGAGGCTTGAATGGATCATGCGACGCACATAAGCAATAACATATAAGGCAACCAAGTTAGAATCCCGATCTCTTAAACCTCGTTAGCTCCTTGTTTTTGAGTGATCTCTTGTTTATTCTATGATGTCGTGTATGTTTCATCTTTTATCATGGATTTGGGTGGGACCTTAACATACAAACGATATTTCATTTGATGATTCATGAGCTTACTAACTATTATTCAAAATTCTTGAGATGTTGTCATACATTTAGAATGATGGTGTTTTAGTGTTTAAAATCATTATCTAAAGCCATATATGTCAGGTATACAATTGATATAGAGTTTCTTTACAACTAATATAGTCAAGGTCTTAGCAGTCGACTTATGGAATCATAAAGTTTATCGATGATAGTTGTAAATTCTTAAATGATTATTGATACATTAATGACTTCTAAGATAGAGTTGGGTTATATAGATTTCACATGTTAGAAACTACGCTTCACAGATCATTTGGCATGCACACCCATAAAATGGACTAATTATGTTACTTTATCAAGGGAGTAGTTGACTCGTATTATATAAGAGAAGAATATTATATATAAAAAAATCTAGAGCGAAAAACTCAGCTATCTACTAATGATCTAATAGAAGCCTAGAATCAAATTCGTGATCTTCTAAGTCACAAGGTTTAGGGATTGGGCGCAATGACCTTTAGGTAATGTTGCATGTTGATTAACTTTATCTCAACTATGATTTCTGGGATGCGAGGCTTGTCATATGTGATTTAAGAAATGTACTTTCTTGTTATACTTCTAAGCCATATGACATTCAACTCATCAAGAAATGTTATTTCTGTTGGACTTGTAAGCCATTGGTAACCCATTAGGGTAAATTACAATTTGGGTCCCCATCTATGGGTCCGATCCCATAATGGGTCCCGATCTTTAAATTGTAACGATTCGGGTCCCAGAGTCATTTAGGAAATGGAAATTTTGGGGTTCATGACAAATATGCCCTTGTTGGGAAGGGAATGAGGGTTGGGTTTCAACTTTTAAACAAGGGCATATTCGTCATTAGCCCCAAAAAGTTCCTTACATTAATGGTCATGGGACCTGAATCGTTACAATTTAAAGATCGGGACCCATTATGGGATCGGGCCCATAGATGGGGATCCAAATTGTAATTTACCCAACCCATTATTACCATAAAAGTTGTTACATTTTATTTCACTACTTGAATTAAACTTGTGTTTGCACTTATAAAGGTAATATAATATAATTAAGGTAATATATGATGGTCATCTTGATATCATACAACTGATGATATGAAGATTTAGATCATAGGGATTAATGCATAGATGTAGATATAAAGAGTTAGATCGAAGACACAACTGACAACATCAAATGATTAATCTCCACTCTGAGAAAGAGATAATAATCATTCTCTAAAGACTGGTTTTCGACTGATGTATGACCTCTACATATAGGATATCATTAATTTTAAGTTTTAGGACTGATCCAATACTCGTCAAGACCTTTCCAACGAGCCTAAGAACATCAAAATCGGAATCCGTACGAGGACGTTACAGGAAAAATATGACCAGTTATGGCTTTCTAACCCGGATCTGATTAGGCTCAAGACTATACAAGGGGTGCGCCCCAAGTTTTCTAGCTAACTAAACCATTTGCCCTCATCAGAGCTCCCACTACTATAGAGATTTTCGACGGCCGATTGACGATCAGAGGGCATCGTCGTGAAGGCCCCGGTGTGGGGAGTCATGTGTGGGCAAAGAAATACGCTAAACATCACGAAAAAGTCGTTCTGGACAGGGGGCAAGTTGGGTTACTAGGAATGGCAACTGCCTAATTTTGGGGGTTGGTCGCATTTCATCGCCGTTTTGGGTGTGACAGGTAACTTACATGTTTTCGGATTTCTCGGTTAATCCATAGCACACATGTCTGATCCAAGTATGTTTCTGTGATATGCGTGTTGGAAGGAATACAATAGTGTAGTTGGATCATCGATCGGAGTGAGTTCATGGGACGTCATCGTAGTGGTTCTGGCTATTATCCTGAGTATGATCGATCATGCATTTTTATTGATCAATCATGCCTAATCGATTATGCCCTTAAGGTCGATCGATCATTTTGACCCAAAATGATTGATCATGGTTGACTTTCTGATCGATCAGTACTGGTCAATCAATAAAGTTGGATAATCGATCATTCTGGGATTGTGGACTTATTTGGACTTTAAAATTCATGTAATTTGATCCTAAAAATGATGTAGACCTTATATGATATTATATATATGTTAAATGTCTGGATTATAGCAATAAATTGATAATAAAGTGAAATGGATCTAGTGCAACTTAAATTGAAAATAAAGGATGATAATGGTTTCATTGAGGTTTGATGAGAATGAACTTTGAGCGTCTTATGTACACCTTCATATCTAAGTTTTAGGTTTAGGATCAGCGGTCGAGTTTTCCGTTGCAGGTCAGATTTCATGCCACGGTGCCTGACTTTCAATAGCATGGGTGTAGCTTGGAGTAGTGTCGCCAAGGGAGGGGCATGCACTCTTGGGGCCTCTAGTAGAAGCTTTGGGGAACATACTACTTCGCGTACCAGTGTGTCCTTTTTGCTTAGTGTACAGTATCGATTTTAGATTGCGGTGCCAAGAAGTTATGGTCGGTTGTCTGTGTTTCGCTTCTTTCCCTTAAGGTTGGTACTTAGGTATTCGTTGGTGTAGGAGATGAATCTCCATCTCATCATCTTTATTCTATCATTTTAGCCTTAAAAACCCTAGCTAATGCATGTAAATATCCCTAATTTGTACAAATTAACATTCATTCTTTATTCCATTTATTGTATATAAAATACAGTTTTTAATACCAAAATTGTAGAATAAAGAAAAAAAAGAATAAAATGTTAGAGGTATCTTATGACCCTAAACCCCGAGACCAAGTCAAGAATTGATTTGGTCAACAAAGAATAAATTTGGGGGAGATAAGGGCCAAAAATCACTTAAAAAGTCACATTCTTTTATTCTTCAACAAGTCCTTCGTAGGACCTATTTTATTCTTTATTATGTATACCTCAAATAAAGAAACTTTGTACATGAAAGTTGTAGATATTCATTTTTTAGTTTGGTTTTGTCTTTTTGTGGATGACATGGCCCAATCAGGCCACGCCATCCGTTGACCTCGGGTCAACTTTGACCCTGGGTCGTAGACCCTGTCAGAACATAGTACTCATCTCTCTTCTCGATTTTCTACGCACCGATGCATCGCTCGAGGAGGATGGGTCCCTTCATGAATATTCATCATTGTATATCCATGATTCTCGTCGATCCATTTTTTAGGGCAGTGCATCACTGTAGTGCCCGTGATTCCACCTCGAAGACCTCCCTATAGCCATCTTGTACATACCCCCCCTGGGCCGCCTTCTTCTCCATTTTGATCCTCTTCAGCCCTATTTTGGCTCCCTTTTAGTGTGCTCTGAACTGAGGTTGGTGACATGAACCTCTCCAGCCCTTCAGTAGCGAAGTCAAACGTGGTCGAGGGTGACTTCCACCCGAGTTTTAGTGTTTTCTAGTTAGCTTTTAGGATTTATTTTTATTCTCTGCAATTAGATTAAGGTTTTATTACCTGCCTTAGCTGGATTTTATCGACCCGTCGTTCGTCGAAACAAGACATCCGTCAAACCTTCCACTGTGCCCCCGCTTGTTTCCAACCCACATGACCACCTCCTCTTCTTGTCATCACGTTTCCCTTCATCATGCACCACTCTAAGAAACGTATTCGCTCTGTAGCAGATCTGTTACAGGATCAATTTAGATTAGCTCTTGTTCGTTTAGAAAATGCAGTTCGAGGAACTATATCTGGGGAAATCCGGCATAAATTGGTACCGGCTCCTCAAAATTGAGTAACTTCAACTTCATTAACAACCACTTATGAATCGCTTGTTGGTCTACATCCTTTATCTTAAGTTTTGGATCGAACCAATCCATTGATACAAACCGTTCATAGGCAAAAGTTGAGTTATTTGGGTCATGGAGGATTGACAGGTTGAACTGCCAGTTTTCGAATCAAATTGAAATCTGATCTTGTTTTGGGAATATTAAAGGTCTTAGAGAAAAGTGTTTTTCACGATGACTCATGCCTTGATTGACTCCTAGTTATGCAACTGAACTCCTACCCTCGGAAATCTGTCTTCTGGCTCAGCGCACGGATAACCAAATGTCAGGTGTCGGAGCTCAAGTGAAAGCCCCGTCGAAACAATCAGGACGGGAAGAGGAAGGGAAGAGAATCATAGTACATGTGCCGGATCAAAGCAGGCTAGGAGAGAGGACAGTCAAATCAATTTTCGATGGAATGAAAAAGACATATCTGGTAGAATCGTAACTTGAACTTGACTACTCGACGCAAGAAAGGGGAGTTTCTCCGGCTACTCAGATGATGCCAGAATTTCTCTTTTCTCTTCCTGACCTACTTAGCCTTCTTTGCAATCATACTTGAGTCAAATTTCACATAGAACATCGTTCTTGGGATCTATTATTCGTTTCAGACCGGGTGGTTTTACTCCTTCTTTAGTTCTAGTGGTTTTCACTTGATCTTTAATTGACAAGCCTCAGCTTTGGTTAAAGCCTGCTTTGACGGATTAGATATTAGGGGCTCATTCGCAGTGAGGGAAGTAGGTCTGATAAGCCAGGGCGCTCGTCCGGACCTCCTGATCGAGAGGAGAAAGACTCTCCCATCCACTAGGACGTGCCGGCAAATAGCCTCGACTCGCCATTAAACTATATAGAGGACTAAAGCTATTAGTCAGAATAGGCTCTTTCCATGAGGCGCACTGTTTAGACATCACCGGTAGAGTATAGAAGCTATAATATGACTTCCTCATCATTTACCTTATAATCCCTTTGTATTTTTATACATATTCTATGGTAAAGATTCTACATTAATGCGCGTAAAGTGTGTGAGCCTCCAGAATATAGAGGAAGACGCCATGTTCCTTTCAGTCCATTTTGGAGCATCAAAGGACGTCAGAGAGGAGGGATTTCGTTACAGGAAGCTCGCTCATGCGAGGCTTCTTCCATGTTCGTCCACTGCTCCTCTCCGTTGTTATATCAAGAACGACCTCCCAGACTTGCCAACCACCGTCAGATCTCTTGAGCAATCACCATCTGATCTAAGTCATAGATCTAATCATGACCATCGGTTGCGAACCGTCATCGTGACGCGTGGGAGCTACACGTGGATAAGTGGTGCGCTAGCCATCGTTGGATCACACGCCCTTTGGGGTAATTTGCACCATCTTCCCCCAGTTTTGTATTTTGCACTTTAGTCCCGTGAGTTGTATTTTTTTAAAAAAAACCTTGGTGAAAATTGCATGCGAACCCCAGTCATTATTTACCATTGCTATTGTCCATGCCAGGTCACCTCACGTGTCGTCCCACGTGAGGTGACATTTTGCATTGTAACTTTTTGTAAATTCGATTATGCCCAGAAACATTCATTTGCAGTCATATAGTTTTGAACATTTTGCAAAAAAAAGCCTTCAGACTTTATTTTAATTACATATATGCCCTTACTAGTTCAATGATTTTTGTATGTTTGCTCTATTTATTAAAATAGCATGTATGCTCAGAAAAATCTTAAAAAATAGGGTTAATCATATGATTGCACACACTTTAATGTACATTTTTTTTGCAATTTAGGACTTTTTATTATTTATTAAAAATAAACAAGAGCATAAAAAGCCCATGTTTAGCTTTAAAAATACCAAAAAAATATAAAACTTTTTTTGAAAAATTCTCAAAAAATATATATTTTGTTTAATTGAGTATTTTGAACCTTTAAATCAAAAAACATTAAAAATCGAAAAAGAAAACTCCTAAAATTTAAAATCTCCAAAAACATTTAAAAAATCTAAAAAAAATCTTAAAAACTCCAAAATCATTATTTTCTATTTTATAATCTTCTCTATATTATTATTTATCTACTAAACTTGCTTTTAAAAATTTTGGACATTATTTGATAATTTTAATTTCCATTTCAATTTTGCCTATTTATTTAATCCCTGATTTAGGACATTTTTGACTTAAAAATCCATAAAAATTAGCAAAAAAATACTTAAAATAATAAAAATAGTAAAAAATTTTAAACCCCAAATTATTTAATTGGGTAATTTTTATTTCTTTTTAGTTATATTTACATCTATATTAGTCCATATTATATATATAGCCTTATATATTCTATATCATATATTTAAAACAGAAAGGAAACTAAAAATATAAAAATATAAAAATAAAATTAAAAATATAAAATTAAAAACAGTTTTAAAAATACAAAAAGAAAAAAATAAAGAAAGAAATTAAAATTAAAAACCCCACAAGAACAAAAAATTAGACAAGAAGAATCACACAATCAATTTTGCACTTCATCTGCCCGATCTATACATTCTACTCCCTAAGTTCGACCTCTACATGCTTGCACAATATACACATCTATTGTAGAGTTATAATAAATTTTAACTCCACACATTTATTTTCATTGCTTAATTATTATTGTGGTTTAATTGTTGATTTAATTAGAGTTTCATTTGAGGTCTCTTCGCCGATTGTTGATTTGCCTTGTGGATGGACAAGGCCTCGGTAAAATCCGGTTCAACAAATAACGTCGTTGTCAGGGAGCAACTGTGCATAGATTGGTTTCATTTGATTGTGTCCTCTTTGTCTCTATTTGTGCTTTTATTATTCTCTTTTATTTGATATTATTTGTTGAATTGTCTAACCCCACTTATTTGTTTACTTTTTTGCGAGGTACCCGGATCGAGGGAGGCGCTCTTTTAGGAGCGCTTGTGCATCCGTGTGAGGTGGTGCCGGCTTTTTGACCTAGCTATTAGAAGGTAGGATCAAAGGAAGCTTGGAGGAAATTTTGAAGATAGTGCTACTAGCATTTTATTTTATTTTTCATTTTATTTGTAATTTAAAAGTGAGAGAGATACTTTAATTTTGTAATAATTCAGGATTCTCAGGACACTCGATACTTCACGAGGTCCAGTGCCCGAGGGATTGTTCCCTTGGGGGCCTCGTCTATTTTTCCGTCATTTTTATCGATTTTCTTTATTTTATTTCCTAAGTTTTCGCTTTTCTTTATTTTCTGTTATTGAGCCTTAGCATAGGATTGCTTGCCTATAGATTAAGGTCCAAGTACCAAATATAATTGCATGTACGTATATTTCTCTTTGGGATTTATTCAAATTTTAAATCGTTAATTATTTGGATCTGAGACCATGTGTCGAGAGAGGTCTCATACAATGCTGACAGGACTCGTTGTGGCGGGCACCGAGCAGCATCAAAGATCGAACTTAGGTCTCACTTCTGAGTAATTAACATTGTGTGCTTCACGTTAATAGCAATTCATGTACTTAGGGCATTTTCATCAGCTTTGCATTTGCATATAGATATGTTTCAATTCTGCTTAACATCCTTGCATGAAGAGACTTGGAGGCAAGGTGAGCATTTCTCTTTAGTATCCATGAATTGACTCCCCAATAGGATCGTGCATTTCTATTAAAAATCCAAAAATATTATAATAAATAAAATTAGGATTGTTAAGCTTACTCGGCCCTAAAATAAATCAAAAAGAAAAATCACTTCTCTTGGGGAGAGGAACCCCTCAGTGTATTCATTTTAACTTGATCGCGTACACACTAAGGATTAGTGCCAAAATCCTAGGTCGCTAAGTGTTTGTACAATATTTGTTTTCTCACCTAACTCTAAAAACAGACAAGATAAAAAGACCGCACTTCTGTGGTCCTCACTGAGTTGAGTAGGTGAATTGAGGGGTGTGTTTTGTATTGTGTATATCGTCTGTGATTGATTGTGTGCATACTCGATCTCTCTACGCATTTTACACCTTTTTCTTACACTTTTGACTTGACCTATCGTGTTCTCCCGGTCAATTTCCTTTTGTTTTATCCAACCTTTGTGGATCCCTCACACCCTCCAGCCGGTCCACCTCCCTTTTTTAGGAGGACTTTCCTCCTAGTTTTTGTACATATCTGCCTCAACCACATTATCATGCCTCAGATTTTTATCCACCACAACCCGCACATTTTCCACCATCATACCCACTTGAGATTGACCTGTTGGAGTCACCTTTCATGGAGTCCACATTTGAGACCTTGACCTGATTAATGGAGCAAATGAATCAGAGGATTGATGACCTCACTAGAGTAAATAAGAGCCAGAATGCCACTCTACTATTTTAGGATATGGATTCACTTGAGGATTCCCATGAGAGCTTGCTCATCCAAAATACAAAAAAATGAGGAAAAAATAAAAAAAATCCAAAAAGATTTCCGGGGACACATTGTTGATTCATTTTGTGAGGAGAGGGCCCCAATGCCAGATCACTTTCCCACACATCCATTCACACCATGTCCCACCTTTAACCCCAAGGATGGCACTATACAAACTGCTCTTAGTTGTCCTTATGTATATGATGATTCTGATCTCCTCATTTGTATGGAGGAGGTCTAAAAATTAAAAAATTATTGACTGAACCTGAAGTGGTTGCAACTTCATGAAATTATTGAGCCCCCACTTCGTTAGGCCATTACATATTTATTTACTCCTCAACCAAAGAAGAGAAAGCGAAGGAGCAGATCTGAGAGACATGTTTTGACCATGGCCACTGCCCACGCCATCACCCACCACCCTTCTTATAGGAAAGGGAACACCGTTACACCTCTTGTGAGTTGCACCATCTCTAACCATTTATGTGATCACACTCTCCTTGATGGTGGCGCTTCAATTAATATAATACCCTTCTCATTGGTGTACTCTATTCATCTTGGACCTCTCAAGAAGACCAATATGATTGTTCAATTTGTTGATGGATCAATAAAAAGGTTGAGGGGTATCTGGAAACGTCGTCATCCACATTCACGACATGAGCTTCACTATATACTTTGTCGTATTGCCCATGGAGACCTCCATACATGTGGAGCGTGCTCCAATCATCTTGGGATGGCCTTTTCTCGCCTTTGCGAGAGCCATTATAGACTATGGATCTGGAAAGATCTGCTTTCGTTCTAATATCGGGAGTGATGTGCTGATCACTGCACCTACCATTGACCAGAGACCTGCATCCCACGAGAGTGTGCCCTTGTTAACCGACCCCGAGGCCTATGACTTATATGCTTGTATCAAAGAGATTTGCTTTATGACCGATGATGAGACCCGAGAAATCCTCCGCAGGGAGGAATACTTAGAAAGCATAGGCCTTGGAGTTTCCTCAACATGTGATTGGCGATGAGCTGATGACATCCGCGCAATTTACATGATTAAAACTTTAGAGTGGAGGGTGGAATTAGTAGAGACTACAAAGGTCGAGTTTGATTTGATTGCCTTTATAAAAGAATTCAGGCCTTTTGATGAGGATGATGATTCAGTTGAGACCTTGTAGGATGAACTTGACCTTACTTCTTCCAATGATGAGATCGCCCCTTTTCACTTCGATATCTGCGAGCCTTCACAGGATGGACCTGACCTGATTACTTCCATGGATGAGTTCGTTCCTTTTTAGTTCGATCTAGCATAGACACCCAATGCTGAACACGACTACACTATTTCCACTAATCAGTTTGTGCCTTTCTGCTTTAAGATCACTGAGGATCTTCACCAGGTCGATCCTGATCAAGTTGTGTCAGTTGAGGCCCTCGATATCGACCAAGAAGGTCCGTTTTCTACCTTCTTAACCTCTGTACATCCACTCCTTTTGTATATTCGCTTTCATTAACTCCTTCCATCCACTGTATAGATCATCCACCCCATTTTCGTGTGTGCCTTGCTTAGGACGTACTTTGTCCTAAGTATGGAGGGTGGACAGGTCGAGTGTTCTTGCTTCATTCCGTTTTATCACTCTTGTCATTGCCTATACTTAGGTCTCTTTTACCCTAAGTATGGGGGGTGATGCGTATATTCATCCACCATATCTTTTTTTCTTTATTTATTCATTTTATTGACCCTCTCCACGGTCTCCTCTTCTGTTCATATCCTTATCTATACTTAGGGATATCTTATCTAAGTATAGGGGGAGCCAGATCGAGTTGTGATTTGTTCATCCCCACCCTTGACCCTCTCTGCCTTGTGTACAAGCTGTTATACTTAGGATTAGTTGATCCTAAGTATATGGGAGATGGTCGACTTCTCATTCGTTGATTCATTCGTATTCTTTAGACTCTTCAATACTCAGTACGAGTTATGTCTTCTCTTTTTCTCTCCGATCTATGAGTACATAGATTAAACTAAGTATAGGGGGTCGTATATACTGCGTATATACTTTAGCCATAACTCGTACTTTCGTATTTAAAATAATTATGGCTAAAATACTATATAAAATACCATATATACACTATAAAATTCATTAAAATCACTTAATAAAAGCTGTCTATTATTCCTCAAATTCTTTTTGTATTTACTGATTAATAAATCAGATAAAAGTATTTTTTGCAAAATGCTCGAAAATTAGTTTGAAAATCTTTTTGAAAAATCTTTTGAAAACTATTTGGAAAATGTTTTGTTATACATTTTCAACCTTTGTAAAAATATTTTATTTGTAAAAATTTTCTTTTCTTTGTGTGAAATAAAATGTTTTGAAAAAATATTTGCAAGTGATTTGGAAAATGGTTGCAAAAATATTTTGAAAATTCTATATATATTGTTTGAAAAACCTTTGCAAAATGATTTTTAAATATTTGTAGATATTTGTAAAAAATTACTTGTAAAAATTATTTTGGATTATAGTGTTCAAAATTGTTTGTAAAATCATTTTCAGATAAGTTTAAGGAATATATACATCACACCAAAAATTCTTTACCAACTATATATATATATCTATAAATTTATTAATATCCCTTGTAAATTCTTAAAATCCAACTCTTGTAAATAATAAGATGCATCCTCATGTAAATATTTATACATATCTTTTTTTGCAAAAATCTTTTGTTTTGAAAAAGCCCAAAACATTTGCAAAACAAAAAATACCAAATACATTTGCAAAAACCTTTTTGAAAAATTGCATAAAAATTTGCAAACACTTCTAAAAAATCCATAAAAATTTCAAAAGTTTTAAAATTGCATCACACAGACATTTTCATTGTACTGTATATAGCATTTGTATTTTTCAGACTGAGTTTGATAATTGAACAAGTTTAAGTAAAATCTGAAGATTGGAGCTTGGTTGGACCCTAAATCTACCTAATCACAGGAAATTTATATGAACTGGAATTGAGGTACTTCATGTCTAGTTGACTTAATTCATTGAGAATCGAGAGACTTGGTTCAATGTAATCTTGACTATCTAAGCAGAGTATTTCAGAACATACACACGACTCTTGTTGATAATGACCTAACTTGGACACCTGCACCTTTCACTTGGCTCAATTCAGTTGGGGTGGTGAGGGGATTGGATTTGCCGGTGTAAGACACACACAAGTAGAAACATTTGTCCTCATCTAGGGAGGGAAGTGCACCCCAACCCGTCCAGTAGCAGAGATGTCTAAAGACAGAAGAATGTGGATTGCAATAATGCTTCAAAAGAGGGATAATATACTGGCTCAAGAGAAAAAAGTCCATATGTAAATGTTGTTGTATATAGTATTTAAAAAAGAAGAAGCAAAAACTCCAAAAAAATGAACAGACCTAATTGAAAATAAAATGCATGCCATAGTGTACATATTTGTATAGTCAATTAGCAAGCATGAGCTTCAGAATCTTATCATGTGAGCCTGCAGCTGGATGACTTGGCTACACTGGTCAAGTATCCTAGGATAGATAGCTACATTAGATACCGCCCATTCTTCTCTCCACCCCTCCTCTTGAGCTGGTTGCCACTTGAACTTAGAAGGAAATACTCTCTCCTCGAGGAAAGAGTTGCTGGATTAGGGAATCATTGGATTGTCATACTCGAGAAGTCAATCTCTTTGTAACTTCAGTTGGGAAGTGAAGAATATGGGGAGATCCTTAAGCGCATCACGGAAATGTGAGGATTACATCGTATGCGATCGGGAGCGACTAATCACACTAGTTGCTCAAGGCAGCGGAAATTAAAAATTTTCATGTGATGAGACCACATTATCCAAGAACATTTCTCGGATCGTTTCATCTAAACCACAATAGATATTAAGGTTGCCTCTTGAAGCGTGGTTGCGATCGAGTCTCTAAACGAAGAGACCTCCTGTCTCAAGTCCGATCTGACAGAGGAGACGCTTGCGAGCGCGTTGATGAGACGCATGCTCCTCGCAATCCATGGTGATGATCCAAGCAACGAATCTACTGATCACGTCACATGAGATCCAACATCTTCTTCATGAGTGAGGCACACCGAAGGAGACATAGATCCATGAGCAAATACTCCGGCAGCATAACGACGATGCTGCAGTGATGGCGACTCTCTCTGTGGCTCCACAGTGGACGACCATAAGAGAGAGAGGGAGAGAGTCATGGCGTGTATAGAGAGAGATGGAGAGAGAGCATTTGTTAATATTGTAATCATAAACTTGCAACTCGAAGAGCAAGGGGTGCATTTCTTATATAGGGTTTTGGGAGTCCATGGATCTTAATACATGGACAACACACAATCAATGGGTGAGATTGATTTGTGTTTCTTTCAATGGCCATGATGTTGTTGTAAAACACAATAACAATTAATTTAGTTTAAATTAATATACATTGATAAATCAATATAAATCAATTCAAAATTAAATCACTTTGACCTTGAAGATAAAGAGGAGATAGACCTCGTCCGCTAAAGAGGGGGGGACGACCACCAAGTGGACTTGGTCTTTCTCTTCAACATCTCATGAGATCTCATTATCTCATAAAATCTCATTATCTCATGATATCTTCAAGATTTACAACAACATCGTTGTAAATTATTTCACAAAAATAACTCATAATTATCTTGTGAACATTGCATTCATGCCATTGGAAAAATGTGAATCACATTTATATCCCAAAATAAAATGTAAATTATATTTTCAATTAATCATCCAATGTGAATCCAATTCACATCAATAATTAATTAATAAATATAAATCACATATGCTCTCTTTAATATATTATAAATCACATTTATAATATACCTTATTAATATAGATAGTGCTATCCACATTATTCATATCCATGATAATTAAATCACTTTTATTCATCTTGGATCTCTATTCTCATGTGCTCAAATAACATGAATCACATTCACATTATTCACATTTTTTGATAATTAAATCACATTTAATTATCTAAAATAACTCTCCTTATAATATGAATCAAATTCATATTATTTATGATAATTAAATCACATTTAATTATCTATTTTATCAATGCTCGTATACATATATCAATAATGAAATTATTCTTGAACTCTTTCAAGAACAATGCGCTTTCTCAGTGGATACTTAGAGATAAGGACATGTGATTGTATTGTTCCATGTATAGTGACTTGGATATTGAGATCACATCTTAAATCCAGATCTTGCGGACCTCCCATAGATGCTTGATTAAAGCAAGACCACAAATTTAATCTTCTCATTACATCGGAATCACATTCAGATCAGTGCCCAACATTTGGACTAAGATTAGATTACTTCTTAGTGAGAGGAGTCACTGAAATCCAATTCATCACTCCCTCAGAATGGATGCGTCATGGTTATACAATCGTTTATGATCACATCACCCTCAGGCATTCCTAATACCTATACATCCTGCATACTGGAAGACCAGAATAAATTCAAAGTTTCGGATCTCTTTTTAGACTATCTCCTTCAGGATTTTATCATTAAGGTTCTCATTCGATCATTGGGAGTCGGTATCGATCATATTCTTTCCAAAAGCATATATCATACCTAGGTGTTGATCATATACTTTCAAAAGCATATATCAAACCTTAAAAATTCAGTCAAGCTTCCAAAGCGAGGTGACCGCGTGTGGAGTTTGATTCTTCCCAATATCTCATGAGTGAGCTCATGTTTTCCGATTCATTAATGAACATGTATGATCCCTTTGAGAGATTGTATTACTCATATACCCTTGCATGCACACCAATTCATCGGTGTATAGACCTTGGTTAGGTCATCAACCTATTGGTCTGCCAAATGTACATGCTCAGACATATAGTAACACATCTGTCTCTGGTCAGAGGATGCGTGCCTATATCATGACAGCATACAACATAGGACTTTGGTTATCTCGACCTCGTTATGTCAACTCTTTGACCTAACTTATCTGACACCTCCGAATCTCTATTCCTATGCAGAGGACCTGCATCAAGAGGTCGGTTAGATATCAGCCAAATGAGAAAGGATTGCAATCTCCTACTCAGGCTGGAGATCATCTCTTAACAATCATTTGACGGTAGTTGATGAGTCCTCAATCTTACTCTTTAGACATTCATCCAAGCACCGGCCTCTATGATTCAATAATTGAATCAACAACTGTATGATTATTAAGATGGCCATGGTACATAACCTTAATTGTACTAAGGGACCTATTATGCAAATTAGTTATTCTTCATTTCAGATCAGGGAATGATATTTGCAATAACGTTTATTGCATAATGGCTCATCGTGGGCTCGCATATCCAACAATGTCCCACTAGCCCAAAGGGCCATTAATGGGTTAATTATTTAAACCCACACTCATGTTATAATCATAGGCTATTTAGGAAAATAGCTAGTAAGTTGATCAATCACTCTGTTCCCAAGAGACTACGCCAAGTTCTTTTACGGCACTTGCATATCTCCTAGTAACAGTGCTCACATCCAATGCGAATGTTGCATCTTATGCAACCAATACTCAATATTGTTAGTTATAGTGCCCTTGACACTAAAGCTCAATAATTATTATAACCCGTATGTAATTTCCATCATCCTTATCAGAATACCCTTGTTCCTGGAGATCTCTATCTCCTAAGGTATCTGCAGTTAAGACCTTTTGATCTCCATCTACAAAGTCTTAAGCTCTTGAAGATAAGACTTAGATATCACTATCTCTAAAGTCTTGTCATCTATGAAGATTTTGTTATTACTGCAATCAAGTATTTTATCTCCTTAGTAGAATTAACAACAGTTTACTACTCCCACTGCATGGCAGACATCTGGCTTTTGTACACACTTAGCATACACTCGGCTTCTCGTAACTGATGTTCAAGGGCAAGTAGTTATAGCATTCACTTCCTCAACTCTTTGAGGTGCTATCCCTTCAGATAGGACAATGCCATCTTAAGGGAAGGAAGCCTTCCTTGGGGTTTTCCTAGAATGGAATATGTCCAAGGTGTACCACTAATCTGACGGTCCCAATACCCTCTTCTCTTTGCTTCTGAACAACTTCAGAACTAAGATCTAAGAGGTATCTTTGAGATCATATATCAAGGTATGGAATTGCCAAACTATAAAACCCTTATTATCATCCTTACATCGTTCCAAATGATTAGGATATTATATACATTTAGCACAATGAACACAATGGCACTCCCATTAAGCTTCACACGGTTCATCAAGATTCTATCTGGAATCATAATATCTATGATTTCATCAAATCCAATGTTCCAGTGACAAGAAGCTTATTTGAGTCCATAAATGGAATTCCTTAGTTTGCACACTTTGTATTCCTCAACTATGAAGCCCTGGAGCTACTTCATATGAATAATCTCTGGGAGGTATTCATAGAGGAATGCAATCTTGACTCACATCTTGAAGATGTCATAGTCAACTTGTGTAGCTATAGTAGCAATATTCTGATGGGTTTAAGCATGGTCACTGAAGAACAAGTCTCATCGCAAGCTATGTCTTCTCTTCGGTGTGTAGCTCATGGCTACATGCCATGCTTTGAAGGTCTCTACCTTCTCACCAGGTTCCCTCTTTCTCTTGAAGATCCATTTACACCTTAACGGGTCTTACCCATGTAGGTGGATCCTCGAGGGTCCATATACAACAATTTTATATGAAGTCTACTTTAGAATTTATTGATAACATCCAACTTTCCATGACATGATCTTCAGAAGCTTCATCACATGAAGTTCGATCATTGTCAGATTTCCCTGACACATGGAATCCATCCTCAGACTCATTTGAAGAGGTATTAGTGTTTCATCTTTAATTGTCCTTTTAGTTTCCGATTTCAAGAGCCTCATTATCTTCTCAATGTTTATTGAGTTCCTTCACTCCATTTTCATCTTGATTCTCAAGAGAGTCAGTCTCTAAGAATCATATCCTTAGAGATGAGATATTTTAAGAATCTCAAGGTCAGTAGATATCCAATACCATCCTTTATTTTCCTAATGAAGTAGCACTCTATGGTGCCAGATTCCAGCTTACTTGCATCCATGACAAAGTTATGGACCAAGCAACCTTAAATCCTCAAGTATCTAACAGTAGGCTAGGTTCCAAACCATAGCTAATGAGGATGTTAAGGTTTAGATTTACATGAAATCTTTTAAGAATATATATTGCAGTCTCTACTATATATATACCTTAAAAACTAAGAGATATTTATGCTAAGATTCATCATTGATCAAATCATGTCACACATGATCCAATTGTATCTCCCTATAACTCTATTGAGTTAAGGTGTATCGGAAGGAGTGAGATAGGAATGATATTTCTGTCTCCATAAGGTATTCTTTGAATTCATCTAATAGGCACTTGCTACCTAGGTTAGATCAAATTCATCTCATCTTCCTTAGAACTTTGGTTCCAAAATCAAAAGTGTGAAATCTTTGAACACTTCAAAGCTTTATAAGGTGAAGAGAAGAAATCTCATACCAAATATAATCATCAAATGACATCACATATCACCAATGTTTATTATGATAGAGATGATCCACATACATCAATATGTATGAGATCTTGAATACCTTGATATCTTATACCATTCCCAGAGAAGGGTGCATTGGACATTTTCTATTTTGAATACAATATTCAAAAGTATGTAAGATTTGAAATTTCAGACATTCTAAAGGTTCATCTCTTACTAGTCTATTGATCTCATCAACAGAATAATGTCCAAGGTTTGATGCCAGATCATTGTGAAATGATCTTCATCCCCTTATTGATCTTTAAAGTTTAAATTTCAGTATTAGAAATGTTAATGAACCATTCATTAATTTTCTAATTTAGTAGAGTCCTCTAGATGTTAGATTACTTTCTGAAATATATCCATCATAACTCTTTATGATAGATCTATTCCAGAATTCATGTTCATTTCCAACACTTAGAAATAAACTATGAGTGTGTTCTAATATTTATGTCAAAAAGACATTCTCTAAGACTAAGGGATCTCCCATTGAAAATATGAAGTCTATCTATCCAATAGAGATTATTGCAACAATTGCATCAATATCCATGTGGATGCCTATTAAACCTTAAGATCAAATTTTCTAGTCTTCTAAAACATATGCAACCAATTGCAAGTGCTTCTAGAAGAATGAGATACAATGATTAGAATTTTAATCTTATCCAATAAGAAAGTCAATTTCAATGATTAAATTAGATATAGATTATTCCGGTGCACTATCTGGACCCTTCTATGAGGATCCTAGATGGACTTGATAGTCATACTATCAATACATTAGCTCATTACAATATTGACATTCATCCAACTCTTTGGATGTCATATGGAAATTACAAAGTATAGTCAGCTCCTTGACTTTCCTTCTCGCTTGAGTCCGACCCATGCTTCCACTGCGCTCCTTTCATCTATAAACAACTATTGCTTACGACAAAGGATCTCTTACGTTAAATTCAAAAAGATTTCAACATAAGAGTACTTCAACATTTATACATGCTTCATTTAATTTATATAGTATGAATATTATGAAGTTTTATGAATGACTAGAGTATAGATAGTAGAATGATGATACTCTCATATCTACATTTATCTTAACTCTTAAAGACTTTTGGTTCAGGCAGGTACTCAAACATTTTGAGTACATCATCTCTTACTGAGCCACCATTCTGCATGATGCAGTGAACCATGTCATTCATAATTAAATGTCGAGAGCATATATGTATGCTAGAAACATCGTCTTAGTTTTTTATAAGGATTATTTAACAATTACGATCATCATCGACATGTCACTTCCAGATTACATTCGATGAGAGATCAAGACTATATAGACATGCATACCCTAGGTTGTTGTCTTATTATCTTATTTAATTGTCATTCCTCATTATTATGAGGAAACTTGTACATTGCAACCATGTACAATATGTGTCCAACTGCAAGTATAATATCTTGATCATGGATCCAATCCATGATATTTTACAGGTTATATTAAGTATAGTACTGAGTGGGTATAATGAGGATTATCTGAAATAAGAAATTTACATATATATATACATATACATTTTACTTTGATTCAGGAATTTTTATATCAAAGTTGTCTTGCCTTATCAATATTGAAAGTTCATTCCCTTAATTACTTTCAATGTAAGATATATACTTACCATTACATCTCAAGCAAGATCTGGGATCTCCTTTCTTATTTTTGTCACATCCCAATAATATGAGAACCTGTAACTCGAATAAAAAGAAATGAGAACACATTCTGTCTTGTAAGTCTAACTTGCATCTCCCAATTCGATTTTTAACACTCGGACTCACCACCCCTAAGGTGATGTTGATCCGTCATTAATTGAACCAACCGTCAACAGGAATACAACTCGCTATGCACAATCCACTATCACCATAATAATATGAGGACCCGATATTGAGGTCACCACGCATACGTCCTTACTCTTTCGAGAAGCAAAGAGCCCGATCCAAATGGCTTGTATGTAGGAGCTATCACTTCGGACAGACATCTCCTATATACAATCTCTGGCAATAGAATCCTTTGCCTTGACGGGAGACCATGGATGTCACTTATGTGATCCTCCACATCATATTTAAATTCTAACTAATCATTATGAATCATATTCATTATGATTAATTCTTCCAAGGGAAATGACAACTCTATTTATAATAGAGTATTTTAATTTTAATTGGATTCCAATTATTCTAATCATATTAAATTAATGATCCATTTAATATCCATCAAACATTCTTTGTTGTTACTTGAAATATGGTATTATCTCGAAAATACATATTATTTCTAATTCTAATAATTAGAAAAATACATCATGATTTCTCAAGCATTATCCATTCCCTATATGTTGTCATGGCCAGTACCGAAGGGAGTGAGACAGACCACACACGGTGCAACCTGCTACCCCAACGCTCCCCGACTAGACACCATATCCATCTCGAGAAAAGATAATGCCAAGTCCATCACTTTGTACTTGAGATGATAGTCGATTTTTCAACCGAAGTTATACCCTATAATAATAATCAAAACCATTTTGATTAACATTATAAGGACCAAACCTATTCAAGTAACATGTTTGTTGGAAAGTGTATGATGTAACCAATTTGTGATCTAGATAATATCTAATCAATTATTGGTTAAGGCAATACATTTAAGGGAGCAATCATCATCAAATATTTCTCAAATATTTATTCATAATTATTCCAGGAAATTTACCATTAATTTCACTAATTTATTAAATGACAATCACAAGGTTTTCGATTAAGTATGAAATTTCCAGCACTGACCCTCACTTACTAAAATTAGCACATCTCATTCATTTTAAATCCAAATCATGCAAAATCAGTTTTCCAAAATTTACTAATTTGATTTAAAACACAACTCAAGTGATTATAACACATTTCTAGTAACTAATCCTTAATTACATCATGATTTACCATCCCTAAAATAATGGATGTGTGTTCACTAAAATGATCATATTTAGAATTATCGGATTCCAAATCACGTAAACTCAAATCTCATAGTTTTATTAATTAACAGGAGACATTATCCAAGTGATAGTTTCGTGTTTAACCACTTTAAACAACCAGAAATAATCACAAAACAAGGCTGCGAAAATGAAACACGATAAAATTTTTGCAATCCCTAATGAGCCCAAGTCTTCCTAGGTTCATGGACCGCATCCAAAACCTCTAACCTGGCTCTGATACCACTTGAAGGATATGGGGAGATCCTTAAGCGCATCAAGAAAGCATGAGGATCACATCGTATGCGATCGGGAGTGACTATTCGCACTAGTTGCTAAAGGCAGCAGAAATTAAAAATTTCCATGTGATGAAACCACATGATCCAAGAATATTTTTCGGATTGTTTAATCTATACCAAAATAGGTATTAAGGTTACCTCTTGAAGCATGGTCGCTATCGAGTCTCTAAACGAAAAGACCTCCTGTCTCAAGTCCGATCTTACGGAGGAGATGCCTGCGAGTGCGTTGATGAGACGTGTGCTCCTCGCAATCCATGTTGATGATCTAAGCGGTGAATCTCCTAGTCTTGTCACACGAGATCCAACATCTTCTTCACGAGCGAGGCACACCAAAGGAGACGGAGATCCATGAGCAAATACTCCGACAGCATAACGACAATGCTGCAGTGATGGCGACTCTCTCTGTGGCTCCATAGTGGACGACCATAAGTTTGAGAGGGAGAGAGTCACTGTGTGTATAGAGAGAGATGGAGAGAGAGTATATGTTAATATTGTAATCATAAACATGTAACTCGAAGAGCAAGGGGTGCCTCTTCTTATATAGGGTTTTGAGAGTCCATGGATCTCAATCCATGGACAACACACAATCAATGGTTGAGATTGATTTGTGTTTCTTTCAATGGTCATGATGTTGTTGTTAAAACACAACAATTAATTTAATTTAAATTACTATATATTGATAAATCAATATAAATCAATTCAAAATTAAATCACTTTGACCTTGGAGATAAAGAGGAGATAGACCTCATCCCCTAAAGGGGGGGGCACCAAGTGGACTTGGTCTTTCTCTTCAACATCTCATGAGATCTCATTATCTCATGAGATCTCATTATCTCATGATATCACCGAGATTTACAACAACATTTGTTGTAAATTATTTCACAAAAATAATTCATAATTATCTTGTGAACATTGCAATCATGCCATTGGAAAAATGTGAATCACATTCACATCCCAAAACAAAATGTAAATTATATTTTCAATTAATCATCCAATGTGAATCCAATTCACATCAATAATTAATTAACAAATATAAATCACATATACTCTCTTAAATATATTATAAATCACATTTATAATATAACTGATTAATATGGATAATGTTATCCACATTATTCATATTCATGATAATTAAATCGCATTTAATCATCTTGGATCTCCATTCTCATGTGCCCAAATAACATGAATCACATTCATATTATTCGCATCTTTTGATAATTAAATCACATTTAATTATCTAAAATAACTCTCCTTGTAATATGAATCAAATTCGTATTATTTATGATAATTAAATAACATTTAATTATCTATTTTGTCAATGCTCGAATACATATATCAATAATGAAATTATTCTTAAACTCTTTAAGGAATAATCTGCTTTCTTCACGGATACTTGGAGATAAGGACATGGCGATTGTATTGTTCCATGTATAGTGACTTGGACATTGAGATCACATCTCAAATCCAGATCTTGCAGACCTCCCATAGATGCTTGATTAAATCAAGACCACAAATCTAATCTTCTCATTTTATCTGAATCGCATTCAGTTCAATGTCCAACATTTGGACTGAGATCAGATTATATCTCAATGAGAGGAGTCACTAAAATCCAAACCTGTTTCATCACTCCCTCGGAATGGAGGCGTCATGGTTATACAATCTTTTATGATCACATCATCCTCAGGCATTTCTAATACATGTACATCCTGCATACTGGAAGACCAGAATAAATCGAAAGTTTTAGATCTCTTTTTAGACTGTCTCCTTCAGGATTTCATCATTAAGGTTCTCATTCGATCACTGAGAGTCGGTGTCGATCATATACTTTCCAAAAGCATATATCATACCTAGATGTTGATCATATACTTTCCAAAAGCATATATCAAACCTTACAAATTCAGTCAAGCTTCCAAAGCGAGATGACCACACGCATAATTTTATTCTTCCCAATATCTCATGAGTGAGCTCACGTCTTCCGATTCAGTAATGAACATGTATGATCCCTTTGAGAGATCATATTACTCATACGCCATTGCATACACACAAATGTGCCAGTGTATAAACCTTGGTCAGGTCATCAACCTATTGGTATGCCAAATATACATACTCAGACATAGAGTATGAAGGATATGGTTAGATCCTCAAGCGCATCACGGAAGCGTGAGCGTCGTATCGAATACGACGAGGAGCGACTAGTCGCACTAGTTGCTCGATGCAGCGGAATTTAAAAAAATTTATACGACGAAACCACATGATTCAAGAACACTTCTCGGATCGTTTTGTCTAAACCACAAACAAGTAATAGGATTACCTCTTGAAGCGTGGTTGCGATCGAGTCTCCAAACGAAGAGACCTCCTGTCTCAAGTCCGATCCAATGGAGGAGACGCTTGCGAGCGCGGGGATGAACCGCGTGCTTCTTGCAATCCATGTTGATGATCCAAGCGGTGGATCTCCTGATCTCGACACACGAGATCCGTCGTCTTCTTCACGAGCGAGGCGCACCGAAGGAGACAGAGATCCACGAGCAGGCGATCGGGCAGCATAACGACGATGCCGCGGCGATGGAGAACCTCTCCATGGCTTCCATGGTGGACGGCCATGAGAGGGAGAGAGAGAGGGGTGACCTCTAGTAAGAAAGAGAGAGAGAGAGATGCTTCTCAAGCATTATTTGTTGTGTAAAATAGAGAGCATGGTATGTCTCTCTATTTATAGGGTTTTCGGATCCATGAATCTCAATCCATGTGACATATAGAATCAATGGATGAGATTGATTTATGTCAATCCAATGGCTAAGATTGTTGTTGGTAAAACCAACAAATTTAGATCAAAATATATTTGACAAAATCAAATACAAATTAATCCAAAATCAATCCAATAAATAAGGAGAGAATGTGCATGGAGATTTCATCTCCATGCACTTTCCATGTGGATGGCCACACATTCCTTTTGGGAATGATGTGCCGCCCCCCCTCTTTCCATGGAGAGAGCAATCTCATGGAAATCCATGAGATTGCATATCTCCTTGAAAATATCCTTTATTTATTTCCAACAACTTTTGTTGGCTATTTATTCTTCAAAAATAATTCACAATTATATTTGAGAATATTGCAATCTTGCCATAGAAAAAATGTGAATCAAATTCACAACCCAAAACAACATATAATTTACATTGTCAATTAATTACACAATGTGTATCCAATACACATAATAATTAATCAACACATATAAATTATAATTAGCTCTCTCTAATACATTATAAATCACATTTATAATATATTATGAATAATTGGATATTACTATCCACATTATTCTTATCCATAACAATTAAATCATATTTAATTATATTGGATAACTTATTCTCATGTACTCAAATAATATGAATCACATTCACATTATCTACACCTTTGATAATTAAATCACATTTAATTATCTCAGATAACTCTCTTTATAATATGAATTAAATTCATATTACTCATGATAATTAAATCACATTTAATTATCCATTTTCTCAATGCTCAGGTACAAATATCAACAATAGAATTATCCATGAACTCTTTCAAGGATAATGCGCTTTCTCCGCGAATACTTGGAGATAAGGACAGGGCGATTGTATTGTTCCACGTATAGTGACATGGATATTGAGATCACATCTCAAATCCAGATCTCGGGCCTCTCATAGATGCTTGATTAAATCAAGACCGTAAATCTAATCTTCTCATTGAATCTGAATCACATTCAGATCAATGTCCAACATTTGGACTAAGATCAGATTACTTCTCTACTGAGAGGAGTCACTAAAATCCAGACCCGTTTCATCACTCCCTAGGAATGGAAGCGTCATGGTTATACAATCGTTTATAATCACATCACCCTCAGGTATTCCCAATACATGTACATCCTGCATACTGGAAGACTCAGAATAAACCCGAAGTATTAGATCAACTTTGCACAGTCTCTTTCAGGGTTCTATCAGTAAGTTTCTCATTTGATCATTGGAAGTCAGTATCGATCATATACTTTCCAAAAGCATATATCATACCTAGGTCTTGATCATATACTTTCCAAAAGTATATATCAAACCAACAAATTCAGTCAAGCTTCCAAAGCGAGACGACCGTGCGCACGGAATTTGATTCTTCCCAATATCTCATGAGTGAGCTCATGTCTTCCGGTTCAGTAGTGAACCTGTATGATCCCTTTGAGAGATCGCATTACTCATATGCCCTTATATACACACCAGCGCGCCGGTGTATAGACCTTGATTAGGTCATCAACCTATTGGTCTGCCAAATGTACATACTCAGACATATAGTAACACATCTGTCTCCGGTCAGAGGATGTGTGCCTATATCATGACAGCATATGATATAGGACTTTGGTTATCTCGATCTCGTTAAGTCAACCCTTTGACCTAACTAATCTGACACCTCCGAATCTCTATTCCTATGCAGAGGACCTGCATCAAGAAGTCGGTCAGATATCAGCCTAACTGAGAAAGGATTGCCATCTCCTACTCAGGCTGGAGATCATCTCTTAATAATCATTTGACGGTGCTTGATGAGTCCTCAATCTAACTCATTAGATATTCATCTAAGCACCAGCCTCTATGATTCAATGATTGAATCAACAGCTGTATGATCATTAAGATAGCCATGGTACATAACCCTAATTGTACTAAGGGACCTATTATGCAAACTATGTACTCTTTATTTCAGATTAAGGAGTGAATTGCAATAACATTTATTGCATAATGGCTCGCCGTGGGCTCGCATGTCCAACAATCTCCCACTAGCCCAAAGAGCCATTAATGGGCTAATCATTTAAACCCACACTCATGTGACAATCATAGGCTATTTAGAAAATAGCTAGGTAAGCTGATCAGTCACTCTGTTCCCAAGAGACTACGCCAAGTCATTTTACGGCACTTGCATATCTCCTAGTAACAGTGCTTGCATCCAATGCGAATGTTGCATCCTATGCAACCAATACTCAATTTTGTCGGTTATAGTGTCATTGACACTACATCTTATTAATTATCATAACCAGTATTCCCATAATCCTTTTAGAATACCTTCATTCCTGGAGATCTCTATCTCCTAAGGTATCTACAATTAAGAACCTTATAGATCACTATCTATAAGATCTTAAACTTTTGAAGATAAGACTTTGAGATCACTATCTCTAAGTTTCATCATCTTTGAAGATATTGTTATTACTGCAATCAAGTGTTTTATCTCCATAGTAGGATTAGTAACAGTTTACTACTCCCACTGCATGGTAGACATCTGGTTCTTGTACACATCTAGCATACATTCAGCTTCTCATAACTGATGCACAAGTGCAAGCAGTTCTAGCATTCACTTCCTCAACTCTTTGAGGTGCTATCCCTCCAGACAGGTCACTACCACATCTTAAGGGAAGGAAGCCTCTCTTGGAATTTTCCAGAAAATAGAATAAGTCCAAGGTGTAATACTAATGTGACGGTCCCAATATCCTCTTCTCTTTGCTTCTGAGCTACTAAGATCTAAGAGGTATCCTCGAGATCGTATCTCAAGGTATGGAACAACCAAATTATCAAACACTTATCATTTATTCTTATATCATTTTAAATGATTAGAATAATATCTACATTAAGCACGATGAATACAATGGCACTCCCACTAAGCTTTACATGGTTCATCAAGATTCTATTTGAAATCATAACATTTACAATTTCATCAAATCTTATGTTCCAAATACAAGAAGTTTATTTGAGTCCAAAGATGGAGTTATTTGGCTTGCACACCTTTCTTTCCTCAACCATGAAGCCCTGGGGCTACTTCATATGAATATCCTCAGAGAGGTATTCATAGAGGAATGCAATCTTGACTCACACCATGAAGATGTCATAGTCAAGTTGTGTAGCTATAGTTAGCAATATTCTGATGAGTTAAAGCAAGGTCACTGGAGAGCAAGTCCCATCGTAAGTGATGCCTTCTCTTCGGTGTGTAGCTCATGGCTACGAACCATGCTTTGAAGGTCTCTACCTTCTCATCAGGTTCCCTCTTTCTCTTGAAGATCCATTTACATCTTAATGGGTCTGACCCATATAAGTGGATCCTCGAGGGTCCATATACAACACTTGTATATGAAGTCTACATTAGACTTTTATTGCTAACATCCATCTTTCCATGTCATGATCCTCAGGAGCTTCATCACATGAAGTCCGATCATTTTCAGATTTAACTGACACATGGAATCCATCCTCAAACTTATTTGAAGATGTATTAATGTTTCATCTTTAATTATCTATTTTAGTTTCCGAGTTCAGGAGCCTCATTATCTTTTCAAGATTAAATGAGTTCCTTTACTTCATTTTCATCTTGATTCTCAAGAGATTCATCCTATAAGAATCATATTCTCAAAGATGTGATCTTTTAAGAATCTCAAGGTCATAAAGTAGGTATTTAATACCATCCTTTATTTTCCTAATGAAGTAGCACTCTCTGGTGCTAGATTCCAGCTTACCAACTTGGGACCTTATTAAGTGTATAATGTAGTCTCTACCACATATACCTGGAAACTAAGAGATAATTATGCTAAGATTAATCATTGATCAAATCACGTCACACATGATCAATTGCATCTCCCTACAACTCTATTGAGTTAAGGCTCATTAGGAGGGGTGAGATAGAAATGATATTCACATCTTCATAAGGTATTCCTTGAATTCATCTAATAGGTACAAGCTACCTTGATTAGATCAAATTCATTTCATCTTCCTTCAAACCTTGGTTCTAAACCAAAATTGTGAAATCTTTGAACATTTCAAAGTTTTCTAAGTGAAGAGAAGAAATCTCATATCACAAATAATCACTAATAGATATCACATATCTATAATGTTTATTCTGATATAGATGATTCACATACATCAATATGTATGAGATCTTGAATACCTTAACATCTTACACCTTTCCCAAAGAAGGGTGTATTGGACATTTTACTTTGAATACAATATTCACAAGTATGTGAGATTTGAATCTTTAGACAATCTAAAGTTTCATGTCTTACCAGTCCATTGATTTCATCAACAGACATATGTCCAAAATTTGATGCCAGATCATTGTCAAATGATCTTTATCCTCCTATTGATCTTTTAAAGGTTTCATTTTCAGTATTAGAAATCTTAATGAACCATTCAATAATTTTCTAATTTAATAGAGTCCGCTAGATTTTAGATTACTATCTGAAATATTTCCATCACAACTCTTTATGATAGATTTATTACAGAATTCATGTTTATATCCAACAATTAGAAATAAACAATGAGTGTATTCTAATATCTAGGTCATAAAGACATTCTCTAAGACTAAGGGCTCCCACTGAAAATATGAAGTCTATTGATCTCATGGAAACTGTTGCAACACTTGCATCACTTTCAACATGGATGATCAATAAACCTTAAGATCAAATTTCTAATATTCTAATACATATGCAACCAATTGCAAGTGTTATTAGAAGATTGAGATACGATTATTAGACTTTACCTTATCAATTAAGTAAGTCAATTTCAATGATTATATGTAGATTAGTCTGATGCACTATCTGATTCCTTCTCTAAGGATTCTAGATAGATTTGATAGTCATACTATCAATACATCAACTTATTGCAGTATTGGCATTCATTCAACCCTTTGAATGTCATATGGAAATTACAGAAATACAGTCAACCTGTTGACTATATTTCTTACTTGGGTCCAACCCATGCTTCCACTGCGCTCCCTTTATCTCTAAGCAACCATTGCTCAAGACTAAAGGATCTCTCATGTTAAATTCAAAAGAATTCAAAATAAGAGTATTTCAACACTTATACATGCTTCATTAAATTCATACAATATGAATATTATGAAGCTTCATGAATGACTAGAGTAAAGACAGTAGAATGATGACACTCATCATCTACATCCATCTAAACTCTTAAAACATAGGTTCAGGTAGGTACTCAAACAATTTGAATACATCATCTGTTATAGAGCTACCATTCTACATGATGTAGAGAACCATGTCATTCATGATTAAATGTCAAGAGCACATATGTATGCCAGAATATCTTTATTGATTTCATAAGGATTATTTGATAATTACGATCATTATCGACATGTCACTTCAAAAGTACATTCGATGAGATCAAGACTTATAGAGACATACAAACCCTAGGGTTTTAGTCCTATTGTCTATTTAACTATCACTTCTCATTATTATGAGGAAACTTGCATATTACAACCACATACATTATGTGTCCAACTGCAATTACAATATCTGGATCAAGGGTCCAATCCATGATATTTTACTGGTTATTATTGAGTATAGAATTGAGTGGGTTTAATGAAGGATTATCTGAAATAAGAAATTTGCATGAGTGTATATGTTTATATATATATACATATTATACTTTGATTTAGGAATTTTCATATCAAAGTTGTCTTGCCATGTCAACAATGAAAGTTCATTCCCTTAATCACTTTCAATGTAAGAGATATACTTACCATTATATCTCAGCAAGATCTGGGATCTCCTCTTTATCTTTGTTACATCCCAATAATATGAGAAACTGCAACTCCAATAAAGAGAAGCGGGAACACATTCCGCCTTGCAAGTCCAACTTGCATTTCCCAATTCGGTCTTTAACACCCGGGCCCACCACCCCTAAGGTGATGTTGACCCGTCGTTAATTGAATCAACCGTCAACAGGAATAGAACTCGCTATGCGCAATCCAATATCGCCCCAATAATATGAGGATCCGATATTGGAGTCACTACGCATACGGCCTTACTCTTTCGAGAAGCAAAGAGTCCGATCCAGATGCGCTTGTATATAGGAGCTGTCACTTCGTACAGGCGTCTCCTATATACAATCCCTGGCGACGGAAACCCTTCGCCTTGACGGGAGACCATGGATGTCACTTATGTGATCCTCCACCTCTTATTCAAATTTAATTAATTACTATGAATCACATTCATATAATTAATTCTTCCAAGGGAATTATTAACTCTAATCATATTAGAGTATTCTTAATTGGATATAATTAACTTAATCATATTAAATTAATTATCAATCCAATTTAATCAATCAAACTTAATTTTATGCTTGAATATATATATAGTATTATTCTCAAAGTACGTATTAATTCGTATTTTAATAATTAGAAAAATACATCATAATCCCTCGGACATTATCCCGGCCCTACCCGCTGTCATGGCCAGTACCGGCGGGAGTGGGACGGACCGCATACGTTGCAACCCGCTACCCCAGCGATCCCCGACTAGACACCATATCCGCCTCGGGAAAGGATAATGCCAAATTGATTAATTTGCACTTGAGATGATCATCGGTTCTTCAACTGAAATTATACCATATAGTAATCAAAACAATTTTGATTATAAGGAAATTTGCTAGACAAATTCCCAATCCTATTCAAGCAAGAAGTTTGATGATTGTATTTCCAATTATGATCTAGATCAAATCTAATCAACTAATTGGTTGAGGCCAAGTCAGTCAATTAAGGAAATAATCATCTTACAATATTTCTCAAATATTTTCCATAATTATTTCATGAAATTAACAATTAATTTCATTAATTGACAATCACATTGTCCTTGATTAGGAAAGTAATTTCAGCAGTGACCCCTACTTACTAAAATTAGCATATCTCAATCAATTTAAATCCAAATTAAGCAAAGTCAATTTCTAAAGTTTGCTAATTTGATTTAGGATAGAACCTAAGTGATGTTTCACGCATTTCTGGGCAAGTCTAAACAGTAATTAACATTTTAATCACGTTCAGATTCACAGTTCCCGCAACAGTGCATACATGTTCATTAAAACGACCATATCTCTAGCATACGAAATCCGATTTACGCAAACTCAGATCCTATGTTTTCCTTATTTAATGGAAAACAAAATCCAAGTATTAAATTCGTGTTTAAACAATTTAAACAGTGCCGAATTTATTTACTAAACAGATCTGCGAAATCAAATGCGATGAAAACTTTCGCGACCTTAACGAACCCAAGTCGTCCTCGGTTAGCGAATCATATTCGAAACCATCGACCTAAGGCTCTGATACCACTTGAAGGATATGGTTAGATCCTCAAGCGCATCACGGAAGCGTGAGCGTCGTATCGAATACGACGAGGAGCGACTAGTCGCACTAGTTGCTCGATGCAGCGGAATTTAAAAAAATTTATACGACGAAACCACATGATCCAAGAACACTTCTCGGATCGTTTTGTCTAAACCACAAACAAGTAATAGGATTACCTCTTGAAGCGTGGTTGCGATCGAGTCTCTAAACGAAGAGACCTCCTGTCTCAAGTCCGATCCAACGGAGGAGACGCTTGCGAGCGCGGGGATGAACCGCGTGCTTCTCGCAATCCATGTTGATGATCCAAGCGGTGGATCTCCTGATCTCGACACACGAGATCCGTCGTCTTCTTCACAAGCGAGGCGCACCGAAGGAGATAGAGATCCACGAGCAGGCGATCGGGCAGCATAACGACGATGCCGCGACGATGGAGAACCTCTCCATGGCTTCCATGGTGGACGGCCATGAGAGGGAGAGAGAGAGAGAGGGGTGACCTATAGTAAGAAAGAGAGAGAGAGATGCTTCTCAAGCATTATTTGTTGTGTAAAATAGAGAGCATGGTATGTCTCTCTATTTATAGGGTTTTGGGATCCATGGATCTCAATCCATGTGACATATAGAATCAATGGATGAGATTGATTTATGTCAATCCAATGGCTAAGATTGTTGTTGGTAAAACCAACAAATTTAGATCAAAATATATTTGACAAAATCAAATACAAATTAATCCAAAATCAATCCAATAAATAAGGAGAGAATGTGTATGGAGATTTCATCTCCATGCACTTTCCATGTGGATGGCCACACATTCCTTTTGGGAATGATGTGCCGCCCCCCCTCTTTCCATGGAGAGAGCAATCTCATGGAAATCCATGAGATTGCATATCTCCTTGAAAATCTCCTTTATTTATTTCCAACAACTTTTGTTGGCTTTTTATTCTTCAAAAATAATTCACAATTATATTTGAGAATATTGCAATCTTGCCATAGAAAAATTGTGAATCAAATTCACAACCCAAAATAACATATAATTTACATTGTCAATTAATTACACAATGTGTATCCAATACACATAATAATTAATCAACACATATAAATTATAATTAGCTCTCTCTAATACATTATAAATCACATTTATAATATATTATGAATAATTGGATATTACTATCCACATTATTCTTATCCATAACAATTAAATCATATTTAATTATATTGGATAACTTATTCTCATGTACTCAAATAATATGAATCACATTCACATTATCTACATCTTTGATAATTAAATCACATTTAATTATCTCAGATAACTCTCTTTATAATATGAATTAAATTCATATTACTCATGATAATTAAATCACATTTAATTATCCATTTTCTCAATGCTCGGGTACAAATATCAACAATAGAATTATCCATGAACTCTTTCAAGGATAATGCGCTTTCTCCGCAAATACTTGGAGATAAGGACAGGGCGATTGTATTGTTCCACGTATAGTGACATGGATATTGAGATCACATCTCCAATCCAGATCTCGGGCCTCTCATAGATGCTTGATTAAATCAAGACCGTAAATCAAATCTTCTCATTGAATCTGAATCACATTCAGATCAATGTCCAACATTTGGACTAAGATCAGATTACTTCTCTACTGAGAGGAGTCACTAAAATCCAGACCCGTTTCATCACTCCCTAGGAATGGAAGCGTCATGGTTATACAATCGTTTATGATCACATCACCCTCAAGTATTCCCAATACCTGTACATCCTGCATACTGGAAGACTCAGAATAAACCCGAAGTATTAGATCAACTTTGCACTGTCTACTTCAGGGTTCTATCAGTAAGTTTCTTATTTGATCATTGGAAGTCAGTATCGATCATATACTTTCCAAAAGCATATATCATACCTAGGTCTTGATCATATACTTTCCAAAAGTATATATCAAACCAACAAATTCAGTCAAGCTTCCAAAGCGAGACGACCGTGCGCACGGAATTTGATTCTTCCCAATATCTCATGAGTGAGCTCATGTCTTCCGGTTCAGTAGTGAACCTGTATGATCCCTTTGAGAGATCGCATTACTCATATGCCCTTATATGCACACCAGCGCGCCGGTGTATAGACCTTGATTAGGTCATCAACCTATTGGTCTGCAAAATGTACATACTCAGACATATAGTAACACATCTGTCTCCGGTCAGAGGATGTGTGCCTATATCATGACACCATATGATATAGGACTTTGGTTATCTCGATCTCGTTAAGTCAACCCTTTGACCTAACTAATCTGACACCTCCGAATCTCTATTCCTATGCAGAGGACCTGCATCAAGAAATCGGTCAGATATCAACCTAACTGAGAAAGGATTGCCATCTCCTACTCAGGCTGGAGATCGTCTCTTAATAATCATTTGACGGTGCTTGATGAGTCCTCAATCTAACTCATTAGATATTCATCTAAGCACCAGCCTCTATGATTTAATGATTGAATCAACAACTGTATGATCATTAAGATAGCCATGGTACATAACCCTAATTGTACTAAGGGACCTATTATGCAAACTATGTACTCTTTATTTCAGATTAAGGAGTGAATTGCAATAACATTTATTGCATAATGGCTCGCCGTGGGCTCGCATGTCCAACAGAGTAACACATCTGTCTCCGGTCAGAGGATGCGTGCCTATATCGTGAGAACATACGACATAGGAATTTGGTTATCTTGACCTCGTTAAGTCAACTCTTTGACCTAACTTATCTAACACCTCTGAATCTCTATTCCTATACAAAGGACTTGCATCTCTTACTCAGGTTAGGTATCAGCCAAATGAGAAAGAATTGCCATCTCCTACTCAGGTTGGAGATCATCTCTTAACAATCATTTGACGGTAGTTGATGAGTCCTTAATCTAACTCTTTAGATATTCATCCAAGCACAAGCCTCTATGATTCAATAATTGAATCAATAGTTGTATGATTATTAAGGCCATGGTATATAACCCTAATTGTACTAAGGGACCTATTATACAAATTAGTTATTCTTTATTTCAGATCAGGGAATGATATTTGCAATAACATTTATTGCATAATGGCTCGCCGTGGGCTCGCATGTCCAACAGGAAGAGCCACTATCACACACACTGTACAAGTGAGATTCATAGTCATAAGGGTTTGCGTATGAGTTGAAATGTTCTGATCTGGTTATTGAGGAGACTTAAGCAGAGTTTTAGGATTCTCGAAGGCTGTTGTTTTTCAAATCCATTTCTCAATAAGGTTCTAACTGCACCTAAAATACAAAGGTCCGACTGGAGCTCCAAACTTTAATTTTCTGAAGACAAGTTTGAAAATTAAATTCAATCCATTTTCTTGCTTTTTCTTTTCTTTATTTTTATTTGTTGCACTTATTACATAAGTGTTTGTTAGGGACTAGTAAAGACTAATATGGGAGGGGGGGGTTGGGTGATGAATCTACATTTCATCACCTTTATTCTATCATTTTAACCTTAAAAAGCATAACTAATGCATGCAAATAACCCTAATTTGTAAAAATTTACATTCATTCTTTATTCCATTTATTGTAAATAAAATACAATTTTAATGCCAAAATTATAGAACAAAGAAAAGAAAATTAAAAAATAAAATGCTAAAGGTATTTTATGATCCTAAACCCAGAGGCCAAGTCAAGAATTGATTTGGTCGACAAGGAATAAAGTAGGGGGGATAAGGGCCGAAAATCACCAAAAAATCACTTTCTTTTATTCTTCAATAAGTCCTTTTTGGGATCTATTTTATTTTTTATTATTTATATCTCAAATAAAGAAATTTTGTACATGAAAGTTGTAGATAAAAATTCATAGAAAATTACAAAATTGATTTCATTTAAAAATAATATACAATGTACTTTTATACACAAAATAAAATCTCAATACCCAAACTTCACGGACCCATATCTCCTAAATAAAAACTCAAAATGTATCAAAATAACTTTTAATTGGTTTTTATAATTTATTTAATGAAGGTGGTTTCATTCAATTTGGAGTTAAGGTGTGAAAGTTGGGTTTCGGACCCCTATTGTAGTATATACCTGAATAAAATATTCAATTTTTTTATTATTTTTATTTTTTACATTTTTTACATTTTGTAAATATTATAAATAAGATATGTACATATTTAAAACACAATAAAACCACAAATAAAATATTAAAATAAAATATGTATATAAAATACACAGATGAATATACAATATATATGCCTATATAATAAATATACCTATTTATAAGCATAAATATTACATCAGAAAATTAATATATATATATATATATGTATACAAAAATAAAATATAAATATATAAAATAAGAAAAAAAACAAAATAACACAATAAAAAATACAAAATAAAAATAAAAACATAGGTAAATATACCTATAAATAAAACTCTAAAAATAAACATGTAATAAATAAACTCAAAAAAAAAATAAAAGTCATATTAAAATGCAACATAAAATAATAAAAATTTTATTTTATAATCTAAAAATAATAAAATCATACTAATTTATTTTGATTCATTTTCGATTTTTAGTCTGATTTTGTCTTTTTACGGATGACACAACCTAATCAGGCCACGCCACCCATTTACCTCGGGTCAACTCTGACCCCAGGTCTTAGACCCTGTCAGAACTAGTACTCGTCCCTCTTCTCAATTTTCTATGCACTGATGCGTCGTTCGAGGAGGATGGGTCCCTTCATGAAAATTCACCAATGTATATCCATGATTCTCGTCGAGCCATTTTTTGGGTCATGCATCACTGTAGCGCCCGTGATTCCACCTCGAAGACCTCCCTGTAGCCATCATGTACATAACCCCCCTATTGCCTCTTCTCCATTTTGAATCCTCTTCGGCCCTATTTTGGCTCCCCTTTTGGTGTGCTCTAGACTGAGGTTGGTGACATGAACCTCTCTAGCCTTTCAGCAGTGGTGTCAAGCGTGGTCGAGGGCAACTTCCACCCATCTCCGGTCACCATCGATCGTGAGGTCATCTCGTGGCCTAGCGCCACTCGAGGTCCATTTTAGTTTTTCTAATTAGATTTTAGGATTTATTTTTATTCCATGTAATTAGATTAAGGTTTTACTATGTGCCTTACCTGGATTTAATCGACTCGTAGTTCGTCGGAGCTAGACCTCCGACGAACCTTCCATCGTGCCCCCGCTTGTTTCCAACCCACATGACTACCTCCTCTTCTTGCCTTCATGTTTCCCTTCATCTTGAACCGCTCCATTCAACATGTTCCTCCCTGGGACAGGATCAGGATGTCCCACCTCTGTTGCCTCGTCAGGACGCCTCGCTTCACCTCATCACACTCCATCCCCCCTACAGGGTCGAGGCAATTTGCCCTCGAACCTATAACGTTCTCTTGCAGGTACTTGGAGCATAACGCCGTCTGGAAGCTATTTTGCCGCTCGTCGGAGACACCTGGAGCAGCCCAGTTTCTCCGACCTAGTGGGCATGCTTCGGTGGTCATCAGACTTTTTTGAACCTCTAGAAGACAGAGGAAGACACCAGGTTCCTTTCGAGCCATTTTGGAGCATCAAAGGATGTCGAAGAGGAGGGATTTCGTCAAAGGAAGCTCGCTTAGGCGAGGCTTATTCCTTGTTCATCCACCGCTCCTCTTCATCGTTGGATCAAGAACGACCTCTCAGACTTGCCAGCCACCATCAGATCTCTTGAGCCATCACCGTCCGATATGAGTCAGAGATCTAATCGTGACCATCGGTTGCGAACCATTACCGTGACACGCGGGTACGACACGTGGATAAGTGGTGCGATAGCCATCGTTGGATTACGTGCCCCTTGGGGTAATTTGTAACATCTTCCCCCAATTTTTATATTTTGCACTTTAGTCATGTGAGTTGTATTTTTTAAAAAAAACTTGGTGAAAATTTCATGCGAACCCCGGCCATTATTTACTATAGCTAATTGGTCCATGCCAAGTCACCTCACGTGCCGTCCCACATGAGGTGACATTTTGCAACTAAGTCCTTGTAACTTTCTGTAATTTCGATCAAGTCTAGAAACATTCATTTATAGTTATATAGTTTTGAACATTTTGCAGAAAGGCCCTCAGACTTTATTTTATATTATATATATGCCCCTGCTAGTTCAATGATTTTTGTATGTTTTCTCTATTTATTAAAAATCACTTTTGTGCTCGGAAACATATCAAAAAATAGGGTTAAGCTCCTGATTGCAAAACTTTAACGCTACATTTTTATTTTTGCAATTTCAGACTTCTAATATTTATTAAAAATTAAAAAGAGCATAAAAAGTCCCTGTTTAGCTTTAAAAATATCAAAAAAATAACATGTTTTTGAAAAATTCCCAAAAAAATATGTTTTATTTAATTAAGCATTTTGAACCTTCAAACCAAAAATCACTAAAAATTGAAAAAGAGAACTCCTAAAAATTAAAAAGCCCCAAAAACCTTTATAAAAATCTAAAAAATTATTTAAAACTCCAAAAAATTATTTTCTATTTTATAATTTTCTCTATTATTTATCTATTAAAATTGATTTGAAAAATTTTGGACATTATTTGATATTTTTAATTTCCATGTCAATTCTGCTTGTTTATTTAATCCCTGATTTAGGATATTTTGACTTTAAAAATCCATAAAAATAGCAAAAATACTTAAAAAAATAAAATTTAGTAAAAAAATATTAAAAACTCAAAATTATTTATTTCTATAATTTTGTTTATTGTTAGTTATTTATATCTATATTAGTCCAAGTTGTACATATAGCCTTATATATTCTATATTGTATATTTGTTCAAGGAAAAAGAAATAAAAAATTAGAAAAAATATAAAAAAGAAATAAAACTATAAAACTAAAAAAAATAAAAATATAAAAACAAATAAAAAAAATCTAAAATTAAAAACCCACAAAAATAATAAAAATAAGAAAGAAGAATCACACAATCAATTTTGCACTTCATCTTCCCGATCCATCGATTATGTTCCATGAGTTCGACCTCTGCATACGTGCATACTATGCACATATATTGTAGAGTTATAATAAATTTTAACTCCATACATTTGTTTTCATCGCTTGATTATTATTGTGGGTTAACTGTTGGTTGAATTAGGGTTTCATTTGAGGTCGCTTCGACGACTGTTGATCCGCCTTGTGAATTGACAAGACCTCGACAAAATCCGATTCAACCGCATGCCTCATTATTAGTATCATGAGTGATAGTCTTAAGCTGGGAGTTCCTTGAGTTGTGGTTTATCTGATGCAGAACGTTCAGGATTATTTCAAGACTAGACATTCCAAGGCTTGGTTATAGACCAACGGTGGGGGTTGGAATACAGTAAAGTGTGTGGTTTGACTTAGCAAACGGTAAAGTGTGGGGATTGATTTAGCAAACGATAAAGTATGGGAATGCATGATTTGAATCAAGGGCAACTAGTGGACATGTTGAGGACTTAGTTAGGATGTAGTACTTCATTGCATGCTTATGGAGGCACCCCAACCCTAAGGATCCATGGCCTTAGAGTTACAGTATGATGTTCCACATGAACTAAGACCACAGACTATCTGCGGTGATAGTATAACAAGGATAAGGATCAAGAATCTAGGTTTTCTGATCAGTTATAATGTGGTATTGCTCATGACATACCTACTTTCGTGAATTTGGTAGGTTCTCAGGAGAAGTTGTAACGGTGAGCGGCTTGGCTTGGTTTAGTTCTTCTGTTGTTAGTGTTTTTACTTTTGGTATGTACACATTTTGTGGTATTTTATACTGTCTTTACTTGTACCTTATTGCAAGATGCATATTGGATATGTATGGACATTTCTGTGAATATATCAATGCCATTTTGTGGACATGGTTACATGATGAATGCGAATGGATAAAGTTTTATTGCACGTTATATTGTCTTTTTATGTTATGTTTTTATTGTGGTTCTGTGCTTTGAATGTGGGATTGAATTATGTGGATTGGATTGCTGAGTATTCGGGTCCCGGAGGTGTCTCAACTAATCTTTGGATGCATGTACTCTACATAGGAATAGAAATTTAGAGGTATATGATTAGTCATGTCAAGGTATTGATAAAAATGTCAAAATATTGTTCAAAAAGTCAAAAATTGACCAAAATTAAAAATGTTCACTTTAAGTCAAAGTGTGACCTGACGAGATCGAGATACTAAAGCCATGTATCGTATATTGTCACAAAGATGCACACATCTTTTGATTGGAGACAGATATATATGTTCGAGTATACATATTTGCCAGACCATTAGGTTGAAGTCACAATGAATTCTATGCATGGTCATTTTGTTTATGAAATAAGATAAAAATGTAATAATATTAATATATGATTTAGAAAAATATATAATTGATATTGTCATCTAATGATCGATTAAGAAATCTATTGATAAATCCTAAGGTTTTGGACTTCAGGTTTAATCAAAGTCTTCTAATATGTTGGATGCTTGAGTTTTACGAATACTCTAAGCTAATGCGACCATAATAAAATGTATACCATGACTTTTCTTTCTTGAGAGAATGATAAAATCAATGGATTTTAGTGATTCCATATTATGGCTAAATTATTTAGAATAAAATGGATTAAAGCTCAAATTATAGTGCCCATTTCTAGATCCAAATTGTTGAAGAAATGGAAATGGATCCAAATGGAAATGGACATGGATATGAAATGTTTTAAATAATTTATTCCAAATGGATCCAAATGAAAATGCCCAAATAGGTTTAAACTCTGATATTATATGTAAAAATAAGTATCAAGTCACTATACAAGGATTATATAATCTCCCTGATATTATCTTTAAGTATCCATGAGTACTACTCACGAGTCCTAATTGGAGCAGGAATCGAAAAATGAGATATCAAATAATAAGACAAAGTGTTGTTATCACAGAAACATTTAAAATGTGAATATGCGAATATGATTCACATTATTAACGATTAATAAATATGTATAGAGATCCATTACAATTAATATGACAATGATCAGTATTTAATTATGACATATGTGAATATGATTCACATAATTGAATAAATGTAAATTGGATTTACGTTTTATTTTTGATTTATGAATTGCATTCATATTTGGTTGGTCAATTATTGTAATGGCAAGCGTCCTTCAGACCAGACTTAGGTTAGGAAGTCTCTTATTTTAGAGATTCATGCTTCAAAAGGTTTTCCTATATACTCTAATGTTCTTGCAAAATGATGTTGAAATTATTTTCATTACCATGTGGTTTTGTAGTTGCAATAATTTATTTGTTATACGATACATCAGTGCTAATATGATGAACACCTTATTCTGCGAATTTGATTCATTTATTTAACATTTCTTTGATGTCTGATGTATGAACTGCCTTCAAATTGGTATCAGACCCATGTTTAAAGGTTTCAGATTACATCCTGGTTCATTGAACAACAGATCATATTTCTCCTTTTGCGGGTACATTATTTTTGCAATAATTTTTGTATTTTGAATGATTCGGTGACATGTAATGATATTGCTATCTACCTCTATTTAGAAATATTTTTTAGATATTTATGATATCTAAAGGTCTGGACTCATATCCAAAAGATCCATAAAAATTGGTAGCCTTTAAGCAAAGACTCGGAAGTTGAAAATGATCGCATACTTGGATTTCGATTGAAGATCATGGTGAATAATTATAGAGTTTTTATATTGCTTTTGAAACATATAATGCTTAAAAGTATTGATTAATAAGTCATTTATCAAGCTCCAAACCAGTGCGAAAAAGCTCCATGCGATTCCGACAAGTGCGGCATTGAAAAATTAGATTTCTACATAGGAGGAATTGGAAAATGACTCAGTAGAATAAGATGTCGTGTTTATCCTATTTTTGAAATCAAAATTGATGATGATATTTTTAAAATATTTACATCAGGTTTGAACCTTATATTTTAGAAATATTTGGGTCACAACAAATTTTAAGTCCATGTTATATGATGCCTTCCAATTTAAAGTGTAATGGTTATAACTTGAAAACATAAAACTTGAAATTATTATTTGTTTGTTTGGAAGTATGAAAAATTGGAATGTTTATTTATTTCATATTTATTTTTCATGTACATGCTTGATTGTGAATCAATAACACTAGAAATTGGCACAATTGCTTTGATACAATTTAACTTTCAATCGGGATAGATTCGATGTCTATACTTGGCTTGTTGTGGTGGTTGCTTAATTAGCACCTTAACGGTTAAGTAAAATTCTCCCACCCAATATTCCGCACGACCTAGCTAGAGATATCTTGAGAAAGGCTAAATATGAATGTGTTATATTATATTATTCTAAAAAGAGAAATTATGCTTGTTCGCATGTAATGTTTGGTTATTGCATTTTGTATAGAGCTATAAGAGTTGGTTGCATTAATCTTTTTTTATAGATTATTTAAATTATGTTAATTTGATTGGATTACAGTAATACCAATTAATAATTTACTATTCAAAGTAATGACTAATTTTCTTTGATTGATTAATAAGGAAAGTACGAATCAAGCTAATTAATCATCAAAGCACGATATGGAAAAGTCATATAATGACGCCCATGGTCTTCCATCATTGCGATGGGAATCACCACTATGGATTGTATTTTTGGAGATGCTTATGTGAAGTCATAATTACGGAATACGAGTTCTCAATAGCGATATCCAGTATACATAGTGACCCCTATAATGTTCATGATATTTTTGAAGCGGTACTAGATTGCACAAAGCGTATCATATATGGTCATTAATGGTTGGTTTGATTAAGAACATGTCAACATCACCTTAGAGATGGTGGGCATGTGGGTTAAAGACAATAATAGGAATGCAAGTTGAACTTGCAAGGCAGAAAAATGTATCGCTTCCTTCGTTGTAATTGCATTTTTTTCATATTGTTGGGGTATAATGAAAGTGGAAAAGGAGATCCAGATCTTGCTTGAGTTATTTGTCTGAGCATACCTCATGCTTTGAAATTTAAGAAGGATAAGACTTTCAAAATACAAAAATACAAGAAATTCATGATTCAAAATAACTCACCCTAATTGAGATTAACTAAAAGTACAAACTTCTAATTTCAGATGAAATCCCTTAACCCACTCAATAAGCTACTCAATGTCAATCAATTGACAAGGTCAGATTACTCATAATGGAACTGTAATTTGGAGCTCATACTTGCAGTAGAGAGCGTAGCATATGGGCTCGCAACAGTAAAGTATGACAACCCTCAGACAAAGGATGTTTGAAATTTCAACAAGAAGTGAGACAAAGATCATTTACTCGCTCAACGCTACATTATTGGATCATTGTCTAATGTGTTTCAGAAGCAACATATATGCATTGCATCCGCTCAAGACATCTTGCTGGGGAAATTGATGGGGATGTTACTCATAGAATAAATGCAGGTTGTCTAAAGTGGAGAGGAGACTGCACTATTCTTTGTGATATAAAAATCCTTTTGAAAGTCAAAGAAAAGTATTACAAAGCAACCATGAGACATGTTATGTTCCGCGGATCAGAATGTTGGCATGTGAACCATAAACATGTACATAGCATGAAAACAACATAAATGAAAATGATAAAGTAGATGTGTAATCATGCATGAAAAGATTGGATTCAGAATGATGCGATCAGAAGGAAATTGGGTGTAGCTCCAATAAAGGATAAGATGAGAGAAACCGCTTAAGATGGTTTGGCCACCTGCAAAGGAGTCGGTTGATGCACCAGTTAGAAATGTACGAGTTGGGTTGTTGAGTTGATTAAGAGAGGGCGAGGAAGGCCCAAGAAGTGTTGGAATGAGACTATCCGAAGGGATCTTAGTTATTTAGACTTAAGCCCGAGAATGACCTAAAATAGATCTAAATGGAGGCAATTAATCCATGTAGCTGACCCTATTTAATTGTAGGAAAAGACTTTGTTGTTGTTGTTGCATAGATGGAGTATTCTAGATGCCCGGTATGCAATTTATAAAGCTATAAAGGTATCCTAACATGATAAAAAACATGTTCTATTAAATATTGTCTCAATGTGTTAAAGGCTTTTCGAAAGTTCAAAACAAATTGTAGCAGCCCTGCGCCATGGGTTCATAATACGATGGTGATGGGTTGTGCAAATCAGCACCCCGGTTCTAGGTCATCCAATCAATATCATTATACATATTAGAATACCAATATCATGTGATAATTGCCATGAAAATGAAATATATAAACATATAAATATTATGTCCACATACTACTTTTATTACTCAGCCTCAAACACATATCAATCTAAGTGAAAATTGGACTATTGAAATATACAATAATCATAAAAGAATTTGAAAACAACTAAGTAGTGACTGAATTGACAAAAACACTGATAAGGGATCCACCTTTACTGGTGGTTTACTGGAGTAAAATGCAACACATGAACTTCATTCTTTAGCTCAACGTTGCATGAAGATAAATCCAACATGGTTGAGCTAAAGCCCAACAACAATATTCATATATCACAAGAAAATATAAAGTACACAAGTTGCATGAAGATAAATTCAACATGGTTGAGCTAAAGCCCAACAACAATATTCATATATCACAAGAAATATAAAGTACAAAAAGAGCAACTGCTCAAGAGTAGAGGGTAAAAACAAGAACCATAAGTATTGTTGATCATTACACTTGCACATGACTCATACTTATAACCCAGAAATACCTTAGGAGCTTGTAACCAAACATTGGGGATTTTCATCATAAAAACCATAAAACAAATATCCTCCACGAGAATTATAGCTGAGAGTAGGTATGATGTCACATAATAACCTTACAAATGTTGACACCATCCCTATTCATGATGCAATATTAAAAGAACGAAGTTAGTATTTACCTTTGCATAAATGAGTCATATCGACCTCTAACTCTCACGTGGCTTCTTCAAAGCTCTATTGTTAGATAACCTTCATCAGCTCCATCTCATATTATCTCAACTTCTTAAACGGTTGGTCAAGCTGATGGATAGTCTTCTCATGGTAAGAGAGTTCAAAATCTACTTGTATACAACACGTCTCACAATGCCCTCTCTCAAGTCTTGGTCTGAAGGCTCTGATTTTAGGCCTTAGTGCATCACATAAGCATGAAGATCACATCACATGCGATTAAGAGCGACTAGTCACACTAGTGACGGGCAACAGAAATTAAAATGTTAATAAAGGTGAAATCACATGATATGAGAACCATTCTCATATTATTTCATCAAGATCACGGACGAATAATAGAATTACCTCTAGAATTGTGTTTGCGATCACATTCTCTAAACGAAGAGACCTCCTATCTCAAGTCTGATCGAATGAAGGATGCACTTGCTGATGCAAGAATGAGACGCGTGCTTCCCGCAATCTGAGTTGATGATCTGAGTATGGGGACTCCTAATTTCATCTCACGAATTCAGTAGCCTTCCTCGCAAGCAAGATGTACTGAAGAAGATAGAGATCTACGAGCAATCGATTCAGCTGCATAATGGCTTTACGAAGATAGCGGGGCTTACACAAGCAATATGGTGGACGACCACAATATTGAGAGAGAGAGAGACTGAGCATGTACGAGAATACGAGAGAGAGAGAGAGAGAGTTGTTGCTTTCTTATTATTGTAAGAGGAAAAGCTAGTCTAACTTTTCTTTTATATCAAATTAGATGGCAGAGATGCACTCCTAATTCAAATCAATGGCCATGATTTTTTATATAAATTTACAACAACAATTAATTAACTTAAAAATAAAATAAATATATTGAATAATATTCAATAAATTTAAATTTAATTAAATCAATTAATGTGGGATAATATGGAAAGGAGTGGAGCCTCCTTCTTTTCTAGGGTGGATGGTGACCAAGGAGTTCTACTCCTTGTGGTCGTCCATTCCTAATAAGGAGTGGGCTCCAATTCTTTCCAACTTTGATGAGATCTCATATCTCATCAATTATCCCGTATGTGCAACAACTATTATTGCATAATTGTTTACTAAAATAATTCCAAATTGTTTTGTTATAATTTCAATCATACCATTGATAATTATGAATCAAATTCAACCACCCAATGGAAAATGTAAATTGCATTTACAATTAATTGTACGATGTGAATCCAATTCACATTAATATTTAATTCGCAAATCCTATTTATATTTAAATATCTCCGACATATTATAAATCATGTTTATAATATTTATGGTTATTATGGATAGTATTATCCACATTATCTTAGTATTATAAATACATTCATATTATCTATGATAATCAAATCATATTTAATTATCAAAATTCTAATGCTCGGATATATTGTCAACAATAGAATTATTCTTGAACTCTTTCAAGAACAATGTGCTTTCTCCGTGAATACTTGGAGATAAGGACATGGTAATTGCACATTCCATGTATAGTGACTTGGATACTGAGATCTTGTCTCATATCCAGATCTAGAGGACCTCTCATAGACGTTTGATTAAATCAAACCCTAGTCTAATCTTCTCGTTGCCTATGAGTCATATTCATATCGATGTCCAACATTTGACTAAGATAAGACTACTAATCTACTGAGAGGTGTCACTAAAATCCAATCTCGTTTCATCATTCCCTTGGTGTGGAAGCGTAATGGTTATATAATCATTTACAATTACATCACCCTCGAGTATTCCTAATACATGTACATCTTGCATATAGGAGGACCTAGGATAAACTCGAAGTTTTAGATCATATTTAAACTGTCTTCTCAATGGTTTTATCATTAAGTTTCTCATTCGATCATTGGGAGTTGGTATCGATCATATGATTTCCAAAAGCATATATCATACATATAAATTCTTATCATGCTTCCAAAGCAAGACAACCATGCATGGAATTTAATCGGTTCCAGTACCTCATGAGTGAGCTCATGTCTTTTAATTCAGTAGTGAACCTATATGATCCCTTTGAGAGATCGTATTGCTCATATACCCTTGTATGTACACTAGCTCGTTGGTGTATAGATCTTGATTAGGTCATCAACCTAATGGTATGGCTTATCTACATACTTACACATATAGTAATATATCTATTTTTGGTCAGAGAATGCATGCATATATCGTGACAATATAAAACATAGGTCTTTGTTATCTCGATCTCATTAAGTCAACTCTTTGACCTAACTTATCTGACACCTCTGAATTTTTATTCATATACACATGACCTGCATCAAGAGGTTGGTCGGATATTAGCCTTTAGAGAAGGATTTCCATCTCCTTCTCAGATTGTATATCCTTTCTTAACAATCATTTAACAGTGCTTGATGGGTCCTCAATCTAACTCTTCAGATATCATCCACGTACCAACCTCTATGATCCAACCATCGAATCAACAACTGTATGATTATTAATATGGCCATTGTACATAACCCTAACTGTATAATGAGACCTTATAAGTCCATTCATTCATTTATGCTCAGACAAAGAGTGAAATAAATCAATAACTTTTATTGATATATTAAAGATTGCAATAACATTTATTTTAAAAATGGTTCACCCCAAACTCGCATGGCCAGCAATCTCCCATTAGCCCTCAGAACCATTCAGGTACAATCTTTAAACCTTTGCTCATTACATGTCGGTCGGAAAACTTTTAGGGTAAAGGCTTGGTAAGGGGATCAACGGTGTCAGCAGAGGCCATCTTAGTGATGATGATGTCATCACGCTTTTGAATCTCCCAAATGATGTGGTATTTCTTTTCCACGTGATTGCTCTTTTGATGCCACCTGGGTTCCTTTGCACGAGCTATGGCTCCTGTGTTATCGCAAAGCAATGGGATGGGAGTATCAGAGGAAACTACGTTAAGTTCCAAGATGAACTTGCGTAACCATACCACCTTCTTTACAACATCTGATGCGACAATATATTTAGCTTCTATTGTTGAATCCATTATAGTGTCCTGTTTCTTGCTTCTCCAGCTCACAGCACCACCGTTCAACAAGATCACAAATCCTAATGTTGACTTGCGGTCATCTATATCGGATTAGAATTCTGAATCTGTGTATCATAAGACTTGGAGATCACCATCTCCATAGACCAAGATGTAATCATATGTCCGTCTTAAATACTTAAAAGATATTCTTCACTGCATTCCAGTGTTGCTGACCATAACAGGATTGAAAACAGCTTACCACTCCTATTGCATGGCATATATCTGTCCTTGTACATATTATAGCATACATTAGGCTTTCCACAGCTAATGCGTAAGGGCATCCAACCATGGCTTTCCTATCCTCAACACTTTGAGGAGCCATCCCTTTAGATAGTTGTATACCATGTCTTAAGGAAAGGAAGCATTTCTTGAATTATCCATATGGAAATGTCAAGATCTTCTTAATGTATCCATGTTGTGACAATCTTAAAATACCCTTTTCTCTATTTCTGAACAACATCAGATCCAAGATATAAGAGTCTTCTCCAAGATCTTTCATCTTGAAGGTATGATGGAACAACCAGATCTTAACACATTCATCATCATTGTATCATTCCCAATGATAAAGATGTCATCTATGTAAAGTACGATAAACACAACGGTGCTCCCACTAAGCTTCTTGTACACACATGATTCATCGGGATTCTAAACAAAATCATAACTCTGTATGGTTTCGTTAAATCTGCTGTTCGAGCTATGAGAAGCTTGTTAAAGCCCATAGATGGATTTCTTCAGCTTGCATACTTTACCTTCCTCAATTACGATGCTCCGGGGTTGCTCCATATAGATATCCTCCTCAAGGTATCCATTAAGGAATGCAGTCTTGACGTCCATATGCCAGATGTTGTAGTCAAGATATACAACTATAGCTAGCAATGCCCTGTTGGATTTAAGTACAACCACAGGAGAGAATGTCTCATTGTAGTCGATGCCTTCTCTTTGTGTGTAGCCCTTAGATATGAGCCATGCCTTGAAGGTATGTACATTTCCATCATATCCACTCTTTCTCTTGAAGATCCATTTACACCTAATGTATTTTACCCCTCTAGGTGGACCCTCTAGGATCCATACATCGTTCTTGTACACGGAGTCTATTCCAGACTTCATTGCTAGCATCCATCTATCCATGTCTTGATCCGCGAGTGCTTCATCAAATGAAGTTGTATCATTGTCAGCATCTCCTGGCACATGGAATCCGTACCTTTCAAGTGGTGCAACCACCCTCGAACTCCTTCGAAGAGGTATACGTGTTTCATCTTTATTCACATATTCAGTTTCTAGTTCAGGAAGCTCAACATCCTCTGGGGATTCTATGAGTTCCTTTACTTCATTTTTGTCTTCACTCGTAAGAAAGTCATCCTCCAGAAATTTCACATCCCTAAAGACGAAAACCTTGTGAGTCTCACTGTCATAAAGTTGGTATCCAATACTATCCTTTATACCCAGTGAAGTAGCACTCTCTATTGTGAGATTCCAACTTACTTGCATACATGTTCTTCACATGGACCAAACAACCCCAAATTTTTAAGTGCTTAACACTGGACTTGGTTCCAAAGCAAAACTCATGAGGGGTTTTGGATATAGATTTGTTAGAAATCTTGTTTAAGATATATATACATATATATATAGCAGTCTTTACTGCATATCTCTAGAAACTAAGAGGAAAATGTGCTTTACTCATCATTGAACGGACCATGTCCACGATGGTCCTGTTGGGTCTTTCAGCAACATCATTTAGTTGGGGAGTTCTAGGAGGAGCGAGATTGGATACAATTCTTCTCTCTTTGAGGTATTCCTTGAATTCATCTGAGAGGTACTCGCTACCTCGGCCAGATCGAATCTGTTTAATCTTCCTGTCATTTTGGTTATCAACCAAAGCCATCAATTCTTTGAGCTTTTCAAAGGTTTTAAACTTATGATGTAACAAGAAGATAAAATCGTATCGCCAATGGTCATCAACAAAAATCAAATAATATGTATATATCCATTAATGGTCGCGATACTGAAGGGACCACATACATCGATTTGTATTAGGTCAAGAATACCCTCGCATTGTGTAACCTTATAAAGGGTGTTCTAGTCATTTTACCTTTAATACAATGTTCACAGGCATGTAAAGTTTGAGGCTGTAGAAAAACTAAGGGTCCATACTCTATCAATATATTGATCCTATCAATAGACAAATGATCAATCTTTTGATGCCAAATCATGTTTGAATGATTTCTGTCATCTCTAGATCTTTTAGGATTTTTATTAGTGAGTGTTACATTCATAACTGATTCATTAATGCACAATTCATAGACTCCACCACAGAAGTTACAATACCATTTGCAACATACTTATCATAATGGCTTATGACAAGTTTCTCATAGAATAAGAATGAATATCCATTTATAAATAATTTAGATACATATAATAAGTTCCTTCTAACATCTGGAACATAAATGCATTATTTAAGTATTATGACTCTCCCACTAGATAACGATAGTCTAATGTCATGACGGTGACTACTACAACAGTTGCATCATATTCCAACTGGATGACTATCTTTCCTTCATCAAGAATTCTTGTCTCCTAAGATATATGCAACGGATTGCATACATGAACAAAAACACCATAATCTACGATCCAACTACCTTCTCGTCCTATGAAAAAAATGGTTTCAATGATGAGAGTAGATTTTATACATGCCAAGGCATTATCTTTACCCTTCTCTAAGGTTTTCAGATAATTTGAGCAATCTCTTTTCTAGTGTCATGATCTTTTGCAATGATGACATACATGTGTTTTTATTGGATGTCGGTTGTGCGGAAACTTGAGAAGATGATCAACATTTTAACTCTTCTTCTTCTCTTGTTGGGATGGACTCTTTCGGAACCCATACTTCTGACTGTGCTTTATGCAGTTCACATCATCAAACATCTCTTTTAGATTCATCATTATATCATGGGCATTCTCTATATCATATGTTACTTTCGAAGCACATTAGACATAGACCTCAGAATATAACATCAAACCAACGAGTTGTCCTTATTAAAATTTTCATTAAATTTTAATTCTTCATTAACATAGGGTTTGTATGCTTCTTCTCAGTGAGCATGTAGCCGATGCGCTTCGTAAAAAGAACAAGCTCCAAGTTATGGACCCAGTCTGAATAATTTAATTCAGTCAATTAGTTGACCTTAAGAAGCCTGCTGAGCGGGTTCATGGATTTCATATCGGAGATTAAGAATGCACCTACTAGAACATATAAATAGTTATATATTCAAATTTAAATTCTTTGATTAAGGATTTTTCACCAAATTAATCTTGCCTTTTAAACTCTGAAAGTCCACTCCCTTATTAAATTGTCAAAGCAAGATATATACTTACCACTATATTTCTAGCAAGATATGATATCACCTTTTTACCTTTTTTACATCCCAATTATATGAGAAAATGCAACTTGGGTAAAAAGAAGTGAGAACTCATTCTACCTTGCAAGTCCAACTTGCATTTTCCTATTCGGTCTTTAACACCCGGGCCCCACCACCAATAAGGTGATGTTAACCAATTATTAATTGAATCAACCATTAATACGATTAGAACTCACTATGCGCAATCCAATATCATCCCAATTATACATGGAACAATATTGGGGGCACTACGCACACGACCTTACTCTTTCGATAAACAAAGAGTCCCATCCATATGTGCTTGTACATAGGAGATATGACTTCACCATAGGCGTCTATGATGTACAATCCATGACGACGGAACCTTTCGCCTTGACGGAAGATCATGAATGTCATTTATATGATCATCCATATCTCATTCAAAATCTAATTAATCATTATGAATCATATTTGTTATGATTAATTCTTTCAAGGGAATTACATCTTTATTTATAATAGACCATTTATTTTAATTGAATCTAATTAATTTAATCATATTCGATTAATTAATAATCCAATTCAACCAACAAATAATTAATATTTGCTTAATATTACTATATAGTATTAGCTCTCACAAGTACATATTATTATGAATGTTTAATAATTTGAGTACAACTTGATTTACTTATATTACCCTTTCCTTAAAAATAGATCCGACCAGAATGCACAAGTAATACTAGGAAGGACCATTTCCTTGACATGCAAGGTGCTGATTAAGAAATAAAGCAAGCATTTTCGATCTAGACACCTTCACCGTTCCATTTAGAACAATACAAATCAAATCAATGCACTTATTATTTTATCGATCATTTCTTCGATGACCAGCATGATACCATATAGTATACACTCAGAAATCTTAGGTATTTTGAAAATATTTTTTAAAGATTCTAAATTTCTATTCATATCAAGCAAACATATTTTTTGTTTTATATGTAAAAGTTGACCTACAACTATTGTAGGTTAAACCAGGGTTTTTGTCATGAAACAATCATTCCATGGTGATTGATATTCAATCAAATATTTTCGTAAATATTAGTCACCACATGGAAAATTCACAATTTCCTTGATTGACATTGAATGATAAACGCTTTAAGAAAGTAATTGTTATGATCCAATCATCTTTCGACCTATCTCAACCAAATAGGAAATATCTAGGAAAGAGTCAGAATCACGTGAAATACATTTGACCAGTTTGTTGGTTTAGTTCTCTACTTAATTATCGTATTTCAAATGTATTTCATGACTTAAAAATAGTAACTAAAAATTAATTTATTACAGATCCATGAATATATACAAAAATAATTTTATTGTGAAATCTTTTCAAATCAAATTAATGCACCTTTGATGCCGACCTTCTATAAATATGTTGGGTACATATTTAACATTCTAAATACATTTTAAATACCCCAAAGAATCATTCAAAAATTGCAAATAGTAGCTTTTTATTTTAACAAAAAATATTTCGAAACATGCATCTTATGCATAAACTACGAGTCCATGCGCAACCAATATAAAAAACCTTGTTGCCTTATGGTTTGGATCACATACAAGACCTTTGACCAAGGATCTGATATCACTTGAAGGTTCTGATTTAAGCCTTAGTGCATCGCAGAAGCGTGAAGATCGTATCACATGCGATCAAGAGCGATTAGTCATAATAGTTGCTCGGGGCAGCGGAAATTGAAAATTTATAAAGATGAAAGCACGTGACATGAGAACCATTATCGTATGATTTCATCAAGATCACAAACGAGTAATAGAATTACCTCTTGAAGTATTTACGATCGTGTGTCTTTAAACGAAGAGACCTCCTGTCTCAAGTCTGATCCAACGAAGGATGCACTTGTGGGTACGTAGATGAGACGCGTGCTTCCCACAATAAGACGAAGAGACCTCCTGTCTCAAGTCTGATCCAACGAAGGATGCACTTGTGGGTACGTAGATGAGACGCGTGCTTCCCACAATAAGAATTGACGATCTGAGCATGGAGTCACCTGATTTCATCTCACAAAATCAGTAGCCTTCCTCATAAGCAAGATGCACCGAAGAAGGCGGAGATCCACGAGCAATCGATCCGGAAGCACAACAGTGTTGCGACAATGGTGGGGCTCTCACAAACAATATGGTGGATGACCACAATATTGAGAGAGTGGGAGAGAGAGAGAGAGCTTGAGCGTGTATGAGAATAAGAAAGAGATAGATATTTGTTGTTTTCTTATTGTTGTAAGAAAAAGAGCTAGGTATAGCCTTTCTTTTATAACAAATCAGATGGTGGAGATGCACTCCTAATTTAAATCAATGCTCATGATTTTGTTTTATAAATTTGTAATAAAAATTAATTAATTTAAAAGAAAATAAATATATTGAATACTATTTAATAATATTAAAATCAATTAAATCAATTATTACAGGATAATATGGAAAGAAGTGGAGCCTCCTTCCTTTCTAGAGGTGGACGACCACCAAGGAGTCATACTCCTTGTGATCGTCCACCCCTAATAAGGAGTGGGCTCCAATTCTATCCAGCTTTGATGAGATCTCACATCTCATCATATATCCTACATGTGCAACAACTATTATTGCATAATTATTCACCAAAATATATCCAAATTATTTTGTAATAATTTCAATCATGCCATAATTATGAATTAAATTCAGTCACCCAATAGAAAATGTAAAGTGCATTTACAATTAATTGTACGGTGTGAATCCAATTCACATTAACATCTAATTTATAAATCCTTTTTACAATTAAACACCTCCAACATATTATACATCATATTTATAATATTTATGATTATTATGAAGATTATTATCCATATTAATCATATCTTTGATAATTAATTGTACGATGTGAATCCAATTCACATTAACATCTAATTCGTACATCCTTTTTACAATTAAATCCATCCAACATATTATACAACATATTTATAATATTTATGATTATTACGAAGAGTATTATCCATATTAATCATATCTTTGATAATTAAATCATATTTCATTATCTTAAATGACTCTTTTCATGTGTCCAAATAGCATGAATCACATTCTCACTATCTATGACAATTAAATCATATTTAATTACTAATTTTCCAATTCTCGGATATATTATCAATAATAGAATTATTCTTGAACTCTTTCAAGAACAATGTACTTTCTTCATTGATACTTGGAGATATGGACGCAGCGATTATACATTCTATATATAGTGACTTGGATATTGAGATCTTATCTCATATCTAGGGATGCAAACGGACGGATACAGATACAGATATAGGTATTACGTATCCTTATCCGTTTTTGAATACGATTACGGATGCGAATACAGATATTAATGGATATTAAAACTATCTTACCATATCCTTAAAAAATGGATACGGATGTAAAACAGATACTGATCGCATAGGAGCAATGTTATAAATACTCTATAGAATCGGCTTAAATATATAAAAATTAGATGGAAAACACATGATATAAATTTACTAAATGTGTTTGTGTCATAAAAAATATACAAATATGGTAAAAGAAGGTATAGAATTATGTTAGGGTTAAAAATAAATCCACAACTATATTTATATACGAAATCGGATATACAGATACGTACGGATACTGATGTTTGCGGATATCAAAATGATATCCATATCCGTATCCATTTTAAAACAGATATGGATACATATGTTAAGATACGTATAAAACGGATACGGTGACAGATCAGATACGAATATATCCATAACCGTTTGCATCCCTACTCATATCTAGATCTAGGGGACCTCTCATAGACGTTTGATTAAATCAAACTGTAAGTCTAACCTTCTCATTGCATATGAGCCATATTCAGATCAATGTCCAACATTTGACTAAGATTAAACTGCTAATTTACTGAGAGGAGTCACTAAAATCCAATCATGTTTCATAATTCCCTTAGAGTGAAAGCGTAATGGTTATACAATCATTTACAATTACATCATCCTCGAGTATTCCTAATACTTGTACATCTTGCATATACGAAGACCTATGATAAACCCGACGTTTTAAATCATATTTAAATGATCTTCTTAAGGGTTTTATCATTAGGTTTCTCTTTCTATCATTGGGAGTTGGTATCGATCATATGCTTTCCAAAAGCATATATCATACCCATAAATTCTTATCATGCTTCCAATGCAAGATAACTATGCATGGTTAATTTGATCGGTCCCAGTACCTCATGATTGAGCTCATGTCTTTCGGTTTTGTATTGAACCTGTATGACGCCTTTGAGAGATCATATTACTCTTATGCCCTTGTATGCACATCAGCTCGTCGGTGTATAGATCTTGATTAGGTCATCAACCTAATGGTCCGCCTAATGTACATACTTAGACATATAGTAATACATATATTTCCGATCAAAAGATACATGCCTATATCGTGATAGCATGCGACATAGATATTGGTTATCTTGATCTCGTTAAGTCAACTCTTTGATCTAACTTATCTGACATATCTGAATCTCTATTCCTATGTAGAGGACCTGCATCAAGAGGTCGCTCAGATATCATCCTTTAGTGAAGGATTTCCATCTCTTTATTAGACTGGAGATCCTTTCTTAACAATCATTTGACGATGCTTGATGACTCCTCAATCTAACTCTTTAGATATCATCCGAGCACCAGCCTCTATGATCCAACCATTGAATCAACAACTGTATGATTATATTAAGATGTCCATGGTATATAACCCTAATTATAGTAAAGGACCCTATAAGTGCCTTAAACCATTTATTCTTCAGAGAAGGAGTGAAATAAATTAATAACTTTTATTGATATATCGAAGATTACAATAACATTTATTTGATTATAATAATATTTATTGTAGAAATAATTCACACCAGGCTCACATGGCTAACATGAACATATAATATGTCTTTGTTCTTTAACATTCCATCCTCGTAACAAAACCGACTAAGAACTTTGTTAGAACATGTCCTTAAGCCCTTGTATCCCTGCATCTATCTATTGTCCTCTAATGATTTTGTCAACCTGCTTTGGTTGAATAGGAGACGGTACAATAATTGTGTCAACATTGCTTGTGACCTTCTTTTGGGTGTAATCGAGATCAATTGTATGCCTAGTAATAAAGAAATCTCGAACTCAACTTCCCTTATCAGGAGAAGTTCTAGTAAGTAATCTAGAAAGGCACCTGCAAAGTCACAAACAATGTCTACACATGCTAGTACCTTACTCGAACTCTGATTGGCTACAATATGTGAGATGTAACACTCGCACCCACGAAAAATAAGACGATAGGCTTGGATGAAAGACTTCAAGGTACATCCATCGTTGAAGTATAACCATCACACATGAACATCTCAAGATCATGAATACAAAAGATCACCTGCTTCTGAGAGCAATCCAAATAGGGATGATGATCTCAATTCAATCCATGCGACCCACCAAAAATAAGACGATAGGATTGGATGAAAGAATTCAAGGTACATCCATCGTCGAAGTATAACCATCATACATGAACATCTCAAGATCATGAATACAAAAGATCACCTGCTTCTGAGAGCAATCCAAATAGGGATGATGATCTCAATTCAATCCATGCGAGGATGATATTAAAATCCTCCATTCACATCATAAGAGGCTATGCTTGTATCATCATATAACCAGATATCTAGAACACACTTTAAAATGACTCTGTGCACAATGAGTAGTTGAACTCTATGTACCTTAATGAAATAAGGATCCTCAATGGTGCTTGGGATCTCAACTCAATGAAGAAGCGAAATCCATCAAAATGAAAGAGTGTAAAGCGCCCAAATCAAAAAATGAATAAGAATGAAACCTAATAATCCACACCTCGCATGACAAATCCAGATGCATGAGCATGCCCCATCTATCACGTCTTTCAACTTACCCATTCCTACATGGCGCATTCGGTTCGGACCAACTCGGTGTTGTTACCATTGTCCTTCTATGCCTCAAAATATGGAACTATGCCACTGCGACCGTCCACCTCATGCCATGATCTCAAACTAAGAAACCTTTTGAGGACAATCTACATTCACATGTACCACCTAACAATAGTTAAAGCAAGTACATGACTCTATCTATGTGCCTGACCTCCTATAACTACATAAGTTGTAGGTCTATCTTACCTATGTTGATTGGTGTGTGTATAACCTAGAGCAAGGTCCCTCCGTGCAGTATCTAGAGTTGGTGTCTAATATCCTTATTAACTAATCTATGAAATAGGAAGAGGGTGATGGAAATATTGAATAAGATCCAAGAGTAGAGAAATGATAACGAGTAATAAAGTGGTAGTTTCAATGTGGACTAATTCATGACAAATTTCAAACTGGGTGACCTCTTCATCCGATCCATATGATGTTTTTCTCTAATATTGGATGCATATTTAACATTAAAGGGGATGATCGGGTTTTGATACCATATGTAATGACCCCATTCTGTCGATTACTAATCTGATGGCAACACGGTGGATCTAGATCTCCACAGAACAACGCATTATACTTACACAGACTAACACCATGGACATTGCCATGAAAATAATCGAAAAGCAAAAAAAACTGGAAAATTTGAATATAGAATAATCATAAAAGAGTTTGAATACAACTATGTTGAAAATTGGAACCTGACTAAATCAACAAAATACTGATAAGAAACCCACTTATTGGTAGTCTACTGGAGTAAACTGCAACACACAAGCTTCCATCTCAACGTTGACGTTATATGAGGAGAAACTCAACACAGTTGACCGAAAGCCCAACAAAGATATGCATATATCACAAGAAAATATAAAGTACACAAGGAACAACTACTCAATGGTAGATGATAAAAACAAGAACAACAAGTACTGCCAACCATCACACTTTCACCTTTAACTATACTTAAAACCCACAAGTATGTTAAGGGCACATTCTATACGAGAATAGGCCCTGGAATAAGGGTCCTATTCTCCATCTCTCTCCTCCTTCCCCTCGTACGACAATTCCCCTCCGACCTTGCCATCAACCCTATTCTTGCCCTCCCTTATTCTCAGCCTTGCGCCAATAACCACCGCTTCTCTTGCCCTCCATGAAATCCCCACGCGCACCATGTATCCCTCAACGGGCCCTCCCTTGTCATCCTCTATTGTTTGTTCTACTCCTCCATCTTCCTACACCTATTTGAAGCTTCCCCCGTGAAGCATGAATCTTATCCTATGTATGCCATAACTTTGACATGTGAATGATGAATCTGAAGTAGGTTGCTTTAACTCTTCCATTAATGGGATGGCTGGACCTTGCATGAGTTCCTGTTGACCCTTTGATGGGGATCTCCAACCTTAAAAGCATGGTGTCTTTGCCTACTCCTTGAACTATCTTCTCGAGCATGTCCTCCTCCATGGAATCTAGGGTTTCTAATAACCCATCACCGCCTTATAAATTGGGTCGAAGATCGACCTCCGATGGCTCACCGCGGGACCTTGTTGTGCATGTTGTCCTTTGCTTGTGTCTGCACATTTGTTCTTTCCTTTGCTGGATTGTGAGGTAATTGCTCAAACAATGCTCCAGTTTGCTTCTACAATCTGGTTGACTGTATGCGTATGATGCCTTGTTGTTGTTCTTCGATGGTCATCTTGGTTGTTTGTTTGATGGTACAATGTCAATGGTGACAAAATTGGGTTATGGTTCTCTGATGTTGACTGAAAATGGAATTTTATTTTTATAATTGACACATACTGCTATTATTGCCATGTCTTGTATGTATTGTTGGTGATCATTTACCCCTTTTTCTGAGCATGGACTGGAGTCCTACTACGATGTTTATTTCATTAAAAATATCTCATGATGTCTTCCTTGATGAGAGGATTTCTATGGACCTTATTTGATGTATTTGCTCTAAATTGATGCTTTATTGGATGGAGCTTGAGCTGAGAGCTGCTCTGCTGCTTCTCTATGATGGCTTGTTGTTGTTCTTGGATGTTCATGTTAGTTTTTTGTTTGATGGTACAATGTTAATTCTCTCTGAGTTGGTCATTTATTGAGAGATGTTAATGAGCAGATATATGTTTGTTTATTGTGAATGCTTTTCATTTGATGCTTTATTTGGCTGTGATATGTTCATATCCTCATAGATGTTAATGAGCCGACAGTTGCTCATTTGCTGTGATTACTCTTGATTTGATTCCCTATTAGCTGGAGCTTGTGCTGAGAGCTACAATGATGCTGCTCTATGAACTTGTTGTTGTTGTTCCTGGGTGTTCATCTTGGTTGCTTGTTTGATGGTACTATCTTAAATTGTTGTGAGATGTTCGTATCTTAAAAGTTGTTAATGAGTTGATAGATGCTCATTTGATGTGATTACTCTTGATTTGATTCCCTATTGACTGGAGCTTGAGCTGAGAGCTGCAATGTTGTTGCTCTATGATGCCTTGTTGTTGTTCCCGGGTGTTCATATTGGTTGCTTGTTTGATGGTACTATCTTAATTTGCTGTGATATGTTCATATCCTCAAAGATGTTAATGAGATGAGAGATTCTCACTTGATGTGATTACTCTTGATTTGGTTTTGTATTGGATTGAGCTTGCTGAGAGATGTAATGATGCTGCTCTATGATGCCTTGTTGTCGTTCTTGGGTATTCATCTTGGTTACTTATTTGATGGTACTATCTTAATTTGCTACGAGATGTTCTTATCCTCAAGGATGTTAATGAGTTGAGAGATGCTCATTTGCTATGATTACTCTTGATTTGATGCCCTATTGGCTAGAGATTGAGCCGAGAGCTATAATGTTGCTGCTCTATGATGCCTTATTGTTGTTCTTAGGTGTTCATCTTGGTTACTTGTTTGATGGTACTATCTTAATTTTCTATGAGATTTTCATATCCTCAAAGATGTTAATGAGCGGAGAGATGCTCATTTGTTGTGATTACTCTTGATTTGAGGCCTTATTGCCTAGAGATTGAGCTGAGAGATGCAATGTTGCTGCTCTATGATGCCTTGTTGTTGTTATTGGGTGTTCATTTTGGTTGCTTGTTTGATGGTACTATCTTAATTTGCTGTGAGATGTTCATATCCTCAAAGATGTTAATGAGTTGAGAGATGCTCATTTGTTGTGATTACTCTTGATTTGATACCCTATTGGCTGGAGATTGAGTTGAGAGCTCAATGGTATTGTTGTATGATGCCATGTTGTTATTCGTGGATGTTCATTTTGTTTGCTTGTTTGATGGTACTATGTTAATTTGCTTTGGCTGAGAGATGTTAATGACATGAGAGATGTTTATTTGATGTGATTACTATCTATTTGATGCTCTATTGGCTGGAGCTTGAGCTAAGAGCTGCAATGCTGCTGCTCTATGATGTCTTGTTGTTGTTATTGGATGTTCATCTTATTTGTTTGATTAATGGTACTATGTTAATTTACTTTGAGATGCCCATTTGCTGGGAAATGTTAATGAGTTGATGCTTTACTATGCTTTGTTGTTGTTCTTGGATGTTAGCGGTGGTGAATTTGGGTTTTAGATTTTAATTTATGACTGAAAAGGGCATTTTATTGGTATAATTGACACATTATGCTCCAAGCTCCTGCTTCTTTGATTGCCATGCTCTGCGTGTGTTGTTAGTGATCATTTAGCCCTTGAGCAGCACGGGTCAGAGTCCTGTAATACTGTTCATTTGCCGCTATATTTGCTGGAGCTGCAACTATTCATCCTATATTCATCCAATATGCTCATTTACGGGGAACTAGTCCCCCGAGCTGTTCATATGCTGCTATATGATATCTAGTGGTAACACATTGTTGCGAGGACAAAATAATTTGCTCCTGATTGGATTTAATAATTTTGTAGTCTTATCCGACTCTTTTGGTTTTTGGCTCATTGACCTATCCTTCATTTGGGCCGTTAAGGTGCTAGAACTTAATTAGAATGTGTCTAAGCCGTTTAACCACAACCATACAGAATGGTCACGGAAGGTGCGAGCTCCTCAGGGTGCAAATTGAGGACGACGAGTCCCCTGTAGACCGAGCAAAATGGACACCGACGATGGACGAGTGTCTTCTTCAACTGTTCAAGCAAAATTTTGACATAGGGGGTCGAGTTGGAGGGTCGTTCACACCGTCAGCCTAGCATAGCATCATTGCCCACTTCAACATGCAGTCTGGGAAGAACCAGGACAAGCTGAAGCTCAATAATAGATGAAAGATAATAAAGAAAGACTACATGCCGTTCGTCCACCTGATGATGAAGATCAGTTGGGGGTGGGACCCGGTATCCTATACAATAGTCGCACCTGATGAGGTAGCCTGGCCTACGGTATGTAAGTATGTTAGACCTAGTATAGGTTCTTAGACCATTTTATAGCATCTAATCACGTACTGTTGCCTTTAGATCGACAAGGTCTACAAGCCCTATCGAAGGAAGTCCTTCCCTCATTATGACCTGGTGGATGCAATGGTAGGAGACTACACTACCAAGGATACATATGCCTTCTCTTCCCAGACGCACCACCGGGATCATTTGTGGCCTTCTTTTAGGGGGATACAAGGACACAACATGCCTTCGAGGATGAGATCGAAGAGGAAATTGATGCGTCTGAGATGCCCGATCCGGTTCAACAAGAGAGGCCACCTAGTCAACCCTCTAGCAGGAGACGACACATCGATTCGGGGGGGACAAACCTTGGCTAGCAAGAATTCCCAGAGTGATGGTGCCTCCTGGATTCACATGTTGTAGGCAAGGATGTGTTTCGTCTAACGACACAAATGTTGGAGCTGCAAAGGGAGCAGATCTGAGCGTAGACTTCCAAGAATCCCCATTAAGGGGTGTAGGAGATTCTGGATGACTTGGAGGTGTTACTTCCAGTCCTATCTCTAGAGGCACAAATCAGCTCTCACATAGCCTCAGTGACACTTATGAACGGATCATCTTCAACCGTGCCAAGTTCGTGCCTGCTATGTTCACTACCTAGGTAAGCATCCAGCTCAACAAGCCGTAGGGATGCTTCACCTTTGGCGTTTGGATGGTTGAGACAATGTCAAGATGATTTGGGGCCTTATAATAATGTATGTATGTTTAACAATAGGAACTATCCTTGTTGTTGAAATTTATTTGGTTTGTAATAATTTTATGTCTTCATGACAATATGTGGAGGTCTAGTATGGGTCGCTTTTTTGTGTAACCGTCTCTTGCAACATTTATTTTGATTGGTGATATTCTCATACTATGCTTTTTGTCAATATTTATTGGAACTCTATCATAGAAAAGGGAGGACATGGCATCTATTGTTGCATTGAGATACAACTTGGTCATGTTGAACATGATATATCTGCATGCAGTCCTAGGGGACGAAGAGGATGGGGAGAACACATGGGGTGGTTACATCACCCCGTGTCAAAGCGGACCTCCTTGCGTATATGCCACATATAGATCCAGAATATGCTGCACGGTCACCTGGGACGATCGTACGAGATTTTTCAAATGTATCCTGACACCATCTTACGTATATGTGCCATACTAAAGGAAAGGGGGGGTCTAAAGGATTCGAGGCATCTAATTCTGAGGAGTTGCTCTGCATATTGCTGTATTACCTTGGTCATAACGTGAAGAATCAAGTGCTTTGTAAATATTTCCAACATTTTAGTGATACCATTTCGAATAATCTCAATGATATCCTTATACGCATCGTCTCCCTCAGAGACCATTTCATCCACATGCGGGCAGAAAATTTCCCGATCCTGGATGTTATAGTCCATAATAACAACTTCTATCCATATTTCAAGGTAAACCTTGACAAATGAGATCTCATGTCTACGTAAAAACTTTTCAATAGAGTATCACGATATAAAAAAATATAACTATTTTCAAGATGTGATCGGAGCGATTGACGGGACACTTATCCCTGTGAATGTCCCAGCAAGTATTACTCCAAAGTTCAGGAGATAGTAATAAACATTAGCATAGACTGTGATGGCATGTGTCGACTTCAGTTACAGATTTCTATACATGGGAGCCAGATGGGAGGATTCAACTGGTGACATGAAGGTGTTGAGGTGGGCCTTGGACGAGGGCGGTTTTCGTGTACTGACTAGTCATAAGTTCCTTTTGGATTGCGGATACACAAATACAGACACCTTCCTCATGTCATACCATGGAGTCATTTCACACTTGTCGTAGTTTAGGGCTCGGTGGGGCCAACTTATGCCAGACATGAGGAAATGTACAATCACATGCACTCACAGCTCTGGTCATATGTTGAATGGATATTCGGGATAATGAAGGGTCTATTCAAGAAAATCAGCGAGTGACCATTCTACAACTTTGAGAAACAGATGATGGTTGTAATGACATGCTGCATCATCAATAACTTTATCCGTGATGTTTAGGGTGATGATCAAATAATGAGTGCATTTACCCATGACTCAAACACAAGGTCAGCTCTCTACGGAGTCCAACGATGATTGATGAAGACTTCGATAACAACTTCACAACAAGAAATTCTAGGGTCTCCCATGAAGACATTCAAGCCAGAGAGGAGCTGTGTGACGGTTTGGCAATATCAATGTGGGAGAACACTTAGCCATCTTGCTGGGTCGATTGCATTTCTCCATCTTTTCATACTCATATTTTCTGTTTTACTACTTGGGAGAATACATTGATGCTGTACCTATATTGTGTCGAGATAAACTTCATGTCCAACATCTCTAATGGTTTTCAATTCAATTGCATTGTTAGTTTTACCACGATGATGATTTCATATCCCGATGATGATGCCGCACATTTCAAATAACCAACGACGATGCGATAATGGAAATGGTTGAGCAGCTACTACGATAGCGTGGCTTAACTGATGGAACTAACTGTCAACGCTGACATGTATGCGGAAGATGCAATATGAAGGAATTTTTTTCCTAATTTATTTGCCGTTTTTTTGAGAAACTGTACAATGTTTAATTCTTTCGTGACTCTTTTTTTAATTTATCGGTATTCGAATTTTCTCCAAAACACATCCTAGTTATGGCCATACTTCATTGCAATCGTATAAAGACTCACGGGTGTAAATGCTTCTACCCAGACGATGCCGACCCACTCTTCGAGGACTCGCATAGACACAAGGACACCGAGGATCGTTTGTGGTACAATTGTCCAAAAGACGTAATTTCTTCATATTAAATAAATTTAAATTCGATTTATCCATTCCAGTAAGGACAACTATCAAATCATGTCATTCCATACAAAGATCTTGCGTATACAAGGTAAAGGCATCAACGTTGACCCCAACACATGAGCCCTTGCTAGCATAAAGGGTATTCTTGGCGGAAATAATAAAAGTGTTGGAATTTTTGGAAGAATCCTTCATTGACAAGCTGGAGGGAACCCAATGTCAGCCACATAAGAATTAGAAACTGATGGATCGAATGACGATCAGATTAACTTCCACACATGCGATTGCAGAAGAACTAGTGTATGATAAGCATGTCATAATGTAATAAATAATGTATATTGAACTTTGACTTCGTGGATTTCGAATATTTAATTTTCGGGTGGAAGTTCCTATCGATTTGTAAGTGACGGTTATATGTTACCAATTTACTATATATTTCAACTCATCAAAACAAATAACAACCAAAAACTTTAACTAGCTTTCAAACCTTATTCCTTAACCCCCAATAACCGGTCGAACAGAGAATAACACTTATTTCAATTTATTCTCCTTATTCATATACTCCACCCGTACGGAGAATAGACCTTTATTCTCCTTATTCCCCATTCTTATTCGTACTTATTCTAGAACTGAACGCACCTTAAGAGCTTGTAACCAGCTAACATCAAAATCTCTAGTTATCCCTGTAATCGACTTATTATTTACTTATTCCAATACTATTCGGTGTCAAATCAATTATTTAAACTATGCCAACTATCGTCCTCCACTCAATAAAGCCAAAATAAGGATCCAACTTTACAAACACAAAAATGTGCATACTCCCACCACCTGCCATGTACTTCCTACGTTGCTGATCCCAATGCCGTGCACTACATGTTGTATTTTGTCTTACACACTATTATTTAATTTATCTTTCAATTTGATCTCTCGTTCTCGTGACATTTCAATTACTTCAAACTTATCGCTTTATTAGTCACAATTAAGGTTGGATATTGAGTCACGGTTCGATAAGTTAGGTTCGGATTCGGCTCGATAAGGGCTCGTGAGCTTGGTTCATTAGGCTATTGAGCGGAGCTCGAGTCAGATTTTTAGACTTGATAGTATTACGAGCCGAGCTCGAGTCGAGCATGTTCGGCTCGATAACTCGATAAGGTGTGTGTATTCTATTTGTAAAACTGTAATGAAGTTTATTTTTATTTGTATTAGCTTTGTGAATGCTGGACTATGTATCTACGTGGTTTATATAACGACAATGTTGGATGGACTATGTTGTAGACTTGGACTTTCTACACTTTATCTATGTTACTCTAGGTTACAATTAGATAATTACTATTTTTCCTTTTTATTAATAAATAGAGTATTACAATATATATTATAATTTAATTTTTTTATACAACTTGGTTAGTAGCCTACTGGTAAGGAAGGTAGTCTTCAAAGAAGAAGTTGTGTGTTTGAGTCCAGACAACAACACTTTTCCACCAAAAATGCATATTTTCCTTAACAAGATTGACTAGGTTCGAACCCAGACCAGACCCGATAAGGGGCTCGGTTCGAGCCTTATCGAGCCTGAGTTGGCTCGATAAGAGGCTCGAGCTCACCAAGCTCGAGCTTGAGCCCGAGCTCGAACCAGGGTCTGGTTCGACTCATTGGGCTCGATAGCCAACCCTAGACACAATCGATTAGTTGATTTAATTATTTAATTTATGATGATTATCATGAAAACTAAAATTTGAAATAAAATTTGGTTCAAAAGGACTAGGAATGCAAATGGATACAATATATTTTTATCCAATCCGTTACCGTATCTGTGTTATACAGATTTTGGCATTAGTATCCGTTTTAAAATGGATACAGATATGGATATCGTTTCGAGCCTTGTCGAGCCTGAGGGCTCGATAAGAGGCTCGAGCTCACCAAGCCCGAGCCCAGCTGGGCTTATCGAGCTTGAGCCCGAGCCCTAGCTAGGGCCTGGTTCGACTCATTGGGCTCGATATCTAGCCCTAACCAAAATCGATTAATGGATCTAATTATTTGATTTATGACGATTACCATGAAAACTAAATTTTGAAATAAAATTTTGTCCAAAAGGAGTAGGAAGCAAATGGTTATGATATATCTGTATCGATTTGTCACCGTATCTTTTTTATACAGATTTTGATCGTTTCGAGCCTTATCGAGCCTGAGTTGGCTCGATAAGAAGCTTGAGCTCTGCAAGCCCGAGCCCCACTGTGCTTATCAAGCTTGAGTCCGAGCCCGAGCCTGGTTCGACTCATTGGGCTCAATAGCCAGCCCTAGACACAACCGGTTAATGGATTTAATTATTTAATTTATGATGATTACCATGAAAACTAAAATTTTAAATAAAATTTGGTCCAAAAGGAGTAGGGATGCAAACGGTTACGATATATCTGTATCTGATCCATCACCATATCTGTTTATATAGATTTTGACATCAGTATCCGTATCCATTTTAAAATGGATACGGATATGGATATCGTTTGATATCCACAAACATTTATATCCGCATATCGGTTTTCATATATAAATATAATCATAGATTTATTTTTAACCACATATAACATAATTCTATACATTCTTTTACCATATTTGTATAATTTTTACGATACAAACACATTTAGTAAATTTATATCATGTGTTTCCCATCCAATTCGTATATATTTAAGTCGATTCTATAAAGTATTTCTAAAATCACTCGTATGCGATTAGTATCCGTTTTACATTTTTATCCATTTTTTAAGAATATGGTAAGATAGTTTTAATATCCGTCAGTATCTGCATCCGTATCCGTATTTAAAAACGGATAAGGATATTGTAATACCTATATCCGTATCTGTATCCGTCCATTTGTATCCCTAACAAGAAGTTTAGTTGTAAACCACTTACTTATTAAATAACAAAATAAGAAGGGACACTTCGTAAGTCTCACAATAAAAGGTTATGAATCTCATTAAAAATTAGAAATTAAAACAAGAACTACCAATGTATACATGTACATCACATTTTCTTTCAAACCATTTAGGTTTGCAACATAATCTTAGGATTATATGCAAATGATAAAAAAGGATACCATGTGTCTAGGTAGCTTATCAATACATGTCCTTTTCCCCTGTAATTATCTGATTTTTAAAATGAATCTTTGAGAGATTTATTTAAAATATCAAGCGGCATACATGTTTCAAATTTTGTGTAAAACATACATTCTTAACATGTCTACTTGAAGGAGGTGATTTCAACAAATCTGAGACCGTTAAAACCTGACTATCTTGATGGATAAGTTAGAACTCTTGAATTAAGTTGAAAATTAAACGGTGACATAATGATATATTATGAACTAAATCCCCAAAGATCCATTAAAAAAATCTAAAAAATAGTGTGGAAATTGGGCATATGTTGATAAGTTACCTACACATATTTGTAGGCTCGCTATTCCCTAATATAAAATATTAAAAAAATCGTATATTGCTGCATAAGATAATTAGAAAAATGGCATTCTTTCAACTAAATATGTAAGTAATCATAGAACTGCAACCATCCTCATGAATTCTACTCATATGGTATATGTGTTCATCAATAATTGAATTTAAAAGCAAAGAAGGAAGCGACGATGTTTAGCATTAAAAATTTTTATTCACATACTTTTATATTACTTATGTCTCACTTCTTTTGGATTAAACAAAAAAAAGTGCTGACTATGTTGATGTTGATTATATAGAATGCGATATCAACTGCTACAGAAACGCACATCAAAGATCTTTGATTGATCATTACTGAAACAAATTTAATCAGGACAAATTTAATTTCATATTTACAAAAGTGTCATTGCACTAAAACATGCATAAGTTGAGCAATAGATGTTATGAATTTTGCTTCCTTGAGCTCTTTAAAATCGACTCGAGGAGACGCTTTCGAGCATAATATTAATATGTTATGGAGAACATAAAATAAATGAAATTTCATGATTTTACCTCAACAACACCTTAAAACAAGTCCAGTTCCCGAGACTTAAGCCTAACTAATGTCAGAAAACAATCTTAAAAAGGTTGACCCCCATCGTCGTTCATGATGCAGTATCGAAAGAATAACATTAGGATTTACCTTTGAATAAACGAGTGCAATTCTATCTCATCTCTGCTTCTAGCTCCTATGTGCCATCCTCCAAGCTCTATCGTTGCCAAAGAACACTCACCAGCATCATTTCTTTCTATATCAACTTCGTAATCGATTGATCAAGCAAACAAATACTCTCTGTAAGACACATTTTGGAGGTGCAAAGCATGAAATATATTATGTACACCAAGTGTGGAGGAAGTTCCAACTGATAAGAAACTTGTCCCTCTTGCTCCACAATCTCAAAAGGTCTCACAAATCGTAGAGCGAGCTTTCCACAAACACCAAACTATTGAATTCCGCTTATGGGGTGCACTTTTTGGAACACAACTTCAACTGCTTCAAACTCATATCGCTACAATATATGCCATTGTAGCTCTTCTGCATGCTCTATGTTGTAAGCAATTTATCTCATGATATCTTGATGTCCCTTTGTAATCCTTGTCGTCGCATCCAACTTTTGTATATGATTGATCACATGCCTTCTACCAACTCAAAGGAATCATGCATCATCTACCAGATAATGATTTAGATGATATCGTCCCAATGCTTGCATGATAGCTGTTAATATATGCAAATTATGCTATCGAGGGATGGTCCTTCCATAGACCCTTTTAATTATAGCGTAAAATCCTGCAACATGTCCTTAAGAGTTTCAATAACGTGATCTAATTGATCGTTTCTTTGTATATGGTATATCAAACTCAAGCACAATTGTATATTATCATCTTGAAGAATTCTTTCCAATAATGAGATGTGAAACATAGATGTTTATCTAAAATGATCTACATTAGGACTTCACGCAGCTTGATTACCGATGAACATGTGATTCTAGCTAAAACTAAAAATTTGGCTTGAATTATTGAATAAATACCTAATAAATCCACTTAACAATTCAGAAATAGAAGCTTTAAAATATGGAGATGAAACTATGTATATATTCACTTATATACAAGCTCAAACATGAAAGATTTTCAATAAATCCATGTTAACTTTAAATTATGTGAAATCAACTCCATTTTATACAAAATGCCAACCTTAATCCATAAAAATAATAAAAATACTAACTTTTATAAATTGCAAATAACCCCAAATCCTAGTTCATAATATTAAAAGTCATAAACATGAATATCTCTCCCATGTAGTCTCCTATGGACCCTTACCACCTTTGAATTAATGTACATCAAATCACCTACAAAACAAGACCAAATTCAATGGAATCGGAGTTTACATGTGAAACTTGGGTTTCGAGAATAAATTGTATATTGTATAATCCTCCTAAGTTTAGTTTGTTTTTTACGTAGATATTTTAACCCATTTTACTTTATTTCTTTTTCATTAAATTTTTTTATTTTATGTTTTAACTAATTAAGTAAATTAGAAACTCAAAAAATTAATAAAAGCAAGAAAAAGTTAATTCTATCTTTGTATATATTTCTTTATTACCTCTCTCTATATTCCTATTTGCATTTTATTTTCCTTTTTCTTAAATGTTAAATATCCAAATAAGGGAGATAATTGTGTAAATATATCATTGGTATTTAATGAAAAGGTAAATTACAAAAAGGGTCCAAACTATGCGTTGCTTACTCATATGGTGTATCATGTTTACGAATAATAGTATAATAATTAAGAACGATCGGGAAGTGTTTAGCATTAAAAAAAAACTAAATATAAGTCGTGACAATGTTTCTTACTCATCGTAATCATGATGATTATTATTTTGGAATAGATATAAAAAAAGAAAAGAAACGTGTGATGGGATGCTTTTTTTATGAACTTCGTGACATGGTTATTAACAAAAGTTCACATACTTGTAATACCTGCACCTTCCTGCTTCTGGGTGATCCTCTGCTGTTACAACAGGTGCTGTAACGCAGTGGAGCGCTCGATTACCATCGGACGGCCTTCGGAGGTGGTCGGAGATGGCTGGTACGCATCTCGAGAGTGATCAAGCGGAGGATCCGCCTCCTTTATTGTGTCACTGAATCGACACAGTGCATGAAGACGACGATATGCACATTCCCTTCACATTGTGTCACTGAATCGACTTTCAAATCACGTATAAAAGTAGAACCACACGAGAATCCATACAATAGCCACAGAAGAGGAAATCAAAGGAATAAATGAGAGGTTCTCGCACCTTGGAATGGCGAATCGAGGGCGGATTTGCCTTTTATACACCGCCCCCTTCCAACTGGCTTCCTCGACAACCATTGCACATCTGACAACCTCCTCGGCGATCTCTCTGGGCTCGTTTGGTTCAAGAGTTGAGGAGGGTTAGGTTGGGGTGGGTTGAATAGTAGGTATTTGGATGGTTATGAGGGTTGGTAGAAAGTTGGAATAAAGAATGTGATGTGATATCACATTGATATGTGATGGAAATCCAATCCAAGCATGACTCAGGAAAAGGGAGATAAACCGGATTACCCCAAAGGTAACCGACTTTCCAAACGAGCCCTCTGTCTCTCTCACTCTCTCTGTGAGAAAGCGAACTAAGGCTTTAATGGAAGTCATTAAGGAGAAAGAGAGGTACGTAATCACCAGTAATTCCATATTTACAAAATCATCATTACGCTAAAATATGCATAACTTGAGCTGAGTGTATGGGAATTTTGCGTTCTTGAGCTCGTTATACCCAACTCGACGAGACACTTCTTTTGTGCATACTATCGATAGGATTTTGGAGAATTTCCTTACTCGAGAGTTTCTTCAACGTAATCGTAAAAATTGTCAACCTTTCAGAAAACACAATAAGATGGAGGGATAGACACATTAGTTTAGAAACCCACCTCCCAACCAATAACTTATAGATTATTCACAAAGGAATGCTTATGAGAATTATTGACATACTTTTTTTTCATTTGTAGAGTTATTTGATTGCATAATGTATCTAGCGTTAAAATCATCACAACTTCAGCAGTGATCTCGATTTACAACAATGTAAAAGGAACCAACATATCATCAGGGATTTCAATCTTGATAACATGATTAAATTTTGTGGAACATTGAATCCAAATCTCGACATAGTCGTGTATTATGGTTATTCCCGATATACCAACACCACACACATTCTGATGATTCTTCGACTATATTTAAGAGTACTCATTCGATTGCAACATTATCTAATAGAAGTAATGCTTGCAGAGGAGAATGAAGCATGGAGGAATTGCTTGGATTGCAGAAAGAGATCGATCTACACAGTTCTTCGCAACAACAACTAGACGAAGACAAAACACAAATGCTCTTTCACTTATTCTTAAAGAACATGGGGATGTAGTGGAGAAAGAAAACGAAGTTCAAGATGAAGCTTTCCAGTTCTACAATGAATTATACAAGGCAAACCCAACGGTATATCCCCACTACGCCTCACATATACCATGTAGAATGCTTGATTTGTCAGATAGGGAGGTCCTTGATGCACCGCCTACGAATGATGAGTTTAAAGCGGCCATATGGGACATTGATGTGGATAAATCTCCGGGATCTGATGGTTTTGGATCACTTTTCTTTAGACGATGTTGGGATATTGTAGAAAGTGATGTGATAAAGGCAGTTAAATTTTTCTTCGAAGGTGGGGGTATGCTCGGGGAAGTAAATCATACTTTTCTCACCTTAATTCAAAAAAGCACAAGAGTGGAAACAATTGCAGATCTAAGACCAATTGCTTGTTGTAATGTAATATATAAGATAATTGCAAAAATCTTAGCAAAGCGGATTGCAATGGTAATGCCTAAGATCATTATAACAATTCAAGGAGCATTTATAAGAGGTGGACAGATAGCTGATTGTAGTCTAATAGCCCAAGAGTTTATGACCCATTTTAACTCTAAAGGGGTTGGACCAAGAATGTGCATAAAGGTGGACTTGTCAAAGGCATATGATAAAGTGGACAGTAAGATTTTATTTACATTGATGGAGAAAATGGGATTCTCACAACAATGAGTGCAATGGATACGATGGTGTGTTGGACACTACACAGTCTCACCTCTTGTCAATGGAGTGCCGGTGGGAATTATCTATACAAAAAGGGAAATCAGACAGAGGGATCCTCTATCACCATATTTATTTTGCATTGTCATGAATGCTCTCTCCATATTGAATGAATCACAAATTGCGCAGAAGAAGGTCCTTCTTCCAAGGGTGGATGGAAAGACATTTACATCACACCTTATATATGCAGGCGATGTATTTTTTTGCTAAAGAAAAAGGGAGAGTTGCATGTGAGATCGCTCGTGTGTTACAGATTTTTGAGAAGATATCTTGACTTGGAGTTAGCTAACAAAAGAGTGCAGTGTATATGTCGAGGCACAAAAAAGGAAAGCTTCCAATATTGCTGCATCTCTGGATAAAAGAAGGAAAGATGCCATTTACCTATTTTGGCCTTCCAATACTTAGTGGAAGACCGGAATATTCATATTTCCAATCACTCATGGATAAAGTGACAAAAGATTAGAAGTTGGTCACAAAATGTATTATCTCGTATGGGACGGTGTCAATTAATTTGATGGGGTGTGGAAGGATGGATGAACTATTGGTTGGGTGACATCCCTATACCAGAGAAGGTATTTAAAAAGGTACCCTCACTAAGCATGGAGTTCATTTGGGGTAGCAATACCCATTTCTTCATATTTTTTTTGTTCCCACAAAGTCCTTTCCCATGCTACAGCTTATAAAAATTGTTGCTTTGGACGATGTATATGTAGAAAGCCCATTTTTCTAGTATTTACTAGTCTATTTGATCTTCTTTCTTCCCCCTTTTCTATAATGGAGATAGTCGCACATAGCATCCTTTCTCATGGATTGAAGATGCTCTGCCATGTCAAGAAGGGGCTATTGGAGTGAGGAATCTACTTGATTTGCAAAGAGTGTTCATTCTCAGGAGAGCAACACGCCTGACATATGTGGAACATGGTTCTATATGAAGCTTTAGGGTTTCTGGAAGGTATGGATCCATTCTACACTATGAGCCTCCCTCTAGATCTTGGTCATGCGTTTGGAGACAAGTTTACTTACATCATCATGAGGTACTCGGATATTTAACAAAGATGGATTTGCAAACAAATAATATTCAGTGGGACATGGAAACCATCCAGAAAGCCCGTGATTTATTTTGGTTCTGGGATACATGTAGATCAAGAGGTCAAACTTGCCTAGAATTAGACACCATATGGTGCAAAAGACAAGTTCCAAAGTGGGATCTCATCACCTTGCTACCGTGGAAAGGGAGATTGTTGATAAGTGAGAGACTTGTAAGTTGGGATCTTACAATTGAATATAGTTGCATGTTTTGCAATTTGAACATGAAGATATTCATAACCTATTCTTCAAGTGCCCATTTAGGTCTAAGGTGTGGACATAGGTACAACAACGGATGGAACTTCTCAGATTGCATGAGAAGATTATTCAAGATTTAATTTATGAATCATAGATTGAAGTTGGATACAACCTTTTTTGCTCGTGCAATAACCACGACTGTTTGGCACATCTGGAAGGCACAAAACCTAAGATATCACATTAATTATTGTTCAACCACAGAAACGGTGATAGAAAGGATTTGTTTGGATGTCTAAAGAGTGTAAAGATAGAGTGATTTGTGCGATCAATTATTGACATTGTATTAGGCTTTTACCTAGCTTGGTAAATTGAGTAAATTATCGATTTTCTCAAAAGTGAAGGTTTCAAAAAACCTTCTATTTCTATCTGATATTATCCAACAAATCTTAACCTGATTGTTCGAAAAATTATTTTAGCCAGCAAGAAACATATAATATATAACAGTAATGTTCTGGATTCGTATAAATCATATTAGTGGCATCATAGCTTAACAGAGATATAACCAACCGTGGCAGATTCATAATCCAATAAGAAATTAGGGCAAGATACATATAATAGCAATAAACAAATTACGAAAAACAAAATAGTAAAAAAACACAGAGAAGAGATTATCGAAGCACCATGAAGGATTGTCCTTAGAGAGGATATTGCCCTTGCAATACATGTATGTAAGATACTAACAATCCGCCCCAGGATACGACAACACACGATATTCGTCCGAGTACACAGACAAGATCGTTCTTGAAAGTACCTAAGAGAACAGTAGTCGACAGGCATGAGAAGAAAAAACTTTCGTGATGGAAGAACATACCGAGAATGGGATGCTTTTGCGTGAAGATAAAAACATCAGGGTAGAGTTTAAGCAAACCTCACCACGTCCCTTCGATTCCCGTAACCACCCATTCGATGGCAGTCTGTTCAGATCTCAAAACAACAGATCTGGAGCGTCGGTTCAAACAGCCACAATTGTCAGATTTCAAATTAATCCAACAAAATGATTTTCATACATGCTACATGAAACCCGTAATAAAAGTATCATGATCTGAGATCGACTCTCTTGAACCTGAGCTTGAGCCGCACACAAAGTGGAGCGCATACATACAATCCTCCACTCTCCTTTCTACTATTGCTACAAGATCTTGGAATGGAGACACTTATGTAAGTCCACCAAAGTTTAGAAGTACTCCTTGTGATACTAAAAATTCCATCCAAACTCTAACATGTTTCAAATTTGAGAATTCCAACTTGCCCTTTAACTAATTTGGCTTCCCACTTGAAACCAAGTTAGTTACCAATTGTAATCGCATAAGTTTACCAAATTAAAACCTAATTACATCAAAATAACTGAAACAATTGTATTCATCCACAGCATTAACAAAATCAAGATTTCTACTTCTAATCTCTGGGATAGAAGAGAAATTTATTCTGTCGCTCCCTGCCACATATACAACCCCACTAGGGTATTGCCAAGCAAACTAGCTTGCGACGATCTTGCGACGATGTGAATGAGTCCGCTTACCCACCTTCCGTGATCTGGGTCGTCCATAGAGTAATATGATCATACATTCAATGTTTTGCATCAAAACACAACCACACAAGTAACAAACCAGCATATCATCTCTGTTTAGCTTATAATATTGAAAGTGTAAGACGCCTAAAATAAACATAAAATACTTCTATATAGTTATTACATATAATTGATACATAACCCAAAAGTGATGTTCCAATGTTACATGCCTGTCAAAATTTAAAGGTAGGGACAAGTAAAAACAAGAGAGTGGAGGTCTCACCTCCTCCCACTGTTATTGCTATTGCTTTGTAGTAGGAGATTAGTGAAGGGATCCACCACCGGCCGCTTTCCTAAATAGGTCATAATAATTTAATGTAAGCTAAATAGCTCACTAAGTCCACAAGGTTGACATATAAAAATGTTAGATGGATAAAAATGCTTGAGTCCATTAGCGCTTGTATCTGATAGATAGACGCCAAATCATTTAAGTACATGTCAAACATACCAATAGCTGCAAGACACTTATAGCTCGTAATTCAACACTTAAATTCAAAGATCACTTAGCAGTTTACTTATAGATACAGTGCATTAAAGGATTTTTAAATCACCATCACCTAACATACATAAAATAGCACATCCATCACTCAAGAAACATTAGTTGAAGTCCACACATATTTGGAGGCATTATGCAAGCATATTCTACAGAAATAACAGTACTCCACGCACGTAATCAGGCGAAAACACTAATGTACACAAGTATTTATACAACACAAGAAACCTGCACAAATTCAATGATCAGCAAGCATGCCCAATAATTTCCAAGTCATGCTTTTCGAAAACTTTAGCCATTACTAGAACAATCTAATCATACTATATTTTATTGAATAACGGTCAATGGTGTCACAATCCTTCCCATAGCATCTTAAAAGAAACAAGAAATAATGACAGCCAGACTTATGTCAGCCTTCCAATCAACTTATCACTGGATCATTCAACTCAAGGCTTAATTACTCGATTCATCATTGTATGAGTCAACTGGTCCCTTATGGTCAAGCAGAGAAAAATAAATCATTTATAATTTAAGGTCAGCTGTCTAGAAAACATAAAAGCCGACTTAGAACTTGTATAAAACGACTTGCATGTCTCACGATCCGCATGCGACTTAATCCATTCCATCAAATATAAGAAACAAGGTTAAAGACATAGAGCTAATTGGTCGACTGAAAACCCAAGAAGTCAAAGGATAGGACCTTCATTCAACTTATAAATGTACAAATCCACTGAAGGGACAATAATAGCCAATGTCGTGTAATTAACGAAGAAGAAAGGGGAGGCTCATCATGTTCATGGTAGACAATTGAGTCGACTACCCTCATAAAATAGGCATCCTACCATGATCGATCAATTCATGGTTGCCTAAATCATCTAATCAGTGGACAATACCTACGGTAACCAGTGTGATACTCAACTGGTAACTTGGACCACTCAACTGATCATCTATCTGCTATCAGATAAAGGCAATAATGGACATTCAAAGCCAAAATTTGAATCTCAATTTAAAATAATGAAAATATAGGATTTGAAAACGAGGTAAACTCTCCAGGCAATAGCCATTATGCAATACAACCATGTTACAACTTTGATTAAGCTTCAAACATAAATGTTAGCCAAGATTCTTAACATGCATCAATGTTTTTAGATTTCATAAAACAGTGCATATTTCTTCACAAATAAAAAAAACTAACTTGAATGCTATCGAATCTCCAAATCAAATCATGGCTTCAGATGAGAACATATCTAAGAATACACGAACATTAAGAAATCTCCAGGATCTAGAGGTTCAAGATGGAAAAGGTAGTAGGAACTCTACCTTTGCCTTGAGATATCCATGGGGAAAACAACTTTTTCATCACTCCACCTCTTCAAATCCTCGCAAGATCACCATTAGAACTCTTGAAGAGAAGTCCATCAACACCTTCAAGACCTTGGACTCCTTCCACCTCTTCCCCAAGAAAAAGAAACCCATATCTATTCCTTCTCTAAGGATCCAAAAATAGCAATGGGAGGGGAGTTGGCTGCCCTACATTACTACATATAGGGAAATGTAGAGCTATTTTGCAGTCTACCCCCTAAATTTACAAGATATCCTTTCCTTTGCTGCAAAGAAGCCCTTCTTTCTAAAATTTTCACCTAGCCCAATTAGTTATTTCACACACCATCCAAAGTTATTTTAAGACTTGAAATTTTGCACTTATGCTATCGTAATGTTTGTAAACTATAAACCGTTTATTCAAACTTAGTATTTCTAGGACCCTCACATAGATTAATTGGTTTCGCCAATTCGTTGCAAGATGGAATCTCAACGCCATAAGTTGCAACAGCCACATGACACTGTTCACCGCTTCACAATCAAGGCCATTTTTAAACCCACTACCCATGGTGGGAGATGTCACGGCTTTACGGTTCCTCGACGTCATAGTTTGTGAGCAGAAGCTTAATCATTGAGATTCTGACTATAGGTGAGTTCTAATAAGAGAAGGTGACTTTCATGAGGAAAACTCCCCCCAGCCGCAAGTCTCGAACATTATTACCCTGAGCAGTCACAAAACATTTTATTCTTTATTTTCCATAGGGAAGCCGCCTCTTGGAGAGGCAACTTTGACTTTAGTGTAAGCCGCCTCGTCTAGAGGCCGCTCCTGCCCGATATCAAGGGATCAAGGCCGCTAGAATCGCCCACTCTGAATCGATGCATCCTGCTTGCGCCTGCAAGCTCCTCCTTGGAAGAACACCCTGCCAGGCACCTTCTTGCCACTGCAAACATTAGCCGACCTCCCCAACACTCCCAAGGTGATGCCCTAGTACACATTTAGCTGCAAATAAGATTAGGTTTGTGGTTGTGGGATTTTTGAGGATTTTGTGGTTGTGATTGCTCAATATGCATAGAGTATGGTGGTTTTTGGTTTAGGGTGAAGAGTGTTTAGTAATGTGGTTTTTGTTATGAGTAAGATGTCAAATGATTCCATAGTCTGTTGATTTAATATTCTGTGTTATGGAATAGGTGCATGTTTAGGATGTCTCGACAAGTTCTTTGCTTCTGTCATTATGGTGGGAGCATTTCCAAATCCAACAAGGATGTGACCTATGTTGGAGGTCTGATAAAATCCATCAAGTTTAGATCTGAATTGACATTCGCAGGGTTGATTGAAAGGATCAAGACTGTTTAACGTATCAGACAGAGTTGAATTACAAGTGTTTCATCGAATGTCACAGGATTCGGGCACAATTTACTTAACAAACACTGAGTATGATGATGATGATGTTCGAGATGTTGTGGAATATGCTGAAATGATGGGTGACACATCATCCAGTGATCTTTACTACCACAGTATCGATGGCTGAATCTATATATCCTCGAGGAAATGCATCTATTCCATATGTGGTGAATGGAGAACAATTTGTTGTTACTGAAGACAATAATCTGAAACTTGATAGGTTCATGGAGCCAACGCCTCAAACACCAATGATGAAATGGAAAATGAGGATGAATCAAGCAGGAGAGAAACGTACTGGAACACCCACCGTGTCTGACATACCCATTTTAAACATGCGTGGAGTGGATAGATATATTCTGAACGGTGAAGATTGCATGAGCTTCGATGATGGGATCAATTTGTCTGATGAGTTGAGGAATGGCATGATCTTCAAGTCCAAATATGACTTATTGTATTAAGTGAAGATGTTTCACATCAAGAGACACTATAATTTTACGGTGGTTGAATCCGATAGAAAGGTATGTGATGTGCATTGTAATAAACACGAGTGGGGTTGCATGTGGAGATTGAGTGGTCATCGTCGACCAATTGATGGACAATCCATCATCTTGATGGTTGACAAACCTCACAGATTCAAGCAGTTAATCAGGACCATCCCCAGTTAGATTGTAACTTCATGACGCTTAGATTTCCTAATCAAATCAAGATCTCTCCCTCGATGAAATATCCTATTTACAAACATTGATTCATGTTGACTTCAGTTACCAACTTAGTCGAAGAAGAGTTTGGGACATGAAACACTGTTTTTTCAACTCCTAGTATATCCACTAAAACTGTAAATCTAATTGCATGTGATATGGAAGCCATATACAACATATGCCATAAACCAACTTTCGACATATTGTTCGGAGGTGCAAGATTTGCATGTTACCAGAGTGTCATTGATTCACTACTCCATAGTCAAGCTACACATCGTTGATCTCATCCTACGACAATCTGGTGCAGTCCAGAGGATACAGATTGCTTGCGACACCTCGATGCATCTTCACTCGATAGATCTGTGAGGGAAGACTTCAGTTGACTGAGTAGATTTTCATTGGTCGATGTTAGGCTATGGAATATCCGGAGGAATTAAATTGCGTCGATTGTACCAATCTTTGCAGGAGCACATGATGTTAATGAGGATTACCGAGCATCGTACCGGCATATTACAGGATGGTTTGTGGGGCATGCTGGACTATGCGGTAAGTTTTTAAAATGTGGATTATCTTAACTTTCGTATGTCGGAACTTGACTAATGTCGAAGTATATGCGTCATATGTTGTAGATGGATAGTCTTTAGTCCCACATCTACCAGTGGTGGGACTTGAGGGGTCCGTGGAGGCTATATGAGAAGTCCCATAATAACAAATGAGAAAGTCAATAGACACACCAGCCTTGTGGGGCGTTCTCCCGTGGTTTCATCTTGCTCTTTAGGGAGTAGGGTTCCACACAAAAATCATGTGTTTATCAATGTTTTATTCTTTTTCTCTGATTCGTTTCCGCATTCTTATTTTCTAACAACTAGTAATTTGGATTCTTATAAGTTTCACGCTTTCATGAGATAGTTCGGCTTGCGGACCGTGATGCCGTCCAAGGTATGAGACATGTCCTTGGAAGTGGGCCAAAGTTTGCAAGATGCCATGCAACGACTATTTAGAAACGAACCAGGGGAGGAAGATGCTTAGGAGAACATTGACACTGAAATTGCAACACATAGGCAGTGGATGGGCATGTGCTCGAGTGCGATGCCTGCCAGGGAGGAAGAAGGGTCCCTAGCAAACGAGATGTCCAGGCGAATATCCACTTACCTCAGTCCTAGTTGGAGACCGGGACTGCAAATCTGAGAGCAGGTCCCTCGAGAGTTCTTATCATGCCTCCCATATTGTGAAAGGAGAGGTTGGCTGCAGATGTAGAGACATTGCGTCATCCCGTATACCAACTTTGGATTTAGGTGGCCCGGAGATTGTGCAAATAGACAAATCAAGCCAACTAACTACCTTCGAGAGATCACCACATGATCAAGCTCCAGTGGAACCACAAGTTAAGCTGCAATACAAATGACGGAAGAGACGACACTGGCTGTAGTTTGACTCATGTAATCAATGAAACGATGTTTTTTTGTACTATTAATGTAAGACTTTTGAACTTTGTTTAGTTTAACCTCTATGCATGACGTTTGAACTCTGTGGATTGTGTTGCTCTATGTCATAAAATTTAGCAAGAGATGGTGTTCCACTCGATAGGACAGATAACAACAAGCAGGCTGCTGGCTGTCTGGAAAGAGGCAGCTCATGTTGAACTAGAGGTGACTTACCACAATGCCGCCTCTAGAGGAGGCGGCTTACACTACAGTCATAGACTCACAGTTGCCTCTCCAAGAGGTGGCTTGCCCATGATACATAAAGAATAAGATGTTTCATGACCGCTCAGGGTAATAACATTTGAGACTTGTGACATGGGAGGTTTTTCCTCTGACTTTCACTTAGTTAAATAACAAACAGAAAGTGGTCTCGACTCTCGAGAATTCTCTATGGTAGGACATGAGAGATGATAAAAGGGACGGGCATTTAATGGTGAAAGGATTCCTTTTAAGCACTGGTGGGCATAGAGACCATAGCCTTAGCAATCTAATCAGTTTTAAAATGCAACATAACCAATCAGTTTTAACTGGTGGGCACAGTAACATTTCCATCAAACTGCAACATGCTTCCAACCAATCGGTTATAACCAAATATTATTTGAATATGATAATAATATAAATATAAAGTCTAGATTGAAGTTGATAGTAAAGTGACTACCATAATGCTTATTGACCAATGGTATGTCCATGACCAAGAAACTCTTTTTAAAATTGCAGCAATATCAAACCTGAGATGATGAAGATGTGCATCAGTTAAAGGATGAAGTTTGTCCTGAGCAGCCTACAAGAGTTTACAAAGACCTTAATGCATGTGGTAAGATTTGAGCCTGATGGTCTAACAGTCCTCCGTACATTTTCAAGCAGCCCAATCTTCATCACTGTCATCCAAATCCTGCTAAATGAAAAGAGACTTTCTCATTGCTTTCACCACATTGACAATGACGTAATTGTAAAGAATGAAATTCGGATCTGAGAATGCAGAGTACAAATTAATTTTCAAAACCCTAGCAAGCACCTCTGAATCGCTGGATACATCTTCAATGTCATCATCATCCTCTACCTGTGAATTTATCTCCAATATCATTATATCGATCAAAACTAAGCTCAAATCATGACCCCATATATAGAAATAAATAGGGCCAATCATATGGAGGCATATGCATAATATGGTTTGCTGGATTACATTGAAGTTGTTTCCACCAATCTACCAGGCACAAAGGTCAGGCTTGATGTACAGAAATGCGGGGTTAGGCTCAGACCTGCCTCACATGTATTGGACAAAGCACAAGGCAGACTTAACTCAATAAGCTTTCTATGATGAGCATAGGTCGAGGTTCCTATGTTGATATTATTATTATTATTTGCTGTAAGCATATCGCTAACTTTCATGCTCTTTGCCCTGCTGGCTAGGGTCGTCTGTATTGTCCGGATTCAAATGTTACCACAGACAAATAGTTTAGACAAAAAGTAGCTGACAGAACAAATATGAGATATACACACCATCGGTATTGCAAGCTAAGCCCGTGTGCCATGAATTTGAACATGGCATGCCTATGAATACAAGTTAAATCTAGATTTTTTGTGTGTATTTTAATCAAGGACTAAAAATCTCGTGATATATATATATATATATAGAGAGAGAGAGAGAGAGAGAGAGGATTTCTTTCAAATAGGATGCAGTCCTTCCATAGTTCAGGAAGGCCAACCCATTTTTTGTATAAAACAAGATGACTATGGTAGAATATATATACAGTTTTGTATTATAATGTGCAGTTTTAATGTTTGTATTATAATACGCAGTTTCGTATGCGACTTTGTATTTATAACGTGTACCTATAATACAAACTGTATACGTATTCTACTAAAATCTTCATTTTTATACAAAAAGGGGCGGCCTTCCTGAACTCAGGAAGGACTGCGTCCTATTTGAAAGGCCCCCTATATATATATGTCAACTGCATTGTCGCAGGGGTAGAGAATACTGATGTGCACTTTATGTAATCTTTCCAAGAAATCACATCCTGATGTCACTGAAACTCCGAGGAGATATTTGTAGTAATCTTCCTTGCAAAATGCATCTATGATAAAAATGGCAATCAACCATAATACTTGATATGTTCATGGAAAACTTAGTTGGAGGAATATAGATATCAGACTTGAAGTCAAGTAAAGGAATGCAAACTTAGGTAGGAAAACCAAGGTCCTTTAAAAGCCATCAACTCACAAGTGAACTTGGGTTTCTGACGAAATTTTAACAGTCTAAACATTGCTAGTCTAAACATTGCTGTAATTGATCTGTTCTAGATGGAGGGCATAAAAGTCTCTGTTTCTGACGAAGTTCGAATGACGTATAGGAGGGATATATAGATGAATATATATGATGATATTTTGCAAAATAAAAATAGAAAAATGCAGAAAAATTAGGTGGGGCAGTCATGTTGGCTACTCCTAGGGGGCAACCCCATTGAACCCATATATATATACATAGAGAGAGAGAGAGAGGAGTGATCATGTGAGAGCAAAAAATGTGAGAGCATGAGAGCATACATTCTGGACCACTAGATTCTGTCTTCTCTCTCCTAGTCGAATCTAGTGGTCCAGAATGCATGCTCTCATGCTCTCACAGGTTTTGGCTCTCATAGAATCACTCCTATATATATACAGGAATACCCTTAGGGTTAGGGTTTAAATAATTATCTCTCAATACTCCCCCTCAAGACGGAGTATATATATTTATCATGCTCAGCTTGGCATCTATTAAACTAAGTGCGGGCAAGAGGTTTGGTGAATGTCTGCAGTCTAATCATCTGAAGTCACATTGGATGTGTGCAATATTCCTCTCTATATCAGGTCCTTAGTGTAATGACAATTAACCTCCACATATTTTGTGCATTCATAAAACATTGGGTCCTTAGTTATATGTATAGCTGTCATGTTCTCACAAATGACTCCATTACTCCGGTAATGATTATGTGCAAGTTTATTAGTACAAATCGAATACACACTAAATCAGTTGCTACAAGAGCCATTGCCATGTACTCACCTTTTGCACTGGAGCGATAAACTACTATTGGATTCTTGCTCCTCAAAGTGATTATATTTCCATCTAAATAGGTACAAAAGCCAGATGCGGACTTTCTATCCAATATTTCCTACATAGTCGACATCCAAATAGGCTATAAGATCTATTGTAGTCACTTTGACAAATATCAATCCACATCCTGGAGAGGACTTAATGTACCTCAAGATCATCATGCATGCATCATAGTGAGCCTGATTAAGACGATCCATGAACTGATAAAGCTTGCCAACTATAAGCGAGATATCTAGCCTGGTGAGGGTTAGATAACATAACTTCTCAACCAACTATCATTAACAACTTGTATCTCCAATCTCTCCATGTCCATAGAAGTGTGCTTTGGGATCCATTGGAATCTGAGCGGGGTTTGGATCCCAACATTCCGATTTCCAATAGTAGGTCAGTGGCATACTTTCTTTAAGACATAGCACGACCTTGTTTGGAATGAACGATCTCAATCCCAAGAAAGTATCATAAGAATTTAAGATCTTTGATTACAAATTCATCTAATAACCTTGTTTATACTTCCATTGTGCCTTCTGAGGTTGATGACATTTGGCAGACCGGTAGGTTGATGACCTATTCAAGGTCTATACATCGATGAGTTGGTGTGTATATGAGGGCTTATGAGTGATACGATCTCTCAAAGAGATAATACATGTTCACTACTAAACCGGAAGACATGAGCTCACTCAGCAACGCGTTCGCAAGCATCTTCTCTGTTGGTCGGACTTGAGACAAGCAATCTCTTCCTTTAGGGACAACGATCGCAACCACGCTTCAAGATGTATTCCTATATCTTTTTGTGGTTATAATGAAACGATTTAAGAAGTGTTCTCGAATCGTGTTGTTTCATCTCTTTAAATTTCTTAAATTCCGCTGCCCCGAGCAACTAGTATGACTAGTCTCTTCCGATCACATTGGATGTGATCTTCACGATTCCGTGATACGCTTAAGGCTTTTTCCATAGACTTCAAGTGGCATCAGAACCATGTTTCAGGTTTTGGATGTGATCCAAAACTATAGATGAACATAATTTTGTATTTCAGATGCGCGGGGACTAATTGTTTTGCATGAGATGCAAGTTTCGAATTGGGTTTTTGCTAAAATAAAAACCCCCGGCTTGTGCACTATTTGGTGTATTTTTTTATTACTAAAATGTACTTATAATGTCTAAATATGTCCTAAAAACAGTAACCAATTGTTGACATTAAAAGTGCATGAATGAAAATTCGAAGAGTTCCTACTACGAATATATTTTTGCATGTATTCACGGATCTATAAGAAATTAATTTTGCTTATTGTTTTTTTGAAATGCAACATGAAATAAACACGTGGATTAAGTAGAGAATCAAACCAGCAAACCACTCGAATTTATTTTGCGTGATTCCGACTCTGCTTGCCCTAGATATTCCATATTTAGTCGAGATGGGTCGGATGATGATTGGATCGTCAAATCTTCTTGCTTAATGTGTTTATCATTCAATGAAATCATGGAAATTATGAATTTGTCCCGATTAAAATTGATTCTTAATATTTATGAAAATAATTGATTAAATATCAATGGCTATTGAATGCGTGTCTCATGAAAATCCTAGTTTATCCTACAATAGTTATAGGACAACTTTTACATGTAAAACATGGTTGCTTGATATGCTTAGAAATTTCGGATCTCAAAAATGTTTTAAGATGCCAAAGATTTCTAAGTTATTACTATATAGTATAATGCTAGTCATCAAAGTTGATCGATAAAACCACAAGTATATTGGCATTATTTTGTGTTATTCTCAATTGGAATGATGAAGGTGTCTAGTCAGATATGCTGGCTTGGTTTACTAATTAGCGCTTTGCATGTCAAGGAAGTGCTCCCTCCCAGCATAACTCAAGTGTACTGGCCGGATCCATTTTTGAGGAAAGAATAATATGAGTAAGTCAAGTTGTACTCTAATTATTAAAATACAAAACAATACATACTTTTGAGGGTGCATATTATATAGTAATATCAAGAAACCCTAAATGTTTGTTGGTTGATTGAATTGGATTGATAATTAATTTAATAAGATTAAATTAATTAGGTCCAATTAAAATAAACATTCTATTATGAATAGAGTTGTAATTCCTTTGGAAAAATTAATTATGTGAATATGATTTATAATAATTAATTAAAATTTGAATGTGTTATGGAGGATCATATAAATGGCATCTATGTTCTCCCGTCAAGTCGAATGATTCTGTCGCCATGTATTGCATGTAGGAGACACCTGTCCAAAGTGACAGCTCCTACATACAAGTGCACATGGATCGGGGTCTTTTTTTCCGAAAGAGTAAGGACGCATGCGTAGTGATCCCAATATCGGTTCCTCGTATTATTGATGCGATATTGGATTGTGCATGGCGAGTTCTAATCCTGTTGACGGTTGATTCAATTAACAATGAGTCAACATCGCCTAAGGGGTGGTGGGCTCATGTGTTAAAGACCGAATTGGAAAATGCAAGTTGGACTTGCAAGTCGGAATATGTTCCCGCTTCTTTTTACCTGAGTTACAGTTTCTCATATTATTGGGATGTAACAAAGGTAGAAAAGGAGATCCCAAATCTTTAAAGATATGGTGGTAAGTATATATCTTATTTTGAAAGTTTAATAAGGGAACGAACTTTCAGAGTTGAAAAGGCAAAAATAGTTTGATTAAAAATCCTTAATCAAATATTATTTGAATATATAATTATTTATATGTTCTAATATAGTGCATTCTTAGTTTCAGACAATGAAATCCATGAACCCACTCAACAGGCTTTTGGAGGTCAACTAGTTGGCCGGGCCAAATTACTCAGATTGGATTCATAATTTGGATCTTTTTCTCTCCGCAGATCGCATCTCTCATGTGTTATCCAAGAACAAACACACAAACACCGGAACAAATGAAGTTCAATGAAAAATACGATGAAGATCATACATTGGTTAGGTGTTATATTCTAAGATCCTTATCCAATATGCTTCAGAAGTAGCATGTGAAAATGAATACTTGCCAGGATATAATGCAGAATCTGAAAGAGATGTTCAATGATGTCAACCGCACTCAGTGTTAAAATGTTATGAAAGTTTATTCGCTGTAAAATGCATGAACGGACTTCTGTTAGTGAACATGTAATCAAAATGTTTGATTATCTGTCAGAACTGGAAAATCTCGGGCAGAGATGGACGCAGACATGTAGTAGACTTCATTCCGATGTCCCTCCCCAAGTCTTTCAATAACTATGTGGTATCGTACCACATGAACAAATTGAATTTTGACTAATGTTGAGTTAATGGCTTCATTAAAGTCTGCAAAAGATGTAATGAAGAATGAAAGTCCCACTGGTAGTTCAATGGTTGCACAGGTCAAAGGAAAGCGCGGTCAAATAAGAGATTTCGGAAAGGTCCGACACAAAAAAAAAGAATAAAAGTTAGACTGTTGGCTCATCTTCTAATGCTTCCACATTGACAACATCGAAGAAGACCAATGTCTGTCATCACTGCAAGAAGCCGGGGCACTGGAAGAATAATTGCCCAGGTTACCTTAAAACTGAAGAGAAAGGCAAAGTCCCAGTAGGTATGGAATCTACTTTCATCATTGAAACCAGTTTTCTCGTATGATAAGAAGGTAGTTGGATCATCGATTCCGGTGCTTCTGTTCATGTATGCAATTTGTTGCATCTGTTTCAAGAAACTAGGAGTCTCGAAGAAGGAGAGATAGTCATCCAGATGGGATTTGATGCAACGGTTGCAGCAGTCGCCATCGGGACCTGCATACGATCATTATCTAGTGGGAGAGTACTTGTACTTAAAGAGTGTTTTTATGTTCCAGATGTTAGAAGGAACCTTATATCTGTATCTAAGCTTGTTAGAAATGGATATTCGTTCCCATTCTGTAATAAACTTGTCATAAGTCGTTATGATAAATATATTGTGGATGGTGTTCTTCGTTATGATAAATATATTGTGGATGGTGTTCTAACTTCTGGTGGACTCTATGAATTATGCATTGATGAATCTATCATGAACGTTACTACTATTAATAAAAATCCTAAAGGAACCAGAGAGGATGAAAATCAATCAAATATGATTTGACATCAAAGGCTTGGTCATTCTTTTGATAGGATCAACAAATTGATAAAGGATAGACCCTTAGATTTTCTACAAGTCTAAACTTTGCCTACCTGTAAACATTGTATTCGAGGTAAAATGACTAGTACGCCTTTCCTTAACAAGCTTACGCGATACGAGGGTATTCTTGACCTAATACATACTGTTGTATGTGGTCCCTTCACTACCGTGACCGGAAATGGATATCGATATTATTTTACGTTTATCGATGACTATTCGCGATACAGGTTTATCTTTCTACTATGTTATAAATCTGAAACCTTTGAAAAGTTCAAAGAGTTCATGGTTTTGATTGAGAACCAAACCAACAGGATGATTAAACGGATTCGATCTGACCGAGGCAACGAGTACCTCTCAAATGAATTCAAGGACTACCTCAAAGAGAAAGGAATTATCTCCAATCTCACTCCTCTTGGAACTCTCTAACTTAATCATGTTGCTAAAGATGCAACATGACCATCATGGACATGGTCCTTTCAATGATGAGTAAAGCACATTTGTCTCTTAGTATATGGAAATATGCAGTGAAGACTGCAATATATATCTGAACAAGATTCCTAAAAAATTTGTACCCAAAACCTCTCATGAGCTTTGGTTTGGAACCAAATCCAGTGTTAGACAATTAAGAATTTGGGGATGCTTGGTCCATGCGAAGAATGTGAATGCAAGTAAGCCACACGCGAGAGTGCTACTTCATTGGACATGTAAAGGACGGTATTAGATACCAACTTTACGACCCTTATACCCAGAAGGTCTTCGTCTCTAGAGATGTAAAATTTCTGGAGGATGACTTCCTTAAGAGTCAAGACAACAATGAAGTAAATGAACTCATTGAATCCCCTGAAGATACTGAGCATCCTGAACCAGAAACCGAAGATGTAAATAAAGATAAAACACATATACCTCTTTGAAGGAGTTCGAGGGTGGTTGCACCACCCGAAAGGTATGGATTCCATGTGTCAAGTGAAACTGACAATGATCCAGCTTCATTTGATGAAGCACTCACGGATCATGACATGGATAGATGGATGCTAGCAATGAAGTCTAAAAGGTAAAACCGATTGGGTGTAAATGGATCTTCAAAAGAAAAATAAGATCTGATGGGAAGGTAGAGACCTTCAAGTCAAGGCTCGTAGCCAAGGGCTACACATAGAGAGAAGGCATCGACTATGATGAGACATTCTCTCCTGTGGCTATGCTTAAGTCCATCAAGGGAATGCTAGCTATAGCTGCATATCTTGACTACGACATCTGGCAGATGGACGTCAAGACGGCTTTCCTTAATGGATACCTCGAGGAGGATATCTATATGAAGCAACCACAAGACTTCATAACCGAGGAAGGCAAAGTATCCAAGCTGAAGAAATCCATATATGGGCTCAAGCAAGCTTCTCGTAGCTGATACATCAGATTTGACGAAATCATAAAGAGCTATGATTTTGTTCATAATCCTGATGAACCATGCGTGTACAAGAAGCTTAGTGGGAGCGTTATTGTGTTCATCGTGCTTTACGTAGATGACATCGGTTAGAAAATCGGAAGCGGAAGCGGAATGATAAAACAAAGCATAGAACAAGAAAGATAAACATGGGAACACCATGATTTTACGTGGAACCCTATTCCGTGAGGAGCGGGATGAAACCACGGGAGAAGCCCTCAACGGGGCGTGTTTTTCTATTGCTTTTCTTAATGGATACAGGAGGTCTGGGCTCCTTATATAGCCTCCACAGGGCCTCCAAGTCCCACCGTCGGACGATGTGGGATTAAACACTAGATGGGGTAAATAGATCTTCTCCAGGATCCATTTACCCTGCTACAACACAATGGGCGCATACAACGAATGCTCCAACACTCCCTCTCAAGCTGGAACATGCAATGCTCAGCTTGGACAAACAAAAATAAACTCAACTCAACGCTACAGGACACTACGGACAATATCAACCCAACGCGCACATTGCTGCAGTCGAGGACGTTACTTCTCATGCCGTGTAGGTGAGGAGGACGGACAGGATGGAGTGTGAGTCAACTGAAGACTCAAAATCCGACCATCGAGTCTGAAACTACGCCTGAAGTCTCCTCGTCGGAGAACTGGGTCTCTCCCATCTGGCTCAGAGAATGGTGCACTGCTCTGGTGTACTTATGATATCACACGAAAACCCTTGCCCTCAATGGCATAGGGAATGGTCCTCTACTCTGGAGTCCCTATGGCTCACATGAAAACTCTCGCCGAACAACAACAAGAATGATGGGGACCTTGAACTGATGATGGCAACATATGCTCATCTGAAAATAACTGCAAACTCGTGCGTGTCTGAAACTGGAGTCGGAAATATCGTCGAGTCTGACAACTGTAGAGTCTGGAATCTGAATGGTCTCCGCATGTGAATCTGGAACATCTGAATATGGCTGGAAGAAGACATGTGACTCTACATATACTCCCCCTTTCTCCCATACTTGTCGGAAAATGACATCGACAAAGTTGGAAGAAGACAAGATGAATAGGGGTAAAACATGAAACACTTGCGGCTTTTCTTAATTTTTTTAAGACGTCCAAACACATTTTTTTAAGCCGTTGCAACATTTTTTTATACGGCCTTTCTTGCAATTTTTCTGGCTATTCTTTTTTTAATAGCCATCACGTTTTTTTACAGCCTTTCAATTTTTTTCCGGCTATGCAAATCCCTTTCTCTCTCTTTTTTTTAATTTACGTACAGCTTTTTTTCTGTACGCGCCTTTTCTTTTTTTTCTTTTTCTCTCTCTCTCTCTCTTTATAAAAAAACTGCCATACACTCCTTCCTTTTTTTGCATTTTTTTTAAAAAAAACTAGGGTTCCCACGTAGGGAACCCTTTTTTTTCGGCATACACCCCCGATAAGAAGGCCGCCGACCCTTGGTGTGCCCGCTGTAGATGGTCGACTGTGCAAGGTTGCTTCAGAGATCGCGCAACCTTAGGGTTCTCTCCGCCACCGCCGCGGAGGGCTGGAGATCGATGGCGCATCGCCTGCTGGGGGGTTGCTGCCGCACGAGGGGGGGATGGAAGGAGGAGCTGCCTGGGCTGCCGCCTGGGCAGGGGTTTCTGTCACGCGCCGCCAGGGTCGATGATGGCGAGAGGGGCACCATTGCGCGGCGTCTCTCGGAGCGAAGGAAGCGAGATGCGCGCCACCATCTGGTGCTGTCAGGGTGGTGCGAACTGCGACCGGTGCCGTCGTGTGGAGAGGAAGCCCTGCCTTCTAAGGTTTATCGCCTTGGCAAATGCCGCCCCCGATGGGGCCTTCTTCTTCGTCACCCTTCCTGGGTTCACGAGGTCGCTGTTGAATTCTTCTGTGCGCGCAGAAGAGCAAGGTGCGCCGCCGAGAGGTGACAGGAGCAACGTGCGTTCTCTCCCTGGCGGCGATCTGGAGGATGGAGGGAGGAACAAGGGCTCCGGGAAGGACACGCGACACAGAGGTTGATGGGTGCTGGCCTCTCTGTAGCCTCTCCATAGATCTGGAATGTCACGCGACACGTGCGCGCCTGTGCGCCTGGCTGCTGATGCAGATCTCCAGGATCTGTGTTAATGTCGTCTGGCTGGGGTGCAGGAGCACCGATCGAAGGAGCCGCCTGGGAACAGCGGCGTGCGCCTGGAGATAAACGGATCTAGGGTTCCAGAGAACCCTTAAAAAAATTTCGAACAATAATCTTCACGAACTGTTTCCACGACCAAGGAAATGAATCTCGAATAAAATAAGAACACGAAATCCTTGAGAATCGAACCGCTCTGATACCATGTTAGAAAATCGGAAGCGGAAGCGGAATGATAAAACAGAGCATAGAAAAAGAAAGATAAACATGGGAACACCATGATTTTACGTGGAACCCTACTCCGTGAGGAGCGGGATGAAACTACGGGAGAAGCCCTCAACGGGGCGTGTTTTTCTATTGCTTTTCTCAATGGATACAGGAGGTCTGGGGCTCCTTATATAGCCTCCACAGGGCCTCCAAGTCCCACCGTTGGACGCTGTGGGACTAAACACTAGATGGGGTAAATGGATCTCCTCCAGGATCCATTTACCCTGCTACAACACAATGGACGCATACAACGAATGCTCCAACAACATCCTTATCATTGGGAATGATACATGGATGATGATCAGTGTTAAGATTTGGTTGACCCATACCTTCGAGATGAAAGACCTTGGAGAAGTCTATTATATCTTGGATCTGAAGCAGTTCAAAAACATAGAAAAGAGGATTTCGGACTTGTCACAACATGGGTACATTAAGAAGATTTTGGAAAGTTTCCATATGGAGAATTCCAAGATTTCATTCCTTTAAGACATGGTATCCACCTATCTAAAGGGATGACTCCTCAAATTATTGAGAATAGGAAAGCAATGACTGGATGTCCCTATGCATCAGTTGTAGGAAGCTTAATATATGCCATAATGTGTACGAGGTCGGATATCTGTCATGCAGTGGAGTGGTAAGCCGTTACCAATCCTACTATAGAGAGCAACAATCCAACAATGAAGAACATCTTTAAGTATCTAAGACGGATGCAAGACTAGATCTTGGTCTATAGAGATGGTGATCTCCAAGTCTTAGGATACACAGATTCAGACTTCCAATCTGATGTTGATGACCACAAGTCAACATCAAGATTTGTGTTCATGTTGAACAGTGGTGTTGTGAGCTGGAGAAGTAAGAAGTAGGATACTACAACTGATTTAACAACAGAAGCAGAATATAATGCTGCATCAGATGCTACAAAGGAGGCAGTGTGGTTGCGCAAGTCCATCCTAGAACTTGACGTAGTTTTCTCTGATACTCTCATACCGTTACTCTGTGATAGCACGAAAGCCATATCTCAGGCAAAGGAACACAGATGGTATTAAAAGAGCAAGCACATAGAAAGGAAATACCACATCATTCGGGAGATTTAAAAGCATGGTGACATCGCCATCACCAGGGTGGCCTCTGTCGACAATGTTGCCGATCCCCTTACCAAACCTTTGACACAAAAAGTTTTTGACCAAATTGTAATGAGCATGGGTTTAAAGATTGTACCTGAATGTTTCTGATGGCTAGTGGGAGATTGTTATCCATGTGAACCCGATGCGAACCATTTCTACAATAAACGTTATTGTAATAATTGATATTACAATAAAAGTTCTTGATTTATTGCACTCATGTCTGAGATTAAATGAATGAATGCACTTACAAGGTCCCTTTGTACAAATGGGGTTATGTACCATGGACATCTTAATAAACATAAAGCTGTTGATTCAATGGTTGAATCATAGAGGCTGGTGCTTGGATGATATCTAAAAAGTTAGATTGATGACTCATCAAGCACCGTCAAATGATTGTTAAGAGATGATCTCCTGCCATAGAAGGAGATGACAATTCTTCTCTAAAGGTTGATATCTGACCGACCTCTTGATAAAGGCCTTCTACATAAGAATAAAGATTCGGATGTGTCAGATAAGTTAGGTTAAAGAGTTGACTTAACGACATTGAGATAATCAAGATATATATCGTATAATGTCACGATATAGGTATGCATCATCTGACCGGAGAAAGTCGTGTTACTATATGTCTCAGTATTTACATTTGGCAGATCGATATGTTGATGACATATTCAAGGTCTATACGCAAGCGAGCTGGTGTGCATATGAAAGCATATGAGTGATACGATCTCTCAAAAATATCATACAGGTTCACTATTGAACCGGAAGACATGAGCTCACTCATGAGGTATTGGGACCGATCAAATTCGATGCATGATCAGCTTGCTTTGGAAGCATGACAAGAATTTGTAGGTATGATATATGCTTTTGGAAAGCATATGATCGACACCAACTCCCAATTACCGAATAAGAAACTTAATGATAAAACCATGAAGAAGAAAAATCTAAAAGTGATCTAAAACTTCGGATTTATTCTAGGTCTTCTGGTGTGCAGAATGTACGGGTATTAGGAATACTCTATATGATGTGATCATAAATGATTGTATAATCATGACGCTTCTATTTTGAGGGAGTTATGAAGCAGACTTGGATTTTAGTGACTCCTCTCAGTAGAGAAGTAATCTAATCTTAGTCCAAATGTTGGACATTGATCTGAATATGATTCAGATGCAATGAGAAGATTATATTTACATCTTCGATTTAATCAAGCATCTTTGAGAGATCCCCGAGATCTGGATTTGAGATATGATCTCAATATCCAAGTCACTATATGTGGAACGTACAATCGCCCTATCCTAATATGCAAGTATTCACCGAGAAAGCGCATTATTCTTGAAAGAGTTCAAGAATAATTCCATTGCCGAATGATGTATCTGAGCATTGCAAAATCGATAATTAAATGTGCTTTGATTATCATGAATAATATAAATATGATTCATATTATGAAAATGACGATCCAAGATAATTAAATATGATTTAATTACCAAGGATATGTATAATGTGGATAACATTATTCATATAAATTATATATATTATAAATATGATTTATAATATATCAGAGAGAGTTATATGTAAATACTACTTACAAATTAATTGTTGATGTGAATTGGATTCACATTGGACAATTAATTGAAAATAGAATATACATTTATTTTGGATGTGTGAATGATTCACATTATTTAATGATATGATTGCAATTGTCACAAAATTAATTTAGAACTATTTTTGTGAAATAATTAGCGACAAAAGTTGTAAATATATGAAGGATTATGTGAGATATTAAATCTCACATGATTGGAAGGAGAGTCACCTTCCTAATATGGAGGGTGGACGACCACCCTTGACTATTTCAAGGTGGTCGTCCCCTCCATATATGGAAGGTGGCTAGCCTCTTCCAAATCCTTCTATGTTAATTGATTTAGTCAAACTAAATATATTGATGATAACTCTATATATGTAATTTGATTTAAATTAATTGTTGTTGCATTTTTATGCAACAAAATCATGGCCACTGAATAAAAACACAAATCAATCTCAACCATTGATTTTATGTTGCATATGGATTGTGATCCATGGATTTCCAAAATACTATAAAAGAAAAGGCAAGCCTAGCTCATCTTTTACACAACTCCAAGAGAACTCTTTCTCATTTTCATCTCACACCCCATCTCTCTCTCCCTCTCAAGTGTGGTCGTCCACCCCTTGTACTAGAGAGAGTCGCCGTCGTCGCTACGTCGTCGTGCCGTCGCTACGCCCGTTCGTGGATCTTCATCTTCCTCAGTGCTCCTTGCATGTGAACAAGACTTCGGATTTCGTGATAAGAAATCAGGAGATTCGTGGATTGGAACTTCATTTTGGATTGCGAGAAGCAAGCATCTCATCAACGCGCTCGCAAGTGTCTCATCTGTCGGGTCGGACTTGAGACAGATGGTCTCTTCCTTTAGAGACAACAATCACAACCACACTTCATAAGGTATTCCTATATTTTGTTTGTGGTTATGCTGAAACGATTCGAGAAGTGTTACCGAATCATGTGGTTTCATCTCTCTAAATTTTTTAAATTATGTTTCCCCGAGCAACTAGTATGACTAGTCGCTCCCCATCGTATTGGATGCGATTTTCACACTTCCGTGATGCACTTAAGACTTTTCCCATAGCCTTTAAAATTATCCAAGACATTGACCCCGCATGTCTATATAAAGCCTTTGGCTATCGGTCTGGTTTTGTACTGGGCGAAATCGAACCATCTAAGTTGTATCATAACAAAGATACATTGGGATCCAATAATCTTGCCATTTGCAGGCGGATCTACAAGCTACCATGTCCCTCAAGATATTAGATCAGACATTTTCTTTTTCATATCAAGGTTCCATTTTGGGCCACGTAGTACCTTAACATGTTTGTCGGGATATTGGTTACAGAAAATGATTGTGCATATTACCTGTAGGTTGATCCAAGTCAAAGAAGAAAACTACTGCAAAAATAAGATGCATGGTACACTAACTTTTGCCCTTCCTGAGGGCGAGGGGAACATCCTCTCGATCATCATGTATATTAGCATTTGTCGAGATGTTCATCCTTGTAGAAGCCTCACTTGAGGCAATAGAAATGTAAATCTGTAAATTCTTGGAGGAGGATTTACCTCAGTAGATGTAATGGTAGCTACCCGAGGAGGATACAACAACAAAGAATTTTCCCCATTAAGTAGGGTTGGCTACATGGATTCTTTGCATTCATTCAGATCTATCTTGGGTTATTTTCAGGCTTAGATCCAAAAAAATAAGATACCTTTGGATAGTCTCATTCCAACACTTTTTGGGCCCTCCTCGCCCTCTCTTAGCCGACTCAACATCCCAAAACTCGCATCTTCTAACTGGTACATCAACCGACCTCCTTTGCAAATGGCCAAACCACCTTAAGTGATTTTCTCGCATCGTATCCTCGATCAGAGCTACACCAACTTTCCTTCCGATTGCATCATTCTGAATCGGATCTTTATGTGTATGTCCACATCCACCGTAGCATTTTCATTTCTGCTACTACCATTCTCTGCACATGTCTATGGTTCACATGCCAACATTCAGATCCATAGAGCATAACAGCTACCCGAGGAGGATGCTGATGCAAAAATCGAGATACTTGAGATGCAAGGACCGATATAGGATACGTATTAGAGCGATATCCAAAGTAGATGGAGATATATGGGTACCAGTACTAGAAAAAAAGTGAACAGAATCGAAGAATGTGAAATCCACACTAATGTAGTACACGTTGGACATGTGAACTCATGGCAAGCCATTATAAAAATAAAAGTTATTGTGAACCACTCCTTTATCTGAAACAAAGTACAATTAAGTTTGCATTTATAGGACCCTTTGTATAATTAAGGTAATGTGCCATGGCCATCTTGATATCATACATTTGTTTATCCATAGAGGCTGATGTGTGTTATAGATCTAAAGAGTTGGATTGGGGATACAACCAACATCATGAAATAATTATCAAGAGAAGATATCCAGTCTGAGAAAGAGATGGCAATCTTACTCAGAAGACTGACATCTAATCGACCTCTTGATGCAGGTCATCTGCATAAGAATAGAGTTTCAGAGGTGTCAAATACGTCAGGTCAAGTTGTTGACAAAAAGCCGAAGTATTGACCAAAAGTTAAAATGTTTATTGTTGAGATATTTATATCTCCCTGTGGTTTATTTATATTTCTTTTTATCTTGTCTTCATTATGTAATTTTCCCATAGAGCTTTTCTCCTATATAAGAGAGCTCTTGAGCTTCATGCACTATACAATTCTATTTTTCCTTTCCACATGGTATCAGAGCAACAGTCCTAGGCCAGAGGCATCCGACGCCACCCCCGCCGCACGTAGCAGCAGCCAGGGTTGCCGTCGCCGGCCCATGGAACGGTAGCCTAAGGCCATGGCCTCAAATTTCAATGAAATTCCACTGAATTTCTTCGAAATTTCCATTTCTCTAAGAGTCCGAAATCGAAACGCTGCCTTGTTTCTTTTTACAGGATTTCAATGAAATACCACCGAAATATCAACGAAATTTCATCGAAATTACATGTCGTTTCGATGAAACAATAAAAAATGTGAATCTACCCTTCGCTTTCATCGAAATTTACATATTTAATGAATTTTTCACTTATTTATTCGTCGATGTGTTGACTTGTTATAATGCTTTATGTTATTGAAGAACTTTCTTCAGTTAGTTTCTAAATTTTAGATCTAAATCCAAATCAAATCAGTTAACCACGAAATTTAAGAGTTAAATTCAAGTTTTTAACTTAAGATCTTTATTTGTTTGTTCTTTCTTTATTTTAACATATATGGTTTGATTAGTAGTTATTATATGTGTCATCTCATTCTTATTGACAATGTGATTATCATGGTTTTTGCTTCCAGTTTAGCATACGGTTCTCACTCTAGGCAACACATTGCTCTCCATATCAACATGTGTGATGCTTATGACAATAATATTACTTCAACACTACAATTCTATTTTACAAATAAGTGTGCATTTCTAGTTTATTTATTGGCTTAGGAATACTAAAAACCTTAATTTTTGGGAAAAGTCCCGTTTATAGATATTTTCAAGGTTTCCAATGATTTCACCGAAATTCTCCTCAGTTTTTCTTTCCAGACTTTGGCGAAATGAAATCGAAATCTGAAATTTAAGGCTTTGCTTTCTTGTGGTTTCTCTTTACTATAAGGAGTAATATGGTTGTGTGAGGCTTAGGTTGTTAGCAACCTTCAAAATATTGTGATTGTAAGTATTTTCCCACTATCAGGTTGGTTACAGTAGATTGTGCTTATGAATGCTTTGCAGATTCTTGGTGTTAGTTGATTTGTTCATGTCTTGTATAGCATATATGCTATGATCACAAGCTATGCAATGCATCTATTCGACGTACATGTTACAAATATTTGTGTTTGTGAGTGTATGAGTATGCCTTACTGTATTCCTGAAATTAAATATTTTTCTATATTGAAAGTTTTTGGTTAGACAAAAGTTCCAAGCTGTAGAGATATTTATGTAGTCGGTGTACTGTTTATTAATTTTTATTTCCGTAGTTGCTACTTATGTAATTTACCCATAGGCTTTCCTCTATATAAGAGAGCCTAGGGTTCTATATTTGATTGCTCTTTTCTCCAACATGGTATCAGAGCAGGAAACCTAACCCTAACCCTAACCCGTCGACCCCCACCCCCTCCCTATTCGGCGCTGCCTCCTCTCCTCCCCTCTTCTCCCGCTGCTGCTGAACCCTAGAGGCATTGTCGCCTCTCTCTCTTCTTCTATCTACCGCTGCCGTCGTCCTCTACCGCCTCCTCCATCGCCGCCAAGCATCGCCAGAGCCTCCACCGCCCGACCTCTTTCCAATGCCGGCGTATTCTCCTTCGTAGGACGCTCTCCCTCTCCATGGATTTGAGTGCGTAGTGTCTATATATGCACTCAAATCCTGTCCAGTTTATGTAGGCACTTCTTCATTGGTCTACAGATCCTAGTTCTTCGTCTCCGGCATCATGTCAGATAACAAAGTTGATATGCCCTCCATAGGCGCATTCAAAGGTCCTGCGCCAATAGTCAAGATGGATGGGACGAATTATGGGCTCTGGACGATGCAGTTCATGAGCCTCATGAAGTCGAACGGTACGAAACGCATTCATATGCCAAGGTCTGGCTTTCAAGCATGTTGACCATGGAGATTGCGAACGATGTTCTCCATCAACCCACCGCTAAGGCAATGTGGGACATCTTGGCGGCTACCTATTCGTAGGTGCGAAATGAGACGAAAATATTACAGCTTCAGCATGACATATTCACTATGAAGCAGAATGACCGGCCATTACATTCCTTGTATACATCCCTACGGGGGATGTTTGAGAAGCTTTACAGTACTATACCTCTCACGGCTACACCTGAGCAGCAAAAGACTTTTCAGAATGCTACCATGGTGGCGGTACTACTCGCGGCTCTTGATCCTACGTATGATGCAGCTCGATCTCAGATTCTTGCCGATGCTACCATTCCTCCTATGGAGGAACTATACAGGAGGCTCAGTCGCATCTCTGTTTCTTCTAGTACTACTACACCTCCTCCTTCAGCGATGACTGTGTCGCGAGGGAGAGGTGGTCAATCTTCATTCTGTGGACGTGGTCTTCGTGGTCGAGGAGGTCATTTTCGCCAACCATACACTTTCTGCCATCGCACAAGTCACTCCAAGGATACATGCTATTCGAAGCATGGGTTTCCAGCATCAGCACGCGTAACTGAGCATGTTGCATCTCCATCGGCGTCCGCGTCAGATCATAGGTTTGAGGAGCTTGTGGCGCGATTGCGTAATATTATGCCTCAAGCATCTATAGATTCCCTAGGAGGCTCTTCAGACATTGCTGCCTCAACATCTGCCAGTACTTCTGCCTCAGCTAGCACCTCAGTTAGTGCTTCTACTTTTACATCCGGTCGTAGTATTTCAGATTGGATTATGAATTCTGGTGCAACCCATCATCTTTGCCGGGACAGAGATAGACTTGAGTCATACAGAGACATTCCACCAGGACGGTCAGTGATCATTGCTGATGGTACTCATTCACCCATCATTGGACATGGGGAGATTACCTTGTCACCTTCCATGCATCTACAGAATGTTCTGCATGCTCCTGATTTTTCCATGAATCTACTGTCCATTAGTCAGATTACGAAAGATTTGCACTGTCGTGCTATATTTGACCCATCTTCTCTTATTTTTCAGGACATAATAACATGCAAGGTGATTGGCTGTGGCTCTGAGCAGAATGGTCTATATCGTCTGGTTCGGACATCCTATGCCGGCGTCTCCTCCTATTATGCCGGATCAGTCTCCCCGTACACCTGGCATCTACGTTTTGGTCACCTCCCGCTTCAGAAGATGCGCCATCTATTGCCTCAGATTTCTCCCAGTTCGTCTTTTCAGTATGAAGCCTGTCAGTTAGGAAAGCACCATCGAGCTAGCTTCCCTAGTCGTCAGTGTCCGAGCAGTAGCTCCCGTTTTGAGTTGTTCCATGTTGATATTTGGGGTCCCAGTCGTGTTCCTGATCATCAGGGACACATGTTCTATCTTGTCGTTGTTGATGATTTTTCTCGTGTGATGTGGTTTTTCTATTAAAGAACAAATTTGAAGTAGATGTTATTCACAATCTTATAATAGAAGTGCAGAATGTTTTTTCCTCTTATGTGAAATGCGTTCGTACCGACAATGCATTGGAATTCTGCACTCGTTCCCTCTCCCATTTCTTGTCGTCCAGAGGAATTATACATCAAACCATGTGTGCTTATACATCTCAACAGAATGGAGTGGGAGAGAGAAAACATCGACATCTCCTTGATAATACTCGTACCCTGCTTGTCCAGAGTTGTGCGCCTATCTCCTTTTTGGGTGATGCGGTCCTTACGGCATGTTACCTGGTGAATCGTATGTCGTCCTCTGTTCCCGGTGAGAAAATACCAATTTCTGTCATTTTCCCAAACAAGGATCTATTTTCTCTTACACTTCACGTATTTGGTGTTGTTGCCATTGTTCACTAGTTGTCTCCTGGACTTGACAAACTCTCTCCTAAAGTATTCAAGTGTCTTTGTGGGCTATTCTCGGACTCAGAAGGGGTACCGATGTTATGATCCAGTCAACAAGAAATATTTCGTCAGTGCTGATGTCACATTTTTTGAGTCTGTTATGTACTTCTCTCCTGCAGGTGATAGGTTGACTTCCTCTACATCCAATACCGATGTGTATGTTCCTCCTCCGCCTAGTGTCATTCCACCCATGCCCATTCCTGACACGGTTGTCACGCCAATGTCATTCTCAATACCACCACCACCACCACCTATAATGCCATTCCCTAAATACTATACACGTCGAACAGGTACTGCTCAGGATGCACGTCAATCATCTACCACGCCTCAGGTATGTTCAGATGCCATTAATAATGATGGGTCAGATAGTGTGCATGTGCAGGATTCTACTTTGCAGGAGGAATATGCACCGACGAGTGTAATGGATGATGATCTTGATGTTCCCATTGCTATTCGGAAGCAGAAACGTACTTGTGCATCTTATCACATTGCTTCCTAGGTTTCCTTTCATCGTCTCACAGGAGACTTCCAGAAATTTGTTGTGGCTCTGTCTTCCGTGGAGATACCAAGGAATTATCAGGATGCTATGAAGATAGACTGTTGGCGGTTGGCTATGGAAGAAGAAATGGCAGCTTTACAGTCACGGGGTACATGAAGCTTGGTTCCCGCTCCCTCTGGTGCATCTATTGTTAGTTGCAAATGGGTATTTACAGTAAATTACCATGCACATGACAACCTAGATCGATACAAGGCAAGGCTAGTGGCAAGGGGCTTCACTCAGACTTATGGTGTGGACTATATGGATACATTCTCTCCAGTGGCTTATCACTCTACTCTTCGTGTTCTTCTATATATCGCTATGGTACGTGACTGGTCCATCTTCCAGCTTGATGTCAAAAATGCATTCTTGTATGGTGATCTGCAGGAAGAAGTCTACATGCAACAACTACCGGGTATTACTGCTAAGGGGGAGAATCATATGGTGTGTAGACTTCACAAGGCGATATATGGCCTTAAACAGAGCCTAAGGGCGTAGTTCCAGAAGCTGTCCCATCTTATTGAACGACAGGGGTTCAAAAGATCAAATGCGGATCACTCTTTGTTCATTCAGAAGACTTCTAGAAGTATGGTTGTCATCATGATATATGTTGATGATATCTTGGTTACAGGAGATGATGCTCAGGGGATAGAGACGGCAAAAGCATTTTTGGGTCGTCACTTTATCACGAAGGATCTTGGTATCCTAAGATACTTTTTGGTGCTGGAGTTTGCCAGGAATGCACAGGGTCTTGTCATGACCCAAAGGAAATATATTACAGATTTGTTGGTTGAAACGAACATGGTTGGATGTAGACCTTCGAGTACTCCTATGGATCCAAGTATGAAATTATATGACAATGATACTGAGGATGTTGACAGGAGAAGGTACAGAGAGATGGTGGGAAAGCTTCTTTACATTACAATAACTCGACCTGATATTGTTTTTGCAATGAGTCGAGTGAGCCAGTTCATGGAGCAACCAAGACAGATACATATGGATGCCATATATGTGATACAAAGGTATCTGAAGTCTTCTCCAGGCTCGGGATTGCTGTTTAGAAAGGACACATATTTATCTGTTTCGGCATGTGCAGACGCAGACTATGCAGGATGTCCCAAGGATAGAAAGTCAACTTCAGGCTTTGCAGTTTTTGTGGGTAGCTCTCTGGTTTCTTGGAAAAGCAAGAAACAAACTGTTGTGGCTAGATCGAGTGCTGAATCTGAATATAGGGCGATGGAACAAGCAAGCATGGAGATGATGTGGGTTCGAGATGTACTAAAAGACTTGCATATAAATGTACCTCTACCCATGCAGTTACAGTGTGACAATCAAGTTGCCTTGTTCATTGCCAATAATCCAGCCTTTTATGAAAGAACAAAACATATTGAGGTAGACTGCCACTACACTAGAGATATGATTCAGAAGGGCCTGATTTTTACTTCACATGTTAGTTCAGGGGAGCAGACTGCCGACATCTTCACCAAGTCATTGCTCAGAGGGCTATTCCAGAGATGTTCTTCCAAGCTGAGCATGATTGATATCTATGCACCATCTTGAGGGGGAGTGTAGAGATATTTATGTAGTCGGCGTACTGTTTATTAATTTTTATTTCTGTAGTTGCTACTTATGTAATTTACCCATAGGCTTTCCTCTATATAAGAGAGCCTAGGGTTCTTTGGAATATTTGATTGCTCTTTTCTCCAACATAACCTATCATTTAAATCTTTATTTTCTTACATAAGATATCCTTCTGCTAGTACTCTTTGTATGACTATGTTTTTCAGTTATTATTGCGCGTATCACCATTCTCTTCATATTCAAGAGGTGAAACTAATGGCTTCTAATTTCGATTCCAAATCTGATTTTGATTTTGAGCAGTATAATACTTTTTTTGGAGCGATTGGATGGAAATTTAATGTAACATATCATGTTAATATCTTACTATTAGCTAAAAAACCTTGTAGTTCTATCTCACTTATTGAGTTAAAGAATGTTAAAAATCTCAAATTAAGAACAAATGAGTTTCCAAGTAATTACTCCAATTTTCAGCCCTTTCACCAAAATTCTATCGAAATTCCAACGAATTTCTCTTTCCAGGCTTATCGAAACAAAATCGAAATTCGACATTTAAGGCCTTGTTTCTATCTCATTTATTGGGTTAAAGGATATTAGAAATCTTAAATTTTTTTAAAAAAATGAGTTTTCAAGTAATTTCTTTACGTGTGTGTCTACACATCCACCTTAGCATTTTCATTTCTGCTACAACCATTCTCTGCACATGTCTATGGTTCACAGGCCAACATTCAGATCCATAGAGCATAGCAAGCCTCATGGCTGCTTTGTAAAACTTTCCTTTAATTTTTAAATGAATTTTCTTATCACAGACAATAACAGAGGCTCCTCTCCACTTTAGCTAGCCTGCATTTATTCTATTAGTAACATCTCCATCAACTTCCCGATCCTGTTGCAAAATAGATCTCATATATCTAAAAGAATCTCTCTTCCGAATGTTGTTGTCACCAATCTTCACCTCAATTCCTTCACCATTGCTTCCATCAAAGGTGCACTCCATATATTCCGTCTTAACCCTTACGAAATCCTTTAGTCTCCAATGCATGTCTCCAGACCTCATGCTTCTCATTTACTCCATCTCTAGTCTTGTCAATCAACACAATATCATCAGCAAATAATATACACCAAGGTAACTCATCCTGAATGTGACTTGTCAACTCGTCCATAATCAAAGAATTCCCTGGCGAAAAATGAATCGAAGATACTGCAACTCCAGCATGATATCTTCACTTCGAAGCAGAATGGACGTCCTCTGCATACTCTCTACACCTCTCAAAGGAGTATGTTTGAGAAGCTTCATGGTTTCATCCCTTTGACTGCTACGCAAGAATAACTCAAGGCGTATAGGAAATGAAGTGTTTCTAGCAGCTCTTGATCCTGAGTACAACGCTGCTCGAGCGCAAATCCTTACATATGCCACATACCTCTGATGGAGGAGGCATATCATAAACTGAGCAGGCTTTCTATATCTTCTAGCGGTGTTACTCAGCAGCATCATACTTCCTCTGCTATGGCTACATCTAGTGGTAGAGGAAGCCCAACACAGTACCGTGGTCGTGGCAACCGTGGTAGGGGAGGTAGCAGGCCCCGTCAACCTTGCACTTACTGCCACAGGTCTGGACACTCTGAGGATACATGCTATTCTAAGCATGGCTTTCCTCCTTCAGCGCGTGTCGCGGAGCAGACTGAGCATGTTAGTATTCCTCCTGCTTCTGATCAGATGTTCATTGATCTTGTAGCTCGCTCGAGAGAGATCATGCCTACATCCAGCCTGTCCAGTGCTCCTTCTGAATCCTCAAAGGTAGCCGCCTCAACGTCTGCATCATCATCATGTACAACATATGCTCTTACTAGTTGTTACATGGCAGACTTATCCGAATGGATCATGAATTCAGGAACTTCACACCATCTTTGCGGTGATAGAAGCCAGTTTAGTACATACATGTCGACTCATACAGGTAGATCGATTGTTATAGCAGATGGAACCCACTCTCCTATTACTGGTCAGGGGGAGGTACAGTTGAGTTCAGGGATGTGTCTACAAAATGTCCTCCATGCTCCTGATTTTTCCATGAATTTATTATCTATTAGTCAAAACACCAAAGATTTACATTGGCGTGCCATATTTGATCCTTCATCCCTTGTGTTTCAGGACATTCTTACGGGGAAGGTGATTGGATCTGATCGTGAGCAAGGAGGATTGTATAGACTGGTCCAATTCTTCATATGCTGGTACTCCGTCTCTACACAATGGTTCAATCTCTCCGTATGTGTGACACCTCTGTTTTGGTCATCCTCCTCTACAAAAGCTGTGCCACGTTCTTCCTCAGATCTCCCCTCGGGCTACTTTTCAGTGCGAGGCCTGCCAACTTGGGTAGCATCACTGGTCTATTTTTCAGAGTTCTCAAGGCCATAGTAGTAACATTATTTTTGAGTTAATCCATTTTGATATTTGGGGTCCGATTCGTGTCCCAGACCATAAAGGGCATAGATTTTATCTTGTTGCTGTGGATGATTTTTCCAAGTCCTGGGTCTTTCTGCTTAAAAACAAGTCTGATGTTGGACATGTTATTCAGTCGTTTATTAATGAAATAAAGAATGTTTTTTCGGCGAATGCCAAGTATATTCGTTCTGACAATGCTTTAGAATTTTGTAATCATCAACTCTTGCAATTTCTCAGAACCCTTGGTATTGTACATCAGACTTTGTGTGCTTATACTTCCCTACAGAATGGGGTGGCTGAGAGCAAACATCATTATCTTTTGGTAGTTACCAAGACCCTTTTGATCCAGAGTCGTGCTCCTCATTCATATTGGGGAGATGCGATTCTACCAGCTTGTTATCTGATGAATCATATGCCCTCGTCTATGCTGGGAGAGAAGATCCTGTTCTCGATTATGTTTCCCGAGAAGGATCTTTTCTCCTTCACTCCTAATGTTTTTGGGTCGGTTGCTTTCATACATCATTCATCCCCTGATCATGACAAGCTCTCTCCTAGAGCCATCAAGTGCATCTTTGTAGGGTATTCCAGGACTCAAAAAGAGACACCGCTGTTTTGATCGTGTTCGTAGGAAGTATTATGTTAGTGCTGATGTCACCTTCTTTAAGTCCATTATGTTCTTCTCTCCTACATGTGATAAGCTGATTTCTTTGAAGTCTGGAGAAGAGGTATACATGCTTTTACCTCCAAATGTGTCTACACCGAACTCTACTTCCTCACCACCTTCATCACCACCTCGTCACCATCTCTACCTCCACTATTTCCACCACCTTCATCAGATGCACCCCTATACTTTCCACAGGTTTACTAGCGCCGACCTCATGCTCATGTGCCTCCTCGAACATCCAGAATGCTCCAGGTATATTCTGAACACTTGATTTCTAATGATGACACTGGTGATTTGCATTTACAGCAGGATGAACAGGAGGTTATAGATGTGACAATCATTGAGGAGGCTTCGGACCTTGATATGCCTATTGCACTACGGAAGCAGAGGCGTACATGCACGATGTATCCCCTTGCTTCCCATGTCTGTCTTACACACCTTTCAAAGGAGTTTCAGCGGTTTGTTATGGTTTTGTTTGCTGTTGAGATATCGAGGTCCTACCAGGAAGCATTGCAGGTTAGTCAGTGGCATCTTGCTATGATGGAAGAGTTCGCAGCATTGCAATCTCGAGGTACATGAAGTGTTGCTGATCCTCCCCCTGGTGCATCTGTTGTGGGGAGCAAGTGGGTATTTACAGTGAAGTACCATGTTGATGGTACAGTGGACAGACACAAGGCCAGACTAGTTGCTCACGGATTCACCCAGACGTATGGAGTGGACTACCGAGATACGTTTTCTCCTGTTGCCCATCACTCTACTCTGTGGATCCTGATTTTTGTCGATGTGGTACGTGGCTGGCCTCTATTTCAGTTGGATGTAAGGAATGCCTTCTTGTATAGTGACTTACAAGAGGAACTCTACATGCAGTAGCCACCAGGGTTTGCTGCTGAAGGGGAGTCGCATATGGTATGTAGACTTCACAAGGAAATTTATGGCCTCAAACAGAGTCCGAGAGCTTGGTTTCAAAAGCTCTCAAAATTGATTGAACAACATGGGTTTATTAGATCTACTGCAGATCACTCTCTTTTTGTAAAGAGGTCCCAGAGAGATATTGTTATATTGGTCTATGTGGATGACATCTTTGTAACAGGTGATGATGAGCAAGGGATTCAGTCAAGTAAGGATTTCCTTAGACAACAATTTGTGACCAATGACCTTGGCAATCTTGGTTATTTTCTTGGTCTGGAATTTGCAAGGAATCAGCGGGGCATGGTAATGATGCAACGAAAATATGTTACCGATCTCCTAATTGAAACGGGCATGACAAGATGTAGGCATGCTACCACTCCTATGGATCCTAATACTAAGCTCTATGATGATGATTCTGAAGAAGTTGACAAGAGAAGATAAAGAGAGCTAGTAGGGAAGTTGTTATATATCACAATCACCAGGCATGATATATCATTTGTAGTTAGTAAAGTCAGTCAGTTTATGGAGTAGCTTAGACGGGTTCATATGGATGTAGTAATATGATCTTGAGATATCTGAAGTCCTTTCCAGGTGCAGATTCTTGTTCAGAAGAGATACATCTCTTACAGTGACAGGGTGTGCTGATGCAGACTATACATGGTGCCCCAAGGACAGGAAGTCCACATCAGGTTTCACTTTGTTTGTAGGGAGCTCACCGGTTTCATGGAAGAGTAAGAAACAGACAGTGGTGGCGATATCTAGTGCTGAATCAGAATATAGAGCTATCGCACAAGGGAGCACGAAGATGATGTGGGTCAGATCCGTCCTAACTGACCTAACTATTGAGGTGCCTCTTCTTATGCATCTCCAATGTGATAATCAAGTTGCTCTATTTATCGCCAAAAATCCAGCATTCCATGAAAGAACCAAGCGCATCGAGGTAGATTGTTATTACACTCGAGATCTAATTCAAAAGGGACTCATTTCCACATCTCATGTTGCATCAGGTGACCAGATTGCAGATATGTTCACCAAAGCCCTTGCTAGGGGTCCTTTTCATCGTTGTTGTTCAAAGCTGAGCATGATAGACATATATGTTCCATCTTGAGGGGGAATGTTGAGATATTTGTATCTCTACGTGGTTTATTTATTTTTCTTATTTATCTTATCTTCATTATGTAATTTTCCCATAGAGCTTTTCTCCTATATAAGAGAACTCTAAGGCTTCATGCAATATATAATTCTATTTTTCCTTTCCTCATTTACTTTAAGTAGAATAATTGAGTCTTACTCCACGAATTTGAAAGAACAAGACAAAAATAAGAAATAATAATAGAAATCGAAATTTCATAAATGAAAATGAATTAATTTATCATATCAATTCATTTCCAAAAAATATAGTCAAATTAACGAGTTTTTTTGCTCTCGAACATCTAGTTTGCCTAGTAGTTTTTTATAATATATGAGACAGATATATATCGGTTGAGATATTGGTTATCTTCTATCCTTTTTATGTATTCCATGTTCTTTCCGTCTACACTATGTAATTTGCCCAACAAGCATCTCCTCTATATAAGAGAAGCCTAGGGCCTCAAGAATAGATAACTTATTACATTCTTTCATCTCTCCCCACACGGTATTAGAGCAACAGTCCTAGATTGGGGCTTATACTTAAAATCCACCACCACCAGCCTCCGTCCTCCTCGAGCCTCGTGCAGGCCCTTCTTCCTCATCTAAGGGTCACCTCCGATACCTCAGTAGATTCCCCAGGTGCTACCCAGCGCCATCGAGGTGCTCCCAACGCTACCCAACGTCGTACGAGCGCTACCCATACCACGGACGAGTTTGCTTAGGCTTGGTTGTGGTATGAGCATACACCTACAACCACCCCTCCTTGATGTTCGTGTAGACACCTTGTCACCTGTCTACGGTCCCAGACAAGTACCAATCCGGCACTATCTCAGAAAACAGAGTTGATATTCCACCCACGGGTGCCTTTAAGGGTCTGGCACCTATTACCAAGATGGATGACACACACTGCGAGTTGTGGACGATGCAGTTCACAAGTCTCTTGCAGAACCATGGTAAGAAGCATATTTCGATGTAGGATGAGCCAGTCGACAAGATCGGGACCAATACAGCAATGTCTCATGGGATGTCGATGATGTTTACGCAAAACTTTGGCTATCTGGTACCGATTCTGTGGAAATAGCCAATGATATCTTGAGTCAACCCATAACAAAGGCAATGTGAGACATCCTTGCAACGATATAGTCTCAAGCGAGGAATGAGTAAAAGACCTTCCAACTCCATGATATTTCTACGACCAAACAAGATGATCGTCCTCTTCGTGCCTTGTACACATCTCTTAGCGGTATGTTTGAGAGACTTCATAGCTACATACCTTTGACGGCCTCACTAGAGAAACACAATGCCTATTGTGATTCAATTATGACTGGAGTCTTTCTAGCAGCCATTAACCCTGAGTATGACGCAGCCTGCTCTCAGTTACTTACAAATGCTACAATACCCCTATAGAGGAGGCGTACTGCAGATTGAGCAAACTGGGCATCCCATCTGCTGCATCTTCTCAAATGACATCGGCTATGGCAGCTTCCCATGGCAGAGGTGGTTTGCCTCAATTCAGAGGACGAGGCACACACGGCAAGGGAGGCTCGCGCCCGCGCCAATCCTTGACAGTTTAGTCGCCAGTCCGATCATTCATAGGATGTATGCCATTCAAAACATGGCTTTCCATCATCAATACATACTGCTAAGCAAGTCCAAACTGTCCGTGATTCTACCAATCATCGATTTGATGACTTTGTTACTCGACTGAGAAAGATCATGCCCCCAATTGTTGTATCTTCAAGTATTTCTACCGATCCATCAAATGTTGTTGCTTCTGCATCAATGAACATTTCAAAATGGATTTACTACTGGCCCATCTAACGGTCCACCAGATGAGAAGCTATTACTCATGCATTTACTAATCGTACTCGACTAGATCCTTCAGAATGGATCATGGACTCTACAACTTCTCATCATCTATGTGGAGATCACCCACAGTTTAGTTCTTATAGCCATGTACATCCTGGTAGATCAATGGTCATTGCTAATGGGACACATTCTCTCATTACCAGACATGGAAAGATCAATTTGACTCCCTACACGCGCCTACAGAATGTTCTTCATGCACCAGATTTCTAAAAGAATTTATTGTCAATCTGTCATATTACAAAAGATCTGCATTATCGTACCATATTTGACCCTACTTCCCTTGTTTTTCAAGATATACTCACGATCAGGCCAAAAGGATTGGATTTAGCCATGAGCATGAAGGGCTACACAGGTTGATTAAGTCTCCTTATGCCAGTGCTAGATCTCTTTGATCGATTCTCCATACCAAGGTTTTAAAAAGCGCAAGACATTCCGAGATGTTTTCTCAAAATGTGAGGCGAGGCGTAAGCTTTGAGGCAGTCGACGCATAAGCCTCAATTTTTTGGAAAGAAAAATTAAAACTAAAGCAAATTATACTGGAATAAATAACAACACAAACTATTATAATATAATGTCCAAAAGTGCAATACAAAGTACAAACTACAACGTTAAAAGTTCAAATACAATTGCAAAATTATAAAAGAAAATGTAAAGTAGGAAAAAAAGTTCAGCATAAGCACAAATCTAATGCACAATATTGTGCATCACATACATGTGATCCATCAAAAATAACTAATCATCAACATTGATTCAACGAATCGACATCAATCGTCTCGCTCCTCAGCATTGTCACCACCATTATCATCACCATTGCTACTACTCATTGGATCCTCATCAGAATCATCTATATAATTCAAATGCACGTCATCACCGGCCATCATCGCTTCCATCCTCAAAATTGGAGAACTTCTCAACATTAATTAGAGTTTTCCTATACCTAATCAAGAAAGTAATATGCAGTCATTTATTTAGAAATTTATCGCAACAAAGCATCAAACATTCTTTTAATTTGTATTGCACCTTTGTCATATTTTCCCCTTCTTTTTACATCAAGCGACTTGAGCTCCTTCACCTCCTTCCTCTTCTATAGGATCATCCTCAAGGGGTATGTTTGCATCAAGATCCTAATAGGCCTCGATATCTTAGGATTCTGAAATTCATTCATCACTGGAGTCAATGTCTTCCAAACATAAAGGATCTTGTATTATTTTCTTCCTTAATTCCATATGTTTCAAATTGAGATTTAAGATGTAAACTAGATCATTGAGCTTCTCTTGTGTTAAGCGATTTCTTCTCTTTATATGAACCGATATAGAAAATACGGAAGGTTTAACATGAAACAAAAACACTATCATAAACATATATAATGCTTTAACTGCTTACTTGATTGAATGAACTCCAACTACGTTCACACCCAAACGCACTACAAGTCAAGCTCAATACCCTAATAGTAAATGTTGCCAATTCAGGTGTTTCATCTCCAAACAACATCCACCAATTCGCTGATAATTGTCAACCCATGCTTTAGCCACTTGATTGAATGAGCTCCAATTACGTTCACAACCAGAAGCACTACAAGTCAAGCTCAATACCCTAATATCTTCATCTCTTATTGAACCTCAATGGGAACGCTTGGACATGCTCTCACATTCTTGTGTATCTTTGCAAGATGGTCTTTTAGTCGCTTTACCCCACCGATGATCTCCACAAAACAAAAATGACATTCAACGTATACATAGCGTTTCTCTTTGTGATGCTCGTCCATTTCAAGGTTTTGGTATATCTCCATCCCAGATCTGACCACCTCCCACTTTGACCTTTTTTCCCCATATCTACAAGTTATACAATAGCATTCTTACATACACAATAACATACTTACATACACAATAACATAACTATATAATACATACACAATCACATAGCCCCTCGAAAAACACATCAAAGAACACAAAAAAAATGAAACCCAAAAAAAACAAAAAATACATGTTGTAGAGGCGGCAATACTTCTTGATGATGCTAGTGGTGGTTCTGGTTATTGGAAAGGGAGCATGCAATGGCATCGGTCACCGATATAATAGTTGTAGTGTCGTAAGGGCGAGTTCCTCGAGTTCCTGAGCAACTCTAGGTCCTCCACGCAAGGGTGATGGGGTCGAACAGAACAAAACCCTTCGATTTCTCTGTTCTATCGAATAAGGGGGGTCATGTGCTTTACATGCGACCGAAAAATTAAAAAAAGAGAGAGGCTTCAGCGAGGCTTACGCCTCAGTCGCACCTTGAATGCCTCAAGCAAATCTGAGGCGTACGTCCAACCAACCAAACCTGAGGCGTCCACCTCGCCTCGAGACACCGCTTTTTTAAACCATGCTCTATACACTTGCCATCTTTGTTTTGGTCGTCTTCTGTTACAGAAGATCTGTCACCTCATCCCTAGCATTTCTATCAAGTTGACGTCCATGTCAACTTGAAAAGCATCACCGATATAACTTTCAAGTTGTCAAGGTTGTAGTAGTCACAGTCCTTTTGAGCTTTTTCATTTTGATATGTGAGGTCCAAGTCATGTCCCTAATAATCAAGGGCACAAGTATTATTTGGTTGTTGTGGATGACTTTTCCATACTGTCATGGGTCTTTTTTTTAAGAATAAGTCCGATACTAGTGCCACGATTCATATTTTTGTGATTGAAATGAAGAATCTTTTCTCTACTTCTATTAAATACATTCATTCTGATAATGATATGAATTCTGCACTATTTAACTATCCCAATTCTTTAGCTTACGCGACATTATTCATCAGACGTCGTGTCCTTATACTTCCCAGTAGAATAGTGTTGCTGAACGCAAACATCACCTTCTAGACATCACTAGAGCTCTTCTCATACAAAGTCGAGCTCCTCATTCCTTCCAAGGTGATGCTGTGATGATAGCATGTTAACTAATCAAACTGATGCCATCTATCATTCTAGGTGAAAAGGCACCCTTCTCTCTTGCTTTTCTTGAGGACCTTTTCTCTCTTACGCCATAGATCTTTGGCTTTCTGGCATTTGTTTGCCTTTTGCATCTAGGTCGTGACAAACTCGCTCCTAGAGCTGTCAAATGTATGTTAGATACTTTCGTACCCAAGAGGGATAAAGGTGTTTTCATCATGTCCAGGGAAAATGCTATGTCAATGTTGATGTTACATTCTTTAAGTGCATCGCGTACTATACTCCTACAGGTGACAACTTGAGTTCTTTTGATTCTAGGGATGATGTTCTTCCACCTCCTCCTACACATATACCTCAACATGTTCTCCATGCTCCAATGTCTTCCCCAACATCCAACAAACACCAGGTAAATTCTGAAATTTTGGTTTCAACTAATGGCACTGGTGGTGTGAATGGTGAACAAGAACATTTACAGGATGAGCAAGAAGATATATAGGAAGAGCAAGAGGAGGAGATGACTATATTACAGTCACATGGCACGTGGAGCATTGTTACAACTCCTACAGGAGTGTGTTGTGGGATCTAAGTGGGTGTTCCCAGTGAAACACGGACCAGATGGCATCATAGATCGCTACAAGAGAAGGCTTGTGGCTCGTGGGTTCACCCAAACATATGGGGTGGACTATCAAGATATTTTCTCTCCAGTAGGGCTCAACATTCTAGACTGCAGATCCTTCTCTCTGTTGCAGGGACACGACTGACCTCTATATCAACTTGATGTGACGAATGTGTTTCTCTATGGTGACCTACAGGAAGAAGTTTGCGTGCAACAACCACTTGAGTTCGCTGTTGAGGGGGAGTGTTAGAAGGTGTGCAGACTTCATAAGGCTATCTCATTAGAGTTCAAGAGCATGGTTTCATAAGTTCTTGAACTTGAGAGAGCAGTAGCGTTTGTGAGATCGACTGCAGACCATTCACTGTTTGTTCAGAGGTCTCAGAGAGGTATTGTTGCTATACTGATCTCATAGTACATTACGGATCTTCTCTCTGAGACGGCCATGGCAGATTGCAGTCCTACCACCACTCCCATGGATCCAAGCATGAAGCTATATGATGAAGACATTGAAGAGGTAGACAAGAGGAGGCACAAGGAGCTTGTTAGGAAGCTCTTATATGTGACCATCACCATGCCAGATATATCATTTGCAGTGAGTGAGTGAGTCAGTTCATGGAGCAACCTAGATAGGCACATATGGATCAAGTCCATATGATTCTGAGGTATCTGAAGAACTCACATGGCAATGAACTTTTATTTGATAGAGGCACATCCCTCGTCATTACAGCTTGTTCAGATGCAGATTATGCGAGATGTCTCGAGGACATGAAGTCTACCTCTGGCTTTGCATTGTTCATAGGGAGCTCCTGGTATCATGGAAGAGCAAGAAGCATAGGACGGTCGCCAGATCTTGTGCATGATCAGAGTACAAAGCTATGGCACAGGGGAGTACAAAGATGATGTGGGTCAAATCCATTTTGATTGACCTAGCTGTTGAAGGTAGTCTCTTCCCATGCACCTCCAATGTGATAACCAAGCGGCTCTTTTCATTGCCAACAACCCACCCTTCCATGAGAGGACCAAGCATATCGAGGTAGATTGTACTACAATTGAGACATGATCAAGAAGGGTTTCATTTCTACCTCTCATATCAGCTCAAGCGAACAGACAACAGGCGTGTTCACCAAGGCTCTAGCTAGAGGGCCATTCTAGAGATGTTATTCCAAATTAAGCTTGATTGATATATTTACGCTCATGCTTGAGGGGGAGTGTTGAGATATTAGTTATCTTCTATCCTTTTTATGTAGTCTCCTTTCTTTCTGTCCATACTATGTAATTTGCCCAATCTCCTCTATATACGAGAACCCTAGGGCCTCATGAATAGATAACTTATTGCATTCTCTCTCTCCACAATATCGATATGCCTTAGAATGTACAAGACCAATATGTTGATAATCTATTAAGGTCTATATACTGACAAGTTGGCGTGCATATGAGAACATATGAGATGTATGATTGCTTGAACGAATTGATATAGGTTTACTAAACCAAGAGACATGAGCTAACTCATTAGATTGGGAACCAAATTCTATCGATGGTTGCCTTGTTTAGGAAATAAAAATGGCGAAGCCTCTCTCACTATAAGTGGGTCACGAGCACCAACACGATAACCATGAATGGAGGGGTGGGACCTCCCTATCTCCTTAGCTAGGACCCAAAGCCACCATTCCCCTCCGAACTGCATGTCATAAGACGATGGCCAAAGCCACCACAACCAAAACATCTTAACAACCCCTTGAACACCCTCGCTAGATGCCTGACAACCCCACACAAAAGCAACACCTTGCACTAGGGCCACTGGAGCGACGAGACTACAATCCTAAGAAGGGAGAAGCGGGATGCAAACAAACATATGTCCATGCTCCATCATCGCTGCCCCTACCCAAACCCGCACCGCCACCATGCCCTTCTATAATCAGATGATTTGTTTCCACTCTGCTCCTGCCAACTCACTCACCCCTCATCACTACTACCAATTGCCCTTGTCAGTTTCTCTCTAGTCCACCTCCGCTGGAGGTGGGCCTCACCTCTTCTACATTTAGTTTACGCATTTAATTAAGTTTATTATATAAATTGTGTGATATGCAAATAATTAAACCATACAAATGTTTTTGAATAGAAAGTACACCAAAAAATAGTGTTTGTTATATACCTGACTTCGTGTAGGTTGTTTTTGAGATCCTGCATATTTCAACAGTAGATTGCTTAGAAAAAACAATCAATAAGTTTATAAGAACTGCATCAAATTATGTAAAGTATTCACTCCCAAGAAACGTACAACAGACTAAAAATCATCCTACAGGATTTACAGGAGTTATGAAAATGGTGAAGGCATATTCGCTACATCGAAGCTAGAAGAAAAAAGATTATTTGTGTTTTCGACTTTACTTAAAGATCAATGGGGAATTATCTCCTTTCATCTATAGATTTTGTACCTTACACATTTGGTTTATAATAAGGAATATTTGATTGATTTGTATATATTCTTTTAGCATATCCCATCAACTGGCATTGAAACATAGCAGGAGATTGTAAATACCGAAGTTATTGAAGCTCCTAAATTGAAAACAGAATGTCACTGACAAATTTATAATTCTTGTATTTTAATATTTCTGTAAACAACTTGATTTACAAATACACATTGTACAAGACACGTGCATATTCCTAGAACATTAACCAGTTAATAATAACACCTTGTGAGGCATGCCGGATGATGATAGTAATCTTTGAGCTAAATATGTAATTAAATATTTGACGGCCTAGTTGGATTCATAATTCAATCCCGTGCATTATGTGACTAAGGTCGTCATGTATGTTTTTGTAGAACGAAAACATGATTTACATAGAACAATTCTTTTTAAGAAGTGAGATGAAATCACGGAGAAAGCTACTAAAGATCGTATCTTCTATTATGTTCCTTCAAGATTACAAGGGGTGTTGCATAGGGACGCAAACAATCAGGTACAGATATATAAGTTCTACAATATCCTTATCAATTTATAAATACTTTTTTTTGAAAGAAAAAAGGGCCTCCACCGTATAGGTGTCTGCCCAAAAACTTCACCATTTATCACCTTGAAAACATGATTACAAGCTGGTATTACGCTGCGACAGGAAACAAGGACAAATTACATCACCCAACCCTCAGCGAGCGCTTTAGCATGCGCCATTACATTCTCACCGTACATTCCGTCCCTACGGAGCACCACTCCATTCATGACGATCCAAATTGCCAAGAGGACTGCCAAGCACCCAGACCGTTCCCCTTCCATGCCCCGCCAATTCTCCCCAACGGAATCTCTGGAAGCCGGTCATATTGTCAAAACGCACAGCATGATTCCTCAAGAGGGACCAAGTCTCCGCAGAGCTCCTGCACCTGAAAAATAAGTGATCCATATCCTCCACTTCAATAAGACACCGCGAGCACGAGGAGTTGGTGTTTGCTAAGAAATTCGCAGCCCAGTCCCTAGTCAAGAGCCGGCCTCTTCTACACAACCATAGAAATATCTTTACTCATAAAGGTACACGCCATGCCCAGAGTGTTCTGCAGTCCGCATCTGGGCCACCCGGAACATAAGTATGCGACCCTTTGAGGACCTTGTAAGCCTTCCCAACCGAGAAAATCCCATCCTGCCAACACCACTGGTCTCTACCCTCGAAGGGCCCTGCCACGTTCTCTAGAGTTTCTAACAATCGCCCCAGCTCCTCAACCCTTTGATCCGAGAGATCAGAGCGGAAAGATGGGAAGAAGCCGTGACCATCCCACACCTATGCCACATGCGCACCCAGATTCGTAGCAAGAGCCATCAACCTCGAAAAACGCTCGCTCAAAGCACCACCTTCCAACCAATCGTCAAACCAAAAGAGAAAACGCGACTCGTCCCCTACAACGGGCCTCAAAGATGGACGACTTTTCTACGACAGACCACAAATTCCTCTCCAGAAGAAGGGCGGAGCAAGACCCAAATCATTAGGGTTGGGAAAAATGACCCCCACCCCGTAGATCCGCTGGAGAAGGGGGCAAACCAAACTCCAACAATCACCCCAAATTCGGGCGATCCATTTGCACGGAAAAGCCTTGTTCATCTCTTCTAGACTTCGAACACCAAGTCCCCCATCCTCCTTGGCACCGGTAGCCGTCCTCCAATTAACAAGGGCCACACCACCAATCTTCCCCAAGGAAGTCCAGAAGAATCTTCTCATTAGACCTTCACGCCTCTTCCTCACCCCCGTCAGCAACAGCTTCGACAACAGAAAGAAAATTGGAATTAAAGAAAGGATCGATTTCAGCAATACCAGTCTTCCACCTTTGGATAGACATGCAGCTTTCCATCCCACAAGTCTCTGCTCCACTTTCTCAATCACAAAGCCCCAATCCTCCAACCTCATCTTACCAGCCACCAAAGGAACGCCAAGGTACCTAATAGACAGATGACCATATGGTGAACATAGCCAGACCCCGCAAGTCGCAGCATCCACCTCCGACATCCCAAAGGTGACGAACTCTGATTTCTCCCTGTTAATCCTCAATCCCGACACTATCCCAAACAAATCAAGGACCACAGAAGCACCCTGACAACTTGCTAGATCCCCCTCCACAAAAACGATCGTATCATCAGCGTACCAGAGGACGGGAATAGAAATCTCCTCCTTCGAGTAGCCCCGGAAGAAACCCCCTGTTACAGCTCGATCCACCATGATCGACAAGGCGTCCGTCGCGAGAACAAAAAGCAACGGTGCAAGCGGGCACAACTGCCAAACCCCATGTTGTGGCTGAAAGAAGCCGTCCCTCGTCTGGCCATTCACCAATACTGCACAAGATGAAGTAGTGATGCACCTCTTCATCCAGGTGATCCATCTATCTGAAAAGTTGCGCATGTGCAGGGATGCCCAAATGAAGCACCATTCCATACAATCATAGGCCTTAGAGAAGTCCACCTTCCAAAGGACTCCTTTAGTCTTGCACCTGCGCCAGTCGGTCATGATCTCCGAGGCCAGCACCACATTGTCCATCAAATGTCTACCCGGAAGAAAGGCGCTCTGTGCCAGGGAAATGATCTTGCTCAGAATAGTCTTCGACCTAGCAATCGACCTGGCTAGGATCAAGTAGATCACGTTTGAAAGAGCAATGGGTCAGAAATCCTCTACTCCTGATGCACTATCCTTCTCAGAAAGAAGGAAGATGGAGCGATTGAGACTCTTAAAACCCTTTGTTCTCATCCAGAAACTCCGCCACCATCGCCATGAGCATCTCCGAAATGAGCTCCCAAAATTCACAGTAAAAGAAAATCGGGAAGCCATCCGAACCAGGGCACCCATTCGGATTGAGAGAAAAGAGCGCCTCACAAACCTCAACTACATTTAGCAGCCTCGACAAAGCATTCGCTTCTTTCGATGGGATCGGGTTCACCACAAGGCCCAGCCACCTTGAGCCACAGTGAGGTGCTCGTCTGCTCATAGACTTGAAGTATCCCATGACAACCCTCACGATCTCTACCTCACCTTGCACTTCCACCCCCTCAACTACAATCGAGTGAATGAGATTGTGTCTCCTCCTATTTGCCACCACATGAAAGAACCGGTGCGTGACCTTCCTTCAATAATTTCATTCGTGACCTTTGTTTACATTCAACCTCATTCATCCTGTCCTCAGCCTCCAGAACCTTCTAGACCACACCTCGGTTGAGGATCTCCTCATCGAGGACTCTGACATCCTGCAGTGGGTCAAGTCTTGATAATTCTTCCTGAGCATGTGACCTTCTGAGTCCCCACTCGGCTCTAGAGTCCTTCCTAAACTCCAGCATCCGGTGACGCGGAGCCGATAACTTGGCCACAATGATCACCGTTGTCGATCCTCAAACACAAGGCATCTCCAAAAGGAGGTTACGAGATAACGAAAGCCATCCTCCAACAACCATCTTCTCTCGAACCTATAGTACGGCATGTCGCCCCTGTCAGAGCACGAATCCAGACAAAGCAGATTGTGATCAGATCGTGTGATCTAGGGAGCCATGAGACAATTGCCAAACCGAACTTCTCTAGGGCCTCTATCGATAAGAGAAACCTATCGATTGGGGATTTAGAGGATGAGCTCCTCCATGTATACTTGCAGTCGGTTGCGTCGACCACCTCTAAGCATAGATATGTAATCATCTATGCGAAGGGACCAGAACCGAGATCACGCGCACCCCTCCCTCCAGGTCTGTCATCCGCAAAGAGTGTAACGTTAAAGTCACCACCAACCACCCAAGCCACATCCATGAATCTCTCCATGATAAACTTCAACTCAGCCCAAGCAGCGATGTTCTACGAACCACCTGAGACACCATACATCAAAGTGATAGCATATACCGAACGATCGACCTTACTACGCAGAAGCACGATGGCTGAGTGAACCAGACTCACCTCCACCATCAGGTCAAACAAGCCCCATTCCATGCTACCTGGATGCCCCCAGCACTACCCTCAGCCAACACCGTGCGAAAATCCATGAGACGAGGGCCCGATACAGAATCTCATCTCAGATTAAACCATGAGTCGATCTTGGTCTCTTGAAGACAGGCCACGTCAATTCTCCAGTCCAACATCATGGCGTTGATTGCCAACCGCTTGTCCAGTTGACACAACCCCCGAACGTTCCACATTAGCAATCTCATTGAGAATAAGTGGAGAGAGCCCCCGCAATCTGAATACCCACCCATTATGCTGTTGAGAAGAGGAATGGATGAGATGTTTATTCCATAGAGTTAGGGTCTCTTATATAGAGAGAAAACCCTAGAGAGTACAAGGGTTACGGAACCTGAAGGGTCACTGGGAGTTACGGAACTTGAAGGGTCACAGAGGGTTACGGAACCCAAAGGGTCACAAGGGGTTACGAAACCCGAAGGGTTACAAACATAAAAGTAAATATTAATAACTCTAACACTCCCCCTCAAGCTGGAGCTGAGAAAGCTGCAACTTGTAACAAAAAGAAAAAGTATACACCACATCTTCACATTATGCATCATAAGAACATATGTCCGCTGCTGGTAGAAGACCTCGCTCGAGGACGGGTCTGCGGCTTTCAGGTCACCGGAACGTATCTCTGCCATGCTTGTAGAGTCGATGCGATATCAGGTCACCGGAACATATCTCTGTCGTGCCTGCAGGTCACCGGAACGTACCTCTGTCGTGCCTGGAGAATAATCGCTGTAGAAGAAGTTCAACGCGGAGTAGTAGTCATGTCGTAGAAAAAGAAGTATACATCCTGAAGAAGAAGTCGATGCTCGGTGAAGACGGATGATCTGAGTAGTAGTCTGGAGTGTTGGCCTGTCAGTCGTGGTAGGGTAACAGACGTCCTGAAGAATCATCTCTGACTCCCCCTTTCTCATATACTTGATAGAATAAAGAGTATGTAACATCAAGTTGGGAGAAACAAGTCATGGTGAAGCAGGGGCTATAGGAGGGGGGGCTCCAGGCCGTGCCGACGATGCAGGAGGTGCGACTGGAGCTGCTAGAGCCTTGGGCGAAGCTTTAGGTGCCGTTGGAGGTGGTAGATGGTGTTGCTAGGGACTAGGACTGCCTTGTGCGAGACCATCGAATCCATGAGTGATGTAGGAGATCCAACCCTCTCTCCTTCTCAGTGGAGAGAGGGCTGGTGGCGGCGACAGATTTAGGGAATTAAGCTTCGATCTAGAACCGTCGCTCTGATACCATGTTGAGAAGAGGAATGGATGAGATGTTTAATCCATAGAGTTAGGGTCTCTTATATAGAGAGAAAACCCTATAGAGTACAAGGGTTACGGAGCCTGAAGGGTCACTGGGAGTTACGGAACTTGAATGGTCGCAGAGATTTACGGAACCCAAAGGGTCACGAGGGGTTACGAAACCCGAAGGGTTACAAACATAAAAGTAAATAATAATAATACCCACCCATTATGCAATGGACCAATCGAAGGCATTACCAACCACATAACCAAACTCCACTGTTAGCTGAAGCTGCGAGCCACTTGAAACAGCTGACTCCTCAATTTCCACATCCACCCCCCGAGTCCATACTACCAATTGCGACCAATCCCATGTTCTCGGCCTCCGAACCACCCACACGTTCACGTACCTCCTCCCTCACTACATCCAGACTTCTCCTCTCCCAATCCGACTCATCAGCATGCCTCCTTTTCTTGGAAAAGCATCTCAACTGCTGCCCCCCACCCCTTGAAGCATCCTAGCCACCTCGGAAGCCCGGATACCTCTTATCCGATCTGTATTGGTCGATGTTGCCACACACCTTGTTGTGTCTCAGAACCAACACTAGTCGATCAATATCGGTAGACGCTTTGCCTAGAAAAATTGCACTCCTCTGCAGGTCGAGACCGCCCAGCAAGGATCTCACGTCGCGTGGGACAAGGCTGAAGGATATGGGGAGATCCTTAAGCGCATCAAGGAAGCGTGAGGATCGCATCGTATGCGATCGGGAGCGACTAGTCGCACTAGTTGCTCGAGGCAATGGAAATTAAAAAAAATTTCATGTGACGAAACCACATGATCCAAGAACACTTCTCGGATCGTTTCGTCTAAACCACAAACAAGTATTAGGGTTACCTCTTGAAGCGTGGTTGCGATCAAGTCTCTAAACGAAGAGACCTCCTATCTCAAGTCCGATCCGACGGAGGAGACACTTGCGAGCATGTTGATGAAACACGTGCTCCTCGCAATCCATGTTAATGATCCAAGCGGCGGATCTCCTGATCTCGACACGCAAGATCCGATGTCTTCTTCACGAGCGAGGCGCACCGAAGGAGACAAAGATCTACGAGCAAACGATCGGGCAGCATAACGACGACGCTGCGGCGATGGAGACTCTCTCTAGGGCATCCATGGTGGACGACCATATGAGAGAGAGAGAGAGTGGGCGTGTAGAGAGAAAGAGAGAGAGAATTGTGTTCTCATTAGCATATGAAGAGCAAGGGGTGCCCTTCTATTTATAATATTTTGGGATCCATGGATCTCAATCGGGTCTCATAATCGGGTCTCACCAGGTCCGTAGCCATCAGGTCTTCAAGCACTGCCTCGGGAGGAGAGCCCGAATATAGGGCCACCGCTTCATCTCCCCTGGCAGTCTTCAGGACGATCTCCCGCGCAACCGAAGTAGTGTCAGATGTCAGACTGTCGTAATCCGCCTTGGAATCCACGTCGACAACGAGCGTCGAAGCAACGATCATAGTTTGAGGGAGCATAACGGATGTCTCCTCCGATGCATGCATCGCCGCCGCCACCTCCGGCACCCCCTAATGAGAGCCCTCGTGCGGCCCATCATCCATCGTCACCAACCAAATAGATACAGGTCTCCTTCCGAGCAAAATGGTCGATCTCAATGGGAACGGGGGCTTCGTCCCGCTCATCATGGCCATCATTTCCGACTCTTCCCACGACCCCATGCCAGAGGAGCAAATCTCCACGACTTCTCTGGCGAATTTGATCGCCTCGCGAATGACATCGAGCCTTCTGCACTGAAATGGCACACCGAGAACCTTCGCCTTCCAGTAAGCAACCGGGGCATCAGGAGCTCCGTCCATCACACTTGGCCTCCTCCACTTGATCCGACCTCGCATCTCAGGTGACAGGTATCTGTCAAATGCTCCCCTGATGGCAAGCTCAGTCCCCTTGGCCGACAACCCCCTCAAGCACATCGCTCTACGCTTAACCCAAACATTGTCCACTCTCGCTCCAGCAGCCCTCACAGCATGCACCCCTTCCTGAACCTCCAGGAGAACCTCCTCACCCCATCCGCCAATCACAAACCTAGTAAAGGGTTGGTCCTTGTTGTGGATATAGATATGCATATCATTGAAGAGACCTTAGGGCTTCGTTATATAAGAGAAAAGCCCTGAGTTAATTAGATAAAAGGTACATGAAGAAAATAGAAATAATAAATAAATATAAAGAAATACAAATATCTCAACACTCCCCCTCAAGCTGGAGCATATATGTCTATCATGCTCAGCTTGGAACAACATCTCTAAAATAGACCACTAGCAAGCGCCATGGATGTTAAGGCGCGCGCCTAGGCGCCCAAGCGTCTCAGGCCGTGCGCCTAGAAAGCACGCCTTGCTTTCATAGAAAATGGCGTACGCCTTGGGTCGCCTGGGCGTCAAGGCGCCTGGGCGCCTAGGCGACTTTTTTTTATGCGTACTACACATATATCGCATTTTGAAAATGCGATATACATAGCGCATATAGAAAATACGATATACTTAGCGCATTTTCAAAATGCGATATACATGTCGCATATTTGAAATGCGATATACCCGTTCGACCCTGTATTACCCCACCGCATTCGACCCGACCCTCATTCGACCATGTTGCCCGCGAAACCCCATGCGTCGTCCATGCAGAGAAGAATCTCCTCCGCAGTCGCCTCCCTACCTCCTTCAATGACCTCCCTCCTCCTCCAGCAGCCTCCCTACCTCCTCCAGCTCCCTCCCTGCGTTCTCTTGCTGTCCCCTTGTAGAATGACTTCAATGGAATTCTTGGATGGGGATGCCATTCCTAATCATACTACACCAACCCCATCTACTGTGCAAAAGCCAGGGGAAATTGATCATCGCTTCACTGACAAGATGAATGATCCATGCTTGAAAGCAGCATCGAAGGATCCTGGTTGGAAGTACTTTTTTTGGCCGAATATACTAGACAAAAATAAGGTGCAATGTGCATTGTGCGGCCACATTACTAATGGTGGCATCAAAAGGAAGAAGGAACACTTGATTGGTGGTTATCGAGATGTATCTATGCGTGCTGTTGGAGTATTTGATGTATGCGTCGGTTATGAGGGAGATGGGTAAATGGATCTCTCCAGGATCCATTTACCCCATCCAACAGTTTAGTCCCACATTGTCCAGCGGTGGGACTTGGAGGCTCTGTGGAGGCTATATAAGAAGCCCCATGCCTCTTGTATCTGATGAGAAAGTGCAATGCAAAACACGACCCTTTGAGGCCTTCTCCCGTGGTTTCATCCCGCTCCTCACGGAGTAGGGTTCCACGTAAATCCCGTTGTTCTTCTTATTTTCTTTATTCTTTATCCATGTTTCGCTTCCGCTTCCCATTTTCTAACATGTCCAAAAGCCACTGTGGAGATTAAGAAAGAGATGACTGACTTCAAAAATCGTAACAAGAAGAGTAAGGTAGTCGTTGATTACAGATATAGTGGAGTTGATTCAAACATTCCAGATGCAGATGATGGTGATCGTGGTGAACATGTAGTCATCTTGGATGACTCAACCTACGGCTACAACAGGTAAAAATGTTAAATCTGGTTCTGGTTCATGTTCTGTAAATAGGCCACCTGTACGGAAGGATCCACACGGCAAGGGTCCTATGGACTCGTTTAGTTTTGCTAGCCCATGGGAGGTTGTGACACAAAGGAAGGCAACAAGGGTTCGTGGTGAAGCACAACAAACCACAATTGAGTTTGCTTTAAAAAAGGATGCTATACAGGTGGCATATGATGCCATAGCTGAGCCATTATATACAAGTGGCATCCCTTTTAATGTTGCGCAACGAGAAGCATTTGAGGTGGCAGTGGAGGCTATTGTCCAAGCTGGGAGAGGATTTATTCCTCCATCTTATCACCAATTGCTAAAGCCCCTACTTGAAAGATTATATGCAAGAACCAAAGATTTGTAGGTGAAGCATGAAAGCCATTGGAGGACATATGGATGCACGATTATGTGTGATGCATGGACTGATAAACGACAAAGAAGTCTGATAAACTTCCTTGTTAATTCTCCAGAAGGGTCATTTTTTATTTATGCAAAGAATGCAACATCTGATGTACACACTGGGGAGTATGTGTTCAAATTGATAGACAAGGTTGTGTAGATGGTAGGTGAGGAGAACGTTGTACAAGTTGTCACCGACAATGCAAGCAATTTTGTTTTAGTTGGAAAGTTACTGATGGAGAAGAGGAAAAACATCTTTTAGACTCCATGTGCTGCACACTACTTGGATTTGATGCTTGAGGATATTTCAAAGTTACAGAAATTTGCAGGAGTTATCAAGAGGGTCAGAAAAGTAACAACGTATATCTACCAACATATTCGGTTGCACGATGCGGTTCTACAGTTCAGTGAGGATCACCAAGAGCTGTCTAGAAGCAAGGTTGCAAAAATCGGTAGTCGGTACTCGGTCGGTTGGGTCACTGACTAAGGATTAATCGGCAGTCGGACGACTAATCGGATTTAGTCGTGCTTTAATCAATTTTGAATTTTTTAATTATTTTAAATATATATATCATTTATGCATGTATATTCTTATATATTTACGTAGATTTGTACATTTTTTATATTATTGTAACGAAACAAAAGAAGAAATTGAATTTAAATAAAACATTAAGCATATTAGAATAAGTTTTCTTTAAAAAAATAAAAATTTAAATGGTATCTCCAAGCAAAAATCGATCGACTAGTTGGCCTTAGTCGGAATTAGTCAGTACTCGGTCGGCCACCCCACCGACTAGACTAGTCGGACCTACCAGTCGGACCAGTCGAGGGATTTTGACAACAATGTCTAGAAGCGGAGTTACCCGCTTTGCTACCAACTACTTGACCCTTACTAGTTGGCTAAAGCAAAGGAAAGCGTTGGTGTCTTTGTTTATTTCTGAGGTGTGGAACACTAGTTCTTGGTCGAAAACACATAATGGGAAATATGTCTATGAAACTGTGACGGCGAATGCTTTTTGGGAAAAAATTGAAGATTATCTTAGAACTGTGCAACCTATCGTTACTGTGTTGCACTTAGTGGATGCCGACGAGAAGCCATCCATGTGCTACATTGCTAGGACATTTGACACTGCAAAGGAAATGATTATTGAAAACTTTGGCAGGAGAGAAACAGATTACATACCTATTCTACAAATTATTGATTCTCGCTGGTATATGGTTCGTCCTCTGTATGGTGCAGGATGTTTCTTGAATCCTACATTTTATTATAAAGTGAAGGACAACAATGAGGCATTGATGGGAAGGTATGAAGGTGATTTCATATTTTGCCCTGAGAGGATGGTTGATAATCCTGATCAACAAGACGTGATATGCTCTGAAATGGAGGTCTACAAAGGAGCTCGTGGTATGTTTGGCAGGGCAATTGTTATTAGACAAAGGGAAAAAAACCTCCATGTAAGTTATATTTCATTATTTATACTGAATGATTTAATGGTAAGATGTGTTTACATTATAGACTTATTGTGTAGTGGAATGGTGGGATACTTATGAAAGTCTCACCCCCGCTCTGAAGCGGGTGGCAAAGCGTATTTTGGGACTATGCTGCATATCTTCCTCTTGTGAACGCAATTGGAGTGCTTTTGACTTTGTATGTATTAAAAACACTTATAAATTTACAAATATAAATGCTAACTTTATACTTGTAAATTTATGTAATACTTGAATGAATGTGTAGATCCACACAAACAGGAGGAATAAATTGGAGGTGGATAGACTTTCCAAGCTTGTTTACATCCAATACAACAAACAACTTGAGGAGAGATTCAAAATAGGAGACTGGGGAATTTAGCAAAAGATTTTGATCCAATTGCTCTTTCAGAGTTAGATTGGTCGAGTGAATGAATGACAGGTCTTTACGTGGAACCAGAGGTTGTACCGGGGCATACACTGAGGGACATTAATGAAGCATTATGTGCTTCTCAAGCATATGAAGGTTCTCGTCCTAGAAGGAGTCAACCACAAGCACAATCAAGCACTTCAGCATGTGGTGGTCTCCGTGGCCGTGATCGTCGTTGTACCCGTCGTGCACATGTGATTAGGCGACAATATGTATCTCCTCATGTCCCGGACGATGAGGAGGAGGAAGACGAGGAAGATGATTGGATAGATCTAAATGATGATGGTCAAGAGCAAGATGAAGGACATGAAGAAGAAACTAACTTGTGTGGTGATGATGATTAAAGCATTAGATTATTGTCTTTCAGTATTTGAAATGTTGTGTTATGCCAAACAATTTGTATGTATTTTTACTACATTTCCCCCTTTTTTTGGTTGTAACCGGATAGCTTGTTTAATTATCTATGTTCTGGTTCCTTTATGTGTTGTGATTCTTCATTCTTGTGATTAATCACTAATGTTTGGTTAAATGACATTTATTAGTCTAACATTCCAGTTACTATTGTATTTATAAATACAAAAGTTCTTAACAGATAAATAAATCCAATATCTACTATAATTTTTTTAAAAAATATATTAACTGATGTCGCATCTCGAAAATACGACATGTGCTTAAAAAAATAAAAAAATGATGTCGCATTTGAGACATTCGACATCCATTTGCTTTAAATAATTATATGTCGCATGTCTAAAATGCGATATGTAGGACACATTTTGGAAAACGCCTAGGCGCGCCTAAGCGCGCTTAGGCGCCCAGGATTAACGCCTTGTCGCCTTTATAACCATGACAAGCGCTTTGGTAAATATGTCACTAGTCTGATCTCCGGTACAAACATCGGAGGTGGACATGAGACCCTTCTGGATCATGACTCTGGTATAGTGGCAATCCACCTCTATATGCTTGGTCTGTTCATGGAATGCAAGATTATTGACAATAAACAGAGTTGCTTGACTGTCGCATAAAAACAACATGGGAAGAGGTATCTCAGTAGCAAGATCAATCAAGACGGATCTAACCCACATCATCTATGTGCTCCCCAGAGCCATGACTCTGTACTCAGACTCTGCATCAGATCTAGCAACCATTGTTTGCTTCTTGCTTTTCCATGACATGAGTAAGCAGCCAACAAAAATAGCGAAGCCAGAAGTAAACTTCATGTCTCTAAGGCATCCTGCATAATCAGCATCTGCACAAGCTGTCATCTCAAGAGATGTAGTTCTGCTGAATAGAAGACCAGTACCTGGTGCGGTCTTCAAATATCTCAGAATCATATAAACAACATCCATATGAAGCTTCCTGGGATGCTCCATAAACTGACTCACATTGCTTACAACAAAGGATATGTCTATCCTGATGATTGTAGCATAGAGAAGCTTCCCAACAGGCTCCCTAAATCTCCTCTTGTCTACCTCCTCAATGTCATCATCATATAATCTCATGCTCAGATCCATAGGTGTAGTAGCAAGCATGCACCCTGTCATCCATGTCTCTAGTAGATCAGTCATAAACTTCCTCTGCGTCATCACAAGACCACTATGGTTCCAGGCGAACTCTAATCCAAGGAAGTAACGAAGACTACCAAGATCCTTGGTCACAAACTGTTGACTTCGGAACTCCTTGGTAGTCAGAATGCCCTGCTCATCATCACCCGTGACAATAATATCATCAACATAAACCAGAATGGTAACTGTACCTCTTTGTGTCCTCCGAACAAAAAACGATTGATCTGCAGTGAACCGCGCAAACCCTTGGTACTCTATCAACTCTAATAGCTTCTGGTACCAAGCTCTCAGACTCTTCTTCAGGCCGTAAATCACCTTGTGGAACCTACACACCTTCTAAGACTCTCCCTCAGCAGCAAACACTGGTGGTTGCTGCATATATACCTTCTCTTGTAGATCTCCATATAGAAACGCATTCTTCACATCAAGTTGGTATAGAGGCCAGTCCTGAATCAGAGTAATTGATAGAAGAATATGCAATGTCAAATGCCTGGCTACTGGTGAGAAGATATCCTGATAGTCCACCCCATAAGTCTGTGTAAACCCACGTGCTACAAGCCTTACCTTGTAGCGATCAACACTACCATCTGATTGTTGCTTGACTGTAAAGATCCATTTGTACCCTACAACATAGGTACCTGGAGGAGCAGAAACAACACTCCAGGTATCACAAGACTGCAAAGTGGTCATCTCCTCCTCCATGGCAAGTCGTCAACTACTATCATGTACAACCTCCTAGTATGTTCATGGGTAGTAACAGAAGAGAGCCCCACAACAAACCTCTTGTACTCCTCTGAAAGATCATCCAAGGAAACATGTGCAGCTAGGGGATAAGTGGCACAGTTACGATGCGACTTCCTCAAGGCAATAAGTGCATCAAGAACATCATCCACTCTGTTCTTTGGTACCTCATGTAAAGTATCCTTTGGTACAAGCATATCACCAATGCCATTAGTAGAAACAATGTGTTCAGTACATACCTGAGGCATGTTGGATGACGGGGTAGGCGCATGAGCAAAGGAGCGAGTAGAGGACCTGTAAATGTAAAACCGTTGCAGGAACTGTGTCAGGGTAGATGGAGGTGGAGGTGGTGGAGGAGGTGGAGATGACTAGGAGTCAACATGGAGTGTTGTAGGTGGAGATAACGGAGGTGGTGGAACAACTACATCCTTACCAGAGTTAGAGTTAGACAACTTGTCACCTGCAGGAGAAAAGTACATAATAGACTCAAAAAATGTGACATCAGCACTCACATAATACTTTCTCTCTAAATAATCAAAACATCTATGCCCTTTTGGGTACGGGAATAACCAACGAACACACATTTGACAGCTTTTTGGAGAGAGCTTATTATGACCATGAGTAAAATTGTGGACAAATGTCACGGACCCAAAGGCCCTTGGGGCCTGTTTGGTACCCGGTGTGGAGTGGGTTGGGTTGATCCACTCCATGTTTGGGTAATGGGATATGCGGGTTGGCAGGCACGATTGGTGGTGTGCGTTGGAAGGGTTTCGAAAGCGTGGTTGGGGATAGGTTTGCAGGTGCTGCCTCCTACCGCTACAGGACCTCATCGACTTCTCCATAGCCGCTCGCGAGTGGTGGCTGCAATCCACACGCCTCCTCCATTCTTGTCCTCGCTATCGTCCAAGATTGAGGTCTCCGGATGCCTGAAGCACCATCGCGAGGCACTATTTGGCAGGAATAGACAACTCGATGGGCACCGCAGACGATGCCCATCGAGCTTGAAGACCCCTCGGCCACAGGCGATTGTCCTCCAGCATTAACTGTGAAGGATGGGCAGCTACGTCGAGTCCTGCGAGTCGACAGCTCTGGCCACATCACCTAAGCCCTTGCGGTGTGGACGAAGGATTTCAACGATTGAGGAAGCCATCTACCCATATAAATTGTGTGCCACCGTCGTCGTTGTTATTCACTCACTTGTTGCTGCCGGTGTTCTTTTTCCACCCGAGGTTTTGGAGGTCATTGCAAGCTGCTTAAAGGTGGTGCTTGGAAGGTTGGTTGTCTGAACCCCTTTCCCTGTTATTCCTTTCCGGGTTTCAAGATTTTGAGGCGCAGGACAGTTGTATAATTGAGTAATGGATCAATGGCTTTGAGTAATGGTTCGATTAAGTCGTTTTTTGTTTGGGGGTGCATTAGTTCGTTTATGTAACGAGTGTTTGGGTGTACATGTATCTTCTGTTTGACTTGCACAACAATTATTTATCAATCTTTGAATGGTTACTGCTATATCTTCATTACCTTCGTATATCATGTAACGATTGAGTGTTTGGGTTTAAAACTAGTGAGTGTTTGGGTGTACTTCTTCCATACATCTTCAGTTTTTTTGGTTTGATTTGCAAAGCAATTCGTAAACACTCTTTGGTTTGATAGTACACAAACGATGGAAGAAGACATGGAGTTTGAGTTGCAATGTGTAAATTTGGGCTTTGTACTAATATGGAGTTAGGTTCATGGAGTTCCAAAAAAGGGAGAGTATGAAATGGTAGATCAGTAAACATAAGTAGAACATGAGTAGATGTTTACTGTTTGATTTCCATGAGTAAACATGAGTAGAACAGGAGTAGATAAGTAAACATGAGTAGATCAGTTACGATGGAAGAAGACATGGAGTTTGAGTTGCAATGTTTACTGTTTGATTTCCAACGAAAAAAAAAGAATTTGAGTTGGCCCTTGTACAGAGGTAGATCAGTAAACATGAGTAGAATTAGTTAGTAAATATAGTTATTTCTGATGCAAACATGAGAAGCCCTGATGGTAGATCAGTAGCTGTGATCGAATCATCAGTACATTAGTAAATATAGCCACATCTGTAGCTCAGGACACAAATCATCAGTACATTAGTAAAAATAGACACATTAGCGGATATAGTTATTCTTACTCAATGTTTGACAGGACACAAATGATGGAAGAATACACATTCTTCCATCATTTTTTTACTGTTTGATTTCCAACGAAAAAAAATGAATTTGAGTTGGCCCTTAAGCAGAGGTAGATCAGTAAACATGAGTAGAAATAGTCAGTAAATATAGTTATTTCTGATGCAAACATGAGAAACCTTGATGGTAAAACACTAATGTGTAGATCAGTAAATTAGTAGATCAGTAAACATGAGTAGAACATGAGTAGATCATGAGTAGATCAGTAAACATGAGTAGAACATGAGTAGATCAGTAGCTGAGTAGCTGATCTACTCCTGATCTACTCAGTAGATCAGTAGCTGAGTAGATCAGTAAACATGAGAAACCTTGATGGTAAAACAAGCTGTGATCGAATCATCAGTAAATTAGTAGATCAGTAAACATGAGTAGAACATGAGTAGATCATGAGTAGATCAGTAAACATGAGTAGAACATGAGTAGATCAGTAGCTGAGTAGCTGAGTAGCTGATCTACTCAGTAGATCAGTAGCTGAGTAGATCAGTAAACATGAGTAGAACATGAGTACATCAGTAAACATGAGTAAAACAGTAGAACATGAGTAAACATGAGTAGCTGAGTAGATCAGTAGCTGAGTAGAACATGTAAACATGAGTAGAACATGTAAGCCCTGATGGTAAAACAGTAGCTGAGTAGATCAGTAAACATGAGTAGAAAATGAGTAGAACAGTAAACGATGGAAGAAGACATGGAGTTTGAGTTGCACATTGTTCCATCATTGTTTTTTACTGTTTGATTTCCAACGAAAAAAAAAATGAATTTGAGTTGGCCCTTGTACAGAGGTATATGGAGTTAGGTTCATGGAGTGCCAAAAAAAGGGGAGTAGGAAATGGATGGTATATCAGTAAGTAGAAATAGTTATTTGTGATGCAAACATCAGTATCTGGGATGGTAGATCAGTAGCTGTGATGCCATATATCTTCAGTTTTTATGGTTTGATTTGCAAATCAAGTCTTACTCAATCTTTGACAGGACACAGATGATGGAAGGAGACACATATATCTTTGTTTTTTATACATTAATAAGTACAGACACATTCTTATGCCATCGTATATCATTTGGTGCTGCAATATTCCCCTTAATTAAGTCTATTCGTATCGGCGTGGGGTATTGTTTGGTTGGGTTACTTGCTGGGGTATTGCTATTTGGGGTAGAGCTAATTTTCATGGTGGTATAAGGAAGATAAGCTGCACCTGCTGTGGGTACTGATTCCGTGGGGGTTAATGATGCTGGGGTTAATGCCAAATTTTTCCTGGGAAACCATGCGTACTTCGTCGAAACTTTATTCGTAGCTGTCAACATCCTCCCTGCAATTATATGATCTAACACATTGAACAACATGCGCTGATTTGTTCCACCTTTTAAGAGGACAAATGTCCGACGAGATAGGCACACGAGGAGGAGACGTAGGAGGAGCAAATGAAGTACCCCCTGCAGGATATGCACCTAACGCACATTGGAACTCTGCCCTAGACAAATTGTTTGTAGACGTTATGCTAGAGCACGAGAGTTCGTGGGCGGGAAGCACCTTCACAGTATCTGGTTGGCATTCCATCGTCAAGAGATTCAACGAAGTCGCATGTCATGCATACACAAAGATTCAATTGCAATATAGATGGAAAAACCTGAAAAAGGACTACTCCTCATATCTGTATCTGCGTAACAAGTCCGGCTGGGGGTGGGATAGCATCTACAATAGGCCAATTCCGCCATCGGACAATGCATGGAATGAGGTATGTTTCGATCTTCCTTTTCAATTATTATGACATAGCAAACATCTTCTTCAACAGCAATAATGTGTATGTTTACCAAACGTAGGTACCCGACAGATACCGCAAGTACAGAAACAAACCATTCCTCTACTTCGGTGAGATTCAGAGGTTCTTGGTGAAGGACATCGCAACAGGTGCGCATGCAGCTTCTTCACGACCTGCAAGGGGTAGATCGACGGTGGGCGCATGTAGCTCGCGAGTCGCGTCTACGCAGAGGGAGTTGGACTTCGACGAAGATCTCGATGAATGCATGCCTGAACCTTGCGATGACGCCGACGACAGTGAAGGAGTTGCTCCCACCCCTGTCTCAAGGAAGCGAAATGTATCTGGGAAGCGCGCATTTACAAAGAAATCAAAAAGTCCTGGGACGCTCAGCGTAGCAGCGCAGGAGATGTTGGCCAGTTTCCTTACAAATCTCCCAAAAATCTTTGCAGAGGCTAGGGAAGATCCAGACAGGTTGGCGAACGAGTTGTGCAAGGAACTCAGTCAAATGCGCCCCGACCTTGACGCTGATGAGTTTGAGAAGATGGCAGAGAAAATTGCGACTACTAGTGGTCGCAACGTCTACTTCCACCTCAAGGGCGATCCGGCGAAGCTGAATGCTTGGATCGACAAAACTATAGGGCGCTGACTTATTTCCATGCTCCCATCATTACTTTTCCATGCACGGAGACTTCATTAGGCTTTATCTAATATTTGCTTGGTCGGATATTAATATGTACTTAACTCTGCTTCGACAATATTTACGTATGCATTGCAGTTATGGTTTACATTGCAGGTATTTCGTAATGGGAAATTAGTTTATGTTGCAGGTTTCCCTATAACTGCTATATAGGTACATCGATGGGCTGCTGCGTACAAGGGGAATTCAACAATGCCTATGCTGCTTTTCTCATGCCCACAATTTGTGGCTAATAACTGTCTATGCTATATTAGCTTGTTTCCAATTATATTCGTCTTTAGATATTAGTCATGAGGGAAGGCGTTGGGGTTTAAGCGGAATGCATGATGTAGTTAAAACTTTTCTATCATGGTACCTAATGGCGACTACAACCTAGCAGGTATCAGTGCGCGAATATGGCTTTACGGGGGTACAATCCGTTTGGGGAAATTGAGGAACAAGTCCTCATAGCGTGTGCTGCATTGGTAGGTGTGGTAGCAATACAAGAGTGGGACGCACGTACCCGTCAAGTTCCACGTCCACTGCATACCCGACCATTGATAGGTCGCGACTGGATTAGGTAGATACTAGACGGCCATGACGACAAGGCATTCCAAAACTTCCGGATGAGGCCCAATATGCTCTGGAGATTTGTGCGTGTGTTAACGGATCATGGACTGACACAAACAAGGTATATGGATGTCGACGAACAGGTCTGCATGTTCCTCTACGCATTCACAAACGGCCATTCAAATAAGGTAATCCAAGAATCATTTCAGCATAGCGCTGAAACCATTTCCCGCCACATCAGAAATGTGCTAGCCAAGATCTTGACGTTCGAGCATGAGTACATACGATTGGCTCCGCCGGTCACTCCATCAAGGATCACTGGAGATCCTCGCTACTACCTGTACTTCAAAGTAAGGCACCATTTTTTTTGTATATGCATTGGATATTTTAGGCCCTGATTACTCATTCCTGGAACAGGGGGTGATTGGAGCTATAGATGGCACTTACATTCCGGCACACGTAGATCCAGAGGTTCAGGGAACGTACTGGTGCAGGAAACTTTTTCCAGCACAGAACGTAATGGCTGCTGTGGATTTTAACTTGTGCTTCACCTACGTGGTAACCGGATGGGAAGGTTCTTGTGCCGACATGACGGTGCTTCGTGACTCAGTGGAGCGAGGGTCCCTACTTGTACCACAAGGGTGCAAGTACTTGGTCGACTGCGGCTACGCAAATACGGACACTTTCCTCGCTCCGTACCGCGGCTCTCTCTATCACCTACCGGCTTGGCGGGCACGTGGATGCATATACGACAACCACAAGGACTTATTCAACCACCTCCACGCCAAGCTGCGCAATGTAGTGGAGCGCACGTTCGGCGTGTGGAAGAACAGGTTCAGCTGTCTTAGACATATGCCCTCCTATCCCTTTGAAGTGCAGCGAGACGTAGTTAGAGCGACATGTATCATACACAACTTCGTTCGATTTAATGGTGGAGACGCTGTATCCGACGAGGACGCGGACGAGGAGATGTTGCCGGAGGAGGTGGACGAAGACCAACTTCGAGAGGTTGCCATTCTTCGGGAGGACATTAGACGCGGTGAGGTCCTCCGCGATAGGATAGCCCGTGGAATATGGAATAATAGGAGGAGGAGGGACGAATAGAGTCATCGAATCATCGTAACCAGCGTAATGTTTCCTTTGCAATGTCTGTGTCTACATCAGTACTTGTAGTTTCTACTTAGCCTCTCGTGAAGAATGTTAGTTATTGCCATGTCATCGAAACTCCAAAACGAGTACATCTCATGTCATCGTCATTAGTTGTTGTTAGCTGTTCTTGGTTGTAGTACGATTTTCTTGATGTGTGTTGGAATTGAGGATTGTCTGTTCATCATAAATTTTTAAAATTATATGTATCAGGTTATGGCCCCTACTGCACTATGCGTATGCGGTTTCCCTATGATTTTGACGTACGAACAGGGCAAACAGAACCCGTTGAGGCGCCTTTTCTATGTCTGCTCAACCAGTCACTGCAGTTATCGCCTGCCTTACGCAGATGCTCCAAGGACAACGAACAATCACACAAAGGAGATCTCCTTTATCGCCGACGTTTTGTGGGCGGCGGAGCGCAAGAATGTTGAACTACAACAAAAAATTGAAAGTGTTGCTTCAACAATAGATGACAAGGACTGCGAGCTTGCCTTCGTTTACTCCGAGCTGGACGATGCTGACGACGCAACAACTTCGCTGAAAGACATGGTGAATACACTACGCAGTCAATTGCAACATGTGGGCATCGACACAGTGGACGACCGTATTGTTGACAAGCACGTCGTATGACGAAAGTTAGTCTCTTTAGTACATCAATTTCTCGCAGTGTAGGCGTGTGTAGCGTAAGAATGAATCATAGTATAGGTCGTTGGCCGCATCTAACGTGACATGGTTATTTGGATGTTTAAGTTAATGCAAACAGTGATGGGGCACGTCGTATTCTTACATGTTGGTTACAACCAATATTGCACCTACTAAATTTGTTGGCGTCTTAGTTTAATGACACTATAATACAATTATTTATCTTTAAAAAAACAGTTTGCTAGAGAATTCAGTAATAGCGCCGTAAAAGTAAGTTATCGCCAATTACTACTTAAGCATCAGATGTAATTGACGTACAATGTTTGCAAACGTAGAGGCATTTGGCAAACGTAGATGTATTTATGCAAACGTTGAGGTATTTATGCAAACGTATGTAACACCGTGTCGATGTATGCAAACGGTGAAGTAGAGGTTTTTATGCAAACGTAGAGGTATTTATGCAAACGTAGAGGTATAAATGCTAATGTATGCAAACGGTGAAATACAATGTATGCAAACGTATGTAACAAGGACCGTGAGCTTGCAAACGTACAGGTATTTATGCAAACATAGATTTATCAAAGCAAAAAAGTTATAGACAATTACTACTTAAACAACGGAACAGAACGACGATTTGCAAATATGCAATTTATGCGTTAATTACTACAATGTATTGACCATTTACTGTACATTAACGAAAAAGGGAAAAAAAAGGGCGCCCTCTGCAAATCACCACTCTTGTCACGTGCCCAGCCACAGAACGAGACATGTACAGGGACCATTACGCAAAAAATTAAAAGTAAAGGGTATAAAGCTTAATAGTAAGTGGACTTTTTAATGGACAGGAAAAGTTTACGGGCTAAAAAGAATATAAAAATTTCGCACAGGGCTTAAATTGCAAAAACCCCAACCCACCCCAGCAACCAAACACCTACTATTACAATCAGGATATCCACCTCTCCATCCCAGCCGGGGGGGGGGGGGGGGTAACCCAACCCACTCCAACCCAGCATCCAAACAGGCCCTTGGAGTAAGGGAGAAGAGGTCCTTCTCGGGAAACACAATCAAGAAAGGAACCTTTTCTCCAAGGAAAGTGAAAGGCACGCGGTTCACCAAGCAACAAGCAATGAGGACCGCATCACCTCAGAATGAATGACGAGCTTGACTCTGAATCAAAAGAGTTCTCATGACATCAAGAAGATGACGATATTTGCGTTCAACAACACCATTCTGCTGCGAAGTGTAAGCACGAGAAGTCTGATGAACAATACCAAGAGATTAGAGAAAAGTCAGACAGTTGTAAAGTGGAAAATTCCAAGGCATTGTCAGTGCGAATAAACTTCACATTAGCAGAAAAATGTACTTAATTTCAATAAGAAACGATTTAATAACAAAACCAACTTCAGTTAACAAGAAAACCGAAGATAATCTAGAAAAATCATCCACAACGACAATATAGAACCGATGTCCCTGATGATCGGGAACAAGACTAGGACCCCAGATGTCAAAATGAAACTACTCAAACGACTAACTTCTGTGCCGACTCTAGCGATTCGAAAAAGAAGAACGATGGTACGTCCCCAGACGACATGCCTCACACTCCAAGGTAGTACGAATAGAGATCTGAGGGAGAACATGACACAACTTCTGCAGAGGAAGGTGTCCAAAGAGAAGATGCCACATGAAAGGAGAAACTGATCCAGAAGAAATGGTAGCAGCACCAACAAATGGAGGTTGTACCAGTCTGTAAAGTCCTCTCTGCTCACGGTCACATCCAATCACCCTTCCCGTGAGTATGCCCTGAAACACAAGAGAAAATGGGGCAAATATGGCATGACAATGTAAATATTTTGTAATCTGACTGATAGACGATTCATATGAAATGCTGGAGCAGGTAAGCCGTTCTGCAAGCTCATCGATGGGGCTAAGATAATCTCCCCATGACCAACAATGGGTAGTTAAACCCCATTTGCAATCACCATTGATTTACCAGGAGGGATAGATCTGTAAGAAGTAAACTGATCTCGATCTCCACACATATGATGAGATGCTCCAGAGTCCATGATCCAATTAGTCAAATCTGAACTGCAACAAACGGTAAGAGCATAAGCAATACCTGACAAACTCGTAGAGGCTTTGGCAGCAACTGCAATGTCTGAAGATCATGTAGTTGTGGTGGATGGTGTAGTCATCATCTCTCTCGATCTAGAGACAATATCGTCAAACCTAGCATCCGGAGAACGAACCGGAGTAGTCTATGTCTCGTCCGCTACACGGGAAGACGCAGGATACCCATGCTTCAGATAGCATGTCTCCTCTGAATGACCTGGATGGTGGTAGTGAGAACATGGACCATGCTAGCGTCCTCCTCCTCGACCACGGGAGCCTTGCTTGCAAAACTGTGAAGTACCCCAGCAGAGGGAGTTTGGGCCGTGGTAGTAGACGAAGTAGTGATTCTGCTCAGTCTCTTGTAGACCTCCTCCATTGGTGGTATCGTCTCTCCAATAAGCAGTTCAGTACGTGTTGCATCGTAGTCAGAGTCAAGGGATGACAGAAAGACCCCTATCATAGTGGCATTCCAGTATACATGTTGTTGCTCAGTGCAGGTGGTAATGGGCATAAAGCCATGAAGTCGCTCAAACATGCCACCAAGATACGAGAAGTGGGTATGAAGAGGTTGACCATTTTGCTTGGTCAAAAAATATGTCATACTACAACTGGAGGATCTTGCGCTTAGTCTTGGCTTGCCTATATGTGTCAGCTGCGATGTCCCACATAGACTTGGTTGTGGGTTGAATGAAAATGTCGTTGGCAATCTCCGTGGTGAGCATCTCCGAGAGCCAAATCCGTGCATAGGCATCATCTTGCTTCCAAGAAGCATTAGCCCCAGTCTTATCCGTTGGCTCAGGATCAGTTAAAATGTGCTCCTTGTTGTGGCACTGCATAATGGTGTAAAACTGCATGGACCACAACTCGTAGTAGGTCTCATCCATCTTTACGATGGGAGTCGGGCCCTTGAAGGCATCGGACAACGAAAAAACACCACCCTTGTTCTCTGACATGATAAGAACTATGCTTAAAATCCAGAACAAACTGAGAGTAGACTACTCTGAGCGAGTCTACACAATCATATGGAGGAGTGGTTGTACGTGTATACTTAAACAACCATCCTCTTCAATCCTTGTTATAGTCTAGGACTGGAAAACATGATTTATGTGTTCGAAATCACAGTTCTCGATCTAAATCAGACCATATCCGGCCTTAGCAGTGACCGGACTACGGCCCAATGGAGGTGTGGCAGTAGCCTGCAACCCGCAAAGGCAACAGCTGACAGCAGGCTGCATGCGGCGGGCTGTGGGAGGCGACAAGCAGCGTCTTGCGGGGCTGGCAATAGCTTGCTGAGTAGGTTGCAGCCTATGGGGCGACTGGCGGCTAGCGACGGTCGACGGGGCTGGTGGTGGTGGCTGGCAGGGGAGGGAGGAGGCCCAGAGCAACAACCGACAAGAGGGGGGCATCGGGTAGGGTTAGCGTTTTGATGAGATACGGGAACCCATGTCAAGGATCGTTGCTCCAATACCATATTGTCGAAATAGAATTGTATATCATTGAAGAGACCCTAGGGCTCTCTTATATAGTATAAAAGAAATGGGTCAATTACATAAGAGGCACATGAAGATAATAAAAATAAGAAATAAATATAAAGAGATGCAAATATCTCAACAATCATGCATCACACTGGCGGCGAGCACAACCAAAAGTAGAACAAGCTCTATTGGTAGCGGGTCCTCATGCCTCATCTTGCGAGCGCATGCTTTTTCCGCTGCAGCCATCCTCGCCTTGTTCGACTTCTTTGCCTCGCAGACCCTCCTTCAATGACCAAGAGCACTACAACCGAAGCATAAGAGCTCCAGAGTGGGATAGGTCTTCTACAGATGGTCCACCGCCTCACATTGATAACACCACCGGACCTTCACCTCACCACCCTTCACCTCCGACCCCAATACACGGCATCAGGGTCGACCCGCTGCCAAGAAACATTGTCAGGAGAGCCTGCCCTACAGGAGATGCTGAGTCCGACCTCCCACACGCTTTCCCACCAATTCTCTCATCCCCTCTTGTGTTGGTGGCCCTCTGCTCCCCTGAGGTCGTCAGCCCACCTGACCCCGAACCTTGCTCTCGCCTCCCTCTCATCCCTTCCAATTACTTCAATTTATAAATATGAATAAGTATGCCCATGTAAATATTGATGGATCCGAAACTATGTGGCCATATACTTCAAAACATATTCGGAGGTAAAACGGACACGAATTGGATACATATAATGCCAAAAATACTTTATAGATTATCTTAAATATATATGTATCGGATGGCTCTCACATGATTGAATTATACTAACTATTGGGAAAAAAACAAATCCCCCTTCAAAGACGCAAGACTCTTTTCATAATGCATGAACTAATGAAAGCAAAATCTAACAGTAAACAAGGTCGTAAGGTGGAAAGAAAGTCTTAAACAGCCAAAGAGGGTAAGACGGAAAAAGCTTGTCAATGTCCACCTAATGGGGTGTCTAAGCTCCTTAGGGATCTCTTCCATCTTTATGGTGTTGGTTCTTTAGAATTAAGCTTTGCGTTGTTGTGGTCCTCTATCTTCAACTGTATTACCAATAATGATTTAAAGTTTGAAGTTTTAGAACCTTTTATGTTCTCGCAAGAAATGAATTCTAACGGTTACCCTTTATTCTTCGGTCCACAATGGTTAGAGTTGAAATTCCACATTTATTTCAAGGGATCCCTACCACCTTCTCCCTATAACTAGAAGGAACATCTGCATGTACCCAAGTCCAAACTTCAATGTGCCTTGTATGGTGGTGCCAAGTAATTTCTAGGTTTTCTTTCTTTTTGTGAACCTGCCATGATCATTCATTGAACTTTGTGATTTTTCTCTTAATTTTCTTAGATTGGTTTCTAATAGATAAATGTGATCTTTTAAGAACCTAACTTATTGCTCAAAAAAAGAAACAACTTATTTTTAATGTCATCACTTTTCTTCCTTGTCTTTTTCGCTAATTTTATTCAACACATGATTCCATTTTGATGCAGCATGGAATCAAGATTTAGAGAAAAAATAGTCGTCCGTCAATTTTGTTTAATTAGGGGTTTATTAAATTAGAGTTTTTCATCCATTTAATTAGAGTGTACAATTTAAATTAAGGTTAGTCATCTTGATTTTGGTCGTTCGAATTTTATAAATAAAAAGATCGCATGTGATCTCTAATTAGCTTGTACATTGAGATATTTTAGGCGTCAATTAAGATTTGATTTGATTTTTCATTTTATCCACTTTCTGTTTTCATAATTGCACCCTCTCATATAAAGGGATGGTAGTCTTTGTTTATAGGGAGTTGAAGTTTAACAAAATTTTGGAGTTTTTTCCATTATCGCTCTCCCACTTTCTCCTTCTCCTTCCATTCATCTATGTGTTTATTCCTCCAAATTGCGTGCAACATGCACGTTCTTCTACCTCTCCCTCTCCAAATTTCCTTCACTCTAAATTCTCGTTTGCATCACTTGCTATCAGTTGATGCAGCATGGAATAAAGAATTAGAAAAAAATAGGGATTGCCATCCGTCAATATTTTCTAATTAGGATTTTATTAAATTAGTATTTCATCCGTTTAGAGACCATACAACAGATATGTTCACTAAGCCACTTGCTCATACATAGTTCGAGAAATATTTCAATAAGCTCCAACTTGAAGGGGAGTGTTGAGTGCTATTATGTAAACCCTAACCACTCATTATAGTCACCTCCCATTATAACTCTAATCCTAGATCTCCACCTATATAAGGAGCCCTAGGATTTTCCGAATAACTAAGAATTCTTATTCTAATTTCAACTAAAATCAGCAGATATTGAAGCTTAGAAAACAAGTATATCATTCCTTATGCTAGCAAATATACCTACGGAGCACTGGAACCGAGCATAGTCACCATGTAGCAAATATCCGGCCCACGTAGAGAAACCAGTAAACAACAGGAAAAACAATGCATAAACCATTCTCAAACAGAAAAAAGGGCACAAACCAGGCTTCTTCCTCGCAGTCCCTTGTCTACTCGGTGTTTGCACCTGCCATTGAAATGAATTTATCAGTGTGTGCATTGAGAAACAGTTTTTTTTTCTAATATCTACTTCTCTAAATGAAAACTTCCGAACCAACATACTATGTTAGGCATCAGCTTTTTGCTTGCTCTTTGTCGTTTCGCACCAGATCCTACAACTATACCAACTCAAGTAAAAACATATACAAAGAGTATATGAATGTTCTGGACAATGTTCAAGAGCAGTAACCTTTTTGTTCATGGCTCTTGTCCACACTGTGCTTTGTTTTCTGAAATATGACGGTGTTAAAAAAGAAATCTTTCTCAAATTAAAATCGCTAAGGCAAGAAAATAATAAAACAAAGATGTTTTGCACCCACTATCGCCGTCAACTAATATTCTTTCTACTTTTAATCTGCAGCAGGGTTTATTTGATGTTCCGAGCCCTCTCTTGTTGCCTGGAAGCTTCGTCTACTCCTAGATTACACAGGTTGATTCCTTCCTACAAACTTCCTGCTATGAATCTCACAGCTTTAAAGATCTGAAACTGTTTTTCAGACCATAATATAAACTTTTTTCATCACAAAATTGACTCAATATGAACTCCATGGATTATTGCAAAGCAGTGGCTTTGGATTTCTTCATGCATTATTTGGACTTAAGCACATAATATTTTGTTTGTTTTAATATTAAGATCGATCTGCACTAAGATCAACCCCAAATCCTTACATTTTTTCCTCAATCACGAATAAAATATCAAAGCACATATAGGAAAGGTGTCTTGGTGCAAGTTATTTGCAAATGAAATTCGATAGATGAGTCGAGTAGGGATAAAAATGAATGTAGATATATTTGAATCCTTTCGTAGTCGTTTGTGTTGAAAGAGGATATAGATGTCCTCATTTAGGTTTGATGAATATGGATATTGATTTTGATATTCGAAATTTATATCCGATAATTACGAAAAAGAATTCGAATATCATATTCTATAGTTTGACCATTATGAATAAGAATATGAATGTTGACAAGTAAATAAATGCATATATGGATATGTGTTTTTCTTCTTTATATTTTTTTTAGGCTCAAAAGAAGGGGGATACACTCGTTGGTGGTCGCCCCAAAAATATATATAACTAAAAAAGAGAAAGATGAGAGATACTTACAAAGGGGAGGTGGGATAGAAGGAAAGAGAAGGCGAATGCTAATACAAGAAGAATAACTGCCACAGATAGGCCATTAACCTATCGAGTACACCAATCGGAAATAAATCGAGTACGAAATATTGACGTTTTCACGATAGAAACGCTGCCCCGAGAAAATAACCTCGTTCCTGGCAAGCCAAATGCACCACAACCGCGCGATAGGAGCCAAGAGATCACGCCTGTCCCTGTCCCTGTTCGACCAAAGAGTCTCGCAAAAACCTTCGATATTGTCCGCTTGAGCCCAGGGCAAATCGTTCCAAATACCCGCAACCAGGGGGCAGCCAAAGAAAAGATGATCAACGGTTTCGTCCTCATCGCAACATAGAGGGCATGAAGCACTGATTTGTGGAAAAAACTTGGCACAACGATCACGAGTCAACAGCCTCCTTTGGCGAAGTAACCAAAGGAAGATGCCAATGCGCTCCGGCAAGCGCAAGCCCCAGAAGAAACCACAATCACACAGAAAGAGAGAAGACGTAGGTGGTGGAGAAGGGAGCAGAGCCCAGTAGGCCTTCCGAGTGGAGAAGGAACCGTCCTTACAGCGCCAATGATCCCTCTGCAAATTAGGCGTAGCAACAGTACTGAGAGCCACCATCATCATAAAAAAATCATCCACCCGCTGCTCAGAGAAGTTCGCAGAGAACCGAGGGTCCCAACAACCATCCGCCCAACACTCCGCGACAGTCGCGTGCTTATTCGATGCAAGCGCGAACAATCTTGGGAAACGCACCTGAAAGGGGTCACCTCCCGACCAGTCATCCAGCCAAAACTTGAAGGATTCCCCCGTCCCTAACACCGAGGTGAAGAGCGCCACATTCCTCTGCAGAGCAGCTGAGACGCTGCGCCAAAACGGAGAAAAATGAAATTGCAAGGCCCCTCGCTGCAGCCCGAACCAGTCGCTGCCCAAGAGCACCCTTAGAACATTGGTGAAAAAGTTATCACCCTTACCCCATAGTCTACTCACCCATTTGAGTAAAATGGCGTCATTTACCGGATCCAATCTCCGGGCACCAAGCCCACCGAAGCGTTTAGGCATGGACACAACATCCCAAGCGACCAGATGCATGCCCCTACCATTCCCCTCCTTATGCCCCCACAAGAAACATCGCATACACCACTCCAGGCGCGAGCGGACCCCCACAGGCATTCTTCGAACAGAGAGGAAATATACCGGTATAGATGAGAGCACCGATTTGAGAAGGATAAGTCGCCCTCCCCGAGAAAGCAAGGCCGCCCGCCAACCGGCAAGGCGCGACTCCACCCGTTCAGTAATAACACGCCAATCCTTAGTTCTGGCCCGGCCCGCCGATAAAGGAATACCAAGATAAGCAATAGGAAGCTCCCCAGGCGAAGAACCGAGCAGCCGGCTGCATTCCTCCGCCTTCGCAGGCGACAAGCCAAAAGACACCACGTTGGATTTGGAGACATTAATCAACAAGCCCGATAATTCACAGAATAGAGCAAGAGTGTTGGCCATACCGGAAACCTCCTCCGAACCGCCCTCAATGAAGCAAATCGTATCGTCAACGAACTGGATCAAGGGCACGCAAACATCCCCCTTGCGGAACCCATTAGTAAGCCCCGCGTCAATTACGCGGTATACCATGCGCGCCAGCACATCAGAGGCCAAAACGAAGAGTAGGGGCACAAGAGGACAGCCCTGACGCACCCCCTGCGCGGTTGGAAGGATCCACCAACCGACCGACCATTGATCATCACAGAGAGTGACGCAGTGGAGACGCATCTACGCATCCAAGAGATCCATAAGTTAGAGAAGCCCTGTGTTAACCCCTCAGGATCCGGGTACCCGTTTACGACACAATTCGCCGAAATTCCATTTATGACATCGCATTAAAACCATAATTTTATGGGGAAATTTTTCGCGAATGAAATAATTTCATCTGACATTCACATAAACATTCATAACCACAATTTCATAGAACAATTGTCACCAAAATCTCATTTCATTAACTTTTATATATTTAACATGTACAAAGTCTGACAGTACATACAGTATATCCCAAAAATCTGACTGAAGAGAAAATAAGCATATTACATTAACAACCGAACAAAACTGAGACAAAAAGAATAACATACCGTCTGATACAGACCTTGTCTCTTGGAACCCTGTATAGCTACTGAACAACAGACTCCTTTCCTGCCATGCGTGCAAGGAAGAAAAGGAGTCACAATTGTGAATACAAACCCGTAGTTTTTAAAAAAATTAACAAGTAATTTAATGTGCAAAAGAGAGCAAGTAGAAAGGTGGAATAAGCACTATTTACATCTCTTGCGTGAGTAAAAAGGTAGTCAGGCTTGTAAGCATTTCTCATAAACTCTCATTATCAAAACACTTTTCATATTTAACATATTTATTTTGTACTCAAATGTTGATAAATTATAATTATAGGAGTATGCATATAAGTGTATATCTTTATTATTATATTAACCAGATATCAAATCTGTGAATTTGTCGATGTGGAAGATGGAATATGAAATATTTATAGATTACTTGATTCTCAAGTTCAATAGATAGGCATCCAATTCTTAATTTCAATTGTTTCAGATATAACTCCAGATGATGTAGTTAAAGATCATGATTCTGGGTCTTGGAGATCATGTCGTAGAACATGATGGCACATGAAATTACTAATTTTTTTTTTGTCATTGAGATCATGTCATGGTTTCCGATGATGGACTGATATAATGATGACTGATTTGATCATTAGTTCTATTTACTCCTTTTAAGTTAGTGGATAGTCCGTGGTCTTGGTCTGTGTGTAGCCTCACACTATGACTCTAAGGTATTAAACTACCTTAGGGTTGGGGGGCCTCCGTAGGCATGCGGTGTTGTGTAATGCATCCTAACTAAGTTCCCAACACGTCCACTAACTTATAGGGATTTCGAATCAGATTAAAGTCACCTCCAATCAACTCAATCTTAATTGTAATTTCCTCCAAACCTTCACTCTAACTCTCTTAGATGCAACTCTTGATGATTTAGATGTAGATGTAGATATGAATGATCTGGATGTAAAATCGCCAAGTCTGTTTGGCGAAGGTAAACTCAAGCGGTGAAGAAGCCTACAAATGGCTCTTCCGTCTCGCCCTCTAGTTGGAAGGCCGGTCCAATAGAGGGATAGGTCTACTCCCCAACTACGCCACTGAGACGGGTGAGAGGGACTTCCCGGGAAGTCGCTCTAGAAAAACAGCCCGACCGGTAACGGGCAACCGAGCTCGTACGTAAATCTGAAAACCAAGGATCCCCCGCCTGGGTATCCTAAAACAGGGTCAGCGGAATGGTCTAAAGTCGGGATCCCAACGAGGCGTAAAAACACTGTGAGCTCACGTAAAAAAACCGAAAGAGGACTGGGATCCTAAACCCGCGCACTTGGCGGCCGCTGCCCAAACTGGGCTTCCTTTCTTCCGCCCAGGTGAGGGTCACCGCCCCCTCGCACGGTCAGGTATAAGAGATTACCATGACCGGCAAAATATCTTGACATTATATGTTGATTAGAGCAGTAATGATTTCAGAGATCATTATTTCAAGGAAAACTTATAAATTTGAATGTATGTACAACCTTCATTAATAATTAAAAGTGCTTCCACGGATCTAAGAGCTAAAATTTCTCGATTTAAAACCAAACCAATTCTTTCCACAAAATCTAGTACATGTACGCTATTTACTTTTGTAAGGATTATTCCAACAATTTTTCTTCCCTACAACCCGAATAGGAATTTATATGAGAACAAGGTTTCTTTCTGAGACTTACGTAATTATGATAGAATAAACTATTACTCTTTCCTTATAGAACATCTTGTTCTGCTGAGGCATAATAACAAAAATTTACCTTTCTATACGTGGCACTCAAGGTCACTCGCAGTGTTAAGCGATATATATGTATACTACGTTTACTATCTTTTTAAGCTTTAGAGCCCAATTGATGACTAGTTTAAGCATGTGGTAGTATATCTTTATAAAATTTGTAAGCTGAACCTCCATGTGTGTTATGATCTTTTATTCCTAATTTGTAATAAATTTTACAATTATAAATTCTACAGTCTAATAGCACAACATTTCTTCTAATTTACAAATAAATTTCTACGGTATCAATCTGGTAGTACAACCCTTCTATAATATAGTCAGTTCATATTAACAACTATCTGGAATAGCAGAGTATGTTAGGTATTATCACAGTATTTTACTTTAACCAAGAGTTCGGTTTCACCTTGACCATCTGTTCTGTGAAGTTTTATGAATGGCTTTGTATCAATCTAAACAAAACTTTTCACATTATTTCCTTTAGATACCTTACTTTCAGAGCTGGGTATCCAGACTATCAAATTACATACTTACTCAACATTATTTTAATAAAATGAATAATAAAGGACATACAGTAGTTTCAAAACCTTCCAGTCATAACAACACTGAACAACCCTGCTAACGGCAACAACTACTGATAATTTTGACAACTGCCACTCAAAATCCAGAGTTCTATTATTTTGTTTCTTCTCAAGTTATTAGTACTGCTTATATGATTATTAAAAGTATATGTGCTATTAATTTATATTGATACTCTGTAATTTACTTTGTAATATGGTAACTTTAATTAACTCATATATAAAACATAATGCTTGAACGATCTCAATTTAGATATTACATACAGAATGATAATGGAAAGATGAATATATAGAGATGTATTAATACAAGATATCAAAAATTTTCACCAAAATACTGTTCAACAATCTGGCACCTGTTTCTGAATTACTGTTATGGAACCATTTTGTTGTATTTCTAAGAATAAGTAAAAGATTGGTCTCTTAGAAACATAAGAAAGCCGTCAGATGCAAAACTGATAAAATCTCATACAATTCCAGAATTCTTGATGATAGCATCATTGTAAGTTTGGATCAAAATGTGTCCAAATAGCATGCAAGGCAGCAAGAGGAAAGGGTTTTGGGTGTACCTTTTTGAGTTGTTCCAAAAGGAGAAGATCATGCATGTAGTAGGAGGCTAATTTGGAGCAAGGAGCAGCAACTTGTAATTCCAAATGGAGGCTCCAACAGTAGCAGCAAGTTGTTGATTCTTCAAAATCCGTTGAGCAGCAGTGAAAAAGAAAGAGGAGAGCTGCAGATGATACTTCGGTGGAGAGAAAACTTTGGGAAATATGAGGAGAAGATTAAGGGTTTTGGGTGATATTTATAAGGGCCAAGAGGTCTTGGCTATTTGCCAAATAGAGGCACCCTTTTGCCAAGTGTCGGAGAAAAATTAGAGCCAAATGTGGCTATCCTGAAAGCCAACGGCACTATATGTTACTGTTCAACAGTAACCAAAATTTATGTTATTATTTTCTTTTAACCAACTTATCTTTGTTTGTTATCCATAAAAATCGACCGTATTCGCGCCTCGAATACCGGATTTCGACGCGAAACATCCCGATTTGATCGTCTTTCAACGACGATCAAAATGAGTATAATGTTGATATACTTTCGGTCGAGTTTGAATACCCGAAATTTTTGGATACGGCTTTTGTCTAAGACTTAAATTTTACGAATTAGAAATATCAAACGACCTCCGATTGTCGAACGGTCGATTCCGTTGGTCTTGTATCGTCGAATCGGATCTAATGACAGTATCGGTTTGTTTCGCGGTTTCCGAATTTGCGTCGCGGCTTTTCACGGCGCGCGTTACGGATTGACCGATTTTCAGTCGATTTTGTCCGAACGACTTTTGATTCACGATTAATTAATCGTTTTAAGTTGTTTAGTATTGACCGTCAATGTTATTGGGTTCATTAGACCCAAAATCGGACGAGTTTGGGTTTGGCGGATTTCGGGTGTTACAAATATAAAAACCTCAAAGGGAGTCTCGTCCTCGAGACTCGAGTCAAGGCTATTAGGTATCTTGTTTGAATTTCATATGTCCATAAAAACCTCAAAGGGTTTTGAACCCATAAAAACCTCAAAGAGAAATCAAGCCATATATTGTAACATATATCTAATTACAAAGGCTTGTTTCGATGATTACATCAGAAAAGCTGCGGGTATCGTGCCCGCATGTCGGCTTCAGTCTCCCATGTCGCTTCCTTGACGCCGTGTCGGTGCCACAACACCTTGACCAATGGAATCTCCTTGCTGCGAAGCTTCTTCTCAGTGCGGTCAAGTATCTGGACTGTTTTCTCCTCATAGGTCAGATCCGGTTCTACATCAAGATTCTCATAACTAATGATGTGCCGAGGGTCGTGTACATACTTCCTCAGGTTGGATATGTGGAAGACATCGTGAATCGCTGATAGATGTGGAGGAAGGGCTACTCGGTAGGCCACCTTCCCTACTCTTGCAAGAATCTCAAACGGTCCAACATATCGTGGCGCCAACTTGCCACGAACAACGAATCTCTGCACTCCCTTCATGGGAGATACACGAAGAAATACCCAATCTCCCACTTGAAACTTCAAATCTCTTCTCCGACGGTCTGCATAACTCTTCTGGCGGTTCTGTGCCGTCAGAAACCTCCGGCTTACAAGATCAACAGCTCTCGCGGTCTCCTCCAGGAGATCTACGGAATAGAGAGCATGATCACCTACCTCATGCAAACTTAGAGGTATAAGACATCTTCGCCTGTATAGGACTTCGAATGGTACCATGCCGATATTGGAATGATAGCGGTTGTTATACGTGAGTTCTGCTAATGGCAGATGGTCCTTCCAGGACCTTTTCTACTTCAAAGTGTATGCGCGAAGTAGGTCCTCAAGCGTCTGAATGGTGCGCTCACTCTGCCCATCTGTCTGAGGATGGTATGCAGAACTCATCTTCAGCTCTGTCTGTAGTGCTGACATTAACTGATGCCAATAATGAGATGAAATTCTTGAATCCTTGTCAGACACCACCTCTCGTGGTATACCATGAATTCTAATGATATTCTGCACATAAAGCTTGGCTAATCTGGGTAGAGTGTAGGTTGTGTTGACGGGTATGAAATGGGTTGACTTGGTCAACCTATCAACGACCCAAATGGAATCATGGCCACCCGGTGTCTTTTGCAATCCCGTGACGAAATCTATAGAAATGCTCTCCCACTTCCATTCGGGAATGGGGAGAGACTACAGTAATCCTGGTGGTCTCTTGTGCTCGACCTTGACCATCTGATTGTTCATGCATCTGCTGACATGTAGCGCCACATCGTGCTTCATTCCATCCCACCAGAAATATCGGCGCAGATCACGATACATCTTCATGCTACCTGGATGGATAGATAACCGTGAACTGTATGCCTCATCAAGAATGTCTCTACGAAACTGTTCGTCATTGGGTACAACGACTCGACTCGCCTTCCATAAATTAGATTCCGTCAAAACAAATCATCAACATCGTCCTTGACGGCACGCATGTATCTATCACGGATCCAAGGATCGATCTTCTTTCCCTCTACAATACGATCCCAAAGACTGCTGTATCATTGGAGGCACGTCCGTAGATATGGATGCGCTCTCTTGAGGATGCCAATCTGTCAAAGCGGCAAGCGTACCCTATGTAAATAGCCAGTTCGTTGTACCATCAGCATGCGCTCTCCTGCTGAGTGCATCAACTACCACGTTTCCTTATCGGAATGATAATAGATCGTGCAATCATAATCCTTCAGCAGTTCGAGCCATCTGCGCTGCTTCATATTCAGCTCCTTCTGATCAAAGATGTACTTTAAATTCTTGTGATTCGTGAAAATCTCGAAGTTCACTCCATATAGATAGTGGTGCCAGATCTTCAAGGCGAAGACAACTGCCGCCAATTCCAAGTCATGTGTGGGGTAGTTTTGCTCATGTGGTCTCAACTGTCGTGATGCGTAAGCAATCACCTGTCCTCTCTGCATCAACACTGCTCATAGACCTTCTCCAGATGCATCTGTGTATACTGCATAGTCCTGAGTGCCTGAAGGAAGAGCAAGAATAGGTGACGTAGTCAATCTCTCCTTCAGTGTACTGAAGGCCTGCTCACAAGAATCGTCCCAAATGAATAGGACTCCCTTCTGTGTCAGTCGTGTCAGAGGGCGAACAATGCGTGACAATCTTGGGCTGCTCCAAAGACATAACTGTCTCAATCTTCGCAGGATCAACTGTGATGCCTGCTCCAGAAATGACATGCCCAGAAATGAGACCTGAGATAACCAGAACTCACACTTGCTCAACTTAGCATATAGCTTGTGCTCTCGCAGTGTGTTCAAAACAATTCGTAGATCATTCGCATGATCCCACTCATTCCGTGAATAGATAAGCACATCATCGATGAACACCACTACAAACTTGTCCAAGTATGGATGGAAGATCCTGTTTATTATATCCATAAAAGCCGCAGGTGCATTGGTGAGCCCAAACGGCATTACCACAAACTCGTAGTGTCCATAGCGAGTCCTAAAGGCTGTCTTCGAAATATCCAACTCGTGAATCCTCAGCTAATGGTAGCCTGAGCGAAGATTGATCTTCGAGAATACCGAATATCCCTGGAGCTGATCAAACAAATCATCGATACGTGACAAAGGATAACGGTTCTTTGCCGTTCTCTTGTTCAGCTGCCTGTAATCGATGTATAACCTCATGGATCCGTCCTTCTTCTTGACAAATAAAATCGGAGCACCCCAAGGTGAAGTTCTCGAACGTACGAATCCCAAATCAAGTAGCTCCTGCAACTGCACCTTCAGCTCCCTCAACTCGGCTGGTGCCATACGGTAAGGAGCCATTGAGATTGGGTGGGTGTCTGGTAATAATGTGATCTCGAACTCGATCTGTCTCTCAGGAGAAAATCCTGGTAGCTCATCAGGAAACATATCTGGATATTCAGATACTATTCTGATGTCCTGTGTCATCGGCTCCTGATCAGATATCTCCCGAACAATTGCAAGATTTGAATCACAACCCTGATCAACAAATCGCTGAGCTCGCAACATTGAAATACACTTCGTGGTGGAGTCATGTATAGCACTCTCAAAAGTGAACTCGGGTAAATTTGTAATTCTGAAGACAACCGTCTTCCTAAAGCAATTAACAAGTGCATGGTGAGTAGATAGCCAATCCATGCCCAAAATTAAGTCAAACTCATCAAGCCGTAGAAGTAGACAATCTGCGAGCATCTCGTGTCCTTTAATCAGTACGAGCAAGTACCTAACTATCGAAGAAATAACAACCAGCAGGCCACTTGGCCCTTGAATGTGATATGAAGAAGAGAGTGTCTCTGCGACTCTACCTAAAGAAGCAATTAGCCTCGAAGTAAGAAAAGAATGTGTCACACTAGAATCAACCAGACTATGGAAAGGTCGATACGAGTAGTCAGTATGTGTGCTAGTTTGTTAGTCATCTCCTGGTCTGGTCGGGATGACATGGCTCTGCATGAGAACCATTTATTAGTCATAAAATCAATGGTTCGCAGATAATATGATATATGTTTTTCTCTTCTTGGGATATAATATGAAAATTAATGAAATTGGTGACAACTGTGGTGATTGAATCTGAATGTCGTATTTCCCTTCTCGGACTCACGACAAGTCGAAAGACTGCCGCTATCCGAGAACTCAATGCGATCGGAATTGAAATACTGCGAATGTGCGTATCGGGGTACCACTGCTCTGATACCAAACTGTTAACCCCTCAGGATCCGGGTACCCGTTTACGACACAATTCGCCGAAATTCCATTTATGACATCGCATTAAAACAATAATTTTATGGGGAAATTTTTCGCGAATGAAAGAATTTCATCTGACATTCACATAAACATTCATAACCACAATTTCATAGAACAATTGTCACCAAAATCTCATTTCATTAACTTTTATATATTTAACATGTACAAAGTCTGACAGTACATACAGTATATCCCAAAAATCTGACTGAAGAGAAAATAAGCATATTACATTAACAACCGAACAAAACTGAGACAAAAAGAATAACATACCGTCTGGTACAGACCTTGTCTCTTGGAACCCTGTATAGCTACTGAACAACAGACTCCTTTCCTGCCATGCGTGCAAGGAAGAAAAGGAGTCACAATTGTGAATACAAACCCGTAGTTTTTAAAAAAATTAACAAGTAATTTAATGTGCAAAAGAGAGCAAGTAGAAAGGTGGAATAAGCACTATTTACATCTACTTGCGTGAGTAAAAAGGTAGTCAGGCTTGTAAGCATTTCTCATAAACTCTCATTATCAAAACACTTTTCATATTTAACATATTTATTTTGTACTCAAATGTTGATAAATTATAATTATAGGAGTATGCATATAAGTGTATATCTTTATTATTATATTAACCAGATATCAAATCTGTGAATTTGTCGATGTGGAAGATGGAATATGAAATATTTATAGATTACTTGATTCTCAAGTTCAATAGATAGGCATCCAATTCTTAATTTCAATTGTTTCAGATATAACTCCAGATGATGTAGTTAAAGATCATGATTCTGGGTCTTGGAGATCATGTCGTAGAACATGATGGCACATGAAATTACTAATTTTTTTTTTGTCATTGAGATCATGTCATGGTTTCCGATGATGGACTGATATAATGATGACTGATTTGATCATTAGTTCTATTTACTCCTTTTAAGTTAGTGGATAGTCCGTGGTCTTGGTCTGTGTGTAGCCTCACACTATGACTCTAAGGTATTAAACTACCTTAGGGTTGGGGGGCCTCCGTAGGCATGCGGTGTTGTGTAATGCATCCTAACTAAGTTCCCAACACGTCCACTAACTTATAGGGATTTCGAATCAGATTAAAGTCACCTCCAATCAACTCAATCTTAATTGTAATTTCCTCCAAACCTTCACTCTAACTCTCTTAGATGCAACTCTTGATGATTTAGATGTAGATGTAGATATGAATGATCTGGATGTAAAATCGCCAAGTCTGTTTGGCGAAGGTAAACTCAAGCGGTGAAGAAGCCTACAAATGGCTCTTCCGTCTCGCCCTCTAGTTGGAAGGCCGGTCCAATAGAGGGATAGGTCTACTCCCCAACTACGCCACTGAGACGGGTGAGAGGGACTTCCCGGGAAGTCGCTCTAGAAAAACAGCCCGACCGGTAACGGGCAACCGAGCTCGTACGTAAATCTGAAAACCAAGGATCCCCCGCCTGGGTATCCTAAAACAGGGTCAGCGGAATGGTCTAAAGTCGGGATCCCAACGAGGCGTAAAAACACTGTGAGCTCACGTAAAAAAACCGAAAGAGGACTGGGATCCTAAACCCGCGCACTTGGCGGCCGCTGCCCAAACTGGGCTTCCTTTCTTCCGCCCAGGTGAGGGTCACCGCCCCCTCGCACGGTCAGGTATAAGAGATTACCATGACCGGCAAAATATCTTGACATTATATGTTGATTAGAGCAGTAATGATTTCAGAGATCATTATTTCAAGGAAAACTTATAAATTTGAATGTATGTACAACCTTCATTAATAATTAAAAGTGCTTCCACGGATCTAAGAGCTAAAATTTCTCGATTTAAAACCAAACCAATTCTTTCCACAAAATCTAGTACATGTACGCTATTTACTTTTGTAAGGATTATTCCAACAATTTTTCTTCCCTACAACCCGAATAGGAATTTATATGAGAACAAGGTTTCTTTCTGAGACTTACGTAATTATGATAGAATAAACTATTACTCTTTCCTTATAGAACATCTTGTTCTGCTGAGGCATAATAACAAAAATTTACCTTTCTATACGTGGCACTCAAGGTCACTCGCAGTGTTAAGCGATATATATGTATACTACGTTTACTATCTTTTTAAGCTTTAGAGCCCAATTGATGACTAGTTTAAGCATGTGGTAGTATATCTTTATAAAATTTGTAAGCTGAACCTCCATGTGTGTTATGATCTTTTATTCCTAATTTGTAATAAATTTTACAATTATAAATTCTACAGTCTAATAGCACAACATTTCTTCTAATTTACAAATAAATTTCTACGGTATCAATCTGGTAGTACAACCCTTCTATAATATAGTCAGTTCATATTAACAACTATCTGGAATAGCAGAGTATGTTAGGTATTATCACAGTATTTTACTTTAACCAAGAGTTCGGTTTCACCTTGACCATCTGTTCTGTGAAGTTTTATGAATGGCTTTGTATCAATCTAAACAAAACTTTTCACATTATTTCCTTTAGATACCTTACTTTCAGAGCTGGGTATCCAGACTATCAAATTACATACTTACTCAACATTATTTTAATAAAATGAATAATAAAGGACATACAGTAGTTTCAAAACCTTCCAGTCATAACAACACTGAACAACCCTGCTAACGGCAACAACTACTGATAATTTTGACAACTGCCACTCAAAATCCAGAGTTCTATTATTTTGTTTCTTCTCAAGTTATTAGTACTGCTTATATGATTATTAAAAGTATATGTGCTATTAATTTATATTGATACTCTGTAATTTACTTTGTAATATGGTAACTTTAATTAACTCATATATAAAACATAATGCTTGAACGATCTCAATTTAGATATTACATACAGAATGATAATGGAAAGATGAATATATAGAGATGTATTAATACAAGATATCAAAAATTTTCACCAAAATACTGTTCAACAATCTGGCACCTGTTTCTGAATTACTGTTATGGAACCATTTTGTTGTATTTCTAAGAATAAGTAAAAGATTGGTCTCTTAGAAACATAAGAAAGCCGTCAGATGCAAAACTGATAAAATCTCATACAATTCCAGAATTCTTGATGATAGCATCATTGTAAGTTTGGATCAAAATGTGTCCAAATAGCATGCAAGGCAGCAAGAGGAAAGGGTTTTGGGTGTACCTTTTTGAGTTGTTCCAAAAGGAGAAGATCATGCATGTAGTAGGAGGCTAATTTGGAGCAAGGAGCAGCAACTTGTAATTCCAAATGGAGGCTCCAACAGTAGCAGCAAGTTGTTGATTCTTCAAAATCCGTTGAGCAGCAGTGAAAAAGAAAGAGGAGAGCTGCAGATGATACTTCGGTGGAGAGAAAACTTTGGGAAATATGAGGAGAAGATTAAGGGTTTTGGGTGATATTTATAAGGGCCAAGAGGTCTTGGCTATTTGCCAAATAGAGGCACCCTTTTGCCAAGTGTCGGAGAAAAATTAGAGCCAAATGTGGCTATCCTGAAAGCCAACGGCACTATATGTTACTGTTCAACAGTAACCAAAATTTATGTTATTATTTTCTTTTAACCAACTTATCTTTATTTGTTATCCATAAAAATCGACCGTATTCGCGCCTCGAATACCGGATTTCGACGCGAAACATCCCGATTTGATCGTCTTTCAACGACGATCAAAATGAGTATAATGTTGATATACTTTCGGTCGAGTTTGAATACCCGAAATTTTTGGATACGGCTTTTGTCTAAGACTTAAATTTTACGAATTAGAAATATCAAACGACCTCCGATTGTCGAACGGTCGATTCCGTTGGTCTTGTATCGTCGAATCGGATCTAATGACAGTGTCGGTTTGTTTCGCGGTTTCCGAATTTGCGTCGCGGCTTTTCACGGCGCGCGTTACGGATTGACCGATTTTCAGTCGATTTTGTCCGAACGACTTTTGATTCACGATTAATTAATCGTTTTAAGTTGTTTAGTATTGACCGTCAATGTTATTGGGTTCATTAGACCCAAAATCGGACGAGTTTGGGTTTGGCGGATTTCGGGTGTTACACCCTGTCTACGCAAAACGGACCACGGGAAGCTCCAATCGGTGCAATCATAAGCCTTAGCAAAATCAATTTTCCATAGAACCCCCTTCTTTTTTTCTTTTTTCCAATCCGCCACCATTTCGGACGCCACGACAATGCAGTCAGCGATTTGCCTCCCTTTTATGAACGCTGCTTGAACCGGAGATATAAGGCCATCCAGAACCCGAGACAGACGCGTGGCTAAAATTTTAGTCACGATAAGGTAGATCCCATTAGAGACCGAAATAGACCGAAACTCCTTAATACGCATCGCTGGTTCTTTTTTAGGAATTAGAACAATATTAGCTCGATTGATGCGATCAAAGCCGAAGTTACCCGAGCAAAATTCAGAAATGACTTCCATGACGTCCCCCGCAACAATCTCCCAAAAGTCGCGATAAAAAGCAACTGAGAACCCATCAGGCCCCGGGGAAGAATCTTGATTTAAAGCCCACACAGCCGCTTTAGTCTCCTCCAAGGAGATGGAACGAATAAGGGTCGCGGAGTCCGCATCAGAGATAGAGGAAGCGCCAAGACCCAGCCAATGCCACCTACACGGGGAAGAGATTGATGAGGTACGCCTGAAGTGATCCACAATGGCGCGCCCCATCTCTCCTTCCTCGGCGATATGAACATCATTAATAGAAAGGGACCGCATCATGTTATAACGCTTCCGATTGCTCGCCACCCGGTGGAAGAAGGCAGTATTCGCATCGCCCTCTTTAAGCCATTTTAACCGCGAGCGCTGACGCCATTCAATAGTTCTTTTCTTGTCCTCCTCCTGTACCCGAGCGTGAGCGGAATTGCGCGCCCGAAGTTCATCAATTGAGAGCTCACGCTCATTCTCCAGCGCATCTAAATGCATAATAATCTCCTCCGCCTCAGCGCGCACAGCAAGACGCCCCTGCCTGGAGTTTCTTTTGAAGTCCGCAAGCACCCTCCGAAGCGAAGCAAGCTTCTGATCAAGTTTAGACGCCGCGGAACCGGAGACGGGAATCTGGGTCCAATGGTCCTGAACGACCTGTTTGAAATTAGGTTCCAACAACCAACACTTCTCGTACCGAAACAGCCCACGAGGGCGAATACCATCACCGGAGTCCCAAATTATAGGAGAGTGATCCGAGAAAGATCGGGGGCGAGATGAAACAGAGCAAAGGGGAAAGGACTCCAAAGACTTACCATTAACCAAGAACCGATCAATTCTAGAGCGAGAGGAGTTGTTCCTCCAAGTATAGGAAATGTCATTTGGAACCAAGTTAAATAGCGCCAGGGCATCAATTACTTCAAGAAAATCCTGTGATCCCGGGTCGTGGCCACCCCTGCCGCGAGGCCGATCGGAAGAATGGATGGTGACGTTGAAATCTCCCCCCAGGATCCAGGGGAGTCCCCCAAATAAAGTAGCCGCGCCCCGCATGTCCTCCCATAGTTCCCTTCTCAAAATATGACACGTAGGGGCGTAAATACACGAGAAAACCATCGGATCAGTGGAATCGACCCGGTTCAAAGCAACAGAGATCATATGGCGACCGACAAGCATCGAACTAAAGGAGAACTTTTGAGATCGCCAGGTCACAAGAAAAACCCCCTGCGGAGCCAGCCGCATTCACCGCTCGAAATTCATCAAAGGGACCAACGTCAAAAGAGCGCCACGTAAAATCATCAACATTTCGCAATTTAGTTTCTTGAATGAGAGCAACGTCGCAACACCATTCTGAGAGTCGCGAACCCAAGGATCGACGCTTGACCAAATCCCCGAGTCCACGGACGTTCCAAGAGAGAACCTTCATTAAAAACCTCCGGCGTTGCCCCCAAGTCCTCCATCCCCAAGCCCTCCTTCGTTTCCCCCAAGGTCGCAAAGGCCCGCAGCTTCTGCCACAGCCTCCCGCAAGGAGGCACAAGAGTGAATCACCCGAGCGCCACGCCCAGCAAGGGTGCGCCTCGTGTAAGTTCTCCCAAAACGGCTGGAGGAAGTGCCCTCTCCATCGTTTATGAGCTGGGTTAGTAATATATATTATATATAGTAATATAAAAAAGAAAAACACATTGCAGTATGCCTACCACTTAAATGGTATGGTGATAGTGCAACGTAGTGCTAACGACCCAAAAGACCAAGGTTTAAATCCCTAATTGTGGGGGTTGCGTTAGATAGTCGACATCCATCATAAAAAATAGGCAAATCTTACAACATGGATTTGAGCAAAAATCCATATAGTTGGCCCTACTTGTAGTGGGAGACGGCTTTACCATTTTTTATATTGCTATATATATAATATATATACATGTATAATTATGTCTAAAATGCTTCTTTTATTTCTTTGGATAACAAGGCCCTAAATGTCGGTTTCGGTTACCATTTCGATGACCGACCAAAACGGAATTTCGGTCGAAATTCGATCGAAATTTCGATCATTTCGGTCATTTTTTGTACTAGGGCCCCCATATTTCGGTCATTTCGGCCATTTAGGCCGAATTTCGATTTTGACTGGATATAGATATTCGACAGAAATTCGATTGAATTCCACTGAAATTTGAGGCCATGTGGATAACAAATAAATAAGAGTGTCAAAAGAATCAAACTCTATCAAGAGGTTCAGCCTCTCATGTAACCTCCTAGTGCAACCATCCTCTCTACTACTCGTGTAAAGCTCATCCCTTGATAGTTGCAATCTATGCATTCTATGGTCGTCACAGTTTTATATGCACTTGTTAGATACAGTTTGTCTTAACATCAAATATTATAGGCATTATTCTGATAGAAATAAAGAATGTGGAAGCGTATCGGAGAAAATGAATAAACAAGAATAAACATCGGGATTTAACGTGGAAGCCTACTCCCTAGGGAGCGGGATGAAACCATGAGAGAACGCCTTAAAGGGCCATATGTTTCATTGCACTTTCTCACTGAATATAGGAGGTCTAAGGCTTCTTATATAGCCTCGACAGACTCTCCAAGTCCCACTACTGGTAGATGTGGGACTAGACTCTGGATGTCGTAAATAGATCTTGGAAGGATCCATTTACCCATCTTATATGATAAGTGACGCGTACTCCGACACTCCCCCTCAAGCTGGAGCATGCAATGCTCAACTTGGACAAACAGAAAGAAATCACTCAAACTCACACAACAAGACACTACATAATATCAATAAAACGCGCACAACTGTCGGCTGCTGTCGAGGACGTTGCTCCTCATGTCGTGCAGGTGAGGAGGTACAAACAGGCTGGAGTATGAGTCAAACTGAATCTCCTCGTCAGAGAGCATGGGTTCTGTACTACGCCTGTCAGAGTCACTGCAACTGAAAATGAGTCTGCTCGTCGGAGTAATCTGGTCCGCCACAACATGTGCATAGTCGCTCCATCTCTGAAAGGGTCGAACTGAAAAGCTGTGGAGACATCCTCGTCGGAGTCCACGGTAGCTGGAGAATGGAGTATGAAAAGTCTTCTCGTCAGAGAACTGTGTCTCTCCCATACTGGCTCAGAGAATGGGATCTCTACTCTGGAGTCCCTATGAAACCACATGAAAATCCTAGCCCACATGGAATAGGGAATAAGATCTCTACTCTGGAGTCCCTACGGAACACATGAAAACTCTGACCAAAATAAAAGATGGGGACCATATAAAATGATGGCAAACATGTGCACATCAAACTGAAGATCGCATACATGTGTGAATCCAAAAGACTCAGAATCTGAATGCTGAGTCTGAAAAACCGTAGAGTCTGGAATCTAAACGGACATCTGGACTGAAATCTGAACGAGCATCTGAACTGGAGAATCTGGACTGGAATCTGAATCATCAGAGTGATGATATTGTATGATGTCATAAAACTCTATACTATACTTCCCCTTTCTCCCATACTTGTCGGAAAATAGTAACATCGACAAAGTTGGGAGAAGACAAGAAAATGGGGAAACAAAATATGAATCACTTAGCTGATAATCATAATAATTTTTTCGGGTTTCTCAATCAATTTTTTTAATTATTATTTTCTTGACTATTCCATTTTTATAGAGACGTCCCTTTTTTCTCAAAAAAGCCGTTCCAACATTTTTGAGCTTTTCTTTCCTTTTTTGTAAAAAAAATTTAGCCTATGGCTTTTCTTTTGTACGCGTCTTTTTTCTTGAACAAAGAAACCTAGCCCACTTGGACCTTGAAATATGCAGCAGCCCACTGTTGGGCTCTTCCTCCCCCCTGTTTTATTTTTCACTCTTCCTTTTTATTAATACACAACAGATGCCTCCCCTTTTCCTCTTTTCTTTCGGTCCACCTGGGCCCTTACAAGGGATTTTTTTGGACAACCTTCGGCCCACACGAAACCACACATACAAGCCCTCTCTCCTTTTTGATTTAAATAACTTACGGTCATTCTATTTAGGGTTCCTCGATGAACCCTTTTCTCATCACATCCGCCCGTGATGGGGTTATTCCTGATGCAGGGTGTCGTTACCGTCGTGTTGTGGAGTTCGGGAGAAGGCGGTCGTTGACTGGAAGCAGAGAAGCATCACGTCGCCTGTACGATGGAGATCGACAATAGAGAAAGTGGAAGGGAGGTCGAAGGGGCGACGTCGATGGAGCTCACCGCTTGAGAGTCATTGCCAGACCGCCTGGGGATGGCTCTGCCTGAAGCATCGTGCGGAGTGGAAGAGCGGCTCCGCTCAGAGAAGGGTGGGATTCGCCGCTGGTTGGAGATGAGCAGTACGAGCCGCCTGGTTGCGAGTAGAAGGGTGACGCCAGCCTACGAGGAGGAAGGCGAGACTTGGAGGTGGCGGCCATTGCCGCCTACTGTCTGAAGGTGGTTGCCGCCTCTTGGACCGATTCGAGAACCTCCGTATGGAGGTGATGGATCTCGTGTCGCTTGCGCGAAAGAAGAGAAGAGGACTGACATCGCCTAGGCTTCGATTTGGTGCTACGCCGTCTCCTTCTGTCCGATCCGATCTGGAGGAGCCGCGAGAATGAGGGGCCTGATGAAACATCCCCAAAATCCATGGGCTTATGGGCTGGAGATGCGTACGCCGCCAAGAGGAGGAAGGGTAACCTGAAGCGGCTTGGAGGGTGCTGCCTGGAAACCAGATTTATGGTTCTTGAGATGAACCTTTGGATGAACCATAATCATGAACAACTGATCTTCATGAACACATATTCAACAATAATCAAGAACCGCATCTCGAATAAAAAAATATAAAATCCTCGAGAATCGACCCGCTCTGATACCATGTTAAAAAATAAAGAATGCGAAAGCATATCAAAGAAAATGAATAACAAGAATAAACATCAGGATTTAACGTGGAACCCTACTCCCTAAGGAGCGAGATGAAACCACGGAGGAAAGGTCTTAGAGGGCCATATGTTTCATTGCACTTTCTCACTGAATACATGAGGTTTGTGGCTTCTTATATACCCTCCACAGACTCTCCAACTCCCACCACTGGTAGATGTGGGACTAAACTCTGGATGTGGTAAATGGATCTTGGAAGGATCCATTTACCCATGTTACATGATAAGTGACACATACTCTAACATAAACAACTTGAGAATGTTTAAGATTTGTGGATAATTTGTATCCACGTATCAGGATTGCATACATTTGTTTTTCCATCAATATCTGTATTTTGGGGATAAGATTCTTCAATCCATACGCTCAACTAAATCCATGTATCCATATTCTAATTATAAAAGGGATAAGGATATGTTTTTTTTAGAAATAAAGTCTTGGAGGATTTCATCCAAGGATAAGGATATGATAATATGTAAATTTTTATCCATATCTAACCATTTTAATCCTCGTCAAATAATGATGTTGACAAGCTGCTTAAACAGCATAGGAACCTCTTGATGCAAGGGGCCTTTGCAAAACGGAGGGTATAGTATACAAGATCAAGGGCGAGAAAGTGGAGGAATTAAAGCTTGAAACAAATTAGATCCTGAGAAATTATTTTTTTGAGAAATAAATAAACACAAAGATTAGATTCTGAACAATTATGTTTTTAAATACTTGGGTTTAGCGGTTGTTTGGTTTCTGGGGAGGGGGAATTGGGGTTAGACGTCCCAATGCAGAAGTCATATAGTCTCAACAATGCTTAATGGCCGGAGTGATGATATACATGCAGAATTTAATTAATCAAATGCAACGAGAAGAGAAGAAATAAAGTCAGCAGGCTCTAATACCTCGATGGAGCTGCAGAAGGGATACCCACCCATCTAACCTAGTCCTCGAAATAACCAGAATAACAGAGGAAGAAACCACCAGGCTTTCACAATCAGACAAACAAAACTCATTATGCCAATCATATTCTAAACCCCACCCATGTAAACAATCTCCAGTTACATCAACCATAACTTGCAACCCAAGCTGAATCAAAATGTCAAATGTAGAAATATAACCTTAAGAAGTTGCAGTGTGAATCAAGCTAGAGGCACCTCACTACCTTAGACCATAGAATAGTCAAAAAGGATGAGTTTGATGTTGAAAAAATAACCCGGTAATGCTGTAGATCATGAATAGACAGTTCCAAATAGATCCCATTCCAGATTGTTGAGAAAAAATAAGAGTTCTGTTTATTCCTTGAGCCCTAGACTCTTGTTAGAAAATCGGAAGCGGAAGCGTAATATGGAAAAAGATAAATAACAACAAAGAACAAGCGGGATTTTACGTGGAACCCTACTCCGTGAGGAGCGGGATGAAACCACGGGAGAAGCCCTCAACGGGGCATGTTTGTCTATTGACTTTCTCAATGAGTACAGGAGGTCTGGGGCTCCTTATATAGCCTCTCCAGAGCCTCCGAGTCCCACCACTGGACGATGTGGGACTAAACACCAGATTGGGTAAATGGATCTCCTCCAGGATCCATTTACCCTGTTACAACACAATAGGCGCACTACTTAATACTCCAACACTCCCCCTCAAGCTGGAGCATGCAATGCTCAGCTTGGACAAACAAACAAAAAGAAACTCAACTCAACGCTACAAGACACTACGGACAATATCAACCCAACGCGCACATGCTGCTGTCGAGGACGTTGTTTCTCATGCCATGCAGGTGAGGAGGACGAACGGGCTGGAGTGTGAGTCGACTGAAGACTCGGAATCTGACCGTCGAGTCTGAACTTGCGCCTGAGGTCTCCTCGTCGGAGAACTGGGTCTCTCCCATCTGGCTCAGAGAATGGTGCACTGCTCTGGTGTACCTATGATACCACATGAAAACCCTTGCCAACATATGGCATAGGGAATGGTCCTCTACTCTGGAGTCCCTATGGCTCACATGAAAACTCTGGCCTGACAACTGGAAGAATGATGGGGACCTCTGACAATGATGGCAACTTATGCTCATCTGACAATGACCGCACACTCGTGCGTGTCTGAAACTGGACTCGGAACTATCTGATGTCGAGTCTGAAACTGGATCTGAACCGTAGAGTCTGAAATCTGATCGGTCTGGAAATCTGAATCTGCATCTGGAATACAGGATCTGTGACTCTACATAATACTCCCCCTTTCTCCCATACTTGTCGGAAAACATGGACGTCGACTAAGTTGGGAGAAGACAACATAAATGGGGGAACAAAATGAAACTTGCAGCTTTTCATTTCATTTTTTTTATAAGCCGTTACCTTTTTTTTTTAAATAAGCCGTTTCACAATTTTTTTCTCGGCTTTTCATAATATTTTTTTTTTCAAAATGCGTGCGATTTTTTTTTAATAGCCGCCATCCCTTTTTTTTATAAGCCGTTTCATCTCCCTTTTTTTTACGGCTTTTCATCAAACAAAATTTTAGAACTGCGTGCGGCTCTTCTTCTTCTTCTTTTTTTTTTAAAGCACGCGCCCCTTTTTTTTTAATCTCTCCCTTTTTTTTTAACCTTGGCCCATTTGGACCTAAAAACAACCTCTCTTTTTTTTTTGTTTTAACCACTCACGGCCCAAGTGAAGGGCCCTTACAAAACTGCATTTTTTTTCTTGGGTTTTCAAGCAAATAGCCCTAATTTTTTTTTAAATGAAAGGGCAACGGGCCTCCTTAGGGTTCCCAATCGTGGGAACCCCTTCGTATCCCTACGCCGCCCGAAGCTTCATCGCTGCATCCCCCTTTGGGGTTTCTTCATCACCGCCGCCTCCCCAATGGGGGCCTGGAGCATCGGGAGAGGTTGTCTGGAGAGCCCTCAGGGCTTTGCCGCAGAGAGGATGCGCGAGGAGTAGAGGAGGATTGCTGCCGCTTGCGCCACCCCGCCTGGAGGCGCATGAGGTTCGCGCTCGAGACATGCGTGCGATGTGGGTTGCCGCCGAGGGACGTGGGAACCCGCCATCGGAGCGGCGCAGATGCGCCTGGAGCGTGCAAAGGAGATGCAGCCTGGGTCGCGCGCCGGGATTGTGACGCTAGAAGGGGGAATCGAGCGCCGCCATAGCTGGGTCGCGGCAGATGCTTGTCGTTGCCGGCTGCTGTGTGAAGAGCTATCGCATGAGGGTTCTTTAGAACCCTAGCGGGCACGCACAGGGTGAGGAATGCCGCCGGGAGCCTCAAGCTCCGCCTAGGGCTGGAGGGCAGACTGGAGATCGCGTGGGGCTCGGCGGAGGAGCACCTGGAAGGCGATGAAGGCCTGGGAGACAGGAGAGCTGTAGATTCGCTCGCGCGGCCTTTCTGTAGGGGGAGTGATGCCCTGATGCATATCAGAAGAGATGCAGCATTGAGGAGCAGCCACCAGAAAAAAAATCTTGCTCCGCGAAAGCAATCGATGACTAGGTGCATGGGCACCGTGGAAACCAGATCTAGGGTTCCTGACTGGAACCCTAAAAATATCTTTGAATGGGCATAAGAATAATCTTCACGATCAAACTAAAGAACATTCTCCTCTTGACGATCTTCAAGAATAAATCCACGAACACCGATCAAAATCCGACTAAATAAATTAACACGATTCCTCGAGAATCGAACCCGCTCTGATACCATGTTAGAAAATCGGAAGCGGAAGCGTAATATGGAAAAAGATAAATAACAACAAAGAACAAGCGGGATTTTACGTGGAACCCTACTCCGTGAGGAGCGGGATGAAACCACGGGAGAAGCCCTCAACGGGGCATGTTTGTCTATTGACTTTCTCAATGAGTACAGGAGGTCTGGGGCTCCTTATATAGCCTCTCCAGAGCCTCCGAGTCCCACCACTGGACGATGTGGGACTAAACACCAGATTGGGTAAATGGATCTCCTCCAGGATCCATTTACCCTGTTACAACACAATAGGCGCACTACTTAATACTCCAACAACTCTCTTATATAGGGAGAGGTCTATGGGCAAATTACATATGATAGACAAACGAAAAGAACAATAAATAAAAGATACAGAAACATAAACTAAACTTCTACATTCCCCCTCAAGATGGAGCATAGATATCTATCATGCTCATCTTGGATAAGCACATCTGGAAGGAACCACGAAGTAAGGCTTTTTTAAGAATGTTTGCCGTTTAGTTTCCTGAGCTGACATGAGTTGTAGAAATGAAGACTTTATGGATCATATCACGGATATAATGACAATCCACTTCAATATGCTTTGTCCTCTCGTGAAATGCAGGGTTGTTTGCAATGAATAATGCAGCCTAATTGTCACATTAAAGTGACATGGGAAGAGGAACATCTATATGTAGATCTGTCAGAACTGCGCGAACCCACATCACTTCTGCACATGCTTGGGCCATCACTCTATACTCCGATTCAGCACTAGATCTCGCAACTACTGTTTGCTTCTTGCTCTTCCATGAGACAAGTGACTCCCCAATGAATATAGCAAAGCCTGATGTAGACTTCCTATCCTTCGGGCACCCTGCATAGTCTGCATCTGCACATGTTGATATAGTTATGGCCATGGTTTGAAAAGGCTAGCCTCGAGGCGGTTGAGGCGTACGCCTCGAGGCGAGGTGGTCCCTTTTAGCCTCGAGGCTTACGCCTCAGATCAGTCCTGTGAGGCGTGCGCCTCGAGTACTCGAGGCGTAGCCTCGAGGCGGAACGCCTTAAGGCAGTCGAGGTGTTTCGTGAGGCGTTTTTGCTTTTTGAAATAATTTTTATTATTTTAATGGTTTACTAGTAGTTTAAGAAGCTTATAAATATCTGTTTATTTAGGATAATGATTATGTAAGATGAATGCCTAAATATGATGTTTATTTCATGCCCATAACTTCATATTTACAATTAATGTATCCAACTATTTTGGCAAACTCTTAGGTAGCGTTCGGCTACCGGGTTACCTGTGGGTTTGGGGAGTTTACCCCCCTTAACCCACATCCCCCTCTCTCCCTGTGGGCCCAACTTTGTTCCTTTTTTAAAAAAATAAATAAATCAATTTTACATCATCAATCCTATCAAAAAATAATATATTATACCATCATATCATATAAAAATTATAAACTACTCCACTTCTACTCACTTTTTCAAACTTCAATACAATCACATCACAATAACTAATCACCTTTTCAAACTCCAATACAATCATATCAGCCCAAACCCACTTATAACCCACCCCCAGTTTAACCCTCTATCCAAACACCAAAATCCACAAACGGGTTACCCTCTACCAGTTTAATCCGCCTTAACCCATCAACCAAACGTACCCTTACTATTTCACTCTTAATGAATGAATTCATAAATATTAACAATACTTGTAACTTAACAAGATTTGCAATATATCAAGCAAAACAAAATGGATATGGTTCACGGTTTCTCATGTTGCCTTATATTATATATTAGACACAACATAAATTTCTTTGACATATATTTAATCGAACTTTTAATTACAACAATATTTAAAAGATTTGCTCGAAATGGATATGATTTATGGTTTCTCGTGCGATCATATATTAGATGTTAGACACATAACAAAAATTTCTTCGATGTATATTTAGTCATACTTTTAATTACAACAATATTTCATAGACATATATGTATTGTTTAATTCTTTCACAATATCTATAGTCAATGAATTCCTCTTTGATTGGATGAAAATGTGTAGAAATGTATATGATGTTCTATCTTCTATTTTGGGGTTCTTATCTTTATTATTTCATCATATCTTGTAGTGTAAATTATTATATATTGGGCAAAGAACATATAATTACATAGAGATATTTATAATTGTAGTTTTATACATATTTTCTATATAAACTGAGGCTTACGCCTCGACCGCCTCGAGGCTACGCCTCGCCTCGATTCCAAGGAGACCGCCTCGTTCTGCCTTTCGTTTTTTTAAACCTTGGTTATGGCGCCCTTCTTTCTAAACAACAATCCTGCACCTGGAGATGACTTAAGATACCTTAGTATCATATGTATGGCATCCATGTGTACCTAACGAGGTTGCTCCATAAACTGGCTCACTTTATTCACTGCAAATGTAATATCTGGTCTGATAATAGTAACATAAAGAAGCCTCCCTACTAGTTCTCTGTACCTTCTCTTGTCAACCTCCTCGGTGTCTTCATCATACATCTTCATGCTTGGATCCATAGGTGTAGAAGCAAGTCGACATCCAAGCATGTCTGTGTCACTTAGCAAGTCAGTGACATATTTCCTCTGTGTCATCACGAGTCCTTGTTCATTTCTAGCAAACTCTAATCCAAGGAAATATCTAAGTACTCCTAGATCCTTGGTAACGAATTCACGGCCCAAGAATTCTTTTGCTATTTGTATTCCCTGCATATCATCTCCTGTAATGAGTATATCGTCAACATACACCATAATGACGGTCATACCTCTGGATGTTCTCTGTACAAAGAGAGAATGGTCTGCATTTGACCTTTTGAACCCTTGCTTTTCAAACAATTCTGAGAGCTTTTGGAACCAAGCTCTTGGGCTCTGTTCAGGCCATAGATCACCTTATGAAGCCTGAATACCTGTAAACACTATCCCTCAGCAGTAAACTTAAGTGGTTGTTGCATGTAAACTTCTTCCTGAAGATCACCATATAAAAATGCATTTTTGACAACTAATTGAAATAGGGGCAAATCTCGAATCACAACAACAGATAAAAGAATCCGTAAGGTAGAATGACGACCAACAGGAGAAAACGTGTCAAGATAATCTAACCCATACGTTTGAGTAAAGCCCCGAGCAACCAGTCGAGCCTTGTACCTATTAATACTGCCATCTGCATTATGCTTCACCGTAAAAACCCACTTGCAACTCACAATGGATGCCCCAGTAGGAGCTGGAACAAGGCTCCAAGTACCTCTCGACTGAAGAGCAACCATCTCTTCCTCCAAAGCCAGACGCCATCTACTATCAGCTAATACCTCTTGGTAAGTCCGTGGAATGTTCACAGCGGATAAAGCAACTACAAACCTCCTGAAATCTCCTGTCAGGCGCTCAAAGGTAACATGAGAGGCAATCAGATATGAAGAACATGATCTCTTTTGCTTCCTCAATGCAATTGGCAAATCAAGATCTGCATCAGTTGTACCGACATCTGTATCATCACCTGCCTGCTCCTGCTGAGAAATGTCATCAGTCCCATCATTAGAAATAATGTTATTCGAACAAACCTGGGGCATGTGTGATGATTGACCATGGTCATGAGCAGGGGCTGGCCGTCGACTGTAGTGGCGTGGTAGAGGAGGAACCAAAGATGCGGAATGTGGTAGAGGTGGTGGCAGTGATGGAGACGGTGGTGGTGGAGATGTAGGAGCAAGCTGTGGTGCATACAAGGGTGGAGGTGGAATATAGATTTCATCATTTATATCGGATGGCACCAACCTGTCACCTGTAGGAGAGAAAAGCATGACAAACTCAAAAAAAGTGACATCTGCACTGACATAATATCTTCGACGTAGCGGATCATAGCAACGATACCCCTTTTGAGTCCTGGAATACTCGACAAAAACACATTTGACAGCCCTAGGAGAGAGCTTGTCAATCCCTGGAGATAACTGATGAACGAATGCCACGGACCCAAAGACACAAGGAGTTAGAGAGAACAACTCTTTGTTAGGAAAAACGAGGGAGAACGGTATCTTCTCTCCCAACACAGACGAGGGCATGCGATTAATGAGATAACATGCGGTAAGAACCGCATCACCCCAGAACAAGTTCGGAGCACAACTATGGATAAGAAGCGTACGAGTGACATCAAGAAGGTAGCGGTGTTTTCTTTCCGCGACACCATTCTGTTGGGACGTGTAGGCACAAGACGTTTGATGAAAATACCATGGGATGAAAGAAATTGATATAGTGTTCGAGTACAGAATTTAAGGGCATTGTTAGTTCTCACAATCTTGATAGAAGCGGAAAACACATTCTGCACTTTTTTAATAAAATTCATAATAGTGATGCCCGCTTCGGATTTATTCTTCAACAAAAAGACCCATGACAAACGACTAAAATCACCCACAGCAACTAAATAGAACATATATCCCTGATGTTCAGGAACACGACTCGGACCCCAAATATCAATATGGAAAAACTCAAATGGAGAGCTACTGCTCCAACTCTGACGACTAGGGAAGACAGACCAATGATGCTTCCCTAACTGACAAGCTTCACAATCGAATGATGAGCAGGGTGAGATCTGAGGAAGGACTTGATGCAGTTTCTGAAACGGAAATGGCCAAAGCACAGATGCCACAAGTAAGGAGAGACATGTCCGGTGGAATGAGATGATGCTCCAACATAAGGAGTATGGACCAGTCGATACAACCCGCCTTGCTTACAGCCATGTCCAATCACGTTGTCCTGAGAATGTCCTGAAACACAAGAGATGATGGGTCAAATATCGCTCGACAATATAGATCCTTAGTATTCTGACTAATTGACAGTAAATTCATTGAGAAATTAGGTGCATGAAGCACATTCTGCAACTGCATAGAAGGTGTTAAGGCGATCTGTCCCTGTCCTGTGATGGGAGAATGAGTCCCATCTGCTATGACAACGGTCCTTCCTGGGGAAACTTGCTTGTAGGATGTGAGTTGGTGTCTATCTCCACACAAGTGATGTGTGGTACCTGAATCTACAATCCAATCTGAGGTACGTGAATCCTGGTAGAAAGCAGAAGTATGAGCACTACCCGAGGAACTAGCTTCTGCAGTAGCAACAATGTCCAGGCTGCTCTCTGAAAAAGTTGGAGGAGTACTGGCTGGTGGCATGATATCATGTAGACGAGACACTAGGTCATCATATCGTGGATCTGACGCTGGCGTAGCAACAAGAGCTGGATATGTTCTGCTGCACGGGCAGATGCTGGGAAACCATGCTTAGAGTAGCATGTGTCTTCTGTATGACCAGTCCGACCATGCTTAGTGTAGAGATAGTTCCTATTATTATTATATGTTTATGTACCTTGTTTCTATTTCTCTCTTCTATTTAGACGTCCATGTAATTTACCCTTAAGGCCTCTCCCTATATAAGAGAGCCTAGGGTTTTCTTATTATCATAACGAAGACTCCTCTCTTCTAACATGGTATCAGAGCCGCCTTAGGGCTCTTTCCCTTCCCCACCCGCCGCCCCTTCTCCCTTCCCTCTCTCTCGTCTCGCCGCCGCCCCATCTGCGGCTCCCGGCGCTCCTCCGCAACCCCTCCCGCGGCTCCAGCCGCACAGCAGCCCACCGCCGCACCTCTCCAGCGGCTCACAGCCGCACAGCGGCTGCCTACCGCGCCTCCAGCGCCTCCAGCGGCCACAGCAGCCGCCTCCTGCGCCTGCCAGCGGCGCCCTAGCCTCAGCGGCAACCCCCCCTCTGTCGCCCACAGCCACCGGAGCCCTAGCGGCACCCCTCCCTGCCGCCTACTGCCGCCCCAGCGGCACCCGTACTCCCAGCGGCACCCCCCACTGCCGCTGTAAGGTTCCAGTGGTCTCCAGCACTCCATAGGCATTGTTCTCGAGACGATTCAAGGGCTGTAAGCTTCCTTGAGGGCGTGCCCTAGACCCTCCTTCTTCCGGTTTATGGATTTGAGTGCGTGAAAGTCTACACACGTACTCAAATCTGATGCAGTTGGTGTAGACATTCATCACATTGTCTATTCTCCCTTCGTCTTCTTCCTGCGGCAGTATGTCAGAATCGAAAGTCGATTTGCCCTCCACCGGCGCATTCAAAGGTCCCGCGCCGATAGTAAAGATGGACGGGTCTAACTATGAGTTATGGGCCATGCAGTTTATGAGCCTCATGAAATCAAATGGTAAGAAACACATTCTTACCGAGGATGAGTCTGCGGAGAAGACAGGGATCTATGCCTCATGGGAGGCCGATGATGCTTACGCAAAAGTATGGTTGTCTGGCACGTTGACCATGGAGATAGCAAATGATGTTCTCCATCAGCCCACTGCTAAGGCGATGTGGGACATTCTTGCTGCTACATATTCGCAGGTGCGAAATGAGACAAAGATGTTGCAGCTTCAGCATGACATCTTCACCATGAAGCAGGCCGGCAGACCTCTCCACTCTCTATACACATCCCTAAGAGGGATGTTCGAGAAGCTCTACAGTACCATTCCTCTGACTGCTACTCCAGAGCAGCAGAAGACGTTCCGGAACGCCACCATGGTGGGTGTTCTACTTGCTGCCCTCGATCCTGAGTATGATGCTGCACGGTCACAGATCTTAGCAGATGCAGTCATTCCTCCAGTGGAGGATGTATACAGGAGGCTCAGTCGTATCCCAGTTTCTTCCAGCTCTTCTACTCCACCTCCATCTGCGATGGCAGTTTCACGTGGGAGAGGTGGACAACCTTCTTGGCGTGGTTGTGGACGTGGCCGTGGCTCTCAGAGAAGAGGCGGTCGACCTAGTCAGACGTGCTCATATTGTCACAGAACTGGACACTCAGAGGAGACATGCTACTCAAAGCATGGGTTCCCAACATCTGCACGGGTTGCAGAGCATTCACAGTCTCCTTTACCGTCTGTTGCAGATCATAGATTTGACGAACTCGTGGCTCGTCTCCGTGATATTATGCCACAGTCTTCTGGTGATTCATCTGGTGGCTCTTCCGATATTGCTGCCACAGCCTCAGCCAGTTCTTCCGCCACTGCCAGTTCCTCAAGTAGATCATCAACTGTCATACCTTCACATGATATATCTGACTGGGTTATAGATTCAGGAGCTACACATCATCTGTGTCGAGATAGAGGTAGATTACAGGCCTACAGGGCTATTTCTCCAGGTCGCTCAGTGCAGATAGCAGATGGTTCCCACTCACCCCTTGTTGGTCAGGGGGAGGTTTTCTTAACCTCCGCTATGCAGCTACAGAATGTTTTACATGCCCCTGAATTCTCACTGAATTTGCTGTCTATTAGTCAGATTACAAAGGATTTGAATTGTCGAGCTATATTTGACCCGTCTTCTCTCATTTTTCAGGACATACTCACGGGCAAAGTGATTGGCTGTGGCTCTGAGCAGAACGGTCTATATCGGTTGGTCCGGGAATCCTATGCTGGCATCTCCGCTCACTCTGCTGGTCCAGTCTCACCTTACATTTGGCATCTTCGGTTTGGTCACCTTCCGCTCCAGAAGATGCGCCATCTTCTGCCCCAGATCTCTCAAGTTCGTCGTTTCGTTGTGAAACTTGTCAGTTAGGAAAGCATCACAGGTCGAGCTTTCCAGGTCGTCAGAGTCGGAGCAGTAGCTCCCCTTTCGAGTTGTTACATATAGATATATGGGGTCCGAGTCGTGTTCCCGATCACCAGGGACACAGGTTCTATCTTGTGGTACTAGATGACTTTTCTCGTGTCTCTTGGGTTTTTCTTCTGAAGAATAAGTCTGAAGCAGGAGATGTTATTAAAAGTTTGATTAATGAAGTGCAGAATGTTTTTTCTTCTTCAGTCAAATATGTTCGGACGGATAATGCCCTGGAATTTTGTACACGTTCTCTTTCTCAATTTCTGTCATTAAAGGGAATTATTCATCAAACCACCTGTGCATATACATCCCAACAAAATGGTGTGGCGGAAAGAAAGCATCGCCATCTCTTGTATCACTCGTACCTTATTGATTCAAAGTTGTGCTCCTATTTCCTTCTGGGGAGATGCTGTTCTTACTGCATGCTATCTGGTCAATAGAATGCCGTCCTCTGTCCTTGGAGAGAAGATACCCATCTCTCTTATTTTTCCAGACAAAGAGCTCTTCTCACTGCCACCTCGTGTCTTTGGTGCTGTGGCGTTTGTTCATCGTTTGTCTCCTGGACTTGACAAGCTCTCTCCAAGAGTTGTCAAGTGCGTCTTCGTTGGGTATTCAAGAACCCAGAAGGGATACCGGTGTTATGATCCTACTACCAACAGGTACTTCGTTAGTGCGGATGTCACCTTCTTCGAGTCGGTCATGTTTTTCTCGCCAGCCGGGGATAGAATGGTACCATCCACCACCGCTGATGATATTTTGGTTCCACCACCACCTACCTGTCTTACACCTGACTCGTCTCCTGTGTCAGTTCCTATGCCAGCACCGCCACCACCACCTCCACCTCCACCCCCACCCATTCCACGGAGAATCATATCACCATTTCCTAACCACTATACGCGTCGGTCAGGTCCCGCTCAGACAGCAGATCAGCCAATCACTGAGCCTCAGGTATGTTCAGATGATGTTTCTACTGACGGGTCAGGTTCGGACCATATGCAGGATGACTCTTTACAGGTGGACCCCGATGATGATCTGGATGTTCCGATTGCTATTCGGAAACAGAGACGACAGTGTGCATCCTACCCCTTTGCTTCACAGGTTTCCTTCCACCGACTCACAGGCGATTTCCAGAAGTTTGCTACTGCTTTATCTTCCGTGGACATACCACGGACATACCAGGAAGCCTTGAAGAGTGAATGCTGGAGACTGGCTATGGAAGAAGAAATGGGGGCCTTGCAGTCCCGTGGCACATGGTCTTTGGTCCCTGCACCTCCTGATGCATCAGTTGTAAGCTGCAAATGGGTCTTCACAGTCAAATACCATGCAGATGGCACATTGGATAGATACAAAGCACGTTTAGTCGCCCGGGGATTTACACAGACATATGGCGTTGATTACATGGATACATTCTCTCCAGTGGCGAGACACTCGACTCTGCGTATCCTCCTGACTGTTGCAGTAGTCCGTGACTGAGCATTTATCAGCTCGATGTCAAGAATGCATTTTTGTACGGGGACTTACAGGAGGAAGTCTACATGCAGCAGCCACCCGGGTTTACTGCTGAGGGGGAGACGCATATGGTATGTAGACTTCACAAGGCTATATATGGACTGAAACAGAGTCCACGAGCATGGTTCCAGAAACTGTCCAACCTAATTGAGCACCAGGGATTCAAGAGGTCCAATGCTGACCATTCGTTGTTTGTCCAGAAGTCCTCGGCAGGTACGGTTGTCATAATGGTCTATGTGGATGATATTCTTGTTACAGGAGATGATATTCAGGGCATAGCAAGGGCGAAGGCATTCCTAGGTCGTCAGTTTGTTACAAAGGATCTTGGAACCCTAAGATATTTTCTGGGGTTGGAATTTGCTAGGAATGCACATGGTTTGGTGATGACACAACAAAAGTACATTACAGACTTCCTGGTTGAGACTGGTATGGATGGGTGCAAACCATCAAGCATCCCCATGGACCCCAGCATGAAGCTATATGATGATGATACTGACGAAGTGGATAAGAGGAGATATAGAGAGATAATGGGAAAACTCCTCTACATTACTATAACCCATCCAGACATTGCATTTGCAGTTAGCCGGGTGAGTCAGTTTATGGAGCAGCCCAGACAGGTTCACATGGATGCTATACACATGATACTGAGGTATCTGAAGTCTACTCCTGGATTAGGGCTACTATTCCGAAAGGGTGCAGACTTATCCATCTCAGCGTGTGCAGACGCAGATTATGCAGGATGTCCTAAGGATAAAAAATCAACCTCAGGGTTTGCAGTCTTTGTTGGAGGCTCTATGGTTTCTTGGAAAAGCAAGAAACAAACGCTGGTGGCAAGATCCAGTGCAGAATCCGAATACAGGGCAATGGCCCAAGCCAGCACGGAAATGATGTGGGTTCGCTCCGTATTAGAAGATCTACATGTAGCAGTACCTCTACCTATGAAGCTTCAGTGTGACAATCAGGCAGCATTGTTCATTGCCAACAATCCAACTTTTCATGAGAGGACCAAGCATATTGAAGTTGACTGCCATTACACTAGGGACCTGATCCAAAGAGGATTGATATCCACGCCCATGTTAGCTCAGGAGATCAGACTGCCGATGTATTCACCAAGCCATTGCTCAGAGGACCTTTCCAGAGATGTTCATCCAAGCTGAGCATGATCGACATCTATGCTCCACCTTGAGGGGGAGTGTAGAGATAGTTCCTATTATTATTATATGTTTATGTACCTTGTTTCTATTTCTCTCTTCTATTTAGACGTCCATGTAATTTACCCTTAAGGCCTCTCCCTATATAAGAGAGCCTAGGGTTTTCTTATTATCATAACGAAGACTCCTCTCTTCTAACACTTAGAGTAGCATGTGTCTTCTGTATGACCATAGCAGAAGAATTTGGCACAGTAGGGTTTGAGATGTTGATTCGGCTCAATCGCCGAAAGGCCTCCTCCATGGGAGGAATGGTAGCATCTGCCAGAATCTGAGAAGAAGCCGCCTCATACGGTGAGTCAAGAGAAACTAGAAAGACTCCCACATCGTAGCATTCCGATATGTCTTCAACCGTTCTGGAGTAGCTGTGAGAGGCATGAAACTGTGGAGCCTTTCAAACATTCCCCTCAATGCAGTGTAGTGAGCATGCAGGGGTCGACCACTCTGCTTTATCGTGAAGATATCATGCTGGGACTGTAGGATTTTTTGTCTCATTCTTGTCTTGTGAATATGTGGCAACAAGAATATCCCACATGGCTTTGGCAGTAGGTTGATGTAAGACATCATTAGCAATGTCTGGAATCAGTGTACCAGACAACCAGACCTGAGCATATGCATCATCAGCCTCCCATGAGGCATACAACCCTGTTTTCTCCTCTGGCTCATCCTCGGTAAGAATATGTTTCTTACCCATCGACTTCATTAGGCTCATGAACTGCATGACCCATAACTCATAGTTGGATCCATCCATCTTCACAATAGGCGCAGGACCTTTGAAGGCGCCTGTAGTGGGGATCTCTATCTTGCTTTCTGACATTTTAACTGGAGAAAACTAGGGTTGTAGACTGGATAGTCATTGGTCTACACTGACATACTTAGGTTTAGTTGCACGTGTAGTCCTCTATGCAACCAAACCCATTAACGTGGAGACGCGGGCGAAAGTCTCCTAGATGACGAAGATACCCTAGGGTTGACCGAACTCTAGGGCGTAGATCTTCGTGCGAGACCTAAGAAGGCCGAAGGGAGAGGCGGCGCACAGAGCGTAGGCGGCGCACAGTGCGCGAGTCCTAACGCGTGCAGTGTACAGGGCCGAAGGGAGAGCCCGCGAGGCCACCGCAGGGCCGAGGAGCGGTGAAGGACGGTGCCGAACGAAGACGCGAGGTCGAGGAGCGACACGCGGGGCCGAAGGCGACGTCGAAAGGCGGTGAGAGAGAGGGGTTGCGCGCGGGGCTTGGAGGTGGAAGGCTAGAGTTAGGGTTTGGTTCGAGAACTCCGATCTAGAACCGTCGCTCTGATACCATGTTGGGAAAAAATAAGAGTTGTGTTTATTCCTTGAGCCCTAGACTCTCTTATATAGGGAGAGATCTATGGGCAAATTACATATGATAGACAAACCAAAAGAACAATAAATAAAAGATACAGAAACATAAACTAAACTTCTACACACATGCTTCAAAAAATAGCCCCCTGAAACAATTGGTCGATGACGAGGAATTTTCGAAATAAAATCAAACAGGTAATAAATATTCCTTTTTATTGAAACCATTAGACATCGCACGCCCTACAAGTTCATTAAAGTATCTACACGCAGAAGCAAATGTAACCAGAGAGTCAACCCACCTCGAAAGGTTGTAATCTCAATGGAAAAGAACCCAATCATCATGGAACACCTTTCGAACAAGTAAGACCCAGAAACTCCACTGATCTCTGTTGTCACCGAGGGCTTAACTTTTGATTAGATCCTATTGAATTCACAAGCTTTCATCAATATGATACCAATGACACTCTTTAGGAGAGCACGAACTTAATTCAATCTCTGCAACCTTAAAATTGGATGAACATTCCGCTAGATATCCACAATTAGTGTTAAGGATAAGATCATTATAATCAAAGACATATATTGCCAGGTTGTTTTTAGTCAAAAAAGGGAGAAACACTCAGGATGTGTCCGACCAAAATATATTAGATTAGTAAAAAAGTTACAACTACAATAGCCATGTCTCGAGGAGAGACGTGGCAAGATGAACCACATTGTCCACATAAATTATGTCCCTACGAAAGGTAGTGTCATTATGTGACATACTGATCGCCTAGACCATGGCAATCGGGCGCAGGGTCTCTACCATGGGCTTGAACTGATTGGCAACCAGAGAGGTCCAAAAACTCAACATGCGAGGAGAGATCCACATGTTGAACTACCACCTCCTGTTAGATATGTCGACCGTAGGTGCAGGTGTAAAAAAGATTGCCCATATCCTCCATCGCGGTGCCACACATGGTGCAAGATGTTTCATCCCCCGAACAGAACACCAATCTACTAGCCTTTGTAAGTAATCGGTCATGCATGTGAAGCAAAAGGAAGATCTTGATATTCAAAGGAGTTCTCAGAGCCCAAATCATGTTGCATTGCCTCTCCGTATCACCTGAAGTCGACCCATTCCCAGTCATAAGAGCCATGTATGGCTTCTTAACAAAGAAAAAGCCATCAGGACACACCTCGTGACCTCGTCCCCCACTCGACCTCGAGATACCAGCAATATCCTCCGTCAACTATAGAGATTCCCTGAAGCGATGATCGAATAACGGGAGGAGAAGCACAACATCCACTGACCATCCACCCAAGCTACCTTGACCAGCTATTCATGGTCCTCTGAAATCACAAATAGGTGAGGGAAACACGCCTGCAGTCACCCATTTTCGGTCTTATTGTCCTTCCATAAAAGGAAAGACTCCACGTTGCCCACCACCATGCGCATACGCTCTGGCAAACTTTGCATCACCAAACAAATCCCCTTCTAGAATATGAAGGAATGACGCTGAGGACAAATCCACTACTGGTTGTGCCCGGATATTATATGTCTCGATGGCATGTACAAGCGAGGTCCCCCCTTACCCCACAGCATTGCCGCCCACTTCATCAGAAGGGCCTTATTTATCTATTCCAGATCGAGGACCATCAGTCCCCCATGTTCCTTTGAGAAGTGACTAGCTCCCAATTCACCAGGTGAACACCTTTCGACTGTCCATTAGATAGACTCTAGAAGAATCGGCACATACATGTCTCCATGTGGTTACAAATCCACATAGGTAGGGTCCGCAAAGAGATGAAAAAGAGTGAAATCACACCCAACGCTACCTTCAAAAGCACGAGTCACCTCCTCCCCCACAACAGAGATAAGAGGCCTTCCATCTGGACAATTTCCGTTCCAGCTTTTCAATGACCGGCATCCAATCTGACTGCCTCAAGGGTTGCAAGTCAAGGGCCCCCCAAGGTAAGAAATCGGGAGGATACCTCTTAGAGTCTCAATGATCCCTACGCGATCCTCAATCTCTAAGTGCAAGAACCCAAAAGGCATAAAGTTGACTTGGCTCTATTCACCACTGTTAGAATACTCAGATGTTTATTCCATAGAGCCCTTGGGTCTCTTATATAGGGAGAGAGCCCTTGGGTAAATTACATGAGAGGTACATAAAGAAACTAAAATAATAAATAACATCGCAGACTAATAACTATCTCTACACTCCCCCTCAAGATGGAGCATAGATATCTATCATGCTCAGCTTGGAAGAACATCTCTGGAAAGGTCCTCTGAGCAATGGCTTCGTGAATATGTCTGCTGTCTGGTCCTCTGAACTGACGTGGGATGTGGAGATGAAGCCCTTCTGAATCATGTCCCTAGTGAAATGACAATCCACCTCTATATGTTTTGTTCTCTCATGGAAGGCTGGATTGTTGGCAATGAATAACGCTGCCTGATTGTCACATTGCAGGTTCATAGGCAAGGGAACTTCAACATTCAGATCTTCTAGAACTGCTTTAACCCACATCATTTCTGTGCTTGCCTGTGCCATGGCCCTGTACTCGGATTCGGCACTGGATCTTGCCACAACAGTCTGCTTCTTGCTTTTCCAGGAGACTAAAGAGCTTCCTACAAAGACAGCAAATCCAGAAGTAGACTTACGATCTCGTGGACATCCTGCATAATCTGCATCTGCGCAGGCTGAAATAGACAAATCTGTGGCTTTCTTGAACAGCAACCCTGTGCCTGGAGAAGACTTCAGATATCTCAATATCATGTACAATGCGTCATATGTACTTGCCTCGGCTGCTCCATAAATTGACTCACCCGGTTTACTGCAAGTGCAATATCCGGTCGAGTTATAGTGATGTATAAGAGCTTGCCCACCATTTCTCTGTACCTTCTCTTGTCCACCTCCTCAGTGTCCTCATCGTACAGCTTCATGCTTGGGTCCATGGGTGTACTTGAAGGTCTGCATCCAGTCATTCCTGTTTCTACCAGCAAATCTGTGACATATTTCCTCTGATTCATCACCATTCCTTGTGCATTTCTTGCAAATTCTATCCCCAGAAAATACCGTATTGTGCCTAGATCCTTTGTAGTGAACTGGCTGCCCAACATAGACTTGGTCATCTCAACCCCTTGTGCATCATCTCCAGTAACCAGTATGTCATCAACATATACCATAACAACGATGGTACCTCTAGGGGTCTTCCGGACAAACAGTGAGTGATCCGCATTTGATCTTCTGAAACCCTGTCGTTCAATAAGCTGGGAGAGCTTCTGGAACCACGCACGAGGACTCTGCTTAAGGCCATAGATAGCCTTATGAAGTCTACACACCTTCTGTGACTCCCCCTCAGCAGCAAACCCGGGTGGCTGCTGCATGTAGACTTCCTCCTGTAGATCACCATACAAGAAAGCATTCTTAACATCAAGCTGGAATATGGGCCAGTCACGTACCACTGCAACCGATAGAAGAATGCGAAGGGTAGAATGTCTCGCCACCGGTGAAAAAGTGTCCAAGTAGTCTACCCCATATGTCTGTGTAAACCCTCGTGCGACAAGCCTGGCCTTGTATCTGTCAAGACGACCATCTGCATGATATTTGATTGTAAAGACCCACTTGCAGCTCACAACAGACGCACCTGGAGGAATAGGGACCAGAGACCAAGTCCCTCTGGATTGCAATGCACGCATCTCCTCTTCCATTGCTAAACACCAGCATTCAGTCTTCATGGCATCCTGATATGTCCGTGGAATCTCAACGGATGATACAGCTGCGGCAAACTTCTGGAAATCCCCAGTGAGTCGATGAAAGGATACATGAGAGGCTAGGGGATATGAGGCACACTGTCTTCGCTGTTTCCTATGAGCAATGGGCCGATCCAAGTCATCCAAAACAGTGCTGACCGGTTGGTCATCCTCCTGTGGTAAAAGCTCCTGCACATGTGCATTACTTAACCCATCATTAATATCAGAACATACCTGAGGCGTGCTGGATGGTTGAGATGTAGCTTGAGCAGGGCCTGTGTGTCTCGTATAGAACTTAGTGAGAGGAACAACTGGCGGTGGTGGTGGTGGTGGCGGAGATGGTGGTGGTGGTGTTGATATGGATGATGGTGGAGTAGAGGACGGACCAAGGCTTGGAGGTGGTGGAACATAGATCTGGGAGTCTGATGATGTGGAGGAGACCAACCTGTCACCTGCAGGGGAGAAGTACATGACCGGTTCGAAAAAAGTAACATCTGCACTCACATAGTACTTGTCATTGACAGGATCATAGCAACGGTACCCCTTCTGTGTCCTGGAGTAACCCACGAAAACGCACTTGATAGCCCTAGGGGATAGCTTATCAAGCCCCGGAGATAAGCGGTGAACAAAAGCGACAGTGCCAAATACCCGAGGTGTCAGTGTAAATAAATCTCTGTCAGGAAAGAGAACAGAGATTGGAGACTTTTCCCCCAGAACAGTTGTAGGCATTCGATTGACCAGATAACATGCTGTAAGTATAGCATCACCCCAAAAGGATAATGGAGCACAACTCTGAATAAGTAAAGTGCGTGCAATGTCAAGAAAGTGTCGATGTTTTCGTTCGGCAACCCCATTTTGTTGAGAGGTGTAGGCACATGTGGTTTGGTGAACAATGCCTTTAGATGAAAGGAAGCTAGCAAGAGAGCGAGTGCAGAACTCCAAGGCATTGTCTGTACGCACATACTTAACAGTAGATGAAAAAACATTCTGAACTTCATTTATTAGATTTTGGAGAACATTTCCAGCTTCAGATTTATTTTTGAGAAGAAAGGTCCACGACACTCTGGAAAAATCATCAACGACAACTAGATAGAACCTGTGCCCCTGGTGATCCGAGACACGACTTGGACCCCAAATATCTATATGAAATAACTCAAACGGGGAGCTACTGCTCCGACTCTGACGACTGGGGAAGCTAGACCGATGGTGCTTCCCTAACTGACACGCTTCACACCGAAAAGAGGAACTCAGAGATATCTGAGGCAAGAGGTGACGCATCTTCTGCAGTGGTAGATGACCGAACCGAAGATGCCAGGTGTACGGAGAAACAGAGGCCTGGTTATGCAAGGAGACGCCAGCGTAGGAGCTACGAACGAGACGATAAAGGCCATTGTGCTCAGAACCACAGCCAATCACCCTGCCCGTCAGTATGTCCTGAAAAATAACAGACGATGGATCAAAAATAGCACGACAGTGCAAATCACGTGTAATCTGACTAATAGATAAGAGGTTCATAGAGAATTCTGGAGCATGTAGCACATTCTGTAAGTGCATAGAAGGTAGCAGAGCTGTCTCCCCCTGACCAATGATAGGAGAGTGAGTACCGTCAGCAATAAGTAAAGAGCGACCTGGCTGAACAGCTCTGTAGGACTGCAGAATATCTTTCTCTCGGCATAGGTGATGGGTAGCTCCAGAGTCAACAATCCATCCTGTTAGGTCATGATTATGAAGTGAGACTGAAGGACTACCTGAAGCACTGGCTGAGGCCGATGTACTGGCTGACGCCGAAGCCGCAACATCAGAAACGTCTGCACCCTCTGATGAAGAAGATTGTGGCATAATATCCCGAAGTCGTGCCACCAATTCTTCGAACCTGTGATCTGAAGTAGATGCGGGTGGACCCTGAACATGATCAGCTACTCGTGCAGACGTAGGGAAACCATGCTTGGAATAGCATGTATCCTCTGAATGACCAGTGCGGCGGCAGTACGAGCACGTAGAGCGTATGCGGCCTCCACGTCCACGTCCACCACTTCCTCTGCCACGAAACGGGAACGAACCACCACGTCCCCTGGAAACTGCCATTGCTGACGGAGTCGCAGTCGCTGTACTGGATGGAACGGGTACACGACTGAGCCTTCTGTATACCTCTTCTATCGGGGGGATGGTAGCATCTGCCAGTATCTGGGCGCGTGCTGCCTCGTACTCTGGATCTAGGGCAGCGAGTAATACGCCAACCATAGTGGCGTTGCGGAACGTCTTCTGCTGTTCCGGTGTGGCTGTAAGCGGAATAGTGCTGTAGAGCTTCTCGAACATGCCACGAAGCGACGTGTACAGGGAATGAAGAGGCTTCCCATTCTGCTTCGTGGTAAATATATCATGCTGCAACTGGAGCATCTTCGTCTCATTGCGGACCTGAGAGTACGTCATAGCCAAAATATCCCACATCGCCTTAGCGTTGGGTTGGTGAAGGACATCGTTCGCTATCTCCGTCGTGAGCGTACCTGAGAGCCACACTTTGGCGTACGCATCATCCGCCTCCCATGAGGCATAGATCCCTGTCTTCTCCGGCGGTTCATCCTCGGTAAGAATATGCTTCTTACCACACGACTTCATGAGACTGAGGAACTGCATCGCCCACAGTTCGTAATTCGTCCCGTCCATCTTGACGATTGGTGCCGAACCTTTGAAGGCACCTATGGCGGGCATATCAAGCTTCTGATCTGACATGACGCCGGAGAAGAGCAACTACTGATAGATCAAGAGAAAACTGTCTACCAAGACCTTGTAGGATCCAAGTGCATAGGTAGACGATTATGCACTTGAATCAAACATAACGCCGAGTCCTAGGAAGCACGCGGCACACCGGCACCGAGTAGAGGCCTTGGAAGCCTCTACTTGGCAAGAAGAACGACTGTCAAGGAACGATCAGCGGCTGGACAACAGGTGGAGGGGCCCGGCGTCGGCTGATGAGGGCCTGGCGGCGATGGGGAGGCCCGGCAGGGGCTGGCGGCTGGTCGAGGAGGGCCCCGGCGGCGGTGGGAGCCCGCTGGCAGGGGCTGGCGGCGATTGGGAAGCCCGCTGGGAGGGAGGGCTGGGTGCTGGAGGGGCCCGCTGGGGGCTGCGAGGAGGCAGCGAGCCCTAGGCGGCGGCGGGAGGTAGGGTTCGAAACCCTAGGCGGGAGAGGAGGGGGGGGGGGGGGGGGGGGGGAACGGCGGTGGAGAACCCTAGGGTTAGGGTTATGGCTCTGATACCATGTTAGAATACTCAGATGTTTATTCCATAGAGCCCTTGGGTCTCTTATATAGGGAGAGAGCCCTTGGGTAAATTACATGAGAGGTACATAAAGAAACTAAAATAATAAATAACATCGCAGACTAATAACTATCTCTACAACCACCAACCCAAAAAGCTCCCAAAAATGTCCCGCATAGTACTCAAGGTCCTGATCTCCTCACATCCGCCCTCAACCAAAAATGGTACCGTCATCTTATTGAAGCAAAGGAATAGAGATCTTTGGAATAGATGAGGTCGACCAAGTTGGGAGAAGACCTTAAGATGAGGGAAACAAATTAATAAGTAGATCTTTTTTCGTTGGCCTTTAATCTCTTTTTGACTTAAGACGTCTCAATTTTTTGAGTTTTCTTTTTTTAAAGTCAAAAAACAGGAAGCATACTAAGGTGTCTACCCTAGATATAATTAAACTATGAGGAGAAAGAGAACTTACAAGGGCCAAGATTCAAAGAGAGTTTTGGCATGGGAGACTATATTTTCCACACAAAAGCGATACGATAAAAAAATTACTCCATTTCTCGCTACCCAAATAGCCCAGATGACCGCTAGCGGAAAGAGCAGTTCCCCACTAGGACGATGCTTGTTCAAAAAAAAGTGTAGCCTGGAAAAGCTGAAGATAATGCATGCTTCTTGCCAAACTCCAGTTGTCATCTCACAAGTGAAAAAATGTGATCAATCGGCTCTACCTCTTCATTGCATAGCGGACAAAATTGAGATGTTCTAGGGAAGAGCCTGAAGCAACGGTCTCTGGTCAAGATTCGTCCTCTATACATTAGCCAAAGGAAAGTACCAACATGACTGGGGACCTTGAGGCTCCACAAAAACGACAATCATAGGCTAAACCATCTGAGGGGCTTCAGGATTTCTTCTCTCATCGTTGTTTGGCTTTTCTTCTCTCATCATTTTTTGTCGTATGGTTTTTTTGTACGATACCTTTTTCAACCAAAAAATTCATGTTTTTAAAATCACCATGACCCAAATCATGCCCAGAATACTGCACCTCTTTTTTTAAAACATGTCCTTGATGCTCCATAGACTGGTTAACTTTACTCATTGCAACTGAGATATCTGGCCTGATAATAGTCACGTGGAGGAGCTTCAAAACAAGCTCTGTGTATCTCCTAATGTACTTTCTCGGTGTCATTACAAGACCTCTGTAGTTCTTGGCAAACTCAAGCCCAAGGGAGTATCGTAGTTCACCAAGGTCCTTAGTGACAAATTGTTGTCCAAGGAACTCCTTAGCATCACTAATGTCATGTACGTGTAACCAAGGTTGCAGAAAGCAGTAGTCGGTACTCGGTCGGCAGGGTCACTGACTAAGGATTAATCGGCAGTCGAACGACTAATCGGATTTAGTCGGCCATTAGTCGGTTTTGAATTTTCAAATTATTTTAAATACATAAATCATTTTTATACATAGTTTTCTACATTTTCTATACTTTCATAAAGAAATAAAAGAAGTAATTGACTTTAAATATAACATTATTGCATATTAGAATAAGTTTGCTTATGTATTAACATAGATTTGTATATTTTCTATACTTACATAATGAAACAAAAGAAGTAATTGACTTTAAATATACTATTAAGCATATTAGAATAAGTGTGCTTTTAAAAAAAACAAAAAAAAGACAAAAAAACAAAAGCTTGATGTAAAAGTCGGCCGATTAGTCGGCCCGACTAGTCGGGTTGACCGACTAATGGCCGACTAGGCCTAGTCGAGTCAGCTACCACCCCGACTCGACCAACCGACCGATTTTAACAAGCTTGCATGTAACAATGATGCCATCGATGTAAACTAGAATGACAACAATATCTCTCTGTAACATGTGTACAAAGAGTGAGTGGCAGGCAGTTGATCTCGTCAAGCACTACTACTCTATCAAGATCGAGAGCTTCTGGAACCATACTCTGGGACTATGCTTAAGGCCATAAATACCCTTATGAAGTCTACATATCTGCAGACACTCACCCTCAGCATCAAACCCAGGTGGTTGTTGCATATGAACTTCCTCCTACAAGTCACTATACAAGAAAACATTCTTAACATCAAGCTAGGAATGTGACAAGTCTCCTACCACTACAACGGAGAGGATGATGCAGTCTGGAAATTGGAAGGAGAGAGAAGAGAGAAAGATGCATGGCGCGCCTTGCATGGTTGAGAGGGAAGGATGGGTTGAGAGGACAAACCCTAGAAATTGAGGGAAAGGGATAATGATGGAGGTACTCTCGAAACTGAAATTGACGAATTCAATTCATAACTTCACTTGTTTTGCAATAGACCAGTGCCCCTTTTATATAGGTAGCGGGTCTAATTACAAAAATAGTACAAGAACAACAAAGCCTTATCCTACAATTAAGTAGGGTCGGCTACATGGATTCTTCGCCTCCATTTAGATCTATCTTGGGTCAATCTCAGGCTTATATCGAAAAAACTAAGATCCCTTCGTATAGTCTCTTTCTAACACTTCTTAGGCTGTCCTCGCCCTCTCTTAGCTAGCTCAATGTCCCAACACTCGCATCTCCTAACCGGTGCATCAGTTAATCTTCTTTGCAAATGACCAAACCATCTTAAGCGGTTTTCTCGCATCTTATCCTCGATCGGAGCTACACCAACTTTCATTCTGATTGCCTCATTCTGAATCCGATCTTTGCGTGTCCACACATCCACGTTAGCATTTTCATTTCTGCTACAACCATTCTCTGCACATGTCTATGGTTCACAGGCCAACATTCAGATCCATAGAGCATAGCAGGTCTCACGGCTGCTTTGTAAAACTTTCCTTTAATTTTTAAAGGAATTTCCTTATCACAGAGCACAACAGAGGTTCCTCTACACTTAAGCCAGCCTGCATTTATTCTATTAGTAACATCTCCATCAATTTCCCCATCATGTTGCAAAATAAATCCCAGGTATCTAAAAGAACCTCTCTTCCGAATGTTATCGTCACCAATCTTCACCTTAACTCCTTCATCATTGTTTTTTACAAAGGTGTACTCCATATATTCAGCCATAGCCCTACTTATATGAAATCTTTTAGTCTCCAATGCATGTCTCCAAATCTCAAGCTTCTCATTTACTCCATCTCTAGTCTCATCAGTCAACACGATATCATCAACAAATAACATACACCAAGGTATCTCATCTTGAATGTGGCTTGTCAACTCGTCCATAATCAAAGAAAAAAATGGACTCAAAGTTGAACCTTGGTGTAAATCAATGTTGATGTCAAAATAGTCAGTCTTCCCAGACCGAATCCTTACACAAGATAAAAGGCCCTACCATACTCATATATATCCTTTATGAGGTTAATGTATAGGATAGATACTTGTCTCTTCTCCAAAACTCTCCACAATATCTCACGTGGGACATAATCATAAGCCTTCTCCAAATCAATAAAAATCATAAGGAGGTTCTTCCTTTTAGCTCTATAAATCTCTATTGTTCTCCTCAACAAATGGATAGCTTCAGTAGTTGAGCGACCTGGCATGATTCCAAATTGGTTTTCATTTACTTTAGAAACTTGCATCAACCTTACGTTCTCAAATTTTCATAGTGTGACACATCATATTCATACCTCTGTAATTTGAACAATTTTGAATGTCTCGTTTGTTCTTATAAAGAGGCACCATGATACTTCTCCTCCAATCTTCATGTATTTTCTTGCTTCGCCAAATAACATTGAATAAATTCATAAGCCAAGTCAAACCACGCTCACCTAAAACTCTTTATACTTCTATAGGGATATCATCCGGTCCTACACCTTTCCCAGGTCCCATAACCTTCAAAGCCTCCTCTACTTAATTTCTTTGTATTCGTCTATAGCTTGCACGATTCAAGTAACTTTCACTACTAGCTAGGTCACCAAAAGTGATCTCTCTATTTCCTTCCCCAATGAAAAGTTTATGGAAATATAGCTTCCATCTAGTCTCTGTATCCATATCATTCTGAGTAAAAAGCGTGTGACCTTCCTCATCCTTAATGCATCTCACTTGAGAAAGGTTTTTGGTCCTTCTTTCTCTTGCTTTGGCCAGCCTGAGTATATCCTTCTGGCCCTCCTTAGAGTCGAGATTTTTGTACAAAACTTCATAAGCTTGGCCTCAAATTTCAGCAAAATTCGATCGATTTTCTGTCGAATATCGATATCTTGTCGATATCGAAATTCGACCGAAATGGCCGAAATGACCAAAATTTCGATCGAATTTCGACTGAAATTCGACCGAAATTCAGTTTCGGTCATTCATCGAAATGGTGACCGAAACCGACATTTAGGGCCTTGCTTTTGACTTAGCTTCGCTTACAACTTTCTTTGCTTCCTTTTTCGCTATGTTGTAGTTTGTGACAGTTTCCCCGGTTCTATCCTTAGACATAGCTTCAAAGCATGCTCTTTTCATTTTGAGTTTCTCTTGCACCACTCCACTCCACCACCAAGCCTCCTTTTGGACTAGAGCTCCTCCCTTTGACTCTCCTAACATCTCTTTGACCACCTTTCAGATACAAGATGCTACCGTCTCCCACATCTCGTTTGTACTTCCACTACAATCCCAAGACAAGTCTTTTAAAACCTTTCCCTGAAGCTTGATTGCTTCAGTTGAAGATTCCACCATCTAGTTCTAGTGATCTTGAGAACCCTCATTTTCTTTACCGGCACTTTTATTTGTGCATCCATGACTAACAAGCGATGTTGGGTTGTCAAACTCTCTCCTGGGATTACTTTGCAGTCTTTGCAACACAATCGATTTCTTCTCCTCGAAGCAAAGTAATCTATCTGTGGTCTAGTCAGGCCACTCTTATAAGTAATTAAATGCTCCTCCCTCATCTTGAAGAGAGTGTTGGCTATGAAAAGATCATATGCCATTACAAAATCCAGAATGATTTTTCTCTCTTCATTTCTATCTCCGAAAACCAAGACCTCCATGAACACTAGCATACCCTGAAGCATCCTTTCCCACATGTCCATTTAGATCTCCATCCAGGCAAATCATCTCTCTTTATGGGATTCCTTGCAAAATCTTATCCAGATAATCCCAAAAAGATTGTTTAGTCCTTTCATCTAAACCAATTTGTGGTGCAAAAACTGAGATGATATTCAGAATATCTTCTTCAAGCACCAATTTTAGCAAAATAATTTGATCCCTGAATGTTTGCACCTCAACCACACAATTCTTCATATCCTTATGGACAACCACTCCAACATTGTTTCTTCCCTTATCTTTACCTGAATACCAAAGTTTGAAGCATGGCGTCTCGATCTCCCTTGCTTTCTCTCCAATCCATTTAGTCTCTTGAAGACATAGTATTTGAATTTTCCTTCTTTCCATTGTATCAACTATGTCCATCAATTTTCCAGTTAAAGTGCCTATATTCCAACTATCTATCCGCGACTTCCTTTGCAACCTCTTTTGGACTAATTTCTTTACTCGCATATGTCCATCATGCGAGAACCCTTGCACATTTTGGACTGCATCCGGGCGATGATGCAGTGGAACTAGCTTATTTACTCGCACGTATACCTCATGCAAGAACCCTTGCAAATTTTGAAGTATATTCGGGTTGCGATGTAGCGGCCCTTACGAATTTTTCATTGCATTCGGGCGATGCAACACGTCGCAAGTAGGGAATGCCCAAACAAAATCTAAATGTTTGCCTAAAATCATGTTGAAAAGATCCTACACAAGGTTCAGGAAAGCGGTATGCGTATGCGTTCGGACAGGTCACTGAATAGCGCTTAAGCGGTATGCGGGGGCATATGCGATTCTACGCGGTTTCCTAATTTTTTATTTAAAAATAAATAAATATATATATACATAAGTGACTACAAGAGAACTAAATTTATGTATAATTATGATCCAACAGAAGATCTAAGATAAATAACTTTCATAGAGAGTTCAAAACAATCTCTCAATACTTCAATAGAATGGTTAGTGTAGAGATAGTTTCTAGTATTAATAGTTGTTTCCGTATCTTGTTGCTATTTCTCTCTTTTATTTAGACGTCCATGTAATTTACCCCTCAGGCCTCTCCCTATATAAGAGAGCCTAGGGTTTCTCTACGAATGCATAACGAAGACTCCCTTTCGTCTAACATGGTATCAGAGCCACCCTAGGGCTCTTCTCCCTACCCCACCCGCCGCCCCCCTCCTCTCTCCTCTCTTCCATCTGCCGCACCTGCCTTCTCTCCTCCATCCCAGCGGCAACCAGCCGCTATCGGCCCCGCCTGCCGCCCTAGCGGCACCGCCAGCCACTGCCAGCCGCCCTAGCGACACCGCCTGCTGCCCTAGCAGCCCCGCTAGCCGCTGCCTACCGCCCCAGCGGTAGCCAGCACCCCTCGCGGCAACCGCCTGCCGCCCCCACAGCCCCAGCGGGACCCCCATCTGCCGCAGTAGGGGTTCCGGTGGCCTCCCGCAGTACTTAGGCGTCGCTCTCGAGGCCTTTCAAGGGCTGTTTGCTTCCTTGGAGGCGTGCCCTAGACCCCTCTTCCTCAGTTTTATGGATTTGAGTGCGTAAAAGTCTACACACGCACTCAAATCCGATGCAGTTGGTGTAGACATTCAGCACAGTATCTATTTTCCCTTCGTCTTCTTCGAGCAGCAGTATGTCAGAATCGAAAGTCGATTTGCCCTCCACCGGCGCGTTCAAAGGTCCTGCGCCAATAGTGAAGATGGACGGGTCTAACTATGAGCTATGGGCTATGCAGTTCATGAGCCTCATGAAATCAAATGGTAAGAAACATATTCTTACTGAAGATGAGCCTGCGGAGAAGACAGGGATCTATGCCTCATGGGAGGCTGATGACGCGTACGCGAAAGTCTGGTTGTCTGGTACGTTGACGATGGAGATTGCTAACGATGTTCTCCATCAGCCCACTGCAAAGGAGATGTGGGACATTCTTGCTGCTACGTATTCGCAGATGCGAAACGAGACAAAGATGTTGCAGCTTCAACATGACATTTTTACGATGAAGCAGGCCGGCCGACCACTCCATTCTCTATACACATCCCTGAGAGGGATGTTCGAGAAGCTCTACAGTACCATTCCTCTGACTGCTACTCCGAAGCAACAGAAGACGTTTCGGAACGCCACCATGGTGGGCGTTCTACTTGCTGCTCTCGATCCCGAGTATGATGCTGCGAGGTCACAGATTCTAGCAGATGCAGTTATTCCTCCAGTGGAGGATGTCTACAGACGGCTCAGTCGCATTCCAGTTTCCTCCAGCTCTTCTACTCCACCCCCATCTGCGATGGCAGCCTCGCGTGGGAGAGGTGGACCGCCGTCTGGACGTGGTCGTGGACGTGGCCGTGGACCTCAAGGAAGAGGTCGCGTCAGTCAGATATGCTCGTATTGTCACAGAACTGGACACTTGGAGGAGATATGCTATTCAAAGCATGGGTTCCCCGCATCGGCACGGGTTGCAGAGCATTCACAGTCTCCATTACCGTCTACTGCTGATCATAGGTTTGACGAACTTGTGGCCCGTCTCCGCGATATTATGCCACATTCTTCTGGTGACTCTGCTGGTAGCCCTTCAGACATTGCTGCCACAGCCTCTGCCAGTTCATCAGCTGCAGCCAGTAGCTCAGGTAGTTCATCAGCACACATACATTCTCATGATATATCTGACTGGGTTATAGATTCCAGAGTTACACATCATCTTTGTCGAGATAGGGGACGATTACAGGCCTACAGGGATATCCCACCCGGCCGCTCAGTACAGATAGCAGATGGTACCCACTCACCCCTTGTTGGACAGGGGGAGGTTTTCTTATCCCCTACTATGCAGCTACAGAATGTTTTACATGCCCCTCAGTTCTCACTGAATTTGCTGTCTATTAGTCAGATTACAAAGGATTTGAATTGTCGTGCTGTTTTTGACCCGTCTTCTCTCATTTTTCAGGACATACTCACGGGCAAGGTGATTGGCTGTGGCTCTGAGCAGAATGGTTTATATCGGCTGGTTCGGGGATCCTATGCTGGCGTCTCTTCTCACTCCGTTGGACCAGTTTCTCCTTACATTTGGCATCTTCGATTTGGTCACCTTCTGATCCAGAAAATGCGCCATCTTCTGCCCCAGATCTCTCCAAGTTCGTCGTTTCGCTGTGAAACGTGTCAGTTGGGAAAGCATCATAGGTCGAGCTTCCCAGGTCGTCAGAGTCGGAGCAGTAGCTCCCCTTTTGAGTTGCTACATATAGATATATGGAGTCCAAGTCGTGTTCCCGATCACTAGGGACACAGGTTTTATCTAGTGGTAGTCGATGATTTTTCTCGTGTCTCTTGGGTATTTCTTTTGAAGAATAAATCTGAAGCAGGAGATGTTATAAAAAATTTGATTAATGAAATGCAGAATGTTTTCTCTTCCTCAGTCAAATATGTTCGAACTGACAATGCCTTGGAATTCTGTACACGCTCTCTTTCTCTATTTCTTTCATCGAAAGGTATTATCCACCAGACCACCTGCGCATATACATCCCAACAACATGGTGTGGCGAAAAGAAAGCATCGCCACCTCTTGGACATTACTCGTACCCTGTTGATCCAAAGTTGTGCTCCTATTTCTTTCTGGGGGGATGCTATCCTTACTGCATGCTATCTAGTCAACAGAATGCCGTCCTCTGTCCTTGGAGAAAAGATTCCTATCTCTCTTGTTTTTCCTGACAAGGAGCTCTTCTCTCTGCCGCCACGTGTCTTTGGCGTTGTGGCGTTTGTCCATCGTCTATCTCCAGGCCTTGACAAACTCTCTCCAAGAGCAGTCAAGTGCGTCTTTGTTGGTTATTCCAGAACCCAGAAGGGAGACCGGTGTTATGATCCTACAACCAACAGGTACTTTGTTAGTGCGGATGTCACCTTCTTCGAGTCAGTTATGTATTTCTCGCCAGCTGGGGACAGAATGGTACCATCCACCACCATTGATGATATTTATGTTCCACCACCACCTACTTCGAGTTCACCTGAGTCGCCTCCTGTGTCAGTTCCTATGCCAGCACCACCGCCACCCCCACCCCCACCCCCACCTCCACCCATTCCACAGCAAACCATATCACCGTTTCCTAACCATTATACGCGTCGCCCAGGTCCTACTCAGACGACAGATCAGCCAATCACTACGCCTCAGGTATGTTCAGATGATGTTGCTACTGACGGGTCAGGTTCGGTACATATGCAGGATGACTCATTACAGGTGGACCCAGATGATGATCTTGATGTTCCGATTGCTATTCGGAAACAGAGACGGCAATGTGCTTCCTATCCATTTGCTTCACAGGTTTCCTTCCACTGACTCACAGGCGATTTCCAGAAGTTTGCCACAACATTGTCTTCCGTGGCCATACCACGGACATACCAGGAAGCCTTGAAGAGTGAGTGCTGGAGATTAGCTATGGAAGAAGAAATGGGGGCCTTGCAGTCCCGTGGCACATGGTCGTTGGTCCCTGCACCTCCTGATGCATCCGTTGTAAGCTGCAAATGGGTCTTCACAGTCAAATATCATGCAGATGGCACGTTGGATAGGTACAAAGCACGCTTGGTCGCCCGTGGATTTACACAAACATATGGAGTGGACTACATGGATACATTCTCTCCAGTGGCGAGACACTCGACTCTCCGTATTCTCCTATCGGTTGCAGTGGTTCGTGATTGGAGCATTTCTCAGCTAGATGTCAAGAATGCTTTTCTATACGGGGACTTGCAGGAGGAAGTCTACATGCAGCAGCCACCCGGGTTTACTGCTGAGGGGGAGAAGCATATGGTCTGTAGACTTCACAAGGCGATATATGGCCTCAAACAGAGTCCACGAGCATGGTTCCAGAAGCTGTCCAATCTAATTGAGCAACAGGGATTCAGGAGGTCCAATGCAGATCACTCGTTGTTTGTCCAGAAGTCCTCGGCAGGTACAGTTGTCATAATGGTCTATGTGGATGATATTCTTGTTACAGGAGACGATGCTCAGGGCATAGCAAAGGCGAAGGCATTCCTAGGTCGTCAGTTAGTTACAAAGGATCTTGGAACCCTAAGATATTTTCTGGGGTTGGAATTTGCTAGGAATGCACATGGTTTGGTGATGACACAACGGAAGTACATTACAGACTTCCTGGTTGAGACCGGTATGGATGGGTGCAAACCATCAAGCATCCCCATGGACCCCAGCATGAAGTTATATGATGATGATACTGATGAAGTGGATAAGAGGAGATATAGAGAGATGGTGGGAAAACTCCTCTACATTACTATAACCCGTCCAGATATTGCATTCGCAGTTAGCCGGGTGAGTCAGTTTATGGAGCAGCCAAGACAGGTTCACATGGATGCTATACACATGATACTGAGGTATCTGAAGTCTTCCCCAGGGCTAGGACTACTATTCAGAAAAGGTGCAGACTTATCCATGTCAGCGTGTGCAGACGCAGATTATGCAGGATGCCCTAAGGATAGAAAATCAACCACAGGGTTTGCAGTTTTTGTTGGAGGCTCTCTATTGTCTTGGAAAAGCAAGAAACAAACGGTGGTGGCAAGATCCAGTGCGGAATCCGAATACAGGGCAATGGCCCAAGCCAGCACGGAAATGATGTGGGTTCGCTCCGTATTAGAAGATTTACATGTAGCTGTACCTCTACCTATGAAGCTTCAGTGTGACAATCAGGCAGCATTGTTCATTGCCAACAATCCAGCTTTTCATGAGAGGACCAAGCACATTGAAGTTGACTGCCATTACACCAGAGACTTGATCTAGAGAGGATTGATATCCACGTCCCATGTTAGCTCAGGAGACCAAACTGCTGATGTATTCACCAAGCCATTGCTCAGAGGACCTTTTCAGAGATGTTCATCCAAGCTGAGCATGATTGACATCTATGCTCCACCTTGAGGGGGAGTGTAGAGATAGTTTCTAGTATTAATAGTTGTTTCCGTATCTTGTTGCTATTTCTCTCTTTTATTTAGACGTCCATGTAATTTACCCCTCGGGCCTCTCCCTATATAAGAGAGCCTAGGGTTTCTCTATGAATGCATAACGAAGACTCCCTTTCGTCTAACAGTTAGCACACAAAATAATTGACAACAATCAACAAAATAGAAAAGTTAGCACACAAAATGCCTCTATTGTTGAATATAATGTCATTTATTTCTGTCGTTATATTTATAACTGATCCTCCATCAAAAGTACCAAACTCTACATATAATATACTGCATTCATAATAACTATTAGTTCACTAAATTAGTTTGCTAAATTATTGGTACATTATTCTTTTTCTTCCTCGCGTGTTTACTCCAATCTCGTAGTACAACTACTTTGACGATGGATTTAAATGGTCATGGATGCTTGGTTGGAAATACATGCAAAAGCAAGGAAAATGTGCCACAAATAACACAATAAAAATGTGGCAAAAATTATAAAAATAAATAAAATAAAAAGTGTGTATGCGGCCGTACAGGCCGCATATGCGGCCCGCATAAGCGCATAGGGCGCATAATGGGGGGCTTCATGAAAGCGGTGCGCTGAAGGAACCGCATACGCATATGCGGTCGCACAGACCGCTTACCTGAACACTGATCCAACTGTTATGAGGCAACTTCCTAAATAGTATTTAAAAAAATACTATTTGGAAGTTGTCCCCGACTGTTTTACGCTGGATATCGGCTACCTAACGCCATGGCCACAAATTTCAGCGAAATTCGGTCGAATTTCTGTCGAATATCGATATCCAGTCGAAATCGAAATTCGACCGAAATTATCGAAATATAGGGGTCCTAGTACAAAAAATGACCGAAATTTCCGTCAAAATTCCACCGAAATTCCATCGAAATTCTGTTTTAGTCGATACCGAAATGGTGACCGAAACCGACATTTAGGGCCTTGCCTAACGCTACCCTCCTCATTTACCTTGGCTTGGGACAGACCATGACTGAGTTTAATTAAAAAATAGTAACATAATAAAATTGAAACTAAATAAAATCCTAACCGACAGTAAAAGACTCCAATTGGCTTACTAAAATGACTCTAACTATTTTTCTATTAAAAGAATACGATTACAATCAATCTTAATTTAATTAACATAAATTAAAATAACCAACCAAATAATTTAACTAATTAAGGATGAAAATCCAAGTTCGTCATAGCATGTATAGTCTTATGCTTCTTTAAATTATGGATTGACTCCTCAAACTGGGTTTGATTGCATCAATTATTCACCGCTTGAAAAAATCCATCTCCTGATGAATTGCTTGATCTGCATTCCATTATTGGAGAATTTGATATGAAAATCCTTAGTCCTACCTTCCCAAATTGAACTGTTTTTTACAATTTAGGATTACATTTTTTTCCACCAGGAAGCGTGACTATAATTTTCCTACCTCTTCATCCCAAACAGATTTCCTCCACAAGTATCTCTCATTTTTAACCCTCCCATAGATAACTAATGGGGAGGGACCTCTTTGAAAATACCCAATATCAGCCCAAGGCCCCCTATTTTGATGATCATTGGAGAGAAACACCCAACCCATGCTAGGGTTTCCACCCTCGTTCTCAACAACAATGATTTTAGAGAACTTGGAGGAAGTGGTGGCAAGAACGGGAGGAAGGCTTCTATCGACGAATGCCTCATGGGAGATACGCAAATGTAGAGATAAGTGAAGGGCAGTGGTAGTGACTGCACATGCGTCATGTGCTACAGCACCCTCATAGTCCCTAACGGGTTCAGCTATTAGGATCGGGGTAGCGGAAGACCGATTGTCGCTGATTGTAGGGTCGGAGCTTCGTGCCACAATTATGACAGTGTTGAGGAGCATGAGAGCCTCGGTAACGACGACAATCTCGACATCGGAGGCGTGGATGATGCTCTAGTTGCGCATGTGATTGAGTGACGTTGGACTCGAGGTTTTCACTGATGAAGCCGACTCTGGGAAGGAAGTAGAAGATGGTCCCGACAGTGGATATGAGGGCATCCGCGGGGAGGGACTAGCCAGCAGTGGCGCCAGAGGGGATTATGGTGTGTGTTGATGAAGAGGTGGTGGGCAGTGTTCAGGAAATCGGCCGAGTATACCGCATACTCGGCCGCATACTCGGCCGCGGAAGCTCTGGCGCACCGAGTGAGAGTAGTTCGGGCTTTAAGCGGGCCTGGCCGCATACTCGGCCGAGTATGCCGTATAGGCGGCGGGTATGCGCCCGATTTTCTAATAGAAAGTTTTTAAAAATATAACCTAAAACCCTGGACACTAATACTGCTGGAAGTTAATTGAACCCGTACCCCCCGCATACCCTAACATATCGAAACCTCGGTCCCTCGCATACCCCCGACGACGAGCCCTAGAACTTCGCCTCCGCCAAGACCTTGGCCCCGCTCCAGCCGAGCACCTCCAACCCCAATCCTCGTTGGTCGCCGCCTATCCTTTCCGCTGCAGCCGAGCACCTCCAACCGCAAACTTCGCCGTCGAGCGTTTCCGCTGCAGTCGAGCACCGCCGACAAGAGCATGGCCCCGCAATCCTCGCCGCCGCCAAGAGATTCGTGCAGGTGCCAGGTGATTTAAGGTTTATTGTTTATACTTGCAAGTTAGTGGAGTTTTATTCAAATAGTAAATGAAATTTTTTACAAATGGTTGTACAAATGATTTTGTTGTTAACTGGTGATGGAGGACTCGAGTAGTGAACCACCTCTGGTACAAAATGACCCTTTGCAGAGACCCTTTGCGGAGACCCTCATTGATAGATGTGCAAACTAAAACAAAATGATTATACATAGATATTCTTATAAACTGCGTCTACCAAATTTTATGCACAATCAGGCCAGATCGTGTTACAATGACCTATAAAAAATGTCTTGATGAATGTGGTTTTAGAATTAGTTGCTTGGTTTGAGAGTTTGTCATTTAATTTATATAAAAGAGTTTGATTTCTTTTTCATATGTGATCATTATGGCAGCAATGGCCTCTCAACCAAATCTTGAAGTTGTTGGAGATGCATCATCGACCTGTCATGTCCCGTCGGGATCTAGTGATCCCGGTTGGAAATACGCATTCCTCGCTTCAAAGACTGATCCAAATACAGTCACATGTGCACTTTGTGGCAAGATTGTAAAGGGTGGTATAAATAGAATGAAGCAACATCTAGCACATGTCAAAGGAAATGTAGCGTCCTGTCCAAAGGCTGACTTTGAAATAAGAAAGGAAGTTAAGGAATACTTGGACAATACACAAAAAAAGAAGTGCGATAAATCGAAAGATTTGCAAGAAATGAGGGATGAAGTTGCCAATTTATTCATGGGTTCAAGTGCAACTCCATATGAAAGAGAAGATAAAAGACAAAAAGTGTCAGAAGCAACTGAAGAATGCAAAATGCATCAAAGTTCAATCAAAGATGCATTTTGTAAGGAACAACGTGCACGGGTCAATAAGTATGTGGCCAAGTTCTTTTATGATTGTCAAATTTCATTCAATGTGGTCACCCACAAGTCCTTTATTCGTATGTGTGAGGCAATTGGTCAATATGGACCGGGATACAAGCCTCCCTCCTATTACGAGATCTCAGAGACATTGTTGAATGATGAAGTTGAGGAGACTAAGGAGTTCATAAGCAGTCATAAGCAATCTTGGAAGAAGGGTGGTTGTTCCATTATGACGGATGCTTGGACAGATATGCGGGGTAGGAGCATCATGAATTTTTGTGTGAATTCCGAGTCGGGCACATGTTTTTTAAAGTCTGTTGATTCATCATCTGAGTCTCACACTGCAGAGTATATATCCAACTTGGTGGATGAAATTGTTCAAGAGGTTGGAGTTGATGATGTTGTTCAGGTCGTCACTGATAATGCATCGGCCAATTTAGCTGCTGGAAGGATACTTAGGACTAAGTATCCAAGGATTTTTTGGTCTCCATGTGCAGCTCATTGCATAGACCTTATGTTGGAAGAATTTGGTAAAGAACCCAAGGTAAAAAATGCAATTACAAAGGCAAGATCTCTCACTACATTCATCTATAGCCATGCAAGGACCTTGAGCTTGATGAGGCAATTCACACAAAAGGGAGAAATTGTACGACCAGGACAAACAAGGTTTGCTACCACATTTCTCACTCTATAGAGCGTGATGGACAAAAAGGAGAAGTTGAGATTGATGTTCTCGTCTGATGAATGGAGGCAATGCAAGTGGTCAAGGACAAAGAAAGGAGAAATGTCTTCATCTATTGTTTTCAGTGCTGCATTTTGGAACCAAGTGTCTATGACCTTGAAGATCTTCTCTCCCTTGGTTTATGTTTTGCGCATTGTTGATGGGGATCAAAGACCATCCATGGGATTCATATATGGTTCATTATTGGACGCTAGAAAGGAAATAATGTCAGTGTTCAAAGACAATGAAGCACAATACAAACCTTTTATCGATGGCATTGACTCAAAATCAAAGGGTAGGTTGGATAGCCCTCTTCATCTTGTTGCTTATTTTCTTAATCCATATTACTACTATAGAGATAGTAGTGTCATTGAAAGGGGGGGCTGTGTCGTGGAGGGCTTCATGCAATGCATGGAAATTTTTTATCCTGATTTGGAAATTCAAGATGTAATCACATCAAAGGAGCTGTTCTTGTACAAAAATGCACAAGGATCTTTTGGCGAGCCGTTAGCTGTGAAACAAAGATCAACACCCGACGACCAATTAAGGCCGGGTATTGTAATTATTTCATATTAATTAGCATCATCAATTTAGTTTTTTATAGTATAGCTTATTCATAAAATTTCTCATATGTATATAATTGGTGGATATTATATGGTGGAGAGTGTCCTCATCTAACGGCTATGGCAATGAGGATTTTGAAGTTGACATCCTCCTCTTCTGGATGTGAAAGGAATTGGAGCATTTTCTCATCGGTAATTCAAAGTCTATTGCTAATACTTGTCATTTATAAGTAGTGAATGTAATGATATATTGTTTCAATTGTAGATTCATACAAAGAAGAGGAATAAACTTGAAAGCAAGAGGTTGAATGATTTGCTATTTGTTAAATCTAACTCAAGATTGAGAGAGCGTCAGATGACAAAAGGCAAGGATCCATTAGTTTCCAAGGATCGTAATAATGTAAGTGAGTGGATTGCAGAAGGAGAAGGAGAGGAAGAGGTATTTCCAGGATCAGGATTAACATGGAACCTTGTAGTTGAGGCAACTGGTGCAGAAGATCTTGTGCAACATAGATGAAGTCAAAGAATTGTTGATGCATCAAGGCCTACTACATTAGAAGATGATGATGAAGCCGATGAGTTTGCAACCGATGAAGAGAGTGACGATGACCCTATTCCTCAAGTTGAATTTGCAGATGAATGGCAATCAGAATGAAGCTTTTGGATGCTTCATGTTTTTGGATGCTTTATTTTTTGACATCATTTTGAATGCCCTTATTTTGAGAACATATTTGTATTTGTTGAAAACACTTAGAGAAAGACATGTTGTCATATGCGCTTTCAATTGATGCTTTTGCTCATTTGCTCTAAATTACTTTTTATCACAATAGTTTTGTTCCTAGTACCTTCAATTCCTTATTATTATACTCAAGAGATATAATATTTAGAGGATATTAACATAATATTAAATATTTATTTATACTTTTAATAATAAAAAATACCAAACCGCATAAAACCGCATACTCCCCGCATACTCTCCCGCATACCGCATACTCTCTATTCAGTGACCCCTCCGACTGAATACCGCATACCGCCTTCCTGAACATTGGTGGTGGGTAGTGGTGGTTCAAGAGAAGCTAACAATGGTGAAAAGGACTGCAAGAACGATGGCACCAAAGGAATACCTATACTGTGACTTCGACCCGGATAAGATCTACGGTTTCATGTTCTTCAAACTTGGAACTCTCGCCGAATATGGGTCTTGCATCTTCGTCGTATTCTTGTGTTGGAGAGGTAAAAGCAAAATCTTTTTGTAAGAATATGTCTTCATCATGCAACAAATCATTCTTGTGAAATACACCTTATGATAAGAAATACAACCATTGTTGTACCTTCATTCTCAACGGGACTCGTTGCTTGAACTTTTGTTGTCGGGAACGCAAATATTGACCGAGACGATCCAGATCAAACTTCATCCGCAAATTATAGATAAGATCGTCAAATCTTGAGAATGATTCGGTTGATGCAGTCGAGAAATCAAAGGAGAGAAGAGGGGAGAGAGATTCATGACATGCCTCACGGAACAAGAGAGGAACGAGATGAGAGGCGAAACTGTAGAAATTAGGGGGAAGGTAGGTAATTGTGGAGGCACTCTCCAAATAAAACTCAAATTATAATTCATAATATAATTTTTCTTACTCCCTTTATACGGGGAGGGGGTCTAATTACAAAAATAATAACAAAATAAAACTCAAACTAATGAGTCAATTTGACTTCCTAAAATGACTCCAACAAATTTTATCTATTAAGAAGATTAGGATTACAAAATCGGGTTATTTAACGTAAATAAAAATAGATGGCTAAATTAAAATAACCAATTAGGGACGGAAAACCATAATTTGCCAAATTCTCAAATGCGTGATAGCAAGGAGACCCATGTATTTCATTAAATTATGGCTCAACCACTCAAATTAGGTTTAATTGCATCGATTCTCCACCACGTGATTGCAAGAAGACCCATGTGTTTCTTTAACGTAAATAAAAAATTCTCAAATGTGTGATTGTAAGGAGACCCACTACTTGAGTTCTAGATTCGATGCTTGGAATCTTGGATGTTTGATTGCAATGATTTGGAGTCTATGTGGAAAGAACAAATGAGGCGCATGCAACTGGACCCAAGTCGGTGTCGTGTCCTTATGAGATCGGCTTCTTGTCAAAGAGAACAATGATCGAAGACCTAATTTGGTGTGTAAGGAGGCATCCATGTCGTGAAGATTCTCACAAAGTTGTCTTCTAGAGGGGACTTGGGGTGGAAAATCGGTGTGGCATCTTCAGAGGTGAGACTATGGAGTTGAAAAGGCCTTGAATGATGGAAACCACAGGGTTATGGTGAGGGGAGATGTAAATAAAAAGTTTGGCCTACATGTTCTTATATAGGGAGGCCCAATAATCCTATTTCTAATAGGAGTGTGGGGTGTTTTTCGCTCATTTTCCCCTCAACACTTCTATTTAATATTCTTCTTTAAGGGGGCATAAGTGTAAATTTCTACCCCTTCACTAGAAGAAAACCTCCCCTTTTGCTTATTCTTTACTTTAACCTTTTTATAAAAAAGGTTTTGGGTAAGGGATATGGGTGTAAAACTCCTAAAATCTATTTGACTCCCTTTTCATAAGTATGCAACCAATCAAATAGGAAGCTATTCCTCTTATTAGGGATCGTACCCTCCAATCCCAGAGGCGGCACTAGCGATTACGCAAGAGGGGGTTGTTGGCTTTACACATCCCTTCGGGGCTAGGGTCTCTCAATGACGACACTACGCCTTAGGGTTAGGTCTACAAACTTTCTGGCGGTAGTTGCACCATCGGATGATGTTCAATTATCCGTAGTGGCGGCATTGGGTTGGTCGATAGCAAGTGTATAGGCGGCGAGGAAAGTCATGGCAACAATAGTACCATCGACAAAGGGTCGAATGGCGATTGACATCGCCTTTGCGATATCGAACGTATGGGAGTGTTTGGCGAACCAATGGAATGTTGCTGGCTTTGGCGTCGGCACCGTGTGGAGATCGAATAATGGTGGGGGTGGCGAGGGATGCCCAGGAATAGGTGGGTAAGGCGAGGGGTGTAGTGGTCGGGGCAGGGTTGAAAGTGACAGTGGTTGTATCGACGTTGGTGGTGTCGGTTGTGGCAGTGTGGACAACCACAGAAGAGGTGGTGATGGTAGTGGCACTGTTAGTGTCGGCAAAGGAGGTTCGACATACTCTAAAACAAATGCCTAGGTGGCGGCGGTGGCTTCTACCGAGTGCAATGGTAACTCGAAGATCGCATGCAGATAAACTCCAACTGCAGACAGGGCAAGGACTTTAGGTTCCCCATCATAGATGGCCTTCTTTTCCTTTTGTTCTTCTTCTAACAGAATTGTAGCCATAGAATCCTTGTCTTGAATGAAAATATCTTCAGGGAACACATATGGTGTTGTTGTATCTTCTACATGAATGAATAAATCATTATCTAGACATGAATCCAAACGTTGATGTACCTTTATGCTCGAGAGGATTCGATGGTTGAACTTCTTCTGGAGTAAACGTGAACCTTGGCTAAGATGACTCAGATCGAAATTCGTCCGTAAATAATAGATAGGAACGTTGAATCGTAAGAATGATTCGATATCCATGCTCTGATACCAGTTGATACATTCTGGAAATCCGAAGGACGGAGAGAGGAAAAAAAGATGTAAAATGGGCTTCGTGTGGTTGAGAGGAGAGGAGGTGTTGAGAGTCAGTACCCTTTCTGGGTCCGGGAATAGCCCACAAAGACGTACTTGACAACTTTGGGGGGGGAGAGCTTGTTACGGACATGACTCAAGTGAAAAAAAGCAAAAAAAAACGACTACGCGAGGTGTTAGAGAGAAATGGTCCTTATCATGTAACTCAATCAAAAAATGAACCTTTTCTTTTAAGATCGAGGACAACATACAGATGATCAGGTAGCAAGCAGTGAAGACCGCATCACCCCAAAAAGAGTGGGGAGCATGACTCGAAATAAGAAGAGTCCTAGTAACGTATCAAAAAGGTGACGGTGTTTATGCTTGGCAACACTGTTCTGCTGAGAAGTATAAGTACAAGAGGTCGGATGTATGATGCCAAGGGACCTGAAGAATTCAGAAAAGCTAGATGATACAAAACTCAAAGTTATCGTCATAGCGAACATACTTAACAGTAGCAGAAAAATATTCTACACTTCATTAATGAAAGGTTGAACAACAGAACTAGCTTTAGAATTGTTTTCCAAAACAAAAACCCAAGAAAGTCTAGAAAACTCATTAATAGCAACTAGATAGAATGCATGCCCTTGGTAATCAGGAACATGACAAGAAACCCAAATATCAAAATGAACAACTTAAATAAAGAACAACTGCTATAACCGTGATAACCAGGAAAATTGGGATGGTAATGCTTCCCAAGTTTTTTTTGAAATAAACAAGGGTGAGGCCCCAAGGTGGGACTCACCGCGGAGCTTTCGTTGAAATGAGAAATTTATGCAATCATACAAGGGACCAAGACGCCATAAGGCCCTTAAAAGAGAAAAATTCGTATGGGCCGTATGTCTCGAATCTTATCTGCGGCATACGGTGAATGTTTTTGTATTTAGTTATGTACCGTGACAAAGCCGCATTTTCAAAAGGCGGCTTCCATTTGAGCCAAAATATGAGATCGAACGGTGCATACACACAAGATTCAAAGGTTCCATTTGAACAGGAAGCCGCCATTTGAAGAAGCGGCTTCAATTCACAGCACCAAAGCTGCCTTTTCAAAAGGCGGCTTTGGCTCAAATGGAAGCCGCCTTTTGAAAAGGCGGCTTTGTCACGGTACATAACTAAATACAAAAACATTCATCGTATGCCGCGGATAAGATTCGAGACATACGACCCATACGAATTTTCCTCGCCCATAAAACAACCAAGATCATAGAACAGTTGGCCTTGAAAAATATTCTCATTTCTAGCACACCAAATAGCCCAGAGGATTTCGAAAGTTGGGGATGTATCTTCCTGCGAGTTGCCACATGACGACCTAATTAAGCTCCATAATGATGTATTTTCATATGTTTTTACCCGAGAAATATTCACACCTTCCCATATACGTGAACATGTCCGACATTAAAAAAAGATGTTCCAAGACCTCATCTTCCTCGTTACATCTGCTACATGTACGATCACCGGTATGTACAATGGCATCTCATCGTGTCTTTATGAGCAAACGTCCATGTCTTACAATCCAAATGAAGAACTTAATCTTTTGCTGAATTTTACTTTTCCAAATTATCTGGAAGTCACGCATGAGATCATCCAAGGCCAAGTGACAGCTCTGTATGAAGAAAAGATATGCCTTTTTCACCGAGCACTTTCCATTACCCCAGCTATAGTGATCCCTACCATGTGTGGGCCCCTCATCCTCAGTCAAATCACCGAGGAGGGAAGTGACCTCCTGAATCCTTTGTTTGGATTGTGCAGGAGGGAAGCAAGGGCACCAAATACCTGCCGACCATACATTACCAACAAAGTCGTCTTGATTTTGAAAAAGGGAAAAGAGACGAGCGTAACTATCCCTCAGGGGCCCCAACCCAGTCCAATCATCCCGCCAAAAATAAAATGTCATGTCTCGCCATTACCAACAGTCAGTTGTAGTATCTCTCTCATATCAAGAAGGATCTTTCTGATACCCGTCCAAAGAGCAGAGGGGTGCCTAATGATTGAGGTCTCTAGGCTGTCCGCAATCCCATAAATCTCACGCATCAGTCTACACACCAAGTCATCCTTCTCCCCCATAATCTCATCACTCACTTCGAAAGTATGGCCTTGTTCATGCATTCCAACTCGAGGATCTCAAGCACCGTGTTCCAATTTGTTTTTCGCAGACAACCCACAACAAGAGGAAGGCACATATATGTAATTGGGAGGTCTCCCATCAAGCAAAGAAGGGAGTCACCAATCTCTTGAGTTTCAGTTTGATTAAGACCGAAAGGATAAAAATGGATTTCTCTCTGTTCAGCTTGAGACCGGATATATCCCCAAAGAACTCCATAATATGCGAAGCTGTCTGAACATGCGCCAGGTCCCCATCAATGAAGATCACTGTGTCATATGCATATCGAAGTATATGAATATGTATATCATCCTTGCAATAACCCATGTATAGGCCTTCCTCATATGCCAGTTTCAGCATTACCGACAATACATCAATCGCTAACACAAAGAACAAAGGCGTTACGGACAACCCTACCTGACACACCGTTGGGGTTGATAGAAGCCTCCTTTGCTGACCATTCACCAAAACAGCTACAAAGCTATCGTGATGCACCTTTTCATCCATGACACCCATAACTCGGGAAAACCCCTCTTCTCCAAGGATGCCCAAAGAAATCTCCAGTCAACACAATCATAAGCCTTCGAGAAGAAATCTCTAGTCAACACAATCATAAACCTACCTACTTGCTTTCTTTTGAAACCACGGAATTACCTATTATTTTTTTTAATGTGCTAGATTGTATTCAACATTTGTTGACATTTCTCTTGTTCCCAAAATGTATAGCAGGCAAGGCGCCTACATCATGGTAGATTGACAGCTGGACGCTGAGCTTCTACAATTTCTATTACGGTACAGATGATTATAGTTTTTGTACAAGATAATGTAAATGATTTTCTTTCTCTTCCGTTACATTTTGGGATGCATGTGCATAATGCAGTTTCTTTTGTTACATGTAACTATATATGAAAATTTATGCAATGTGAATTGGTGGCACTTGTTTCTGTGGCTTGTGATTGTCATTTTGAATCACAAAAAAGTTTCCCTCGCTTTCAGGTAATCTAATGTCATCGATATCAAACGTAATACTTTGAGTGATGTATAAACGGGTAACCCAGATCCACGGGCATCACATTGGTCCTGTTGAGTGAGAGGAGAGGCATGCTTAGGGAGTTTGGATCAGATGATAAAGACTGCCTTGCTCACAGCCACAACCAATCGCCCTGTCCGTAAGAATGTCCTGAAAAACAAGAGACGATGGGTCAAAAATAGCTCAGCAATACAAATCCTTCGTAATCTGGCTAATATATAATAAATTCATAGAAAAATCAAGAGCATGTAACATATTATGCAGATGCATCAAGGGCGTCAAACTGATATCCCCCTGTCATGTGATCTGGGAATGAGTCTCATCAGTTATCACAATGGTTCTCCCTGAAGAAATTTGTCTATATGTTGCAAGCTGATCTCTGTCTCCATATATGTGATGCGTCACCCCAGAGTCCATAATCCACTCTGTAATCTTAGGTCCATGACAAGAGGTAAAAGCATAGGTACTACCTGAGGTACTGGCAGAGGCGGAAGCAGCTACATCTAAGTGACCTCCTGAAGATGGAGAAGAAGGGGGAGGCATAATATTCCTTAGTCTGGCTACAAGGTCATCAAACCTTTAATCTGAAGTAGGGGTAGCTGGAGACTAAACCTGCTCCGCTACTCAGACCGATGATGGAAAAACCATGCTTGGAGTAGCATGTATCCTCTATATGTCTGGGACGATGACAGTGTGTGTAGGGCTAACGAATGCGACCTCCTCTACCATGAGCTCCACGTCCACGAAAGTGAGAAGAGCCTCCTCTACCCCGTGAGGCTGCCATTGCCGAAGAAGTCTGACTAGAGACAGTCGAAGAGACAATGATCCTGTTGAGTCGACGAAAAGCTTCCTCCATGAGTAGTAGCATCTACTAAAATCTGGGAACGAACAACCTCATACTCAGGATCAAGATCTACAAGAAACATAACAACCATGATGACATTCTGATATATCTTCTGTTGTTCAGGAGTAGGCGTCAAGGGCATAAAGCGATGGAGCTTCTCAAACAACTCAAGCAGGGATGTATACAAAGAGTGAAGTGGTCGTCCGATCTGGTTGATGGTAAAGATATCATGCTAAAGTTGCAGAATCTTTGTCTCATTCCTCGCTTGAGAGTAAGTGGTTGCGAGGATGTCCCCCATCGCCTTGGCGGTAGGCTGATGTAACACATCATTGGCGATTTCTATCGTTAATGTACCAGAAAGCCAAACTTTGACATATGCATCATCAGCCTCCCATGATGCATTAAACCCAGTTTTCTCAACTGGCTCTTCCTCGATAAGAATATGTTTCTTACCCGTAGACTTTATAAGGCTCGTAAACTACATGGCCTAAAGCTCGTAGTTCGTCCCGTCCATCTTGACAATCGGCGTTGGACCTCTGAAAGCGCATGTGGCAGGGACATCAATCTTGCTCTCAGAAATATTGACGGATGACGAATACTAGGGATTTGTAAATCAATAGATAGGTGTCTACACAGACATATGAGGATTTGATCGCATATATAGACTTATGCAACCAAATCCACCAATCCAAGCGAGCCTCGATACAAGCAGAGAAGGTCGTGGACCGGCAGCAGTGGGGTTGGCGCCGAGAAAGAGAGAGAGAGAGACCGACGAGAAGAGACAAGAGGAGGACCGGCGGCGACTTGTCGAGAGGAGACTAGTGGTGACTCAGCTGGAAGAGGAGACCGCGACGGTCGCTTGGGGGAGAAAACAGAGGGGAGGAGAGGCGAGTGTGGTTAGGGTTAGGGATAGGATATGAGAGCTCCAGTCTAAGACCGTCGCTCTGATACCATGTTGGGAAAAATGAAAGCATTGTTTATTCCTTGGAACCCTAGGCTCTCTCATATAAAGAAGAAACCTATGGGTGAATTATATAAGACAAACATAAAGAAATAAAATAAAGGAAAAGGTACGGAAAATATAGATATATCTCTACAACACTAAATCGATAAGTGTGATATATGTGTATATTTGTAAGTTATTTACTATTTTAAGAACTTGGATGAACTTCATTTCCAATATCTATCAATCAGCAATCAAAATTAACAACGATGTGATCGATATGTGTGAAGGGGCTATAGATGAGCTATATATGTGATATAAGTGGGTATTTGTAAGTTATTTATTATTCTAATAACTTGGATGATCTTAATTTACAAAAAAAACTAGCAAAACAACATTTTGAGCAAACTCCAGTATTTCCACCGAAATCGTCGAAATTTCCCGAAATTTCATCAAAATTTCCACTTCCAGGGGGACCAAAACGAAATCGAAATCAATATTTGGAACCTTGCTTTGGATACATGCAAATGAGACTTGAATTTATGCGGGGAAAAACCACTACCAGCATTTCCTTCACCGTAATAGTATAGTTCCTCTAGGTGTCGTTTAATGTCTTGCTGGCATTATGATTTTGTTATTCGTGTGAACTCTCCTTAACCTTGCCTTTTCTAATATATAGAAGGATATAGTTCATTACAATTATATATTAATACTCTATTCATTTAACATTATCAACAACTAACGAAAAATTTCAAATATAAGGAAGATATTCAGATCTCCCACATCAATTAACAGACCATACAAATGATTGCATTCATGTGAAGTCCTATTTTACATCATTACTAAGATAAATAAATATAATAAGCTGCTTCGATTCCCCTTTCAGGGTCGAGGCAGACATGGACATTGCAGAAAGATGGCTCTCACGTAAATTTAGGTGCTCTTGTTTGTGCTGTTGTATTTATTTTATTTAATAGTTATATTACGTCATTGTTAGCATAGAACTATGTTCATTGATGACCGAACCATCAGAGTTAAGTGGAATGAACGAAAGGTATCAGACATCACTTCAATTATGCGAATATATTCTTTGCATCAAAATTTTCCTTTTTTCCAATTTTTGTCAAATAAAATACTGGGATCAAGCTGTCAGCTCCTGATTCAGATGGGCTTGAGGTTCTGGCAGCTATTTCTGACAAAATTTCGTTGTTTAGAACGGTTGTTAGAAGCAGAGAATTAATGAGCATGATCCATAAAATATACTTTTGATCCTTGTTTATAGGTTGATAAAGCTTCCGTAAGTGTCATTTTCCACTATAGAGGATATTTCAAAATAACAAACTGATGACATAGATTACCCAAAGCATCACATTGCCCCTAAAAGGAACAAAATGAAGTGATGAGCAGTCACAACTAATATAAATATCATTTCCCTCTTAAAAAAAAAATATTACCACTAGAAATGAGCAACAAGAGCGGTCAGGTTTCCATTCCAATAACTAACCTTTTCCCCCACTTTTTGAAACAAGCTGGATACAGTAGTCTGCACCAAAACAGACTTGCTTTTAGAACTCTCATCTGCAACTTTGGTGGACGGAGACAGTTTAGCTTCCACAGCTCTTTGGGTCTGCATTTATTTCTCAAAGTCTCCAATCATTTATAAGTCTCCAATCATTTATTGAAGAAAAGCTATTAAGAAGTCGAAGTATCGAAAAGATATTTCACGCTGGATGTTTCACATAGAGCAGCATAATCATATTATGACAACAGAAGTTGCAGAGCACCTTGATTTGGATATTTTCAGATACGCCAGAAGTATTAGCATCAGTACTAACAATTTGCTTGTTAGAATTATCAGATGCGTTCGTGTCACTGCTTATGGAATCATCTTCAGAAGAATGTTCAGCATAACTATAAACCAAAAATAAATTTCATTTATCAGTCCAAAGGAAAAATATTTAGGAAGTTACATTCATCAAGAGAAAATGCAGGTACAAATGACAAAATGTGACTAGAAAAGCATAATGTAAGTCATAGTTCAGCCAGTTAGGAAGTTTTATAATCATAAAAAGCCATGCCAACACACTAACAAGGAAACAGTTTTGCTTAATCTGAAACAAAATTTAAGTAGTCAATTAACATTTAATTATAACTCAGCCATTGTCGGTCTCAAGCCCGGGTAAATTGAGGAAGGTCTTGCGTTAGGTAGCCGACAGTGAGCGCAAGAGAGACAAATTCTTAAATAGTGTATTTTAAGAACATGATTTATGAATTTGTCTCAAAACAGTTCGGATCTTTTCAACATGGATTTAAGCAAACATTTAGATTTCGTTGGAGCGTTCCCTACTAGAGGCGCGTTGCATCGCCCGAATGCAATGAGAAGTTGGCAAGGATCGCTACATCGTTGCCCGGATGTATTTCAAAATTTGCAAGGGTTCTCGTATGAGGAACACATGCAAGTAAATAAGCTAGTTATGTTGCATCACCGTCGGAGGTAGTCCAAAATTTGCAAAGTTTCTCGTATGATGGATGCATGTGAGTAAAGAAGTAAGTCCAAAAGAGGTTGCAAAGGAAGGTGCAGATAGGTAGTTTGAATATCGACACTTTGACTGGTAAATCGATGGAGATAGTAGATACGATGGAAAGAAGGAAGAATCGGATACTATGTCTCCAAGAGACAAAATGGGTTGGAGTGAAAACAAGGGAGATCGAGAAGACAAGCTTCAAACTTAGGTATTCAGGTAAAGATAAGGGGAGAAATGGTGTTGGAGTAATTCATAAGGATTTAAAGGATTATGGGGTTGAGGTGCAAATATTCGGGGATCGGATTATTTTGCTAAAATTGGTGCTCGAAAAAGGAATTCTGAATATCATCTCAGTTTAAGCACCGCAAATTGATTTATACGAAAGAATCAAACAATCTTTTTTGGAGGATTTGGATAAGATTATGCAAGGAATCCCACAAAGAGAGATGATTTGCTTAGTTGGAGATCTTAATGGACATATGGGAAAGGATGACTTAGGGTATGCTAGTGTTCATAGAGGTCATGGCTTGGAGATAGAAATGAAGAGGGAAAATCGTTCTGGATATTGTAATTGTTGACGCATATATATTAGTACCCGTATCTGTTCGTTATTTTATTTTTTAGTTGTATGCTTTATGTAATTTACCCATAGGCTACTCTCCTATATAAGAGAGCCTAGGGCATATGGAATAAACATCTTGCTCATTTTTCCGGACATGGTATCAGAGCGACGGTCCTAGACCGGAGTTCTCGAAACCCTAGCCCTACCCCACCACCCGCCGGCCCCTCCCTCTTCGATCGACGCCGCCATCTCTTGGGAAGCACGCACGGCGCCGCCGCCTTTGGCCCATCTCCTCGTGGTGCTTCCCCGTGCTCTTACGGTGCACCATCCCTAGCGCTGCGCCATCTCTCGCGGTCCATCTCCAGCGGTGCGCTCGCGGTGAGATCGCGCCATCTGAAGCACCATCGTGCGCTGGCCCTTTTCCTTCGCCGGTGCGCAGTAGCGGGCGAGTGCGGTTTCCTGTGCGTGTCGCGCGCAGTAGCGGGCGGTGCTCCTGTTTGCGCACCATCTTGTGCGGGTCTCGTGTGTGTCCTGTGCGCGCGTGCATCCTCTGCACACCTGCGTGATCCCAGTGCGCAGCGTTCGCGTGCCCAGTGCGCAGCGTTCGTGTGATTCCAGCGCGTCAGCGCGCGTAGCTACTGTACGCGTGCACGGTTCCAAGCCCTAAAGCGCAGAGAACAATCATCATGGGTTTAGTTGCTTGACGTCTACACGTGCAACTAAACCCGTTTATGTCATTGTAGACAAATCACATAGTTTGTCAATCGTTCCAGTCTTCAGTATCCAGTATGTCAGAGAGCAAGGCAGATATCCCATCTATTGGCGCATTCCGTGGTCTAACGCCTATTGTCAAGATGGACGGTACCAACTATGAACTGTGGGCAATGCAGTTCATGAGCATGATGAAGTCAACGGGTAAGAAGCACATTCTTACCGATCTAGAGCCTGCTGAGAAGACTGGAACCAATGCCTCTTGGGAGGCTGATGATGCATATGCCAAAGTTTGGCTATCTGGTACAATGGCTATTGAAATTGCCAATGACATCCTACACCAACCCACAGCCAAGGATATGTGGGATATTCTGGCGGCTACGTACTCTCAGGCCAAGAACGAGACGAAGATCCTGCAACTTCAGCATGACATATTCACAATAAAGCAGAATGGTCGCCCTTTACACTCTCTATATACATCACTGAGAGGGATGTTCGAGAAGCTCTATAGCTTCATGCCTCTCACAGCTACGCCAGAACAGCAGAAGACATACAGGAACGCGACTATGGTGGGTGTGTTCCTGGCAGCACTTGATCCTGAGTATGAGGCAGCACGATCACAGATTTTGGCGGATTCCACTATTCCTCCCATGGAGGAAGCTTTTCATAGATTGAGTCGGATCACAGTTCCTTCCACAGCTGCGAATCAGAATTCTTCAGCCATGGCAGCCAACCGAGGTCGTGGGTTTCATCACCAGAGCCGTGGACGTGGACCTCGTGGAAGAGGTGGCCGCACTAGGCCAACATGTACTTACTGTCACCGAGTTGGACACAATGAAGACACATGCTACTCGAAGCATTGATTTCCTGCATCCACACGAGCTGCTGAGCAGATAGAGCCTCCGTCTGCTGCTACTTTGGATCAACGGTTCGATGATCTAGTTGCCCGTCTGAGGGGTATTATTCCACCATCTGGTCCAACACCGACTACAGAGAGTCATTCTGATGCTGTTGCTTCTGCCTCTGCGTCTACCAGTGCCTCAGGTAGTATACTTGCACTCCACAGTAGTAGATCAGATACATTGCCATGGATTATGGACTCGGGCGCTACACATCACCTATGTGGCGACCAGAGTCTACTTACAGGATACACTCAGATCCCTCCGGGACGGACAATAGTAATTGCCAATGGCACACATTCCCCCATCACTGGTCAGGGGGAGATTAGATTGACATCTTCTATGCAGCTCAAGAATGTGCTACATGCACCTGATTTTTTAATGAATTTGTTGTCAATTAGTCAGATTACAAAGGATCTTCATTATCGGGCAATTTTTGATCCATCTTCTTTGATTTTTCAGGACATCCATACGGGCAACGTGATTGGTCGTGGCTATGAGCAAGGAGGCCTCTACCGCCTGAATCAGACCCCATTTGCTGGAACCACATCCTCTCCTGCTGGACAAGTATCTACTTTACTGTGGCATCTGCGTTTTGGTCATTTACCGCTTCAGAAGTTGCGTCAAGTGTTACCTTATGGTCTTCCTCACACACCTATTCATTGTGAGGCATGTCAGTTGGGAAAGCATCACAGGTCGTCCTTTCCCAGTCGTCCAGGTCGGAGTAGTACCTCCAAGTTTGAGTTATTTCATGTTGATGTTTGGGGTCTGAGTCGTGTGCCTGATCATCAGGGACACAGATTTTATATTGTATTTGTGGATGATTTTTCTAGAGTGTCATGGGTGTTTCTGATGAAAAATAAATCTGAAGCAGGAAATATAATTATCCATTTTCTGAATGAAATACAAAATGTCTTTTCCACATCGGTGAAATTTGTGAGAAGTGATAATGCGTTAGAATTGTGCACAAATGTTCTTGCCAGTTATTACTCCTCAAAAGGGATTGTTCATCAAACGTCGTGTGCTCATACATCTCAACAGTTGGGAATTGCTGAAAGGAAACACCGTCACCTCCTTGATGTCACGAGAACACTCCTTATACAGAGTCATGTTCCCTACTCCTACTGGGGTGATGCAGTTCTCACTGCATGTTACCTAATTAATCGTATGCCCTCTTCTGTCTTAAATGAACAGATCCTGTTTACCGTCATTCATCCCTGTAGAGATAGTTCCTAATATTATTATATGTTTCTGTACCTTGTTTCTATTTCTCTCTTCTATTTAGACATCCATGTAATTTACCCTTAAGGCCTCTCCCTATATAAGAGAGCCTAGGGTTTTCCTATGAATTATAACGAAGACTCCTTTCTTCTAACATGGTATCAGAGCCGCCTTAGGGCTCTCCTCCCTTCCCCACCCGCCGCCCCTCCTCTTCGCTCTCTCTCTCTCATTTAGCCGCCGCCCAACAGCGGCTCCCGGCGCCCCTCCGACAGCCCCTTGCCGCGGAGCCGCAACCCCCAGCCGCCCAGCGGCCCCCAGCCGCAACCCCCCGCGGCCCCAACCGCCCAGCGGCCCACAGCCGCACCCTCCAGCGGCCCACAGCCGCACAGCGGCCCCCAACCGCACCCTCCAGCGGGCCCGCCGCCCCTACCAGCGGCGCCCAGCCGCCCGTGCGGGCCCCCGAAGACCTAGAGACACCCTACTGCCGCCTACAGCCGCCCCAACGGCCCTCGTAGCCCCAACGGCACCTCCCATCTGCCGTTGTAGGGTTTCCAGTGGCCTCCAGCAGTCCATAGGCGTTGTTCTCGAGGCGATTCAAGGGCTGTAAGCTTCCTTGGAGGCGTGCCCTAGACCCCTCTTCCTCCGGTTTATGGATTTGAGTGCGTAAAAGTCTACACACGTACTCAAATCCGATGCAGTTGGTGTAGACATTCATCACATTGTCTATTCTCCCTTCGTCTTCTTCGAGCAGCAGTATGTCAGAATTGAAAGTCGATTTGCCCTCCACCGGCGCATTCAAAGGTCCGGCGCCAATAGTCAAGATGGACGGGTCTAACTATGAGCTATGGGCTATGCAGTTCATGAGCCTCATGAAATCAAACGGTAAGAAACACATTCTTACCGAGGATGAGCCTGCGGAGAAGACAGGGATCTATGCCTCATGGGAAGCCGATGACGCTTACGCAAAAGTATGGTTGTCTGGTACGTTGACGATGGAGATAGTGAATGATGTCCTCCATCAGCCCACTGCTAAGGCAATGTGGGACATCCTTGCTGCTACGTATTCGCAGGTGCGAAATGAGACAAAGATGTTGCAGCTTCAACATGACATCTTTACGATGAAGCAGGCCGGCAGAACTCTCCATTCTCTATACGCATCCCTAAGAGGGATGTTCGAGAAGCTTTACAGTACCATTTCTCTGACTGCTACTCCAGAGCAGCAGAAGACGTTCCGGAACGCCACCATGGTGGGCGTTCTACTTGCTGCCCTCGATCCTGAGTATGATGCTGCACGGTCACATATCTTAACAGATGCAGTTATTCCTCCAGTGGAGGATGTCTACAGGAGGCTCAGTCGTATTCCAGTTTCCTCCAGCTCTTCTACTCCACCCCCATCTGCGATGGCAGCTTCGCGTGGGAGAGGTGGACCACCTTCTTGGCGTGGCCGTGGCTCTCAAGGAAGAGGCGGTCGAGTCAGTCAGATGTGCTCATATTGTCACAGAACTGGACACTCAGAGGAGACATGCTACTCAAAGCATGGGTTCCCAGCATCGGCACGGGTCGTAGAGCACTCACAGTCTCCATTACCGTCTACTGCAGATCATAGATTTGACGAACTCGTGGCCCGTCTCCGTGATATTATGCCACAGTCTTCTGGTGATTCATCTGGTGGCTCTTCAGATATTGCTGCCACAGCCTCTGCCAGTTGATCCGCTGCAGCCAGTTCCTCAGGTAGATCATCAGCCTTCATACCTTCACATGATATATCTGACTAGGTTATAGATTCCGGAGCTACACATCATCTGTGTCGAGATAGAGGTAGATTACAGGCCTACAGGGCTATTCCTCCAGGTCGCTCAGTACAGATAGCAGATGGTTCCCACTCACCCCTTGTTGGCCAGGGGGAGGTTTTCTTATCCTCCACTATGCAGCTACAGAATGTTTTACATGCCCCTGAGTTCTCACTGAATTTGCTGTCTATTAGTCAGATTACAAAGGATTTGAATTGTCGAGCTATATTTGACCCGTCTTCTCTCATTTTTCAGGACATACTCACGGGCAAGGAGATTGGCTGTGGCTCTGAGCAGAACGGTTTATATTGGCTGGTCCGGGAATCCTATGCTGGCATCTCCACTCACTCTGCTGGACCAGTCTCACCTTACATTTGACATCTTCGTTCTGGTCACCTTCCGCTCCAGAAGATGCGCCATCTTCTGCCCCAGATCTCTCCAAGTTCGTCGTTTCGTTGTGAAACATGTCAGTTAGGAAAGCATCACAGGTCGAGCTTTCCAGGTCGTCAGAGTCGGAGCAGTAGCTCCCCTTTTGAGTTGTTACATATAGATATATGGGGTCCGAGTCGTGTTCCCGATCACCAGGGGCACAGGTTCTATCTTGTGGTAGTAGATGACTTTTCTCGTGTCTCGTGGGTTTTTCTTCTGAAGAATAAGTCTGAAGCAGGAGATGTTATCAAAAATTTAATTAATGAAGTGCAGAATGTTTTCTCTTCTTCAGTCAAATATGTTCGAACTGATAATGCCCTGGAATTTTGTACACGTTCTCTTTCTCAATTTTTGTCAGTGAAGGGTATTATTCATCAAACCACCTGCGCATATACATCCCAACAAAATGGTGTGGCGGAAAGAAAGCATCGCCATCTCTTGGATATCACTCGTACCTTGTTGATTCAAAGTTGTGCTCCTATTTCTTTCTGGGGGGATGTTGTCCTTACTGCATGCTATCTGGTCAATAGAATGCCGTCCTCAGTCCTTGGAGAGAAGATACCCATTTCTCTTATTTTTCCTGACAAGGAGCTATTCTCACTGCCACCACGTGTCTTTGGTGCTGTGGCGTTTGTCCATCGTCTATCTCCTGGACTTGACAAGCTCTCTCCAAGAGCAGTCAAGTGCGTCTTTGTTGGGTATTCCAGAACCCAGAAGGGATACCGGTGTTATGATCCTACTACCAATAGGTACTTTGTTAGTGCGGATGTCACTTTCTTCGAGTCGGTTATATATTTCTCGCCAGCTGGGGACAGAATGGTACCATCCACCACCGCTGATGATATTTTGGTTCCACCACCACCTGCTTGTCTTCCACCTGACTCGTCTCCTGTGTCAGTTCCTATGCCAGCACCACCGCCACCACCACCTCCACCTCCACCACCACCTCCACCTCCACCCATTCCACCGGCGAATCATATCACCATTTCCTAACCACTATACGCGTCGGTCAGGTCCCGCTCAGACAGCAGATCAGCCAATTACTAAGCCTCAGGTATGTTCAGATGATGTTACTACTGACGGGTCAGGTTCGGTGCATATGCAGGATGACTCCTTACAGGTGGACCCAGATGATGATCTGAATGTTCCGATTGCTATTCGGAAACAGAGACGACAACGTGCATCCTATCCATTTGCTTCACAGGTTTCCTTCCATCGACTCACAGGTAATTTCCAGAAGTTTGCCACAGCTTTGTCTTCCGTGGACATACCACGGACATACCAGAAAGCCTTGAAGAGTGAATGCTGGAGACTAGCTATGGAAAAAGAAATGGGGGCCTTGCAGTCCCGTGGCACATGGTCTTTGGTCCCTGCACCTCCTGATGCATCAGTTGTAAGCTGCAAATGGGTCTTTACAGTCAAATATCATGCGGATGGCACATTGGATAGGTACAAAGCACGCTTGGTTATCCGAGGATTTACACAGACATATGGCGTTGATTACATGGATACATTCTCTCCAGTGGCGAGACACTCGACTCTCCGTATCCTCCTGTCTGTTGCAGTGGTTCGTGACTGGAGCATTTATCAGCTAGATGTCAAGAATGCATTTCTGTACGGGGACTTACAGGAGGAAGTCTACATGCAGCAGCCACCCGGGTTTACTGTTGAGGGGGAGAAGCATATGGTATATAGACTTCACAAGGCTATATATGGCCTTAAACAAAGTCCACGAGCGTGGTTCCAGAAGCTGTCCAACCTAATTGAGCACCAGGGATTCAAGAGGTCCAATGCTGATCATTCGTTGTTTGTCCAGAAGTCCTCGGCAGGTACGGTTGTCATAATGGTCTATGTGGATGATATTCTTGTTACAGGAGACGATATTCAGGGCATAGCAAGGGCGAAGGCATTCCTAGGTCGCCAGTTTGTTACAAAGGATCTTGGAACCCTAAGATATTTTCTGGGGTTGGAATTTGCAAGGAATGCACATGGTTTGGTGATGACACAACGGAAGTACATTACAGACTTCCTGGTTGAGACTGGTATGGATGGGTGCAAACCATCAAGCATCCCCATGGACCCCAGCATGAAGTTATATGATGATTATACTGATGAAGTGGATAAGAGGAGATATAGAGAGATGGTGGGAAAACTCCTCTACATTACTATAACCCGTCCAGACATTGCATTTGCGGTTAGCCGGGTGAGTCAGTTTATGGAGCAGCCCAGACAGGTTCACATGGATGCTATACACATGATACTGAGGTATCTGAAGTCTACTCCAGGATTAGGGCTACTATTCAAAAAGGGTGCAGATTTATCCATCTCAGCGTGTGCAGACGCAGATTATGCAGGATGCCCTAAGGATAGAAAATCAACCTCAGGGTTTGCAGTGTTTGTTGGAGGCTCTCTGGTTTCTTGGAAAAGCAAGAAACAAACGATGGTGGCAAGATCCAGTGCGGAATCCGAATACAGGGCAATGGCCCAAGCCAGCACGGAAATGATGTGGGTTCGCTCCGTATTAGAAGATCTACATGTAGTTGTACCTCTACCTATGAAGCTTCAGTGTGACAATCAGGCAGCAATGTTCATTGCCAACAATCCAGCCTTCCATGAGAGGACCAAGCATATTGAAGTTGACTGCCATTACACCAGGGACCTGATTCAGAGAGGATTGATATCCACGGCCCATGTTAGCTCAGGAGATCAGACTGCCGATGTATTCACCAAGCCATTGCTCAGAGGACCTTTCCAGAGATGTTCATCCAAGCTGAGCATGATCGACATCTATGCTCCACCTTGAGGGGGAGTGTAGAGATAGTTTCTAATATTATTATATGTTTCTGTACCTTATTTCTATTTCTCTCTTCTATTTAGACATCCGTGTAATTTACCACTAAGGCCTCTCCCTATATAAGAGAGCCTAGGGTTTTCCTATGAATTATAACGAAGACTCCTTTCTTCTAACAATCCCGACAAGGATTTGTTTTCTCTTACGCCTCGTGTGTTTGGGTCGGTTGCATTTGTCCATCAGTTGTCGCCTGGTACTGACAAGCTCTCTCCTAGGGCTGTCAAGTGTGTTTTGTCGGGTACTCCAGAACTCAAAATGGGTACAAGTGTTTTGATCCTCTGCGTCGGCGGTATATGATCAGTGCAGATGTTACATTTTTTGAAAATGTTATGTATTTTTCAGCATCAGGAGACAAGCAGCTACCACCTCTATCCACTGATGCCATATATATGACACCACCACCACAGATGTCGTCACCACCACCACCACCACCACCACCACCACCGCCACCACCGCCACCACCAACTATATCACCGCTACTATTTCATTATACCCGCAGGCCTCCTCCCGCTCATGGTCATGACTCGTCTACTAGCTCCGCCTATGGTATGTAATAAAAATATTAATGTTGATGGATCTGACGACATTTCTGAGCAGGATATGTTGCAGGGGCCAGATGAGACTACAGTTGACTTAGATGTTCCCATTTCTCTGCGCAAGTCGAAGAGAAGCTGTGCTACATATCCATTATCAGCATCTGTATCTTTTGAGAGGCTATCTGGAGATTTCAGGTCTTTTGTTGTGGCACTTTCAGCTGTCGATATTCCAAGGAATCATCATGATGCTATGCAGGATAGTAGATGGCGGCTAGAAATGGAGGAAGAAATGGCGGCACTCCAGTCCAGAGGAACTTGGAGTTTGGTTCCTATACCTCCAGATGTGAACCCAGTGAGCTGCAAGTGGGTGTTTACAGTGAAGCACAATGCAGATGGTTCTATTGACAGGTACAAGGCACGTCTGGTTGCACGTGGCTTTACACAGACATACGGGGTGGATTACCTTGACACATTCTCGCCTGTGGCACGTCATTCCACTCTACGGATCTTGTTGTCAGTTGCAGTTGCTCGAGACTGGCCGCTTCATCAGTTGGACGTGAAGAATGCATTCCTATATGGAGATTTGCAGGAAGAAGTTTATATGCAACAGCCACCTGGTTTTGCTGTTGAGGGGGAGTGTTCCAAGGTATGCAGGTTACATAAGGCTATCTATGGCCTTAAGCAGAGTCCCAGAGCATGGTTTCAGAAGCTCTTAGATCTCTTCGAGAAACAAGGATACAAACGCTCCAATGCTGATCATTCCTTGTTTATGCAGAAGACTACTAGAGGTATCATTGTAATCATGGTTTATGTTGATGATATCTTGATTACAGGAGATGATGAGCAGGGCATAAATAGGCGAAAGAAAAATTGGGAACCGAATTTGTCACCAAGGACTTGGGAGTCCTTAGATATTTTCTGGGGCTGGAGTTTGCTAGAAATCCATATGGATTAGTAATGTCGCAGAGGAAATATGTTACAGATCTATTGAGTGAAACATGTATGCTAGGGTGTCGGCCTGCTACGACACCAATGGATCCCAGCATGAAGCTCTATGATGATGACACGAAAGAGGTGGACAGGAGAAGGTACAGAGAACTGGTGGGCAAACCACTGTATGTCACGATCACTAAACCTGATATATCATTTGCAGTGAGTCGCGTGAGCCAGTTCATGGAGCAACCACGTCAGGTCCATATGGATGCTATACACATGATTCTGAGATATCTAAAATCATCTCCAGGTGCAGGCTTGCTATTTAAGAAGGGAAAGGAGATCTCTATCACAGCATGTGCTGATGCAGATTATGCAGGATGCCCCAAGGACAGGAAGTCCACCTCAGGATTTGCAGTCTATGTTGGAGATGCCCTAGTCTCGTGGAGGAGCAAGAAACAGACAGTGGTAGCTAGATCCAGTGCTGAATCTGAATACAGGGCTATGGCCCATGCTAGCACAGAAATGATGTGGGTGAAAGCTCTACTTACAGATCTATGTCTTGATATACCGCTCCCTATGAAGCTGGAATGTGATAATCAGGCAGCCTTGTTCATTGCAAACAACCCAGCCTTCCATGAGAGGACCAAGCACATTGAGGTTGACTGTCACTACATACATGACATGATTCAGAAGGGGTTCATTGCTACATCTCACGTCACCTCAGAGAATCAGACTGCTGATATATTCACCAAGGCATTACTTCGAGGTCCATTCCAGAAGTGTGCGTCCAAGCTGAGCATGATTGATATCTATGCTCCATCTTGAGGGGGAGTGTTGACGCATATATATTAGTACCCGTACCTGTTCGTTATTTTATTTTTTAGTTGTATGCTTTATGTAATTTACCCATAGGCTACTCTCCTATATAAGAGAGCCTAGGGGTTATGGAATAAACATCTTGCTCATTTTTCCCAACAGTAATGGCTTAAGATCTTTACATGGCAAACACTCCCTTCAAGAAGAGAAAGGAGCGTTTAGTTACTTATAAGAGAGACCTAACTAAAGCACAGATAGATTACTTTGAATTAAGGAGAAGAGAGTAGTTGTGTTGTAAAGACTGCAAAATAATCCAACGAGAGAGTTTGACAACCCAATATCATTGGTTAGTCATGGATGCGCAAATAAAAGGGTCAGTAAAGAAAAGGAGGGCTTCCAAATTCACTAGAACTAGATGGTGGAATCTTTAATTGAAGCAATCAAACTTCAGGGAGAAAGTTTTAGAAGACTTATCTTGGGATTGTAACGGAACGTGCAAACGAGATGAGGGGGGCAGCAGCATCTTGTATCATAAGGGTAGCCAAAGAGATGCTAGGCAAGTCAAAGGAAGTAACTCCAGCCAAAAGGAGGCTTGGTGGTGAAGTGGAGGTGTGCAAGAAAGGCTGCAGCAACATCCAACTCCATTCCACCTTCTACCTTCGCCCTCGTCTACGCCAAATCATGCCCCTCCACCCTCACCACAACACCCTTGGAGCCAACGAGAACCTTTAATTCGTGGTTACGTTCAAGATGCCTTGTTTCCCAATTAAATGCATCCGCCCGACGTCACTTCCTAGAAAATCATCAACTCGTGAGAAATACCACCGGCAACCCGTTGAGACCCAAACCATCCTGATGACGCTTCTATGAGCCCTCTCACTACAATCAACCCATTCCCTTTGCTCGTCGAGGAACCACCATAGCCCTCCTCGGCAAGACAACTCCCAGACCAGGCATAAAACCCTCCCCTCCAACCGTACCTCCCTCGCTCCTCCCTCTAATTAAAGAGAATGCTTTAAAGCTATGTAGGATAGAATAGATGAAACTTTCACAAACTACAAAATAGCGAAGAAGGAAGCAAAGATGGGTGTAAGTGAAGCTAAGTCAAAAGCTTATGAAGTTTTGTACAAAAAAATGACTCTAAGTAGGGCCACAAGGATATATTCAGGTTGGCTAAAGCAAGAGAAAGAAAGATCAAAAACCTTTCTCAAGTGAGATGCATTAAGGATGAAGAAGGGCACGTGCATGTTACTCAGAAAGATATAGAGACTAGATGGAAGCACTACTTCCATAAGCTTTTCATCGGGAGGAAATAGAGAGATCACTTTGGGAGATCTAGTTAGTAGTGAAAGTTACTTGAATCGTGCAAGCTATAGACAAATACAAAGGATGGAAGTAAAGAAGGCTTTAAAGGTTATGAGACATAAGACCTGATGACATTCCAATAGAAGTTTGGAGAGTTTAGGCCAGCTTGGTTTGACACGACTTACAAATTTATTCAATGTTATTTAGCGGAGCAGGAAAATGCCTAAAGATTAGAGGAAAAACATCGTATTGCCTCTTTATAAAAACAGAGGAGACATTCAAAATTGTTCAAATTATAGAGGTATAAAGCTGGTGGATCAAACTACGAAAATATGGGAACGTGTGATCGAAAGAAGGTTGAGGCAAGTTTGCAAAGTAAAAGAAAATCAATTCAGATTAATGTTAGATCGCTTAATTATTAAAGACGTCCACTTGCTGAGGAGAACAATGGAGATTTATAGAGATAAAAGGAAGAAACTCCATATTATTTTTATTGATTTGGAGAAGGCTTATGATTCTGTCCCACGGGAGATATTATGGAGAGCTCTGGAGAAGAGACAAGTACATGTCCTATACATAAACCTTAGAAAGGATATGTACGGTAGCGATTAACACTTTCGTACCCCTATGACCGTCCACAACAGTCCCAATCTACGGCAAGCCCCCCTCGCCTATAGAACCCGAGCAGCCCGCATCCTCCTCCTGCCTCCCCTCCCTCCTGAAACCCTCCTCGTTCGACAACTCGCCCCTGCCTTGCCCCTCTCCTCCACTAATCTCCACCCCCTCTAACGAGCGGTTGCCTCTTTCGAAAACCGCGGAGCCCCTCCCCTATAATCTTCGGTCGATTGTTCCAATTGGGTTACGACCGAAGCTTTCATCTAAGCATCGTTTCGAAGGTGAACGAGGAGTCGTAAACGAGTTCCGACTTGTAGTGTCTCCCCTGACCCGCTCAGTGCTAGCAAATAAACTCCCCCGGACCCCCGATGCACCCGCAGGTCGAGTTGGCCCGCCTGGTTAGAATATCCAACCGGATTAGGATCTGCACAAGCTTGCGAAGCTCGCCCTCCTGATGTCGCCTCCCGCTACCCTTGTTAATTCAGTCAAATTAATGTCCAAATTATTTCTGATGTTCGTTGCAGTCAGATAATGAGAGGGAATCAAAAACCACTTTTAATTTAATCAAGTTAATTTCGAGTGGCAAAATTTTTTACTTGGTGAAGTCCAAGGTCGAACTCAGGGAGGCATCTGTCTCCTTAGATGAATTTTTAGCAAAGTTCCAGTGTTCGATTTTCGAGGAATAATTTTTTTGGTCTTTTTCTATTTTCTATGCAAGACACATGCAAAAATCAGGCCAATTTAGAACTTAAATCAGTTAAGTATTCAAATGACGTCCAACAATAATGAAAATTGGCCAGATGATGAAATATGATGTCATTCAGCTACCCTAATTTTTTTGGAATTTTCTGACACTAAATGAATTTACTGTGAATTAAAAATGAATGCAGGGTGATTTTGACTAATTTAATTTTAATAAATATCAAATCACGGTATTTTGGGGAATAAAAATTATTCTAAATAGATTTAAAGATGAGGAATCTAGGAAAATTATCAGACCTTAATTTTAATGTGAAATGAACCTATTAAAAATCACAACAACAACAACAAAGCCTTTTCCCACAATTAAGTAGGGTCGGCTATAATGAACCTATTAAAAATAAACTAAGGAAATCACCAAATAATTTATTTAGGCCTCGAAATGCGTGCAAATGAAATGAAATTTTTATGCAAGGTGCATCTAATTATCCTAGAGCTAATGTGATTTTTTTGGGAATTTTTGGAGTTACAGAGAATTTGTTATTAATTAAAAGGTGAAATTGGGCAAAATATGACAAAAATAGACCAATTAATTAATTAAAAATTCCACTGATATCACAAAATTATGCCAAGTGTCACATAAGATAAAGGACAAGTTAAACTACGACATGCAATTTTTGGAATTTAAAATGATGAAATATGGACACCTAAATATGCGTGCAAAGACAGGGGTATAACTGCAATACTGAAAATAAAAATTGCTCAAATTAAAATATGCTGACAGGGACCTGAATGCAATTACCTAGAATGCAGGGGGTGGAATGCAAATTCTCCACTGACGCACGTGCTCCTCACGTGGGGGCGCTTCACAGGGACTGATTTGCAATTTCAAAAACTTCCCGAGGCCTCGATGCAATTTGCCCAGGCCGCACACATGGGGCGCCTTAGGCTCGGGTGACTTCGGAGGCTCGGGCGTTGGCTCGGCTGCTCTGGAGGTTCGGAGGAAGGCTCGGCGAAGCTTCGGGTGATCCGAGCCTAGAGGTCAGGGAAGAAGCTCGGATCGGGGCGACGTGGCTTGCTCCTGAGCGTGGGATCAGTGACCGTTGGATCTGGATTGATCCAACGGTGCTTGGGGCTCGATGAAGAGGGCGACGTAGCGTGCTTCTGTCCGTAGGATCACTGATCGATCCAACGGCTCTCTGCTGCTCCGGCTGACGTCGACGTGGCATGCTCCTGAGCGTGGGATCAAGGATGATCCTACGGCTCCTTTGCGAGGCTACGTGGCATGATGCTGACCGTTCGATCAAGATGATCGAACGGTGGCTGAACGTCGTCTCCAACGGTCCTCCGCCACCTGCAGAGGAGAAGGCGGGGCTCCGGCGAAGGGGGGCTTGCTCCGCCTCGTCCTCTAGGCGTCGATGAAGCTCGCCGGAGGGTCTGGAGAAGCTCGGAAGATGCGCGGATGGTCGGCGAAGCCTCCGGTGGTTTCAGGATCGGAGGAGGAGCTCTGGGGCACGGTGGCGATGAAGCTCGAAGGGAGCTCCGATGAGCTTCCGGCCAGTGAAGGAAGGAGCACCTGCAAGGGGTTAGAGGATAGCCGAAGCACGTGGGATGTGCGTGGAGTTGTGCATGGTGAACGGCAAGGCCTATGAAGGAGTGGGGGTGTCCGGTGATGGTGCTCCGCCGAGGTGGAGGAGCTGGAGTCGATGAAAGTTGAGATGCGGTGTTTGAGGGAACAGAAGGGTACGCGAAGATCGGAGCTCCGTCGCGGAGCTCGGAGGGATGAAGGTGGAGCGAGAAGATGACGGTGGAGAGTGAATTAAATCGGAGAAAAGCAAAGAAAAATAAGAAGAAGATCTGAAGAGAAATGGAGGTGGCTACCTGGGGAATGGAGCTCATATTTGAGCTCCAGGTCGTCGCTCGAAGGGTCGGTAGAGCCCTGAGCTCACGTAGCTCGCGGAGGAGGGGCTGCAGCACGGCGGTGGCGGCCGTGGATCTCGCCGGAGAAGACACCTGTCTTCGCTCGAAGACACGCCCAATTGCTGTCACCAATGGATCGATCTGAGCTCGAGGAATCTCTTTGGAATGGCGGATGGGAGTGAATGTATCCGGAGGGCGAGTATTTATAGGATGAAGGTGTTGGCCGGAGTCGCGGGAAGGTGGAGTTCGTGGAGGTTTTGGGGCGACTCTGGTGGGAGTTGTGGTGAGTGAGGGAGCTGGCGAGGACGAGGGAGGAGTGGGCTCCATCGTGGCGGTGTTGGCGATCGGAGAGGGTAGCTGGAGTGGGTCTGAGAATCGAAAGGGGCAGCCATATCGTGGGAGAGAGGTCGTCTGGAGGTAGGAGACGAAGTCATGGCCGTTGGATCTTGTGATCCAACGGCTCATATCGAAGCGCTAAGGAGCGGGTAGGATTAGATTCGAAGCGAGGCGATCAAGGGTGTTGAATGCGCCACGTGTCGCGTTAAAGACGAAGCGCGAGCGGGCGGCGTAGATTAAATCAAGGCGAAGCAATCTAAGGGGTGCGATTGCGCCACGTGGTGCGATATGGGAGCGGCGCTGGCGAACGGTGGAGATGAGCCCAGGGGTTTGATCGGATGGCTAAGGGTTTGGCGCTAAAGAACGACAGGGATCAACAGATGAGGGCGAGATCTGATGGCGCAAATGCCGCCACGTGGCGTGAGGGGAGTGATGCGGGAACGGGCGGCTATGATGAAAGGCTGGGAAGTGATCTGACGGTGGGGAAGAAAGGCGCACGTGGAGGCGGCGCAACCGTTGGATCTGGATGAAGATCCAACGGCTGTGGGCGCGGGCGGCTAGGGCAAGGGGAGCGGGCCGCGTGGCGCAATCAGAGGGCGCCACGTGGCCAGATGTGAGTGGCTGCGAGATGAAGTGAGATTAGAGAGAGGAGGCCGAATTTGGAAAAACTCAAAACATGAAAGTTGTAGATCTTGATGAGATATACAAGTTTCATGTTGACCAAAGACGGAGATGAGGTCAACTATGATACAAAAATAAAGGAATACAAATATACACATATATAATATACATAGAGGCCCAAAAACCCAGCTTCTTCCTACGAGCTCCAAATTGGATGAAATTAGTCTCATTTTAAAGGTCTTTTATGTGTATTATTCTGAAAGTGAGTAGACCTATTTTAGAGGTTGTATGAGGGAATTATGGGCCTTCTAAGATCCAGAGGTTCTAGGTCTTTGTTGGATATTTTACAAAGGAGATTTCTGACTTTCTTCCTTATATTATTAACTCAAGATATATTATAAGGGAGGTGTTATTTTATAGGTGAATATTTTACAAGTGATCTTGGCTTCTTATTTAATGCAAATGTGAGTGCTAAAATGCATGTATTATGAATGCATGTATGAATGCTAATTGTGCAAGACAAAGGGAAATATGCTGATATTTACTCGGGAACAAGACTCTATTTTCAACTTTTAGAGTGATTAATCACAGATTCATCAACCCCCTATACTTAAACATTGCTCGTCTCCGAGCAACTAAATAAAATGCAAGAGTGAGATGATTTTGGGTTCCATACCAAGGTCATGAACAAAAGTTGAAAATGGAGCTTGACTCGACCTTTGGATTAATTGTGTGGTGGAACCTTATTGGGATTTGAACTTAAGACCTAACAGACTTCAAGTTTCACAAGTCTTCTATTCAAGACGCCTCAACAGTACTGTGTAAGACTTAAGGTCAGAACAAATCCTTAAACGCAAATTTCTGATGAATATGATTCTTACTTGTACTGTGTAAGTGAAATGTAACTCTTCACATCAGAAATGACTCGGAACCAGCCTCCTCTAACAAGGTAACTCAATAACCCGGTCCAATAACTCTTTCCTCGAGGAGCGGGGTATTCCCTTCTAAGTTCAAGTGCGACCAGCTCAAGAGGAGGGGGGTAGAGAAAAGAATAGACGGTAGCCAGTGTAGCTACCTATCCCGGGATGCCTGAAAAGTGTAGCCAAGTCATCCAGCTGCATTTCTTTGCTAATATACAGACTTCGACAGATATTTTATTTTCACTTGGACCTGTCTGATTTTTTTTGGAGTTTTTGCAATTTTATTTATTTATTTATTTATTTCAATTTTTACCCACCCGTAATTATTACAAAATATATACAAAAATATGCGAAAGTACGAGCTATGGGTAAAGTATATATGTAATATATACACGCCCCCCTATACTTAGCGTGTGCTATGTCCTCAGAGCATGAAAAGCGAGGAAAAAGTCATAGCTCGTGCTAAGCGTAGGAGAGCTAAAGAGAATGAAAAATGTATAGAAATCGACATGCCCCCATATACTTAGGATCTGGTAGCCTAAGTGTAGAAGAAAGTCAAAAAGTGGGACGGACGAGGTCAAGAAGAGAAGAGGATGAATATACAATGCGGGCATCGGTCCCCCCTATACTTAGGCTCAGGTTAGCCTAAGTATAGGACGGAAGTGAGTATGAGGACCAATGTGATCTGGAGAATGTACAGTGAACCGACTCAAGTGGCCCATCCCCCCTATACTTAGGATCTGGTCATCCTAAGTATAGTCCAAGATAGTGATTAAGTGAGGCAGGGATGGGTTACTAGAGTCGCGGGGGAGAAAGGACAGAATGTACAAGAATGATGATATATACAAGTGAGTCGGTATGAATCTTTCGAGATGCTGCGGATGGCTAGAGCTCACTGCTGCAAGGTCTCATACGCGGCTCGAGGTGTATCTGCTGAATCTGTTTCGCGCGTGAATACAATCTTCTCAACATGGACTAACTGCTCATTGGATTCGACGAAGTGCTTCAACAGTTGCCCATTCACTAGGAATGTCGGTGCGTCATCTGCGAGATCTGAGATCTCGACACATCCACTATCATGCACCGTACGGACGACAAATGGGCATGTCCACTTGGACTTCAACTTGCCTTGGAAGATCTTCAGCCTAGCATTAAACAACCATACCTTCTGTCGAGGAAAAAAGGTCTTTCATCTGATATATCTATCATGCCAACGCTTCACCTTGTCCTTGTACACCAAACTGTTGTCATATGCGCGGTTTTTGATTTCCACAAGCTCATTCAGATCCATTTCTATATGCTTCTGCCCAAGGTGTGTGTTCCAATTGACCTTCTTGATTGCCCATTCTGATTTATGCACTAACTCTGCGAGCAAATGGCACGGCTTTCTGAATACCATTCGGAATGGGGAGGTTCCTAACGGTGTCTTGTAAGCTGTCCTATACGACCAGAGGACTTGATCCAAGATCTGAGACCAATCCTTCCTGTCCGGGCGGACAAGCTTTTGCAATATAGTCTTCACCTCCCGATTCGACACCACAGCCATACCATTCATTTGTGGGTGGTAAGGACTCGCGACACGGTGTTCGATGTCGTAGTCCTTCAGGAGTTTCTTCACCTCCCGATTTACAAAGTGGCTACCCCCGTCTGATATCATCATTTTGGGGATCTCGAACCTAGAGATTATGTGTTCTCTTATGAATATACAGACAGTACTGTTGTCTGCGGCTCGGGTCGGGATAGCCTCTGTTAGACGAAAGGGAGTCTCTGTTATGATTCGTAGGAAAACCCTAGGCTCTTTTATATAGAGAGAGGCCTTACGGGTAAATTACATGGATGCCTAAATAAAAGAAAGAAATAGAAACAGGGTACATAAACATATGATAATACTAGAAACTATCTCTACACTCCCCCTCAAGGTGGAGCATAGATGTTGATCATGCTCAGCTTGGATGAACATCTCTGGAAAGGTCCTCTGAGCAAAGGCTTGGTGAATACATCGGCAGTCTGATCTCCTGAGCTGACATGGGCCGTGGATATCAATCCTCTCTGGATCAGGTCCCTGGTGTAATGGCAGTCAACTTCAATATGCTTGGTCCTCTCATGGAAGGCTGGATTATTGGCGATAAACAATGCTGCCTGGTTGTCACACTAAAGCTTCATAGGTAGAGATACAGCTACATGTAGATCTTCTAATACGGAGCGAACCCACATCATTTCTGTGCTGGCTTGGGCCATTGCCCTGTATTCGGATTCCGCACTGGATCTTGCCACCATCGTTTGTTTCTTGCTCTTCCAAGACACCAGAGAGCCTCCAACGAACACTGCAAACCCTGAGGTTGATTTTCTGTCCTTAGGGCATCCTGCATAATCTGCGTCTGCACACGCTGAGATGGATAAATCTGAACTCTTTCTGAATAGTAGCCCTAATCCTGGAGTAGACTTCAGATACCTCAGTATCATGTGTATAGCATACATGTGTACCTGTCTGGGCTGCTCCATAAACTGACTCACCCGGCTAACTGCAAATGCAATGTCTGGACGGGTTATAGTAATGTAGAGGAGTTTTCCCACCATCTCTCAATATCTCCTCTTATCCACTTCATCAGTATCATCATCATATAGCTTCATGTTGGGGTCCATGGGGATGCTTGATGGTTTGCACCCATCCATACCAGTCTCAACCAGGAAGTCTGTAATGTACTTCCGTTGTGTCATCACCAGACCATGTGCATTCCTTGCAAATTCCAACCCCAGAAAATATCTTAGGGTTCCAAGATCCTTTGTAACAAACTGACGACCTAGGAATGCCTTCGCCCTTGCTATGCCCTGAATATCATCTCCTGTAACAAGAATATCATCCACATAGACCATTATGACAACCGTACCTGCCGCGGACTTCTGGACAAACAACGAATGGTCAGCATTGGACCTCTTGAATCCCTGGTGCTCAATTAGGTTGGACAGTTTCTGGAACCATGCTCGTGGACTCTGTTTCAGTCCATATATGGCCTTGTGAAGTCTACATACCATATGCTTCTCCCCCTCAGCAGTAAACCCGGGTGGCTGCTGCATGTAGACTTCCTCCTGTAAGTCCCCGTACAGAAATGCATTCTTGATATCCAGCTGATAAATGCTCCAATCACGAACTACTGCAACAGACAGGAGGATACGCAGAGTCGAGTGCCTCGCCACTGGAGAGAATGTATCCATATAATCAACACCATATGTCTGTGTAAATCCCCTGGCGACTAAGCGTGCTTTGTATCTATCCAATGTGCCATCTGCATGATATTTGACTGTGAAGACCCATTTGCAGCTTACAACTGATGCATCAGGAGGTGCAGGAACCAAAGACCATGTGCCACGGGACTGCAAGGCCCCCATTTCTTCTTCCATAGCTTGTCTCCAGCATTCACTCTTTAAGGCTTCCTGGTATGTCCGTGGTATGTCCACGGAAGACAAAGCAGTGGCAAACTTCTGGAAATCACCTGTGAGTCGGTGGAAGGAAACCTGGGAAGCAAATGGGTAGGAAGCACACTGTCGTCTCTGCTTCCGAATAGCAATCGGAACATCCAGATCATCATCGGGGTCCACCTGTAAGGAGTCATCCTGCATATGTTCCGAACCTGACCCGTCAGTAGTAACATCATCTGAACATACCTGAGGCTCAGTGATTGGCTGATCTGCTGGCTGAGCAGGACCTGACCGACGCGTATAGTGGTTAGGAAATGGTGATATGATTCGCCGTGGAATGGGTGGAGGTGGCAGTGGTGGTGGAGGTGGAGGTCGTGGTGGCGGTGCTGGCATAGGGACTGACACAGGAGGTGGAGGTGTAAGAGAGGTAGGTGGTGGTGGAACCAAAATATCATCAGCGGTGGTGGATGGTACCATTCTGTCCCCGGCTGGCGAGAAAAACATGACCGACTCGAAGAAAGTGACATCCGCACTAACAAAGTACATGTTGGTAGTAGGATCATAACACCGGTATCCCTTCTGGGTTCTGGAATACCCAACGAAGACACACTTGACTGCTCTTGGAGAGAGTTTGTCAAGTCCAGGAGATAGACGATGAACAAACGCCACAGCACCAAAGACACGAGGTGGCAGTGAGAATAGTTCTTTGTCTGGAAAAATAAGAGAAATTGGTATCTTTTCTCAAAGGACAGAGGACGGCATTCTATTGACCAGGTAGCATGCAGTAAGAACAGCATCCCCCCAGAAGGAAATGGGAGCACAGCTTTGAATCAATAAGGTACGAGTGATATCCAAGAGATGGCGATGTTTTCTTTCTGCCACACCATTTTGTTGGGATGTATATGCGCAGGTGGTTTGATGAATAATTCCCTTCAAAGACAGAAATTGAGAAAGAGAACGTGTACAAAATTCCAGGGCATTATCTGTCCGAACATATTTGACTGATGAAGAAAAAACATTTTGCACTTCAATAATCAAATTTGTAATAACATCTCCTGCTTCAGACTTATTCCTTAGAAGAAAAACCCAAGAGACACGAGAAAAGTCATCTACTACCACAAGATAGAACTTGTGTCCCTGGTGATCGGGAACACGACTCGGACCCCATATATCTATATGTAACAACTCGAAAGGGGGAGCTACTGCTCCGACTCTGACGACCTGGAAAGCTCGACCTGTGATGCTTTCCTAACTGACATGCTTCACAACGAAACGACGAACTCGGGGAAATCTGGGGCAGAAGATGGCGCATTTTCTGAAGTGGAAGGTGACCAAAACGAAGATGCCAAATGTAAGGTGAGACTGGACCAGCAGAGTGAGCGGAGATGCCAGCATAGGATTCCCGGACCAGCCGATATAGACCGTTCTGCTCAGAGCCACAGCCAATCACCTTGCCCGTGAGTATGTCCTGAAAATGAGAGAAGACGGGTCAAATATAGCTCGACAATTCAAATCCTTTGTAATCTGACTAATAGACAGCAAATTCAGTGAGAATTCAGGAGCATGTAAAACATTCTGTAGCTGCATAGCGGAGGATAAGAAGACCTCCCCCTGACCAACGAGGGGTGAATGGGAACCATCTGCTATCTGCACTGAGCGACCTGGAGGAATAGTCCTGTAGGCCTGTAATCTACCTCTATCTCGACACAGATGATGTGTAGCTCCGGAATCTATAACCCAGTCAGATATATCATGTGAAGGAATGATTGCTGAAGATCTACCTGAGGAACTGGCAGCGGCGGAAGAACTGGTTGAGGCTGTGGCAGCAATATCAGAAGAGCCACCAGATGAATCACCAGAAGACTGTGGCATAATATCACGGAGACGGGCCACTAGTTCGTCAAATCTATGATCTGCAGTAGACGGTAATGGAGACTGTGAATGCTCTGCAACCCGTGCCGATGCTGGGAACCCATGCTTTGAGTAGCATATCTCCTCTGAGTGTCCAGTTCTGTGACAATATGAGCACGTCTGACTGACTCGACCGCCTCTTCCCTGAGAGCCACGACCACGTCCACGGCCACGCCAAGAGGATGGTCCACCTCTCCCACGCGAAGCTGCCATCGCAGATGGGGGTGGAGTAGAAGAGCTGGAGGAAACTGGGATACGGCTGAGCCTCCTGTATACATCCTCCACTGGAGGAATTACTGCATCTGCTAAGATCTGTGACCGTGCAGCATCATACTCAGGATCGAGGGCAGCAAGTAGAACACCCACCATGGTGGCGTTCCGGAACGTCTTCTGCTGCTCTGGAGTAGCAGTCAGAGAGATGGTACTGTAGAGCTTCTCAAACATCCCTCTTAGGGATGTGTATAGAGAGTGTAGAGGTCGGCCGGCCTGCTTCATCGTAAAGATGTCATGCTGAAGCTGCAACATCTTTGTCTCATTTCGCACCTGCGAATATGTAGCAGCAAGAATGTCCCACATCGCCTTAGCAGTGGGCTGATGGAGGACATCATTCGCTATCTCCATCGTCAACGTACCCGATAACCATACCTTTGCATAAGCATCATCGGCCTCCCATGAGGCATAGATCCCTGTCTTCTCCGCAGGCTCATCCTCGGTAAGAATGTGTTTCTTACCGTTTGATTTCATTAGGCTCATGAACTGCATGGCCCATAACTATCGGCGCCGGACCTTTGAATGCGCCGGTGGAGGGCAAATCGACTTTCGATTCTGACATACTGCTGCTGGAAGAAGACGAAGGGCGAATAGACAATGTGATGAATGTCTACACCAACTGCATCGGATTTGAGTACGTGTGTAGACCTTTACGCACTCAAATCCATAAAGCCGAGGAAGAAGGGTCTAGGGCACGCTACCAAGGAAGCAAAACAGCCCTTAAAAGGCCTCGAGAGCGACGCCTAAGTGCTGGTGGAGGCCACGGAACCCCTACTGCGGCTGATGGGGTTGCCGCTGGGGCTGTGGGAGCGGCAGGGGGCGCCGCTGGGGCTGTAGGGGCGGCGTGCGGGTGCCGCGAGGTGTGCTGGCTTCCGCTGGGGCGACAGACAGCGGCTGGCTGGGCTGCTAGGGCAGCCGGCGGTGCCGCAAGGGCGGCAGGCAGGGGCTGGTGGGGCCGCTCGGGCGGCTGGTGGGGCCGCAGGCAGCGGCTAGGGCTGCTGGTGGGGCCGCAGGCAGCGGTTGGTGGGGTCGATAGCGGCTGGAAGCCGCCGGGATGGAGGAGAGAAGGTGGGGGCGGCGGGTGGGGGGTAGGGAGAAGAGCCCTAGGGTGGCTCTGATACCATGTTAGACGAAAGGGAGTCTCTGTTATGATTCGTAGGAAAACCCTAGGCTCTCTTATATAGAGAGAGGCCTTACGGGTAAATTACATGGATGCCTAAATAAAAGAAAGAAATAGAAACAGGGTACATAAACATATGATAATACTAGAAACTATCTCTACAGCATCCACCCATCTGGATAGATAATCTACCGGAAGAAGGATATATTCGAACCCGTGGCTAGCAGGGAATGGGCCCATGAAATCGATGCCCCAGGCGTCAAAGACATCACAAATGATGACAGACTGCATAGGCATCTCATCCTTGGAACCAACGGTTCCTCCCATTCTCTGGCATACTGAACACGATTTCGCAAAGGTGATGGCATCACGAAACAGAGTCGGCCAGTAAAAGCTATACTGAAGTACCTTCCATGCGGTCATCTTCCCGGAGTAGTGTCATCCTGCCTCTAAGCTATGGCATAAAGAAAGGACACTCTAGTATTCCTCATGAGGAATACACCGTCTCCAGACACAATCTGGTCCTTCGAAGAAAAGGATCGAATCCTCCCAATGGTAGTGTCTAACGTCCGACTTCAGTCGGTCGATGTGGCTCTTGGGCCAATCCTCGGGAACCTTCTTGGAGACAAGATAGTTCACGATATTGGCGTACCATGGGAGTGAGTCGACAATAAAAATCGACTCGTCAGGGAAGGAGTCTCGAATAGGTGAATCCTCAGAAGTATTAAGATCTTCGAGACGAGAGAGATGATCAACCACTACGTTCTTCTTTCCAGGTTTATCACGGATGCCCAAATCAAACTCCTGGATAAGCAAAATCCATCGAAGAAGACGCGCCTTCGCGTCCTTCTTCTTCATCAGGTATCGCAGTGCCGTGTGGTCAATGAACACAATTACCTTAGATCCAATTAAGTGAGATCTGAACTTGTCCAAGGCAAACACTACCGCAAGCATTTCCTTTTCCGTAACTGTATAGTTACGCTGAGCGGTGTCAAGCACTTTGTTTGCGTAGTGAATTGCGAACGGGACGCCATCCCTTCTCTGTCCTAACACAACCCCAACAGCAAAGTCTGAGGCATCTGTCATGATCTTAAAAGGTAGAGACCAATCTGGGGCTTGTAGGATAGGTGCGTCCATGATCATTCCTTGTAATAGCTTAAAGGCCTCAAGACATTTGTGATCAACAATAAACTCCATGTCTTTGCCTAGAAGCTCAGTTAGCGGTCGGGCAATCTTTAAAAAATCCTTAATGAATCTCCGATAAAATCCGACATGCCCGAGGAACGACCGCAACTGTTTGACGTTGGTTGGTGGCTGGAGTCGTCTGATCACATCCACCTTGGCAGGATCAACCTCCATTCCTCTCTTGGAGATGACGTGCCCCAACATAATGCCCTTCGTCACCATGAAGTGACTTTTCTCCCAGGAGAGCACCACATTGACCTCACAACATCGTCCGAGGACTCGGTCCAGATTCCTAAGACAGGAATCGAAGGAATCACCATGGACCGAGAAGTCATCCATGAAGACTTCCAGGAATTCGCCGACCATTTCGGCGAATACATCAATCATGCACCTTTGGAAAGTACTTGGAGCATTGCATAACCCAAAGGGCATGCGTCTGAAAGCATAGGTACCAAAGGAGCATGTGAACGTGGTCTTTTCCTGATCCTCCGGAGCTATGGCTACTTGATTGTAGCCCGAAAACCCATCTAAGAAGCAGAAGAACTCTTTCCCCGCTAGTCTCTCTAGGATCTGATCAATGAACGGTAGGGGGAAATGATCCTTCTTCGTCGCGGCATTCATGCGTCTGTAATCTACACAGACGCGCCACGACGTGGGCACTCGCGTCACGATCTCCTCTCCGTCCTCATTGGTGGTCATTTGAATTTCCGACTTTTTCGGAACCACATGGATTGGGGCCACCCATTTAGAGTCGGAGAAGGGATAAATGAAACCCGCGTTGCACCATTTCTCTATCTCCTTCTTCACGACCTCTCGTAAATTTGGATTCAAACGACGTTGGAATTCACGAGAGGGTTTGGCTTCATTCTCTAAGTAGATATGGTGCGAACAGAGAGCGGGATTTATCCTGTGGAGATCGGAAATACTCCAGCCTATTGCCTTGCGGTTTTTCTCCAGGATCTCTAGCAAGCGAGATTCTAGCTCCTCGGTCAATCGCGAACTGATGATGACCGGAAATTTCATGTCCTGACCAGCAAGGAAGGCGTATTTCAGTGTTGTGGGTAAAGATTTGAGCTCAGGTATAGTGTGATCGTCTAGGAAATCTGGCTCAATCTGATCTGGTTCGGTGTTGGAAGTGGCTGGATCTTTCTCTGTTATTGCTGCCACCAAGTTGTTCGGCTCTGGAGTCAGATCGTCAAAGGTTTCCATGCAATCGGCAAAAGCCTTGTCGGACTCGTCATCCTCATCTTCCAATTGTCCTAAAGAGGTAAGGACTGACAGGCCCAACTTGGCCTCTAAGCCATCGAAGATGTAGGGCGATGCAAGTTCTGAGCTGTACTCGTTTCTGAGGACCTCGCAAACTGACTCATGCACGGGATCATCTCCGGAGAGGAAGGACTCATCGGTGCTAGCTGGGTTCTGTCTCCACGGCCCAACTGTGTCTACATGCTCGCAATCTGCTTCGGTTGAAGAGTACTCGGTGCTGGATTCTGAATCTGGTCTTTGCCATCTGGTCTGCTTCATCTCAAGTTCCTCATCTCCGCCTGGAGTTTGGAACTGGATCTTCCCGATCTTATAATCAAACAAGGCCCCTGTTGTTCTAAGGAAGGGCCTGCCTAAGATGATCTGGGGGTCTCTCCAATTACGAGGGGTTTCCATATCTAGGACAGTGAAGTCCACCATGTATTCTTGCCCCTCAACTTTAATCACAACATTCCTCAATTCTCCTTGGGACCTCTTGGTTGATTTATCAACAAATTGCAGGAGGGCTCTAGATTTCCTAAGAGGTCCGAGATTAAGCCGCTCATAGAGGGCTGTAGGCATTAAGTTGATTGAGAAGCCATTGTCCAGGAGAGTGCGTGCAAACGCGATGTCATCAACATGACTCACTACATAGTGTGCACCCATGTCTCTTCGTTTCCTGAGAAACAAATTCTTTATTGCACAAGTCGTGGCTACTGATAGAACGTGTTTCTCAACACGGCTTTTGGTCTTCCTGCTAACCCTAGTAGGTGTGCATCTCACCTTAAGGTATTTTTGAAATGCAGGGGTCATTTCCACGTACTTGTCAAAAGGAATTGTGACTTTGATGTGTTTGTTGCAGAACTCTGCCATCTCAGAATCATCTTTTTGGATTTTTTTGGTTTTCTTCTTTCCACCCTTGAGAGCTCGGGAGAAAGGGATTATTGACTCCAACTCACGTTCTGAAACTGAAATGTTTTCATTAAGATCTGGAACTGAGTTCTGTATATGACTCTGACTCTTGGACAGATTAGGACTCTGACTCTGACTCTGACTGAAAGAAAAATGCTGAGGCGAAACCGGTAATGCTTCTTCCGCGACTTCTTGACGGTCCTCCTCAGATGGAGGTGCGGGCTCTTCATCGGTTCCGTCGGACTCTCTGCTGACGCGGGGTTGCTGCTTCGAGGACTCAGACGTCCTCTTCTTTTGCCGATGGTGATGGTGGTGATGCTCCTCTTCTTCCTCCAAGTTCTCCTCAGGTAGAGACTTGGCGGCTCCTTCCTTCGGTGCCTGTGCCCAATCAGGTATGGTCACGATCCTTCCGCTCCTGAGTGACATATGATTCACATTATCATACGAAAGGATCTCATGTTCAGATAAATAATTATCTGAATAATATACCTGATCACGAGGTCGGTTCTGGTCATGGATTATGCTGTTCGGGTTGGCCTGAACCTGTGCGGGAATTGAGGTCTTTGGCGCCATCTGTTGATCCTGGGTATGAGAGACACGATTCAGATCAGTTCTCATATCCAGATAGTCGTTCTGCATTTGTTGGACCCTATCAGACAGGGTCTGGATCGTCAAGGTGAGGGACTCCAATTCGGTGGCATGGACTTGATGCGGATTTGCGGACGAGGTTCTGTACTGGCCCTGCTGGCCATGCCGATACTGCTGCTGCTGGTGGGACGGTGCTGGGCCCTGCTGATATGTGCGCTGATGCTGCTGGTGCTGCTGAGGCTGGTACCCTTGTTCGGACCTGGACTGAACAAAAAACGGTGCGGGGACGGAGTTGATTCCTTGGTAAGCTGGGGTAGGTCGGTGAGGCTGACCATTCCCCATCCCCGATTGTCTGCTGACGGGGTCACGGCTGTACCACAGCCCGTTGATCTCAAACACCTGCGGAGGCTCCTCGTATCCGGTCTCCACTTGTGGGGGTGCATGCTAGTCCTGCTGGGTGTAAGTCTGATCCTCCACCCAGCCACTCTGAGGCCCCGGTGCCTATTCCTGTACAAGATGGACTCGATGTACAGGTACAGGTGGTGCAGAAGGGGCAGGTAGCTTCATCTTAGCTACCTTCTCAGTAAATTCTTCCACTTGCTTCGGTAGACGTGAGAGAGACTCAAGGTCAGTGACCCTCTTGTGGATCTGCTCGACCATGGTTAACTTATCAGCAATCATCCCCATGCTGGGGATGAGGTCCTCGGTCAGATCCTCTACAGTCCTTCGGGTTGTCTCGTTGGATAGGATCGAGGGAGACAACTGATAGGCCCTGGTGGCCTGCGACCTGCCGGTTTCCGCCATCTGCTCTAGCATCTTCCATACGGCGTGCTCGTTCTTTTTCAGATAGCTTCCTCCACATGCGGCACTGACTAACCCCTGCATCTCTGGGGTTAAACCACAGAACAAGGTCTGGACTAAGATCGTCTTAGAAATGCCATGGCAGGGACATTTCTGAACTAAGTCATTGAACCTATCCCAGGCATCATGGAAGGGTTCACTGGGTCCTTGGGAGAAATTGGCGATCTTTGTTCTCATTTGGTTAGTCTTAATGAGAGGGTAGAACTTCTTCAGAAATAGGTCCTTGAACTGCATCCAGGTTGTACATATCACCCCTAGGATTTTCAGCCAATGTGTTGCCTTATCTCCTAAGGCAAATGGGGTGGCCTTCAGTCTAATGTAATCTTGGCCAACATTAGGATGGCTAAGATTGTTGCAAACCAGCTCGAAGAATCGGAGGAAGGTATACGGTTCTTCATGGGCATTTCCGTCGAACTTCGGTAGCAGGCTAAGGAAGTGGGGCTTGAGCTCAAATGTTTCGGCGGGAACCGCTGGTGCCAACCAATTTTGTATCTCATTCTCCGATGGGTTGTAGGCATCAACCATTGGTCGGTCAATTCCTCCTGCTACAATGATTTGTCCCATTCTAGCCGTGAGATCTGCATTTCTTTGTTCGGCTTCGGCAAGACGATTAAGAATTTGTCGCAATTGATCCTCATCCGGTGGTGGCTACTTAGGCGGCATCTTTCCCTCTAGTCTTGGGTATGAAACAATGTCGGTGTCAGAGGGCAAATCAAGGAAGTGATTCTTACCGAGGTGATGGTCTTCCTCGGTAAGCTCAGAGGAGAGGAAAGGGTTGGTTTGAGAGTAACCACCGTGAGTGCGAGGGAACCAGAACTCAAGAGGGTCATGAGTCCTGGGTGGTCCAAAGTGTGCTTGGGCCGATGAAGAGGAGTTTCGTGGGGGGCTCAAAGAGAAATTGGTGAATAAAGAGTCGATATCCCCCTAGTCACTCGTCTTGATTTGGCGAGAAGAAGATAGGATTTTACTCCTACCTGAAGCAAACAAATCAATCCAAGACCCTGGGTTCACACTCAACACAGTGAAGGACTCGAAATCGAGTCCAATTAATCTTGTAAATTTTAAGGTGATTTTTCAAGCAAGATAACAAGGATTACGCAGTCTAAAGGGAAGTCGGCTCAGAGCCGGATGCGTCTTCCCTGTTTAACCTGTCGCCTAAGATACCGCCGGTCCTTCCTTTCTTCGCTCGTATACCAAGTCGATGGATTCAAAAACCACACCCCTATCTACCTGCAAGCAGGCGGAGGCTGACAAGGCCGGAACTTCACCCCAGGGGGTTACTGGCAACTTGTCGCAAAGTACCGCAATTTCGCCTCTATCTACTTAAGACAGGCGGAGGATACTTGGTACTAGTCAGTGAAACATAAAAATTCGACTTGTGATATTTGCTAGGATTAGTCGAAACGTGATATGGAATGCGGGGATTTGGGCTCTGCCTTAAGGTGTTCACACACACTCAAGTACCCTTACTCAGCCTAAAAACAAGATCGGGGATTAATCTCTCGTAAACAGATTTTCCAATTTTATTGATTTTTTTGGTCAATAATGTTAGCAGTCTCGGTTTTAAGTTAAGTTATCACTTTGTTAATCCAACCACACAGCACGCTTATCGTCCAGTCCCGATTTCTGTTTAATTAAATGTGAAAAACAGAGGGGGAAATCGAGAAAAGCCGATGCAAGAAAAAACAATGATGCGTATGCTGAGTTAAGGATACTTACAGTGATCCCTTCGCTTTTTATGCAGGATGCAAAATAGAATTGAAAACTTTTTTACACTATATGCAAATGCACGTGACAAAATCCGCTCCTAGACAAGCAATTCTATTAGTGAGTGATGAACAGGTTGATTTGGCTAAGTCTCGCGGTCTAAATGCGTCTTTTAAGTGGTTGTGTGGTCCTAAAAATTACGAGCACAAGCAATTCCTAGATTGGCTCGAGGAACCGCTAGTGCAAGCCTAAATTACCATTCAACCACACAGCACACGAGGACACAGTTTCACTATATTTACACGCGCGAGAACCCAAACAGGAACCGCTGGAAATGATGTGAAAAAAGAAAGAAATAAAATAAAAGTACAAATCCTCTCTATTCACTCAATAAATTACAATGTTGAATCTTCGAAGCGTCTTCGACTCCTCGCGTTCCTCGCACAGAAACAAATTGAGGTCAGATAGTGACACAGAAAAAATGCAAAGAATTAAAAGAGAGAAAATATTCACAAGAAAACCGGGGATAGAAAATCAAACACTTAAATTTTACTGCAAATAAACCTAAGCACCTCTGTCCCCGGCAACGGCGCCATTTTGATGTCGCCTCCCGCTACCCTTGTTAATTCAGTCAAATTAATGTCCAAATTATTTCTGATGTTCGTTGCAGTCGGATAACGAGAGGGAATCAAAAATCACTTTTAATTTAATCAAGTTAATTTCGAGTGGCAAAATTTTTTACTTGGTGAAGTCCAAGGTCGAACTCAGGGAGGCATCTGTCTCCTTAGGTGAATTTTTAGCAAAGTTCCAGTGTTCGATTTTCGAGGAATAATTTTTTTGATCTTTTTCTATTTTCTATGCAAGACACATGCAAAAATCAGGCTAATATAGAACTTAAATCAGTTAAGTATTCAAATGACGTCCAAAAATAATGAAAATTGGCCAAATGATGAAATATGACGTAATTAAGCTACCTTAATTTTTTGGAATTTTCTGACACTAAATGAATGTACTGTGAATTAAAAATGAATGCAGGGTGATTTTAACTAATTTAATTTTAATAAATATCAAATCACAGTATTTTGGGGAATAAAAATTATCCTAGATAGATTTAAAGATGAGGAATCTAGGAAAATTATCAGACCTTAATTTTAATGTGAAATGAACCTATTAAAAATAAACTAAGGAAATCACCAAATAAATTATTTAGGCCTTGAAATGCGTGCAAATGAAATGAAATTTTTATGCAAGGTTCATCTAATTATCCTAGAATTAATGTGATTTTTTTGGGAATTTTTGGAGTTACAAAGAATTTGTTATTAATTAAAAGGTGAAATTGGGCAAAATATGACAAAAATAGACCAATTAATTAATTAAAAATTACACTGATATCACAAAATTATGCCAAGTGTCACATAAGATAAAGGATAAGTTAAACTACAACATGCAATTTTTGGAATTAAAAATGATGAGGACACCTAAATATGCGTGCAAAGACAGGGGTATAACTGCAATACAGAAAATTAAAATTGCTCAAATTAAAATATGCTGACAGGGACCTTAATGCAATTAATTAGAATGCAGGGGGGTAGAATGCAAATTCTCCACTGACGCACGTGCTCCTCACGTGGGGGCAATTCACAGGGACCGATTTGCAATTTCAGAAACTTACCGGGGCCTCAGTGCAATTTTCCCAGGCCGCACGTGCTGCTCACGTGGGGCGCCTTAGGCTCGGGTGACTTCGGAGGCTCGGGCGTTGGCTCGGCAGCTCTGGAGGTTCGGAGGAAGGCTCGGCGAAGCTTCGGGTGATCTGAACCTAGAGGTCGGGGAGGAGGCTCGGATCGGGGCGACGTGGCTTGCTCCTGAGCGTGGGATCAGTGACCGTTGGATCAGGATTGATCCAACGGTGCCTGAGGCTCGATGAAGAGGGCGACGTAGCGTGCTTCTGTCCGTAGGATCACTGATCGATCCAACGGCTCTCTGCTGCTCCGGCTGACGTCGACGTGGCTTGCTCCTGAGCGTGAGATCAAGGATGATCCTACGGCTCCTTTGCGAGGCTACGTGGCGTGATGCTGACCGTTCGATCAAGATGATCGAACGGTGGCCGAACGTCGTCTCCAACGGTCCTCCGCCACCTGCGGAGGAGAAGGCGGGGCTCCGGCGAAGGGGGGCTTGCTCCGCCTCGTCCTCTAGGCGTCGATGAAGCTCGCTGGAGGGTCTGGAGAAGCTCGGAAGATGCGCGGATGGTCGGCGAAGCCTCCGGTGGTTTCAGCAGCGGAGGAGGAGCTCTGGGGCACGGTGGCGATGAAGCTCGAAGGAAGCTCCGATGAGCTTCCGGCCAGTGAAGGAAGGAGCACCTACAAGCTCCGATGAAAGTCGAGATGCGGTGTTTGAGGGAACGGAAGGGTGCGCAAGGATCGGAGCTCCGTCGCGGAGCTCGGAGGGATGAAGGTGGAGCGAGAAGATGACGGTGGAGAGTGAATTAAATCAGAAAAAACAACAACAACAACAACAAAGCCTTTTCCCACAATTAAGTAGGGTCGGCTACATGGATTCTTTGCCTCTATTCAGATCTATCTTGGGTCAATCTCGGATTTATATTCAAAAAACTAAGATCCCTTCGTATAGTCTCTTTCCAACACTTCTTGGGCCGAATTAAATCGGAATAAAGCAAAGAAAAATAAGAAGAAGATCAGAAGAGAAATGGAGGTGGCTACCTGGGGAATTGAGCTCAGATTTGAGCTCCAGGTCGTCGCTCGAAGGGTCGGTAGAGCCCTGAGCTCACGCAGCTCGCGAAGGAGGGGCTGCAGCATGGCGGTGGCGGCCGTGGATCTCGCCGGAGAAGACACCTGTCTTCGCTCGAAGACACGCCCAATTGCTGTCACCAATGGATCGATCTAAGCTCGAGGAATCTCTCTGGAATGGCGGATGGGAGTGAATGTGGCCGGAGGGCGAGTATTTATAGGATGAAGGTGTTGGCTGGAGTCGCGATAAGGTGGAGTTCGTGGAGGTTTTGGGGCGACTCTGGTGGGAGTTGTGGTGAGTGAGGGAGCTGGCGAGGACGAGGGAAGAGTGGGCTCCATCGTGGCGGTGTTGGCGATCGGAGAGGGTGGCTGAAGTGGGTCCGAGAATAGAAAGAGGCAGCCCCTCGCGCAAGGCTGAGATCGTGGGAGAGAGGTCGTCTGGAGGTAGGAGACGAAGTCCTGGCCGGTGGATCTTGTGATCCAACGGCTCAGATCGAAGCGCTAAGGAGCGGGTAGGATTAGATCCGAAGCGAGGCGATCAAGGGTGTTGAATGCGCCACGCGTCGCGTTAAAGACGAAGCGCGAGCGGGATCAAGGCAAAGCAATCTAAGGGGTGCGATTGTGCCATGTGGTGTGATATGGGAGCGGCGCTAGCGAACGGTGGAGATGAGCCCAGGGGTTTGATCGGATGGCTAAGGGTCTGGCGCTAAAGAACGGCAGGGATCATGAGATGAGGACGAGATATGATGGCGCAAATGCCGCCACGTGACGTGAGGGGAGTGAGGCGGGAACGGGCGGCTATGATGAAAGGCTGGGAAGTGATCTGACGGTGGGGAAGAAAGGCGCACGTGGAGGCGGCGCAACCGTTGGATCTGGATGAAGATCCAATGGCTGTGGGCGCGAGCGCCTAGGGCAAGGGGAGCGGGCCGCGTGGCGCAATCAGAGGACGCCACGTGGCCAGCTGTGAGTGGCTGCGAGATGATGTGAGATTAGAGAGAGAAGGAGGTCGAATTTGGAAAAACTCAAAACATGAAAGTTGTAGATCTTGATGAGATCTAAAGGTTTCATGTTGACCAAAGACGGAGATGAGGTCAACTATGATACAAAAATACAGGAATACAAATATACAAATTTATAGTTTACATAGAGGCCCAAAAACCCAACTTCTTCCTACGAGCTCCAAATTGGATTAAATTGGTCTCATTTTAAAGGTCTTTTAATGCGTATTATTCTGAAAGTGAGTAGACCTATTTTGGAGGTTGTATGAGGGAGTTATGGGCCTTCTAAGATCCAGAGGTTCTAGGTCTTTGTTGGATATTTTACAAAGGAGATTTCTGACTTTCTTCCTTATATTATTAACTCAATATATATTATAAGGGAGGTGTTATTTTATAGGTGAATATTTTACAAGTGATCTTGGCTTCTTATTTAATGCAAATGTGAGTGCTAAAATGCATATATTATGAATGCATGTATGAGTGTTAATTGTGCAAGACAAAGGGAAATATGCTGCTATTTACTTGGGAACAAGACTCTATTTTCAACTTTTAGAGTGATGAATCACATATTCATCACCTCCCAAGGTGGTAAGCGTATCCGTCGCCACGTAGACAGCTGAATCTCTCTCAACCACAGAGGCAGGGATTTGAGAATCTTCTCGTGCCCCCAAATTTGGGGATATGAATATCTCATCCACATTGAAGGCCCCGAATCGAATTACGCACGGAAGATGAGGAGACGCCTCCGTTGAATGCGGTGAACCGTCTCCCAAGGGCTGGTCGGCCACGCAGAGGTCCGTCCTGGCACTTCCCCACATCGCCCAAACGGCGCCCCCTCCGTTTCCTTCGCCCACCGAACCTCCCAAGCCCGGTCTCGAGATGTCGGATCCACCATGGCAATCTCTATGTGAATGCTCCTCCCTCCGACACAAAACCTCAACAGCTCAGCATCTCCGGAGGTAGGCCCCTCACCCTCGGGGATAGGGTCCGGCGGCTCCCCCAGGCGGCACCCCGAGGATTCGATGTCCACAACCTCCACCTCCCCCCCAAACAATTCCCGAAGATTCAATAGACTCCGCATGACCAATGGCACCCCGTTCACGCGCACTCGATCTAGTGGCTTTGGTTGAAGTATACCATCTGCGATCCTCGATCTGCGCCAACGCATCTTCGTCCAACCCTCCTTGGACCACCGCAAGAGCTCCCTGGACTTCATTTCTGTGAGCCCCCTCGTCGGCACCCTCCATGGCGACAGTTGCACGATGCCCTCCCTGAACAGTGCGGCCGACACCAGACCCAAGTCTGATGTTCCCCGAAAAAACGCCTCTCCTTGCCCTCCGCCTTCCCCCACCAGTATGCCCAACTCCCTCCGGCCAGTGTCTCGAGAAGTCCCGATAGACAGTGGGCAAGAGTTGATCTTGTGCGAGAAGCGGTGGCATCAAAAGTAGCGAACGGGCTCTCGGCACTACCGAGCCCAGTGCGACAAGGATTCGCACCGGAAGCATCCTCTCCCGAATGGGTTGGAGAAAGACCGCATCTTTCGCGCCTCGCCCCTACTACAAGTCTCACTTTTCCTGCGCACCATCACCGGCCATCCTCCCCAACCTCACCTCCGCTCTGCCGCATCTCTCTCCTCGATCGGAAGAACTCATCTTCTCTCCACTTGACTTCCCTTCTCCTCCACTTGTTTAGGCCTTACTATCACATATCGTGGAGAGAAAAGACGAGACTGTTCCACTTGACTGAGAGGAGCTTAATATTTTAAATTAAATTATTATAAACCGCACAAATCACAGATACCTCGGTATACTCCGCATATCCGCTTACTCGCTTGACTTCCCTTCTCCTCCGCATATCCGCTTACTCGCTTGACTGGTCCGCTAGACTTCCCTTCTCCTCCGCATATCTGCTTACTCTCTTTAGACCGCATGACCGAATGAATACCGCATACCGCATTTCTGAACCTTAGCTGGAAAAGCGGCCGACTAGCTTCCGCTCAGTAATCTGCTGCACCAGAGCCTCCACCTTTGATTCAGAGATCCTCGAGACACCTCTCCCATGCCATCCCCATCCTAACAAAGCTTGTCACTTGCTGAAAGCATGAAAGTCAACCCAACATCTCGGTATCCTTCCACTACCGCGCCACCCACAACTACCGAATAGATCAAATTTCTGCGCCACTGCAACAAAGCCTTGAGTTCTACTCGGCGACTGAAAAGTTTATTGTGTTATTTTATTATATAAAATACCAAAATAAGTTAATTCATACTTTCCTATTACTCTTGAATATTATTTAAGTTATCAGTATCGTTGCATTAAAAATTACACCGCATTGTTGTCACGCGATTTGATGTAACATTTTTTGTACCTTACCTCACACCAACCCGAGTTAGAGTAGTTTGAATCCTCTATATAACGGGGAATAGTTAAAGGGAGTGGCCTAATACTTAATGGTTACTCTTTTAGTAGATCAGGAGTAAAGTCTGAATCCTCTATATAATGGGGAATAGTTAAAGGGAGTGGCCCAATACTTGATGGTTACTCCATTAGTAGATCAGGAGCAGGAACTCAAAAGTATATAATTGCGAAAAGAAATGGACTTGTTCATTAGTGTAGAGATATATTTTATGTTTATGTATCTTCTTATCTATGTCTTTTCTCTCTGTCTACGTTATATAATTTGCCCATAGGTCTCTCCCTATATAAGATAACCTAGGGCTCAAGGAATAAACAATTCTCTTGTTTTTCCCAACATGGTATCAGACTGGTGGTCCTAGACCGAAGCTCGTGTACCCGAAACCCTAACCTTAGCCCCACCTCCAGCCATTCGCGCGTGGAGCGCCGCCTTCCCAACAGCCCGCGGCCTCCGCCAACCCGCAGCCTCCGCTGCCGCCTTCTGCTTCTGCTACCAACAGCCCCAACTGCCCGTGGCCCCAGCCCTCGCGGTCTTCATCGTCGCCAACCAACGGCACGAGCCGCCCGCGGCCCCAGCCAACCTGCGACCCCAGCCGCCTGTAGTCCCAGCCGCTCGTGGCCTTCATCGTCGCCAGCCATGCCCTAGCGGTTGTTAGTGCCACTAGCGGGTCCTGCCCTTTGCCGTCTATCTCTACACCCGTGGCTCCTTATCGCTTGCGTCGTCGCGACTACTTGATGGGATTGGTTTCTTGAGTCTACACATGCAACCAAATCTCTTTATGTAAGTGTAGACAAAAGCTTGTCCAGTCTACAACCCTAGTTTTCTCTAGCCATCATGTCTGAAAGCAAGGTAGAAATCCCCACCACATGCACATTCATAGGTCCTACGCCTATAGTGAAGATGGATGGGTCGAACTATGAATTGTGGGCCATGCAGTTCATGAGCCTAATGAAGTCAATGGGTAAGAAGCATATTCTTACCGAGGATGAGTCGGCAGAGAAGACAGGGTTTTATACCTCATAGGAGGCTGATGATGCATATGCTCAGGTTTGGTTGCCTGGTACCTTGATACCAGACATTGCGAACGACGTCTTCCATCAGCCCACGACCAAAGCCATGTGGGACATTCTTGCTACCACGTATTCACAAGACAAGAATGAGATAAAGATTCTACAGCTCCAGCATGACATCTTCACTATAAAGCAGGATGGTCGACCCCTGCATGCTCACTACACTGCATTGCGAGAAATGTTTGATAAGCTTCACAGCTTCATACCTCTCACGGTTACTCCAGAACAACTGAAGACATATCGGAATGTCACAATGGTTAGCGTGTTTTTAGCCTCCCTTGATTCACAGTATGAGGCTGCTTCTTCTCAGATCTTGGCGGATGCTGCCATTCCTCCATGGAGGAGGCCTTTCGAAGATTGAGCCGAATCAATATATCAAGTCCTGCTCCAATGCCGAACTCCTCTGCTATGGCAGCCACTCGTGGAAGAGGTGGTACATCTCAGTTCCGTGGACATAGACCACGTGGTAGGGGTGGACGTGGTCGTGGACCACCTCGTACCTATTGTCATCGATCTGGCCATACATAAGATACATGCTATTCCAAGCATGGTTACCCATCGTCTGCCCATGTAGCAGAGCAGACCCAACATTACGGCATTCCACTCACATAAGATCAAAAATTGATGAGATTGTGTCTCGACCGAGGAATATCATGCACCCGACTAGCACTACTTCACTTGCTTTTGAGACCAGTTCAGATATCATTGCCACTACAAGAGCCAGTACCTCAAGTAGTGCCCTTACCTCCACTTCTCATCATGGTTCAGATATCTCAGAATGGATTATAGATTCCGGTGCAACACATCATTTGTGTGGAGACAGAAATCAGCTCATAACATACAAGCATGTTTCTCTAGGAAAGACATTGGCCATAGCAGATGGGGCTCGTTCCCCAATCATAGGACAGGGGGAGACAACTTGACGCCATCTATGCAGTTGCAGAATGTGTTGCATGCCCCTAATTTCTCCATGAATTTACTGTCCATTAGTCAGATCACCAAGGATTTACGTTATCGAGCGATATTTGACCCATCATCTCTTGTGTTTCAGTTAATTCTCACGGGCAGAGTGATTGGTTGTGGTCGTGAGCAGGGTGGACTCTATCGATTGGTTCAAACACCATATGTTGGAATATCCTCCCATTTTAGTGGACTTGTCTCTCCTTTGTTATGGCATATGTGCTTCGGTCATCTTCCACTTCAGAAGCTCTGTCAAGTCCTTCCACAGATTTCACCTCGCTCGTCGTTCAACTGTGAAGCATATCAGTTAGGGAAGCACCATCGATCTGTTTTCCCGAGTCCTCATAGTCAGAGTAGTAGCTCTTCTTTTGAGTTTTTCCATATAGACATTTGGGGTCCAAGTCGTGTTCCTGATCATCAGGGACACGGGACTTATTTAGTTGTTGTGGATGATTTTAGTCGTCTACCTTGGGTTTTCTTGTTTAAAAATAAATCGGAAGCGGGAAATGTTATTATGAATTTCAATAAAGAAGTGCAGAATATTTTTTCCACCTCTGTCAAGATTGTAATGACTAACAATGGTCTTGAATTTTATACTCATGTGCTCTCTCATTTCCTCTCATCTCATGGTATTCTTCATCAAACTTCTTGTGCTTACACGTCCCAACAGAATGGTGTCGCAGAAAGAAAGCAACGTCAACTTCTGGATGTCACTCGTACTCTCCTTGTCCAGAGCAGTGCACTACATTCCTTCTGGGGCGATGTGGTTCTCACGGCTTGTTATCTCATTAATCGTATGCCATCACCGATACTGGGAGAAAAGATACTTTTTTCCATGGTTTTTCCTGACAATGAGTTGTTCTCTCGCCCCTCGTGTTTTTGGGTCTATTGTCTGGATTTGTTACTAAGGATCTTGGAACCATTAGATATTTTCTAGGATTGGAGTTTGCCAGAAATCAAAAAGGGCTCGCGATCACTCAGAAAAAAATGTCACTGACTTGCTAAGTAACACGAGTATGCTTGGATGTCGACCTACTACTACACCCATGGATCCAAGCATGAAACTGTATGATGACGATACTGATGAGGTTGATAGGAGAAGACATAGGAAACTGGTGGAAAAGCACCTTTATGTTACAAACTTACAATTACCAGGCCCGATGTTTCATTTGCAGTCAGTCGGGTGAGCCAGTTCATGAAACATGTGAACCCCTCAGGATCCGGGTACCCGTTAACCACACACCCGCACTATTATTCCCATAAGATCGCATGAAGTTACAGAAAAGCAGGGAAACATTTTCGCGCGGCTAATTATCCATATGACATTCACATCCACAACATAAGCACAAAGTAAAAGAGATATAAATGGCACCAAAATTCCTTTTCATTAATATTCATATCCATTTACAACTTGCACAAGCAGCCTCCATATTACAACATATATCCCAAGTGATACAAAAGAGATAGCATTTACATTACCAACTAAACAAAAACTGAGACAAAATACTTCATACCGTCTGGTGTATACTCTGTCTCCAGGAAGCATGTATAGCTACTGGACTGCTATTAAATTACAGGTTGTTTGCCTGCCAAACACATTAGGAAAGAAGAGGCGTCAGCCATTGCTGGTACCTCCCAAAAACTTATAAAACAATAACTAGACATTTAATATGTGCAATAGCAAGCAAGTAGAAAGGTGGAAAGTAAAGTTTACAACTACTTGCGTAAGTAAAAAGGTTTTTCAGACTACTTGTAAGCATCTCAAATGTTTGTCCTATAACCCAGCATTTCCCACATTTGACATATTTATATAGTAGTTGCGTATTCATGAGTGTATGAGTGTGAATGCATATATCATTTTCTTCAGAAATCATGTTGGAGAGTGAAAATGGAAAAGTTAAGATTGTAAAGATCTATTAATTTATTTAATTTCTTGGGTAGCGAGAATAATCTTTTGATCATGACTTCTCCAATTCTTAACTTCAATGTTTCAGATATAACTCCTGATGTTGTAGATGTAGATATGGATGATCTAGATATAGAATCGCCAAGTCTGTTGGCGAAGTAACTCAAGCGGTGAAAGAAGCCTACAAATGGCTCTTCCGTCCCGCCCTCTAATTGGAAGCGCGGTCCAATAGAGGGATAGGTCTACTCCCAAACTACGCCACTGAGACGGGTGAGAGAGACTCCCTAGAAAAGTCGCTCTAAAAACCTGCCCGACTAGTACGGGCGAACGAGCTCGTACGAAAAACTGAAAACCAAGGATCCCCCGCCTGGGTATCCTAATAGATAGGGTCATCGGAACTGGTCTAAAGTCAGGATCCCAACGAGGCGTAAAAACACTGCGAGCTCGCGTAAAAACCGTGAAAAGACTGGGATCCTAGACCCGCGCATTAAGCGGTCGCTGCCCTAACTGGGCTTCCTATTCTTCCGCCCAGTTGAGGGTCACCGTGCCCTCGCACGGTCAGGTGTAAGATTCACCATGACCGGCATTCTAATTTATAAATCATTGCTGATTCACGATCATCTTACTTACTTTTCTACTCATCTCTTCACAACCCTTCATGTGGTTGATTATACATATCTAGATCTCTTGCCAACGATCTTATTGATACAACTTTATGGTTGGCTGAACAATTCTAGTTCTTTTGTTACATTAAGATATATAAATAGTAGACTGTAACAATGAATTAATTGATGTGGATTATTTGGCAAAACATTAATCATTTTAATGCACATATGATGCATTAGCAATGGTTGTTTTACATTTATCCCATATTAAATTAATCCATATACTTGTCCATAAAGCATGTCCTAAATCTCCACATATGCTTTTATAACGCTATTCATACAACAAGCTACTATAAACAAGCTCTAACTTTGCAACATGGACCCTGTATCCACACATCTTTAGGTTCCAATTAATTACTACTCTTCCAAACTTGTTCCTGATAGAGTTCCAGCACACTTTATTTGAAGTAAGCTGAAACCTTCACATTTCGTTTAGCCTTTTAATTCATTGTTATTCTATGCATTATGTTTTATGGTATGAAATTTAATAATCCATTATAATGACAGATCTGATGCAAATAATACATGATAATTCGGTATTAGCATGTAAGTCGTGTGTTCCATCTAGGATTAATGAATTAGCCACCATTATGATGTTTAACCTAAGGATGATGAATTTAAGACAAGAGCCCTAATACCATGATCACTAGTTGAGCACACCCAGTATCTTGACACTATAAACCCATGAATTACTAGAGCATTCTATTCTATTTAGATATCTATATAGAATACTACATTGTGAGCAACAAGAAAAGTTGTGGATCCAAAGATGGTGTTAAGTGTGGTTACATAATCTCATTTATTTGGCTCTTTTTACCATGTAATCATGTCATTCATAATGAAAATTTGTAATATGGAACTGATGATCCGTCACTCCCAAATTTCAGTCACTATATTCCAAAAAAATTACTTAAATTTTCATTCCTAAACAATCATTTTAATTGCAGTGGCCAGGAAATGGATTTATTATTCCCTGGAAATGTAATACTGACAGTAACTTATTCATAATACTCTCTGGAAGCTTTTAAGATATATATATATATATGACTATTAAATTCAAACTTTTGGATTTCTTTTTAACATATATATGAGAAGCAGATTTATAAGGATTTGAGTAGAACAATTTAATTCTGCTTTGTATGATGATAAGTCCAACAAGATCAAATATATACCAATAGATGATAATCAAAGGAGTCGTGTTTTTAATATTTTGATGATACCTTAATATCAAAATCATTTACACAGCAAAAAGAGGAGTTTAATTAGGCATGCATGATAGAAAAAGAATGGGAAAGGGATTGTACAAAAATCTTGTGTAATAAGCATGTATGGCAGCAATGAGGTAGGCTGGGGATGGTACCTCTATTCTTTCAAATTTTGGAGAAACAAACATGCAGTAGAACTAGCATGAAATGGCTGATCTTTGAAGCAAAAAGGAGGGACAGCACTCCAGCTTCTGGACTGCACTTGATGGGGCTCCAGGAGGTCCTTCAATCTTTGAGGTTGCAAGATCTGTGGCAACAGAAGCTGCTGTTTTGAAACCTTAGAAAGGAAGAAAAGGAGGTCTCGGTTGAAGATAAGGAGGGATTTGGGAAAAGACTGAAGGTTCTTGAGATTTATATTACTAATGGGGAGGGTAAATACGGCTGGGAATGGACAAGAAAGGGAATTGGCGGAGTATCTAGTTGGAAATAGGGAGAAACACGTTGGTGGGTTTTGGAACAATTTGATGGGAGAGGGGGCTGATATATATAAAGGGGGAGAAGAGGTCTAAATTTGAGCCAAGTGGAGAGGAGAAGCCCTACGTGGAATGGAGAGAAACCTCTTTTTTTTGTTTACTTGGTCTGTTGTCTGTCTACTGTTAGAGATTAATATTTATCTATATTTTTTTTATAAAAGTAGCAGTCTGGCGGAGTCTCCTGCTTACTACTGTTACAAAACGTAAATAAACTTTTTTTGAACTGTTATTTAAAAGAAAATAAACCGATACTGTCTGCTACTGTAGCAGCAATATTTTTATTATTATTATCTTTTTTTTCTCTTCAATTTAAAATCGTCCGTAATCGCGCGTCGTGCCTCCGATTTTGACGCACAATGGCTTGATTTGACCGTCTTAAAATGACGGGCAATATGAGTATAATACAATGTTGTTAAGGCGCGCGCCTAGGTGCGCCTAGGCGGCCGCTTAGGCGCCCAGGCGCCCCAAGCCGTGCGCCTAGAAAGCACGCCTTGCTTTCATTAAAAATGGTGCACGCCTTGGGTCGCCTGGGCGTCAAGGCGCGCCTGGGCGCCGCCTAGGCGACTTTTTTTTATGCGTACTTACACATATATCGCATTTTCAAAATGCGATATACATATCGCATTTTCAAAGTGCGATATACATGTCGCATATTGGAAATGCGATATACGAACACACCCTTTATTACCCCACCGCATTCGACCCGACCCTCATTACGTGTTTAGCAGAGAAACCCCTTATCGCCCCTGTCTCCTCCGTAGTCGCCTCCCTAGCTCCTCCAGCGGGCTCCCTCCTCCTCTGACGGCCTCCATCCTCCTCCGACATCCTCCCGAGTCCCTACCACCTTCAGCAGACGCCCTCTTCCTCCAACGGTCTCCTTCCTCCTCCAGCGGCCTCCCCACCTCCTCCAGCGGCCTCCCTCCTCCTCCAACGGCCTCCCTCCTCCTCCGGCGACTTCCCTACCTCCTCCAGTGGCCTCCCTCCTGCTCCAACAGCCTCCGTGCGTTCTCTTGCTCTCCCATTGTAGAATGACTTCAATGGAATCCTTGGATGGGGATGCCATTCCTAATCCCACTACTACACCAACCCCATCTACTGTGCAAAGGCCTGGAGAAATTGATCCCCGCTTCACCGACAAGATGAATGATCCATGCTTGAAAGCAGCATCGAAGGATCCCGGTTGGAAGTACTCTTTTTGGCCGAATACACTAGACAAGAATAAGGTGCAATGTGCATTGTGCGGCCACATTACTAATGGTGGAATCAAAAGGCAGAAAGAACACTTGATTGGTGGTTATCGAGATGTATCTATGTGTCCAAAAGCCACTATAGAGATTAAGAAAGAGATGGCTGACTTCAAAAATCGTAACAAGAAGAGGAAGATAGTCGTTGATTACAGATATAGTGGAGCTGATTCAAACATTCCAGATGCAGATGATGGTGATCATGGTGAACATGTAGTCATCTTGGATGACTCACATCCTACGGCTACAACAGGTAAAAACGTTAAATCTGGTTCTGGTTCATGTTCTGCAAATAGGCCACCTGTACGGAAGGATCCACACGGCAAGGGTCCTATGGACTCGTTTAGTTCTGCTAGCCCATGGGAGGTTGTGGCACAAAGGAGGGCAGCAAGGGCTCGTGGTGAAGCAAAACAAACTACAATTGAGTTTCCTTTAAAAAAGGATGCTACCCAGGTGGCATATGATGCAATAGTTGAGCTATTCTATACAGGCGGCATCCCTTTTAATGTTGCACAACGAGAAGCTTTTGAGGTGGCAGTGGAGGCTATTGTCCAAGCTGGGAGAGGATTTGTTCCTCCATCTTATCACCAATTGCGAAAGCCCCTACTTGAAAGATTATATGCAAGGACAAAAGATTTGCAGGTGAAGCATGAAAGCCATTGGAGGACATATGGAAGCACGATTATGTGTGATGCATGGACTGATAAACGACAACGAAGTCTGATTAACTTCCTTGTTAATTCTCCAGAAGGGTCCTTTTTTATTTATGCAAAGAATGCAACATCCGATGTACACACCGGTGAGTATGTGTTCAAATTGATAGACGAGGCTGTGGAGATGGTGGGTGAGGAGAACGTTGTACAAGTTGTCACCGACAATGCAAGCAATTTTGTTTTAGCAGGAAAGTTACTGATGGAGAAGAGGAAAAACCTCTTTTGGACTCCATGTGTTGCACACTGCTTGGATCTGATGCTTGAGGATATTTCCAAGTTACAGAAATTTGCAGGAGTTATCAAGAGGGCCAGAAAAGTAACAACCTATATTTACCAGCATATTCGGTTGCATGATGCGTTTCTACAATTCAGTGAGGATCACCAAGAGTTGTCTAGAAGCGGAGTTACCCGCTTTGCTACCAACTATTTGACCCTTACTAGTTTGCTCAAGCAAAGGAAAGCTTTGGCGTCTTTGTTTATTTCTGAGGTGTGGAACACTAGTTCTTGGTCGAAGACACAGGATGGGAAACATGTCTATGAAACTGTGATGGCGAATGCTTTTTGGGAAAAAATTGAAGATTATCTTAGAGCTGTGCAACCCATCGTTACTGTGCTGCGTTTAGTGGATGCTGACGAGAAGCCGCCCATGGGATACATTGCTAGGGCTTTTGACACTGCAAAGGAAATGATTATTGAAAACTTTGGCAGGAAGGAAACAGATTACATGCCTATTCTACAAATTATTGATTTTCGCTGGGATAATCAGATGGCTCGTCCTTTGTATGGTGCAGGATGTTTCTTGAATCCTGCATTTTATTACAGAGTGAAGGACAACAATGAGGCATTGATGGGAAGGTATGAAGGTGATTTCATATTTTGCCTTGAGAGGATGGTTGATGATCCCGATCAACAAGACGTGATATGCTCTGAAATGGAGGTCTACAAAGGAGCTCGTGGTATGTTTGGCAGAGCAATTGCTATTAGACAAAGGGAAAAAAAACCACCATGTAAGTTACATTTTATTATTTATATTGAATGATTTAATTGTAACATGTGTTTACATTGTTGACTTATTGTGTAGTGGAATGGTGGGATACTTATGGAAGTCTCACCCCCGCTTTGAAGCGGGTGGCAAAGCGTATTTTGGGACTATGTTGCACATCTTCCTCATGTGAACGCAATTGGAGTGCTTTTGACTTTGTATGTATCAAAAACACTTATAAATTTACAAATATAAATGCCAACTTTATACTCGTAAATTTACGTAATACTTGAATTAATGTGCAGATCCACACAAAGAGGAGGAATAAGTTGGAGGTTGATAGACTTTCCAAGCTTGTTTACATCCAATACAACAAGCAACTTGAAGAGAGATTCAAAAATAGGAGGCTCGGGAATTTAGCAAAAGATTTTGATCCAATTGCTCTTTCAGAGTTAGATTAGTCAAGTGAATGGATGACAGGTCTTTACGTGGAACCAGAGGTTGTACCGGGGCTTACACTGAGGGTCATTGATGAAGCATTATGTGCTTCTCAAGCATATGAAAGTTCTCGTCCAAGAAGGAGTCAACCACAAGCACAACCAAGCACTTCAGCACGTGGTGGTCTTCGTGGCCGTGGTCGTCGTGGTACTCGTGGTGCACATGTGATTAGGCGACAATATGTACCTCCTCATGTTCCGGACGACGAGGAGGAAGAAGACGAGGAAGATGATTGGATGGATCTTAATGATGATGGCCAAGAGCAAGATGAAGGACATGAAGAAGAAACTAACCTGTGTGATGATGATGATTGAAGCATTGCAGTATTAGATTATTGTATTTCAGTCTTTGAAATGTTTTGTTATGCCAAACAATTTGTCTGTTTTTTTAGTACATTTTCCACTTTTTTTGCCAAACATTTTGTCTGTATGCCAAACATAGCTTGTTTATTTATCTATGTACTGATTCCTTTATGTGTTGTGAATCTTGATTCTTGTGATTAATCACTAATGTTTGGTTAAATGATATTTACTACTCTAACACTCTAGTTACTATGTATTTATAAATACAAAATGTCTTGACAGAAAAATAAATCCAATACTTACTGTATTTTTTCTTAAAAAAATATATTAATTGATATCGCATCTTCAAAATGCGACATACGCTTAAAAAAAATAAAAAAGGATGTCGCATATGAGACATGCGACATCCATTTGCTTTTAATAATTAGATGTCGCATGTCTCAAATGCGATATAGGTCACATTTTGTTAGACGCCTAGGCGCGCCTAGGCGCCCAGGCGCCCAGGATGAACGCCTTGTCGCCTTGCCGCCTTAATAACCATGGTATAATATTGATATATTTCCGGTCGGGTTTTGAATACCCGAAATTTACGGATACGATTTTTGTTTAAGGTTAAATTTTATGAATTAAAAATATCAAACGACCTCTGATTGACGAACGGTCGATTCCGTTGGTCTCGTATCGTCGAATCGGATCTAATGACGGTCTCGGTTTGTTTTGCGATTTCCGAATTTGCGTCGCGGCTTTTCACGGCGCGCATTACGATGCGACCGATTTTCGGTCGATTTCGCCCGAACGACTTTTGATTCACGATCAATTGATCATTTTATGATATCCAATATTGTCAGATAACTTTATTGGGTTAATCGGACGCTAATCGGGTCGGTTTCGGGTTTGGCGGATTTCGGATGTTACAAAACAACTTCGCCATGTACATATGGATGCTATACTATGATACCATTGTTGTAAAAAGTCGGCCGACTAGGCCGACTAGTCGAGTCGGGGGGGAGGGGGGTAGCCGACTCGACTAAGCCTAGTCGGCCATTAGTCGATCAACCCGACTACTCGGTCGACTTTTACTTAGAGTTTTTTATTTTTTATTTTTTTTGTTTTTTCTAAAGCAAACTTATTCTATTATGATTAATGTTATATTTAAAGTCAATTATATTTGTTTCACTACGATAGTATAGAAAGTGTACAAATATTATGAATCAGAACTTATGGCTCGGTAGATCCTCTTGGAGGAACTTCTTCTTGATGACAGGAAAGAGGAGGTGGAATGGAGACAGCGATCCAGGCAGAAATGATTGAAGGAGGGGGACGCCAACACACTAAGTTCTTCCACTCGATGGCTTCGGGGCGGCGGAGAAGAAACTTCATCCATGATATTGAGGTGGGAGGTGTGCGGTTTTCGGGAGAGACGGAAATTGGGGGTGCATTGCGGGGCTACTTTGTAGGGGCTACTAGAAGGAGGGGAGGGAGCGGATGGGGTGGCGGGGAATCGGGGTGGAATCCCTTTCTGCATCTCAGGAAGATGGGTTGACGACACCGTTTATGGAAGGAGAGCTAAGGCGGGTGGTCTCGTCGCTGAATGCAGAAGGGTCCCCAGGACCAGATAGATTCCCCGTACTGTTCTATCGTGAATTCTGGGACTTGCTGAAGGAGGACATCATGGAGGTTCTGAATGAGTTTAGAGAGGGCAACCTTGGGTTTGAGAAGATAAACCGTTCGCTGATCTTTCTGTTGTCGAAGAAAGACAACCCGTTGGGAGTGGAGGACTATCGGCCTATCGCCATCTCAAATGCGATATACCTTATCATTGCGAAGGTCCTGGCGAATAGAACGAAGGGGGTTATGGATTCCGTGGTGCTGCAGAGACAGTCTGCTTTTATTCTGGGGAGACAGATGGTGGACAGTCTGGTCATGGCCTCGGAGATCTGTCTCGAGTGGAAGAGGAAGCGGGCCAAGGCTGCGCTCTGGAAAATCGACTACTCTAAGGCATATGACTGTGTACAATGGAAGTTTCTTTGGCAATCCCTGACGAAGAGGGGCTTCCCTAGTGCATGGGTGGACTGGATGAAGAGGTGTGTTATGACGTCATCATACTCGAACTTGGTAAACGGTAAACCTGAGGGTGGCTTCTTTCAGCCGCAGCAGGGCGTGAGGCAGGGCTCCCCGCTGGCGCCTATGTTATTTGTCATTGTGGTCGACGCCTTGGGGGTCCTTTTCAAGCAGGCGGTCGAAACGAGCTGGTGCGAGGGCTTCCGTATTTAGGATATTTCTATTCCCCTGTTACAATATGTTGATGACATGGTCATCTTCCTGGGAGGTACGGCCGATCAGAACAAGAACACAGCCCAGCCGGTGGATATATTTGGCAAAATATCGGGCCTCGAGATTAACAAGCGGAAGTCTTCCGTCGTAACATTTGGGATGGAGGAGGCCGACTGTGTGGAGATTGCTGCTGACTGCGTATGTGGGTTAGGTGACCTACCCATTTCCTACCTGGGGTTGCCGTTAACAGCTGGGAAGCTAAGGAACAGAGATTGGGATCATGTTGTTCATCGGATTGAGCAGCGTCTAGCTGGATGGAAAGCTCTCACGTTATCCAAAGGAGGAAAACTGGTCCTTCTGAAACATGTTCTTTCTGTCATTCCGATATTATTCTACTCGACCAGAATCATGCCGGTCGGGGTTAGGAGGAAAATTGAATCCTTGATGAAGCAATTCTTTTGGTCGGATGGGAAATATATGGGGCACGGCCTCCAACTGGTCAAGTGGGAAGATGTCACGAGGGGGCGCAGGGAAGGAGATCTGGGGGTCAGAGAGATCAACTGCATGAACAAAGCCCTCATCGCCAAATGGATAATACAAATCTGGGGGGGCCTCCACTTCGCTGGCCGCTACTCTGCTGCGGAAAATATACGGCGGGACTCCACTTCGAGTCTTCACTCTGGACGGGAATACGTGAAGTGCTCCCATTATTGGCCCATCGTTTGTGTCCCAAGGTGGGGGACGGACAAACTTTCAAATTCTGGCGTGACGATTGGCTCGGTGATGGCTCTTTGGAGGAGAAATTCCCGCGTTTATTCTCGTTGGCAGAATCTAAGGACGTGGTGATCTCGGAGGTGGCTGTCGATAGTGGTTTGTGGTCCCCGCCTTTTGTCTCCGGCCTTTTCCGATCAGCGTTTTGAGGAGTTCATGACGATGTAATTGACCATCCCGCCCATGGGGAGCAGCACTAGCATCAGAGACCATTTCTAATGGATGGGCAACAAATTCTCGGTGAAAAAGGTATACAAGGAACTCAGTCTGAGAGAGGAACAGGATAGGGAGCTCTTCCAGGACGTCAATATCATTTGGGCTGCAAGGATCCAGTTGAGGATTAAGGTATTTCTCTGGTGCTTGAGGAGGAACCGTATTTGCGACATGGTGCGGAGGGGACACATTCTTGGGGCCCTTGATACGCGATGTGATAGATGTGGAACGTCGGATGAGGACGTTGAACATATATTTTTCAAGTGCCCTTCATCGACAGCGGTTTGGACCGAGGTAGCGGTTTCGTGGGTGAGGACCGAGGGCTTCCCGGAATTCTGGAGATCCATTAGATTGGTTGGTGCAACTCTAATGATGATTGTTCGAAGCCTTTCGCTACGCTATGGGCCATCTGGACCAGGAGAAATGAGGCTATCTTCAACAACCAGAGGTCTTATGTTGAAAACATCTTGTCCCATTATAACGCTCTTCATAATTTCCGGTTAGCACGGTAATGTACTCTAAAACTTTTTAATGAAATATAGTGGTGGTGACCCCCAAATTGGGGGCTCACCCGTTTGATTCTCAAAAAAAAGTGTACAAATATTCTTTCAAAAAAAGAAAAATGTATAAATCTATGTAAATATATAAGAATATATGTGTAAAAAATGATTTATATATTTAAAATAATTAAAAAATTCAAAACCGACTAATGGACAACTAAATCCGATTAATCGACCGACTCCCTATTAATCATCCTTAGTCAGTGAGCCTGCTGACCGAGTACCAACTACCGATTTCTGCAACCTTGAATGATACTAAGGTATCTAAATCATCTTCAGGTGCAAGGCTGTTATTTAAAAGAGGTGGCACTATTACTTTCTCAGCACGCGCAGACGCAGACTATGCAGGGTGTCTCAAGGACAGGAAGTCCACATCAGGATTTGCTATATTTGTTGGAGATTCTCTTGTCTCATGGAAAAGTAAAAAGCAAACTATTGTTGCTAGATCTAGTGTTGAATCTTAGTATAGAGCTATGGCACAAGCATGTATAGAAGTGATGTGGGTTCAAGCAGTTCTGACAGATCTACATATAGATATTCCCTTCCCAAGTCATTGAAATGCGACAATGAGGCTGCCTTATTCATTGCTAATAATATTGCATTTCACGAGAGGACAAAGCACATTGAGGTTGATTGCCACTATATACGTGACATGATTCAGAAGGGCTTCATTTCTACATCCCATGTCAACTTAGGGGACCGGACTGCAGATATTTTCACTAAAGCCTTACTTAGAGGGTCCTTCCAAAAGTGTTTATCCAAGTTGAGCATGATAGATATCTATCTCCATCTTATGGGGGAGTGTAGATATATATTTTATGTTTATGTATCTTCTTATCTATTTCTTTTCTCTGTCTACGTTATGTAATTTGCTCATAGGTCTCTCCCTATATAAGAGAGCCTAGGGCCTAAGGAATAAACAATTCTCTTATTTTTCCCAACAGTCACGTGATCATAGGGCTCCTTTACATAGAGGTGAAACCCGAAAGGGTCAAATATTTAATGGATAAATTACATAAAAAAGATATAATAAATACATAAATATATTTCCTATTATACTCCCCCTCAAGCCCGGGTAAATGAGGAGGGTTGCGTTAGGTAGCCAACAGCCAGCGTAAAATAGTCGGAGACAACTTCCTAAATAATATTTTTTTTAATATTATTTAGGATGTTGCCTCATGACAGTCGGATCTTTTCAACATGGATTTAAGCAAACATACAGATTTCGTTGGGGCGTTCCCTACTTGCGACGCGTTGCATCGTCCGAATGCAATGAAAAATTGGCAATGGCCGCTACATCGCAGCCTGGATGTAGTTCAAAATTTGCAAGGGTTCTCGCATGAGGAACGCATGCGGGTAATTAAGCTAGTTCCGCTGCATCACCCCCGGGATACAGTCCAAAATTTACAAGGGTTCTCGCATAATGGACGCATGCGAGTAAAGAAGTTAGTCCACAAGAGATTGCAACGGAAGTTGCGGATTGGTAGTTGGAATATTGGAAAATTGATGGAGATAGTGGATACGATGGAAAGAATGAAGATTCATATACTATGTCTTCAAGAGACTAAATGGGTTGGAGAGAAAGCAAGAGAGATCGAGAAGACATGCTTTAAACTTTGGTATTCAGGTAAAGATAACGGTAGAAACGGTGTTGGAGTGGTCGTTCATAAGGATTTGAAGGATTGTGTGGTTGAGGTGCAAAGATTCGGGGATCGAATTATTTTGCTAAAATTTGTGCTTGAAGAAGAAATTCTGAGTATAATATCAGTTTATGCACTGCAAATTGGTTTAGATGAAAGGACTAAACAAGCTTTTTGGAAGGATCTAGATAAGATTTTACAAGGAATCCCACAAAGAGAGATGATTTGCATAGGTGGAGATCTTAATGGACATGTGGGAAAAGATGCTTCAGGGTATGTTAGTGTTCATGGTGGACATGATTTTGGGGATAGAAATGAAGAGGGAAAAGTCATCCTAGATTTTGTAACGGCATATGATCTTTCCATAGCAAACACTCTCTTCAAGAAGAGGGAGGAGCTTTTAATTACTTATAAGAGTGGGCCAACGAGAACATAGATAGATTACTTTGCGTTGAGGAGAAGAGATCGGTTGTGTTGTACAGACTGCAAAGTAATCCCAGGAGCGAGTTTGACAACCCAACATCGCTTGCTAGTCTTGGATGTACAAATAAAAGGGCTGGTGAAGAAAAGGAGAGTTCTTAAGATCACTAGAACTATATGGTGGAATCTTCTACTGAAGCAATCGAGCTTCAGGGAGAAGGTTTTAGAAGATTTATCTTGGGATTGTAGTGGAAGTGCAAACGAGATGTGGGAGGCAGTAGCATCTTGTATCCGAAAGGTAGCCAAAGAGATGCTAGGCGAGTCAAAGGGAGGAGCCCCAGGTCAAAAGGAGGCTTGGTGGTGGAGTGAAGGGATGCAAGAGAAGCTAAAAATTAAAAGAGCATGCTTTAAAGCTATGTCTAAGGATAGAACAAAGGAAACTGTCACAAACTACAAAATAGCAAAGAAGGAAGCAAAGAAGGTTGTAAGCGAAGCTAAGTCGAAAGCTTATGAAGTTTTGTATAAAAATCTCGACTCTAAGGAGGGCCGGAAGGATATATTCAGGTTGGCCAAAGCAAGAGAAAGAAAGACCAAAGACCTTTCTCAAGTGAGATGCATTAAGGATGAGGAAGGTCACGTGCTTGTTACTCAGAAGGATATATAGACTAGATGGGAGCAGTACTTCCATAAACGTTTTTATTGGGGAGGGAAATAGAAAGATCACTTTGGGTGATCTAGCTAGTAGTAAAAGTTACTTGAATCGTACAAGCTATAGACGGATTCAAAGAAAGGAAGTAGAGGAGGCTTTGAAGATTATGAGACCTGGGAAAGGTGTAGGACCGGAGGACATCCCTGTAGAAGTATGGAAAGTTTTAGGTGAGCGCGGTTTGACTTGGCTTACGAATCTATTCAATGTTATTTGGCGAAGCAAGAAAATGCCTGAAGATTGGAGTATCGTGGTGCCTCTTTATAAAAATAAAGGAAACATTCAAAATTGTTCAAATTATAGAGGTATCAAGCTGATGAGTCACACTATGAAAATTTGGGAACGTGTGATCGAGAGAAGGTTGAGGCAAGTTTCCAATGTCAAAGAAAATTTGGATTCATGCCAGGTCGCTCAACTATTGAAGCCATCCATTTGTTGAGGAGAACAATGGAGATTTATATAGCTAAAAGGAAGAACCTCCATATGATCTTTATTGATTTGGAGAAGGCTTATGATTCTGTCCCACGAGAGATATTGTGGAGAGTTTTGGAGAAGAGACAAGTGCATGTCCTATACATTAACCTCATAAAGGACATGTATGATAGGGCTTTATCTTGTGTAAGGACACCGTCTGGGAAGACTAGCTATTTTGACATCAACATTGGTTTACATCAAGGTTCAGCTTTGAATCCATTTCTTTTTACTTTGATTATGGACGAGTTGACAAGTCACATTCAGAATGAGTTACCTTGGTGTATGTTATTTGCTGATGATATTGTGTTGATTGACGAGACTAGAGATGGAGTAAATGAGAAGCTCGATGTCTGGAGACATGAGTTGGAGAGTAAATGATTTCGTATAAGTAGGGCTAAGACAAAATATATGGAGTGCACCTTTGATGGAAGCAATGGTGAAGGAATTGAGGTGAAGATTGGTGATGATAATATTCAGAAGAGAGATTCTTTTAGATATCTGGGATCTATTTTGCAACATGATGGGGAAATTGATGGAGATGTTACTAATAGAATATATGCAGGCTAGCTAAAGAGGAGAGGAGCCTCTGTTGTTCTCTGTGATAAGAAAAATCCTTTAAAAATTAAAGGAAAGTTTTACAAAGCAGCCGTAAGACCTGCTATGCTCTATGGATCTGAATGTTGGACTGTGAACCATAGACATGTGCAGAGAATGGTTGTAGCAGAAATGAAAATACTAAGGTGGATGTGTGGACACACACGTAAAGATCGGATTCGGAATGATGCAATCAGAAAGAATGTTGGTGTTGCTCTGATCGAGGATAAGATGCGAGAAAACCGCTTAAGATGGTTTGGTCATTTGCAAAGAAGATCAGCTGATGCACCAGTTAGGAGATGCAAGCATTGGGATGTTGAGCCGGCTAACAGAGGGCGGGGATGGCCCAAGAAGTGTTGGAAAGAGACCATACGAAGGGATCTTTGTTTTGTGGATATAAGCCCGGGATTGTCCCAAGATAGATCTGAATGGAGGCGAAGAATCCATGTAGCTGACCCTACTTAATTGTGAAAAAAGGCTTTGTTGTTGTTGTTGTTGTACTCCCCCTCAAGCTAGAGCATCGATATCTATCATGCTTAGCTTGGAAGAACATTTCTGAAATTCCCCCTAGCTAGAGCCTTAGTGAATATGTATGTAGGATATTCCACTTAGTTGACTTAGGATGTAAAGATGAAGACATTTTGTATCATATCTTTAGGGTAGCGGCAATCCACCTCAACGTATTTGGCCCTCTCATGGAATGTTGGATTGTTGGCAAGGAACGATCCATCCTGGTTGTCACATAATAACTGCATGGAAAGAAATGCATCACTAGCTAGGTCAGTCAGAACAGATCTGACCCACAACATTTCAGTTCTTCCTTGAATCATGGCCATGTATAGCAATATCAGTTTGCTTCTTACTTTTCTATGAGACCAGTGAGCTACCAATGGACATTGCAAATCCAGAGGTTGACTTACTGTCTTGTGGGCATCCTGTATAGTCAGCATCTGCATAGGTCGTGATCTCAAGAGATATCCATTTGCTGAAGAGTAGCCATGTACCTGGTAAAGACTTCAGATACATTAGGATCATGGAGATTCCATCCATATGAACCTGATGGGGTTGCTCCATAAATTGGTAGACTTAGCTCACTGCAAAGGAGATGTCTAACCCGATGATCGCTACATATAGTATCCAACAAGCTACATGTCTCTCTTCTTGTCTACCTCATCAATATCATCATCATAGAGCTTTATGTTGGGATCCATAGGAGCAGTGGCAGGTATGCAGTCCGTCATCCCAGCCTCTAGAAGGAAATCCTCAACGTATTTCATTTGATCCATCGCAAGTCTACTCTGATTCCTATCAAAATCAAGCCCAATTAAATATTGTAATTCTCCCAGGTCTTTGGTGACAAATTGCTATCCAAGGAACGCCTTAGCCTCGTCGATCACTTGCAAATCATCTCTTGTGATAATAATGTCGTCAACATAGACCAAAATAACCATAATACCTCATGAAGTCATGTGTACAAAGAGTGAGTGGTCTGTCGTTGATCTCGATTCTCATGAAGCCATGATGCTCTATCAGATCCAAGAGCTTCTAGAACCATGCTATGGGACTTTGCTTAAGGTCATAAATTATATTATGAAGTCTGCATATCTTTTGACACTCCCCCTCAACAGTGAACCTAGATGGTTTTTGTATATAGACTTTCTCATGTAAGTTGCCATGCGAAAAGGCATTTTGACATCAAGATAAAAGCTCCACTAGTCTCATACCACGACACCAAGAAGGAGGATCCGTAGAGTGGAGTGATGCGCCATCGGAAAGAAAATATCATGATAGTCCACCCCATACGTCTGAGTGAATCCACGTACTACAAGTCTGGCCTTGTAGTGGTCGATACTATTGTTTGCTCTCTGCTTCACTATGTCCACTTGCAACCAACCATAGAAGTCCTTGTTGGTGCAGTAACCAAGCTACATGCGCCTCGTGGCTGAAGTGCGATCATTTATTCCTCTATAGCAACTGCATACACTCATGATATGTGCGTATGATTGCAAGGTTACCTACCATTGAGAAGATGGTGAAGAAGCTCTCAAGATGGAAAGTGCTATTATGCCACATAGTGGCCATTTGGTGCTTGTTAAGGCTGTTCTCTCATCTATTCCTATGTTTTTCATGTCGTCTCGTCTTCTCCCCCATTGGTGTTAGGAACCAACTTGAGAAGATAATGTGGAGATTTCTTTTGGGCAAATCAAGGCAGGATGGTTCTGGAATTCACCTGGCAGATTGGGAGATTGTAACTTTGTCAAAGGCAGCTGGTGGGCTTGGGATCACCCGCCTGGAAACAATGAATGAGGCGCTCCTCCTGTAGAATTTAGGGCAGAAATGAAGACACCATTGTTGCAGACTCATTCACAACATTTACAGCATAGGGAACATTGGCAGCTTGCCCAATGTTCTAACATTCACTCCTCGACTTTTTGGAAGGGCATCAACTCTGTGTTACCTCATTTTCAGGAATTCTATCGTCCAGTATTAGGTGATGGTAATTCTTTTGCTTTTTTTTACTGATAAATGAACATATCAGGGTCCTTTTCCCTACATGTTTCTACGCCTTTTTGCCTTGACTGTTGAATGTGATGCATGGGTGTCGGATTGTTGGATTAACGGTAACTGGATGCCTTCACGTTTGATGGATTTTTTTGATCAATGCTTAAAGGATTTTCTTCTTCTCTTGGAATCGTTGAAAGATTGATAGACCAACCGATAGGCAAGGTCATTGGGTGTGGAAGGATAACTCATTCTTAGTAAAATGAGCCTACGTAGATATTTCCAGACTGCCACCTCCTAGGATGAACGTGTTGGTTTGTGACTGCAATTTTATTGGGAGCTTAAACTACCAAATAGAATTGATTTTTTTGTGGTTGATGCACAGAAAGCGCATTATGGCTAGGGATCGTTATGCGGGACTCTTCGCGGATGTTTCCAATAGGTGTTCCCTATGTAAGATACATATTGAGATGGTGGAGCATCTCTTCTTCCATTGCACGAAAACGACACCAATATGGTTGGAAATTGGTGCAAGATGGTTGAATCTTCAAATTTTAGATATGTTTTGGAACTCTTTGATTGAGGCAAAGCATCGCCCGAGGGAGGACGTTCTTCAGCCAGTGGCATGGCAACGATCTGGGCTATTTGGTTAGCTAGAAATGGTACACACTTTTCTTTACAGTAATTCTATTACGAAAATGAAATTTTCCATTTTAGGACTCTTCTCAAGTCTTGACTTTTCTTCATCTTTTTAATCTATTTGGAGCAGACATCATTGTGTGTTTTCCCTTTTTTGGCTCAAAAAAACTTTCTAAAGTCCTCCAACAGATGCCCCACTGCAACATGTCCGGTAAGAGGATATGTAGCAATGCACGCCTCCTCTTCCTAAGTACAATAGACTGGTCAAGATCCTTTGAATGATCCGTCTCTAGTACAACAATCTCTTGAGTTGCACTCTCATCCTGTATAGTTTCATGTTGTACATAAACATCAAAGAGCCATCAGTGAAAACCAACTGTTTAGGATTTACATGGGGCGTGTTGGATGATGGGGAAGGCAAATAAGAAGGGGGTCTAGTAGTCAGTCTACGAATGTACACATGAAGCAAAGTCCGAACCACGAGAGGTAGGGTAGGAGCAGAAGACGAATATGGAATGTAAACCACCTCACCAGACTCAGAAGGTGCCATTGTGTGACCTATGTGAGAAAAATAGGTGACAAAGCACTTCAGTCTGACAAGATTAAAGAACGGGTACCGTTTTTGGTTCAGGAATAGCCAACAAACATGCATTTGACACATTTGGGGGAGAACTTGTCACAACCATGAGTTAGGTGATGGACAAAGGCCACACAACCAAATACATGAGGTGTTAGAGAGAAGAGATCCTTTTTGGGAAACACAATCGAAAAGGAAATCTTTTCTCCTAACACGAAGGATGGCATACGGTTGATGAGGTAGCAAGTGGTGAGGACAGCATCTCCCTGATAAGAGTGGGGAGCATGACTATGCACTTGAAGAGTTCTGGTAACATCTAAGAGATGACGGTGTTTAAGCTTGGTAACACCATCCTGCTAGAAGTATAGGCACACGAAGTCTGATGGAGAATCCTACGAGACTTGAAGAACTGAGATAACTGACTAGCATAAAACTCCAAAACATTGTTAGAGTGAACATACTTAACGATAGCAAAAAAGAGATTTTTTATTGCGATGAAAGAAGTATGCATGATAGAACCAGCCGTACACTTATTTTTCAACAGAAAGACCCAAGGAAGTTTGGAAAAATCATCAACATCGATAAGATAGAACATGTGCTCCCGGTGATCTGAAACACGACTGGGACAGAACATGTGCTTCTGGTAATCAGGAACACGACTGGGACCCCAAATATCAAAATGTAATAACTCAAATAAAGAATTACTGCTACGACTCTGACGATTGGAAAAACAAGTATGATAATGCTTCCTAAACTGGCAAGCCTCGCGTTAAAAATTGGACTAAGACGAGATCTGAGGGAGAACTCCACATCTTTTACATATGGAGATGACCGAATTGAAGGTGACATAGTTGAGGAGAAATTGATCCAGTTGTAACATAAGATCTACTGACATGGAGAGACTAGACCAATCTGCAGAAACCGTCTTGCTCATGCCTACATCCAATCACCCTACCCGTGAAATTTTTTTTTTGAAATCCTGAAATAGGGGGAGACACTCGGTCGTATTTGCCCCATCTTTTATTCAAAAAGCGAGAACAGAAACAAGAAAAAAATACATAAAGTACGGCCGACGGAGCGACCAATTACAACACCCATTCCTCCACCAAACACTTGGCATGTATCCCCACATTTTCCTTATAAAAGCGTTGCCCCGAAAACAACAAGGCATTCCTCCGCAGCCAAATAGCCCATAGGACGGCGAGAGGATAGATCAACTCCCTCCTAGATCTAATCCTATTCGCCACCAGCGAGCCGCAAAACGTCTCGAGACCATCCACGCAACACCAGGCCAAACCCCTCCCCTGCCAAATCTGAAGCACCAAGGGGCACTTGAAGAACAGATGTTCGGCGGACTCAACCGCCTCCTCGCAGAGTAGGCACCTGTTAGAGGTGGATCGAAGAAGCCTGGCACATTGGTCCCTCATCATCAGCCTTTGTCTCCGAAGCAGCCATAAGAAGAAACCAATTCGCTCAGGAAGCTTGAGCGCCCAGAGGAACGCACAATCGCGGATCAAAATCTCCGAACGGGAAGGCGGCGACCTACAAATAGCCCCAAAGGCCTTTTTAACCGTAAACTGACCCGTGCGCCAACCCCAGTGGTCTCTCCCCTCCGAAAGGGCGCCCCACCTCCTTGATAGCATCCGGCAGGTCCAAAAAATCCTCCAATCTTTGGTCGGAGAAATTAGAGTAGAAAGTCGGGCACCAATTTCCATCCGACCAACAAGCTGCAACCGTGATCTTTTTGTCATCAACGAGAGCAAATAATCGTGGGAACCACGAGGAAAGCCCCCCCCCCGTCCAATCGTCCGACCAAAAAGCGAAAGATTCGCCTCCACCAAGGATCGGTCTGAACAAAGATAAGTTCTTGGAGAAAACCTCCACTACCACCCTCCAGAATGGAGTCGGAGAGTCCATCAGAACATCCAGCCTCGGAGGCGCCCCTGCAACACTGTATATCTTGCGCAGCACGGTACAAACAAGATCCTCTCCAAGTCCCCATAGTCTACTCGCCCATTTAAGAAGCAAGGCCTCGTTCATTTGCTGGAGACACTTCACTCCCAATCCTCCTCGATTCTTCTTGACTGTAATATCCTCCCACCCAACAAGGTGGATGCCCCTCGTCCCCCTCTATGATTCCCCCATAAGAAGCTACGCATCCTCTTCTCCAACCGATCTCTAATACCCTTTGGAATATGCCGGTTGGAGAGGAAATAGATCGGGATGGAGGAAAGAACCGCCTTCAGGAGCACCAACCACCCCCCCTCAACAAAACAGCCGACTTCCACCCCGCCAACCTCACTTCAACCTTCTCGACGACCCGGAGCCAATCTCTCGTCCTCGTTTTGCCCGTAGCCAAGGGCATCCCCAGATAATCCATCGGCAAAGAGCTGCAACCCGAACCCAACGTCTGAGCACAGGCATCGGCCTCCTCCACTGAGAGACCAATAGGGACGACCTTCGACTTATCAGCGTTCTTGAACATCCCAGACAGTTCGCTGAAGATTTCCAGAGCCATAGCCATGCCACTTGCCTCCGCAATCCCCCCCCCAATGAAGAATAGAGTATCGTCAGCGTATTGTAGGAGCGGAACCAGCGATCCCTCCCTCGAGTAGCCATTTGAGAGCCCACAGTTGATAACACGAATCGCGATGCTAGAGAGCGCATCCGCTACAAGGACAAACAACATAGGAGCAAGAGGGCACCCCTGGCGCACCCCCCTCCGAGGCTGGAAGAAGCCCCCCTCCATGCGACCACTCACCATGACCGTAAAAGAAGATGTTGTTACACAACGGCGCCACAATGCCTCATCCAAGTAATCCATCTCTCCGGGAACCCCTTCCTTCGAAACACTGACCAAAGAAACCTCCTTTACAGGCTATCGTAAGGCTTAGAAAAGTCCACCTTCCACAAGACACCGCTTTTATCCCTTCTCCGCCAGTCCGCAATGATCTCAGACGCGAGCGTGAGACAATCCGAGATCTGTCTCCCCAGAATAAAAGCAGATTGCAGCGGGGAGATAACGCAAGGAAGAACACAACTCAATCTAGCGGCGAAGACCTTCGCGGTAATCAGATATAACGCGTTAGAAACCGCAATAGGGCGGTAGTCATCAATAGAATCCGGCGTCGCAGACTTGGGTAGCAAGATGATTAATGCACGGTTGACTCTTTCAAAGCCCGCATTACCCAAACAAAATTCAGAGACGACCTCCAACACCTCAGTGCCAACCAAATCCCAGAAGTCCTTATAAAAAGAAACCAAGAAACCGTCTGGTCCAGGAGTGGCATCAGCATTCAGGTCCCAAACCGCATCCTTAATCTCCTCCAGAGTCACAACGCGAGTGAGCAAGTCGCAAGAGGAGGTCGCCACAGGCGTTGTGCCCAGGCCCAGCCACTTCCAAATCCTCGGAATATTCCTCGAAGAGACGTCTTTTAAGTGATTGATAATAGCTCTCCCATTTCTTTGTTCCCTTCCACGTGGACCCCACCAATCGAGATCGACCGCATCGCATTAGACCTGCGCCTCCCACTGGCAACGCGATGAAAATAAGATGTGTTCGCGTTCCCCTCTCGCAACCATACACTTCTCGACCTCTGCCTCAACGTGACCCGCTTGCGATCTAGCCGATCTTCGATGGTAACCTGTTTTTGGGCCGCCACGCGATAAGCCAACTCATCCACCGAGAGCTCTCTCTGATCCTCCAACGCATCAAAACTCCGAATCACCTCCTCATCCTCCTTCCTCGATGCACATCTGGTCGCCCGAGATTCCCTCTTGAAAGTCGAAAGTCTTATACGCAAAGAAGTTAGTTTCTGGACAAAGCGAGATGCGGCGGACCCAACAACAGCCACGCTAGACCAATGGGAGGCAACCACCTCCCTAAAGTTTTCCTCCATTAGCCAACACTTTTCATATTGGAAAACACCCCTTTGCACAGGGGCATCACCTAAATCCCACAAAATTGGAGCGTGATCGGATACCGTCCGTGGCTTGGCCCTCACAAAGGAAAGAGCGAAAGACCAACAGCTCTGGCGAAGCCAAAAAACGATCGATACGCGAACGCGAATTGGAACTTCTCCACGTATAAGCGACGTCCTCTGCATCCATAACCTCAAGGCTCAGGGAGTCAATAGCGTCGGCGAAGTCGACCGACCCCGGGTCTTGCCACCCCTGTTCCCGGGCCTGTCAGACGTCCGTAACGTTGAAATCTCCCCCAATGAGCCAAGGGATCTCTGAGATCGTCCTGCCCACCTCAAGAAGATCCTCCCACACCTCTCCCCGCAATACATTAGAACAAGGACCATAAACACAAGAGATAGCCAGCGGCAAAGAGCAATCCGTACATACCAGCAGGAACGTCAGGACGTGTCTCCCACGAATAAGCGCTTCAAAAGCCAAAGTCGAGGATCTCCAAGCAACCAGCATCCCCCCAGCAGAGCCCTCGGCATCCACAGTTTTGAACTGATTAATGGCCCCCGCACCAAAAGATCTCCATATGTCGGCTGAGACAGATTGAAGCTTCGTTTCTTGTAGCATAATGATGTCGCATACCCACTCAACGAATCTCGACCCCAAAGTCCTCCGTTTGCTCGGGTCCCCGAGCCCTCGAACATTCCAGAAAAGAATTTTCATTTGGGACCGTCTTGCCTCCCCTCAATGCGGGCCACTCCTGCGGCCACCGCAACGATATTCTTTAGAGTCACGCTCGGTTGAGCTTCCAGTCGTGAAGACCTGGATCTGCTCCTCATGTATCTCTTCACAGCCCTCCCGTCACTTGTCCCCTCATAACTGGGGCTCGGTAGCAAGGTTGAAGTAGCGGCAACACCTTCAGGACAGGGATCAACGGCGACCACGGTCGAGGAGGAAGGTGCGGGACCGAAAGATGGCGAAGGCTGGGTCCAGGTCCTCACCTCCGCCACGACAGGGAAGCACAAGGAAGTTGACGCCCGCTGGGGAAAACCAAATGACGAATCCCCGAACTCACCACATGAGACGGGCCATGCCGGCGGAGCCGAGAACGCCACGTACAGCAAGGGATCAACGGAGGCCGATGACGTACAGAAGACCCGAGCAAGAGCCGGATCCGAAAGGCCTTTCGAAACCGAATATAATGTGAAAGGTGAAGCCGGATCCACAAAAGGGTCCGCGCGTGCAACCCAGGTCCTCGGACCCACATCCATAGTCATAGAACAGCGGGGCGGGGACCACACAGATATCCATGTTTCCACGTCATCAGGCAAAGGGAATGAAGTCTTGCACAGGGCCCGAGACGTACCCGCGAACGGGCGCATGCAATCAACCTCACACGCCGTTCCACCCAAAGTTCCCCTCGGAAAACCAACCGCCATCACGGAACACGAACCGCCGCCGTTCAAGCCACCGACGTTCTCCCTTGGAAACTCCGGCGGTGGAGGAGGCGCCTCGATCTGCAGCTCGATGGAGAACGTGTAGCAGCCGACCACCAACTCCGCGAAAGAGCTCCGACCTTGTATTTCGTCCAACCAGGCCCGGTTACATTCTAATAACACCAACGTGTCGTTCACCAGCGAGCCCGACTTGAGCCCGTCTTCAAGCACCTCCCGAACAGTGCCCCACCGCCTCAAGGCCTTCCACAGACAGCCCACCGTCCGGGATAAGAACGGAACTCCCGTCACCCTTGCAATACAGATCTCCACCTCCGCACAGGAACCATCGGCAAAACAAAAATTTCTCAAACAGACATTGCCAACATCGCCATTCTGGAGAAGGCGATCCCTCTGGAACGTTGAGAGCCCACGGACACAACACCTTCGATCATCCAGATTCACAATATCGCCAGAGAACCTCGACCCAAGGAACCCATACAGGTGGGTCGTCAAATCTTCCAACACTATAACACCTCTCACCGCGAACCCGATCAATGCATGCACGTCTGTCCCCCGAACAACCTCCCTCACCTCCTCCGAGGTCAGCGAACAAGCACAACTCATCGCATGCAACGGTTTACTCGCACGTTGATCTACACTTGCATGTTTGTGCCCACCCTCCACCACCTCGGCGAAAGTAGCCCCCCCCCCCCCCGGTGACCAGATGACGCACCGGAGCTGCGGTGCCCGCGCTGAAGAGCCGATCCCCTCGCATGACCCCCAACCTCAATCTTCCCAACAGAAGCCATGCACGTAGCTTGGCGGTGACCAGGCCTTCCGCAGGAGAAGCATCTCGGGAGGAGGGACAGAACGAAGCAACATGCCCCCTTGCTCCACACCGGAAGCACCGCTTCTCCAGCTTCCTGTGTGAAACATGCACCCACTCCCCATTTCCCCCTCCGGTATGCTCCGGACCACCCCTGACGACAACCCTCTCGCCCTCCTCCGTGCACACTACCGACTTCCCCTTCTCAGAGCCCCCGGAAGCTCCCCCAACCACCGGCCCGCTGCGAGCTCCCTTCTCACGCCCACTCTCCAGCACCACCCCAGCGCTGACCCCTCGTGAAGAGGCCTTCCCACCTTCCCCCTGCGACGAGCCTCTCACCGACGAAGCCCCATGCAGCGAGACCTCCCGCGCTTCCAGCCTCCGAGGTCTCCACCAGCGCTCCATCCGCCCTCTCTTCTCCTCCCCTACCCGTGAATATGTCATGAAACACAAGAGAACATGGGTCAAAATAGCACAATAATTTAAATCCTTGGAAATCTGACTGATAAATAATAAACTCAAAGAAAACTCCGACGCATGTAGCACATTTTGCAGATGCATATAAGGTATCAACTGAATTTCTCATTGTCTCACAATAAGAAAATGTTTCCCATCAGCTATGACTACATAATAGCCAGAACAAAGGGTGATGTAGGACGTGAATTGTTCCCTGTCACTGCAAACATGATGAGATGCTCCAAAGTCCATAATCGATTCTGAAATATATGTACCATGATAGGTGGTAAGAGCAAAATATGTTCAAGAGGTAATGGCACAGGAAGCAAGTCAAATGAGGTCAGAAGGGCACTAGTAGAATTGGCAGAAGGGCCCATGATCTCCTTCAGACACGAGACAAGATCGCGAAACTTATGATCAGTAGGAATGGCAGTGTGCTCAAACTGATTAGCAACACTAAAAGATATAAGACGGCCATGCCTCTAATAGCATGTATCCTCAGAGTGTCCTATGCAGTTGCGGCATGCGCGCTGCTAGTGAGGGAGAGCACTTCCTCTGTTGCGGACACCATGTCCTCTGAACTGTGACAAACCTTGTCTATTGCGAGATATGGCCATCAATGAAGTCCCACATTACGGTAAACCTCCTATACAATGAGACAGTGAAGGAGATGTGGGAAGAACTAGCACAGACGTACTCTCAGCATACTACCAAGTCTCGTATGGCTGACGTTTATATGTGGATTTGGTCCGCATCTGCGGGGTCCACTCTCATAGAGTACTATCGCCACCTCACTGGCCTCTACGAGGAGCTTGCCATATTTCAGCCAGTATGTTGTACGAAATAGGTGTCAGAGAGATCAAAATGGCGGGTCTACAGGTTCCTAACCAGCATACATCCTCGATATCAGAATGTGAAGTAGTGGTTCCTTATTTCTGATATTTCCGTCCATCAAGATCATCTTTGAATGTCTGCAATAGATTGAGACTTCTATTGTCCACACTCACTCACCCAAGTAGTGGAAACTCTGCCTTTCTTGCTTCCTCTGGATAAGGATTATTCTTTATCTACCGAGAAGGCCGAGGTTGTGGCTCTGATCGTGGTTGAGATTGTAGCCGCATAGCATGCATTCACTGCAAGAAGAAGAATCACCCATCTAAGAGGTGTTGGAGAAGTTTGGTATGCCTCAGCAAGCCAACATTGCATCCAACTATGATGCACCAGTGATAGAGGCATCTTCTGATCAGAATCTCAGTGGACAGGTCATTTAACTCTATACTGTGAATTACTCACGCCTGATGCAGCTACTATAGAAATCTGATGCCACTCCCAGTGAAACCACTTCTACTGCGCACATGGCTACTACTTCAAGCATAGTAGCCAACTCGGTCACTACCACAACATCTGCCTTGATTATTGATTATGTTGCCTCTACTCATCTAGTATGAGAAGGTAGCTTGTCGACCTCCTCCAACCATATTCCATCGTGAAGACGTTTCGGGTTGCCAAGGGGGGTCATTCCCCAATTACCATTGTTGGAACCATGGATTTTTCCTCCAAGATCCGGCTCATTAGAGTTCATTATACTCATGACTTCCCTTTGAGCTTATTGTATGTTCATAAGCTTTGTATTGAGCTAATTTTTCGTGGGATTTTTGACGAGCTCTACTATTATTGTCAGGACATCCGAACGATGTAGATTTTTGGTGGGGGACATGAGAAGAACGACCTCTACTATCTTGGCATCCCTTCTGATTCCACCTTTTTCGATTTTGCTTCCATTACCACGGACCTGTTCCTCTAGCATTTGTGACTTGGACAACCCTCTAACAAATCCCTCTCCATGATGTTCTGTGAACTCTCTTCACTGAAGTCGTTTGAGTGCGTATGTCAGTTCAGAAAACATCATCGAGCTTCCTTTCCTCCTATGGTTGAGCTACGTCAGACTTTACCTTCTACTTTGGTTCATTGTGATGTTTTGGGATCTTGTCCGACGTACTTTGGGTGGTCACAGAAATTATGTGAACTTTGTAGACGATTATAGCATATCTTCTTGGGTCTTCCTAATAAAGAAACGGTCCAAGATAAATAAAATTGTCAAGTCATTCTTTCATTTTATTAAAACGTGTTTCTCTGTTTGTGTTTCAAACTATGCGGACTGACAATGCTCTCGAGTCTACGCAACATGACTTGGTATCTTTCTTTGTCTCTCAAGGGACTCTCCATCAGACTTCATGTTCGTATACCTCCTAGTAGAATGGGGTGACAGAAAAGGAAACTTTGTAGCCTATTGACATTGCACGATCATTACTCACTCATATGAAGGTTCTAAAGACTCGTTGGGGTGATGTCATTCTCAGAGCCGCTCATCTCATAAACAGGATCCCATCGTATGTTCTCAAGAATGTAACTCCTTTCTCTTTGTTATATCCCAATGAGACACTTTTTTCCACTTATATTGTTTTGTTCATAACTTCCAAAATGTAGAAAAAATTCTCCTCGTGCTATCGAATGTGTTTTCCTTAGGTATTCTCGTACCCATAAGGGGTATAGATGCTGCGATCTGACTAGTCATCATTATACATCTCCATTCACGTTACTTTCTTTGAACAGACCAACTACTTTACTCAGTCTGACAGTGAGATATGCATGGAGCTACCACCACCACGCATCGTCTACAAAAAAAAGCACACTAGTTATTATGATCATGTATCATTACATGTTCCTTACTTGCAAGATGATGTGTCATCTTCAAGTATCCCTACCATTGCAGCCCCGGATGCTCCACTGGATCTTTCTAAAGATCTATGACGGACAAAAAGGCAATGCATTATACATCATGTGTCCCATTTTACTTCCACTGACAGTTTATCCGGTTGTGACAAACGATTTGCAGATGCTTTAATGGCTATTAGTATTCCTCGTGATCATTATAGTGCATTGTAGGACCACGGTTAGAAAAAGGAAATGAATGAGATGGATACACTTACATCCCAGGGCACATGGGGATCTTGTGTCGTGTCCTACAAGTGTCGAACCTGTTACATGTCGATGGGTTTTAATGACCAAACAATCTCCTGGTGGCTTTCTTGAAAGGCTGAAGGTCAGACTTGTGGCAAAGGATTTCACTCATACTTATGGAGTGGACTGCTTTGAGACTTTTTTCATATGGCTATGATGGGCTCAATTCGCACTTCAGCTCGACGTGAAGAATGACATCTTGTAGGGAGACCTCGAGGAGGAGGTCTACATTATGCAACCGCCAGGTTACTCCATCGAGGGGGGTGTATTTACCGACTCCGTAAGGCCATATAAGGCCTAAAATAAAGTTTGTGAGTTTGGTTTGACAGGATTATCATTGAGATCGGCACTCTTGGCTTTTACAGGACAACATCTGATTACATGCCTTGTCTCATTTCTACATGAGCTTGGACTTCCTGCTACTACTAACGTGCCTTTGTGCTATAACAATAAGGCTGCTACATGCATTGCCACCAATCTCGTCTTCCATGAGTGGATTAGGCAAATTGAAGTTGATTGTCATTTTATTTGAGATGCAGTACAATGGAGGATCACTACTCCTCATATCTCTACAGATCTTCACCTTACAGACGTATTTACGACAGCACTACCAAGAAAACGCATCTCTTGATTGATTTCTAAGTTGGGCATGATCATGTTGGTGGAAAAATAGTTTGTATGATTCATGAGACCCTAGGCCTCTCTTATATAGGGGAGAGTCCCAATAGGTAACTTATATACTATAGATTGCATAGATAGAGAACAAATAAACAATACTAAAACATATAAACATCTCTACACTCCTGCTTAAGATGGAGCATAGATGTCAAGCATGCTCAGCTTGAATCCACACTTCTGAAATAGGCATCTAGTCAAGGCCTTGGTGAAGATATATGCAGGATGCTCCCTTGAATTGACGTGGGAGGTGGAGATGATGCCTTTCTGAATCATGCCATGTATATCATAGCCATCCACCTCAATATGCTTTGTCCTTTCATGAAAAACAAGATTATTGGCAATAAATAATGCAGCTTGGTTGTCACATTGTAAGTACATGGGAAGTGTTACATCAATGCCAAGGTCGATCAAGACTAATCTAACCCTCATCATATTAGTGGTCCCATGTGCCATACCTCTGTACTTTGATTTTGTGGTAGATCTGGTCACCACTGTCTATTTCTTGCTCTTCCAAGATACTAAAGAGCTACCGATAAATACTGCTAACCCTTGGGACATCATGCATAGCCTGTGTTTGCACAAGCTGAGATATAGAGAGATGTCTCTTTCTTGAAAAATAGTCCTGCACCTGGAGATGACTTTAAATACTTCAGAATCATGTGAACAACATCCATATGTACATATCTGGGTTGCTCCACGAACCAGCTAACCCGACTAACAACAAATGAGATGTTTGGTAAGTGTAACATAAAGTAGTATCCCAATTAGCTCTCTTTATCTCCTCTTATCCACTTCCTTTGTATCAAAGTCGTATAGTCTCATGTTGGGGTCCATAGGAGTAGTTGCAGGTTTGCACCTGCTCATGCATGTTTATGCTAAAAGGTCTGCAACATATTTCCTTTGGGTCATCACAAGACCCTGCTAGTTCCTGGCAAACTCTAATTCTAGGAAGCATCGTAAAGGACCAAAATCCTTGGTAACAAATTGTCGCCCAAGGACCTCCTTAGTCTTGCTAATTCCATGAACATCATCTCCTGTAACGATCATATCATCGACATAAAACATAATAACAATTGCACCTCTCTGGGTTCTTCGAACAAACAAGGAGTGATCTGCATTCGACCTTGTGAACCCTTTCTGTTAAATCAAGTCTGAGAGCTTCTAGAACCATGCTCTTGGACTTTGCTTAAGGCCACAGATAGCCTTATGATGTCTTCAAACTTGCTGACAATCCCCCATAGCAACAAACCTTGGCGGTTGCTACATGCAGACTTCCTCTTGGAGACCACCATAAGAAATGCATTCTTGATGTCCAGCTGAAACAATAGTCAATTTCGCACCACAGCAGCAGTAAGAAGAATCCAAAGAGTAGAATGGTGGGCTACTGGTGAGAAGGTATCCTGATAGCCCCCCCCCCATACTTCTGGGTGAACCCTCGTGTAACAAGTCTCGCCTTATAACGATCTATGGTACCAACTAATAGGTGTTTCATGGTGAACACCCACTTGCAACTGACAACATATGCCCCAAGGGAACTGTGACTGAACTCCATGTACCACGTGACTGTAACGTAGTTTGCAACTGACAACGGATGCCCCAGGGGAACTGGGACTAAACTCCATGTACCACGTAACTGTAACGCGGTCATTTCCTCCTCCATTGCAAGACGCCACTAACTGTTTTGCAAAGCCTCCTAGTAAATCCGTGGAATCTTCATGGAAGATAGACCCACAACAAACCTCATGAAATCTGCTGACATAGGAAGCAAAAGGATGCAAGGCACATGTATGCCTCTTCTTTCTAAATGCAATAGGAACCTCAAGATCATCAGCAACCTCCTCTACATGCTCACTAGCCTCCTATGAAGGAACATGTTTGTCGTGTACATTAGCCTACTGTAGAGATAACTCACCATTGCCATCAGTAGAAACAATGTGATCAGAACATACTTGAGGATGCTGGATGATTGGGGAGTTCCATGAGCAATAGACAACCTACAGACGTGATCAACATGGTAAGAACTGGGTTATGAGACTAGGAGGCGGTGGTAGAGGAGGAGGAGGAGGAGGAATAGTAGGTGGTATTGGAACAGGCGATGGTAGTGGTGAAGGAGGTAGAGACATGTAAACCTCCTCTCCAGAATCTGATGGAGTGAACTTGTCACTTGCATGGGAAAAGTACATCACAGACTCAAAGAAGGTGACATCAGCATTAACATAGTACTTCTGACAAACAAGCCTGTAACACCGGTAGCCCTTCTGTGCCTTAGAATACCCTACAAAAACACACTTGACATCTCTGGGGGCAAGGTTGTCAAGGCCAGGTAACAACTGATGCATAAATGCCATAAAACCAGATACATGAGGGATAAGGGAGAACAGATCCTTCTCAAGAAATGCAATCGAGAAAGGAATCTTCTTATCCAAGACTGTGAAAGGCATATGATTCACAATATAGCAAGTAGTGAAGATAGCAACACCCCAAAAGGAGTAAGGAGCACAGCTCTGAATCAGAAGAGTCAGTGTGACATCAAGTAAATGACGGTGTTTACGTTCAGCAAAATTGTTATGTTGGGACGTGTAGGCACATGATGTCTGGTGTAAAATACCAAGCGATCGAAAGAAATGTGAAAGTTGTAAGGTACAGAACTCCAGTGCATTATCAGTACGAACAAATTTGACAGTAGCAGAAAAGATATTTTTTATTTCATTGATAAATGTTTGAATCACATTCCTAGAGTTAGACTTATTCTTTAACAGAAAAATCTATGACAATTTAGAAAAATCATCTACTGCAACAAGATAGAATGTGTCCCTGATGGTCGGCAACACAACTAGGATCCCAAATATCCAAATGAATCAACTCAAAAAGAGAACTACTACTACGACCCTGACAACTCGGGAATGAAGACAGGTGGTGCTTTCCTAGCTGACATGCTTCACACTGGAAAGTAGAACGAGGAGAAATTGGAGGAAGCATATGACACATCTTCTGAAGGGGTACATGACCAAAATGGAGATTCCGCATTAAAGGAAAGATTGATCCTGCAAAAATAGATGAAGCACCAGCATGAGGAGTGTGGATCAGTCGATATAGGTCCCCCTGCTCACGACTACATCCAATCACCCTGCTCGTGAGTATGTCCTAAAACACAAGGGAAGATGGGTCAAAAATAGCATGGTAATGTAAATCTTTAGTAATCTGACTAATAGACAATAAATTCATGGTAAAGTCGGGTGCATGAAATACATTATGAAGACGTGTGGATTACATCAAACTGATCTCCCCATGTCCAGTGATGGGAGAATGATTCCCATCCGGTATGATCAATGATCTGTCAGGATCCGTCTGTATGATGCAAATTTGTTTTTATATCCACGTAGACGATGAGAGGTGTCAAAATCCATAATTTGTTCTATAATATTAGCCCTACTACAACTAGTAAGATCATAAGCACTACCTGAGATACTGGTCGAGGAAAAAACAACCACATCTGAAGTGCACGAGGATCCGAAAGAAGCAGCAGGACGCGTGATTTCTCTCAAGCGAGAGACTAGATTATCAAATCTCTGATCTAAAGAAGATGCGGCAGGAGTCTCACTCTGATCAGCAGCACGAGCAGAGGCTAGAAAACCATGCTTAAAGTAGCATGTATCTTCAGAGTGGCTAAGAAGGTGACAATAGGTGTATGGCTAATGAGGACCACGACCACCTCCTCGACCACGAAACCCTTGACCTTTGTACCGTGAAGTACCTCCTCTACTGCGAGATGTATCCATCTTAGAGGAGGTTTGTGATGAATTGGATGACGGAACAATATCCTATTAAGTCGATTGTATGCCTCTTTCATAGGAGGAATAGTAGCATCTATAAGAATATGTGACCGCACGATTTCGTATTATGGATCAAGAGACGCTAAGAAAGCTCCAACCATCGTGGCATTCCTGTACTCCTTCTGCTACTCAGTTGTGTAGCTGCAAGAGGCATGAAGCTGTGAAGCTTCTCGAACATGCCTCGGAGAGACGCATATAGAGAATGTGGTAGTCATTCATTATGTTTGACAATAAATATGCCATGCATAACTGCAAGATCTTCATCTTGTTTCTTGCCAGTAAATAGGTAGCAACAAGAATATCCCATATTGCCTTGGCAGTAGGCTGATGCAGAACATCACTGGCAATCTCTATCATCAACATACCAACCAACCAAACGCGTACATAAGCAACATCGGACTCCCATGAGGCATTTGTCCCAGTCTTGTCGGTCGACTCCTCTTCAGTAAGAATACGCTTCTTACCAATAGACTGCATCATGCTCATGAATGGTATGGTCCATAGTTTGTAATTCGTTCCATCCATCTTGACTACCAGCACCGGACCTCGAAAGACACATGTGGAGGAACTATCGATCTTTTTCCTGACATGATGCTGAATCCAAAGACTGACTTATAAATCAAGTAAAAACTTGTCTACATGGACATCTGCAACCATTCCCGTCAATATGAGGTGTGTCATAGGGCAAGAGAGGGTGACTTATCAATCTGAAATCACCCTAAAAATCTAAAAATCAGACCGTACATGATCACTCATTCACTGGTACACTACCCTAGAGCACACAGTGATGCAACAACGCAACCCTACCCGAGATAGAGGTGTCACCACCCGCATGAGAGGAAGATCAGCGGCAGTGGGGCCAACGAGGAGAAGCGGGGAGGCCGGTAGAGGCTCCCGAGCGACAATGGGATCGGGCGGCAGCGGTTCCGAGCAGCGGTGGTAGGGGCCGTGAGCGGTGGCAGCAGCGGCGAAGGGGGAGTGGGCGACGGGTGGGGTAGGGTTTGGGTATGAAAACTCCGATCTAGGACCATCATTCGGATACCATGTTGGTGGAAAAATAATCGATATGATTCATGAGACACTAAGGCTCTCTTATATAAGGGAGAGTCTAAATGGGTAAATTACATATTGTGGGAAGTATAGATAGAGAATAAACAAATAATACTAAATATAGAAATATCTCTACAAATTTGTATGCTCCAACTTGAGGGGGAGTGTTAAGAGTTATTTGAGTTATTTGTTTAACTCTTTCTTTAATCTCTTCCGTGAGTCATGTAACCCCTTTTGGGTATTTATGCATTTTCCCCCTTTTTGAGCGCTCTAGGGTTTCACGCTATATAAGAATCCCTAAACCTCTTGAACAAGACAAGTCATTCATTCTCAACAAAAATCTCCACAGGTTGAATGAACAGCAATATATATGTGATAGTGAGGCTAGCCTTAGTACAATCTATAGTGGTAAAGGAGTCGGTTTGAAGATGCATCAGTCGCCCATAGTCAGTCGTTAATAATTGGACAATCTATGATCAGTCGTAGACAATTGGACAATCTATGTAGTCTCAGTAGGCTCAATAAGGGTCGCAAGGGCAGGTAGGGGACCCATCAGTGACAATAGAGGCTTAGTTGGTCGTAGAGTGTAGGTGAAACTTTGCTCAGCATTGATCAAAGAAATGGTTGTCTCTTTGACTATGTAGATTGGATCTTTGCAAAAAAAAACAATGTACATAAGATGTATAAGCACATCCACAACCACTTATGTAATCACATCCTCTACCTATGCCTGGAGTACTAAAATGACATTACTCCACATCCACAAAATACCGCAAGTGCAAACTATATATGGAAGGTATTGGGACTTGAATAGTCGCATCAAGTTGATGTCATTTAGGGCCAGTTTGGTTGCTGGTGTACACCGGTGTACACCAGTGTACCCCTCGTTTCAACCCTCCCGACCCTCCAAACAATTTACTATTCACAGGGGTACCCCAACCCAACCCAGTTACTAAACTGGCCCTTAAAGATAATATATAGAGAAAAACCATCATATAGGAACAAGTCTTTCATGATATGATTGTGGGAATTAGGACCAAAGAGAATACTTGTAGGTCAACCACTCAGCATTCTCCTATACTCATTCAGTAAAACAGGTCCTCAAAACATAGGCAACTCCTAACATAGGCGGGCTGTGTTAGTTTAATACCGGATGAGAATTAATTCACCTTGGGATCCTAAGTGGTTGCGCATATAGATATCAACAAGTATGGACTTGGTTGACTGTTGTAAGCAAGGTTCGAAAAAACAAAAGGCGGAACGAGGCGTTTTCCCTGGAAGCGAGGCGAGGCGTAGCCTCGAGGCGGTCGAGGCGTAAGCTTCAGTTTTTTTATAGAAAAATAATTATAAAATATATAATAAATATATTTATTGGTGAAATAATATAATCTGACAAACATATAGTATATAACAATGTAATATATGATGATATTATGAAGATAAGAACATGAAAAAAGGATATGTAATGACTCAATGCCATAAACCTTTCTAAATTTCTACCTAATCAAAAGGAAATCATTGGTTGTAACTTATAACTATCACGAAAAAAATATCCAAGTTGTCATAAATATCCAAGTTGTTGATATGAATCATATGATTTGAATCCTAACTATATGTTCTACTATACCCAGGTGAAGAACAGTTGTATGCATCCCCCCTGTTGCACCATACCCTACCAGAACGGTTGATATGAATCATATGATTTGAATCCTAACTATATGTTCTACTATACCCAGAATGTAATAGTAAGCGTTCACTAAAATTATTTGGCATGTTAATGGTAAATATGAATATGAAAAAGGTCAAATTCAAGCATATGAATATGAAAGAGGTCAAATTTAAGCATTCATTTTGCATAAATTAATAGTTAGACATAATTATTAGTAAATATGAAGCAGTTTGCTGAAATAGTTACACATAATTAATAGTAAATATGGAGTTATGGGTACAAAAGAAACATCAGATTTAGGCATTTAACTTGTATAATCATTATCCTAAACAAGTATATATTTATAAGCTTCTCAAACCACCATGTGAACTATTAAAATCATAAAAAAATCTTAAAAAACATAAAAACGCCTCGGAAAACGCCTCGACCGCCTCGAGGCGGAATGCCTCGAGGCTACGCCTCAGCCACTCGAGGCGCACGTCTCACTGGACAAGGCCGAGGCGTACGCCTCGAGGCTAAAAAGGCCCGCCTCGCCTCGAGGCGTATGCCTCGACCGCCTCGAGGCGCGCCTTTTAATACCATGACTTGTAAGAACATTTGAGCAAGCTTCTCCCAAATGTCCCTGGTTGCCCCCTTACAGAGGATGTTTGTTGCAATCGACTACACAATGCTGTTAAATACAATTCATGACATGATAGTTATATGCTTCCTTTGTATCACTGTATTACAATCTTTGCCAGTCCTCTTGAGAAATTTCTTCTGGAGGACGGACAAGCACTTTTGTGTCAAAAGAAATCACAGAAGAAAAAACAATGGATATAGTGAAGACTTGAGAAAACCTGCAGAAAAGAAATCAGTCAAAGGTAAAACCTACATAGGATTTGGTGACATCTGTTATTGGTGGCATGGAGTTGCATCAGCAACGGCGATGGTGGTGATCCTGAAGGGAACCAACAGTGGGCCTGTAAGCCAGAAAAGCCTGGCAGAGGTCATGAAGGTGATAGGTACCTAATTAGAAAGCTTGTTTTGGATGGACGTACAAGATCATAAAACTAGGACCATTGTCCCAATACCATGAGAACTTGATTGTTATTAGACACTTTACCCCTATATACAGAGAAGGAGAATCTATATATTAGTATGGAGAAAATGCGTAGTTAGCTTTGATTTGGTTAAGGCATTATACTACGATGAAACTTTGTGTTTACTTGAGAGTTTTCTGTGAGGTTCTGGCAGATTGTCGAATTGGTGTTATCTGCAGTTTGTCCGCACTGTGATTGTTGCGATCGAGATAGAAATCCTCGGAGATGTCATGCTTCGATTCAGAATCTGGAGAAAGTGGTTCCATGTACTCTTGTGAAAGCATGTCACCGGACATTCTTTCTTCGGTAGCACTGCCAGCACCTCCCCTGAACTCAAAATTTACATCTTTATCCTGCAAGCAAAGGAAATCAAGATTCCAGCTATTAGAAAGTCTACGGAAAAATTTCACGCAATCTACATTAGCATTGAGACAGTTCATGCATCAAAATTTGGATGGAAGGACCTTGCAAAACATTCACAGTTTTATTAGTTATTTAGTTTTTTAAAAAAATATTAGTTGTTTAATTTCGTAAATCTTTTCTGTGTTCTATTTTATTTCTTGAATGCTTTTGTATTTTACCCGCATACCATAACAGAAGCATTGGGATTTATTATCAATCAAGAAAAGCGTTTTTTTCTCAAACACGGTCTCAAAACAATGATCCTAGATCAGTGCATGTACTGATGTACCTACATAGCCACTCTATTCTTTCTCCACTACCCTCCCCATCAACTCCCTTCTCTTGTGGTAGCCACCTACTTCACTGGTGTCCTTATCACTCGGATTGTCCCCTCTAGTGACTCACCTAGCCGCTGCTGGATGCGACTTCCCAGGGCTGCAGCAACAGCAGCAGCTGTGCACGACCCACCTCCCCAACAGCTGGTCAGCGGCTATTATAGCCACTGCCCAGCTGCAGCCTACCTAGCAGCTGCTCCTGTTGCGGAGTACAATGACTGTGTTGGGCAACTCGCAGGTACTGCAACTGTGCCCTCATTGTTAGTTTTCAACGCCGATACCCCAGCCGACCCTTCTCTTATGGAATGTGACCTAGTCGTCAACTAAGACGATTTTTGTGGTCCTTTTAAACCGTGAATATGTTTTCCCTTATACTTCTTTTTAAAGAGAGTTGTTTTCCAAAGCCTTCAGAGACACGTATTATTTCTCTAGAGGAGTACTCTGCTAAAATAAACATCCTGTACCAATTGCGGTGTCGTACAGTGACTGATCATGTAAGTCATCTATCATTGCTCTCCTACTAATTGATATGATTAGCTCTCTGCTATTTTCTCATCAAATTGATGGATTTACAGACTATCACTACTGACACTAAACCATGGATCATGTGTCAAACCATGGATCTTCATCTCCTTTCACAAGAAGAAAAGTACCACCATCAAATAGAAAGATGTTCTTAAGTTGAGTCTTAACTATATTACCGAGACCCAAGCAATTTAGATTTCTTTCGGAGGCAAGAAGAAGTTCTACACCCTAAGAATGTTTACAGATTCCTGATGAATGATTCAAGAAAAGGAACAAGAACAAATATCCTTTCATGAAACAGCTCACGAATAGTATTTGTATGAGTATTTGGTTGTACGTCATATGAGTTGTAGGGGGGTAAATGGATCTCTCCGGGATCCATTTACCCCTTCCCAATGTTTAGTCCATGGAAGGCCGTATCCCGATATATCGGCGATATATCGGCGATATATCGGTATCGACAGGTCACCGATATATCGCCGATATGTCCGACATCGGGTATCGACAGGCAAAAAAGGCGAGCTGAATCCCAATGTCGGCGATATGGCGTCGATATATCGGCGATAAATCGGTATCGACATGGTACCGATATCGATACCGATATCGATATGTCCTTCCATGGTTTAGTCCCACATCTACCAGTGGTGGGACTTGGAGGCTATATAAGGAGCTCCAGACCTCTTGTATCAGATGAGAAAGTGCAATAGACACACTAGCCCTCAGAGGCATTCTCCCGTGGTTTCATCCCGCTCCTCACGGAGTAGGGTTCCACGTAAATCCTATTGTTCTTATTGTTCTTTATTGTTTCCATGTTTTCGCTTCCGCTTCCTATTTTCTAACATGGTATCAGAGCGGGTTCGTTTCTCGAGGATTTCATGTTCATTACAATATTCGAGATTCGATTTTTTTTTCTCAGATTTGTTATAAGTTCTAGCGTTTCTATGTTAAACCCTAAATCTTGGCAAGATTTTATCTGCGTCGCGTTTATCCTGGCTTCAGATCCAGGCCGCATCACGCCATCGCGACGTCATAGCCGCATACAGCCAAGTCCTCACACTCCAGCGCGATCGGCCGCGTGATCGGCCGCACTCTCCTAAGCGGTGCACCATCTGCGGCACACCTTGAGCAACCGCGTGGGCTCCAGACAGAGCCCTAGCGTGGAGGGTTCCAGAAAGATCTCCTGTGGAGCCCCCTCCCAGGCACGGCGAGCCCCAGGGGTCGCACCTCCCTGTCGAGGAACCCAGGCGGCGCGTCGCCTCTCGAATCCCCGTCCAGACCTCCAGGCGGGGCCTCCGCATCTCTCCTCCTTCGTGTCATCTCCAGGCGGCGGCGCCCTCGAACCCTCGATCCAGGCGCCGCCATGATCCAAGCGCCGCCAGCCACTGGAGCTGCTCCAAGCAGCGCATCTAGCCGATCTTCCAGGCATGAGGCGTCGCAGCCTCCTCTCCTCTCCAATCGCGCAAAGATGTGTGATTCCTGCACTCCATGCGGTGCTCGGTGCAGCCTTCGACCTCCTCGCAGCAGCACCATCTCCAGCGTGTTCCTCCATCTCGAGCGACTCCGTCTTCATGCGACAGCCCTCCAGCCCTCTAAGCGTCGCCGCTCCATCACAAGGATCTCCATCGATGTCTTCTAGCAGCAAGAACCGCAACCCTCCAGCAGCCTCCACGCGAGACCCTGTGCAACCTTCAAACTCCGGGGCGGCGGGGGTCATTTGTATCGAGAGTTCCCAGGCAGGGAACCCTATTGCAAAAATAGGGGGTGACGCCCAATTAAAAAAAGGAGGGTCCCATCGTGGGAACCCTAAAAGGGGGCTACAATATCGTTGGGCCCAAATGGGTCGTGAGTGATATTAAAAAAAAAGGTGAAGTCTGGGCCCACTGCAGGCCGAGAATTTGTGTTAAAAAAGGGGTGCGTGCAAATTTAAAAAGAAAACAGTACGCATTTTTTCAAAAAAAACAGATTTAAAAAAAAGGAGCGTACAAATAAAGAGTCGTGCGCAAAATGCAAAAAAAAGAACCATGAAAAAAAGAAAAAAACAGAGAGAGAAACGGCCAAATGTTATTCATGTTGTTTTCCACATGATCTTGTCTTCTCCCAACTTGATCGACGTCCATGTTTTCCGACAAGTATGGGAGAAAGGGGGGTATATGGTAGAGTCACAGGTCTATTCATATGTTCCAATTCAGATATTCTCTAGACCGGCCGATTTCCAGACTCTACAAAGATCTTGTCAGACTCGACGTTCAGATATTCCGAGTCCTCATATTCAGACACGCATACGTATGTAGTCTCATTTTCAGATGTGCCGATGTTTGCCATTTTTTGTAGTGGTCCCCATCTTTTCTTGTTCGGCCAGAGCTTTCATGTGAGCCATAGGGACTCCAGTGTAGAGGACCATTCCCTATGCCATGTTGACAAGGGTTTTCAAGTGGTATCATAGGTACTCCAGAGTAGTGTACCATTCTCTATGCCAGATGGGAGAGATCCAGTTCTCCGACAAGGAGACTTCTTTCAGACTCCATTCTCCAGCGACCGTGGACTCCAACGAGGATTGCACTTCCGCGGCTTTTTTCAGTTCGGTCCTTTTTCAGAGATGGAGCAGTTGTCTACATGTTGTGGCGGGCCAGAGTACTCCGACGAGGAGACTCATTTCCAGTTGCAGTGACTCTGACAGGCGCGGTTCAGAGCACATGTTCTCCGACGAGGAGATTCAGCAGACTCACACTCCAGCCCGTTCGTCCTCCTCACTAGCATGGCATGAGAATCAACGTCCTCGACAGCAGCAGTTTTGCGCGTTGAGTTGATATTATTCGTAGTGTCCTGTAGTGTGCTGAGTTTCTTTCTGTTTGTTTGTCCAAGCTGAGCATTGCATGCTCCAGCTTGAGGGGGAGTGTTGGAGTATTTGATTGTGCACCATATGAGTTGTAGGAGGGTAAATGGATCTCTCCAGAATCCATTTACCCCTTCCCAGTGTTTAGTCCCGCATCTACCAGTGGTGGGACTTGGAGGCTCTATGGAGGCTATATAAGGAACCCCAGACCTCCTATATCAGATGAGAAAGTGCAATAGACACACTAGCCCTCAGAGGCATTCTCCCGTAGTTTCATCCTGCTCCTCACGGAGTAGGATTCCACGTAAATCTCGTTGTTCTTATTGTTCTTTGTCTTTTCCATGTTTTCGCTTCCGCTTCCTATTTTCTAACAGTATTGAACACATGATTGCAGACAACCTAATCAACAGCCGTTTGGAGTTCTCAAAGGAGTCAAGCAAGGTGATATTGGCTAGTATTTATTGCAGGATCTGGTCTACTAATCAAAACGATATATCCTTGATCGACTACTACAATACTATGAGTTCCTTTCGAAGGTCATTTTTGAAGCATTATGTTGTTACAAATAGGCTATTCGTAGAGCCAAGTGGCATATATGTTGATACGATTGCTCTTGCCATGTTGCTCGTGATAGTGATTCTTATTGTGGAGGCTGCTATTTTGGTCGAGGGAGTAGTTGCAACCATCAATGTCGTCATGATCAATCTAGTCAAGTATGTGAGCAAGTGATAAAGCACTCTTCTAATAGATATTGGGAAAAAGTTGGAACGCCTGACTGAGCCAGCTGAATTTCTTCATACGATTATTTTTAGGGATTTTTACCCAACGAACCTATAAATTACCTTCCCGACCTCGTAAACATTATTTTTTTTTTGAAACTCAAAAAACGGGGGACGCACTCGATGGTGCTCACCCCAGATTTATTAATAGAAAAGTAAAGGGAAAAAGAGAGACTTACAGTGGGTGGATACAAAGGGTAAAAGGAAAAGAAAGAGCACAACGAAGATCGGACGGTACCACAACCCGATACCCCGACAGCCCAAGAAACAATTAAACAACAGACCAGTCACCGACCAACCGAGAAGCAGAAATGAGAACATTTTCCGAGTAGAATCTCTGGCCAGAAAACAGCGCCTCATTCCTAAAAGTCCAAATGCACCACAACCGAGCGATAGCAGAGAGGATGTCGTTCCTACACCTAGCCCGCGAGCGAACCAAGCAATCACAGAAGGAGGCGGAGTTCGTAACGTCAAGCCAAGGCATATCCGCCCAAATGGCACGCGAATAGCCGCAGCGGAAGAAGAGGTGGTCAACAGTCTCATCAACCAGGTTGCACAGACCACAAGTAGGCGAAGCCGAGGGGAAAAGAGCGGCACACCTGTTGCGAGTAAGGAGTCGCCCACGACGGAATAACCAGAGGAAGATGCCAATCCGCTCAGGAACCCGGAGTCCCCAAAAGAATTGACAATCCCGGAGCAGCAAATCATCAACCACAGCCAAGGCCGGAAGAAGGGCCTTGTAAGCAGCACTAACAGAGAAAGGACCATCCTTCCAGCAAAGGTGATCACGACCCACCACAGGCGAGGGCGAGACCGCAAGGATCTCCAGAAGAGCCATAAACTCCAATTGCCGTTGATCAGAGAGGTTGGCCCCAAAGGTAGGCCCCCAAGCAACACCATCCCAACAAGAACCCACCCTCACGTCAGGGTCAACAGCCAGCGCGAATAACCGAGGGAAGGTATCCTTAAGAGGCCCCCTACCGGTCCAATCATCGCCCCAAAAATGAGTGAGGGAGCCATCGCCCAACTTTATGACAAAACGAGCACGGTTGCGGGCCAAAGCGTTACCAATATCACGAGAGAAGTGAGAGGAAGATGCCAAAAAGCGGACATCCGTATCCAGTGCCAGACTTCGGTCGAACCCAACAGCCATTCTTAAGAAGTTAAGCAACAAATTATCCTCCGGCCCGCAAAGACGAGAGACCCATTTAAGAAGAAAAGCCTCATTCACGGTAGCCAATCTCCTCACCGCCAACCCGCCCTCCTTCTTCGGCCGAGTCACATCATCCCAAGCAACCAAGGGAACGCCGCTACGCACAGACCCCTTCTTGCCCCAAAGAAAAGTCCGCATACAAGAATCCAATCGCCGACGAATCCCCTTAGGCATCCCCTTCACAGAAAGGAAATAGATAGGCAGAGAAGAGAGGACCGATTTGAGGAGAACCAGGCGCCCGCCCCGAGAGAGGAGAGCGGCACGCCAGCCAGCCAAGCGGGCAGCCATGCGATCCAACAACGGCTGCCAATCCCTCAAGCGAGCCCGGCCAATAGACAACGGAAGCCCAAGATAGTCCAGGGGAAGAGCACCCACCGTACAGCGCAAGATCCTCGAGCAAGCATCAACCTCCGCCGTGGAAAGAGAGAAGGGGACCATGGAGGACTTATTATAATTGATGAGAAGCCCAGAAGCCTCGCTATAGAGCTCCAAGGTGGTCGCCATACCCGCAATATTCGCCTCGTCGCCTTCAATAAAACAAATTGTATCATCCGCGAACTGAATAATCGGCAAAGAAAGGGGCCCCAGCGAGCAACCACGAGACAGGCCAGCAGTAACCACGTTGTTAACCATAGTGGATAGAACGTCCGCGGCCAAGACGAAAAGCAAGGGGGCTAGGGGACATCCCTGCCGAATACCCCGGCGAGGCTGGAAGAAACCCCCCGCCAATCGTCCATTGAGCATAACCGACAGAGATGCCGTGGAAACACACCGACGCACCCAGGAAATCCATAACGGGGGGAAGCCCCGCCTCTGAAGTACAGACCATAAAAAACGCCAATCAATAGAGTCATAGGCCTTAGAAAAGTCGATTTTCCAGAGGATTCCCCTAGTGCCGCGCTTGTGCCAAGCATGAATAATTTCGGACGCCACCGCATAGCAATCACCAATTTGTCTGCCCTTAATAAAAGCCGCCTGGGAGGGCGAGATAAGCGAATCAAGAAGCGGGGCCAATCGGCGCGCCAATACCTTAGCAATGATAAGATATATAGCATTTGAAATGGAAATAGGCCTGAAATCCTCAATCCGGGTGGCAGAGGGGGACTTTGGAATGAGCGCAATAATAGATTTGTTGAGCTTGTTGAAGCCGTTATTACCAGCACAGAAATCGTGAGCAACCGCCAAGACGTCCTGAGAGAGAATATCCCAAAATTCCTTATAGAAAAACACGGGGAAGCCATCAGGCCCAGGGGCCGCATCAGAGTTAAGAGACCAGACCGCCTCTTTCAATTCCTCCAAAGAAATCTGACGAGAAAGGATATTAGCATCCGCCTGAGGGAGCAACGCAGCTCCCCTCCCCGACCACCGCCAAAGGCGCGAAGACCTGCGCCCATACCACTCCTTAAAATAGTCCGAGACAGCGACACCCAACTCCCGCTCCCCCTGAACCTGAGAATCATTGATGAGCATAGAAGATATAAAATTAGATCGCCGGCGACCCGAGGCAACCCTGTGAAAGAACGCCGAATTCGCGTCACCCTCCTTTAACCAACGCAACCGAGAACGTTGGCGCCATTCAATCACACGCTTACGATCCTCCAGCCTGACCCTGTCCAGGGCATTAGCGCGAGCCAGCAACTCTTCATGATTTAGATCACGATCGTTCTCAATACGGTCGAACCGCAAAATCACTTCCTCAGCCTCCACCCGGGTGGCAATTCGAGCTGAGCGAGAGGCCCTTTTAAAAGACGCCAGCATCCTTCTGAGGGAAGAAATCTTGAAATCAAAGCGACGGGCGGCACTACCAGAAAGATAGAGTTGAGACCAATGCTGACGAACCATATCACGGAAGCCAGGCTCCAGGAGCCAAGACCGTTCAAAGCGGAACATAGAGTGCGGACGGTTCTCCTCCCCGTTCGACCAGAAGATGGGGTTATGATCAGAAAAAGAGCGCGGTCTCGAAGCAACAAAACATAAAGGAAAACTGTCCATTAGAGAGTTATTCGCCAAAAACCGATCGATCCGCGAACGCGAGGAACTATTCCGCCAAGTGAATGAAATGTCGTTAGGAACCAACGATTCAAGAGCCAAAGCATTCAGAATCTCCAAAAAATCCGCAGATCCCGGGTCGAGTCCACCGCGCCCACGTGGGCGATCCTGAGCATGCAAAGTAACATTAAAATCCCCGCCAATCAGCCAAGGAACTTCACCAAAGGCAACAGCATCCTCCCGCAAGTCATCCCACAATTCACGACGGGCAATATGACATATAGGGGCATAAACACAAGAAAAAGCCAAGCAGCTATTAGTCCGTCCACAAATTAACAGCACCGATATCGAATGTCGCCCCAGCCGACAAGAAGAAAACGAAAAGCGGGACGAACGCCAAGCCAAAATGGCACCACCCCGAGCACCCACGGCGTCCAGCGCACGGAATTCATCAAGCTGACCAGCCCCGAAAGAACGCCAGAGAGAGTCATCCATCGCCTGAAGCTTCGTCTCCTGTATGAAGGCAACATCACAAGACCATTCAACGAGTCGGGAGCCCAAAATGCGCCTGCGATCCGCATCGCCCAAGCCACGAACGTTCCAGGACACAATCTTCATTAAAAACAAAAAATATGTCCCCCCAAAAAGCCAGAGGCCCAAAAAGCACCAGATACGAGTGAGGCAATCAAACCCCTGCAAGCGGTTGGCCATCCAAAGGATCAAGGCCCGCCGCCTCAGCAACCGCGTCACGCAGAGTTTGGCAACTAGAGATCACATCAGAGCATGAGAACAGAAAACGCCTCCTGGAGTAACTTTGGCCATAGCGAGAAGAGGGAGACAGTCCTATCACCACAGAAGCCTCAAGAGAAAGGGGAGGCTCCTCGCCGAAGTCAGAGATAAAGGGATTCAAATTATCCTGCGACCGGGGCTGGCCCATATCAACCGGGTGGAAGAGCATAGCATCCCCACCGGCTGACGACTGATAAGCAAAGTCGGAGAAGATGAGCATCGGACGGGACACCGGCGAAGGAGGTGAGAGAGAGCCTTCCATGAAACCAGAAAAAGGTACTGCTCGAATAGGGCAAGGGCAAGGCACATTAGCAGCGGAGAAAATATGCTCCGATCCGAGGGGGAGATCCGTACCCGAGACCGGATCAGATAGAGGCTGCTCCGAGGTGACCTGAAGTGGGGCCCAAATCGAGTTAACCATAGGGTCACAAGGGATGAACGATCTGACCTGGGAGGAGCCCACTTGCAATAAATCCGCCGACATTAAAGAAACATCTGAGGAAAAAGTATCAATGTCGAGAATAACAGCATCAGAAGGCAAAGCGACTTCTGGCAACTGAACCGCCACCAAGTCATTGGAATTCCCCCAATCATGCGGGAACCGAAGAGGCGCCCCACCCGCACGTGAGGTAAGGAACATGCACGACGCCGCATCGGAGACATCCCCAGGACGAGCCACGTGGCAAGAAGGAGATGAACCGGCTTTCACATGCAACGCCGGAGACGCGGCGGCATATTCCCGCCGATCGGCCACCAGAGAAGGCGCCACCGGCGTCACCGGCGGAGGAGAGAGAGAGAGCTCCAGGGAGAAAGTCCATCGTCCCAAAGCTAGCTTATCAAAGCGGGTCTTCCCCGCCAAATCCGCAAAGAACGCTGCCGGAGCTTCCACCATGACGCTGCAATACCGCCAATCAGCACCTGGAGCGAGGCCATCATCAATGATCTGAAGGACTTGGCCCCAGCTGGAAAACGCCTTGGAGAGAGCGTGCACCGTCCGAGACAAGAAGGGCACCCCCTTCACCATAGCCACCCGGACCTCCGTCGAGAAGACCCCACCGTCAGAGACCCGCACCCCTCGCCACTGGACACCGACGATATCCCGGCAGTGAATGAGTCTCTCCCGCTGATCCGGGGAGAGACCCCTAACACAGCAGCGCACCGCATCGAGGGAGATGAAGTCCCCTCCAAAGTCAAGACCCAGGAAACCCAGAGTAGCAGCACGAACAGCTTCCCAATCAACTGAACGAGTCCGGAGCACCCCAACAAGCACCGAAGCGGCAGATGGCGGGCCCGAGCGAGAGGACGAGCCCTCCGCCCCCGCGTCAAAAACGTTCACGGCAGGATCAGCCCCCCCCCGAAGAAGACGAAGGAGCCGCCCGCAAAGGCTCCCCAACCACCGGAGCATCCTGAGGGTCAGCTCCCTCCACCTTGGAACCAAGCAAGTCCGAAACACGAGAGGAGAAAGGCGGTGCCGAGGAAGCCCCTCCCTGAGCCTCGCCAACGACACCATGCACAAGTGGAGAAGGGCCAGCATCCGCCACCACCTGAGCGAAAGAGCGGGAGTCGCGAGCACCAAGCCAACGAGGATCGCAGCCCGACAATGATTGTGCAGGTCGCCGCGGCCCCGAAGAGGTCAGAGAAGCCCAGCAGGAAGCCATACCTATGACCAATCTTACCACAAAGAAAGCAGCGCGGCGGAAGAGAACACTCGGACGCAGAATGCCCCTTAGAATCACATCTGAAACAACGCTTACCCGGTTTTGCATGGGAAACCCGGGTCCAGCCTTCTTCTCCGACGTCCGCCATAGCACCGTGAGACCGCGAGAAAGCGCGGCTCTCCCTCGCTAAAGAGGAGCCCCGCGCCTTAGGTCTCCACGCCCTCCGCAGAACAGGAGCCCACCGTTCACCAAACCTCCCTCGAGAAGCAGCCGCACGTCCCACCCGAGTTGACCGTCCGGTCCCATCAGCCGTACGACCCCAACGCTCCCTACGCACGTCGCTCTCCCAGCGCACTCCGCGACGCACTCCGCTTCCCATATTATTATTATCTCCTCGACCCCGTAGACGTGCTCCGTCCTACCCCATGAACCATGCCGTTAATTTGACAACTCTTGAGTTAACTGAATTGGGTTAAATTTGAGTTAATCAAACCACATCAAATCCAGCAGTATATTTTCTGTCACTTCTCTCCTTCCTTCTCTCCCCCTTCTTCCTCTTCCTTTCCCTTCCATGCAACCCACGTGCTTCTCCAATTCATGAGTGGTGATCGAGCGGCATGGAGAGGGGGAACAGACGTTCGGCACGTGGGAGGGGGTGGAGAGCAGCAGCAACCCGAGGAGGGGAGGGGGCGTTGGTAGTAGCAGCAGCGTAGGGAGGGGGACCGGAAACGGGCTACAGCAACAATGCGGGAGGGGGGCTATTGGGCGGCACGTAGGGAGGTGGCGGGGGCGGAGATCAACATTTATTTACCTTCTTCATGCATTTCTTCTCCATCACTTCATACCCCACCTTCATCAAATCGGAGAGCTACATCCCTGGGAAACAGTACTGCATGAAGCAAAGAATAAAACTAAGCATCAATCAAATGAAAATACCCATAAATTACTTATTTTCTTGTAGAATATACACATAAGCAGGCAAGATATTTGTTTAAACCTGAAGGATCGAGTCAATGTTCTTGGCCCTCTTTTAGGGTCTGTGGGGAACTTGGTGCCCCTCATTGCAAGGAAGTCATTCTCCTTTTCCTTCCTCGACAAGGATATGTAGATCCTCGGTCACACGAAGAGGCCCAAATTCAGCTTCTATGTAACCGTGGTAGCCAGAGCACCCGCAGCCACTAGGCCTCGTGTTCGGAAGAGTGGGTCAAGAGGGTGGATTCCTCTAGTCAACATGGCCATGTGAGGACTCATCCGCAAGGCGGGCTATCGTTTGTCCGGCCTTATGCATCATGGCTGATGCTAATGAAGGCGGTCTCTTCTCCTGCCTCTCCTCCAACATCCTGCCCACAAAAAAACAAGGAAAAGGCGACGTTTTTACTTGGTCTTGTGAGATGGTTGATGGGGGAGGGAATCGAAGCTACGGGTGGCATGTGGGAGGGCGGAGATCGGGCAGCATGAGGGAGGGGGTTGTGCTGGGAAAAGCTAAGAGAGGTGGAGGGGAAGGGGATGTAAGGAGGATGAGGGAGGAAGATGAATGGCATCTTTTGTAAATTTGCTCATCAGATAGGGTAATATGTACCTCTTCTTAACGGAATCCAGTTAAATTTAACGAGTAAATGGATGGGAGTCAACCACAAGGTCGGTGGGGTAAGAGTTAACAAGTTTACGATGTTAAGGGGATAATAACGATGTTTACAAGGTCGAGAAGGTAATTTACAAATATTCTAGGTTTGTGGGATAAAGATTCCTTGCATTTATTATTCAAAAGAAAGAAACATGCTTAGGTTTCTATCCCATATAGATTAATAAAAAAGAGGCATCACAAGAGCCAAGACTTGATTAGAGTCTTAGCGTGCAACATTTTCTATATAAAGCATTCGACACGAAAATAAATCCATTTCATGTCAACCAAAGTGCCCAGATCACAGCTACATGCAGTAGCTACCTGGTGTGCCATAAAAATAGTAATTAAAAAGCGACTCCCAAAAGTTCTTATGGTTACTGATGTCCATCTAGTATATGCACATTTCCAATCATGTTTCTTTCACCTTCTCACAGACAAAAAATATTTGGTCAATTGATTCCATCTCCCCCAACATATCACGCATGTGTTCTCAGTTACTTCTCAGACCCTTAAAAAGTCTCGACTAGCACTGTCAAAAGTGCCATAGGCACTCTCCTAGGCTTTCAGGTGAGACGAGGCATTGGCACCTCGCCCCACCTCAGGCGAGGCGATATGATTCAAGAGTTGGCGAGGCGAGTACCTGGCATGGATGCACAATGCATCCAAGCGAGTGCGTAATGAAAACTTGGATATAATCATATCCTCAGCAAATCCGATTATTAGAAAAAAAAACCCACAACCCTCGTTTGAACTCCTCCACTAGGACTTTCTTTTTTCCTCGGCGATCACCATCATCGCCTCAGTAAGTTCCCCCATGTCATCAACTCCCCTCTGATTGTTTCTCCTATGCCACTAAGATTTCACAGCAGCATCGTCACCCCCTCTTTTTGTTTCCCCTCTGCTACCAACGATCTCGTACGACATCGCCTAGAGTCTGCCACTTTAGATATTATTTAATGGAGAACCACTTTAGATATTGTCTAATGGTTAAAGTTGAATTATGTAACAATGTCTGCTTTTTCTCTTTAATGTAATTACATGGTTATGTCTGTGGTGATTTTTTTTTAATATTGTTTATGTGGCAGTAATTGAATAGTTTATAGTACATGGTTATGTCTATGTGATTATTTTTTTGTTGAATATTGTTTATGTAGCGGTAATTGAATAGTTTTGTTTCGAGAGCGTTGTTTTGAACCCTCACAGTGGAAAGGGTCTATACCCTGATAGACCCCCCAGGCTCGACGATCGAGCAACGAGCCTGTGGGGGTAGGGGAGGGCAATGAAACCCATGTGCTAAACGACGGGCTTCGCCCGGTAATAACATGTAGATGTCACAATTATAGATATTATAAAGTCTACATAGTATTTTTTATGTTACAAACTTAGATCATTACTTGTATAAATATGTTCGTGTTTATTAAGAATCTCTAAGATGTGAACATGACATGGCTACCACCAAAGAAATAACTTCAAAGGATATCGCATGGAAGTACAATTATCTGAAAGAACAAAAAGAACCAAACAGTGCTACATGCATGATTTAAGAGAAGACCACCAAAGGTGTAATCTAGATAGCTAAACAGCATCAAGTATGATCTCTAAAGAATGCTATTGCTTGCAAGAAATGCCCTCTAGAGGTGATAAAAGAATTACGTGCATCTATGAACAAGAGGAAGTCTCCAAGGATTCATTTGAAGGTGGGCATATCGATGTCAATGACATGAATTGTAATGATAATGAATGTGAGGAAGAAAATGCAATTGTGCTAGGGAAGAGGATTAATCCAAGTATCAATAGTAATGCTAATTCACAACCTACAAATAAAGGCAAAGGACCTAGAGAATCATTTGTGGACCATGTGATGCAGATAAAAAAATCCAACGGTGGAAAAATATTTTTGACGGTGAAAAATTTGTTTGGTGGAAGAAATTTAGAGAGAAGAGGAAGAAAGAGAAGAAGAGTGTGTCGTTTGTGTGGGATTTTGGAGATGAATCATGGAGATCACGTGGAGAAAAAGAGAGAGCGAGAGATAAATCTCAATTTTTCATATATTCTGAACTGCCTAAAGAAAGGACTACCATCCTCTTTATATAGGAGAGGTGGCATTACAAACATAGAAAGAAGATAACATCAAATCAAATAACATCCTAATTAACTCTAACCGACTCTAATTGACTCACTAACTTAAATTAACCTCCCATAAATATTGAGATTACAATCAATCACAATTTATTTAACGTAAATAAAATTAACCGACCAACTAATTTGAGAAGAGCGTGTCGTTTGCATGGGATTTTGGAGATGAATCGTATGCATGGGATTTTGGAGATGAATCGTAGAGATCACGTGGAGAAAAAGAGAGAGCGAGATATAAAAATTTGAGACGAAAAACCCTAATTTTGAAAATTCCCCAAATTTGCAATTTGCTTCAATTCGATTCAACATATCAATTTTTTTTTAATAAGAAAGACGGGGGTGCCCTCCCAAGTCGGGAGTCACCACACCAACCCATTCATTGATCAGCGAAAAATTACATCAGTTGGATACCCAGAAATTGTACAGGGCATTACATTTAGCAAGTACATTTTCAAAATAAAACCGATGGCCCTTGAATATTGTATCATTCCTGGCAAGCCAAATAGCCCAGAGTGCGGCAAAAGGCTTGGAGACATCGTCGGATGACCCAATACCAACCGCCCGAATAGATCTCCAAAACTGCTCCGCATCGGATGCCCGAACCCACGAGAGCCCCAACGAGCCCCACACGCATGCCGACGTCCTGCACCCAAAAAAGATGCGGTCCGCATCCTCCATGCCCTCCTTGCATCTGTCACACCTCGTATCCATCGCACCCAGCAACCTTCCTCTTCTCACTTTGTCACAGATCCGGTCCCTTCTTAGGCACCAAAGGAAGACCTTGACCCGAGTAGGGATCTTAGCCGCCCAAATCACCTTCAAGTCAGTAAAAGTGCCTCGTCACGCTCCACCAACCCAGCAGTCAGCTTCCTGTACGCACTCTTCACTGAGAACTTACCGTCTACCCACGCAAAATGATCGGGGTCCCCTGACATCTCGTCGACAGGGGGAATCTCCGACAGCAACCGCAGAAAATCCTCCATCCTCTGGTCCAAGAGAACAGCAGCGAACGTAGGCGCCCACGACCCGGAGTCAGCCACCTCCGCCACCCGCGCCCCCCTGTCAGTGACTAATGCCATCAACCTAGGAAAGCGAGAGACCAACGCCCCCTCCCCAGTCCAGTCATCCTGCCAGAAATGGAAACGAAGGCCATTACCCAACTTCGGCCGAAAAAAAGACCTGAGCCCTGAAATCACCGCACGAATCCCACTCCACAGAGAGGACTCGTGACGCTTCCTCTCAGCCACCAACTCCCCCGCAACACCATAAATCTCCCTCAGCAAACGCAGCACCAGCGCGTCGGATGGACCCCAGATGCGCACCACCCACTTGGCCAACAATGCCCTGTTCATTATATCCACATCTCTTATACCAAGGCCCCCCTCCGAAACAGGCATGACGATATCCTTCCAGGCTACCAGATGCAAGCCCTTCGTTTCCTGCCTTCCATCAGACCAGAAGAAGGATTTCATCAAAGATTCCACCTTCCTTCTAATGCCAGCCGGCATTCTCCTCGTCGAGAAGAAGAAGATCGGAATGGCAGAGAGAACATGCTTCAACAAGGTAAGCTTCCCACCCTTGGACAAAGTAGTAGCCTTCCACTCTTCCAATCGCTCCTCCATTCTCCGCAGAACACAGTCCCAGTCGGACTTCCGCAGCCTGCCCTCCACCAGTGGTAACCCCAGATATGTTATCGGCAATCTCCCCAAGGGGCATCCAGCCCACTCCGCCAACCAGTTGCTTTCCTCGCCAGCCATCCCCATAGGAACTAGGACCGACTTTTGCCTGTTAATCTGCAAGCCAGAGAGGCAACCAAACACATCCACCAAAATAGCCGCATTGCGATTCTGCTCCTCGGTCCCCCCCAGGAAGACCAGCGTGTCATCCGCATACTGCAAAACTGGGACTGAGATGTCCCCCTTCTTGAAGCCCTCACACCAACTCTCCTCCACCGCCCGCTGAAACAAGACCGCAAGACAATCCGCAACCAACACAAATAGCAGAGGGGAAAAAAAGAAAAACCCTGGCGCACCCCTCTCTGTGGTTGGAACCAACCACCCTCCGGTCTTCCGTTGACCAACACCGAACAGGAACCTGTAGTCACACATCTCTTAACCTAGGCAATCCATTCCTCCGGAAACCCCCTCTTCTGCAATGCAGACCACATGAATCTCCAGCTGACACAGTCGTAGGCCTTGGCGTAATCAATCTTCCAACCGCCCCCTTCTTTGCAGTTCTCTTCCATTCACGATAAATCTCCGAGGCGGTCACAATGCCATCCGCCATACACCGACCAGGGATGAACGCATATTGAGCCGGTAAGACCACTGATCCCAAGACAGACCGAAGCCTGCTTGCCAACACCTTGGCAACAATGAGATAAATGCCATTGGAAATAGAAATCGGCTGTAGTCACCAACCCCCACTGGAGTCTCCTTCTTTGGCAGCAAAAAAACCAAGGCCTTGTTGATCTTCTCAAAACCCCTGTTCCCACCCCTGAATTCAAATAGAACCTCCAAAATGTCTCCCTTCAACAGATCCCAAAACTCCCTGTAAAAGGACACAAAGAAGCCATCCGGGCCAAGAGCCCCATCAGCATTGAGGTCCCAAACGGCCCTGCGCACCTCCGCCTTCGAGAAATCAGCCAGTAGCAGATCCACCTGGGATCCGCTCAATGACCCCACCCCTTGTCCCGTCCAGCCCCACCCTGACTCCCCCCTCTCTCGCCTCGACGCCCTCAGAAAGTGTTCCCGAAGGGCGATCCCAATATTCCTTTCGCCCGGCACCCTTTTCCCCCCCACCTCCACTTCATGCAAGAAACTCTGCCGCCTCCTACCAGACGCCACAGAATGAAAGAAGCTTGTGTTGGCGTCACCCACCCTCGGCCACTTTTGCCTGGATCCTTGCCGCCAATGGACCTCTTCCTTCATGTCCTCTCGAAGCACCACCTCCAACCATGCCGCCCTCTCCCCCACCTCCTCCGGAGACAGCCCCCGGTTATCAACTAGCCCATCCAACCTGCTTATCTCAGACTCAGCCTCTGACCTCACTTCCCGCCGCCTCCTTGTGACATCCTTCCCAGACGTCAATAGCAGTCGCCTCAAGGAGTCAAGCTTGGCTGCAAAGCGCGAAACCGCCGAACCAATCACCACAGAGCTCCGCCAATGCTCAACCACCATGTCCCAGAAACCCTCCTCCAACAGCCACTTCTTCTCAAAACGAAAGGAGAACCGAGCCAACAGCTCTTCCCCAGACGACCACAGAACAGGAGAGTGATCTGAAAGCGTCCTCGGAAGAACCCAAGCTCTCGCCAGCGGGAAGGCCTCCCCCGCCTCAACCGACATCATGAATCTATCAAGCCTGGACCTCGATCTCGAATTCCGCCAAGTGTATCTGCAACTGGCCGCATCCACAATAGACAACCCCAGAGAATGAACCATCTGCCTGAAATCTGCAGAATCAGGATCCGACCCCCCGCCACCCCCCGACCTGTCATCTGGGAGCAGCGTAACGTTCAAGTCACCTCCGATGAGCCAAATGTCGTCGCCTACCTCAGGCGCAACACCCGCCAAGTCCTCAGCCAAGCTACCATCTTCACTTCTACACGGCCCATAGACATTAGTGATGCATAGAGAAACCCCATCCGCCCTCCGCAACAACCTCACCGACAAGGTGAACAAGGAGACGGGTGTCCCCACCAGATCAAAAGCATCGGATCGCCAACCAGATATCAGCCCTCCCGAAGCACCTGCCGCCTCCTTCTCAGCCAGCACAAATACCCCACCCCTGCTCATCTTCCGCCACATCTGATCATCTAAAGCCCGCAGCTTTGTCTCCTGAAGCAAGAAGATATCTGACCCAGTCTCTCTCACCAAATTTTGCACCCCGAGCCTTTTTTCGGGCCGACCCAGGCCCCTCACGTTCAAAGATAGCACCTTCATTTAAGCAACGCAGCAACCATCTTCCTCGGGGGAATAATCCCCAAGCGCCTCGCAATATCTCTGTCAAGAGCAGCAAAGCGGTTCCGCACCACCACCGGGTTGGACGCCCCCGGCGCCACCCCATCCGCATCCACACCCGAAGCCAAAGAGGCTCTCAACGAAGCCCTTGCCGCCTTCTCCGCCCACCTCCGGCCCCCTCCCCTCTCTCATAAGCCAACCCAAACCGCCTCTACTCCGGCCCCTCCCCCGCTCGAATCGGTTGACCAACCCCCACCCCCTCACCCTCAACTGCGGCCCCAACACCGGAGGCAAAGACCCCTCCGCCACCTCCAAACACGCCTAATCAGCCCCATATACGGTCGTGACCCGCTGGCAAACCTCAGAGACCAGCGCACCCGCCTCCCCACCCCCCCCCCATCTGAACCATCCGGCCCCCCTGCTCAGGCAGCACCTCAGGCAGCAACTCCCCCAAACCGATCGCAGCCCCCCGCCTCCCAGCGCAGCCGATCCGAGCAAGGCCCTCCTCACCCCGGGCTAAACCGACACCCTACCCCTCAACTCAGCAGCGGTCCCGGGTGAAGACCGAGTGGGGTCCAACCCAAGAGAACGCGGACCCACCAAGGCACCAACGGGGCGTGCTCCACCACTTCCCGTCGCAACGCGAGAGTCAACAGCAAGACGCCAAGGAAGAGAAACCGTCGCCACCCGCGGGAGCCTCGCAGCAGAAACCGTGCCGAACCTGAGCACCTCCACCTGTGGATCCACCACGGTCCCACCCGACGATAGGACCAGCTCCGGCTGCCGAACCCCCACCTTCGTGCGCTGAATCGGAGGCCACAGCTCCTGCCCTCCAATCCCTGACAACCCCTCAGCCATCCCAACATCCCTCCCGCGAGAAACTATCGCCTGACACGCCTCCCAAACATCCGCGGCCACCACCTCGAGAAGCATCCGCCTACCAGCAAGCTGCACCTCCCACCAACCCATCTTTTCAGCCCCAGCCGGCCTGACCCGAAGCACGACGTCCACTGCATGTCCGGGATGACCACCCGAACTCTCGAGCGAGACGACCTCAAGAACGCCCCGCAGCAACTGAGACACGCCCTCGAACGACCTCGCCTCCAGCGGGAGACCCCTGACGACGACCTTCTCCAACTTACCAGGCACCACGGTGACATCCCTCTCCCTCGGCCTTCGCCACTTTAACTGCAACGACCCGGACGTCGACCCATCCAGCAAACTCTGCATTTCGGAATCACGAAGGCCCCTCGCCAACGCCCTCCACGGAGAAAGCTGAACCACATCTCCCTTAAAGGAAGCGTTGGAAACAAGTTCCACGTCCGAGGACGCGATGAAGAGCGCCCCCTCCCCCCCACCTTCACCAACCAGCAAGCCAGATTGAGGAGTAGCTGCCGGGCAGCACCTCCTCGAATGCCCAAAGCACCGACACGAAAAGCACCGCAGGGGCCCACGACACGTCCGGGCCCAGTGATCCAGACCACCGCAGCGATAGCAGCCACGGCCGAACGGGGAGACCGGCGGCGGCCCAAGCCCACTCCAAGAGCCAGCAGACCCCCGCCTCCTCCGACGACCAACCACCAAGCGCCAACCTCCGGCTTCATCAGAGTCCACAGAAGCAGCCGCGCCACAGTCCGAAGATCCCCCCGCCAGCCCATTAGGCCCCTGACGCAGCTCCCAGATGCCGCCAGACGCAGCACTCCAGCGCTGCAGACCGCTGAAGCAGACAGGCGCACCCCGCACCCCCTCACGCTGAGATCCACGCACCGTCGAACGGCTGAAGCACCCCACGCGCCCAGACTGGCGAGCCTCCACGCGTGCCCCGATGGATGGGCGGCCCGCATCCTGAAGCCCCGACCGAAGAGGAGAGTCCCGAGCCGAAAGCACGCGCCCAAAGTCGCCCTTCCAGAACGCACCGCGCGCGCGAGGAGGATCCACCGCCGCCCCAACACGAAGGCGAGGAGACGCGTTCGCACGGAAGAAACCCAGCGCGGAGGAGCCCTCAGTTGCGCGGAGGCGCGGGGAAGCCCGAGCGATATACCGGAGGCGCACTCCCGAGTCGCCCCAGTTCGGGGGAACCCTAGGTCGCATTTTCACAGAAACGGGAAAGGAAAAGTTCCTACAAGACAAACTTCCATGGTGGATGGTTATAACAAGTAGATGTGACCCAAAACCATTCAACATATAGCTTGTTCTTCTATCGTGCTCGTATACTGTAGATATATATATTATTCACTTATATTTCTCTTTTGTTATTTGTTTTCCCGTTGGACTCTTTATGTAATTTACCCATAGGCTACTCTCCTATATAAGAGAGCCTACGGCTGATGGAATAAACATGTTCTCTTATTTTTCCCAACATGTTATCAGAGCGACGGTCCTAGACCGGAGTTCTTGAGCCAAACCCTAACCCTAGCCCTACCCTCAAGTCTCCATGCACCCGTTGCAGCAACGTCGCGCGCCTCCGCGCACGTCTGCACATCGCTGCGCGCCACCGCGTGCCTCAGCGCACGACCTTCGCGCGCATCGGCGCGTCTCCGCGTACGCCTGCATGCCCCTGTGCGCGCCTCTGAGTGCTTCGCCTCCGCGTGCGCCTCCGCGTGCGCGCATCAGCGTGCGCTCGCGTACCCCTATACGCCATCACAAGCGCGTGATCTTCGTGGGGTTCTCGTGCATTTGATCGTCTAAAAGATTTGACTCTCGCAGAACCCTAAGTTAAGCGCGCGCCTCCAAAGTAATGGGTTTGGTTGCTTGAAGTCTACACATGCAACTAAACCCATTTATGTCCGTGTAGACGATCATATCTTCAGTCTACCACTCCAATCTTCTGTTATTAGTATGTCAGAAAGCAAGGCAGATATTCCATCTATAGGTGCCTTCCGAGGTCCAGCGCCGATTGTGAAGATGGATGGTTCGAACTATGAACTGTGTGCTATGCAGTTCATGAGTATGATGAAGTCAACCGGTAAGAAACACATTCTTACTGAAGAAGAGCTTGCTGAGAAGACTAGAGTTAATGCCTCATGGGAGGCAGATGATGCATATGCCAAAGTATGGCTATCTGGAACTCTGGCAATCGAGATTGCGAATGATATTCTTCATCAGCCCACAGCCAAAGCAATGTGGGACATTCGGGCTGCTACATATTCTCAAGCGAAGAATGAGACAAAGATTCTGCAACTCCAGCATGATATATTTACTATCAAGCAGAATGGCGTCCTCTGCACTCATTGTACACATCTCTGCGAGGAATGTTTGAGAAGCTTTATAGCTTCATGCCCCTGACAGCCACACCAGAGCAACAGAAGACCTACCGGAATGCTACTATGGTAGGAGTTTTCCTCGCTGCCCTTGATCCTGAGTATGAGGCAGCACGGTCCCAGATCTTGGCGGATTCTACTATTCCTCCTATGAAGGAAGCCTTTCACAGACTGAGCCGCATCACTGTTCCTTCTACGACTACGAATCAGACTGCTTCAGCCATGGCTTCCAATCGAGGTCGTGGAGGTCACCATCATCAGGCATGTGGTCGTGGCCCTCGTGGCAGAGGAGGCCGTGTTCGGCCAACGTGTACCTATTGCCATCGCACTGGACATACTGAAGACACATGCTACTCTAAGCATGGATTTCCTGCATCTGCACGAGTCGCTGAGCAGATCGAGCCTCCATCTGCTGCTTCTTTGGATCAGCGCTTTGATGATCTTGTCGTCCGTCTAAGGGGCACCATTCCTCCATCTGGCCCAGCACCCACTATTGAGAACCAGTCTGATGTTGCCGCATCCGCCTCTGCATCTACCAGTGCATCAGGTAGCACATATACATTTACTAGTAGTGGATCAGATACATTAGCATGGATTATGGACTTTGGCGCCAGACATCATCTATGTAGCGATCAAAGTCTACTTACAGGGTACATACAGATCTCTCCAGGTCGAACAGTGGTCATTGCTAATGGTACACATTCCCTGATTACTTATCAGGGGGATATTAGACTGACGTCATCTATGCATCTCAAGAATGTGTTACACGCACCTGATTTTTCAATGAATTTGATGTCTATCAGTCAAATTGCAAAGGATTTACAGTGTCGGGCAATTTTTTATCCATCTTCTCTTATTTTTCAGGACATCCTTACGGGCAACGTGATTGGGCGTGTCTATGAGCAAGGAGGCCTCTATCGCCTCAGTCAGACTTCTTTTGTTGGAATCTCATCTCTACCTGCTGGACCCATCTCTCCTCTGCTATGGCACCTGCGCTTTGGACATCTACCGCTTCAGAAATTGTGTCGTGTGTTACCTCAGGTTTTGCCTCACACATCTATTCAATGTGAGGCTTGTCAGTTGGGAAAGCATCATCGGTCTACCTTTCCCGGTCGTCAGTGTCGGAATAGTACCTCCAAGTTTGAGTTGTTTCACGTCGTTATCTGGGGTCCGAGTCGTGTTCCTGATCATCAGGGACACAGGTTTTATATAGTTATTGTGGATGATTTCTCTCGTGGGTCATGGGTATTTTTGTTAAAGAATAAATCTGAAGCAGGGAATATTATCATCAATTTTCTTAAAGAGATTCGTAATGTTTTTCTGCATCTGTTAAAAATTGTGAGAAGTGATAATGCTCTGGAATTGTGTACTCATGTCCTATCTAGTTACTTCTCATCCCAAGGGATCATCCACCAGACATCCTGTGCCTATATCTCCCAACAGAATGGAGTTGCTGATAGAAAACATCGCCACTTGCTGGATGTAACCAGGTCGCTCCTTATACAGAGTCATGCTCCTCACTCATTCTAGGGTGATGTTGTACTTACAGCATGCTACCTAATCAATCGTATGTCGTAATCTGTTCTAGGTGAGAAGATTCCCTTTTCTCTTATCTTCCCTGGAAAAGAATTGTTCTCCCTTACTCGTGTGTTCGGTTCGGTCGCTTTTATCCACCAGTTGTCTCCCGGGATTGACAAGCTCTCTCCTAGGGTTGTCAAGTGTGTCTTTGTTGGGTACTCCAGAACTTAAAAGGGGTACAAGTGTTACGATCCATTGCGCAGGCAGTACCTTGTCAGTGTTGATGTTATATTTTTTGAATCTGTTATGTATTTCTCAGCCTCAGGTGATCAGTTGATACCCCCTGCTAATATTGATGCCATTTACATGTCACCACCACCACCACCATCAACACCACCACCACCACCATCACTAGAACCGTTACCATCTTCTACATCTCCTGTTACTATACATGTTTCACCATTACCATTTCATTATACCTGTAGGCCTGCTTCAGCACATGGTCATCGCTCATCATCTAGCTCGCCTAAGATATGTTCTGAAAATATTACTATTGATGGATCTGATGATTTTTCTGAGCAGGATGTGTTGCAGAGGCTAGACAAGGACACAAATGATTTATATGTTCCTAGAGCTCTAAGAAAGTCGAAGCGGAGCTGCGCGTCATATCCTTTAGCAGCTTCTGTGTCATTTGATCGTCTAACTGGAGATTTCAGGAATTTCGTCGTCGCATTGTCAGCAGTGGCTATTCCACGGAATTACCGAGACGCATTGAAGGATAGCAGATGGTGTCTAGCCATGGAGGAAGAAATGGCAGCTCTTCAATCTAGAGGAACTTGGAGTCTGGTTCCTGCACCTGCCGATGTGTCTCCAGTGAGCTGCAAGTGGGTATTTACAGTCAAGCAGAATGCAGATGGCGGTATTGAGAGATATAAGGCTCGTCTTGTTGCTCGTGGCTTTACACAGACATATGGGGTGGATTATCTTGATACATTCTCGCTGGTGGCCCGTCATTCCACTCTATGGATCCTGCTTTCTGTTGCGGTCACTCGTGATTGGCCACTATACCAGTTGGATGTGAAGAATGTGTTCTTATATGGTGACTTACAGGAGGAAGCCTACATGCAACAGCCACCTGATTTTGCTATTGAGGGGGAGTATCCTAAGGTATGCAGACTTCATAAGGGCTATCTATGGCCTTAAGCAGAGCCCCAGAGCGTGGTTCCAGAAGCTCTCAGATCTCTTTGAGAAACAGGGATACAAACGTTCCAATGCTAATCATTCATTGTTTGTACAAAGGACTTCCAGAGGCATCATTGCAATCATGGTCTATGTAGACGACATTCTGATTACAGGAGATGATGAACAGGGAATAAATGAGGCGAAAGAAATGCTGGGCTGTGAATTTGTTACCAAGGACCTTGGAGTTCTTAAATATTTTCTGGGACTGGAGTTCGCCAGAACTCCTTATGGGTTGGTAATGTCTCAGAGGAAATATGTCACAGACCTGTTGAGTGAAACACGAATGCTTGGATGCCGACCTGCTACCACACCTATGGACCCTAGTATGAAGCTATATGATGGTGATACAGAGGAGGTGGATAGGAGAAGATACAGAGAACTTGTAGGCAAACTTCTTTATGTCACTATTACTAGGCCCGATATATCCTTTGTTGTGAGTCGCTTAAGCCAGTTCATGGAGCAACCACGTCAGGTACACATGGATGCCATACATATGATACTCAGGTACCTCAAGTCATCTCCAGGTGCGGGTTACTGTTTAAGAAAGGCAAGGTGATTACTATCTCAGCATGTGCAAATGCAGATTACGCAGGGTGTCCCAAAGACAGGAAGTCCACCTCTGGGTTTGCTGTATATGTTGGAGATTCTCTAGTCTCATGGAGGAGCAAGAAACAAACTATTGTGGCAAGGTCCAGTGTTGAATCTGAATATAGGGCTATGGCCCAGGTTAGCACAGAAATGATGTGGGTAAAGGCTGTGCTTACAGATTTACACATAGAAGTCCCACTTCCTATGGCTTTGGAATGTGACAATCAGGCGGCCTTGTTCATTGCAAATAATCCAGCATTTCATAAAAGAACCAAGCACATTGAAGTTGACTGTCACTTTATACGTGACATGATTCAGAAGGGATTCATTGCTACATCCCATGTCAGTTCAGAGAATCAAACAGCAGACATTTTTACAAGGCATTACTGCAAGGCCCGTTTCAGAAGTGCGCGTCCAAGCTGAGCATGATTGATATCTATGCTCCATCTTGAGGAGTGTAGATATATATTATTCACTTATGTTTCTCTTTTGTTATTTGTTTTTCCCGTTGGACTCTTTATGTAATTCACCCATAGGCTACTCTCCTATAAAAGAGAGCCTAGGGGTGATGGAATAAACATGTTCTCTTATTTTTCCCAACATATACCATATAATTCTGCAAATTAGCAATTTGTCAAGGATATGATTCAAACTACTGGATTATATGGTCCTAACTTGAAGTCGTCATTATATCGCGAGCTTGGTTTCATCGTGCTCCACGTTCCTTTTAGGGTGACGATGTCCTCACATCATGCTATCTTGTGAATCGCATGCCCTCATCTGTCTTGGGTGAGTAAATTCCATTTTCCCTTGCTTTTCCTGATAAAGACTTGTTCTCACTCAGTCCTCGTGTTTTTGGTTCGATTGCCTTTGTTTATCAATTGTCTTCAGGTCTTGACAAGCTCTCTCCTAGAGCTGTTAAGTGTGTCTGTGTTAGAACTCCAGAATACAAAAGAGGTACAGACGTTGTGATCTACTGCGCTGGAAGTATTATGTTAGTGCTGATGCCATCTTTTTCGAGCCAGTGACGTACTTTTCTCCTACAGGTGATCAGTTGACTTCGTCAGAATTGATGAAATCTACAAACCACCGCCACCAACACCACCACCTTTACCACCATCACCTCCTCCTATATCCTAAGATCCTATTGTCTCGGTCCCACCGTTATCACATTACTATACACGTCTGTCTACCTCTGTTCATGGTCACCCTCATCATCTAGCACGGATCAGGTATGTTCTAAATACAATGTTCCTAACAATGGGTCTGACGATTTGCATGAGCAGGGTTCTCCATAGGGAACAGACATATAGGTTGATGATCTGGACATACCTATTGCGCTTCGAAAGCAGAATCGTAGTTGTGCATCATATCCTCTTGCATCCCAATTCTCCTTTGATCGCTTGACTGGAGAGTTTAGGAAGTTTGTTGATGCATTGTCTGACGTGGAAATTCTACAGAATTATCAGGAGGCCTTGAAGGATAGTAGGTGGCGCATGGCTATGGAAGAAGAGATGGCTGCATTACAGTCTCGTGGTACCTGGACCTTGGTTCATGCGCCTAGTAGAGCGTCTATTGTCAGTTGCAAGAGGGTGTTTACTGTTAACCACCAAGCAGATGGAAGTCTGGATAGGTATAAAGCTAGACTGGTTGCTTGTGGCTTTACTCAGACATATGGAGTGGATTATCTGGACACATTCTCACTAGTTGCTCGTCATGCCACTCTACGTATTTGTTTTCTGTTGTTGTAGTACGTGATTGGCCTCTCTTTCAGCTTGATGTTAAAAATGCATTTCTATATAGCGATCTACAGAAGAGGCCTACATGCAGCAGCCTCCTTAGTTTGCTGTTGAGGCTGAGTATCCGTAGGTTTGCAGGCTTTATAAGGCAATATATGGCTTTAAACAGAGTCCGAGGGCATGGTTTCAGAAGCTCTTGGATTTAATTGAGAAGCAGGGATTTTAGAGGTCAAACGCAGATCATTCACTGTTTGTATAGAGAACTTTCAGAGGCACGGTGGTGATTATGGTATATGTTGATGATATACTTGCTACAAGTGATGATGTGCATGGAATATAAAGGTCAAGGAATTTATGGGCCAACAATCTTTACCAAGGATCTTGGCACCCTAAGGTATTTCTTGGGGTTAGAATTTGCCAGAAATCAACAAGGTCTTGTGATGACCCAAAGAAAGTATGTGACAGACATGCTAGAGACAGGAATGGTTGGATGTCAATCTGCTACCACTCCTATGGACCCTAGTATGAGGCCATATGATGATGATACAAACGAGGTGGACATTAGAAGATACAGAGAATTAGTGGGAAAGCTTCTTTATGTTACTATAATCAGGCCAGATATCTCAATTGCAATTAGCCGGGTGAGTCAATTCATGGAGCAACCCCGACAGGTACACATGGATGTTGTATACATGATATTGAGATACCTTCAATCTTCTCCATGTGCATGATTGTATTCAGAAAAGGGGCAACACTTACTATTTCTGCATGCGTTGATGCAGACTATGCAGGATGCGCAAAGGATAGAAAGTCCACTTCGGGCTTTGCGATTTTTGTTGGCAGTTCTCTTAACTCTTGGAAGAGTAAGAAGCAAACTGTGGTTGCCAGATCCAGTGTTGAGCCTGAATACAGAGCTATGGCACAAGCCAATACGGAAATGATGTGGGTTCGAGCAGTACTAGTTGAGTCGTTGATCTACATATGGATGTACCTCTTCCAATGCAACTACAATGTGATAATCAAGCAGCTCTATTCATTGCAAATAATCCTGCATTTCATGAGAGGGTAAGCACATTGAAGTAGATTGTCACTATGCAAAGGACATGATTCAGAAAGGTTTTATCTCTACCTCTCATGTCATCTCTGGAGATTAAATGGCAGACATCTTCACCAAGGCTTTACTCAGAGGGCCTTTCCAGAAATGTTCATCCAAACTGAGCATGATTGACATCTATGATCCATCTTGAGGGGAGTGTAGAGATATATTTATGTCTATGTACTGAGAGAGCCTAGGGTTCAATGAATAAAAAACTTTCATTCTTTTTTCCAACAATAGCCATGACTTTTTTTTGAAGTCTAAAAGATAGGGGGAAACACTCGGTGGTGTCCGCCCCAAACTTTATTTAATTAGAACAAAAGGGGAACCAAACCAGAAAACAAAACCCGCTACAACCAGAACGCTATAGAACGCTACAGTACCCATTCGTCTACCATTCGTTTAGCGAAAACCCCAACATTTTCCTTGTAAAAACGCTGACCCAATAACAGCAAGTCGTTTCTCCCCCGCCAGACCGCCCAAAGAATGGCCATGGGGTACAGCCGCTCTCCCCTTGGTCTGCTCGTATTGGCGTGGAACGAGTCCCAAAAGGCTTGGAAGTTGTCGCTACAGCACCAATCAGATCCCATCTCCTGCCATATTTGAGAAACCACGGGGCATGAGAAAAAAAGATGATCCACCGACTCGATCGCAGCACTACAAATCATGCACCTGTCAGAAAGAACCCCCAAGGAGCCTTACGCACCGGTCCTGCGTCATTATCCTCTTTCTCCTGAGCAACCAAACGAAGATACCAATTCTCTCAGGAAGCCTGAGGGCCCAAATATTTGTACAATCTCTAGTAAGCAGGTCGGACCTGGCCGGCGGAGGCCTGGAGATGGCACCATAGGCCCCCCTAACCGAGAAAGACCCCTCCTTCCAACACCAGTGATCCCGGCCCTCACATGGCGGACCCACCTTCCGCACAGCCTCCAGTAAGGCCAAGAAATAATCGAACCTTTGGTCAGAGAGGTTAGCCGAAAAGGTAGGGCACCAGTGCCCATCAGCCCAGCACTCCGCCACCGAGCATGACATCTACCCAGCAAGCGCAAACAACCGGGGGAACCGAGAACAGAGGGCCCCTCCCCCCGACCAATCGTCAGCCCAAAAAGAAAAAGAGTCCCCCCTTCCGAGGATCGGTTTAAACAGGGCGATGTTATCCACAAAAGTCTTCACCACGCCCTGCCAGAAAGGAGTCGGGGCGGTGAGGACGGCCGTCAACGAGGGCGGAGCACCCCTCACGTCGTAGATCCTACGAATCACCGCACAGACGAGGTCCTCCCCCGAGCCCCAGATCCTGCTCGCCCACTTGAGTAAAAGTGCATCGTTCATTTCCTCCAGCGATTTCACCCCCAGGCCCCCGTTGTTCTTCTGTAGCAAGATCTCCTCCCATCCCACCAGGTGGATCCCCCTGTTCCCGTCCGCAATATTCCCCCACAAGAAGGAGCGCATCCTCTTCTCCAACCGCACCCGAATCCCCTTTGCATCTTACGGTTGGAGAGAAGATAGATGGGGATGGAGGAGAGAACGGACTTCAAAAGAATCAACCTGCCACCCCTCGAGAGGACCGCCGCCTTCCAACCCGACAACCTCGCCTCAACCTTCTCCACAACCTTCAGCCAATCCCGGAGCCGAGTCCTCCCCGGCATCAAAGGCGTGCCCAAATACTCGAGCGACAGCGAAGACCTCCCCGAGCCCAGGGAGGTAACAAGATTGTCAGCCAAAAGCTCCACAGGCCCAAAAGGAACGAACACCGACTTCGCATTATTCTTACACAAACCTGATAGCTCAGAGAAGATCTCCAAAGCCGTCGCCATGCCGTTGGCCTCCTCCAAGCCCCCCTCAATGGAAAAAAGTGTATCAACAACATACTGGACAATCGGAACCATCAGCTCATCCCTCGAATAGCCTCTAGAGAAACAACGTCCCACGACACTATCCGCAACAGCGGAGAGCACATCGGCCGCAAGAATGAAGAGCATTGGCGCCAAGGGGCACCCCTGTCGCACCCTCCTCAGTGGTTGGATCCACCCCCCTTCCGGCCGACCATTGACTAAAACCGCAAAAGACGCCGTCGAAACACAGCGCCTCATTCCAAGAGATCCACAGGTCGGGGAAGCCCTTCCTCCTCAGCACAGACCAGAGGAATCTCCAGTCAAGAGTATCATACGCCTTAGCGAAATCCACCCTTCCAAAGCAAACCGCTTGTACCCCTCCGCCGCCAATCCGCAATAATCTCGGAAGCGAGCGTGATGCAATCAGAAATCTGACGTCCAGGAATGAAAGCCGATTGGGCCGGCGAAATAAGACCCCCAAGAATGAGATTTAGCCTTCTCGCAAGGACCTTTGCCGTGATCAGGTACAAGGCATTTGAAATGGCGATAGGCCGAAAATCCTCGATCGCAGAGGCCCCCGAAGACTTCGGAAGTAAAACAAGGAGCGCGCGGTTGACCCGATCAAAGCCCGAGTTCCCATGGCAGATCTCCAACACCACCTCAAGCACCTCCTGCCCAACGACGTCCCAGAAGTCTTTGTAGAAAGCGATCGGGAAACCATCAGGGCAAGGCGTCGCGTCGTCGTTCAGATCCAACACAGCATCCTTCAACTCCTCTAAAGTAATCACACGGAGAAGGGCCTCCCACGAGGACGTCGCCACGGTCCTAGTCCCCCGGCCCAGCCACCTCCATCTCCGTGGGATGATAGCCGAAGTAGAGTTCCTGAAATATGTCGCAATGGCATGACCCATCTCCTTGTTTCCATTCACGCAGATCCCATCGATGACGATGGAGCTCAAAGCATTGGCCCTACGTCTCCCGTTAGCACAACGATGGAAGAATGACGTGTTAGCATCCCCCTCCTGAATCCATTTAAATTTCGATCTCTGCCTCCATTCCGTGATGTGTTTCTTCTCCTCCGCGAGGAGTTTCCTCTGAGCCGCCGCACGAGCGTCAATTTCCTCCGCCGAGAGCTCCCTGGAGTCCTCAAGCGAATCAAACCTTTGAATGGTCTCCTCCGCCTCCGTCCTAGCCGCAGCCATGGCCGCCCTCGAGTCCCTTTTGAAAGCCGCAAGACGCACCCTCAACGACGATAACTTCTGAACAAATCTGTGAGCAGCGGAGCCCGAACCTACCAACTCCGCCCAGTGCGAAGTCACAACCTCCCGGAAGTTGTCCTCCAAAAGCCAGCACTTCTCATATCTGAAAAGGCCCCGCTGAACCGGGGTATCACCCGAACACCACACGATTGGATTGTGGTCCGAGCACGAGCGCGGTTTGGCCTCCACCGACGCCAAGGGGAACACCTCCCCGGCCTCACCAGAGGCGAGAAAACGATCAAGATGCCAGCGCGCCTTCGAGTTTCTCCAAGTATACTTGGTGCCCCTAGCATCCAACACCTCTAGGCCAAGCAAATCAATGGTGTCCGCAAAGGCAATAGAACCCGGGTCCTGGCCCCCCCTACCACTGGGTCTATCCGAAGAGAGCAAAGTAACGTTGAAGTCCCCCCTACCACCGGGTCTATCCGAAGAGAACAATAGCCATGACTTAAGGAGAGTCCTAGCATGGAAAGTAACATTTTCTACATAGGAACAATCAAACACAAAAATAGTAATATTCCTTGTTAACTGTTGGGAAAAATAAGAGGGATGTTTATTCCTTAAGCCCAAGGCTCTCTTATATAGGGAGAGACCTATGGGCAAATTACATACGGTAGACAAAGAGAAAAGAAAATAGATAAAAGATACAAAAACATGAAATAAACTTCTACACTCCCCCTCAAGATGGAGCGTAGATATCTATCATGCTCATCTTGGATAAGCACTTCTGGAAGGGGCCCCTAAATAAGGCTTTGGTAAAAATGTCTATTGTCTGGTCTCCTGAGCTGACATGGGATGTAGAAATGAAGCCTTTCTGGATCATATCACATATGTAATGGCAATCAACCTCGATGTGTTTTGTCATCTCAAGAAATGCAGGATTATTGGCAATGAATAATGCAGCCTGATTGTCGCATTTCAGCGACATGGGAAAAGAAACATCTATATGTAATTCTGTTAGGACTGCTCGGACCCACATCACTTCTGTACATGCTTGGGCCATAGCTCTATACTCAGACTCAGCACTGGATATAGCAACCACAGTTTGCTTCTTACTCTTCTATGAGACAAGTGACTCCCCGACAAATATAGCAAATCCTGATGTAGACTTCATGTCCTTTGGGCACCCTGTGTAGTCTGCATCTGCGCATGTTGAGATAGTAATAGTGCCCACCTTTCTAAACAACAGCCCTGCACCTGGAGATGATTTAAGATACCTTAGTATCATATGTATAGCATCCATATGTACCTGACAAGGTTGTTCCATGAACGGGCTCACTTTACTGACTGCAAATGAAATATCAAGTCTGATAATGGTAAGATAAAGAAGCTTTCCCACTAGTTCCCTGTATCTTTTCCTGTCAACCTCATCAGTATTATCATCATACATCTTCATGCTTGGATCCATGGGTGTAGAAGCAGGTCGACATCCAAGCATACCTGTGTCACTCAGCAAGTCAGTGACATCTTTTCTTAGAGTCGTCACAAGCCCTTGTTGATTCCTGGCAAACTCCAATCCCAAAAAGTATCCAAGCACTCCTAGATCCTTTGTACAAATTCATGGCCCAGAAATTCTACTACTCTTTTTATTCCCTGCATATCATCTCTTGTAATAAGTATATCATCAACATACACCATAATGACAGTCGTACCTCTGGAAATCCTCTGTACAAAGAGAGAGAATGACATGCATTCGACTGTTTGAACCCTTGCTTCTCAAACAAATCTGAGAGCTTCTGGAACCAAGCTCTCGAGATCTGCTTAAGGCCATAGATTGCCTTATGAAGTCTACACACCTGTAAACAATCCCCCTCAGCAGCAAACCATGGCGACTGTTGCATGTAGACTTCTTCCTGAAGATCACCATGCAAAAAAACATTCTTAACATCCAATTGAAACAGGGGCCAATCTCGAATCACGGCAACAGATAAAAGAATCTGTAAGGTAGAATGACGAGCAACTGGAGAAAATGTGTCAAGATAATCCACCCCGTACGTCTGAGTAAAGCCCCGAGCAGCCAGTCGAGCCTTGTACCTATCAATGCTACCATCTGCATGGTGCTTCACTGTAAATACCCACTTGCAACTTACTATAGATGCCCCAATAGGAGCTGGAACAAGGCTCCAAGTACTTCTCAACTGAAGAGCCGCCATCTCTTCCTCCATATCCAGGCGCCATCTACTATGTCAATGCCTCCTGATAAGTTTGTGGTATGTCCAAAGCGGACAAAGCAACTGCAAACCTCCTGAAGTACCCCGTCGGACGCTCAAAGGCGACATGAGAAGCAATCGGATATGAAGCACATGAACGCTTCTGTTTCCTCAGACCAATAGGCAAATCAAGTTCTGTTAGAGTATTTGGAGCATGCGTCACTTATGTAATAGGTGGGTAAATGGATCCCTCCAAGATCCATTTACCCCACCACTGAGTTTTGTCCTACATCGTCCAGTGGTGGGACTTGGAGGCCCTGTGGAGGCTATATAAGGAGCCCCAGGCCTCCTGTAACAGATGAGAAAGTCAATAGAATATCCGCCCCTTTGAGGGCTTCTCCCGTGGTTTCATCCCGCTCCTCACGGAGTAGGGTTCCACGTAAAAATCCCTTCTTTATATTTCTTTAACTTTTTCCATGTTCGCTTCCGCATGTTCATTTTCTAACATCGTATCAGAGCGGGTCGATTCTCGAGGAGTTTTTTATGTTCTTTATTTGTTCGAGATTCAATTACTGTTCATTCTTGAAGATCAATTTATCCGAAGATATGGTTTTGCTTCAAGTTCAATTTCTAGGGTTTCCAAAGAAACCCTAATCATGCATAGATTGCATGCTGTTGAGATCCGTGCCTCGTGCCTCGCCAACTAGGCTTGTCAAGCATCTCCAGGATGACGGAGCTACATGCGGCGCGCTCCTAATCGCCTAGATCGAAAGCCCCAAATGGTGGAAGGCGACATCTCGCCCAGGCAGGCCGCACATCTCCTCGGCGATCACGACCTCAAGGCGGCATCAGGGCCGCTCCTCACGGCGGCGCAGGCCCCGTTCTGCCTACAGCGGCCCAGCCCCAGGTACCTTCCTCTCCCATCGACGCACAAACCATGCTGGGGAGACATCCAGCATCAGGCCCCTCGCGCGCACCAACCGCAACCTCCAGCTATGCGACGGCGGTCTCAGAACCCAGCAGGGGCGATGGCGGCGTCTCCTCTTCGTCCTCTCGCGCGAAGACTATAGGCGGAGCCCTCGCCACCCTCCAGACCTCGCCGCTCACCTTCTCTCGCGCGCAAATCTAGGGTTGCGCACCAGTCCCCTTCCGTCATCTCCACATCCAAAGGCGTCATCCAGCACAAGCCCTTCCCCATCTCGGCCCCAGATTCCAGCCCTGCAGGTTCCCATGCGCGGGAACCTCCCCATCGAGCAAGGCGGCGGCACACTAGGAGGCACGGCTCCTCTGCGCGAAGACCCCATGGGGGCGGCGGGCGATATAAAGAAAAGGGAAGGGTTCCCCGTAACCCTAAGGGCCCCGCGACCTTTTAAAAAAAACGGAAGGGATAACTTCTTACGGGCCCAAATGTATGGGTCAAGAGTTTTTTTTACAAATGTGGGCCGGGTTTAAAAAAATGATGAATGTTTTTGAGGGAAATGGGGGAAGCCCATAAAAAGAGAGAGAGAGCGAGAGAGAGAGAGAGAGATTTCGAAGAAAAAAAGGTGAGAAAAGAGAAAAGAGAGAGAGAGAGAGAGAGGAAAAGAAGTTGTGTTTTTGTAAAGCCCAATTGGGCTAAGGTATATTTGGGTCCAAATGGACCGCGTTTCTATTGTTCAACAAAAAAAAGGCGTGTATAACTAAAAAGTCGTACGCATTTAAAAAAAATGTTTGCAAAAAAAAAAAGAAAAATGTTGCAAAAGCCGGGAAAAAAATTGTTGGAACGGCTTATAAAAAAATATTCGAGAAAAAAATGGACGGCTTATTACAAAAAAAATGAAGAAAAGCCGCAAGAGAATTTTTTTGAGAATATTCATGTTTTTCCCCATATTTATGTATTATCTTATCTTCTCCCAACGTGGTCAACAATGTCATTCCGACCAGTATGGGAGAAAGGGGGACTATATATAGAGAGTCACAGGTCTTGTTCCAAGATTCAGATGTCAGTTTTTCCAGACCGATCAGATGTTCAGACTCTACAATCTCAGATTCAGACTCGACGACGACGCATGCCAATCATTTGTCATTCTTGTTGGTTGGCCAGAGTCTTCATGTGAGCCATAAGGACTCCAAACCAGAGGACCATTCCCTATGCCATTGAGGGCAAGAGTTTTCATGTGGTATCATAGGGACTCCAGAGTAGAGTACCATTCTCTGAGCCAGATAGATCCAGTTTCCACACTGCAGCCCGTTCATCCTCCTCACATGCACGCCATGAGAAGCAACGGCCTCGACTGCAGCAGTTGTGCGCGTTGGGATATTGTCTGTAGTGTCATATATTGTGAGTTGAGTTTCTTTCTGTTTGTCCAAGCTGAGCATTGCATGCTCCAGCTTGAGGGGGAGTGTTAGAGTATTTGGAGCATGTGTCACTTATGTAATAGGTGGGTAAATAGATCCCACCAAGATCCATTTACCCCACCACTGAGTTTTGTCCCACATCGTCCAGTGGTGGGACTTGGAGGCCCTGTGGAGGCTATATAAGGAGCCCCAGGCCTCCTGTAACAGATGAGAAAGTCAATAGAATATCCGCCCCTTTGAGGGCTTCTCCCGTGGTTTCATCCCGCTCCTCACGGAGTAGGGTTCCACGTAAAAATCCCGTCTTCTTTATGTTTCTTTATCTTATTCCATGTTCGCTTCCGCATGTTTTATTTTCTAACAAGTTCTGCATCTTCTGTACCACCGTCCGTATCATCCCCTTCCTGAAATAGTCTCTGTTGAGAAACACCATCAGACCCATCATTAGAAGTAACGTTGTCAAAACAAACCTAGGGCATTCTTGATGATTGACCATGATCATGAGCAGGGCTGGACATTGACTGTAGTGATGAGGTAGAGGAGGAACCAAAACAATGGGAGGAGGTAATGCTGGTGAAGGTGATTGTGGTGGAGGTGGTGGTGGAAGTGTTGGAGATTGTGCTGGTGGAGTTGATGGTGGATACATGGGTGGAGGAGGAATATAGTTCTCATCATCTGAGTATGATGGTGCCAACATGACGCCTGTAGGAGAGAAAACGTGACATTTGCACTGACATAATACCTCTGACGCAACGGATCATACCAACGATAACCCTTTTGAGTCCTTGAATACCCGACAAAAACGCATTTGACAGCCCTAGGAGAGAGCTTGTCAATCCTTGGAGACAACTGATGGACGAACGCAACAGATCCAAAAACACAAGGGGTAAGGAAGAACAACTCCTTGTCAGGGAAAACGAGGGAGAAAGGTATATCCTCCCCCAAGATCGATGAGGTCATTCGGTTAATGAGGTAACATGCTGTGAGAACCGCATCGCCCCAAAATGAGTGCAAAGCACAACTCTGGACAAGGAGCGTACGAGTGACAGCTTTCTTTCAGCGATACCGTTCTGTTGGGACGTGTAAGCACAAGATGTTTGATGTAGAATGCCGTGGGATGAAAAAAAATGAGATAGTGTATGGGTACAGAATTCAAGAGCATTATTAGTTCGCACGATTTTGACAAAGGTGGAAAAAACATTCTGCACTTCTTTAATAGAATTCATAATAGTATTGCCCGCTTCTGATTTATTCTTTAACACGAAAAACCAAGACAAACAACTAAAATCATCCACAGCAACTAAATAGAACTTGTGTCCCTGATGATCGGGTACACGACTTGAACCTCAAATGTCTACATGGAAAAACTCAAAAGGAGAGCTATTGCTCTGACTCTGACTACTAGGGAAGACGGACCGATGATGCTTCCGTAACTGACAAGCTTCACAATTGAACGGCGAGCGGGGGTGAAATTTGAGGAAGGACTTGACGCAGTTTCTAAAACGGAAGATGACCGAAATGCAGATGCCATAGATAAGGAGAGACAGGTCCAGTGGAATGAGATGATGCTCCAGCATAAGGTGGTTGGACCAGTCGATACAACCAGCCTTACTCACGGCCACACCCAATCACGTTGCCCCCCGTGAGAATGTCCTGAACCACAAGAGATGATGGGTCAAATACTGCTCGACAATGTAAATCCTTAGTAATATGACTATTGGCAGTAAATTTATTGAGAAATTAGGGGCATGCAACACATTCTGCAATTGCAACCAGTGTCCTTCATGGGAAAACCTGTCTGTAGGATGTGAGCTGATGTTTGTATCCACAGAAATGATGTGTTGCACCAGAATCTACAATCCATTCTAAGGTACCTGAACCCAAGGTAGAAGTATAAGCACTACCTGAGGAACTAGCCTGCAGCAGCAGCAACGTCCAAGCTGCTCTCTGAAATGCAGCAGCAGCAACGTCCAAGCTGCTCTCTGAAACAGGTGGACGAGTATTGGCTGGGGCATGATATCTCGCAGTCAAGACACAAGTTCATCATATTGTGGATCTAATGCGGGTGGAGCACCATGATGCTAAATATGTTCTACTACACGGGCAGATGCTGGGAAACCATGCTTGGAGTAGCATGTATCTTCTGTATCACTAGTCCGATGACAGTAAGTACATTGTGGTCCACGACCACCTCTACCATGTGATCCTCGTCCATAAAAATGAGAAGGATTACCTCTTCCATGAGAGGCCGTCATAACAGAAGAATTTGGCATAAGAGCAGGGCTTGAGATGTTGATTCAGCTCAATCTCCAAAAGCCTCCTCCATGGGAGGAATGGTAGCATCTGCCAGAATCTGAGAAGAAGAAGCCACATATTGTGAGTCTAGAGAGGCTAGAAAAACTCCCACCATCGTGACATTTCGGTATGTCTTCAACTGCTCTGGAGTAGTTGTAAGGGGCATGAAGCTATGAAGCTTCTCAAACATTCCCCGCAATGCAGTGTAATGAGCATCCAGGGGTCAACCATTCTGCTTTATCGTGAAGTTGTCATGCTGAAGCCGTAGGATTTTTGTTCATTCTTGGCGTGTGAATACGTGGTAGCAAGATTGTCCCACATGGCTTTGGCAGTAGGCTGATGCAAGACATCGTTAGCAATGTCTGGAATCAAAGTACCAGACAACCAGACATGAGCATATGTGTCATCAGCCTCCCATGACGTATACAACCTTGTCTTCTCCGTTGGCTCATCCTCGGTAAGAATATGTTTCTTACCCATCGATTTCATTAAGCTCATGAACTGCATGGCCCATAACCCGTAGTTCGACCCATCCATCTTCACAATAGGTGCAGGACCTCAGAAGGCGCCTGTGGTGGGGATCTCTACCTTGCTTTCTGACATGATGACTAGAGACAACTAGGGTTGTGGACGAGATAAACTTTGGTCTACACTGACATGACGAGTTCTGATTGCATGTGTAGACTTAAACAACCAAACCCATCAACATGGAGTATGAGAGGAAGCCCCTCTAGGAAGGGAACGGCAGTCGAAGCGGGGCCCAAGGTGGCGAGGGGCCTGAGGGGCGTAGAGGACCGAGGTGGCGGGGGGGCCGAGGGGCAGAGGGGGCCGAGGGGCATAGCGGGCCGAGGGGCCCTGGGCGGCGACGGTGGATAAGCCTTGGGCGGCGGTGCCCTAGGCGGCTTGAAGGTGGAGGGATTAGGGTTAGGGTTCGGTACAGGAGCTCCGGTCTAGGTCGCCGCTCTGATACCATTTTGGGAAAAATAAGAGAGATGTTTATTCCTTGAGCCCTAAGCTCTCTTATATAGGAAGAGACCTATGGGCATACGATAGACAAAGAGAAAAGAAAATAGATAAAAGATACAAAACATGAAATAACTTCTACACTAACCATAAATCCCAGAGTGATACCAATAGAAGAAAAAATCATGGGAGTGGTTTCTAAGGTCAAATACTTTTCTTGGTTTACCCATCCAGCTCCCAGCACTTGCCACATTGCCATAGTCTTCTCGCACGAAAAGAATAGATGTTTTATAGTCATAAATTTGTGGAGCAAATTAAAGAGAAAATTATCGTAGAAGTCATAACTAACAATGAAAGCACCTATGTGTTAACAAGTATATAGTTATTTATATTGATTATAGCTACTGAATTATTTTAGATTAGTGCTACATTATCATAGTATTTTTAATGTAGGCAAGTTTTTGCAAGAGAAGATGCTACACTTGCATTGGACTCCGTATGCGGGACATTACATCGATCTCATGTTAGAGATGTTCGAAAGATCTTAACGATTTTTATGACAAGGGACCAGTGTACGAGACTCCTCCAGGATACATCCAATAGATGTCCACTCTATGAAACCAATATCAAAACGGTGGACCACCTCTTCTTCCAGTGCGCAAAGATCATCCAAACATAGAGCAGTGTTGATAGAAGCTGGTTTAATATTCAGACATTGAACTCTTTTGGGACTCATTGTATACTGGTAAGCATCGTGCTAGAAAGGACATCCTCCAACCCCTGGCGACGATCTGTGCCATCTGGTTAGGCAGAAATGGTGCACTTTTCTCTTCTCAACAGTTCTATTATGTCATTCAGGGTCTCTTCTTGAGTCCTGGACGTTGCAAGTCCCTATGTAACCATCTCTTTTTTAATCTATAAATCTGGGATGGACACCTAAGCGTGTTTCCCCTTTTTTGATTTAAAAAAAGATCTTAAAAATTAAGAAGAATCGTGAAAGATCCATTGCAATTGTAGGCTACATTTACAACCACATGGTACTTTTAAACATATTGAGAGAGTTTACAAATGATAAGGAATTGGTCCATCATGGTGTGACTCGATTTGCAAAAACATTTCCTTCTTTGCACTATCTACATAAAAACAAGCACGGTTTAATGACCATGTTTACTTCAGAGAAATGGGCTATCCGAAGAAGGGAATGAGCCACTTTCTTTTTCCAACCAAACCAATAAGTCAAGGCGTACGATGAATCCGAGACCTTCCTAACCAAAGAGATTCATGAGCTCAAGGCCAGGACTATCTTATCTATCTTATCTGGGGCCGGGGGGGTTGAGAAATTCTAGGATAATATAAAATGAAAGAACGAGACTAATATGTAGTAGTGCAAGATGAGTCAAGTAAGGTAAGTGAGGTCTGGTACGAGTGAGTTGCGGTATCTTAGGCTCGAAGGAAGAACATGATTAATTCCTAAAAAGAATTAGATGAGATGTGGACTTATCAGCTAGGCTCACTCATCTCATATATTCATCAGTCTGCTTATTCTTTATCCTCCGTAGTTGCTTGCATCTAGCGTCGGTGATCAAAAAGTAGGTTGAGTCCTACACCCATCTCTAACTTTGCAACTTCACAATGAGAAAGAAGGGAGAGACGAATTTCCAATACTGGAATCAATGTGGAGCCTAAGCATCTCAGTAAAAGGGTATCCACTAGTTTCAATGATCTGAAGTCTTATTTAAAAAGTGTTCTTGATCTCATGTCAGCAGGCCGAAAGGTCAAGACTAGGACGATGAATATCCCTCATTATCCTCGCCAAGAAGCCGAGACTGAATTGGAGACGCATGTTACCATGCATGGAGGCGTATAGATAGCACTACCCTTGGATCAGCTGAAATAACTATCCAACTCTTGCTTGTTGTTCAATACTCTGGTTAGCAGTAGTGGCGGAGTGAGTAGTTTGTAGAGTGATTAGCTGGCAGAGACTTGGGATAGCCTTTGGTACGGAGGAGCACCCTCCGTCAGACATCACTCTATCTTCTTCAGCTTGCTTGATCTTGTGATCCCCAGTTGGGTATGGTACCCGTTGAGCTTTGTGTGGAACCAAATATATTAGAGCTCGAGTCTCGGAGGAAAATTCTATCTCACTCGCTAGTCAAAAAGTCCAATGCTTGTTATCTCACTCGCTAGTGGCGATCTTCCATTTAGCCTGGAATCCCTTATGTTTGATTTGATTCCAATTCAAACATGAGATCGAAAGAACCTATGAGAAATATTGTTGATTGTCAATCTTCTTTTTTTAAAGTCAAACAAGGGGGAAACACTCAGAGGTGTCCGCCCCAGAAATATATTAAATGAAACAACAAACTAATGCAATGCAATCAAATGAATAGCCAAGAATCTAACAAACCCGACACCTGAATACAGATATTTTCCCTATAAAACCGATGAACAGAGAAAAGCAGGGCATTCCTGGAAACCATATGGCCCAAACAATGGCCACCGGACGAAGCAGGATCCTTCTCGACCGATGCCTGGCCTCCAACAAGGACTCGCAAAAAGAAGGGACCTCGTATCAACCCAATCCAAATCCGGGTCCACCCAAATTGGCGCTGATACCTGACACAGGAAGAAAAGGTGCTCAACAGACTCAATGCTGGTCCCACACAAAGGGCAACTATCCGAAACCAATCCAATCATCCTAGCGCAACGGCTGCGAGTCATCAACCTCTTCCTTCTAGGCAGCCACACGAAAAAGCCTATTCTCTCAGGGAGGCCAAGCCCCCAAAAGACCCTGCAGTCCCTCGCAACCTCAGCCAACCGCGATGGAGGAGGTCTGCAAATAGTCCTATAGGCCTTACCGACCGAGAAACCATTTCCACGCCATGCCCAGTGATCTCGATCTCCAGAGAGGTCGCCGAAGATCCTCAGGGAATCAACCATAATTAAGAACTCCTCCAAACGATGATCCGAAAAATTAGAGTGAAACAACGACACCCAGTTGCCATCCGCTCAGCAGAAGCAACACGAACCTCCTGATCCGAATCCAAGGCAAATAAACGGGGGAAACGGTCACAAAGCGCAACATCATCCGTCCAATCATCCTTCCAGAAGGCGAAAGACTCCCCATTCACCAGAACCGGCCTGAAAAGAACCCGAAACCGAGGGAGGACCGACAAGATCCCTTTCCAAAAGGGCGAAGGGTGTGACCTAAGATCGATGCCCTCCGGGGCAGAGGCAGAGACGTTGTAAATCTGACGAATAAGCGCGGTACAGAGGTCCTTAGTGCTCCCCCAGATCCTGCTCACCCACTTCAGAAAGAGGGCTTCATTTAACGCATCGAGATGCCTGATACCAAGTCCGCCCTCACTCTTCAGGAGGGTGATAGTCTCCCAGTCCACCAGGTGAATGTCGGGGTCCCCCTACCCGCTCTTAGCCCACAGAAAACGACGCATCAGGCCCTCCAACCTCCTTCTAATTCCCGCTGGCAAGAGTCTCGTAGAGGCGAAGTAGATCGGAAAAGCCGAGAGAACCGCCTTCAGAAGAACCAGACGACCACCCTTGGAAAGGATCGAGGACTTCCACCCCGCGAGCTTCCTCTCCAACTTCTCAACAACCGGTAACAAGTATGCAAGATTTGTCCTGCCAACCATCAAAGGAATGCCCAAGTAGTGTAGGGGAAGTTGGGCACAGGTTGTTCTCAGCACATCACTGCACAGGCGTGCCACCATATCGAAAAGGCCAAACATAACCACCTTGTACTTGTTGGTATTCAGAGCCAGCCTCAACATCTCCCCAAAGAGCTCGAGAGTGATCGCCATGCCACTGGCCTCATCGTTGCCACCCTCAATGAAGAAAATGGTGTCATCAGCATACTGCAGCAGAGGGATCCGCAGGCCATCCCTCCTGTAACCGCAAGTGAAACCATTGTCCTGCACATGAGTAACCATACAAGCAAGCACGTCCGAAGCAATGATGAAGAGTAAAGGAGCAAGCGGGCAACCCTGTTTGACGCCCCGCTGTGGCTGAAAAAACGGCCCTCAGGACGCCCATTCATGAGGACCTACATCGACGCAGTAGTCATACATCGCTTCATCCACGAAATCCAGAGCTCAGGGAACCCCCTTCTACGCAATGCCGCCCAGAGAAAGTGCCAGCCCACAGTATCATAAGCCTTTGCGAAATCCACCTTCCAGAGAAGAGTTTTCCTCCCTTGCCTCTTCCAATCGGCAATAATCTCAGAGGCCAAGACTAGTCTCTCTGCAATATGTCTCCCCGGAACGAAGGCAAACTGAAAAGGAGAGATAATATGCTCAAGCACCCTACTCAGTCTGACCGTGAAGACCTTCGCCACGATCAAGTACAAAGCGTTGGATAGCGCAATAGGCCTAAAATCTTCAATCATGTCCGCTCCCTCCTTTGGGTTGTGGACAATCAGAGCCTTGTTGAGGCAATCAAACCCTGCATTGCAATGGCAACACTCTTGCACGACTTCGAATACCTCCGAAGCAACCAGATCCCAAAAGTCCTTGTAGAAAGAAACTGGGAAGCCATCAGGCCCGGGTGCACCGTCGCCGTTCAGACTCCAAACAGCACCGTAGCTCCTCCATGGTGACCACTTGAGTCAAGCTAGCGGCGTGTGCAGCCGAAAGTCGCTCCGCCCCCAGCCCCGTCCACCTCCGCCGCCTACTTGAGCCACGTGAGGAAAATTCAAGAAAATGATCTGCAATGGTCCTCCCAAGCTCCTTGTTACTTTCCACCCTGACACCAACAACAACCAACGACCTGATGGTGTTGCCACGGCGCCTCCCACTAGCCACCCTGTGAAAGAAGGTCGTGTTCGCATCACCCTACCCTGACACCACCAACAACCAACGACCTGATGGTGTTGCCACGGCGCCTCCCACTAGCCACCCTGTGAAAGAAGGCCGTGTTCGCATCACCCTCCCTGAGCCAGATGTGTCTGGACCTCTGCTTCCATTCAGTCACCCTCTTTTTGTCCTCACTAGAAATCTTCTTATGGGCCTCCGCTCTCCGAAACAGCTCAGCCATAGTGAGAGGCCTAAAGTCTTCAGTAGCGTCCAGATCGCGAACCTCCTCTTCTGTCGCCACTCTGGTCGCGCGGCGAGCCTCCCTCGAGTCCCTCTTAAAGGCGCATAGCCACACCCGCAAAAGAGGACAGCTTCTGCACAAAGCGCGCAGCCACAGAATCGGCAGCAGGAATCGAGGTCAAGTGGGACGTCACCAGGTCCCTGAATGAATCCTCCAGCAGCCAAGCCTTTTCGTAACAGAAGAACACCCTCGGGGGCGCAAGGTCTCTAGAGTCCCAAAGGATCGGTGTGTGGTCCGATCTCGTCCGTTGTCTGGATGAAACATAGGAAAGAGGGAAGAGCTCCAAAAACTTCGACGATGCCAGGAAACGATCAAGACGGGAGCGGGAGCCAGAGTTCCTACACGTGAACTTAGTCCCAGCCGCATCCAGAACTTCCAGCTTCAAAGATTCCACCACCTCCACAAAATCCAGAGAACTAGGTTCTTGACCGCCCCGCATCCTCGACCTATCCGAAGAGAGCAGCATAACATTAAAGTCTCCGCCAATCAACCAAGGGCAACCATGGAAAGCAGTCCGAGAAGCGCGTAAATATGCCCAAAGCTGATCCCGCGATGAGGGTTGGCACGGCTTGTAAACGCGAGAAAGAGCAAGTAAGGATCTCGAGGCAAGACACTCCAAAAGCACCATGAGAACATGAGTGCCCCTCAGTTCCGCCCAAATCAAAAGCGTCAAACTCTTCCAATCCACCAAAAGGCCACCCGCAGAACCAGTATCCCAATCGAACTATACTCGGAGAGTGACCCCACTCCGAAGGAGCGCCAGGTCACCATCGAGATAGACTGCAACTTAGTTTCCTGAAGAAAGACAACATCACATCCCCATTCTACAAATCTCGATCCCAAAGTTCGCCTCTTCTTTGGGTCACCCAGACCCCTGACGTTCCAAGAAAGCACCTTCATTTGAACCAGTTGAGAGTCCCCCAATCTGCACTACTCCTGCCGCTACCGCAACTTTTGCTTTCTGTTCGGAGATAGGCGAAGATGCCACCAGTTGCGCCCGAGCGCGTTGTCTTCTGTGGTACCTTTTTCCGGACCTTTTGTCAGACCCCGGTTCGGAGCCCAAGAAAACCCATGTACTCAGGGTCTTCGCAGACCTCCCCTCGCAGATCCCATGAAGAGCCCTATCAGAGCACCTCTCGCACAACCCAGCAACTGGAAAATCCAGGACAGGGCAGTCAGACTCGCCAACGAAAAGAGGCTCCCTCCCAAGGGGGCCAGGCAGTAACAGCGTGCCAGGAGCCCTCCAGGCCGGGGACGAGTCCAGCTGGAGAAGCACCAGATCCTTCTAGAAAGTCATAACCGGGTCTGGCTTCGAGAATGCAGGAGGCCCACCCATATTCGAGCCCGAGGCGCCTGACAAGAAACCCGGTAGACACATGGACCAGCGCAGACCCGCGACATGAACGCGAGATCCACGCAAAGGATTCGGCAGCTCGATCACAAAGATGCGGAAGACGAAAGGATGTGGCTCGCCCAAACGGCTCCCGAGAAATCAAAGGGCGCGACAGATGGCGCAGGGGAGGCGCAAACTTCCAGAGCAGATGCCTCGAAAACCTCCTGACTCTTCGACTCCACAGAACAAGCAACCCCACAATCTAACACGAGGGTCACGAACTCTTCCACTCCCGGAGAGGGAGAGGAAGCGTCACAATCGACCTCCTCCCAGCCCGGCGGTGGCGGAGGAGAAAGAAGCTAGATGTGGAGCTGGAAGGAGAACCGACCAACGGCAAGGCACCCCACCGCTTCCGAAACCACAGCGAGAGGGCATTCCAACAAAACCAGAGCAACCTCCGGGTCAAAACCCGACGAAGACCCATCCTCCAGAACCCGGATAAGAGTGCCCAGATGCGCAAGCGGTTGTCGTAAATCCAGGACATTACGGGAAAGGAAAGGGGCCCCGCGAATAATCACCGTCTGTGTGACAGAACGAACGCCCGCCCCATCGCCGAACCAAGGACGCCTCCAGGCGATAGCATTCCCACCCTGCGGAACCAACAGGGAGTCCTTCTGAACCTTCGACAAACCCCGGATGCAACAGCGCCCAACATGGCGACATCACCTTTGAACCCGCCACAGCACCGGCTCGAAACCTCTGCCTCCACCGATAGCTTCAAGTGCACAACTTCAGAACCCTCTAACCACGACCCCACCAAAAGACCCACCAAACCTTCCTCTGAAGAGGGCGAGGCTGGCAAGACAGGTTCCTCCTTGCTTACAGTCTGGAAAGAGCCGAGGAGTCTCGCCCCCGGAGGAGCCACAGCAACCGCGCCCGACCGAACAGGGAGAGGACGCTCAACCAGCAGCGGACAAGAGCTGTGGCCTACTCTGTCGCAGGAGAAGCAACAAGAAAGGAAGGCACAGGCTGACGCAAGATGCCCCCGATCACCGCATCTGAAATATCTCCGACCCGGCTTCCGATGGGAGGCCACCATCCAGTCGGCGCCATCAATCGCGTCCCCGCATGACCGTACCGCCTCATGATCGTCTCGGCAGGCCTCCTATTGTACAGGCTCCAGCCGAACCGCCTCGCGCCAATGCTCCGCTCCTCTTTCCCCCTTCGTACGCCAACGGGCCCGAGGATGCCCCTTCCTTCGAACCCCGCGCTTCGCTCTCACTCCTCGCTACCCTTGCTCTCCTCGCTCCCCTCGCTCCATCCTCTTCTCATCAAAGTCAATCTTCTTATTGACTTTGATGTTTGCCCTACTATCCATGTCCCAACATAATGTGACAACAGGAGTGCTACCTATATTACATCCAATCATGTATTTATAAGAGGACAATCCACATCAAGATTGACTTTCGTACTTATTATTCGCAATATTGTCACTGATAAGAAGATCATTATCACGTACATTTCCTATAAGCGCCAGTTTCCTTATTTATCACCAAAAAAACATCCCAAGAAGTGCCATTGTTTTCTTATGATAAGATGGGCATGATTAACATGCATGCTCCAACTTGTGGAGGGGTGATACTAGTTATTTGGTTTCTTGTACATTTTGCATGTTTTATTAATTTTATTTTTTTGAAAAAGGAAAGGGTTGTAACGTCCAAGGGACACCCACCCACAAAATTTTCTATATATTCACAAAATTGGAATAGTTGCAAGGACCAAAAGTCTCGAAGGTTTTTGGCAAGCTATAAAACATTCTCCGTGTACTCCTCTGGATATAACTCCATTCCATTCTAGCTACAACGACCAGAGGATAGTCGCGACCGAAATCTTGAAGAAATCATTGCCCCGTACCAACACATCAATAGATTCCCAAAAGGCATCCCAATCAGAAGTAACCACTACATCAATGCATGTTGCAGACCAAACCGCCCTTGTAACAAGGCATCCAAAGAAGACATGCACAGCTTCCTCCTCTGTCATCATACAATGCTCGCAAGTGCCCATAATGCCCGAAAAAACCTGGCCCACCACTCGCTAGTCATCAACCAATCCTGTCTCAACACATTTTATTAATTTTGTGGGATGCTTCTTGTATTTTATCCAAAACACTTCTCTTATAAAAGAAGGCTTCGAGCCTCAATATCACGAAAGGTATTTCCTCCAAAATTCACAACAGCCAAATAATCATAAATTACAACATAATCACAATTTGATAATTTAGAGGTAACATGTTGTGATGACAACAGTGAATCCATTTGGATGACCATCTGTAACTGCCGTCCTTTGGTTTTTAAAAATAAATGAAGAATCCATGTCTAATGTAGGAAAAACTTCATTTTGGTTTTGCTTAAAATCAATAGATAAAATAAACAAGGGAGGAAAGTGCACACCTGAATTTGATCTTCAGGGAACTTCAACTTGACTTCCTGAGGGTTTTCTTCTTTTGTCCCAATCCACCATGCATCCGAAAATATAACCTAACAAATCAGCAATCAAAATTATAGTGTCGATATATATATCAAAGAGTATTTGAAAAGTAGAATGCATCATAAGCATTTGTGAAATAAAAACTCAGAATCTATTTAATTATGATCATGTACCTCTCTTTATATTAAAAAAAAGGAAAAATTACAAGTACAACACAGGATTTCTTACATATGAAAACCAATGAGAAAAACCACATAATGAGAAAACATTTCTCAATATTCAACCTAAAGCTGAAACATGTATACCCATCATGTTTTCCAGCACCATGGTGGACATGCCAGCAACCGAATCTCCATTTAGAACCTGATAAGTGCAAATACACTCTTTCAAAATCATATCATATCCCTCGCATAATTGCAGTCAACTTCAATATATTGTGCTCTCATGAAAAGTAGGGTTTCTTACTATAGACAAGACAACCTTCTTATCCCGTTTCACCTAGATAGTGACCTATAAATCCAGGAGGACATAATTAACCTGCATTAAATCAGGAGTGCTCTGTGCCATGGCTCCATATTCTAAAGTCACCATAAGACCTAGCAACCACCATATGCTCCTTGCTCATCCAAGTCATGGTTGCATCCTAGCAAACCTTTTTGGGTCTGTGCATAAAATAGTTTTTTTTTTACGCTCTGTGCATAAAATAGTTAACCTTGCTCATATAGCATTTATAACAAGAAGGAATAAACATCACAAGAGATCTATTCTTCTTGACAACATTAATGCCAAGAAAATATTTTATAGTCTTAAGGTCTGAAGTAACAAAGTGCTTGGTCTGGCGTTGAACAAATAGGTCCGAGGTGGCAGTTGGAGGTAGCTTGGGTTTGGGGCAAGCAGGCTATCTGAGGATCAGGCAGACAGGCTTACTCTAAAGTTTGGGTTTGAGGAGGTGTATACCTTAGTAGGAGGTTTGAAATACCTTGGGTTTGGATTTCTTTTTTATTGAAGTTACACAGGATGGTGACGAACAATGTAATGAATCTGGTTGTGAAGTTCAGAACTAACAATTCTGGATAAGTTGAATAAGGCATTTGAATAAGGCATTCAGTTTCCTCTTACCGTAAAACTCCCTATAGAGATTTAATACCCTGACCGCATGGTCTTTACTCTCCAAGGTGTTTGGATGTGTTGCCTTTCTGCAACATCTTGAGACCAGAGGGACAAGTTCTCTCTACGAGCAATCAAGTATGTTTTTTTCTAGTTTATACCTGAAATCTAAAAGGGTATCCTTGTTTTTATTCCAACCATCATCGGCATTATGTTAGCGTGTATTCGACATTTTTTATGCTATCCATTCTTCTCTATTACAAGCAGCCACACCTCATTTGATCCTAATAAGGATAACCTTACGATCAAGGTTTTAAAAAACGTGAGGCGTATCGAGGCGTTTTTCTAGTATCGCCTCGAGGTGTATTGAGACGTATGCATCACTCCAGAAAGAAAATTTTCATAAAACACTATAGTTAATCGTAATTACATTTTGCAAGTTATAGAAATAATAACTTTGATAAAAAAAACATAACTCTGTGGCATTTCATAGCTAATTTCATGTTTCAAACATCTAAGTTCGCACCGCGTGGGAGCCAAATTATCTAAAATCCCTAACAACAACGATAAAAATTCAAAACATAAACAATTTGACCATCAAAATACATAAAAGCAAATTCAGACATAAAGAATTATCAAGCAAATTCTAAATTTAGCTCCAACTAGGGGTCTTGTATCCAAACATTTTAATAAAGAAAGCATTTATCTTGATCCATACTAAAAAGTAAACGCATTAGATTCAAGGAATCAAGACTCAATATTGTGTACATGCTGATTTATAAAGAGCATGCAAAACAAAGTAAAAATAAGCTTAATATGTAAATAAACTGTAAAATAAATGCAACAAAATATTTATTCATGTTGATTTAAAAATAATCGAGTAAAAGTGAGCATAATATGTTGATATACTGCAAAATAAATACATTAAATACACTGGATTGCCGGTACTAGAGTATTAATTAAATGTCTTTCAGTGAAGCATGAGTTCAAGGACTTGAATCTACTTGTCTATGAAAGACGAAAGTCTCACAATCAAAGAGAGGGGAAGGATATATAGCAGGAAAAAGAAAAAGAAAAAATCAGATGAAATATGAGGCAGCGTCTCGAGGTACGCCTCATACGCCCGAGGCGCGCGCCTCAATGAGGTTGCTTGAGGTTATAGCCTCGAAGCATTTTTCAAGGAAAATGCCTCGAGGCGTACACCTCAGCGCCTCGAGGTGCATTTTTAAAACAATGCTTGCGATGATACCCCTGGTGTTTCCTATACTACTACCTTGAGATATTACGAATTTTCCAATTTCGAATGACACGAATCGAAATGAAACACGCCATGTTACTCCTTTAGAGCCATTGATCATGTCTTCACGTGAGATAGTTCATTAAATTGTTCGATCGGATATTATCTCCAATGACAACTACGTGTGAGAAAGATGATTAGGCAGCTTATTTGTTGTATAGATACATGTTTCACATATTTGGGCACTACTTCAACCTCAATGGAAGGGGGCATGGAGGAGGAGATGGTTTCTTTGATATCCACGGGAACCTGGATCGTGGTGGACCGCATGAAGGTTGTAGGGCAGTTAGTTCCAAATGGGTGTTCGCAGTAAAACATAACATAGATCAATCGATTTCGCGACACAAGGCATGACTTGCTGCCAGAGGATTCACCCAAACCTATGGGATAGATTTCTTAGATACCTCTCCTGTGACTTGTCTTTCTACTCTTCTGATCCTTACTTCAATCAATTTGCATAAATATTGATCTTTACAACACTTGTACATGAAGAACACATCTCTGCATAGATATCTTGAGAAAATCAATTATATGCGGCAACCTCCTAGATTCAAGCATCAAGAGAGCGTTAGAAGATTTGATTATTGAATAATAAGTGGAGTGGTTTATTCCCACGGGACAGCACATCCTCAACTAAATGTAATAGTGATATGTTCCTTGACTTTTCTGGACTTTTGTATATAAGAAGGGGTGTGGTTTATTCCCACACAACAGCACGTCCTCACACATTGTATGTTCCCATCTGAACGAGAGAGTGAAGAATTTTTATATTCGTCTTCTTGTGCTTGAGATTGTGTTTGGGCCGCTTGAGGATCGGTTCATGAGCAAGTGAAATGCAAGAATAATTGAGCGTGTGTGTTTGAATATGAAATGCGGAAGCGAACCAAAACAAGAACAAAACATAAAGGAGACTTTGATTTTACGTGGAACCCTACTCCTAAGGAGCAAAATGAAACCACGGGATAAATGTCTCAAAGGGTTGATATTTTATTGATTTTTCTCAAAGGTTACAATGGGTGTGTAGCTCTACATATAGCTCCACCAACACAACAAAGTGCCATCACTCCACGACGTAGGATTAAACATGACCCACCAAAGACACTCTTCAACACTCCCTTTCAAGTTGAGCTAGCAATGCTCGGCTTGGACAAACAGAAAGAATGCACTTATTCATTGAATACAAGACATTACAGACAATATCAACTCAATGCACACATTACTAGTTGACGTTGAGGGTGTTGTTTCTCATGCCATGCTGGAAAGGAGGAACTGGAGGCTGAAGTGCGAACATTGATCCACAGAGAAATTTGACCAAGATACATGAGTCTCCAACATGCAGTACTCCGGCCCGCAATGTGTCTTCGTCGAAGACTGCTCCATCTCTCTGAAGGGCCAAAAAGAACGTCATGAAAATATCCATACATAATTGTTAGGAAAAATAGAGAACTTGTTTATTCCAGAAACCCTAGGCTCTTTTATATAGAGGAGAAACCTATGGGTAAATTACATGAAATAGACATAAAGAAATAAAATAACTGACAAGGTACATAGAAGCATAAAAATATCTGTACACTCCCCCTCAAGATGGAGCATAGATGTCAATCATGCTCAGCTTGGACGAACATTTTTGGAATGGCCCCCGAAGTAATGCCTTGGTAAAAATATCCAATGTTTGCTCTCCTGAACTAACATGAGAGATAGAAATCAACCCCTTCTGGATCATATCTCTAGTATAATGGCAGTCTACCTCAATATGTTTAGTTCACTCATGGAATGTCGGATTGTTTGCAATGAACAAGGCAGCATGATTATCACATTGTAACTGCAAGGGTAATGGAACATCTACATGTAAATCTGCTAATATTGCTCGAACCCACATCATTTCTGTACTTGCTTGTGCCATAGCTCTATACTCAGATTCGGCACTTGATCTAGCCACAATTGTTTGTTTCTTGTTTTTCCAAGAAACAAGACAACTACCAACAAATACTGCAAAGCACGTCGTGGACTTCCTATCCTTAGGACACCCTGCATAGTCAGCATCAGCACATGCAGATACCTTGAGAGCTGCTCCTTTCTTAAAAAAAAGTCCTGCACCTGGAGAAGACTTTAGATAACTCACTATCATGTATATAGCATCCATATGTACTTGTCGAGGTTGTTCCATGAATTGACTCACTCAACTTACTGCAAATGCGATATCTGGTCTGGTAATGGTAACATAAATAAGCTTTCCCACAATCTCTCTATATCTCCTCTTATCTACTTCATCTGTATCATCATCGTATAATTTCATGCTAGGATCCATAGGAGTAGTAGAGGGTCGACACCCAATCATACCTATCTCAACAAGCATGTCTGTAACATTTTTTCTTTGGGTCATCACAAGACCCTGCACATTCCTAGCAAATTCCAACCCTAAGAAGTACCTTAGGGTGCCCAAATCCTTAGTAACAAACTGACGGCCTAGAAACTCTTTCGTCATCTTTATTCCATGCACATCATCTCCTGTAACAAGAATATCATCGGCATAGACCATTATGATAATTGTACCTCTAGGTGTCCTCTGCACAAAGAGTGAATGGTCTGCATTAGACCTCTTAAACCCTTGGTTCTCAATCAGATCTGAGAGCTTATGGAACCACGCCCTTGGACTTTGCTTGAGGTAATATATAGTCTCATGAAGTCTACAGACTCGCCTACACTCCCCCTCAGCAGCAAACCCAGGAGGCTGCTGCATGTAGACTTCCTCATGTAGTCTCCATACATAAATGCATTTTTAACATCCAACTAAAATAAAGGCCAATCACGTATCACTACAACAGAAAGTACGATACGTAGTCTAAAGTGATGAGCCACTGGAGAAAAAGTGTCCAAGTAATCCACGTCGTATGTCTGAGTGAAGCCACGTGCCACTAACCTTGCCTTGTAGCGATCAAGGTTGCCATCTGCATGATGTTTAACAGTAAACACCCATTTACAACTGACTATAGACGCCGCAGGAGGAGCAGACTCCAAGCTCCAAGTACCACGAGATTGCAACGCGGCCATCTCTTCCTCCATGGCCAAGCGCCAACGACTGTCATTCAATGCTTCTTGATAATTCCGTGGAATCTCCACGGCAGATAATGCAACAGCAAATTTCTAAAAATCCCATGTTAGACGATGAAAGGACGCCAGAGAAGCAAAGGGGTAAGACGCACAAGACCGCTTCTGCTTGCGAACCGCAATATGGAGATCCAAGTCATAGGAAGCCTCCTCCATCTGATGGCTATCCTAATGCATAGAGACACTGCCAGACCCATCATTAGAAATCATGTTATCAGAACAAACTTGGGGTGCATCAGATGAAGGACCAGGGCCATGAGCAGAGATAGGTCAACGAGTATAGAATTTTGGTAAGGGGGGATAATATGTGACTGGGTAGAGGGCGGCGGCGGCAGTGGTGGTGGTGAGGCGACAGGCACAAGTGGAGAAGGAGACTGAGCTGTGGGAGGAGGTGGCACATAAATCTCATCATCAGAATTTGACAACGCCAATCTATCGGTTGGAGGTGAGAAAAATATCACAAACTCAAAAAATGTGACATCTGCGCTAATATAATATTTTCTGCGCAATGGATCGTAACACCGATATCCCTTCTGGATCCTGGAGTACCCAACAAATACACATTGGATAGACTTAGGAGAGAGCTTATCAAGACCTGGAGTCATCTGATGTACAAACGCAACCGAACCAAAGACACGGGGACTAAGGGAGAATAAATCCTTGTCAGGAAAAACAATGGAAAAAGGAGTCTTCTCACCCAAGGCGGGCGAGGGCATGCGATTCACCAGATAACATGCCGTACGAACAGCATCATCCAAAATGAATGTGGGGTACGACTCCAAATAAGAAGTGTTTGAGTGATATCAAGTAAATGACGATGCTTTCTCTCTACAACACCATTTTGCTGAGAGGTATAAGGACATGTTGTTTGATGAATAATGTCACGGGATGATAAGAAATGGGATAGATTACGTGTGCAAAATTCCAAGGCGTTATCTGTTCCACAAATTTCACAGACGAAGAGAAATATTCTGGACTACATTGATAAAAATTTTGATCATATCCCCTGCCTCATATTTATTTTTCATAAGAAAACCCATGACAAATGAGAGAAATCATCTACAGCAACAAGATAAAACATGTGCCTCTGATGATCAGGAACACGACTAGGACCCCAAATATCAATATGAAACAACTCAAACAGGGAGTTACTGCTCCGACTCTGACGACTAGGGAAAGACGAACAATGATGCCTTCCCAACTGACAAGCCTCCCGCTGGAATGTAGATCCTGGAGAGATTTGCGGCAAAATATGCCTCATCTTCTGGAGAGGGAGATGACCAAAACGTATATGCCAAGTTGTAGAGATATTTATATGCTTCTATGTATCTTATCGCCTATTTTTATTTCTTTATGTCTCTTTCATGTAATTTACCCATAGGTCTCACTTCTATATAAGAGAGCCTAGGGTTTCTAGAATAAACAAGTTCAATATTTTTCCCAACATGGTATCAGAACGGCGGTCCTAGATCGGAGCTCTTGTGCCCTAACCCTAATCGCAACTCCCAACCCTCGCGCGCCGCCCTTCGGCTCCACGGCCCTGCGCGTCAGCCCTCAGGCGCCGCCCCTCGGCCCCCTGATTCTGGCGGCCACAGTTCTCATGCATCGCCCCTTGGTTCTTCGACCTCGTGCAGCTTCACGCGTGCGCTTGCATCTGCGCGCCTGCGTGTGGCTGTGTGCGGCGGCACCTGTGCGACAGCGTGTCTTTGCGCTGCTTCTCATAGGTGTGCGTATGTGCGCTCCAGCGCTCTAGCGCGCCATCGTTCTCGGGAAGGAGTCTCGCCTATGTTCTTCGCTTGCTTGATGGGGTTGGTTGCGCTCTAACTCTACACACGCAACCCTATCCCTTCATGTATGTGTAGACGATTATCTTCAGACGTCTATCAAGCTTAGTCTTCCACTACCGGCATCATGTCAGAAAGTAAGGTCGATGTTCCCTCTATTGGTGAATTCAGAGCAAGGCCTTAAATGTCGGTTTCGGTCACCATTTCGGTACCGACCAAAACAGAATTTCGATGGAATTTTGGTGGAATTTCGACCGAAATTTCGGTCATTTTTGTACTAGGACCCCTATGTTTCGGTCATTTCGATCATTTCGGTCGAATTTCGATTTCGACTGGATATCGATATTCGACAGAAATTCGACCGAATTTCGCTGAAATTTGAGGCCATGATTCAGAGGTCCGGCGCCTATTTTTAAGATGGACAGGACGAACTACGAGCTCTGGGCAATGCTGTTCATGAGTCTCATGAAGTCGAGTGGTAAGAAGCATATTCTTACTGACGAGGAACCTGTGGAGAAGACGGGGGTAAATGCCTCCTGCGAGGCAGACGATGCATATGCCAAAGTTTGGCTTTCAGGAACATTGACGACAGATATCGCCAATGATGTATTGCACCAACCTACTGCTAAGGCTATATGGGATATCCTCGCGGCTACATACTCTCGGGCGAGGAATGTAACTAAGATACTTCAGCTTCAGCATGATATCTTCACCATCAAACGGAACGGACGTCCTCTCCATTCCCTGTATACATCCTTACGTGGGATGTTTGAGAAGCTTCATAGCTTCATGCCACTCACAGCCACTCCAGAACAGCAGAAGACATATCGGAATGCAACTATGGTCGGTGTATACCTAGTAGCCCTGGATTCTGAATATGAAGTTGCTCGCTCCCAGATCCTTGCAGATGCTACTATTCCTCCCACGGACGAAGCTTTCCGCATACTTAGCGGAATCACTATTCCATCTACTGTCACGAGTCAGACACCTTCAGCTATGGCAACCTCCCGGGGTAGAGGAGCTTATTTCTCTCGTGGACGTGGACTTCGTGGTAGAGGAGGAAGCATTCGTCAGTCCTGCATGTTTTGCCATCGCCTAGGACATACTGAGGAGACATGCTACTCTAAGCATGGTTTCACTGCATCAGCCCGTGTTGCAGAGCAGGTCGAGTCACCTGCTACATCTACTTCAGATACAAGATTTGATGATCTAGTGGCCAGACTGCGTGACATCACGCCTTCTTCTTCATCATCTCCTGGAGGCCAGTCCGATGTTGTTGCTTCTGCCTCTGCTAGTAGTTCTGCTACGGCAAGCACCTCAGGTAGCATTTTTGCCTTTACATCATGTTATGGATCTCAGATTCCAGACTGGATTATGGACTCTGGGGCGACACACCATTTATGTGGAGATAAAGGACAACTTACAACCTACAGACAGGTTCCACCAAGAAATACTGTGGTGATAGCCGATGGGACCCACTCCCCGATCGTAGGTCAAGGGGAGACTACCCTATCTCCCTCAATGCGTCTGTAGAACGTGTTACATGCCCCTGATTTTTCTATGAATTTGCTATCTATCAGTCAGATTACTAAGGATCTGCATTGTGGAGCTATATTTGATCCATCATCTCTTGTTTTTCAGGGCATTCTTACGGGCAAAGTGATTGGTTGTGGCTATGAGCAGGGTGGTCTCTATCGACTAGTCCAAACTCCATATGTTGGCGCATCTTCTATCTCGTCAGGGCCAGTTTCTCCTTTCACCTGGCATCTCCGCTTTGGTCATCTCCCTCTCCAAAAGATGAGTCCGCAGATTTCTCAAGGATCTACATTCCAATGCGAGGCGTGTCAGTTGGGGAAACATCATCGTTCGTCTTTCCCTAGTCATCAGAGTCAGAGTAGTTGCTCCGCGTTTGAGTTGTTTCATGTTGACATATGGGGTCCTAGTCATGTTCCTGATCATCAGGGGCACCGATTTTATCTTGTTGCAGTTGATGATTTCTCTCGTTTGTCATAGGTCTTCTTATTGAAAAATAAATCTGAAGCAGGGGATGTGATCAAAAAATTTATCAATGAAGTCCAAAATGTTTTCTCTTCATCTGTTAAATTTGTGAGAACTGATAATGCCTTGGAATCATGCACTCGTCATCTATCACATTTCTTATCATCTCATGGCATTATTCATCAAATAACATATCCCTACACATCTCAGCAGAACGGGGTGGCAGAGAGAAACCATCGTCATTTACTTGATATCACTCGAACACTTTTTATTCAGAGTCGTGCCCCACATTCGTTTTGGGGTGATGTTCTAATGGCAGGCTATCCGGTTAATCGCATGCCCTCGTCCGTCTTGGGAGAGAAGTCTCCTTTTTTCCATTGTTTTTCCTGATAAGGAGCTATTCTCTCATCCCTCGTGTCTTTGGTTCGGTTGCATTTACACCAAACGACTCCAGGTCTTGACAAGCTCTCTCCTAAGGCTATCAAATGCGTCTTTGTTTGGTACTCCAGAACACAGAAGGGATATCGGTGTTAGGATCCGTTGCGCAGGAAATATTATATCAGTGTTGATGTTACATTTTTTGAGTCTGTGATGTTTTTCTCTCCTACAGGCGATAGACTGGACTCGTCCAATTCTGATGATGAGGTTTACGTACCTCCTCCCACAGTTCCATCTCCGTTTATACATGTGTCTGATGCCTCACCTATACCACCACCTCCACCTCCACCACTATCGTCTTTAACCGACGCATTGTTCCACCTTTGCCAAAATTCTATACTCGTCGACATGTTTTTGCTCATGGTCATGGTTCGTCATCTGAAGCACCCCAGGCTTGTTTTGATAACATAACTTCTAATGATGGGTCTGGAGATGTATCTATGCAGGAAAGTAGCCAACAGCTGGAGGAGATTCCTACTGACTTGGATCTTCCTATTGCAGTTCGCAAGCAGAAGCGGTCTTGTGCCACTTACCCCTTTGCTTCTCAGGTTTCCTTTCATCGCCTAACAGGGGACTTTCAGATATTTGTTGTTGCCTTGTCGGCCATGGAGATTCCACAGAATTATCAAGAAGCATTGAAGGATGGTCGTTGGCGCTTAGCCATGGAGAAAGAGATGGCCGCGCTGCAATCCCGTGGTACTTGGAGCTTGGTATCTGCTCCTCCTGGGGCATCCGTGGTCAGTTGCAAATGGGTGCTTACGATTAAGCGTCACGCAAATGGCAGTCTTGATTGCTACAAGGCAAGGTTAGTAGCCCGTGGCTTCACTCAGACCTATGGTGTGGATTACTTGGACACCTTCTCTCCAGTAGCTCGTCATTCTACACTACGTATCCTACTCTCTGTGGCGGTGGTTCGTGATTGACCTTTATTTCAGATGGATGTTAAAAATGCTTTTCTATATAGAGATTTACAGGAGGAAGTCTACATGAAGCAGCCTCATGGGTTTGCTGCTGAGGGGGAGTGTAGGCGAGTCTGTAGACTCTATAAGGCTATATATGGTCTTAAGCAAAGTCCAAGAGCGTGGTTTCAGAAGCTCTCGGATTTAATTGAGAACCAAGGGTTCAAGAGGTCTAATGCAGATCATTCACTCTTTATGCAGAAGACACCTAGAGGTACAGTTATCATAATGGTCTATGTTGATGATATTCTTGTTACAGGAGATGATATGCATGGGATAAAGATGATAAAAGAATATCTAGACCGTCAGTTCGTGACTAAGGATATGGGCACCCTAAGGTACTTCCTAGAGTTAGAATTTGCTAGAAATGGGCTGGGTCTTGTAATGATCAAAAGAAAATATGTTACAGACATGCTTGTTGAGACAGGGATGATTGGGTGTCGACCCTCAACTACTCCTATGGATCCTAGCATGAAATTATACGATTATGATACAGATGAAGTGGATAAGAGGAGATACATAGAGATTGTAGGAAAGCTCATGTATGTTACCATTGCCAGACCGGGTATTGCATTTGTAGTGAGTCGAGTGAGTCAGTTCATGGAACAACCTCGGCAAGTACATATGGATGTTGTATGCATGATATTGAGATTATCTAAAATCTTCTCCAGGTGCAGGATTAATCTTCAAGAAAGGAACAAGTCTCTAGGTATATGTATGTGATGATCTGACTATGTAGGATTTTTTTTTGAAGCCAAAGAAGGGGGGAGCACGCAGTGGTGTCCACCCCACAGTTATATTAATAAGTTATAAATTTTAAAAGATACAGAACACAATTACAGCAGCAGCCACTCCTCAACAAGCCTCGCAGACTGTAAACAGACGTTTTCACGATAGAACCTTTGACCCGAAAAAATGAAGGCATTTCTAGCCAGCCAGGTGGACACAAAATTGCCAAAGGGCGAAGTAACTCCGTCCGCGGCCGTCATCGTGCCAACCGCAAAGAGCCCAAAAAGTGTCGAAGCTCCTCACGCAAACCCAGTCCTTACCAGTCTCCTCCCATAAAGCCATCGTTCTCAAACAAAGGAAGAAAAGATGATCCACCGATTCAATTCCATTTTCGCAAAGGGGGCATCTGTCTGAAATCAGCCCAACGATTCTGGCACACCGATCTCTCATCATCAGCCTTTTCCGCTTGAAGAGCCAAAGGAAAAAACTGACTCTCTCGGGGAGAAGAAGCCCCAATATAAAACTGCAGTCCCTAACCAGATCATCCGTTCGCGCGGGAGGCGGCCTACAAATCGCCCCGTATGCCTTCCTGACTGAAAAAGAGCTTCCCTTCCACACCCAATGGTCCCGACCCCCCGCAGGGCCCCCCAAAGCCGGCAGCGAGTCCAGCAAAAGCAGAAACTCCTCAATGCGTTGGTCTGAGAAATTTACGCTAAACCTCAGCATCCAGTTTGCGTTACACCAACAGTCAACGACCTTTGCCTCACGGTCAGCAGGCAAGGCGTACATGCGAGGGAAACGGGCATTAAGCGACCCACCGCCCGTCCAATCGTCCTGCCAAAAAGCGAAAGAGTTTCTCTCTCCCAGCATCGGTCAAAAGAGCTCACCGAAACGCGGAAGAACCGTCAGAATACCCTTCCAGAGGGGAGAAGGCAAAAACCCAAGGGCCACACCCGATGGCGTCACACTAATATCGTAGATCCGGCGCACAAGAGTACAACAAGTATCTTCATCGTTCCCCTAAAGTCTGCTCACCCACTTCAGCAATAATGCTTCATTCAAAGCATCAATACGCTTGATTCCGAGACCACCCTCAGACTTGGGAAGAGTAATGGTATCCCAGTCCACCAAGTGCATCCCATTAACCACATGCCCACTTTTTCTCCACAAAATCTCATCATCAACCTCTCAAGGCGCATACGAACCTCGGTGGGCAATATGCGAGTAGACATGAAATAAATCGCGATAGCAGAAAGCACCGCTTTCAGCAAGACCAGGCGACCTCCCTTAGAAAGGAAAATGGACTTCCACCCAGAGAGTTTCTTTTCCAGCTTTTCTACAACAGGTAGCCAGTCTGCCACTTTGATTCTATCCATTGTCAACGGCAAGCCCAGATATCGAATAGTGTAGCGCGCCACATTCCGTACCCAGCACAATATTGCACGATTGTGCCTCCTCCTTAGATAAAGCAAAAGGGACCACCGTAGACTTGGCCCGATTCTGTGTCAGACCCGACATTTCTCCAAAAAGATCAAGTGTAGTTGCCATGCCATGAGCTTCATCCACACCTCCCTCGATAAAGAAAATGGTGTTGTCCGTATACTGAAAAAGAGGTACAGACAGGTCATTCCGCGAATATCCACGCGTGATCCTGCAGTTCTGGATTCGTTCCACCAAGCAAGCAAGCACATCAGCCGCAATGACAAAAAGTAAAGGAGACAAAAGGCATCCAAAGGACATCTTTGCGGTTGAAAGAATCCCCCCTCAGGCCGGCCATTCACAAGAACCGTCAGAGAGGTAGTCGTCACACAGCGTTTCATCCATGAAATCCAAAGATCCGGAAAGCCCCTCCTATGCAACGCTTCCCTGAGAAAACGCCAGTCCAATGTATCATAAGTTTTCGCAAAGTCGACCTTCCACAGCAACGCCTTCACCCTATGCCTCTTCCAATCAGTAATAATCTCTGATGCCATAACCAGACAGTCCCCAATCTGCCTCCCGGGGACAAAAGATGACTATAGCGGAGAGATAATGTGTTCGAGTACCCTGCTTAGCCTAGTAGCGAAAATCTTTGCCACAATCAAATATAAAGCGTTGGAAAAAGCAATCGGTCTAAAGTCCTCGATGCACTCAGTTGTCACATGCTTTGGAAGGAGAAAAATCATAGCTTTATTTATCTTCTCAACCCCCGCATTACACCTGTAAAATTCCTTGACGACTTCCAGTACCTCCGCTGCCACCAGATCCCAAAAATCCTTATAGAAAGAGATCGGGAATCCATCCGGGCCAGGCGCCCCCTCCGCATTAAAATTCCAAACCGCAGCCTTCAACTGCTCCATGGTTACCAGTTGAACCAAGCTAGCGGCATGAGCCCCAGAGAGCTGCGAAGCACCAAGACCGGTCTATCTCCACCGTCTGGAGAAGGCCCTTGACGAATAAGCAAGGAAGTGGTCCGAGATCGTCACACCCATCTCTCTATCACCATCCACCCTGACCCCATCTACAATCATCGACCGAATGAAATTACAACGACGCCTCCCGCTAGCCATTCTGTGAAAGAAAGTATTAGCATCTCCCTCCTTTAGCCATTTGTTCCTCGATCTCTGCCTCCATTCAGTCAGCCGCTTTCTATCCTCCTCCGCAACCATATTTTGGGCCTTCGCTCTCTGAACCAATTCGTCCAAACCAAGAGGTCTATCATCCTCTATTCTATCGAGCCTACGCAGCTCCTCCTCAGCCGCCACTCTAGCCACACATCTGGCATATCTGGACTCCCTCTTGAAAGTACAGAGCCTAATGCACAAAGATTTTAACTTCTGTTCGAATCTCGAAACAGCAGAACCCGATACCACCGACGAGGACCAGTGAGAGGAGACCAACTCCCTGAAATTCCCCTCCAAAAGCCAGGCCCTTTTGTATATAAAGAAACCCCTCGGAATGGAAGCCTCACCTAAATCCCACAAAAGCAGAGAATGATCTGAGAGCGTTCGTGGCCTACTATCAGCATAAGCCAACGAGAAAAGCTTCAAAAGTTCGGTCGATGCCAAGAAACGATCAATGCAGGAGCGGGATCTAGAATTCCGCCATGTGAACTTCAGGTCAGCAGCGTCTAAAACCTTAAGCTCCAAAAAATTCACCAATTCAGCAAACTCCGCTGTAACATCCGGATCCGAATGAACTGAAGCTCCTGTCAAGAAAAGGATGTTGCAAGCAAGTTTGGATCTCCAAAGTGGAGATATTCAAATGTATTTTATCTATTGTTGTATGTTAGATAAAGCCACGAATACCTTCCAAACTTAGAGGATCAAAGGTACAATCTTTCTCCCTCCTCTTGCTGCCTTCCATGCATGATTTAGCCTATAAAATTTTTATTACAAAAGCCTTCTAGGTACCTGCGGTTGGGACATAAAAATCTCCTAACTGAAATTATATTATAAGAAAGTATTGGTCATATCAAACTCACAAATAAGCCAACTTTTGGTTCACCTGGACTTCATACTGATTAATAGAGAAAAGGCTTTGATGTAATCAACTCCATACGTATAAGAGAATTCTTTTACTGAAAGCCCTTCTTTAAGCCAATCAAGCTTACCATCAAGTGTATGCTCTATAGGAAATAACCACCGACAGGAAACAAGAGTGACATTCAAAATAAATGGCATGAGGTTAGAGGAGAATTCTTCTTATCATTCATGACCTGACTTTAGTTAGAGTTTTGTAATATATCAATATAATCTCTTAGAATCAATACAGTTAACAGTACATCAATAGATTGCATTCGGGATCAGATAAGTCATTACTCGTAATAATTAGAGATAGAATGGTGAACACATGATCTCACCCCTTCACATAGGGAAACCAACTGAGGTAAAGAAGCATCTTGAGCAATGTTTGATGAAGGGCTAGATTTGGATTGTTTATGAATTATGATTATGCTGCACTATTGAAAGTTCACATTCCCACCACATGTAGAAATCTTAATCACGTTTATCTATACCATTGTAACTTTGTGTAAACTAGATTGGGGGAGTGATACCTTCTGAACAGATTTTTGGATAGAAGTTCGAAATTAGATGCATATGTCCATTGGCTACAATCGCTCGAAATCAAAATCTGCTGAGGATTGTTCAATTAGAGAAACTCTTGCTTCGCAAATGAACATTGTAAGCCTTGCAACATATGACCTTGCTGCCACTTTTTGTATAAAAGACTATGGATGGCCTTATTATGATCGACTTCTATCTACCTATGAGACACTGCTCGAATAAGAGGGCTTAATCATCATAGGCAATCTCCTTGATGCCACTGGTTAATTTCACATGTACAAACATTGATTGGATTTAATATCTTACTTATATAGGAGAAAATATGATGATCTTCTGAGAATTCATCTTTTAAAATATTAGAACTCTTCTCTCAAAGTCAATAAATGATTTCTCAATATCTTTACGAATAAGAAATCATCAATCAATTGATCATTATATATAGTCTACTATTCATACAATCTATTATATATATAGGATGTTATAATAAATGATCAGAAAACACCCCTCTTTTGATGTCTCAACTGGAACTGGTACAATTGAGACATGATTCTTGTTTAGGTACCATATAAAACAAAATGATAAAGACTAGCTAGATCCATATCCAAAGCATAGATGGTGATCTTATGATTTTAGAAATAATAAGATGTGACCACAAAGACCGATCATCTTCATAAATTAATCTTTGAGGTATACTCTACTATTTATACATATCATCAAAGATAGGTAGTGACAAAATACCTAAAATTGTAAAGTCGACCATTGAAGAGGTTGAGAAATGATGGGGTAGAAGAATAAGTGAAATCAATGTTGAATCATTTATATCAATAAGATCGTTGATCAAAAAGACCTAGATCTGTACAATCAACCACATAAAGGATTAAGAAAGGGTGATGGATCAAGTCATTGATGACTGATAATTAAGAGTGCCAGTCATGGTGACCTTTACGCCTGACTGTGCGAGGGTGTGGTGACCCTCAGCTGGGCGGGAGATTAGGAAGCCCAGTTAGGGCAGCGGCCGCTTAGTGCGCGGGTCTAGGATCCCAGTCTTTTTCTCGGTTTTTTCGCGAGCGCTCGCAGTTTTTACGCCTCTCTGGGATCCACAGGTTTTCTTTTAAAGATCAGTTCCGTTGACCCTTGTTCTTTAGGGTACCTAGGCTGGAGGACCCTTGGTTTTAGTTTTTTCGAGCTCGTTAGCCCGTACCGGTCGGGCCGGTTTTTCTTTTAGAGTGACTTTTCCGGAAAGTCTCTCTCACCCGTCTTAGTGGCGTAGTTTTGGAGTAGACATATCCCTCTATTGGACCGCCTTCCAATTAGAGGGCGAGACGGAAGAGCCTTTTTGTAGTCTACTTCACCGCTTGAGTTTTGTTTATTTTTCGCCAGCAGACTTGGCGATGCTACATCCGAATCATCCATGTATACATCTGAATCCTCTATGGCTACATCTGAATCAGTTACAGTTGAATTTGGAAAAGTTACATTTGAGATTGGATTGAGTCACAAATGAGTTTGGCTAAAGTTGAGATGAATTACAGTTGAGTTGGTTTCATGGAAGCTTGGTTACAGTTAAGTTGGTTGTAGTTGTGCTAGTTACTTTTCCGCCAGTAATTCTTGATGAAGAGAAAAGATCAGTTTATGAAAAACATCCTTATCATATTTCGATCTACTACCACAGTCGTTCGAAATAGCTAGTGGACGTGTTGGGAAATTAGTTAGGATGCATTTTACTCCACCGCGTGCCTACGGAGGTACCCCAACCCTAAGGCTTCTTTACTGCTTTAGAGTAATTGTGTGAGGTCTTATCTAGACCAAGACCACAGACTATCCACTAAGCTTGAGAAATTCAATATGAAAAGAATTTAAACATTAGACTCATCATCTACACTTACTATGGTCTATCCTCATGACTCACAAACATCAAAAGAGACCCGAATTATCTCGACCATGTCAATCATTAAATACTCAAGATATCATGATCAATTCAATCATGATAGCCATTGAATAAATCATTGGAACATGAAATTGATGGGGAAGAATGGAAATCATATACAGTTTTATACTGGAGTCACATCTTAGAATCATAATAAGAGGTCACACTCAGATCAAGATCCCAGATTGTCCACCAAATCTGATTGATTGGATAAAAACCAAGAACAAAGACTCAACATCCACATCTCAAGATCCATTAAACATGATTTATAATTAATTAAAAGGTGACAGTTTAAATATGGATCTTATAATCTTTGTATAAAAATGATTAATATGGGTAATTATTGTAGGATGAGTAGAATGGGGTTTTACATACCAAACAACTTGAAAGCATGTTTCAATGCAAGTACCTCTAAAAATTTAATTGTCAAAGCCCCTTTTACTTGCTTTCTTTTGGAGCCACTAAATTTCCAGTTATTTTTAATTAATTAAGATTTACTCAACATTTGTTGATGTTCTTTTCTCCCTATTCCATGGATTGCAAGCATAATACTTGCACCGTTGTATTGGGAGAGTTGAATGTCAGTTTTTGAAGCAAAACATACCAGGTATGTATGTTATAATTTTGTTCAAGGATATTATAAATGATTTTATTTCTCTTCTGATAAAATTGGGATGCATGTACATAATGCAATTTCTGTTGTTACATGTTAACTGCTATGGAATTTATGCAATATAAGTGTGACATGTTATAGTTTTGTGGTTTATTGGTTAATTTGTGAATGCCATTTTAAAAAAAATCCCCTAATTTTCAGTACTCTAATGTGGTCCTTAGCGAACATGATACTACGTCTGATATGTAAACGGGTTTCCCAGATCCGAGAAGGAGCGGGCCTCACAGTTTGATATCAGAGTAGTGGTACCCTGCTACATACATTCGTAGTATTATAGTTCTGATTGCATTAATAATCAGATAGCGACAATCCTCCGACTTGTCACGAGTCTGAAGGGGAAATATGACATTCAAAATTAATGACCACAGATGTCACCAATTGCAACTTATTTCCATATTGTATCCCAAGAAGAGAAAAAGCATAATAGAATTATCCGCGAACATCAACTATTGTAATTACGGATATTGGTTCTTATATAGAACCATGGCATCTAGTGCCGACCTTTCTACCTTTTTAATTGATTCTGGAGCGATGAATGAACTTTAAATTTCTAACTTCAGTAGGTAGAGGTGCAAATGCCCTAGATCATCCTTGTCACATTATGGGTCATGTGGTTAATTGATCATCATAAGACTAATAATCAGATAGCTACCAATAATGATTGGTGGACATGAGACGATAGCAGACTGTCTGCTACTACAGCTTAACAAGTTTGACCTAACTTTTGGTATGGATTGAATGCCAGATCACCATGCCATGGGTAATTATTTCATGAAGACGATTGTTTTCAGGATTCCGGACTTAATCGAGATTACCTATAAGGGTACATTACATGACTCCAAAATGGAGTATATCTCAGTGTTGAAAGCTCGAAGACTTGTTGATGAGGAATGCGTCACATTTCTAGCAATTGTCCGAAAGACACTTGATGAAAGAACCGATGACTCAGGATATCAGTTTAGTGTTAAATTATTCCAATGTGTTTCCTAATGATTTGCCAGGTATACCGCTTGAGAAAGAGATTTAGTTTGAGATTACATTACTACCAAATACACAACCAATCTCGATAGCTCCGTGACACATGGCACTAGCCGAGTTAAGAGAGCTGAAAATGCAGTTGCAGGAGTTACATGACATAGGTTAGTAAGGTTGAACACTACACCTTGGGGTGCTTCTGTTCTTTTTGTCAGAAAGAAGGATGAGTCGATGAAATTATGCATTGGTTACAGACGACTGAATAAGAAAACGGTAAAGAACCATTATCATATGCCACACATTGATGATCTGTTTGATCAGCTACAGGGATCTTCGATGTTTTCAAAGATCGATCTCCGATCTAGCTACCATTAGCTGAAGATTCAGGAGTCAAATATTCCGAAAATAACATTCAGGACTCGATATGGACATTATGAGTTTATTGTAATGCCGTTTGGGCTCACAAATGCCATGCATCATACGCAAACATGATGAACAAGCTTATTCTATCTATATTTGGACAAGTTTGTAATTGTATGCATTGACGATGTATTGATATATTCCCGAAATAAATTGAGATCGCATCAATGATCTAAAGACAATCATGGACATACTTCAAGAGCACAAGTTGCATGCCAAGCTAAGCAAGTGTGAGTTCTAGTTATCCCAGGTTTCATTCCTTGAACATGTCATTTTTGGAGTATGTATCGCAGTTGACCTTGCGAAGATTGCAACAATCATGTCTTGGAAGCGACCCAAGATAGTTACTCAAATTCGGAGTTTTCTTGGACTAGTGGCCTATTACAGACGCTTAGTCAGTAGTTTTTCCCAAGTTGTTCTTCCCTTGACACGATTGATACAGAAGAGAATTCCTTTCATTTGGAATGACTCATGCGAGCAGGCCTTCAGGACACTGAAGGAAAGATTGACGACTGCGAATATTCTTGCACTTCCTTCAGAAATTCAGGATTTTGCAGTATATACTGATGCTTCAAATGAGGATTTAGGAGCGGTTCTGATGCAGCAAGTTCACATGATTGGTTATGCATCATGTCAATTGAGGTTGTATGAGCGGAATTAACCCATCCATGGCTTGGAGTTGGTGGCGGTTGTCTTCTCTTTAAAAAAACCGGCGTCACTATCTCTATGCGGTGAATTTTGATATCTTCATAAATCGCAAGAGTTTGAAGTACATTTATGATCAGAAAGAGCTAAACATGAGACAACATCGGTTGTTTGAACTACTGAAGGATTTTGAATACATGACCTCTTACCATTCTGGTAAAGGAAACGTAGTGGCAGATGCGCTTAGCAGGAAAGCTCACGCACATACGACTAACTAGCTATATACATGAGATATACTCGTAACTTTGACTAATGGACATCCTCATAAGAGTGCGTCTACATCTACTGTCATACCTCCGCGATTCATCAGTCTTTGGGATTGCATAGTATAAGGATACATGACATATCCTTGAATTTGAGACAGATGCATGCGTGCCATCAAGGACAAACGTGATGATTTTGTGGGGATTAAGTCTATTTTGTGGAAGGTTGGCTGGGTAATTGCGCCCAACAATGAGTAGTTGCGCAGAGATATTCTTGATAAGGCACGTAGTTCACGATTGTCTATTCTTCTTGGCAACACAAAGATGTACCGAGATCTAGGTCTACACTCTGGCAGGACGGAATGAAGCGAGATGCAGCATGTCATATTAGCAAGCGCATGATCTATCAGATGGTCAAGGCTGAACATAAGAGACCACCATGATTATTACAGTATCTCCCCTTTCTCGAATAAAAGTGGAAGAGTACTTTTATGGATTTTGTCACGGGACTAGTAAAGACAGTAGGTGATCACGATGCTATTGGGATGTTGTTGACAGATTCCAAGTCAGTCCATTTCATACATATTAACATGACCTACACTACATCTAGACTGGCTAGATTACATGTGCAAAAAAAAAATTATCAAATTTTATGATATACCACATGGGGTAGTGTCTGATGGAGACTCGAGGTTTATATCTCACTACTGGTACCGGCTTATGTCAACACCACAGACAGAGCTGAAGATGAGTTCTGCATACGATACTATGTGTTATTCAGACACTTGAGGATTTGCTACGTGCGTGTACTCTAGAGTAGAAATGATCCTGGAAGGACCACCTGTCATTGATAGAACTCCCGCACAACGACAATCATTATTCCAATATTGGTATGGCATCATTCGAAGCCCTATACGGGCGGAGATGTCTCGCACCTCTCAGTTGGCGTAAGGTAGGTGAACATACTTTTTACTCTGTAGATCTCTTTGGGAAGGGACTACGAGAAATGTTGATCGATCTTGTAAGGGGAAGGCTTCTGATGACTCAGAGCTGCTAGAAGAGCTATGCAGACCGTCAGAAAAGAAATTTGGAGTTCATGTAATCCGATCCTCTTCTCTTAATCGATTCAAATTGTAACTTATCAATATTTAACTTAATCCTTCATATTGATGGAAATTCCTGAAAACACAAGAAGGAGATTAAGCGTTTCTACGAGTATCTCCCATGAAGGGAGTATAGAGATTTGGTGCTCATAGCAAGTTGACACCACGATACGTTGGATTATTTGAAATTTTTAGTCGTATGTGTAAGGTGGTCTATTGAGTAACCATTTCTCCACACCTATCAATTTAAGGAATTACGAGTACGACCTTCACCACGTCATCAGCTACGAGAACCTTGATGTGGTGTCAAATTTGATTTACAAAGAGAAGGTCAGTACAAATACTCGACGGTGTTGTGAAAAAAAAAGCTTCACAACAAAGAAATTCTCCTAATAAAAGTGTTATGGCACCGACATGATGTCAAAGAGGCAACATGGAAGACAAAAGAGGATATGTGGGCACGATACCCACAACTCTTTCAGGTAATTGTCAAAACAAGCCTATTTAATTATATATATTGAAAGAACACGTCTTGTTTTCCCTTTGATGTTTTTATGCGTTCAAAACCCTTTGAGGTTTTTATGGCCAGACAAGATCCAAATAAGAGACAAAGTGACCTTGACTCGAGTCTCGAGGACGAGACTCCCTTTGAGGTTTTTATATTTGTAACATCCGGATCCGAATGAACTGAAGCTCCTGTCAAGAAAAGGATGTTGCAAGCAAGTTTGGATCTCCAAAGTGGAGATATTCAAAGGTATTTTATCTATTGTTGTATGTTAGATAAAGCCACGAATACCTTCCAAACTTAGAGGATCAAAGGTACAATCTTTCTCCCTCCTCTTGCGGCCTTCCATGCATGATTTAGCCTATAAAATTTTTATTACAAAAGCCTTCTAGGTACCTGCGGTTGGGACATAAAAATCTCCTAACTGAAATTATATTATAAAAAAGTATTGGTCATATCAAACTCACAAATAAGCCAACTTTTGGTTCACCTGGACTTCATACTGATTAATAGAGAAAAGGCTTTGATGTAATCAACTCCATACGTATAAGAGAATTCTTTTACTGAAAGCCCCTCTTTAAGCCAATCAAGCTTACCATCAAGTGTATGCTCTATAGGAAATAACCACCGACAGGAAACAAGAGTGACATTCAAAATAAATGGCATGAGGTTAGAGGAGAATTCTTCTTATCATTCATGACCTGACTTTAGTTAGAGTTTTGTAATATATCAATATAATCTCTTAGAATCAATACAGTTAACAGTACATCAATGGATTGCATTCGGGATCAGATAAGTCATTACTCGTAATAATTAGAGATAGAATGGTGAACACATGATCTCACCCCTTCACATAGGGAAACCAACTGAGGTAAAGAAGCATCTTGAGCAATGTTTGATGAAGGGCTAGATTTAGATTGTTTATGAATTATGATTAAGATGCACTATTGAAAGTTCACATTCCCACCACATGTAGAAATCTTAATCACGTTTATCTATACCATTGTAACTTTGTGTAAACTAGGTTGGGGGAGTGATACCTTCTGAACAGATGTTTGGATAGAAGTTCGAAATTAGATGCATATGTCCATGGGCTACAATCGCTCGAAATCAAAATTTGCTGAGGATTGTTCAATTAGTGAAACTCTTGCTTCGCAAATGAACATTGTAAGCCTTGCAACATATGACCTTGCTGCCACTTTTTGTATAAAAGACTATGGATGGCCTTATTATGATCGACTTCTATCTACCTATGAGACACTGCTCGAATAAGAGGGCTTAATCATCATAGGCAATCTCCTTGATGCCACTGGTTAATTTCACATGTACAAACATTGATCGGATTTAATATCTTACTTATATAGGAGAAAATATGATGATCTTCTGAGAATTCATCTTTTAAAATATTAGAACTCTTCTCTGAAAGTCAATAAATGATTTCTCAAGATCTTTACGAATAAGAAATCATCAATCAATTGATCATTATGTATAGTCTACTATTCATACAATCTATTATATATACATAGGATGTTATAATAAATGACAGAAAACACCCCTCTTTTGATGTCTCAACTGGAACTGGTACAATTGAAACATGATTCTTGTTTAGGTACCATATAAAACAAAATGATAAAGACTAGCTAGATCCATATCCAAAGCATAGATGGTGATCTTATGATTTTAGAAATAATAAGATGTGACCAAAAAGACCGATCATCTTCATAAATTAATCTTTGAGGTATACTCTACTATTTATACATATCATCAAAGATAGGTACTGACAAAATACCTAGAATTGTAAAGTCGACCATTGAAGAGGTTGAGAAATGATGGGGTAGAAGAATAAGTGAAATCAATGCTGAATCATTTATATCAATAAGATCGTTGATAAAAAAGACCTAGATCTGTACAATCAACCACATAAAGGATTAAGAAAGGGTGACGGATGAAGTCATTGATGACTGATAATTAAAAGTGCCAGTCATGGTGACATTTACGCCTGACTGTACGAGGGTGCGGTGACCCTCAGCTGGGCGGGAGATTAGGAAGCCCAGTTAGGGCAGCGGCCGCTTAGTGCGAGGGTCTAGGATCCCAGTCTTTTTCTCGGTTTGTTCGCGAGCGCTCGTACTTCCATAAACTTTTCATTGGAGAAAGAAATAGAGAGATCACTTTGGGTGATCTAGCTAGCAGTGAAAGTTGCTTGAATCGTGCATGCTATAGACGAATACAAAGAAAAGAAGTAGAGGAGGCTTTGAAGGTTATGAGACCTGGGAAAGGTGTTGGACCGGATGACATCCCTGTAGAAGTATGGAAAGTTTTAGGTGAGCGTGGTTTGACTTGGCTTACGAATCTATTCAATGTTATTTGGCGAAGCAAGAAAATGCCTGAAGATTGGAGGAGTATCGTGGTGCCTCTTTATAAGAACAAATGAGACATTCAAAATTGTTCAAATTACAGAGGTATCAAGCTGATGAGTCACACTATGAAAATTTGGGAACAAGTGATCGAAAGAAGGTTGAGGCAAGTTTCCCAAGTAAAAGAAAACCAATTCGGATTCATGCCAGGTTGCTCAACTATTGAAGCCATCCATTTGCTGAGGAGACAATGGAGATTTATAGAGCTAAAAAGAAGAATCTCCATATGATCTTTATTGATTTGGAGAAGGCTTATGATTCCGTCCCACGAGAGATACTGTGGAGAGTTTTGGAGAAGTGACAAGTACATGTTCTATACATTAATCTCATAAAGGATATGTATGATAGGGCTTTATCTTGTGTAAGGACCCCGACGGGGAAGACTAACTATTTTGATATCAACATTGGTTTACATCAAGGTTCAGCTTTGAGTCCATTTCTTTTTACTTTGATTATGGACGAGTTGACAAGTCCGTACCGGTTTTAGTTTTTTCGAGCTCGTTAGCCCGTACCGGTCGGGCCGGTTTTTCTTTTAGAGTGACTTTTCCGGAAAGTTTCTCTCACCCGTCTTAGTGGCGTAGTTTTGGAGTAGACCTATCCCTCTATTGGACCGCCTTCCAATTAGAGGGCGAGACGGAAGAGCCTTTTTGTAGGCTACTTCACCGCTTGAGTTTTGTTTATTTTTCGCCAGCAGACTTGGCGATGCTACATCCGAATCATCCATGTATACATATGAATCCTCTATGGCTACATCTGAATCAGTTACAGTTGAATTTGGAAAAGTTACATTTGAGATTGGATTAAGTCACAAATGAGTTTGGCTAAAGTTGAGATGAATTACATTTGAGTTGGTTTCATGGAAGCTTGGTTACAGTTAAGTTGGTTGTAGTTGTGCTAGTTACTTTTCCGCCAGTAATTCTTGATGAAGAGAAAAGATCAGTTTATGAAAATCATCCTTATCATATTTCGATCTACTAACACAGTCGTTCGAAATAGCTAGTGGACGTGTTGGGAACTTAGTTAGGATGCATTTTACTCCACTGCATGCCTACGGAGGCACCCCAACCCTAAGGCATGTTTGGTTGCAGGGTTGGGCAGGGTTGGCCCAACCCTGGTTACTATTCACAAGGGTACTTCCTCCTCACAGATTACTATTCACCCACCCCAACCCAACCCTATCCAACCCAGTCCAACCCAGCAACCAAACAGGCCCTAAGGCTTCTTTACTGCCTTAGAGTAATAGTGTGAGGTCTTATCTAGACCAAGACCACAGACTATCCACTAAGCTTGAGAAATTCAATATGAAAAGAATCAAAACATCAGACTCGTCATCTACACTTACTATGGTCTATCCTCATGACTCACAAACATCAAAAGAGACCCGAATTATCTCGACCATGTCAATCATTAAATACTCAAGATATCATGATCAATTCAATCATGATAGCCATTGAATAAATCATTGGAACATGAAATTGATGGGGAAGAATGGAAATCATATACAGTTTTATACTGGAGTCACATCTTAGAATCATAATATGAGGTCACACTCAGATCAAGATCCCAAATTGTCCACCAAATCTGATTGATTGGATAAAAACCAAAAACAAAGACTCAACATCCACATCTCAAGATCCATTAAACATGATTTATAATTAATTAAAAGGTGACAGTTTAAATATGAATCTTATAATCTTTGTATAAAAATGATTAATATGGGTAATTAATTTAGGATGAGTAGAATGGGGTTTTACATACCAAACAACTTGAAAGCATGTTTCAATGCAAGTAGCTCTAAAAATTTAATTGTCAAAGCCCCTTTTACTTGCTTTCTTTTGGAGACACTAAATTTCCAGTTATTTTTAATTAATTAAGATTTACTCAACATTTGTTGATGTTCTTTTCTCCCTATTCCGTGGATTACAAGCATAATACCTGCACCGTTGTATTGGGAGAGTTGAATGTCAGTTTCTGAAGCAAAACATACCAGGTATGTATGTTATAATTTTGTTCAAGGATATTATAAATGATTTTATTTCTCTTCTGATAAAATTGGGATGCATGTACATAATGCAATTTCTGTTGTTACATGTTAACTGCTATGGAATTTATGCAATATAAGTGTGACATGTTATAGTTATGTGGTTTATTGGTTAATTTGTGAATGCCATTTAAAAAAAATTCCCCTAATTTTCAGTACTCTAATGTGGTCCTTAGCGAACATGATACTACGTCTGATATGTAAACGGGTTTCCCAGATCCGAGAAGGAGCGGGCCTCACATCCGCTGACCCCGGGTCCTGACCCCCACGCAAGCCCGATCTATCAGAAGAAAGGAGAGTAACATTGAAGTCCCCACCAATCAGCCGCGCACAGTCCGGAAAAGCATTCCTCACCTCCCGGGGCTCCGCCCAAAGTTGTTGCCTCGAAGTGGGCTGGCACAACCCATACACACAAGAGAAAGCGAATACGACGCTAGAGCGAAGACATTCCAGAATCACCGTGAGAACATACATCCCCCTCAGTTCATCTCTACAAACAAAAATAGAGTCCTTCCAGGCAATAGCCATCCCACCCGTTGAGCCAACAGCATCAATCGATCTATAACCACCCAAAGAGGCCATATAGAAAGAGAGCCAAATGGTATCTGACATCGAGTCTAACTTTGTTTCCTGCAGCAATATAACATCGCAGACCCACTCCATGAATCTCGAGCCCAAGATCTCCCTCTTCGCCGGGTCACCCAGACCCCTCACGTTCCAAGATAGGATCCTCATTTACAGGCAGCACTATTACCTGAGATGCGGACCATCCCTGCCAACGCCGCGATTTTAGCCACTCGATCAGAGACAGGAGGAAGGTCACCATGCTGGCGCTTAGGTCATTGCCGCCTTTTATATCTCTTCTCAACCCTGTTGTCCCCCAAAGATCCACCAGTTGCAGGCATATCCTCCAAGCTCAGCGTTCGGGCCGCACCAGACTGACCTGTCTCAGCCATCTCCGACTCCAGGGCAGGTACCGCGGTCCGCGAAGAACATCGACGAACAGAAAATGAAGAGCTTCCCATCGAAGTTTGTTGCCCAACGTCTTGCCCGCACTCGCTCGCAAAAAATCTTGTGGATTCCGTGAAGCGCTCTTGATAATTAAGTTGCAGTACCGGCTTTGCAGCCACTTAAGACACGGGTCTCCACTGGACCTGCAGACCCGAGAGTTATAAAGAAGCAGTCCGCCTGCGAGACCCGCTCACCAAGGCTCAATTCCAACGCATGAATAAGAGGCGAAGCCATCTGGTGAGGCTCTGACAATAACGGCGCGAACCCGAGCGGCGGAAGAGACGCTCCCCTCAACAGAGAAACACCAGCCCTCTGAAACGAGGCGAAAAGATCATCATGTACCACCGTCTCGGGAAGCGCCCCCTCACCAACCCGCATCGGTTGGAGTGGACCCCACCAGGGAAGGGAACCGTCTTCTCCCACCTCCTCTGCAGAATGCGAAACATCATCCTCGATCCCCTCATCGGACAGGGAGCCGCCAACGAACTTTGGTTGCTGCGGCGGTGGCGCGAGAACAAGAAATGAGATCTGCAAGGGAAAAGTAAAATGACCGATCACAATCTCCGCCGAAGCTAACGGCCCAGCATCGAACGAGCAGTCCATCAGCAGTAACGTGACCTCTGGGTTCGACCCTGGCTTCGTCCCGTCGGCCAAAACCTGCACCAACGATCCCACATGCCGCAGCGACTTCCCCAAGCACACTACCGAGCGTGAGAGAAACGGAACCCCCCGCACCTGTGCCACCCTCCTTAACGGGCGATCAATCAACCCATCAGCAAAGCGAGAAAGCCTCCATTCACAATCTTTTACACCGCTCGACGCCAAAAGTTGCATTTTATGGCACTCTGATAAACCCCTGACATAGCAATGCTGCTCACCAAGATGAACCACGTCTCCAGTGAACTCACTACCAAACTGACGTGATAACTCTGTCCAAATTGTCGGAGCCGAGACGCATTCCTTCACCCAAGAACCGATGAAGTAACCACACTTGTGACCCATACCAGAAGCTTCGACGATCGACGCATAGGAACGCTTATCAGTACCCTCACCAGTCCATGCCTTACGATGGACCGTCGACGACAAGGCCGAAGATGACCCAGTGTCCCGCACGAAAGGAGCATGAGCATGTATAACCCTACAGGACTGGCGGTGATGCCCGACCAGCCCGCAAGCAAAGCAGCGTGGGGGAGACCAGCAGGAGGAGGCCAAGTGCCCCCCCTCCCCACACCTGAAGCATCTCCGCCCAACCTTCCTGGGCGACACGATCGTCCAATCATCTCCATCTCTCGAATCCCTCTCATGCTTCTTGACTCCATCAATTCCTCCCCATCCCGTCTTCAGGCTATCTTCGTTCGCGGAACGCTCCTTACAAGCGGCTGCCCCCGTGCGGATCCGCCATTGGAGACTTTCCCGCTTCCGCCGAGAGCCTCGCTCCCTACCCATCCTCCCCATCCTGCATCCGCTGACTATGCAGGATGTCCTAAGGATAGAAAGTCCACAACAGGCTTTGCGGTATTTGTTGGTAGTTCTCTTGTTTCTTGGAAAAGCAAGAAACAAACAAGTGTGGCTAGATCAAGTGTCGAATCTGAGTATAGAGCTATGGCTCAAACAAGTACAGAAATGATGTGGGTTCGAGCAGTATTAGCAGATTTACATGTAGATGTTCCTCTACCCATGCAGCTACAATGTGATAATCAGGATGCTTTGTTCATTGCAAACAATCATGCATTCCATGAGTGAACTAAGCATATTGAGGTAGATTGTTATTATACCAGAGATACGATCCAGAAGGGGTTGATCTCTACCTCTCACGTCAGCTCAGGAGAGCAAACTGCAGATGTCTTTACCAAAGCCTTACTTCGGGGACCTTTTCAGAAGTGCGTGTCCAAGCAGAGCATGATTGACATCTATGCTCCATGTAGAGATATGTATATGCTTCTATGTATCTTGTCGCCTATTTTTATTTCTTTATGTCTATTTCATGTAATTTACCCATAGGTCTCTCTTCTATATAAGAGAGCTTAGGGTTTCTGGAATAAACAAGTTCAATATTTTTCCCAACACAAGTGAAAGGAGAAATTGGTCCTGTCGAGATAGAAGACGCGCCTGCATAGAGAGTTTGAACCAGTCGATAAAGACCGCCCTGCTCACAGCCACAGCCAATCACTCTGCCCGTAAAATGTCTAGAAAAATAAGAGACAATGGATCAAATATAGCTAGACAATGCAAATCCTTTGTAATCTGACTGATGGATAACAAATTCATATAAAAATCAGGGGCATGTAACATGTTCTGCAGATGCATTGAATGGGTAAGAGTAATCTCCCCTTGTCCTACGATCGGGGAATGAGTCCCATCGGTTTTCACTACAGTTCTTCCTGGAGAAACATGTCTGTAGGCTGTAAGCTGTCCTTTATTTCCGCATAAATGATGTGACGCCCCAGAATCCATAATCCACTCTGGAATCTGAGATCCATAACATAATGTAAATGCAAAAGTGCTACCTGAGTTGTTTGTTGTAGCAGAAGTACTGACGGATGCTGAAGTTGTAACATTTGAATGGCCTCCAGGAGATGATGATGAAGAAGAAGGCATGATATCGCGCAGTCTGGCCACTAGGTCGTCAAACCTCGCATCTGGAGTAGGAGCAGCGGGTGACTCAACATGCTCCGCTACACGGGTTGATGCTGGGAAACCACGTTTAGAGTAGCATGTTCCTAAGTATGACCAAGGCGATGGCAAAACGTGCAGGGCTGACGAATGCGTCCTCTACCACGAGGTCCACGTCCACGAGAGAAAGAGCCTCCTCTGACACGGGAGGCTGCCATAGCCGAAGAAGTCTGACTGGTGACAGTAGATGGAACTGTAATCCTGCTGAGCTAGCGAAAAGCTTCCCCCATGGGAGGAATAGTAGTATCTGCAAGGATCTAGGAGCGAGCAGCATCGTATTCAGGATCCAGGGATGCTAGGAATACACCGACCATAGTGGCATTCCTATATGTCTTCTGTTGCTCCAAGTGGTTGTGAGTGGTATGAAGTTGAAGCTTCTCAAACATCCCACGTAAGGATGTGTACAGCGAATGGAGAGGGCGTTTGTTCTGTTTGATAGTGAAAATGTCATGCTGAAGCTGGAGTATCTTAGTTTCATTCCTCGCCTAAGAGTATGTAGCTGCGAGAATGTCCCACATAGCCTTAGCAGTAGGCTGATGTAACACATCATTAGTGATTTCTGTCGTCAATGTTCCTGAAAGCCAGACTTTGGCATATGCATCATCTGCCTCCCAAGAGGCGTTCACCCCAGTCTTCTCCACCTGTTCCTCTTCGGTACGGATATGCTTCTTACCACTCGACTTCGTGCATGAACTGCATTGCCCATAGCTCACAGTTCGTCCCATCCATCTTGACAATATGCGTTGGACCTCTGAATGTGCCAGTCGAGGGAACATCGATTACTTTCTAACATGATGCCGATAGAGGAAGACTAGGGTTAATAGAGGTCTGGAAAAAATCGTCTACACGGACATGTGGGGGTGTGGTTGCGTGTGTAGACTCAGAGCACAACCAACCCCATCAACCAAGCGAAGAACGCGGGAGGGAGGTACAGGAGCAGTCCTTCCCGAGCATGAGGCGGTGCATGCAAGGACGCGCTGAAGCGCACAGACGCACGCCGATGAGCAGCGCCGCATGCGGGGACAAGCGTTGTGCCGCATGCAAGTGCACGTAGGCGCACAGGCGCAGGCGCACACAGGCGCAGGGGCTGGTGGCACGGGTTCGAAGCCGGCGATGTGCAAGGGTTGCACGGGGCCGAGAGCGCTGGCGGCGCAGAGGCTGGGAGGTGGGGGGGTTAGGGCACAAGAGTTCCGGTCTGGGACCGCCACTCTGATACCATGATGGGAAAAATAGAAAACTTGTTTATTCCAGAAACCCTAGGCTCTCTTATATAGAGGAGAGACATATGGGTAAATTACATGAAATAGACATAAAGAAATAAAATAGCCGACAAGGTACATAAAAGCATATAAATATCTCTACAGTAATGGAGTTCACGATCATGAAAACATGCCATGGGAATATCCACACATAGTGGAGTTCACGGTCGATGGAAGATGAAGCCAACAATAAGTCTCCCACTGGAGAACTCCATGAAAATAGGCCACTCGAACATAGAGTGCCCCAACCAACGGTAGGGCTCGAAAACATCTACCCAATAATTCAAACAATGGTAGAGCTTGGCAAAACCTACCAATAATTTAACAATGGTAGAGCATGAAATGTTCTACCCATCACTCCACATTTCTCCCAAATTGGTCGAAAACAACCAAGTTGGGAGAACAATGAAGGATCACAACAAGAAATTTCTTTTTTCCTCTTTTTGTTGAACGAGACATTTTTTTCACATACGGCTATTTTTTACATAGCCTTTTCTCCTCATTTTCTCAACAAAGGCCTCACTAATTTTTCTGTCATTTTTTCACACGTCAACTCCTTTTTATCATTGCTTCCTTGCTTTTTTTCAGTTTTCCCCTCGGGCCATGCACCTTTTTTGGACATTCAAAAAAAATCACTGTTCTATGAATAAAACAGAATAGTAATCATCATTCCTGTTTTTTCAACTTTTTTTCATTCGTTTTTTTCGTGGATGTACCTTTTTTTTCAACCATCCTCTTTTTTTATGTCCATTCATTCACTGTGTTACAGCTACACAGGATTATGGCCCATTGGGCTGGGTACAAAATTTCCAAAGGACAAGGGCGGTGTGGCTTAAAACATGAATAAAAAATAGGAGAGCAATAAAATGGATCATTCTCGGTTGGAATATGAAATGCGGAAGTGAATTAAAGTCTGGAGAAAAGTCGTTAGAAAAAAGAAGAGGAAGCGGCTTAAAAAAAGTTGTTTCAAAAAAATGATTTAAGAAGCCGAAAGAGAGAGAGAGAGAGAGAGAGATCGGCATTTGTGATGTTTTATTTTCTCCCCATCTATCTTGTCTTCTCCCAACGTAGTCGATGTCTTCATTCCAACCACTATGGGAGAAGGGGGAGTATATGTAGAGCTACAGGTCTATTCAGATTCTCCAGATTCAGATATTCCAGACCAGCCAGTTGTTCAGACTCTACAACTTATCAGATTATCCATGCGCAGTTCCAGACTCGAGTCTCGACGTCCAGATTCCGAGTCCACAGTTTGATGCGCAAGTTCAGACTCTACATTCAGGTTCCGAGTTTGCAGTTCAAGACGCATGAGTGTGCGATCTTCAGTTTCGTGGTCCACATCATTCTTGTTGTTTCGGCCAGAGTTTTCATGTGAGCCATAGGGTCTCCAAAGTAGAGGATCATTCCCTATGTCATGTGGGCAAGGGTTTCATGTGGTTTCATAGGGACTCCAGAGTAGAGTACCATTCTCTGTGCCAGATGGGAGAGACCCAGTTCTCTGACGAGGAGACTTCTTCATACTCCATTCTCCAACAATCGTGGACTCCGACGAGGATTGCACTCCACGGCCTTTCAGTTCGGCCCTTTCAGAAATGGAGCAGTCGTCCACATGTTGTGGCGGGCTAGAGTACTCCAACAAGAAGACTCATTTAAGTTGCAATGACTCTGACAGGCACAGTACAGCGCACATGCTCTCCGACGAGGAGATTCAGTTGACTCACACTCCAGCTCGTTCGTCCTCCTCACATGCACGACATTAGAAGCAACGTCCTCGACGGCATCCGACAGTTGTGCGCGGTGAGTTGATATTGTCTGTAGTGTTATGTAGCGTGAGTTGGGTTTTCTTTCTGTTTGTCCAAGCTGAGCATTGCATGCTCCAGCTTAAGGGGGAGTGTTGGAGTATTTGGTTATGCACCTTTTATATTGTAGATGGGTAAATGGATCTCTCCAGGATCCATTTACTACATCCATGTCTTTAGTCCCACATCTACCAGTTTGGAGATGTGGAGACTCAGTGGGGGCTATATATAGACCCCCACACCCATTGTATTCAAATGAGAAAAGTTAAATGAAACATATGGCCCTTTGAGGCCTTCTCCTATGGTTTATCACGCTCCCTAGGGAGTAGGGTTCCACGTAAAAATCCTTGTGTTCCAAGTTTATTTTTTTCTGTTATATCCTATGTTTATCACTCCGCTTCTGCATTCTTATTTTCTAACAAAAAGCAAGAACAAAATATTGAGACTTTGATTTTCGTTGAACCATACTCCTTAACGAGCAAGATAAAACCATGGGAGAACCACCTCAATGGACTGATATTTTATTGATTTTTCTCAAAGGTTACAATGGGTGTGGGGATCTGTATATAGCCCAACCAACACAACAAAGTGTCATCACTCCACGATGTGAGAATCTTCAGCAATATATCTTCGGTCTGCTCAAGAAAAGCCAATTAGCTTGCAACGAGCTAATAGAGCACCGACTAGAGTTTTTAATGTTTGGTTGGGATCAGTGTTCACGAAATCGGCCGCACAGGCCGCATATGCGGCCGCATATGCCCGTGCGGCATGCAGACCGCACCGATTCCATGAATCAGTGCATTATGCGTCCTCCCCGCATATGTGGCCCGCATATGCCCCGCATATCCCGCATATGCCCCGCATACTGCTCCAGCAGCTCCAACTTTTCAATCTTCTCATTCAGGTCCTTAATTCCGTAGCTCTACCTCTTCCTTCATTCAATTGTAAGAATATGATATGCATTTCTATACAGTTTCAATGAAGTATACCATTATGTATAAGCAATGTTTTATATTTTTCTCATGTATTGTTTTCATGAATATATACAATGTATCATCGAATATTTTTATATATGCCAATTGAGGTTTTTCCCATGTAGTGCATGTATGTGTATTGAAGTTTTGTTATTACGAATCATCTAATGTGTGATTTTTTTGGCAAACGTTTCTCTGTGATCAAATATGAAGCAATTAAAAGCATATATACACACCCATCTAACATGAATCGTTTTTTAGATATTCTTTAACTCCACTTAGATACATAAATTTAGTGGTAATGTTATTTATAGATATTTATTTATTTTTAAATTAAAAATTAGAAAATTGCGTAGAACCGCATATACCCCGCATATGCCCCCGCATACTGCTTATTCAGTATTCGGTGACCAGTCTGAACGCATACGCATACCGCTTTCCTGAACCTTGGTTGGGATTTTAATTTATGTCGAGATCATCTCAAACGGAAGCCATGTTTTGCAAATGCAACAAACTATGAAACATAAAAGAAACCACAATGGATAATGCGTTCAAAACCAACCATGCTATCGAAGGAATCCTCACAGAGCACATTCTTCTTCGCGAACCTCAGACTCAGGTATCTACTCTTAAGTATCGGATCGTCCCGAACAACTTTGACCTCCCCTCGAAGCACATTCATCAGAAGAAATGGTGCAAAATTAGACAAGGAGAAACACATGCGTACACCTACATTGTGGAAATCAAGGTAGAGCACAGGATTTCTCGTAGAGTGATCGACGAGCTCCCCAATCATGTCGCCAAATGCAAAAATGGGCAAAGAGGCTAGGGATGGAGAAGAGAAAGTGCCCCTTGCAGTGGCTTTCCTGATAATGTCCTTGCCCTTATGCTTGAGGATAGTGGACGAGGGTCAAAGGGGACGGGATGGCGGGCAGGAGGGGCCATGCGAGAGGAGCCCTTGAAAATTGGTAGCGACTTGAGGCATTGCCAAGACTCCGTCTTGGAGTCTGCTCGTGGACTCTTGCCCACCTCATCATGTCTCTTTTTTGCCATGTGAGAGATGGAGATATGTATTGAATGATGTAACTCGACCACAGGGAACTTTGGAGGTGGCAGTAATCTTCATTCGTGTTGCGAAAGGAGGTACTAAGTGAGTCCACATTCTCCTCGATTTTCAAAGGGGTTGATGGTGGTGGGTTTGGCCCCAATTTCAAGTTTTCCACCTTAAATACTCTCTCCCGAGATAAAAGAAGATATAGGAGATACCCCTCACTCTTCGCATATTCTTCTTGCGCATAAATACTCAGTCCCTCGATAAAGATGATTTCAAGAACTTCGACTGATCGTATGTACCAAACCCGATCTTGAGAGCAATGTTCGCCATTACCGCTTGGAGGCAAAACTTCGATCGAGAGCAAATACCCACCAATACACCCTCAAGCGACCGGTGAGAAGTCAGAACTACCTACACAATCGCCTTCAACTGATCACCTCCATCTTCTTTCTCATGTTATATCCCAGCAGCAATCTGTGAAGCATCCTTTGAGAACATCGGCAATCACACCCGGAGTTTCAAAGGACAAGACCTACAACAATAGGTGATGCATCCGCAAGAGAAACAAGTGATCACATTCCGACAAACCACCGCGTAATGTCCCTTCTCACCACATTTGAAGCATCCATGGTCTGCAACTTGGACCATCTTTCTCATTGTTTTCTCTCTTCTCCCACGTAGGATGCCAAGCCATTGTTGACATGCCATGCTCTCTCCTCGTCGCCAACCCCTCCCATGCTCGATGACCGACCTTTCATGGATGAACAATGATATGCCAACCATCACCTGAAGGAACCACTCTTGCTCTCCCCGTCGCCCACAATCATCAAATGCTGGAAAAGCTCAGTCATCGACATTATGTTAGTGTACATTTGACATTTTTTGAGGTTATACATTCTTCTTTATTTAAGCAATCATGCCTCATTTGGTTCGACTAGGGAAAACCATGATACAATACCATTGGTGTCTCCTATACTATTACATCGAGATATTACGGATTTTTCAATTTTGAATGATAGAAGGTTAGATGTTCAATAAACACATCGTGTTCCTCTTTTAAAGCCATTGATCATGTCTTCACTCGAGATAGTCCTAAGATTGCTCGGTCGGATATTGGCTCTGGTGGCACATCTAAGTGTGAGAAGACAAATGAATTAGATGACCTTTTTATATCGTATTATATTATGAAGAAACCTCGTTGTTGCACCTTACACCATCTTTCCAACACAATGTCCTAAACACAACTCAGTGGTGGCCATAGGTAATTTGCAGGCGGCTTATCTGTTGTACAGATACATGTTTTACATACTTCGGGACTCCTCTAGCCTCAGTGGAAGGAGGGTGCGGAGGAGGAGATGATTTCTTTGACATACAAGGGAACCTGGACCTTGGTGGACCACGTAAAGGCAGTAGGATGGTTAGTTCTAAATAGGTGTTCACAATAAAACGTAACCTAGATGGAACGGTTTCATGACATAAGGCACGACTTGCTGCCAAAGGTTTCACCTAGACCTATGGGATAGATTTCTTGGAAACCTCTCTCATGTTTCGTTTTCTACTCTTCAGATCCTTATACAATCAATCTGCATGAATGTGGGCCTTTACATCAACTTGATGTGAAAAACGCATTCATATATGGAGACCTTGAAGAAATCATTTGTATGCGACAACCGCCTGCTGAAGAACAAGAGAATGGTTTATTCCCACATGGACAGCACATCCTCAACTAAATGTAATAATGATGTGTCCCGTGGCTTTCCTGAACTCTTGTATATAAGGAGTTGTGTGGTTTACGCAATAGCACATCCTCAAACATTGTACGTTCCCATCTGAAAGAGAGAGAAGAATTTGACGTTTGGTTGAGGGACTTGAACGTTGTTTAGTGAGCAAGTGAATACAGAATAATTGAGTGTATATGTAGTCATTCTACTCGTGAAAAAGATATTTAGCTTACGATGAGCTAATACCGCACCGGATAGAGTTTTAAAAGTTTGGTTGGTATTTTGACCTTGTGACACCAAATTATACAATGTGAAGGAGACAGGCGACTCATGTTGCCAGACTATCTTGCTAGCATTTTAAGTTGAAGTTTAGGGGCATGAGGCTATTTAACGTGAGCATTTTTACTTGCCATTGTGGTCAACTTTGGATCTAAGCTAGAGCCAAACTAGAAAAAATATATGTATGAAACATATGATAACTCTAAGGTCACCCAATTTAATATGTGTGCGCTTGAATAAGCATCAATCTTTAAATTCTACCACCATAATTATCATCCTGTTGGGTTCTATCTATGTGATTTCTCCTAACCCGTTTTGCTCATAAACTCAAAATGCAGCATCCGAAGTGAAACGACACCAAACTATACGTTGAGAGTAAGCTATACAAGAGTTGACGACTGGAATTCTTGATCTGATCAATGGTATTCTTAGTTGTAACCTAAGATTTTTCCAACTACACGAATATTTGGGCTTGGATTTAGGTCGAGATCATCTCAAACGGAAGCCATGTTCTGCAAATGCAACAAACTATGAGACATAAAAGACTGACAACGACGTATAATGCGCTCGCAAACCGACCATGCTATCGAAGGAATCCTCGCAGAGCACATTCTTCTTAGCGAACCTCAGACTCAGGTACCTGTTCTTGGGGTACAGGATCGTCCCGAACAACTTCAACCTCCCCTGGAAGCACAACCATCAGAAGAAATGGTACGAAATTAGAGGAGGAGAAACACAAATGCGCACGCTTACGTTGGGGAAGTCGAGGTAGAGCACGGGATTGCCCGTAGAGAGATCGGCGAGCTCCCCGATCCTGCCGCCGGAGGCAAAAGGGGCGAGGAGGCCAGGGAGGGAGAAGAGGAAGCGGCCCTTGCGGTGGCCCTTCTTGACGATGTCCTTGCCCCGGTGCTTGAGGACGGTGGCCGAGGGTCGAAGGGGACGGGAGGGCGGGCGGGAGGGGCCGCGCGAGAGGAGGCCCCGGGAGATGGCCAGCGACTTGAGGCGCCGCCGAGACTCCGTCTTGGAGTCTGCTCGTGGACTCTCGTCCGCCTCGCCATGTCTCTGTTTTGCCATGGGAGAAAGAGATGGAGAGCAGGCAGTGCACGGTGAACTTTGGAAGTGGCGGTAGTCTTTCGTTCGTTTCGCGAAAGGAGGTACTAAGCAAGTCCACTATCCTCAACTTTCCGCCTTGAATACGCCCTCCCGAGACAAAAGAAGATATAGGAGATACCTGTACTCCTCTCTTCTTCGCATATTCCTCCTATGTATCAATACTCAATCCAGAGATTTCAAGAGCACCAAAATGTGGAAGGTCAGCTTCTAACCTTATAGGCCATGTTCGTTTGGAAAGAAGTGTTGAATAAGAGGGTTCAATATGGTCCCCAGGTCTATGGATATTATATTTCGAATAATTGGTTTTACCATTCAAAAGGGATTGGCAGCGCTGCTTGTTGCTCGTCTTCTATCAGTCTCCATGTAATGATGATATATATTAAAATCAACGAGAAATCAGAGGTCAGTTCCCTGTCTGGTACAATTTGTAAGAGTATGACTATTCTCGTCCACATCTCATTATTTCACCTTATTCCACTCATATTTCTATCTTTATTCCATCTTACCTACTTTTATCCTACCTTATCCTCCTTCCGAACAGAGAATATATTCATATTCTCCTTATTCTCCATCCTTATTCCTGCTAATTACTGAATCAAACGCCCTCTTACAATGTCGATCTATATTAGTTAGTGGAAGGTCAGTCTTCAAATCGTTGTTGTATTTCTTTTAATTAACTAATATGTAAATACCATCATGATCTTTTTTATGATATTGACTCGCCACCTTACAACTACGGTTACTTATTTGTAAACTTTAGGTGTTAACTCTCACAGAAAATCTTTACTTATTAACTTACAATATCCTATAGATTATGTACTAATCATATGTGGTATTGTACCATGTCCATGTCAAATCAGCAAATTTGTTAAAGATTACTAGCAACTACTAGTAATTATGGTGGAATTTTTGCTAAAGATTACTGTGTTCATTATAATTAGTTATTAGCCGCATTGTCGATCCATGTGAGATTATTAAAATCACACTTTTATATTCACATAATTGTTAGATGAGGGTGTTTAATGTGTGAGAAAGAAGATGCATTGAATGAAGGATTCTTGACACATGCACCGGGAGTTCACGGCAGTGGAAGAAGCGACTAAGGTATTAGCACAACCACCCAAGAGTTTGCAGCATCTGAGGAAGGACATGAGGCATTGCATAATAATTTGATCTAAATCAATTGCAACAATAATGGTCATTGCAAATAAACCCCACTATCCATAGTACATAGTGCACACCTCAACTCAAGATAAACGGATCACAATAATTAAAATCCACTATTCAACCAATCCCGCACCAAGATGAGACTCGTCAACAAACTCGACTCCATGGATGGCACTGAGTCGTCTATCACACCTCGATTCTGATTCTAGTGCTTAAATCATACCTTTACATTAGCAAAGGTCTGCCATGTGCTTCGTAGAGGTTCCTACAGTAAGTAGGAACTTAGCAATTGAATTTGTTATTATAGTTGGCTCATAGTAGTAAGCCTCCCTCTCATCCATTTGGGAATTGTGTCATCATGAGACGCCCATGAACTTCATGATAATGCAGCCATTGATGAGGGAGTTATGTCATCATGCTTGGCTTTACAGGGTCCATCCATTTTAATGGCTAGGACAATGACTAGCATATTGGTTAAGGGGGTGATTGGCTATAAAGATAGTTTATTGTGTAGCATCATGAATGTCATTAAATCGAAGAATCCATTTATCTAAACCCCAGTTCAATCCAACTTAATCCAGAAAAACTTGGCCAAGACAATACCTAGCCTAATTAGATGTCATGTAGGCCTAATTAGATGGCGTGTAGGCCTAATTAGATGGTGTGTAGGCCTAATTAGAAGAAATTTGGAAATCGGAAAATAAATAAACAAACCTTCCAACTTTGTAAATAGAGGATTAAATTTTCTTTGTAACATGAACATAATCAGATGTAGTCTATTTCAATAATCATAGAAATTATTGTATGTGTATCTATTTCTTATAAAAACAACCACAATCTAGAAGCTATCAAGCTCAAGAGAAGCAGTGGACAACCACAAAGGAAGAACTCCTGCTAGAGCTTAGAATCTGATACTTAAGCTCTGCAAAGGAGAACCTATTAGACCATATCCATCATCAAGGGTAGAAGTGTTAGTTCTTTGAATTCCTACTAGAATTAGTGCTCATTCCCATGTTATTTGGATTTTAATACCGTCGCTATTATTGCAAGTCGCTGGCATTTTGTTTCTACATAAGTTGCATGATTTGCAAGTCTAGAAGATGCTTCAAATATTTTTAGTGCTCAACTTTAAAGGTAAATGGGGATTAATTGGAGTTCATATGCCCAAGTAATTCAGGTTTCATTATTGGCGTAGCTGAAAATTAACATTTATTTTTCTTGATATGTGAGCATCTTAGAATTTTTGACTTATTTTTTTGCACTTTTATTCACATTTTTATTGAAATTAATTTAATTGAAATCAGGTAAATTGGCACTAGTATGTGTTATGTGGAAAATAAAGAAGATTATCTAGGAGTTGGTATAGATGATGATTGTCATCAATCATCACGTATATACAAATTGTTTGAGTACTTACCTAAAGCAAAGTTTTTGGAGTCGAGAAGGATGCATATATGATGATTTTCATTAATCTACTATCTCTACCCAAGTCCTTTACGAACTTCACAATTCATCTCGCATAAAAAAGATGAAGTATATGAATGTTGAAGATACTCTCCCCGATTGAAGTCTTTTAAGGGCATGATCAATTGTAGGGGCTTATATCTAAGCAATGGGTGTTTAGGACTAAGGAAAACATAATGGAAGTATGGTCTTGACCCGTAAGAAGAAGAAAGGTCGAAGAGTCGACCACACTTCTATAACTTCAGCACAAAACTTTTAATATTTGAATGATTTACTGTAATAAGATGATATACATGAAGTTCGACTATCTAATCTACATTTATTCCTAAGAGAAGGACAAAAGTGGTTCATCAACATATTCTACATTATAATTCATCAATAAGTCAACTAGGTTGTTGGACGATAAAGTAGTTGGATGGTTGTATATGATATCTTTACCAACGTTTACAATGTTTTGCATATGTTTCTGAAGACTAACAAACTTGATCTAAAGAAAGATAGTCATCCACGTGGGATCCGGTGTAATTATTACAATAATCACTGTTGGAATTTGTAAGACTACCCTTCCAACTGAGTCTCCTTTATATTAGAAATATATGTTTATGATCAATATGCTAGAAATAATTTAGTATGCATTTCTAAACTTGTTAAAATAGACATTCACTTTGAGAAGAACTTACTGTAACAAGTTATGATAAATATATTTTAGAAAAAAACCCCAAAACATATAGGAATCAGTGGTCTCTATGAATTAGTCAAGTAATTAATGAGTCATAAATGCTTCTGATTACTGAAAATCAAAACCGTTAAGATCAAGAGAGGATAAATAACAATGATCGATCATCAAAACTTGGAAAGTTTCTATTGATAAGGACCTTTAGATTGCCTGAAAATCTAACATTACCAACTTCAGAATGTTATATTCAAGGAAAGATGCCCATGACACCCCTATCCAAGAAAGGTGTAATATGAGAAGGTATACATGGTCTAATAAAAACTGATTTATACGGTCCATTTAGTACCATAACAGATAATGGATATCAATATTATATGACCTTTATTGACCATTATTCATAATTTTATATTTCTTTTACATCACAAGTCATAAACCTTTAAAAAGTTCAAAGGTTTATGTCTTTGGTTGAGAACCAAACATCAAAGAAAATCAAATGAATTCAATCTAACCAAGGTGGTGAATACCTCTTAAATGAATTAAAAAAAATCCCTCAAAACTAGAGGAACAATTTCCAATCTCACTCCTCAAATACTTTTCAACTTAATGGAGTAGCAGAGAGATACAACAAAATCATGTTTGACACAGTGGGATGAATAATGAGTAAAACACAATTTCTCAGTTTATGAGGACGAGTAGAGACAATGACCTATATCGTAAACAAGATTCCAAGTAAATCGATACCCAAAATACATCATGAGCTTTGATTTGGAATCAAGTCAAGTAGTCGATGGTTAAGAATTCATGGTTGTTTGTTACAGGCTAAAAACGTAGATACAAGTGAGTTGGAATCTCTCACCTAAGAGTGCTACTTCATTAGATATGTAAAAATGGTATTGGATACATACTTAATGATCCCGAGACTCAAAAAGTATTTGTCTATAGGGATATCAAATTTTCTAGAGGATGAAATATTTAAGAGTCAAGACAACAATGAAGTAAACGAACTCAAAGCGTCTAGCGAGACTGATGGAGTTCCTGTAGCGAAAATTGAAGAGACAGTAGAAGAGAACACACATGTATCGCTTAAAAAGAGTTTAATGGTGTTAATACCACTTGAGATGTATGGATTCCATACATGATAAAAGCATGATGATGAGCTAACTTCATATAGATAGATGCTATTAATGAAATTTGAAGTAGACTCCATGCACAAGATATGGACCCTTGAAGATCCACCTAAAGGGGTTAAACCCATTTGGTGTAAATATAACTCCAAGAGAAACAGGTAATTTGATGGAAGGATTCAAGGCACAACTCATAACGAAGGGCTACATACTGAGAGAAGGCATTGATTACGAAGAGACATTCTCTCTTGTGGTCGTGCTTAAATCCATCATGATATTGCTAGCTATAGTTGCATAACTTGATTAGAACATCTGGTAGATGGACTCCAAGACTGCATTCCTCAATGGATACATTGACGACAATACTTATATAAAGCAATCCTAGGGCTTCATAGTTGAGTAAGGCAAAGTGTTCAAGCTAAAAAATCCATCTATGGCCTTAAGGAAGCTTCTCGCAGTTGGAACATCTGATTTGATGGAACCACACGAACATCTGATTTGATGAAACCATAAATAATTATAATTTTATTCAAAATCGTGATGAACAACATGTATACAGTACGAACAGCGGGAGAGCCATTGTGTTATCATGCTTTATGCATATGGAACCTACTCATTATGAATGATGTAAGGATGATAAATAGTGTTTTAGATTTGGTTGTCCAAAACCTTTGAGATAAAAGATCTCAAGGTTCATGTATCTTGGATTTGAAGTTGTTCAAAAAACACAGAAAAAGGATATTAAGACTATCATAAAGGATACATCTGGGAAGGATTCTATATTGATAATTCCAAGAAAGACTTCTTCCGGGTGATCTCCGAGAAGGCTAGTGGGATGACCTCAAGCATCAACTATAGACCAAACATCTTCCATGCAGTGGGAGTAGTAAGCCATTTCCAATCCTACCACGAAGAGAAAAACACTTGACCAAAGTAATAAACATCTTGAAGGATATATGACTGTAGAGATTGTGATCTTCGAGTCTTATGTTCTAATACTTAAGGGAGACTCAAGACTTTGTTTTAGGCTATTAGGATTGTGATCTCCTGATCTGTGGGTATTATGACTCAAGATTTCCAAAATCCAAACAAGGACAATATAAATCTCACCCTAGTTATCTTTCATGTTGAATAGTAGTGTCGTGAGCTAAGAGTAGTGGACACTGCGACTGTTTCGACAAAGTCAACTATTGTTGCATATTATGCAACATCTGCATTAGACGCAACCACTATTTCCACGAGTTATGCGAGTTTGTAGTAGTATCTGTCGTAATCTTCAATGACAAAGTGATTGATCAACTAATCTAGCTATTTAACTAAATAATCAAATGATTAGCACATAAGTGTGAGTTTTAGTAATAGTCCATGAAATGGCTCTAAGGGATAGTGGGCGACTGTTGGATGTGTGAACCCATGCTGAGCCATTATGTAGTAAATGGTATTGTGAATTATGCCATTCCATTATTTAAGGATTAAGATATGTGAGTTTTGCATTAGTACGCTGCTTTGCATATTCAAGGTTATGTATTATGGACTTGTTGGTATCGTCTAATTATTGAGCATAAAAGTTATCTTGGAGGCCGATGTACGTTGTATATCTAAAGATTTTGATTAAGGACACAACCTGCATCATCAAGTGATATTCAAGAAGGATCTCTAGTATGAGAAGAGATGCCATTCTTCTCTAAAAACTGATATCCGATTGGCACTCTTGATGCAGGTTCTCTATATATATATATATTCAAAGCTGTCAGATGAGTGAATTTAAATATTCAAATCGAGGATATTGAGATACTAGACCTATGTTGTATAATGTAACAAACATGCGCACATCCTTTGACCAGAGATATACATATCTATATATCTAAATATGTACATTTGATAGACTAATATATTAATGTCATGGCAAAGTCTATATACCGTCGAGATGGTGTACATGTAAGGAAATATGAGATGTATGATCTCTAGAAGAAATCATACATATTCATACTTTCTGAACCGGAAGACGTAGCTCACTCATGAGCCATTGGAGTCACAATGAATTCCATCGATGGTCTTATTTTTTATGAAACGTGATGAGAATTAAAGAATGTTAATATAGGCTTTTGGAAAGAATATGGTTGATGTTTTCATCCAATGATTGATCGAGAAATCCAATGATGAACCCTCGAAGGAGACAACCAAACATGGGTTTGAACTTTGGGTTTTTCAAAGTTTTCTAGCATGTAATATATTTTAGTATTGGGAACACTGTTGATGTGATCACAATAGATTATATATCATGGCACTTCCAATCTAAGGGAATGATGAACTAGGAGGACTTTAGTGATTCCACTTTGAATCTAGATGAATGGGAATTAATTGGATTAAATATCTATTCATAGAACTAATTTCTAGATCTAAAGAGTAGGACATTGATATGAACAAGCTATGAGTTAATTGGAGAAATAGTTGAAAAGTACTTGATTGGCATTGCCCAAAGTGCTCTAAACCTTGATACTGTGTAAATCTAAATATAATCTCATTCATATTATTTCTAAGTATTCATAAATACTACGCACGAGTCCTAGTCGGATTAGGGGTTGTACATTAAGAAATTAACAATCAAGATAATTGTTTATTATCATTGATATTGAGAATACGCGAACATAAATAATATACTCATGATCTAATTATTATGGATATAGATCTATAATATTAAAATTAATATGAATATGATTCATATTTATTTCAGGACTTATGTTGATAAGATTTACATAGTCAGCTAATGTTGATATGAATTGGATTCACGGTCTCCATTAATTAAATGTAAACTACATTTACACTTTATTGTGGGCTAATGGATATGATTCACTAATTGGTAGATTGATTTTATAATTATTCCATTGACAACTGATGATAAATTAATTTTACAATAAAATTCTCAATTATCAAAAATCAATTTCAAGTTGAATTTGACTTTATTGAAAGAAAAAATGGCGAAGATGATATATCTCCAATTTCTCATGGAGAGAGAAATTGAAGGAGACATTGTTTTCTCCTTTATTCTCTTCTTTTAATTCAAAATATCAGAATTCAAATATATGGCATCCAAGTTGTAAGTTTTCAATTAATTGGAGAGAAAGAGAGAGCGAATAAGAGAGAGAGAGAGAGTAGAGTAGAGAGCCTTAACTCTCTACTCCTAGAGGGAATATGCATCCATCTTTCTCATCCATTCTAGTATAAAAAGAGGGCTGCAACCTCTCTTATATTAATTCAATACAACACCAATAAAGTTCTTTCTAGTCATAAGAAATGAGAGGATAAAATAGAAGAGAATATCTCTCTCTATTCTCTCATGTGATCATACCCATGTATCCCCGCCACAAACCTAGGTCGTCCGCCATATAGCCTCTTCTCCCTTCTCCATTAGCTCGACCATCACGAGGGGATATGCTTTTTTCTCCATTCTTTGTGCCCGAGTAGAAGGATTCGATTTCGTGAGACAAAATCATGAGGAAGAGATGATTCTAGATCTCTTTCGAAGTTGACAACTTGGTGGAGTACAACTCTCATCGTGCTTGCTAGTGCAAGCATCCGTCAGATTTGGCTTAAATTAAGAGGTATTTATTTTAGATACTCATGTTTCGAAGGCATATTCATATACTATTGTGATCTTGCACGATGATGTGGAAATAGTTTTTTATTTTAGATACTCGTGTTTCAAAGGCATATTCATATACTCTTGTGATCTTGCACGATGATGTGGAAATAGTTTTCATTACCATGTATTTTCACATTTGCCATCATTTCTTTAAAAAAAAATTGCATTGCTACTTATAAACAGGACAAAATCTTATATTACGAAATTGATTTATATTTTCACATTTTTATGATATTCGAAGCACAACCTCCCTTCATGAAATATAGAAGAAAAGTACAAAAAAAGCTGATAAAGATATTTTTATAAATACTAATAAAGCCTAAACATTGGAATTATTGTTTCTCAATTATTTTATATGTAAACATCATAAAAATATATGAATATAAAGTTATAAAACTAAATAAAATAGAGGTTAAATTACGAAAGGTCCATACATATGCATTGATTCATAGTTAGGGGACTAGGGATGAAAAAGGTCGGATACAGATACGAATACATGTATAATCATATCCTTATCCATTTTAAAATACGAATGCTTATGTGGATACAAATATTGAAGAATGTGAAAAATGTGCTACTACATCCTTAAAAACGAATACGAATGTAAAAGGAATACGAATTGGATATGAATAACAACAAAAATATTTAATAGATTAACTAAAATATACATGTTTAGGATGGTTTACACATAAAATAGATATAGCGTATATATTAAGTTCATAACAATTATATCAACAATGGTGAATGCAATCATAAAATGTTGTTACGCATAGTTATAAATAAATTTACTACTATACTTATGTACGAAAATGAATATACGGATACGAATGCAGATATTAACGAATGTCAAAGTGATATCAGTATCTGTATCCGCTCGAACACCTTCCAGACAACGTTTGCTCCTCATGAAGTGTAACTGCCTCCATAAGCAGCACTAACCAAACCCTGCATCTCAGGGTATAGACCGCAATATACAGACTGAACCAGGACGGTATGCACTAAGCCTGACAAGGAAGGTTCTGTAAGAGATCCTTGAATCTCTCACATATATCATAGAATGCTTCATTAGGAAGTTGGGAGAAACTCGTGATGAGTGAACACATCATGTTAATTCTACTCAAAGGGTAGAACTTCTTCAGGAAGAGGTCCTTGAACTGCACAAAGATAGTTACAACTACCTCGGGGTCTTCATCCAATAATCTGCCTCATCCTTTAAGGCAAAAGGAAGAGCTTTGAGCCTGATGTAATCCTGGATAACCCAAGGATGCCTAAGGTTAGTGCAAACCAACTCAAAGTCCCTAAGGAATGTGTATGGCTCCTCGTGTGCATTCCCATGGAAATGAGGCAGCAAGCTAAGAAATTGCAGCTTCAACTCAAATTCGACTTCATGCTCTAATGGGCTCAACCAATTTACCATCTGATAGTACCCATGGTTGTATGTCGCTTCCGTTGGTGCATCTCTACCCAACTGTAACTGGCCAAATTGTGCTCTCATGAGTGCTTGGTTATGCTTTGATTCTTCCAACCTGGCCAACACTGCATGCATTGGGTCCTCTCGTTCTTCCTCCTCTCCATTATGTTTCTCATGAGGTATCTCTTCTGTATCTTCGTCACCTTCATCAAAGAAACGATTGGAATGAGACCTAGATTAAGATAACGAAACCGAATCGATCTCGCCAAGGCAATGATTTTCTTCAATGAGTAGAGAAGAAAAAGGATTTGTTGAGATGTAACCATGCCCAAGGAGGGAAACATGATACACCTATTCAGAAAAAAGATTATCTCTAAACCGGAATGGTCCAGTTAAAGATGAAGAAGGAGGAGACTGGACAGGTGAAGATATGATATTTGGACGGTTCAACGAGAAACTCGCAAAATTTGAGCAAATATCCGATCAATTATCCATCTTCAAATTCAAGAGATAGGGAAAATTGAGCACATTCGATACAAAAAGATCTAGTACTACTGGGCACGTGAATGTGTGGAGTTACTCACACAATACAATCAATGAAAACCCTTTTGAATTGATTCACCAACTCAACACTGAAGGCCGATGATGATGGCCTTATTATCTTGTCAATTTTAGTTTAGCGAGTCAAACAATCTCATACAATCTCATAGGTGTAGTCCCTTAAGGTAACTCAAGTTGAAGCCGGTGGAACACACCAGCAGGAACATGGCTACTTCTTCTAATGGTTTGAGGTAAGTGCTTGCAGCAACATGACCCTAAAAATGAGTCCAAGCCCTTAGGGCACAAGTTCAGGGATTTTTGACTCTATTCCTTAGGGGCTACGTCATTACCCACTCTGTCTGAGGTAAATACTTGCAATCAATGAGTGTTTTACTGCACGTAATATAAGGTTATTTTTATTCCAATTTAATTTGGTCAACTTCCATTAATTCAGTCCAAAATTTAAAAGTTTAAGTTATCACTTGGAATTAAGTGACCACAAACATCACCCAACATACAATCCATTTTCCTTTTTCCTTAAGTTGATGAAAACTAAGGGAGAAAGCGAGAAACGGAATGCAATCGAGAATCAATTATGCATGCAGTCACTCAGAGATACTTACAACGCTTCCCAACACTCTCCATGTGGATGCATAGAGTGAATATATAAAATCTATCTATATGATGCAACTCAAAAAATCACACCCAAGCAGCAGAACTATTAGCGGTGAAGAAGTCAATTTAATTTTGGCTAAATTGAACGTCTGCTATGCGCGTCTATGAATTTCCTAAGATTTTTGTAATTGTGATTCTTAAGAGATTGTGTTGTGTGTCCTAGATTACGAAATATATCAAGCAAAAATGATCTACGACATGTCTAATTTGGCATAATGCTTGATTCTAAAATGACACTCAAGTCAAGAACCACTCTTGACACAACCACTACATAGAAAAATAAAGTCCACAGGCCTTCATTCCATACGCGAGATCTCGGTCGAGAATTGATATAAATGGGCAATTAAGTTACAAATAATTACAACTCAACAAAATGGACTTAATTAATATAAATTAATTCTCTCAAATTAATTTGTTCGTGGGCTCTCTAGCAAGAAACTCTATGCTCCTTGCCTCTGTGGTCCTCCGAAAGTCATCGACTCCACGTTCCTACCACAAAATAATAAATTATTAGAAAATTCTTAGAGAGAGTCAAAATATTAATTAAGTAAAAATAGCATATCACAAAATGAATAAAAGAGACAATATAAGCTTAAAATAATTGGCCTAAAAATCACTAAATAAATATATTGACCTAAAAATGGTCACAAAATGTGTCGCATCCCCAGCAACGGTGCCATCTAATGAAGCGCTAAATACATAAGATAATATGTATCCGTTGTTGCACGAGCACTTAGCGTATTATACAGAACGGAGTAGAAGATCTCCGCAAGGAGGATTCAGTTGAATTTTTAATCTGGGAAGTCCAGGGTCGAACACAAGGACACAAGCAATTTGGTGAATGATTTTTAAATGTCAAATATTTTAGGTAGCAATTTAGAGTATGATTATATTAAGCGGATGCACAATTCACATCAATGCAGCTTTTTAACACATTTTTATGCACTTAAATTATATGAAGACAATGATGCAAAAACAATACGATCAAGTATAACACAATACAATGAGATACACAATAGGCAACCTGGGTTAGTCATAAAAATTCCCTGAATTAATTAAATATTAATTAAGTCATGAAAACAAATCCAATAACGACTTTAAGTATTAATCAATCTCAAAAGCAGATCAACACAATTAAATTTTTAATTTAACTTTGATGCTCAATAGTTTCAGCAAGCAATCAAGCCCTTTAATAACTCAATGATAATGATTAAATAACTAATAATTAGTCATTAAGATTCAATGTTATTAAGATGTTTAATAACTCACAAAAAGTTCATTTTCAACTTCATTTAAAGATCAAAAAGCTCATAGAATAAGGAATAATTCAAGCATGATTTTTAAATTAAAATTATCAAGAAACATGCCAAAAGATAGAGTTTCCAATTATCTTTCAAATGAGATCAAAATCACTTCATTTGGACACATATATTACAAGATATACACCATTCTATCTAGGGGCATTTTTTAAATAAAACTACAAGTTTTTATTACTAAACTGAACAAACGTGGACTGAAACACAATTAAAATATCATGTATGGGTTAATATGCAAAATACCCAAAGGCGGGAGGAATTATCTGCAATTCTGAAAAGGTTGAGGGTAGGCGCTGCAAATTACCTAGTCATGTGCACGCTGCACATGATCTGTCTAGGGTCAGATATGAGGCTCGAGACACGTGGCGTTCTCTGTTGCTTCGCACAAAGTTCGGAGGTAGTCTCAACTCACGAGCCCGAGGTGTGAACCATTGCTTCGGGTGACCGATATGGGTCAATCTGGACCGTTGATCTCACCTAATTAGGGGAGATTAACAGTATATGCTCTTCTCTTGTTCTTCGGATCTGTCGCGAATGGCGGTGGTCGGACTGGGCTCCTGCGAAGTCGCTCGTGCTCCTCCTTGCTCCTCTGCTATCACTGAAGGTCAGGTGGCCTTCGTGAAGGTTCCACGAAGGCAGCCGATGGCTAAAGAAGATGAAGGATGTTGTGGATCGCTTTGTTGATGAAGCGTCACCGTCGAGGAAAATGGAGATCGGAACTTGATCTCAAGTTCCGACCATTGTATCTATATTGACCTGCAAAGTTAGCAGAACTATAGACAAGGTCCAAGTGTATGATTTGATGTGGGTATGAGATGAATGAAGGGGTCAGGCGGCATGAAGGAATGAATCCCTAATTAGGTTCCAATCTAAGGAGTAGCCTAGAATGGATCGAGGTGATACGATCATGGAGAAGTGAAATAGATCACTAGAGAGTAACACCTGAATGATAAATTGGATATAAAGACATCTAGATGAAAAGATCTTATAATCCTTAACTGAGAAGGACTTTAAAATTTAGTGAAAACTCATGTGAGGCATAATACAAATCTACCTCGATGTGAAGCAGAAATCACTGAAGGATTGGAGTTGAATTGCTAGCTTGATTGAAGCTTGATAGCTTCGGGTCGTTGTGTCGTAATTTGGGATACAAATTCAAGCTCAAGCAGAAGCAAGGAAGCTCTACCATCTTCGTGTACCCCCAGGATCTCACCGGAGGCTTCCACTCTGTCTCAGCTCTCTATCTTACCTACTCTCTGGCACAGAACGGTAGTAGGGCTAGGAGGTTCCTCGCATGAAGGCGGATGGGGTGGAAGTTTCCTAGATATGGAGGTTTTGATACCAGGGTGGTTTGGAGGTTATCAGAAGAAAGTTGTGGTTTCAACCACCACCGGTTGGGAAAGAGAGGGTCGAGCGGGTCCATGGAGTTGGCGAGGATAATGGTTGGTTGGTGTAGAGAATGACGACGGTGGTTGAGAGGGAAGTTGCCGGAGGTGGTTGTGAAAATGGCGAGAAGTTGAGGAGTAAATGAAGAGTTGCAACTATTGGGAGGTGGATGGAGGTTGACGATGAAATATGGGTCGTTGGATCAAGATCCTACAGTCTAGATTAAGGCGGTTTAGAGTGAACAAGTGGGCCCACATGGGCGGCCGTGGAGTCGCCACGTGGCCCAACAAGAGTTAAGAGAATTTAAAAATATCAAAGAAAATTAAAAATAATTTTGTTAGGAGTTGATTTAAAAAATGATGAACATGAAAGTTGTAGATCTCGACGAGATATGCAACTTTTATGGAGAAGTCAAAGAGATCCGAGGTCATTTGTACATAGATCAAAAATAAATACAAATTAAAATAATATAAAACATTTTCTTTTATTTTTCTTTTGTTTATTTTCTGTATATTTGATATTATTCTATGTTATTTTATTTATGTATATTATTATACTAATTTTTATTTGATTTTTAATAATACATAAATAAATAAAATAATAGACCATAATACAGTTATATAATATAATGTAATTAGTGTCGATTATACACAACACACAAATTAATAATTAAAGTTAATAGTAAATGAATATTGTTGAATTACTTACGTACGAGAGATAAATATGTTGAATTATGTTGATAAATCTAGGATTTATCACCCCCTATACTTAAGCTAAGCTCGTCCTCGAGCTAATAAATAAAAAATAAGTTAAAGAGTTAGTTTAATCAGTGAGGTCCCTGACATGCGCGCAAGTGAGTATATAAGGTTTGATTTGACCTAAAACACTAGGTTTTTGAAATCCTAAAACTCTAAGTTGATCGAAGTATTAATCAAAAGGAATTCAATTCCTCTAAATGTCAATCTCTCAATGTACATAAATATAAGGAGTATGGCTTAGTGTTAACTGCACTCATGAGAGTTGAATCAAAATTTCACCAAAAATTCCAATCTCATAAGCTCTACTAAGGACCCAACCCTCAACACTAGGGAATAAATCTAGTCTTGCTTCAATCCATCATCTCTTTAGTTCGTCAGACTTCAAAGGTATAGATGGAAGGTTAGATTTATGGACATTATAGGTTTGTGTACTTATTTTCACGTCCTCTCATTGGAACATGATTCTCTCAAGTGCCAATACTCGACACAATTTTTTATTTTTATTTTGCCAATCAGTGTGTCTGCTAAAAGAAGTTGAGTCATATGTACTTGTTTTCCTGGGAGTATACTGGGATGCTTCTTTTTAAGGTATCTAATATACCTGCACCCAGACTTGTAGCTCTAATTATGTAGAGCCTTCTTTGAGGTACTAGCACAACCCAAAAAAGCCTAATGATTCGGTCCAAATAGACACTTAAAGGTTGCAAGCGTTTGCCTTGAATATAATAGCTCGTATGATGTAACTTTGTAATGTAACGAGCTTTTCTTTTCATTCACTTTTCTCTCTTTTTTTTTAAATTGAGGGAACTTCCCTTCTTTTTGGCTAGCTCCAATGCTTTTATCAAAGATCTGCGCACACTGATCAACTTATTGATTTAATGTCATCACACCCTGACACTTTAGGTAAAACTCAAGAGATAGCATGACAACATGTCCTATACTAGCTATATTGCTGACACTCAGGTTTCATGAAGCTGTCATTAATCTTATCCCATCCTCGAGCATCATATAGATCAAGTCCAAACTCAAGCTTCGAATCCCAATCTCCTCAGTGATACTTTGACTCATCTAATCATGATTGCAGTCATGTTGTGAGTGATAGTCAAATTCTTTTAAGGGAGATTAAGAATGCAATATAGTATACATATCTTCTAACTACAGAAGTTTGAATTTTTTATGCCCAAGACCCTAATGATTAAGACATGATAACTCTAAGTCTATGGACTCCTTAAATCCAGTGATAAAGATCATCTCGAGCCTTGAGTGCAATGTGAAAGTATCAGGGAAAGACACCAATTAATAAGTTAGTGAGTTAGTTATTTACAGAAGAATGAAGGAATTATTAGCTTTATTAAAAGAAGACACATAATAGATTCAGCACAAAGACACACTAGGATATCCAACACAACACTATAAACTTCAACTCCTTATAAATCAAGATTGGCTCTTCGAGGTTCAAAATCACAGGTCCCCTTATGTTTCAACTGTTTCCTCCTAACAGAATACACTTGAGAATCTGAATAAGAAAGATCTTCATCAACTTGGAATTTCAACCTTCTGGAATGATGACATTCTTCCTCAAAAGTAATATCCATATCTGCATGGGAAGCCTCAAAATTCTTAACAATCATGAAAAGACGAATCAAACCTTGAAATCATGCAACATACTTTTTGGGTTTCCTTAAAATAGAAAAACTAGACACAAAAGGATGACCCAACTTACATGAAATGTGATGCTCCATAAAATGGTCATTCTCAGTGAATGGTATTGGCATGTCCATATCTAATTTTTCTATCAATAAATCATATTCCTCAACTGACATCACTCTTTTAAGTGAATCTTTATCAACTTGATCTTCCGAAATATGGAATTAAAATCCAGACTTTCCTCCATGTTGGACTCCGTAAGTCTCAAAGGCAAGAAAACCTTATAAAGAATAAGAACAAAATGATTTAGTGAACCGTCGCAACCTCTTAGAACCCGAAAACACTAAACGACATTGAAGAAACACAACGAATTAATTATTTTTTAGCTTCTTTATAAAAATAATGACTGGCCTAAACTCATATGATTAGTTTCATCTACTTTCGGCCAGTATGGATGTAAGTACGAACCGTTAGACAGCTACTCGTATTACTTAAAGACGGTACCATACATATTGTCTTTTAATAGCCCACTCTGCTAAGGGAATAATTCTCTCACTGAAAAGTAGATAATCATTTTTAAGTCTAGTAATTACAAATGATACTAAATAATTTATTTTAATTTTTCTATTTTTTATTGATTTTTATTTAATAGATTTAGAGAGCTAAACAATTAGTTAGACTCAATTACACCCTTAGCTTTAAAAAGAATTTTTTTACCCGTATCCCCAATAGTTTAAGAAGAATTTAAAATATGATCTATGGCTTAAGTATATATGTAATATTACGATAGACCCCCTTATACTTAGTTTTCGCTATGTCCTCATAGCACAAAGTGATATGAAGCCATAGCTCAACTAAGTATAAAAGAATGTAAGAACTGATGTCTAGAATAAAACAAGTGTAAGAATAAGAAAGAATACATCAGAAAGAATATAAAGGAATGGTCCCTCCTATACTTAGGATTTGAAAACCCAAGTAAAGAACAAGAGATAAATACATATAAGAGACATCAGAATAAACAAGAGAATGAGTAATGGAGAATGTATGGACAGATTCCCCCTATACATTGAGAATAGCCTAAGTGTAGATAGGAAAAAGAATCAAAGTCGAAGGAAATATACAATAATATAGTCAGAATGAAAATGAATATTCTGATATTGAATCTTGTCATGTGAATCTATCATGATGATCATGCCTTATCTATGAACTCTGAAAAGAATCAATAGGCATGAAGTAAATCAACTCAACATGAGTTAACCTTTCCTTGGAATCTACAAAATACTTAAGTAACTGCACGTTAACCAAAAAGGAAGGTGCATTCTCTGAAAGTTCTGCAATCTCTACACTGCCATTCTCATGCACTTCCTTAACTATAAAAGGACTCGTCCACTTCGATTTCAGTTTTCCATGGAAAATCTTTAACTTCGCATTAAACAAACATACCTTTTGTCCTGGGACAACGTTCTTGTATCTAATATGCGCATCATTCCACCTTTTAACTTTGTCCTTATAGATCATACTATTGTTATATGCTCAATTGTGGATTTCCACTAGCTCATTTAGGTCAAGGTCTCTACACAATTTTCCTAAGTGACAACTCCAGTTTATCTTCTTTATTGCCCATTCAGATTTGTGTACAAATTCAGCGGTCAAATGACACGGTTTGCCATAAATCATCCTAAAAGGTGAAGTGTCAAGAGGTGTCTTGTAGGTCGTTCTGTAAGCATGCAGAACTTGGTCTAACAACTGAGACCAGTTCTTCCTATCTGGATGGACTAACTTTTGAAGAATGCTCTTTACCTCCCTATTTGAAACCTCTTCCATGTCGTTTGACTGTGGGTGGTAAGGACTAGTTATTCTATGCTCAAATCCATAGTCCTTTGCTAAAGATTTTATCATTCCATTCACAAAGTGGCTACCCCATCAGATATCAAAACTCTAGGTACCTCGAACCGTGAAATGATATGATCATTTATGAACTTGCAGACAGTCCTACTGTCTGTGGCTCGGGTTGGAATAGCCTCCACCCATCTCTACAAGTAATCTACCGCTGGGAAAGGACCCATGAAATATATGCCCCAGGCATCAAAGACATCACAACAAATCACAGGCCGCATAGGCATCTCATCTCTGTAATCAATAGTCCCTCCCATCCTTCGGCAAATAGGACAAGATTGTACAAAATCGATGGCATCTCTAAACGAGGTCGGCCAAAACAAACCACATTGTATCACCTTGTGAGTGATTCTCTTTTCTGAATGGTGTCCTCCAACCTCAAGTGAATGATAACACGTGAGGACACTCTGGTATTCCTCCTGAGGAATACACCTCCTCCAGACACAATCCGGTCCATCGAACAAAAGGAACGGATCCTCCCAATGGTATTTTCTCGAATCCGACTTGAGTTGGTCTATACTGCTCCTAATCCAACATTGGGAAACTTGCTTGGAGACAAGGTTGTTCACCATGTTGTCATACCATGGGAGTGAGTCAACAAGACAAGTTGACTCATATGGGAAGGTCTCTCGAATAGGCTCAAAATCAGGGGAATCCTTAATCTCAATCCTCGAAAAATGATCATCCACTACATTTTTTACTCCAGGTTTATCCTTAATCTCCAAATCAAACTCTTGTAGTAACAATATCCACCTAAGAAGACACGCATTCGCATCCTTCTTTTCCATGAGATACCTAATGGTTGAATGCTCAGTGTAAACTATCACTTTTGAGCCAAGAATCACAGACCTAAACTTCTCTAAAGCCCAAACTACGACAAGCATTTCTTTCTCGATCACTGCATATTTTTTCTCTGAGCTAGATCCAAAACTTTGCTTTCATAGTGAATAGCGAACGGAATCCAATCTCACCACTTCCCCAATACGACTCCTATAACAAAATCCGAAACATCAGTCATGACCTCAAAGGGAAGAGACCAATCAGGAAACTACAGAATAAGCGAGTCACAAATCTTCTTCTAAAAGAGATCTCTAAAAGAGATCAAAGGCCTCAAGACACTTGTGATCTACAAAGAACTTGGTGTCCTTTCCTAAAATCTCAGTCAAGGGTCAAGCAATCTTAGAAAAATTCTGAATAAATTGTCTATAAAATCCAACATGCCTCAAAAATGACCTCACTGACTTGATGCTGGTTGGTGGATCAAGTTTCTTGATCACATCCACCTTAGCAAGATCAATATCCATTCCCTTTTTGGAGATGACATGCCCTAACACGATACCCTCCTTAACCATAAAATGACTTTTCTCCCATGAGATTACCATATTCACCTCTCTACATCTATGAAGCACTCGATCCAAGTATGCTAAACAAGAATCAAATGAAACACTATGGACCGAGAAGTCGTCCATGAAAACCTCTAGGAAATCCCCAACCATCTCGGCAAACACGACAATCATGTACCACTGAAAAGTACCTGGGGCGTTGCATAGCCCAAAAGGCATGCGCTTGAATGCGTATGTGCCGAAAGGACATGTAAAGGTGGTTTTTTCATGGTCATCAGTGGTGATGGCTACTTGATTGTATCCTGAGTACCCGTCAAGAAAACAGAAGAACTCCTTCCCTGATAATCTCTCCAAGATCTGATCAATAAAAGGTAGGGAAAAGTGATATTTCTTGGTTGCAACATTCAGATGCTTTTAGTCGATACAGACACACCACGATGTGGGTACTCGTGTCGCAATCTCAACTCCTTCCTCATTGGTGACCATATGAATTTCCAACTTCTTCGAGACAACATGTAAAGGAGCCACCCACTTGGAGTCAGAGATTGGGTAAATAAAACCCAATCCATACAATTTCTTTATCTCTTTCTTAACTACATCCCGTACATTTGGATTAAGTCTCCTTTGGAACTCATGGAAAGGTCTAGCATTATCCTCAACAAAAATATGATGTGCGAGATTTATACCCACAACAAAAATATGATGTGCGACACTGTCCATCCAATGACCTTGCAGTTCCTTTCTAACAATTCTAACAACCTAGTCTACTACTCTACAGTCAACCTAGAATAATGATGATATGAAACTTATTCTTTGTTCCTGTAAGGAATGAATACTTGAGTGTAGGAGGTAGTGGCTTTAAATCTGGAAAAGAAGAATCATCAGGAACATGAGGTTGAACTACCACTGAATCCGGATCTGTTTTGCATAGTGGAGATGAATCATCTGTAATGCTGTCCACCAACTGAATTGAAGAATAGGGAGTCGGATAGCAAAAAAACACGGTAATTCGTCTTAATCCGTGTCCGACTCATCATCTAATTACCTAGGTTGTTCCAAAGGAGAAGGACCTGACAAGTCCAAAGAGACTTCTAAGTCACCAAGGGAATATGGGGATGTATATCTCAAGAACTCTGACAACGTATCGACAACTGCTCTGTGTACATTGTCCTCTCCAGGTGAGAGGGACTCATTATATACTGTCGGGTTCTGTGCCCAAATCCCAGTTGTGCTAACTACATCGCACTCTGCCTCTGAAAAGGAAGAGAAATCCATGCCAGACTCAGAATCAAGTTGCTGCCATTTTGTCTGCTTCATATGTAGTTCCACTTCTCCGCATGGAGAACGAAACTTCATCATCCATGTCTGATAATCGAATGAAGCTCCTGCGGTCCTAAAGAAGGGTCACTCAAGGATAATCTGTGAGTCTCTCCAATGATTAGGGATGCCCATGTTAAGGACAATGAAGTCCACCATGTAGTCTTGTCCCTCAATTGAGATAATGACATTCTTGACCTCACCCTTAGCCTTTTTCATCGATTTATCCGCAAACTGAAGTAACTCTCTAGATCAACGTAAAGGTCCCAACTTCAGTTTCTCATATAAGGTAAAGGGTAACAAGTTGATCGAAGAATCATTATCTAGGAGAGTGCGTGCAAATGCTATGTCATCGATATGACTCACCACATAATGTGCACCTAAATATCTCTTCTGCTGTGGCAACTTCTGGTTCTTGAGACAAAAGGTCGTGGCAACCGAGAGAACAAGGGTCTTGATGTAGCTGGTCAGTTTCTTCATGCTAACTCTGTTAGGTGTGCATCTTACCTTCAATTACTTCTGAAATGCAGGATGATTGACAACATACTCATCAAATGACATCTTAACCATGATGTTATCTCTACAAAATCGTGTCATTTTAGGATCATCTTTTTAAATCTTATTAATGATGTGCTTTCTTGCCGTAAGAGCACATGAGAAAGGGATGGGCAAAGAAGAATGTGAAGACTTAGAATCATAAACAGAAACATGTACTTTATTATCCATAGAAACTGAGTTTTTCACACATGAATATTTTATAATTGGAATATCAATCGAATCATCTACTATAGGTTGGGGAATGCCTGTTGAATGTGCATTCACCTCGACCGAAGGTACAATGTCCTCCGTAGAATCTGAATCTAATGTGTACTGTGCTGCTCTCGTATTCCTCCTCAATCTCCTCTGGGAAGTCTATACTTTCTGGTGATCTCTGTGAAGATGCCTAATGTCATCATCCTCTAAAGTCTCTTCGGGCTAAGCCTCAGAGTCAGTCCTCACCATATCTCTCACCCGATCAGGTACGACCATGCTCTGTCCACTCTTGAGAGACATATGATTAACACAATCAAACGGAAAGATCTTGTGCTCAGATTTGTGAGAATCTGAGTAGTATACCTGATCTATTTGTTGCTGTTGCTGAGGTATGGTCAGGCTATTGGGGTTAGCCTGAACATAGGGGGAATGGATGTAGTAGGGGCAGTGGGATCATCATGTAGATGGGAAAGATGGTTGAGATCAACCCTCAAATCATGTACCTCGTTCCTGTAGGAACGCAACTCCTCCAAAATCTGTCGGTGGAAATCAATAGGACCTGAAGATGAATGTTGTTGTTGTAAAGAAGAGGAAGACAAAGAAGAACGTGAAGATTGGACCCGATGGCCATAGAACTGCTGTTGTCGTTGGGTATAATGTTGAACATGCAAACCTTGTTGGTCTGACTGGTACATCTGTTGATGCCCATACTGATGTTGTTGTTGCCTCAATGCATGGTAAGGAACAACTCCAGAGCTCTGTGGTGCTGGAAGAGGTGTAGGAGTAAATGATGTGTTATACAAGGTCTGGGGACGCTGGTAGGAGAAACGATCCCCAGAATTCCCCTGCCTGGTTGGGTCATTGGTGTACCACACACCATTTACCTCCCACGCCCGGGAAGACTCCTCAGTAACTGTGTCAACAAACGATGGCTGCTGGTGGAAAGAATGGGCTAGAGGCTGGTCCTCAACCCATGGTTGGGGTGGCCCTGACATATGTTGCTCCTGAATATAGTGAACATAGTAAACGGGAGCAACATGTGCAGTCATGGCAGGTATCCTCATTTTGGATACCTTCTCAGAAAGCTCTGCCATCTGCTTAGGAAATTTGGATAAGTTGTTGTCCAACTCACCCATCCTCTTATCAATCCTCTCAACCATTGTAACTTTATCTGCTATAAAGCCCATGTCAAAAGGATCCATTGTATCTTTCACTCCCTCGCTGGATAGGAATTGAATGAGGGTCTCTAATTGAGCTCTACTCACGGTCTCTGCTCTACTCGTCTCAACAATCTGCTCGAACACCTTTCAAACAACATCCGCTCCTCGTGAAGTGTAACTGCCTCTACAAGCAGCACTAACCAAACCATGCACCTCAAGGTGTAGACCGTAATACAAACTGAACAAGGATGGTAGGCTCTAAGTAGTGATAAGGACACTTCTGTAAGAGATCCTTGAGTCTCTCTCATGTATCACATAATGCTTCATTAGGAAGTTGAGAGAAACTCATGATGCGTGAACACGTCAAGTTAGTTCTACTCAAAGAGTATAACTTCTTCAGGAAGAGGTCCTTGAACTACACAAAGGTAGTTACAACTACCCCCATGTTCTTCATCAAGTAACATACCTTATCCTTTAGGGCAAAAGGAGGGGCATTGAGCCTAATGTAATCTTGGATAACCCAAGGCTGCCTAAGATTAGTGTAGACCAACTCAAAGTCCCTAAGGAATGCGTATGGCTCCTCGTGTGCATTCCCATGGAAATGAGGTAGCAAGCTAAGAAACCACATCTTCAACTCATATTTGACTCCAGGCTCTATTGGGCTCAACCAATTTGCCATCTAATACTGCCCAGGGTTGTATGTCAGGTCCATTGGTGCATCTCTACCCAACCGTAACTGGCCAAGTTATGCTCTCATGAGTGCTTGGTTCTGCTCTGATTCTGCTAACCTGGCCAACACTACATGCATTGGGTCCTCTCATTCTTCCTCATATCCATTATGTTTCTTAGGAGGCATCTCTTCTGTATCTTCGTCACCTTCATCAAAGAAAGGATTGGAATGAGATCTAGATGAAGATAATGAAATCGAAACAATCTCACAAAGACAATGATCTTCCTCAGTGAGTAGAGAAGAAAATGGATTGGTTGAGATGTAACCATGCACAAGGAGGCAATCATGATACTCTGGTTCATAAAAAGGGTTATTTCTAAACCGGGATGGTTCAGCTAAAATACTGGACCGGTGAAGGCTCGTAGAATCCGAGCAAATATCCGACCAATTATCCATCTTCGAATTCAAGAGATAGGGAAAATTGAGCATGCTCAATACAAAAGGATATAGTACTACTGGGCATGTGAATGTGCAGAGTTACTCACACAATACAATCAATGCAAACCCCTTTGAATTGATTCACCAGCTCAACACTGAAGGCCGAGGGCGATGGCCTTATTTATCTTGTCAATTTTAGTCTAGTGAGTCAAACAATCTTATACAATCTCACAGGTGTAGTCCCTTAAGGTAACTCAAGTTCAAGATGGTGAAAGACACCAACAGGAACAAGGTTACTTCTTCTGATGGTATGAGACAAGTGCTTGTAGCAATAACATGACCCTAAAAATGAGATCAAGCGCTCAGGGCACAAGTCCATGGATTTTTGGCCCTATTCCTTAGGGGGATACATCCTTACCCACTATGTCTGGAGGCAAGTGCATGCAATCAATGAGGGTTTTACTGCCTGTAATGCAAGGTTGCTTTTATTCCAATTTAATTTGGTCAACTTGCATTAATTGATTCCCAATTTTAAGAGTTTAGGTTATCACTTTTAATTAAGTGATTACAAACATCACCTAACATAAAATCCATTTTCTTTTTTCCTTAAGTTGATGAAAACTGAGGGAGAAAGCAAAAAACAGAATGCAATCGAGAATCAATGATGCATGCAATCATTCAGAGATACTTACAATGCTTCCCAGCACTCTCCATGTGGATGCATAGATTGAATATATAAAATCTATCTATATGATGCAAGTCTAAGAATCACACCTAAGCAACAATTCTATTAAAGGTGAAGAAGTCAATTTAATATGCTATGTGCATCTATGAATCTCCTAAGATTTTTGTAATTGTGAATCTTATGAGATTGCGGTGTGTGTCCTAAATTATAAAATAGATCAAGCAAAAATGACCTACGATATGTCTAATTTGGTGTAATGCTTGATTCTAAAATGACACTCAAGTCGAAAACCACTCTCGACAAAACCATCGCATAGAAAAATTAAAGTCCATAGGCCTTCGTTAAGCACGCGAGATCTCGATCGAGAACCGCTATAAATGGGCAATTAAGTTACAAATAATTACAACTTGACAAAATGGACTTAATTAATATAAATTAATTCTCTCAAATTAATTTGCTTCATGGGCTCTCCAACAAGCATCTCCAAGCTCCTTGCCTTCATGGTCCTCCGGAAGTCATCGACTCCACGGGTCTACCACAAAACAATAAATTATTAAAAAATTCTTAGAGAGAGTCAAAATAATTAATTAAGTAAAGATAACAAATCATAGAATGAATAAAAGAGATAATACAAGCTCAAAATAATTGGCCTAAAAATCACTAAATAAATATTTAGACCTAAAAATTATCACAAAATGTGTTGTATCCCCAACAAAGGCACCATATGATGAAGCGCTAAATGCATAAGATAATATGTATTTGTTGTAGCACGAGCACATAGCGTATCATACAGAACGGAATAGAAGATCTCTGCGAGGAGGATTCAACTTGAATTTTTAATGTGGGAAGTCCAGGGTCAAACACAAGGACGCGAGCTATTGAGTGAATGATTTTTAAATGTCAAATATTCTAGGTAGCAATTTAGAGGATGATTATATTAAGCGGATGCAAAATTCACATCAATGCAACTTTTTTTGCATATTTTTATGAGCTTAAATTATATGAAGAGAATAATGCACAAAAAATACGATTAACTCTAACACAATACAATGAGACACACAATAAGCAACTTGAGTTAATCACAAAAAATCTCTAAATTAATTAAACATTAACTAAGGCATGAAAACATATCCAATGATGACTTTAAGCATTAATCTATCTCAAAAGCAATTCAACAAAATTTCACTTTTTAATTTAACTTTGATGCTCAATAGTTTCAACAAGTAATTAAAACCATTAATAACTTAATGATAATGATTAAAATAACTAATAGTTAGTCATTAATATTCAATGTGATTAACATGTTCAATACTTCAAAAAAAATTCATTTTTAACTTCATTTAAAGGCTAAATTAAGCTCATAGAATAAGGAATAATTCATGCATGATTTTTAATTTCATATTAGCACCAAAGCATACCAAAAGATAAAGCATCAAATTATCTTTCAAATGAGACCAAAATCACTTCATTTGGATATATAGATCAAAATATATACAACCTTCAATCCAGGGACATTTTTGAAATAAAAACTGCAAGTTTTTATAACTAAATAGAACAAAAGTTGGCTGAAACGTAATTAAAAATTCCGCAATGGTTAATATGCAAAATACCCAAAGGCAGGATGACTTATCTTCAATTCTGAAAAAGTTGAGGATTGGCATTACAAATTACCCAGTCATGTGCACGTTGCACGTGAACTGTCTAGGTCCGGATATGAGGCTCGAGACACGTATCCTTCTCTGCTGCTTCACACGAGGTTAGGAGGCAGGCTCGCCACACGAGCCTGAGGTGTGAACCGCTACTTGGGGCAGTCGACGTGGGCCAATCGGGACCGTTGGTTCTGCCCAATTAGGGGAGATCAACGGTATCCGCTCTTCTCTTGTTCTTCAGATCTTCTACGAATGGTGACACTTGGGTTAGGATCCGACGAAGCCGCTCGTGCTCCTCCTTGCTCCACTGCTATCACTAAAGGTCAGATGACCTTCATGAAGATTCCACGAAGGCAGTCGATGCCTAAAGAAGATGAGGGACATCGTGGATCGCTATGTCTATGAAGCGTCGTCATCGAGGAAAATGGAGACTGGAGCTTGGTCTCAAATTCTGATCATTGAAGCTATATTGACCTACAACGTTAGTAGACTGCAGACAAGGTCCAAGCGGATGATTTGAAGTGGGTATGAGATGGATGAAGGGGTCAATCGACGTGAAGGAATGGATCTCTAATTGGGTTCCACGCTAAGGAGTAGACTAGAATGGATCGAGGTGATACGATCATGGAGAAGTGAAATTGATCACTGGAGAGTAATGTGTGAATGATGGATTGAATACGAGGACATCTAGATGAAAAGATCTTATAATCCTTAACTGAGAAGGACTTTAAAATTTAGTGAAAACTCTAGTGAGATGTAATACAGATCTTACATGGATGTGAAGCAGAAATCACTGAAGGATTGGACTTGAATCGCTAGTCAGATTGAAGATTGATAGCTTCAGGTCGTTGTGTCGGAATCTGGGCTACTGTTTCGAGCTCAAGCAGAAGCAACAAAGCTCATCCATCTTAGTGTAAACCAAGGATGTCGTTGGAGGCTTCCACCCCATCTCAGCTCTCTATCTCATCTACTCTCTGTTACATAAAGTTAGAAGGGCTAGGAGGTTCCTCGCATGAAGGCGGATGGGGTAGAAGTTGCCCGGAGATGAAGGTTTTGATGCCATGGTGGTTTGGAGGTTGTCGGATGAAAGTGGTGGTTTCAACCACCATACACGGTTGGGGAAGAAAGGGCCGAGCAGATCCAAGGAGTTGGCAAGGATAAGGGTTGATTGGTGTAGAGAATGGCGGCAGTGGTTGACAGGGAAGTTGCCGGAGGTGGTTGCGAAAATGGAGAGAAATTGAGGAGTAAATGAAGAGTTGCAACTGTTGGGAGGTGGATGGAGGTTGATGGTGATGAACCTCAGTTTCATCATCTTTATTTCCTATAATTAACCCCCTTGCTTAAAATTTTGTCAATAAAACCCAGTTAAAGTGTTGTAATTAACAATGTCCTAAATAAATTAAAAATCACAAAAAATGACAAAATAAAAATTTGTGGTATTTTTAGACTTAAAAATACCCTCAAAAATATTTCGGGTCTTCATTTGATCTCTTCTCCAGTTTTGGTCAACATGAAACTTGTAGATCTCGTCAAGATCTACAACTTTCATGTTTTGAGCTTTCTCAAATTCGGCCAATATGGCCCTCAAAAATCAGAAAAACCTTCTGAATAACCAGAATGGGCCACCTTAGCCAAAAAGTTTTAAATTTTTCAAAATTTTCAGGTTATAGCTAAAGTAAATATACGGTATATACAGTATACCCCCCTATACTTAAATTTTGCTATGTCCTCATAGCACTAGATGTTATAAGTACATAGGTCCATTTAAGTATATAGGAATATACAGGAGCTAAGAGGTGTTCCCCCTATACTTAGGTTAGAAATAACCTAAGTATAAAGGCAAGAAAAGAGGAGTAGAAATCACAGGGACTCGGGTCCCCCCTATACTTAGGCTGAGATTAGCCTAAGTATAAAGATGGGAATTGATGTTGGAAAGGACCCAAGGTGAACGAAGAAGAGGAGTGGATTTACAAGTGAGCGGTTTTGAATCTTTGGAGATGAAATGGAGTGACTAAGGTTTTAGGGTTGTGTAGCAAACATGGCTCAATTCAAGCAAGCAAAAATCCTTAGTTTCACCAACTCACACATGAAACCAACCGAAGTTGGTTTATTATCTTGTCAGTTTTATTGGTGATAAAGCCTTAGATATTTACGCGAAAAATGTGAAATGAAAATCAAGGCGTATGCGCGGGTGTTGCTCTCCCAAAACCGATTTTTACTCCATTTTTTTGGTTGACTTGCAATTAACAGTCCCAGTTTTATTTAGCATTATCACTGAATTAAGGTTAGCACATCAATCAGAAAATCATCGTCTACCGTTCATTTCATTTTCCATTAATCCTAGGTGATCAATCTAGGAAATGAAAGCCGAGAAAAACATGTATTCGATAAAAAAAACGTGATCTAGGCTAAGCGAGAAATCATGCAGTGATTTGACAATAACACGTGAAAAACTGGGGCCGTTTTGAAAACCAAATCCAACATGTATGCAAGTCGAAAAAGCCGCACCCAATCATGCATCTATTAGCGGTGATTGATTTTCATTAATTTTAGCTAAGTGATGCGAGATTATGTGCGTATATCATTTAGTGTGTCCTACCTACGATCAAGCACATAAAAATATAAAATGAGCTAGGAGAGCCGCGTGCCTACCTAGGTCGACACTCAAGTGGGGACGATCCCCACACAACCACATTCGTTCGATTACACACGCGAGTCTTCGATCGAAGACCGCTGTAAAAGATGAGTTTATTATAAGCAAAAATAAAATTCGACATTTTTTTCTTTCCTTTCTTATCGACTCCAAGCATGCTGCTGCGGCTCCTCGCAGCGGGGAGTATCCTGCTCCTCGCCTCCTTGATCCATCAAGGGCTCTGCCACAAAAACAATAGTTAGATATCAAATAAGGAAGAAAAAAAATTTTATATGCAAAATATATGATCATTTGACCTATAAAAAGAAACACTAAATTAAATGCACAAAAATCCAAAAAATATAAGAAATGAGCCGTGTCCCCGGCAACGACGCCATTTGATGAGCCGCAAAATCGGCCCTTTAAGAGTGCTAGATTAGCACTTCAACATGTCGTAGCAGTCGGGCTGATTTTGGTCATCAAAGAGACCACCTCATTGATACATGTAAGATAAGAATGCGATGGTCTTTAATTTTTATTTTGCTTGTCAAGAAACCAAGGTCGAACTCAGGGACACGAGCCTCTCTCGTATTAATCGGATTTCTATTTGTTTAACTAAGTGTAGAGTTGAAGCAATTATAGGTCAAACTCATGCAGATACACAACAACAATGCATTAAGAAGAATAAACATGCATTTTTTTTATCAATTTTTATGCAAATGAATGCACATGCAAAGTATCACAAATATGCCCTAGGTACGAAATGATGAGCAAAAGTTAACAACAAGTCAATTCCATATTGAATTAAGATGACAAACTCAATTTGAACAAAGCATGGATTAAATAACAAGAGACACATAGCTATCAAAATAATACATCAACATTAAAGTATCCATTATATGAAATGATCATGCCATGAGAAAGTACGTCAAACGAGCTTCGAATGAAACTGAAATCAACTGAAACGAAAATATGATGCTCAAGTTATGCAACAATGAAGATAAGGGCATAAATGCAAGAAAACATGAAATGATAACTACAAAAAAGTTCCCTGGAAAGGACTAAAACGTAATAAAAATAAGTTGCGGGGCCTTCCCTGTAAATAAACCATACGCACGGGGACTTTTTGCAAATTTGGAGAAGTTTGAGGGCTGCTCTGCAAATTTCCCAGGTACGCACGTGCCAGGCACGTGCGACCCAGGCTCGGACGGAGGCTCGGTCAAGGCAGAGGTTCGGAGGCGCTTCGGGTAGGCTCGGCTGAGGACCGGATCCGCTGCAGGCTCGGGGAAGGTTCGGATGTCCCAAGCCTGGAGGCTCGGGGCTGAGGCTCGGTGAAGCTCTGGGGAGGACACGTGGCTGCGTATGAGCCATCATATCAACATGATCCAATGGCTTGGATGAACTCCGCTGTAGGCGACGTAGCCGTCCCTCAGCCGTTGGATGAACGCCTGGAGGAATCATCCAACGACGCCTGTACGTTCTCCTCCATCTGTTGCTGGCGGCGGGAGCCGAGCTCCGACGAGGGAGCTCCAGCTCCGCCACTCCTTCCTGGGCCCGGTGGAGCTCGTCCGATGCTACTGAAGGATCATCGATGAAGCTTAGAGCTCGGGCGAGGCGATAGTCCCTCTGGCGAAGACCACCAGATCGTTGGAGTCGAGGACGACTGAGAAGAAGTGGCCTCCGGCGACGCTCCGATCATTGAGAGGGTGACCTGCAAAGTTAGTCCTATAGCCGAAGCACGGGAAGTGGTTGCGTGAGAGAGCGAAATGGGAGCTCGTCAGGGTGAAGAATGTGGAGGAGCTCGGAGCTCCTCCGCCATGGATGGCGGAGGAGGTGGGTGACAGCGGCCTGAGGTTGCGAAGGATATAGAAGATGGTCGAGGGTAGCGCGTGTAAGGGGGAGTTCAGGCGAAGCTAACAGGATGATCCATGGAGGGTGAAAACGGCCGGAGAGGCCTGATTAAATCAACTAAATTAAACGAAAAATCAAAGGAGGAAGAGGGAGCACTTACCTTGTCGGAGGCGGTCGGATGGCTTGGGATGGGGCTCGAATCGAGCCCCGGGGTCTTCGCTGGACATGGCCAGCCGGTCCATGCAGCTCGAGCGGACACGATGCGCCGCAGCTCCGCCGTGAAGGTCGGAGGGTCTCACCGGGGAAGAACGGGTCGTCTTCGCTCAATCGCACCGCCTCCCCCTGTCACAGGGAGGCGGAGGAGGGCTGGGCCCCCTCCCATGTAAAGGTGGACAACCGGAACTCGGTGGAGGATGAGAGATATTTGAAAGGTGAGTGGCCGGTCAAGGTGATGGTCGTAGTGGGTTTCGAGGGAATTATGGGGTGATAGGGAGGATGACTGGGTTCGTGGACTGGTGCGCGGTGGAGATGGAAGATGGAGGAACGCCGTGGGGTAGTTGGCGAGTGGAGTTAGTGGCTGGTGAGGGCAAGAAAATAGAAAGGGGGAGTGGTCTTCGCGAGGTGGAAAACGTGGGCACGAGGAAGAGACGGAGGTTGATGATGACCTCTGTCCGTTGGATCTGGAGATCCAACGGTCGAGATCTAAGCGCGAAAGAACGGTCTTGATCAGATCCGAGGCGGTGCGATCAAAGGTGGATGAAGACGCCACGTGTCATGCTAAGGAGACGACGCTTAAGGATGGTTTGGATGTGAGGAAGGCGCGATCGAAGGGTTGAGACTTGCTGGAAGAAGAGACGGCTGAGATCAAAGAGACCCAGGAGCGATCATACGGTTCTCAGCGCCCCACGTGGCGTTCTTAGCTTGCGGCGCGAACAGAGGGCGGTGATGGGAAGGAGCTGACGATCAAAGGGTTGAGAATCAAAGCGGTAGATGCGGCTCAGATCAGAGGATCGTGGATGCGATCAAGCGGTCTTTAAAGCGCCACGTGGCGTGCTCTGGTGGGAGCGCAAACGTGCGGTATAGATCGGATGCGGGAGTAGATCTGATGGCTAGGAATCGATGCGTGCGTGGAAAAGGCCTGGCCATTGGATTTGAAACGAGATCCAACTGTCAGAGGTGGTGGCGGATGAGACAAAGGAAGCCGGGCCACGTGGCGCCCCCAGAATGGGCCACGTGGCCCAATCAGATTATTCAGAAGGTTTTTCTGATTTTTGAGGGCCATATTGGCCGAATTTGAGAAAGCTCAAAACATGAAAGTTGTAGATCTTGACGAGATCTACAAGTTTTATGTTGACCAAAACTGGAGAAGAGATCAAATGAAGACCCGAAATATTTTTGAGGGTATTTTTAAGTCTAAAAATACCACAAATTTTTATTTTGTCATTTTTTGTGATTTTTAATTTATTTAGGACACTGTTAATTACAACACTTTAACTGAGTTTTATTGACAAAATTTTAAGCAAGGGGGTTAATTATAGGAAATAAAGATGATGAAACTGAGGTTCATCAATGATGAAATCCGAACCATTGGATCTAGATCCAACGGTCCATATTGAGGCAAAGTAGAGTGAAGAGGCGGGGTCACGTGGGCAGCCATGGTTTCGCCACGTAGCCTAATAAGAATTAAGAGAATTTTAAAAATAAAAAAAAAATTAAAAATAAATTAGTTAGGAATTGATTTAGAAAAATGATGAACATGAAAGTTGTATATCTATAACTTTCATGTAAAAGTCAAAGAGATCTGAGGTCATTTGTACACAGATAGAACTCAAATACAAATTAAAACAATATAAAACATTTTTCTTTTATTTTTCTTTTGTTTATTTTTTTGTATTTTTGATATTATTCTATGTTATTTTATTTATATACAATATTATACTAATTTTATTTGATTATTAATAATAAATAAATAAAATAATAAACCATAATAGGTCTGTATAATATAATGTAATTAGTGTCAATTATATACAACACATACAATAATAATTGAAGTTAATTGTAAATGAATATTGTTGAATTATTTAAGTAAGAGAGATAATTATATTGAATTATGTTGACAAATCTAGGATTTATCAGTCGCCTGGTGTCCTCGGCAGTCCAATGACGAAATCCATGAAGATACTCTCCCATTTCCACTCGGGAACGGGGAGAGAATACAACAACCCTGGTGGTCTTCTATGCTCAGCTTTGGTCATCTGACAGGTCAAGCATATGCTAACATGTTGTGCCACATCATGCTTCATTCCATCTCACCAGAAATGTTGGCATATATCACGATACATCTTTGTGCTGCCAGGATGAATAAACAATCGTGAACTATGTGCCTCATCAATAATATCTTTGTATAATTGCTCATCATCGGGTACAACGACCTGGCCAACCTTCCATAAAGTAGACTCTATCACAACAAAATCATCACATTCGTCCCTAATGGTACACATGTATATGTCTTGAATCCAAGGATCTGTCATCTATCCTTCTAGTATACGATCCCAAAGGCTTCTTATCACGGAGGCACGATAATAGATATGGATGCACTCTACGGAGGATACCAATCCGTCAAAGTTGCATGCATATCCCATGTGTATAACCAATTTACAATACTCTCAATACGAGCTCTCCTGCTAAGCCTGGGGGCATTGAGACCGATAATAACCACAATAGTTGCATAAGTGGCATCGTACATACAGGGTAGGCGTGGTAGTCGTGTTTGTACTTCGAGTCGGTCCTACTGGGGTTTCTCTACTTTCTACAACCCAGATGGTCGAATTGAACTGGTGCCACGTCTGGCAAGTGCCCCTCCTAAGGTAGTCACTGGAGATGAGAGAGCACTACCAGAGAATACCGAACCTGAAGGATAAAACCGTAGGACTGATCTCTGCTGCTGGATCGGTCAATGTATCAGTCCATATGATCGATGCGGTGTGTATGTAGCCCCATATGGACTCCCAAAATGTCTCTCTCCTCGATGTACTCAATTTTCTCTCCGCATCAGTAGCCTCGGAGATAGAAGTGATACGTAGTGCGACCATCTTCTCATGCACCTCTTCCCTCATAGATCTGATGAACTTCTCCATATCCTCATCTGGAAAAGCAGTGGTTGCTGGTGTGTCACGACAACTTGGTGCAACGAATAAAATACTCTCTAGCTGTCATCCACCCCTGTCCGAGCTCTGCGAATAGTCAGTGTTGGGACTCCTTCCACTTCTCAGAAAAGAAATGGGATCTTAATCTCATCTCAAAATCATCCCATCTGGGCTCGCGTCTCATCTCGAAAACTGTCGCCTCCCACCGTATCTCAGTGAATGTTGTCAATGAATACTCCATAAAAGATAACCACAAGTCTTGTAGTACACGGATCATCTTAAGTACCTTCATCACCCTCTTCATCCATTGCTCGGCCTCATCTGATGTCCCGGTGCCTTCAAACTTGGGTACATTGGCTCGTTGATAGGAAGTGAAAACAAGTTGGTGCATGTGAATGGTGGAGTGCCCGTGTGTGTCCTCATATGCAAAGAGTACATGGTCCTTCTCCCTGCCATAATATCCATCCTTGGCTCCATATACTAGTATCTTCTCATGTGGATCATCGAATTGAGGTTGTTGAACCTCTACATACTGTGGTTGATCATGTCATATTCCATCTTGAGATGGATGGTAAGTGAAATCATCCAGCTCCTCAAACCTAATTTATATGTTAGTCTGTCTGACGACAATCTCAGTGTGCTGGGCCAAGATTTGGTCTTGCTGACCTCGCATGGCAGTCTGCTGCTATTGGAGGTTGATGAGGGCGGTCATGATGCACTCCAAACGATCTGCTATCTCCTGGCTAGATCTTGACGTCATGGTTCTACACGAGATCCATAATTATTAATCATAATAGTTGATGTTTGCTGATATTTCTAATTGTACTTTTCTCTTCTTGGGATAATATATCAAAATTAATTACAATTGGTGACATTTGTAGTTATTGAATTTGAATGTCATGTTTCTCTTTCGGATTCGTGACAAGTCGGAGGACTATCACCGTTCGAGAACTTAATGCGATCGAAATAGTAATAATGTGAATGTGTGTAGTGGGATACCACTGCTCTGATACCAATTTGTGATGTCCGCATATCCGAGTTACCCATTTACACAACATTCTCATTACTATATTCACTATCGATCACATTAGTACTGATGCATATAACTTGCACTGGATTAAGATGTCAAATGAAAACGTGAAACTTAGTAAATAAATAAGTATGATCCACATCAACTCTATTATAGTCTGACCAAAAGTAACCTTACACCGAGGCCCGAGTCTAAATCCATCAACAATCTTTTGTTTTTCTTTCTCCATAAGACTAAATTCCATGTTAAAAGGGTGAGAATTCCTTATGGATTTCATCAAATAGTCGACATACAAGCAAGCAACAATATAAGGGTTTTTTTCATAGGTAACATATACCTTTCTTGGACTTTCCCTTATTGATGCATAAAGTTAGGCAATGGTACACCTTACTACGACCAAACAATCTTTCTCACATATACCATAGTTGATTTTACTAATCGAGATGCGTGCATATACTAGCTTCCTAACACTATGTTTAAATTGGGTGGAGTCTTGTTTGATCTCACAGTTTCTCACACATGCCTTGTGCAGTTCATTAGAAGAAATGTTGTTCAATTATAGAAGCTCCAACCTGATCCATCCATTCTACAATTATAGAAAATAAATATACTTGATACAACAACTTTTACGTGCTAAATCCCATGACCCATCACTTTTTTAAACTCTTGATTGCATAACTCAGCATAGAGTAAGCTCATCCCATCCAAAATGGCATCCCCATTCTCCTCTACTCTCACATAAATAACATCGAAATCCAAGCAGAATCAGACCCTTCACTTCAAGATCGTTTTTTTATACGCGCCACTTCCCCACAAACCCAAATGAAAAGAGACATACCTTTTAATCTTCCATCTAGTCCACCATATACCCCTCTAGACACCAAAAGAATAAAAAAAAGTTTCAGCTTGTATCTTTGGATCTCCATAATTGGAAATAGGTTGACTTTTTTTAAACAAGAAATGTGAATCTACATGAATGGCAATAAGAGAATCATGTGGGATTGTACCTTTGATCTCCTAGTTTGGAGATCAAATTTGGATTTGATCTTTGCATGCAGCAAGGCATGCAACTGTAGCTTAAAAGCAACCCCTTTTTGAGCTTCTTTGCAACAATTGGAGGCTTCAATGGAGTAACAACAATTATTGCCTGGAGAAACAACAAACGGAATGCTTTGGAGCACATCAACAGCCTGATTGGAGCTCCAACATGAAGTTTTGGGCGGCAACAACAAGGAAATGGAGGGGAGCATGAGCTCCTGCTCCAGAAATGAAGGCTATAGCTGCTGCTTGGACAAGAGCAGTTCCAGCTGCATCAAAAGAGAAGGACTAGGGCTTTCTTACTTGGTGGAATTTGGGATTTGGGGAGAAATAGAATGGGGTTTTTGGATGCCAAATGGAGGGACAACAGTTAGGGATGAGCATTGGGTAGGGTTGGCCCGACCCAGCATGGTGCCCGGCCCGATAAAGTCCGAGCCCGACCCAATCCCGAACGATAAATGGGCGGGCTTGGGCTTGATTTTTGGCCCGATCCAATTTTCGGGCCGAGTTCGGGCAAGCTTGGGCTCGAGCTCGAAGCCCGTGGACTGGCCCGAGTATAGGCCTGAGTGTAGGCCCGTATATAAGCCCGATATTTTTTTCATATGTAATTTATGATTTCTAATATCACATTTGATCTTCCTTCTTAAATTGCCATCATTCTATGCTATTTAGACATCAACTATGTTCATGTTTTGAAGAAATACATAATCAGTTTGTATATTTGCATATTAAATGTGTATTATATTCACGTTTAATTTTTTTTAATATAGCCGGCCAACCCGATCCGAGCCCGACCCATGTACTTGCAGGTCAGGCTCGTGCTTGGGCTGCAATTTCTGAAATTCAACAGGCCTAGGCCCAGACCGTAAGAGTAAGACCGTAAATTGAAATCAGGCTCGGGCTGGGCTAGGTTGGGCCCAGCCCGACCCGACCCGATGCTCATCCCTAACAACATATGTTGCTCTGGAATTTTAGAATTTAAAATTTTATTTTGTTTTTAAGCTTTCTCTCTCTATTATTTGATATACCAAAGTCAACCATATTCATACCTCGAGTCTCAGATTCATATGTATGATATCTTATTTCGATCGTCTCTTTATGACGATCAGAATGAGTATAATATTCATATATTTTAATATGAGATAAATTTAGAAATTGTTGAAATACGACCTTGGTTTACGGTTTAAATTTTACGATTCCAAATTATCAAACGACCTCTGATTTACAAACGATCGATTTCATTGGTCTTATTTCATCGAGATGAATTTCCTGATGGTCTCTGATAACTTTTATGGTTCCCAAATGTGTTACTACTTTTCTGGTGGCATGCTTTACGATGCAATCGACTTTTGATCGATTATGACCGAACGGATTTTGATATGTGATCAATGGATCAATATTTAATATTAATTGAAAGTTAATTGATCATGTAGACCCTTAATCGGGTCAGATTTGATTTTTTTGGATCTAGATGTCACACGAAGAGCTGTGTGGACATATCCGAAGCAGGAGCAATTGCTTGGAGCGGTTGTGATGAAGTGTTGACCACCTCAGATCTTGCCAAGAGGAGGATGGGGTCTACTTCTTCTTTTTTGTGATGTCACCATCAAAGGATGAAGCATTGGGCCTCTCCCTTCTCTTTGATCTAATTACGACAGATGGCTTCGACGATCAGAGGCGAAGAGGGTTTTATGGGAGGTTAGGGTTCACGCGAGGGCTGTGTGGAGGTAGAACGAGTGGGTGGTTATGCGAGGGATAACGGTTGGGCTGGGGAGGAGAGAGATATGTGGAGGAAAGACGTGGTGCGAGGAAGGCAAAGGCTAGTGGAGAGATAGGTCGTCGTCGGCCTCATCTTGCAGGAGGAAGGAGACAAGATCTAGGTCGTTGGATCGGCCAAGATTGGGGGTCTTAGTAGACACCACATGGAGAGGGGATTAAAGAAATATAAATAAGATAAAATAAAATAAAAGAGGGTTTTATTCTCAACTGTTGGATGAATCATTGAAGAAAAATAAAAAAATAAAAGAGGGTTTTATTCTCAATCATTGGATGAAGCACCCTTCATCCAACTACTGAGAGATGGGGCGACTAAGAGAGGGGGCGACGCATGGCGGCTCCAGGAGATGCCACATATCGCTCCTAGAAAAATCAGAAATAAAAATCAAGAAAAAATCAAAATAAAATAATAAAAAAGTAATCTTCATGAATATTATTTGTCTCGACGAGATCTACAACACTCGTGATAGAACTAAAACGGAAAAAAATCATCCATACAAAGTGTATTTTTGGTGGTATTCTATGTATATAAAATATATCATTTTTAGAGTTTACAATTTTTTATGATTTTTAAATAAGATATAAATTCAAAATAGAATCAAATAAAATATAAAACACATTAATCTATTTTTGGTAGTTTAGTAATTCAGAAAATAAAGAGATAAAAGAAAAGAGACTCATGTACATACTATATATACAGACTTTGAGTCGTTCATTTTATTTGATTTTTAGTTCAATTTAGATTTGGATTTTTGCATACTTTATTAAAACATAATTCAAAAACATAATTGAAAAATAAACAAAGTTAAATTTTTGTACATAAAATAATAGGGTCAAATTCAATCAATATATACAATATACAATGAGGTCCTCATGAATCTCCATTTCATCACCTTTATTATTTCATTTTGGCCTTAAATCCTCGATTGAGTGCATGTAAATTCATTAATTTGTAAAAAATAACATTCATTATTTAACCTATAAATACTATATAAATACACGCATTAATCCTAAAATAAAAGAACAAAGAAAAAGACAAGAAAAAAATGAAGTATAGTAAATACTAAATGACCCTAAATCCTAAGACTAAGCCAATATTGACTTGGTCAACAATAAATAAAGCAGGGGGAGATATGGCCAATCACTATATAGAAATAATCTCAAAAACCTAATTTTATCAAGTGTAAATAGATTAATATTCACCTATTTTATTTATAGTTTTATACACCTCAAATAAAGATTTATTCGACATAAAACTTCGTACATAATAATGTATACAAAATTACAAAAATAGTTGCCAAGAAAAATAAGACACAGTGCAACTGGGACACACAGATGAAAAAGCCATAAACCGAACTTTGTAGATCAATGTCCTCTCCATATAAACTCAACATTCACCAAACTCACATCCATTGTTCTTAAAATTAAATTATTTATCTAATGAAGGTGGTTTCATTAAAAATAGAGTTAAGATGCAAAAGCTGACTTTCTGGGATCACATTATACTATATATCTGCTTATTTTATTCATTTATTATATTCTTTATATTTATACCTTTCTTATATTTTTAAATACTTTTAATATGATTTAAAATATATTAGAAATATAAAAATAAAACATTTAAAATACATTAAATTAAACAATACAACAAACTATATAGATATACTATACCTATAATGTATATACACATATTTATTTAATGATACAAATAAAACTAGAAAATGAAATAAAATATGTAAATCTGTATTTAAATTTATTATAAATATATAAAATTTATACATATAATAATAAAATATAAAATACAAAATAAAAATAAAATAAGACAAATATAGGTGAATACACATATGCATATAATTGTAAAAATTATCACATAATAATTAAGGTTGTAAAAATAAATAAAAATCACCTAAAAATAGCACATAAAATAATGAACATTTTTCATGTTCGTCTTTTAATTAATAAAATTGTTTGTTATTTTTAACCAAATTAATAAGAGAATTATTTCCTATTTTGTCTCGTAGTGTGATGACATGGCCTAATCAGGGTGCTCCCTTGGTTGAGTTGTCGGTTAATTGTACTTGCCTAGCCATGGTCCATGTTAGAACACAGACCTAGCCTCTTCTCCATTTTTATGCCACTCGATGTAATTGTCTTTTGGGCAACCTATCTTCATGAATAATCTTGTCGTTGCATCCCTCTACCATGCCTTACTATTTGGATCATTGTTCGATCACCGAGCCCAATGCTAACCTTAGCTGAACATCCCCTATATATAACCTCACCTCCTCCTCCATTACTAGTTGTTCCCTTCGTTGAGGAGTTTGCCCTTAGTGATAGTAGGTGGCACTCAACGTTCCACTGAGGAAGAGGTCGATCGAGGGTGTTCCATCCATTGCCGGAGCTCTACTCCTGGAGGTTCTGCTCCATTGTTTCGATACTAGGTATGGGCTGGTTTTTCCCGCTTTCTAGGTGGATTCTAAATCCCATTCTTATTGTCACATTTTATTTCATGTATTCATTGTTGTTTTTAGCTTAGAATTCTTAGGTTTAAGATCATTGGAGCTCGAGAGCTCCGACCATCGTTCCTCATCAATCCAACCTGTTTCGACTCATCTGCACCACCACCTTCTTCCCCCTTCATTTCTACATCTTCAGACCACCTCCACTCCCATTGATCAACCCTAGATTAAGAGATTGAGTCTCCTTCCTCTGCCAGCCACCGTAGACCTCCACCACACTCCATCCTCGCCCATTTCCACCTAATAAAAGCCCCAAGTCCACTCCTTTTTTGTCCTTGAACTAACCGTGCAGGTCCTGGGAGCTGAGAGGCTTGTTTGGGGTCAATTTTGGTCAGTACTGAAGTATTCCAGGCATCCGGCTTCCTCGTGCCCTAGGTCCCCGTCGATGGGACTTGGATCTTTTTAAGCACGCCATCAGTTACGAAAGAGCGATAGCTCCCTTGTGGGTTAGCTAGGAGCACTCCAGGTACCCATAATGAAGAGCTACGATCGATCGAAGCAAGCCAGGAGTTGACTTCCTCCCCTTCTTCCAGAGGTCGTTTCCACCATCCGATTGAGGGACAATGCCATGTGTAATAGCTGCAACCCATGGATCATCCTCTCCAGTAGCCGTCGAATCTCTTTGGAGATCTAATCACAAGCGCTCATCATAAAGTATCCAAGGTTCATGATGAATCTCCATTTCATCACGTTTATTCTATCATTTTGGCCTTAAAAACCCTATGCATGTAAATACCCTTAATTTGCATAAATTAACATTTATTCTTTATTGTATAAACTGTGTATAAAATAATGTTTTTATGCCAAAACTATAGAATAAAGAGAAGAAAAGAAAAAGAATAAAATACCAAAGGTATTTTATGACCCTAAACCTCGAGACCAAGTTAAGAATTGAGTTGGTCGACAAGGAAGAAAGTCGGGGGAGATAAGGGCCAAAAATACAATAAAAGTCATGATTATTTATTTCCTAATGATTCATTTTGACGCATATTTTATTTGTTATTATTATTCATCAAATAAAGAAACTTTATACATGAAATTTATAGATAATAATGTAAATAAAAATACAACATTGAGTTTCTACAAAAATAATACACACTGTTCTTTTTATACACAAAATAGAAAGCTAAAATCTTAACTTCACAAACCCATATCTCCCAAATAAAAACTCAAAATGTATTAAATCATCTCTAATTGTATATAACTTTTAATAAGATATTTAATGAAGGTGGTTTCATATTTTTCGGATTTAAGGTGTGAAAGTTAGGTTTTGGACCCCCTATTGTACGACATACATGAATAAAATATCCAATTTATTAAATATTTATTATTTTAATAAATTTTTATAATTTTGTAATTATTACCAATAACTCATGTACATATTTTAGATCCAAATAAAACCACAAATGAAATGCAAAATAAAATAAGTATATGAAATATATAGGTAAAATACCTATGCTAATACGTGTAAATAAATGAAAGGGGAATCTATTCTTGAATTCTTTTATTCACATATATTTTTATACTCGTGTAAATATTATTTATATTCTAGCAAAAATATAAAGCTAAAATAATACCAAAGAAAGTACATTAAAATAAAATAGAAACCAAAATACGTAGATAAAATACTTGTATTTATACCTACATAATCTATATCTATACTTATTTACGTGTATATAATACATCATAAAACTATAATATTATACACATAAAATTAATGTATAAATATATAAAATAATAGAATAATATAATAAAATAAAGTATATAAAATAGAAGTAATAATAGCCAAAAACATAGATGAATATACCTATAAATATACCCCTATAAATTAACTACTAATAAATAGCATCAAAAAAATAAATAAAAAATCATAATAGAATACTACATAAAATAATAAAATTTTTTATTTTATAATAAAAATAAAACCTTTTACTATATTTAATTAATTTCGATTATTTTGGACTATTTTGTCCTGTAGCGGCCGATGTGGACCAATCACATTGCGCTCATTGTTGACTGCCAGTCAACTCTCCCTCCAGACCTTCTCACTCGTCAGAAGTGTCAACTCCCCATTTTCCTCCATTTTTCCGCTCGATCCATTGATCAAACACCCTCGATTCCTTCACAAGAAATCATTATTGATCCTCCATGATTTACACAAGCTCTTTTGATTTCGTGTACATAGCCTCGATTCTTTCCAATCAAGTTGTCAATAAGGGTGCCCAACCTTGTTTATAAATAAGCTTCTCCATCTCCCTCTTCCTCTTTGGTCACTAATCTGAGTCTTAAAGCCTTGCATCTTTATCTAGGGTGAATCCTCATAACAGGAGGAGCTCGCCTGCAGTCTGGATCGGCTCCAGGAGGACGGAGGTGCACCCACGACGGCCATCCGACCACCCTTCTCCCTGAGCTCCCTCTCAGGTATAAGAGCTGACCTTTATCGCTTTCTAGGTAGTGTTTAATTCACGCATTTTAATTTTGTAATTAGTTTAGTACTTAGTTTATCGATTTAGCGTAATCAACCCATTTTGTAGTTCACTGGAGCCCCGCTCCGACGAACCCCGTCCTTTGTGTTTTGCCATCTATTGACCCACCAATGGCCTCCACACATGTCCCCCCGCACTGCTCCATTCTCTCCCACATTCCACTCACCCAGATCCTGCACGGATCTGGTGATCGATGTCTCTCTCCGCCGCCTCGCCGGAGACCTCTCTGCCCTAATTTGCAGTCCGTATTTACCCACTAGCAAGGCCCCAAACCCGTCATTTTCTTGCATGTAACTTTCCTGCAGGTACTGGAGGAACAATGGCACTTCTGGGTCGATTTTGAACTCAAGTAAGGCACCTGGAGCTCCCGCCCTTGCCAAAGCTCGACTGACTTCACCTGAGCTCCAGGGGCCCTTCTGACTACGCCATATGGTACGGAGGAGACGTCGCTCCATTTGCCCCTTGTCCGAGCCTTCCAGACGACTAGAGGAGCCTGGGAGGATGGATCAAAGCTCACCTCCAGCATGTTCTTGGTATGTTCTTCCTGAATCCCTCCTTGTCGTTCGATCATGCCATCACACCCGATCTTCTCGCAACCGTCCGATGCGCTTCGTTGCTCACCATCAGATCAGGTTTGGGATCTAATCCCAAGCGCTCGTCATCTAAGCGTCGTCCGCCGTCCAGATGACTACACATGTTTAAGTGAAGGATCAGAACCTTCCGATGGAGCGCTTAGTAAGGGGTAATTTGCAAACTTAGCCCCTCCTATTTTTACATTTATTAATTAGTATTGTAAATAATATATGCAATGTAAATAAAATAGGTAAAATTGCATGTCAACCCTTGTACTTTATGTATATAATATTTAGCCCATGCCAGGTTACCTCACGTGGCGCTCCACGTGAGGCGGCCATTTTGCAAATATACCCACTTGTCGTATTTGTGTTTGGTTCAAGAAAATTTCATGTACGTTATATATTTTTTGAAATTTTGCATAGAGGCCTCTCGAATTTATTTTATTTACATATATGCCCCTGTCAGCCATTGTATTTTTGTGTGTTTGTTGGATTTACTTAAAATAGCTACTATGCTCCAAAAATCATGAAAAAAAATTAGCGTAAGTTACGAATTGCTTGTAGTTTTGCGTCATGATTTTTATTTGCAATTTTGGACCTTTTTGATATTTATTAAAAATCATTTAGAGCACAAACAATCCTTATCTATAGTATAAAATCCCAAAAATGTAAAAATATTCTAAAAAATCCCCCAAAAATATTTTGCTTATTCATGTATTTTTAGCCTTCAGACAGAAAATCATAAAAATAGAAACAAAACTCTTAAAAATCGAAACACCCCAAAACTTTGATAAAAATATATAAAATTCCAAAAAAATACAAAAATATATTTTTCTGTTTTATAGTTTTCTCTATATTATTATCTATGTATTAAAATTGATTTGGAAAATTTTGATGTAATTTTCTATTTTTACTTTTCATTTCAATCTCGACCTATTATTTTATCCCTCTTTTATGCTATTTTCGACTTTAAAAATATATACACATTAACAAAATTCACTTATTAAAACCCAATAATATTTATTTCTGCAAATTTTTGGATATTTTAATTATATTTATACTTATATTATCCATTATATATATATATATATTATATCCTATATTACTTATTCTAATGAAAAAGAAAATACAAAATATAAAAACCAAATATATATTATAAATATAAATATAAAATTTAAAACAAAAAATACAAAAAAAACAAAAATATAAAAATTAAAAAGTCCAAAAAAATATGTATACATACGATGAAAAGACATGCATGTTCAGTGATTAAGGATAACTTTAGGCTGCCATTTTTGTTCTTTGTGGTTAGACCTCTACACATTTACTTGCTATACATCTATTTGTAGAGAATAATAAATTTTAACTCACTTTTGGTGATATTCATTGCTTGATTTACTCGTGAGTTGATTATTGATTAATTGGAATTTCTTGTGGATTACCACACCGACTTTTTTTCCGCCTTGTGTGAGACATCTTTAGATCCGTGAAAACTCTCAGTTATCAAATGGAGCCATTGTCGGGAGCAATGAGTGTCACCTATTTTTTTCATTTATCTTGTATAATAATTATTACTTTTTTCATTGATTTGTTGATATAATTAATAATTGATTTATTTTGCACACGTCTATTCAGTTATTCTATGTATATAACTCATTTTGATTGCATTTGATTATCTGTGCTAATATCAATCTCTTTGTGACTTTTTTTGTGAGGGTCCACCACGTGAGGATGGCTTCTGGGGAGGCCAATGCAGCCAAGCTTGGTGAAGATTGGTCTTCGCCCCTTGACTAGTTGGAGAGGCTACAAAGGAAGCAGGGAGAGGAGACTTAGTATAAAGATAGCTTACATTTATTTTTTTATTTATTGGCAAGAGAAAGAGGGAGAGAATTTTTAGAGGGGGGGTTAAAGTATATTAGACTTGGACTCTACTCTCCACAATGAGGTCCATTGCCCAAGTGTTTGTTCACTTAGGGGCCTCGTCGCAGTTTTTCACATTTTATCGCCTTCTTTTTATTTTGTTTCTCGATGTTTTGAGTTTTCCACCTTTCTTTTCATTTGTTTTGTGTGCATGGAGCCCCTAGACTTAGGTTTCTTACCTCGATAATTAGGTCTAAACCATAATAAGAATGCATGTACTTATAGTCTCTTATGTTTGGATATAGTCAAACTAATAACTGTTAGTATTTGGATTTGAGACCGCGTGCTGAGAGAGGTCGTATACAGCGCTTGCAGGACCCATTGTGGCATGCACTGATCGGCATCGAAGATTGGATCTGCTCTCATTTCTAAATAATTAACAATTGGTTCTGCACGATTAATAGCAACTACTGTTTAGGGTAATTTTGTCGATTGCACACTGCCATGTAGTTAGGTTTAAAAATTCTGTTTTGCATACCATATGAGAGAGCTGGGAAGCACTGTAAGTCATCTAACTCAGCATGCATCATTAGATTCAATAGTGAGATTTCCATCTTCGAATCGACTTGCACGCCTTTTGCGCTATCTCCCTCTAATTTTGAGCACCTAGGACTTAAATGAAAATCTACAAAAATGTTAGGCACTTGTATGCAAAAAGATCCAAAAATAGTGAAAAAAAATAAAATAAATAAATAAAGGGGACTGCTAAATAAACGTTGAGCTTAATTAAAATTCGTAATGGACTTTCATTATCTTGGGTTCATAAAGCCCTCATTATTTTCAGGTACCTTAGGAGGGGACCAAAACCTCCCATGAGCGAGGCAGGACCCGTTAAGGATTAAAGCCAAAAACCCAGTATGTAACTAGCTTATGTATCGCCTGGATTTCTGAAGTAATGGCGTTTCTATCGTACGTGACCGTGTAGGGCCTTGTCAGCGATGATGTTCCTGCCTTGTGTGGAACGTCGACATGGTCTGAAGTACTGAGCTTAGGCCACACCTTCACGAGTGTGTATGTCTCATTGGTTTGCGTCCGAGTAGGTTTTTGCACGCTCACATGTAATTCCGTCGTGAGCGAGGACCGAAGTAGTGGTTTCGCCTATCAGTTTCCTTTCTCTTTCTTTGGCTGAGTAGGGATCCAGGAATGGTTACAAGGACCTCAAAAAGTGCAGACTACATGTTACAAAGGAGGATGACAAGTACAAGATACTTTCTGACAGCACTCTCTCTCCTATACGGTTAGCGTGCTAAGGATTTGTTAAAAGATATGCCTGAAATAACAACTCTAAAACTGAAAAGATAATAAAAAGCCGATCCTTCACGGCTTCACATGGCATGAGTTGGTGAATCCAATTTTGTATTGTGTTTGTATGGATCTAGATTAAGGTTCAAAGATCAAATCCTGCACATTTGCACAAATTTTGTCATGTGTGTCTTCCTTTTGACCCCCGCTCAGTTCGAGCCTTTCTACTATCTTACATTCCATTTTATTCTTCGTTGACGATCACATCTTTCGTCCAGCAACGATCTCCTTTTTGCTTCACGATGACGATCCATGGATGGTTCAATCGGGACTCTGCCGACACCCACATCGAGTCCATAGCCTCGACATCGTCAATAATTCGAGGCAATTCCCGAGAAATCAGTCTAGACTTTAGAGGCCAATCTCCGGACTCCTCGTCTTCTTTTCTTTGCCCACCCAATAAACTGGGATCACTTTTGTCCCACCTTCGCCGTTGTGAATGAGAGTTGATTTCAGTCTACATATTTTTCATTCACAACACTCTGGGATTGACCGTAATTCCATATTTATCTTGGAAGCTGGGAATCAATTTCAAGTGGTCTGATTAGGATTTTTTCATTTCAGATAGAAGCCAGACCCAGTCCTTAATCCGAACATCGAGTTTATTTCTTCAGACTCAGACCCAGCGATGGCACCTCAAGAAAAGGGCAAGGGACAACCACCTCCTCAACCTGAGCAGGGCCAGATGCCAGATCAGAATCAAGTGAATGCTCAGTTGCTAGCCTCCATCCAAGCCATCTCGTAGCAACTGACCGAGCAGGCCCTTGCGCAAACTGCATTCTAGGATATGTAGAATGATGTGATGAACAGACAAGCAGGAGGAGGAGACAAATCAACAGGAGGAAGGGGAGAAGAACCTCGTGATGATCCTGACAAGGAAGAGCTGGAACAAAGGAGGTAGAAACCCAACCTAAAAGAGACATATAATCCATGAGACAACCAGATGACCGAGTGGATCCGCATCCACCGATACATGCTCACTTTGAGCTCAAGCCTCAGTTCCTCGCTCTTTTACCATCATTTCATGGGGACACCAACGAGGGTCCGTACATTCACCTGCAGCAGTTCTCACGCATCTGTCGTACTACCCACTACCGTAATGTTCCCTCGGACACAGTGAAGATGATGGTGTTCCCCTTCAGTTTAAAAAGCAAGGCCCTATATTGGGTCAATCATTTGGGAAAGCTTGTGACGACGTGGGAGGAACTGAAATCCGCCTTTATGCACAAATTCTATCCCCTCGCCAGCTCAACCAGATGCGAGCCAGAATCAGTAACTTCTTCTAGGGTGCCCATGAGACAATCCATGAAGCTTGAGAGCGATTCACAGAGCTGCAGGAGAAGTGCCCCCATCATGAGATACTGAGGACCAGTCTAGTCCAACACTTTTTCAAGGGATTGAATGTATAGAGCCAGAGGCTCGTCGATGTAGCATGTGGGGGATCTCACTTCAATAAAGATGAAGATGTAATCTGGCAAATTTTTGAAGAAATGATCAAAGGAGTGGCCGCCTCTCTTCATCCCATGCATACCAGAAACAACCTCAGATCCTCCATAAGCAAGTACATATGGCAACGTCTCGTGAGGCGGAGAGAGATGCGAGCTCCAACCTCAGCATCATCAGGGCCATCTCTCAAAGGTTGACATCATCGAGAAGAGATCACAAGATCTCGAGAAGGCTATCTATTATCGTAAAGAGGACGCAACACTTAGACAAGCTGGACCAGATCACCAAGCAGTTGGAGCTGCTGGTGAGCACCATCAGTTCAGTCCAGTCGGCGACACCATCTACAGAGTCTCTTGCTGAGAAGAAGGATGAGCCATCACCGCCACAACAGCCTCAGCCGAGTCAGCAGACACCGACAATCCAGCACGTGTACTACGAGTAGGCGCCAGATCAGGGCCCACTGCAGTAGCAGATGGTGGTTTACCAGCCAGACTTCCTTCCACCTAATGATCTAGCATTCCCACCACCACCATTAATTCAAGAAGTCAACGGTATATGGAGCAACGATGCACAACTAGCCCATCCTATCGGACACCTATAGGGCCACCACCAGCCAATAGGGATTACCGCCAACCCCAAGGTGGTCGGTGATGAATACTCATTCATCACTCTTTATTATTTTATTTTAGCTAAAAATCTTAGCAAAACATCATGTAGATAGCTGTAAATACAATAAGTTACTAATAATCATGCCTTTTGTAAATATCAATAATTAGCATGTATTTATGAAAAAATAAAAGAATAAAGAATAAAGAAAAAGAAGGAAATATTTAGAATAAATATTGAGTGACCTAACCCAAGAGAGGGCCCAATATGGGCATGATCGCCAAATAAAATAAGTAGAGAGAGATAGGGCCACTCTACGTTGCACACATTTCCTCTTTATGTACATATTCTATTTTCACAAAATAAAAATAAAATGTGTTCTTAATCCCTTGTATATATTTCCAAAAAATATAATAAAAATTAGAAAAATAAAATTGAAATAAAAACAAAATAAATTTCTCTCTCAATCTTGTACATAATACATGTATATATGTACACTAGATCTATTTATTTCACTCTTGTAAATAAACAATAAAAATAAAATAAAAATTATTTTATACTCTAAATTTTATGTTGTAAATAAATAAAATATAAAATTAGAGTATTTATACAAAATAAGAAAATAAAAATAATAATATAAAATACCTAGGTATTTTATACATGTATATAATATAATATATTGTATATATCATAATTTATTTTTCAAAAAAATAAATAAAAATCACTAAAAAATAATTTGAAAAATAATAAATTTTTTTCATTTTGTAAATATTTTAAAATAAAATCGTTCTCTATTTTTATTTAATTTACAAATCTTTTCTATTTCCCATTTTTTGATTGGTCCAGAGGGATTGTTGACCCCGGTCAACTCCCCCTCCCGGACCAATCTTCGCCCGGATCCGATTTTGCGCCCCATTTCTCGTATTTTTCTCGATCGGGTCTTGGCTTCTTCCTTCCCCTTGGATCCATGACCCTCGCGGATCCCTAGGGAAGGTCGGATCGCCCTTGGTTCACGTGCCCGTGCCCCGATCTTAGTAGACACCTGGGAACGAGTATAAATTATTCCTTTCATTGCCCAGCTCTGTAGCTCGCGTCGCATACCCTCCTACTACCCTAGCCTTCTTCCCCTTGGTGACAGCATTCGGCCGGAGCCTTTGGTGGCCGGATTGAGGTGCTGCAACCGACGCTCGAAACACGTGGTTGGACCTCTGCCGCGTTTGAGCCTCCCCACCTTCCACAACGTGGTTAAGGCAAAGACCATACCCACTTCACCCCCTGGAGCTGAGGATTCATCTTGGACCATCAGGTACATTTCATTTCGATCCCAGTTCTGTCTATTTCGATTCATCCATTCTCTACTCCGCCGGCTCCGACCCGACGGTCGGAGCTCCATCAGCCGCATCCCCCCCGTTCCGATCGATTCCCCTATCCATGGTCATCCTTCCCCTGCAGCCTAATCACCCTAGACTTGGCTTAGACAACAAGGATTAGGATCGAAGCTCCATCTGTCGCATCACCGGAGCTTCAACCTCCACACACCGTCGCTTCACTTTGTTTCCGGTCAAATAACCCCAACCGGAGTCTCCCTCCAAGTTGAAGCTTCCGTTTGCAGGTCAGAACGTGCGCAGATACACCCCAGGACGCCTTTCATCCACTCCAACGGAGGTCCCCCAGGTCATGCACCCCTTCCCGAAGATCCGACCACTGCCCGGACCATCGGACCAGTCCACTCGACGCGGAGGAGCCCCACGACTTTATAGCCGCTGCCCGATTGTTCATCGGAGCGCCGGATCTTGCCGGTTCTTCGGTGAACTTCGCCCATGCGGAGTTCTTCCAGGACCCTCCTCTACCGTTGGATCATCACTGCAACCCCAGATTTGATCGCCATCGTCCATCGCCTGCGCCTTGTCAGACCGTTAGATCTGATATCTAACGGCCCTCGTACACCCACGTTCGCGCCCGCAGGACAACCGTTAGATCTACCAGGTGTCAGCGCTAGAGCCGCAAATCTCCTTCCATTCAGCGAGCGCCACCTGGCACACCACGTGACCCGCACGAGTCGGCTGGGTAATTTGCGTCACCTTCCATGTAATAACTTTTTTTATTTTAGTCTGTTGAATAAATATAACACAATGGACCATTTTGCATATTCGCACCTGTAGTTTTATATATTTGCATTTTAGTCCTCCTTGTATGGGTGCACGTGCGTCGTTACGTGTCTTTTTGTGACATTTGTATATCTTATCCTGAGATTAATGGATGTTATGGTTTGAATTTATAGTTTTATTATTTACATCCATACCCCTGTGTGTGGGGTTTTGGAAATGTCCAGGAATTAGTGGAAAAATTGCAGTTGACCCCCTGGGCTTTTGATGCGTGTTCTGATTTAGCCCCTGAGACTTATTTTCTTTGCGATTTAGTCCCTGTGTGCTGTATGTTTTTTGATTGGTTGAAATAAATATCAAATCTTGTCTAAAAATTGTGAAATTTGGAAACGTACCTCCTGCCATAGTGTAAAAATTTCTTTGAATTTTTGGGCTCTTTTTGTTTTCATTTGATATTTTTAAAAATTCAAAAACATCAAATTTTGCTTCTATTTAATCTAAAAAATCCATTAAAAATACTAAAAATCCTCTAAAAAATCTAAAAATATTCTTATTTGTGTGTTTTGACTTGCTTTTGCTTATATCTAATTTTTGTTGTTTTTGGATTTATAAAAACCCTAAAAATTGAAACACACTAAAAAACTTAAAAAAATCATTAAAAATTCAGGAAAAATAAAAATTATGCGATTTCTTCTTCTGTAGTTAGGAATTTGTTAGTTTCTCATAAAATTGTTGCTAGAATTTTATAGGCTATTTAGGTATTTTTGAATGGCCTTTAGATTCTGGCTGCATAGTGTCTTTGATTTTTATACTTGTTTCATTTTAGAAAATTAATTAAAAATCAGAAAAACCCAATAAAAATATCTAAAATACTTGAATATTTATAAAAACCAAATTTTTTTAATTTTCTGACCTGTTTTAGTGTGTTAAATAATTATTTGTTTGTGCCCTTTTTGACTTTTTTTATATTTTTCTTAATTTAAAATTACAAAAAAAATTTGAAAAACCAAATTCCACCAAAAATGGTTTGTTTCTTTTATTTTTGAACCCTGACTACTTCGTACGTTTTTCCAAACCGTGCTCCTTGTGTTCGACCATGGTAGCTATACCAGGTAAAATAAAATAGCGAGACATCTATTTGCCTCATTTGTTGATTCTTATATTTGGTGGTCTTTGTTTTCTTGATTGAGTCTGGCCCGAGGGGTTGAGGTCGCAACGACCATTGATACCTTCTTGCCTTAGTCACTCGGATCGCTCATCAGAATGGCACCGTTACCGGGGATATCTGAAGATTCCTTTGGGTACATCTCCCTTTCGCCTCGTTTTTGGCAAGCCCTGCCATTTACCTGTTGAGCTAAGACATAGGTCACTTTGGGCAGTCACGGATATACTTTTGGATCCTGTGAGTGTAGGAGATCAGAGGAGGGCAGAGTTGGCAGCCTTGGAGGAGATTAGAGATGCAGCCTTTTCGAACAACCTACATTACTAGGAAAGAGTGAAGGAGTGGCATGATTCTCATATCAGCCCACAAGCAGTTTGAACCAGGATAGAGAGTATGGTTGTTCGATGCCATGCTTCGATTATTTCCAGGGAAGTTGCAGAGCAAATGGAAGGGACCCTATCTGGTCCGAAAGATACATGACAACGGAAGCATCGACATATCAGAATTGTCATCTGAGTCTACCTTTCGTGTTAACCGGCAACGACTCAAACCATATCTAGATCATGAGCCGCTGGTCGTTGACGTCGCCCCTATTCATTTTGCGTGAGATGTGGTCTCGTGACTCACATCTATTGCATCTCACGCCTGATTATCACTGTTCTCCCGCCTTGTATAGATCCAGATGTCAATATCACACTATTCTTCAGTCCAACACCCCATCTGCATCTTTGACTATGCTATACTTAGGGTGCACTTTACGCTAAGCATAAGGGGGTGTGAGACTTTTGATTTTCTTTTGATTCCTTTCTATGTCTGTTTTGCTGCCTATACTTAGGGGAGGTAGACCTTGTACATTCTTCCACTCGGATTTTCCTTTGTGGACAACCTGCTATACTTAGGATTACTTGATCCGAAGTATAGGGGGAAATCCTGAGATTCTTTTCATTTCTATTCTTTCATTCGTTTTTGTAGTATAGCTTTTCCGTTTCACTTCCCTATACTAAGCACGAGTTATGTCTTCTTCATCGCTCTTGATTCACTCTGAGGACATCGTTCGAGCTAAGTATAGGGGGGTGTCGTATATATTTCATATGTACTTTAGCCATAACTCGTACTTTGTGCGAGTGTGTTAATAAATAAAATGGATAAAATCCTTAAAAATCCATAAAAATTAAAATTTTTCTTGTACATAAAATTCTTTAATGCACATACATAGCAATGTACAAAATTATTTTTGTAAAAATGTTTGTAAAAATATTTTGTGTGTAAAGATTTTGCAAATATTTTCATATCAAAATTATGTATAGAGTACTGTAAAATGTTTGAAAAACAAAAAGTTTGCATAAACCCTTGTGTAAATGTGTGTAAATATTTTGCAAAACTTCTGCATTCATGCATACATCCATATTTTCAAGCATTTTCAAAATTTTGCGTACTTTCAAAAAAAATTCAAAAATGCATTTTTGTAAATACTTGTACAGTTTTTCAGAATTGTAGTTGACATTTTAACTAGCCTGGAATTAAATTGAAAAATGGAGCTTGGTTAAGATCTTAATCCACCTAATTCTAAGAGGAACATTATTGGGCTTAGGGTTGAGACTTTTCAGGTCCATGGTGACTTAATTCTTTGAGTCCACTAGGCTATGATCATATGTCATCTTGATGAGCCTAAGTAGAACCCTTAACAATACATGCATGACTCTCACAGACAATGGCTTTACTTGGACCAACACTTTACACCTAGCTCTCTACGGATGAGGTGGTGAGGAGGCAGTCTTCTTTGACTTGGGGTAGCATATGAGGGTAGTACTTCTAGGCGGAACCTCTCTTCTTCTTATAGTAAAGGATGTGCGTCTCAACTTGGTCTGGTAGCAGTGAGGTCTAAAGATAGGAGTTGTGGGTTGTAATAAAGCTTCAAAAGAGGGATAATCTACTGGCTCAAGAGGAAAAACTCCTTATGTATATATGCTGCACCATGTAGATATGTTGTACATATGCACATCAAAAAAATGTGCAAAAAGAAAAACTCCAAAAAAGTGGTGGGTCTGATAGAAAATGAAATACCCACCGGAGTGTATATAGTCAAATAAAGCAAAGCTTATGTTACCCATGCCCATCTCATGAAGCTTGCAGCAGGGAGACTAGCTACACTGGTTGAGCTCCCAAGGATACATGGCTACACTGGCCATGGTCCATTCTCTTCTTTCTCCTCTTCTTGAGCCGGTTGAACTTGAACTTAGAAGGGAATACCCCGCTCCTCGAGGAAAGAGTTGCCAGACTAGGGTATTAGAGTTACCTTGTCAAGGGGGGTTGTCACTTTGCCATTTCTAAGGTGGGGAGCTACATATCACTTACATCGTACAAGAAAAGATTCATGGTCATCTGAGTTTGTGCATGTAGACTTGTTCTGATCTGGATTATTGAGGAATATTGACTATATATTAGTGGAACTTAGAGGCCGTTGAGTTTCAAACCTAAGTCCAAATAAGGTTCCGACAAACTAATAATCCAAAGATTTGACTGAGCTCCATACTTCAATTTAATGAAGACAAGTTTAATAATCAGCATTGATTCACCTTTTTCTTCTTCTTTTTCTTTTCCTTTCTATTTTTCACTTCTTTTTCAAATTAGTATTTGCTAAGGGACTAGCAAAATTAAAGTATAGGGGGTGATGAATACTCATTCGTCACTCTTTATTCTTTTGATTTAGCTAAAAATCTTGGCAAAACATCATGTAGATAGCTGTAAATACAACAAGTTACCAATAAGCATGCCTTTTGTAAATATCAATAATTAGTATGTATTTATGAAAAAATAAAAGAATAAAGAATAAAGAAAAATAAGAAAATATTTAGAATAAATATTGAGTGACCTAAATCCAAGAGAGGGCCCAATTTGGGCCTGATCGCCAAATAAAATAAGTAGAGAGAGATAGGGTCACTCTACCTTGCATACATTTCCTCTTTATGTACATATTCTATTTTCACAAAATAAAAATAAAAATGTGTTTTTAATCCCTTGTATATATTTCCAAAAATAAAACAAAAATTAAAAAAATAACATTGAAATAAAAACAAAATAAATTTCTCTCTCAATTATGTACATAATACATGTATATATGTACACTAGATCTATTTATTTCACTCTTGTAAATAAATAATAAAAATAAAATAAAAAGTATTTTATACTTTAAATTTTATGTTGTAAATAAATAAAATTTAAAATTAGAGTATTTGTACAAAAATAAGAAAAGAAAAATAATAATATAAAATACCTAGGTATTTTATACCTGTATATAATATAATATATTGTATATATCATAATTTATTTTTCAAAAAATAAATAAAAATCACTAAAAAATAATTGAAAAATATTAAACATTTTTCATTTTGTAAATTTTTAAAATAAAATCGTTTTCTATTTTTATTTAATTTACAAATCTTTTCTATTTCCCATTTTTTGATTGGTCCAGAGGGATTGTTGACCCCCGGTCAACTCCCCCTCCCGGACCAATCTTCGCCCGGATCTGATTTTGTGCCCCATTTCTCGTATTTTTCTCGTTCGGGTCTTGGCTTCTCCTGCTTCGATTCCTTCGCCCGATCCTTCCCCTTGGATCCATGACCCTCTCGGATCCCTAGGGAAGGTCGGATCGCCCTTGGTTCGCGTGCCCGTGCCCGATCTTAACAGCCACCTGGGAACAAGTATAAATTCTTCCTTTCATTTCCCAGCTCCGCAGCTCGCGCCGCACACCCTTCTACTACCCTAGCCTTCTTCCCCTTGGTGACAACATTCGACCGGAGCCTTTGGTGGCCGGATTGAGGTGCTGCAGCCGACGCTCGAAGCATGTGGCCGGACTTCCGCCGCGTTCGAGCCTCCCCGCCTTCCACAACGTGGTTGAGGCAAAGACTATACCCACTTCACCCCTGGAGCTGGGGATTCATCTTGGACCATCAGGTACTTTTCATTTCGATCCCAGTTCTGTCTATTTCGATTCATCCATTATCTGCTCCGCCGGCTCCGACCTGACGGTCGGAGCTCCATCAGCCGCATCCCCCATTCTGATCGATTCCCCTATCCATGGTCATCCTTCCCTCGCAGCCTGATCACCCTAGACTTGGCTTAGACATCCAAGATTAGGATCGAAGCTCCATCTGTTGCATCGCCGGAACTTCAACCTCCACCCACAGTCGTTTCACTTTGTTTTCGGCCAAATAACCCCGACCGGAGTCTCCCTCCGAGTCGAAGCTTCCGTTTGCAGGTCAGAACGTGCGCAGATACACCCCAGGATGCCTTTCATCCACTCTGTCGGAGGTCCCCCAGGTCACGCACCCCTTCCCGGAGATCTGACCACTGCCCGGACCATCGGACCAATCCACTCGACGCGGAGGATCCCCACGACTTTGTAGCCGCTGCCCGATTGTTCATCGGCGCGTCGAATCACTGCCGGTTCTCCGATGAACTTTGCCTATACGGAGTTCTTCCAGGACCCTCCTCTGCCGTTGGATCATCACTACAGCCCCAGATTCGATCGCCATCGTCCATCTCCTACGCCTTGTCAGGCCGTTAGACCTGACATCTAACGGCCCCCGTATGCCCACGTTCGCACCCGTAGGACATCCGTTAGATTTACCAGGTGTCAGCGCCAGAGCCGCAGATCTCCTTCCATCCAGCAAGCGCCACTTGGCACACCACGTGACCCGCACGAGTCGGCTGGGTAATTTGCATCACCTTCCCTGCGGTTTCTTTATGTTCTTATTTAGTTTGTTGAATAAATATAACACAGTGTACCATTTTGCATATTTGCACCTGTAGTTTTATACATTTGCATTTTAGTCCTCCTCGTATGGGTGCACGTGCATCGTCACGTGTCTTTTTGTGACATTTGCATATCTTATCCTGATATTAATGGATGTTATGGTTTGGAATTTATAGTTTTATTATTTACATCCATACCCCTATGCGTGGTGTTTTGGACATGTGCTGGAATTAGTGGAAAAATTGCAGTTGGCCCCCCAGGCTTTTGACGAGTGTTCTGATTTAGCCCCTGAGACTTATTTTCTTTGCGATTTAGTCCTTGTGTGCTGTATGTTTTTGATTGATTGAAATAAATATCAAATCTCGTCCAAAAATTGTGAAATTTGGACACGTGGCTCCGACCATAGTGTAAAAATTTCTGTGAATTTTTGGGCTCTTTTTGTTTTCATTTTATATTTTTAAAAATTCAAAAACCTCAAAATTTACTTCTATTTAATTTGAAAAATCCACTAAAAATACTAAAAATCATCTAAAAATCCAAAAATATTCTTATTTGTGTGTTTTGACTTGCTTTTGCTTCTGTCTAATATTGTTTTGGGATTTATAAAAACCCTAAAAATTGAAAAACACTAAAAAACTTAGAAAAATCATTAAAAATTCAAGAAAAATAAAAAAATACAATTTCTTCTTATGTAGTTAGGATTTTATTTTTAGTTTCTCATAAAATTGTTGCTAGAATTTTATATACTATTTAGGTATTTTTAAATAGCCTTTAGATTCTGGCTGCACAGTATCTTTGATTTTTACACTTGTTTCATTTTTAGGAAATTAACTAAAAATCAGAAAAACCCAAGAAAAATACCAAAAACACTTGAATATTTATAAATCAAAAATATATTTATTTTATTTTCTGACCTCTTTTGGTGTGTTAAATAACTATTTGTTTGTGCCCTTTTTGACTTCTTTTATATTTTTCTTAATTTATAAATTACAAAAAAAATTGAAAAATAAAAAATCCACCAAAAATGGTTTGTTTCTTTTATTTTTGAACCCCGACTACTTCGTAGGTTTTTCCAAATCATGCTCCTTGTGTTCGACCCTGGTAGCTATACCAGGTAAAATAAAATAGCGAGACCTTTATTTGCCTGATTTGTTTATTCTTATATTTAGTGGTCTTTGTTTTCTTGATTGAGTCCCACCCGAGGGGTTGAGGTCACAATGACCATTGATACCTTCTTGCCTTAATCGCTCGGATCGCTCATCAGTCAGTATCAACAGTCCTCTCAACCTCCACCTTAATATTACAAGCTCCATAGTACCAACATCAATGGAGGCAGAATCAACAGTATGCACAACCGCATTACCGCCAGTCACAGTCGTATCACTAGTACGCGACTGCACCATCTCATGAATACCCTCCTCCCTCCTATCAGCTCTATCAGCTTCCTCCACCTCCTCAACCCCACCGACAGTCTCAACCTCAACCCCACAACAATCAGCCACAACGTGGTCTACACGTTGAACCTTCCGAGGCAAGTCCTGTGAACCCTACCTTGGATTTCTTGGCCCAACTTGTAAAAGGCCTAACAGATATGACGAAGAGGTTAGATGACCTAACCACTACCTAAACTTCCATTCGGATGCAGGTCAAAGCAAATCCCAATAGTTTCAAACGTAAAGAACATGTAGAATGTGATGTCCAGTCTGTGCCTGTAGAGTCAAATGATTGTAATATTGCTATATCCAATGTTGTCACTCTCAGGAGCGGTAGGACTTTGCCTCCATTTGCCGCAAGTAAAGGGAAGAATAAAACTCTGACAGGTGAATCATCATCTTCTTCATCAGCCGCGCCAGCTACAAGGATAAGTAAGGAAGAAGAACAAGGAGGAGCCATGCTAGCTGCCACTCATCCCCACTGCCATCAGCAAAAACACCAAAAAAATCCAAAAATTCAAAAAGATGGTCGTGGTCGACGTGATGCCAAGCTAGCCATGGAGTAGACGCCAACAACAACTGATCCTACGCCAGCCGACGGAGTGGAGGCCACGCTTTTTCTTGTCCACCAGCATCGACATCTTCGCCACCCGCATGTACTCCTTTTTGTGATCCGAATGTACAGAATATTGTGGACAAGGATTTTGTTATAAATAAGAACTTTGTTTCGATTTCAGTACTGTGAATATCCCGTTTCCTAAAGAAATAGAAAATTCCAAAAGAAATCCTGGAGTTGTGGATATAATTAATAATCTGACTGTTGAGATTCCTCTGATGAAAGCCATGGAATACATGCCCGCTATAAAGAAAGGCTTAAAGGAGACATGTACAAAAAAATGTCGTCTAACACGCAACAACAGACACCGACAAGTAGAGAAGCATGTTCTCACCATGGCCACAATTGCAACCATTAGCAATCTCCCACAGAAGAAGCAAGACAAAGGACCACCTTTGATCAATTGCGAGATTTTTGATCAAGTCTTCGAGCGCACATTGCTTGACAGCGGTTCTTCCATCAACCTCCTGCCCTTTTCACTATTGCAAGAACTCAGGATAGTTCTTCTCAAGCATACACAGATGATCCTTCAGTTTGGTGATCGATCCATTAAGTGATCCGAGGTCTTTTGAAAGATGTTGTGGTAAAGGTGTGAGACATGCAGTTTCCAATCGACTTTGTAGTCCTTGATATGGACCCCCACACCCTTACTCCAGACTCATATTATCCAAGGCTGGCTATTCCTGCACACTTCAGAAGCCGTAGTGGATTATAGGTCTGGAAAGATTACTTTCAGCTCGAACAACAGTAAAATTACAATAGTCATGATCAGCGAGCCTAAAGTTGTAACTGATGAGAGTCATGCATCATCTCTTGAAGCAGACTGTGACTTCACTACAGAGATCAGAGATACACCACTCTCTTTGAACAACCCATGGACAATGGAAATCCTCTTTCTTGAGGAGGACTTGGAAAGCACAGTCAATGCAAGCTCCAATGATACTTCGGAGATAGAATCCACTATGCTGATGCATCCCTTTGATTCAGATGATTCTCTCTATACCGAACACAATGAGTTATTTGCAGATCTGTTCGGCACATCTTCATAAGATCAACAAAACACTGAGGTCAGCACGAACTCCAAAGATCAGACAGATCATCCTTCAACCAGAATAGTCTCCGAAGTGATCGAGAAGCTAGCTAGATTAAAACATGAACTAAAACCACTTCCGGCATGCCTCAAGTATGCTTTCCTTGTGGGTGCAGAAAACATGTATCCGGTCATCATCAGCAGCAGACTGACCCCGGAACAAGAATCTCGTCTCCTCGAGGTTTTAGAGAAAAACTGCAAGGCACTTGGTTGGCATGTTTCAGATCTCCGTGGGATAAATCCTACTCTGTGCTCACACCACATCTACTTGGAACAAGATGCCAAGCCATCCTGTGAGTTTCAAAGAAGACTGAACCCGAATCTGAGGGACGTCGTCATGAAGGAAATCACGAAGTGGTGTGACACGGGCTTCATTTATCCCATCTCTGACTCCAAATGGGTGAGTCCACTGCACGTCGTTCTGAAGAAATCATGGCTCAATGTGGTTACAAATCACATAGGAGAGGAGATATCTACTCGAGTACCAACATCCTGACGTGCATGTTTTGACTACCACCACCTCAATGCTGCAACCAAGAAGGACTACTTCTCCTTGCCATTTTTTGATCAAATTCTGGAAAGATTGGATGGTAAGGAGTTTTTTTTTGCTTTTTAGATGGGTACTCCGTGTACAACCAAGTGGCAATCGCTCCTGAAGACCAAGAGAAAACCAACTTCACTTGCCCATTCGGTACTTATGCTTTCAGGAGAATGCCATTTAGACTAGGCAACACACCAATGACATTCCAGAGATGCATGCTCGCAGTCTTCACCGAGATGGTAGGCAGTTTTCTCGAAGTGTTTATGGATGACTTCTCCGTCTATGGTAACAGCTTCGATTCTTGTCTCGAGCACCTGGACAGAGTACTTTAGAAATGCCATGAAGTTAATCTAGTATTATCATGGGAAAAGAGCCACTTCATGGTCACAGAAGGGATTGTGTTGGGTCACGTCATTTCTAAACGTGACGTGGAAGTCGACCCGACAAAAGTGGATGTGAATGTCAATCTAGTGCCACCTCAGTCAATCAAGAATGTGAGGACATTTCTGGGGCATGTGTGATTCTACAGAAGATTCACCCGTGATTTCATCCGCATCGCCCGACCTCTGAGAGAATTATTGTGCAAGGAGATGGAATTCAATGTTGATTAGCAAGTTCTTTCACTCAATATGTTGGAGGAGCTAATTACTCAAGCTCCAGTCATGCAACCACCAAATTGGTCTCTTCCTTTTGAGATCACGATGAATGCATTAGAGTTTGCAGTTGGGGATGTTCTAGGACAGAGGAAAGACAAGGTGCCCTATGCCATTCATTATGCCAGCAAAACATTGGATAAAGCTAGAGAAACTACACCATGACAGAGAAAGAATTGCTGGCCATGGTATTTGCTAGTGAGAAGTTTAGATCCTATCTCCTTGGATCAAAAGTCACAATCTACATTGACCACTCTACTATCAGATATTTATAGGAGAAGAAGGATGCCAAGCCCAAAATAATCAGATGGATCCTTCTCCTCCAGGAGTTCGATTTGGAAAGCAAGGACATGGCTATAATTCAGAATGTAGTAGCAGACCATCTCTCCAGAATTAAGCACCAAGAGACTCTACTGAGCAATGCAGCCATCGCAGACACCTTTCTTGACGAGTCAATTCTGGACGTGGATTCACTCCCTTGATATGATGATATTGTCAACTACCTCGTCTCTGGAGTAGTTCCACATGAATGGATGAAGATTCAGAAAGATAAATTCTTGTCAACGATCCATTTCTACCAATGGGAAGATCCTCTCTTACTTAGGGAAAGATCATATTGTATTTGGCGCAGGTGCATTCCCCAAGTGGAGCAGCATAGTGTCCTCGAGCATTGTCACTCACTCGAATCTGGTAGACACCACTCTGGAGACAGAACGACATTGAAAGTATTGCAGTGTGGTCTCTGGTGGCCTACAATATTGAAGGATGTGACAACATTTGTCAAACGATGCACTGACTGTCAACGATTGAAAGGAATCCTTACAACTAAAGATTCAATGACCTGAAGATCATTCATATCGCAGATGTATTCGATGCTTGGGGCGTTGACTTCACATGATCCTTTCTTAATAGTTAGAGATACGAGCACATCCTTCTTGCCGTTAATTATGTGAGTCACCGGGGCTCTCCCCGCTCGAGCAGTAGACAACCGTACAGTGTGCGCTTTCTGAAAGAAAATATCATCTCGCAACTCGGGATTCCAAAGATACTGATATCAGATGGGGGTAGTCACTTCATCAACGGAGAGGTGAAGAAACTAATGAAGGAGTACGACATCGAGCACCGAGTCGCATCTCCTTACCATCCTCAGACCAATGGTATGGCATAATTATCTAACAGATCAATCTAGATGATACTTTAGAAGCTTGTCAAGCTAAACAGGAAAAATTGGTCCCAACTTTTGGACTCAGTCCTTTGGGCATACCAAACCGCTTACAAGTCTTCTTGGGCATGTCACCCTATCGCCTTGCGTATGGAAAGCCATGCCACCTGCCCGTGGAACTGATTCATAAATCATTGTAGGTAGTTAATATTTGTAATTTGGACTCACAACAATGTGGTCAGAAAAGGAAAGACGATCTGAACATGCTCCTGGAATTCAGAGACTATGCATATGATAACACGTACAAGGACAAGGTTAAATACTGGCATGACTGGCACATCAGACGAAAGACCTTCGAGACTGGACAGAAAGTGTGGTTGTTCAATGCTAAATTGGAAATCTTCCCCGGCAAATTAAAGAGCAAATGGATAGGGACATTCAGAGTTCAAGAAGTGCGTGACAACAGAATTATTGTGATATCATAATTGTCTCTCGACGCACAACCATTTGTCATCAACGACCAACTTTTGGAGCCATACCTTGAACATGACACTTTCCTGGACGTTGTTGATTCTATCCAAGTACTTTGCCTTGAATACACATCCACAATAGTAGCATCATCACAAGATTCAGATAATGCCAGTCAAAAACACTTCCATTATGTTTTCATCTTTTCATCTTTTCTTCTTTTTGTTTTCAGTTTTCGTTATTATATATATTTGTGTACCACCCCTTTTTGTCAATCTTTTATACTTAGGACGTATTTTGTCCTATGTATAGGGGGGTGTACATCCCAATTTCGTTCATTCTTTTATCCTCTCCACTGTCTCCTCTTCTTGCCTATACTTAGGGATATCTTACCCTAAGTATAGGGGGAGACATTCCTAGTACGATTCATTCATTCCCACCCTTGACCCTCCTTGCTTTGTGTACAATCTGTTATACTTAGGATTATTCGATCCTAAGTATGGGGGGATGGTCGACTTCTCATTCATGTATTCATTCCCTCATTCGTTATTCTTTAGACTTTTCTATACTCAGTACGAGTTATGTCTTCTCTTTTTCTCTCCGATCTATGAGGATATAGCTCAGGCCAAGTATAGAGGGGTCGTATATACTGCATATATACTTTAACCATAACTCGTACTTTCGTATTTCTAATAATAATTATGGCTAAATGACTTTATAAAACAATACATATTCCGTTAAATTCATTAAAATCACATAATAAAAATATGCATATTATTCCTTAAATTTTTGTGCATACTGTTTAATAAATCATGAGAAAATACTTTAGCAAAATATTTGAAAAATAAATTGAAAATCCTTTTGAAAAATCTTTTGAAGGTTGTTTGTAAAATATTTTGTAAAATATTTTCAACCTTTGTAAAAATATTTTGTTTGTAAAATTTCTTTTATTTTTGTGAAATAAAAATGTTTGAAAAATGATTTGCAAATGGTTTGAAAAATGGCTGCAAAAATATTTTGAAAAATCTGTATATAGTGTTTGAAGAACCTTTGCAAAATGATTTTCAAATGTGTGTAAATGTTTGTAAAGATTGATTATAAAAACTATTTTGGACTATGGTTTTCAAAATTGTTTGTAAAATAATTTTCAAATAATTTTGAGGAATATATACATCATACTGAAATTCTTTATAAAAATGATCATTTATCCCTTGTAAATCCTCAAAAACCCAATCCTTGTAAATATAAGAGGCATCCCTGTGTAAAGAATTGTACCTATTTTTATCCAAAATCTTTTGTTTTCAAAAAAATCCCCAAAAATGGCAAAATATATTTGAAAATACCAAAAAATTGCATTTGCATCATCTTTTTCAAAATCCATAAAAAGTTCAAAAGTTTGAAGTTGCATCACAAAAATATTTTTTGCTTAGTGTAGCATTTGCATAGCGTTCGCATTTTTCGGATCGAGTTTGAGAGCTGAACGAGTCTAAGTAAAATCTGAAGATTGGAGCTTGGTTGGACCTTAAATTTACTTAATAACATGAATCTTATAGGAGCTGGAATTGAGGTGCTTCAGGTCTAGTTGACTTAATTCTTTGAGAATTACGAGAGACTCGACTCAATGGATTATTGATTGCCTAAGTAGAGTATTTCAGAGCACACACACGGCTCTTGTTGATAATGACCTAACTTGGACACCTGCACCATTCTCTTGGCTCAACTCAGTTGGAGTGGTGAAGGGATTGGATTTGCCGGTATGAGACACACACAAGTGGAAACATTTGTCCTCGTCTAGGGAGGGAAGTGCACCCGAACCCGTCCAGTAGTAGAGAACAAGGATGCAAAAAACGGTCTAAGCGGCCTTTTAAACGGCCTTTTAAACGTATGCAGTGCCTGACCGCATTGTTTAACCAAAAGCAGCCCATAAACGGTCAGGCCGCATAAACGGCCTTAAGCGGTCTTATGCGGCCTTTTAAGCGGTCTGAAACATCCCTTTAAGAACACGGATCTACTTTTTTCAAAGGATCACCATTATCCATGACTTTTTGGATTCATGCTATGAATTGTAATTGTTTATCTTGTCTATTTTGACATTTAGATGAAACATTTCCTTGAATTTGACAATATTTGATATATATTGTGAATATGTGATTATATTTTTCTTATTTATTTATACTTTTTTTTATTAATTATATGTATTTAATAATTTTTATTAATTAAAAATGCAAAACCGCATAACCCGTTTAATTTCTGTTTAAACTCCCGCATACCGTTTAATCAGTAATCAGTGGCCCTACCGACTGAATACCGCATACCGCTTTTTGCAACCTTGGTAGAGACATATAAAGACATGAGAGTGTGAGTTGCAATAATGCTTCAAAAGAGAGATAGTCTACTGGCTCAAAAGGAAAAACTCCTTATGTAAATGCTGTTGTGTATAGTATTTTAAAAAAATGCAAAAAGTAAAAACTCCAAAAAAGTAGACATGCCTGATTGAAAATAAAATGCCTGCCAGAGTGTACATATTTGTATAGTCAATAAATAAGCATGTGCTTCAAAGTCATGATATGTGAGCCTGCAGCTGGATGACTTGGCTACACTGAACAAACATCCGAGGATAGATAGCTACACTGGCTACCATCCATTCTTCTCTTTACCCCCTCCTCTTGAGATGGTTGCCACTTGAACTTAGAAGGGAATACCCCGCTCCTTGAGAAAAGAGTTGCTGGATTGGGGAGTCACTGGGTTGTCATGCTGGAGAAGTCAGTCTCTTTGTCATTTCAGTTGGGGAGAGCTACTATCACATATACTGTACAAGTAAGATTCATAGTCATAAGGGTTTACTTATGAGTTGAAGTATTCTGACCTGGCTATTGAGGAGACTTGAGCCGAGTTTAGGGATTCTTGAAGGCCATTGTATTTCAAATCCGATTCCCGATAAGGTTCCACCCGTACTAAAATTACAAAGGTCCGACTTAAACTCCAAACTTTGATTTTGTGAAGACAAGTTTGAGAATTAGATTTAATCCACTTTCTTTCTTTTTCTTTTCTTTCGTTTTCTTTTTCGCACTTATTGCATAAGTGTTTGCTAGGGACTAGAAAAGGCAAGTATAGGGAGGTGATGAATCTCCATTTCATCACCTTTATTCTATCATTTTGGCCATAAAAACCCTAGCTAATGCATGCAAATACCCTTAATTTGCATAAATTAACATTCATTCTTTGTTGTATAATTATGTATAAAATAATGTTTTTAATTCCAAAATTATAGAATAAAGAGAAGAAAAAAAAAGAATAAAATACCAAAGGTATTTTATGACCCCTAAACCCCGAGACCAAATCAAGAATTGAGTTGGTCGACAAGGAATAAAGTTGGGGGGATAAGGGCCAAAAATACAATAAAAGTCACGTTTATTTATTTTCCAATAATTCATTTTGACACCTATTTTATTCTTTATTATTTATTCATCAAATAAAGAAACTTATACATGAAAGTTGTAGATAATAAAGTAACTAAAAATACAAAATTGATTATGTACAAAAATAATACACAATGATCTTTTTATACACAAAATAAAAAGCCAAAATCTCAACTTCACAGATCCATATCTCTCAAATAAAAACTCAAAATGTATCAAATCACCTCTAATTGTATATAACTTTTATTAAGCTATTTAATGAAGGTGGTTTCATATTTTTTGGAGTTAAGGTGTGAAAGTTAGGTTTTGGACCCCTATTGTACGACATACCTGAATACACTATTCAATTTATTAAATCTTTATTATTTATATAATTTTATAATTTCATAATTTTGTAAATATTAATTATAAATTATGTACAAATTTTAAAATAAAATAAAATCAGAAATAAAACACAAAATAAAATAAGTATATGAAATATATAGGTAAAATACCTATGCTAATGCCCATAAATAAATAAAAGGGGAACTATTCTTGAATACTTTTATTCATCTATATTTTTATACTCTTGTAAAAATTATTTATATTCTAGAAAAATGTAAAGCTAAAATAATACCAAATAAAATATATTAAAATAAAATAGAAACCAAACTACATAGATAAAATACCTGTATTTATACCTACATAATCTATATCTTTACTTATTTAAGTGTATATACTACAACATAAACATATAATAAAAATATATCTATACACCTAAAAATAAGTTATAAATATATAAAATAATATAATAAAATAATGAAATAAAGTATACAAAAAATAAAATATAAAAAACATATATGAATATACCTATAAATATACCCCTAAAAAATAACTACGAATAAATAACATCAAAAAAATAAATAAAAATCATAATAAAATACTACATAAAATAATAAATATTTTTTATTTTATAATAAAAATTAATACAATCATTTAATATATTCATTTCTATTATTTTAGACTATTTTGTCTTGTAGATGTGGACCAATCACACTGGGCCCTTTGTTGACCGCCAGTCAACTCTCCCTCCAGGCCTTCTGACTCGTCAGAAGTGTAAACCCCCCATTTTCCTCCCATTTTTCTGCTCGATCCATCGATCAAACGCCCTCGATTCCTTCACAAGAAATCATCATTGATCCTTCATGATTCACGCTGACCCTTTTGATTTCGTATACATAGCCTCAATTCTTTCCAATCAAGCCATCAATAAAGGTGCCCAACCTTGTTTATAATTAAGCTCCTCCGTCTACCTCTTCCTCTTTGGTCACTAATCCGATTCTTAGAGTCTTGCATCTTCATATAGAGAGAATCCTCGTGACTGGAGGAGTTCGCCCGCTGTCTGGATCGTCTCCAGGAGGACGGAGGTACACCATGGCGGCTAAGGATGCAAACAGACAGATACGGATATAGGTATTACCATATTCTTATCCGTTTTTGAATATGAATACGGATTCGAATACAGATATTGACGAACAGTAAAACTATCTTACTATATCCTTAAAAAATGGATACAGATGTAAAATAGATATTGATCACATATGAGTAATGTTAGAAATACTCTATAGAATCGACTTAAATATATATGAATTAAATGGAAAACACATGATATAAATTTACTAAATGTGTTTGTGATGAGTCGCTAGATACGTGTTTTAATTCGGGCATGTTGTAGTATGTGTACTTAGCGAATCAGTCAGAACTGAGAGAAGATCTCCGTGAAGAGGGTCTCGGCTTAATTTATATCCCGGGCAAGTTCGGGGTCGAACACAGGGAGGAAAAGGAACAACTTCGGGTTTAATTCAAAAATTTAGATCTCGATTTCCAAATGCGGTATTTTTTTATTTTTTTATGCAAAAACAAATGAAACAACACAACACAGATGAATTAAGAAACCAAGAAAGCAAACAACTAGGCTAAATTAATTTTAATGTCAAATCAGTTCAATTTAGCCAAATTATTATTTTTCCTACAATCCTAATCCAGTGATGCATGCAAAACATTTTTTTTAGAATTTTTAGGAATTAAAATGCAACAAGTAAAAATGCACACTTTTTATGAGTTTTTTTTTGCAATTTTTCACATAAACAGTAAGAAAAAATCATGAAAAATTTACTGGAATGAAAACATGATGCAAGAAGCTATAGTAACAGTTTTGGAATTTTTTGATAACATATGAATTTTTTAGTGAAAACAGAGTGACAATGAGTAATTAATTCCTAATAAATCCACAATTGCAAATTAATCAGAGTGTAAATATCTCAAAAAGATATTATATTCTCAATTCAGGAGAGTTGAAATTTTATGAAAAGGATGTATGTGGATTTAATTAAAAATCAAATACAAAAATCACTCTACGATTTATTTCAGGCACAAGACAACTCCACTTTTGATGAAATTTGGATAGTAAATTAATCACATATCAAGGCATCATGTATAGTTTTTGTGGAAGTTTTAGAGCAACTATGTTTTCTATGTGAATTTAATAGCACAGAATGGGTAAAATATGCAGAAGTTCAGTTAGAAGATTTTAATTAATTACCCAAATACCATAAAAATATAAATAAATATCCAACGTGGTAGAGATTTAGTTGCTCAACGTCAAAATATTTTTCATTGAATAAAATGATGCAAAGTTGATGTCCAAATTAAGGTATGAACAGAGCGGTAACTGTGCAAATACAGAAAACAAATAAATCAACACAAATATCTACAAGGATTGTTTTATAATTATAAAAACTTCAAAAGTAAATAGTGCAATTTTCATGAAATAAAAAATACACAAAAGAAACCTATCTTCTTCTTCCTTCGTGGAGACGCAGGCGGAGGTGAACCCCAAAAGGGGGGAGAGGGCGGCGAACTGTCGCACGGCTGCGACAGGGTCCGACGGCTGTGACGGCACAGACCGAAGGTCGCGGTCGGCGGCGAGGCGGGACGGGTGCTGTAGGCATGGCGGGGCCAGGGGGGGAGATAGCATGGCGGCTTGGCAGAGACAGGGAGAGACGAACTGGCAGTTTGGCGGAGATGGGGAGCGGCAGCGGGCCGCGGGCTTGGTGCGATGGAGGAGCGGCCGCCCGATGGTGGGGGCGGCGGTGGAGTGGCCGCCGTTAGCGGCTGAACAAGGAGGGGCGGCGGGCGGAGCCGACTGCCTCCTCCTATTTTTTTTATTTTTTTAAAATTTTTTAATTTTTTTCTTTTTCTACTGTAATAGAAGGAACCTTTTTTTTGTTTTATTTTTTTTTAATATTTTTTTAATTTTGTTAAATAAGAAATGCAAATGATGTTGGGAAAAAAATGATATGATGATGGTGTTGAAGATGATGTGGAATAAACAAATGGGAGTATGGGTGGTGATATGTTGTGATAAAAAAATTTCACAAATAACCAGATGATAAAATGAGAAGAAAATTACCTATGATGGAGATGATTGCCTATGATGTGCTCACGAGAGCACGGTATTCGCTCTAATCATTGGGGAGCGATGAGCTCGAGCAGCGTGCGGCTGCGGCTGCGATGTTGGCCAAGAAAACCAATGGATCTCACAGGAGAGAGGGCTGTCATCGCTCGACCGCGGTTGTGTCACTGTCACCGATTCAACTCTGGGAACTAGGCTCTCCTCACATAAAGATGGATCAAGTGCAAATTGAAGAGGATGTGATGTATAAAAAAAGGATGAAATGAGAGGTTATTAAAGTGGTGGGAGGTTATGTTATTAATGGAGTTGGATAGGAGGTTTAAAAAATGGTGGGGTTGAATGGAGGTTGGTGGTAGAATAGAGTTGAATGGTGGTTATTGTAGAGAATAAAAATAAATAAAAGAAAATAGAAATAAAGTAGGCTACTTTTAATACAACAAAAAATATAAAGAAGGAAAAAATAGTGGAGAATTTACAAAGGAATACGTACATGTATATTTTTTTTGCTTTTCTAATATATATTTTTTTTCTTTTTAATAAGAGATATTTACAACAGAAAAATACAATAAAATACTATAATTAAAATACAATAAAACGATGATTTTTTTGATTTTTAAGTAATCAGGAAAGATAAGATAAAAAATGAGGAAAGAATGAATATATACATAATATACAATGTACATATAGGTCCCAAAACCAACTTCTGCAAACGAGCTCCGATTTTAATGAAACTACTTCCGTTGGACAGATAATTTTCTAAATTGAACTTTAAAAGTGTTTGGTGAATTCGGAGTTCATACGGAGCGGGAATTTGGCTTGGAAGTTGGACTATACGGCTTTTTCTTTTTGGGATATAGGAGAATTTATTTGAGGTAAAATTTGTTTTGTATTTTTGTATTTTTATGTATATTTTTATGAACAAGATAGAGAAAAAATTAGCCAAAAAGGAGTTGAAATAAAATTATTAAAAATCCATGAAGTTTTGAGCTATTTACAGGTGAAAAACTCCTCTAATTTTGCGACTTTTTATTGTTATTTTATTTTGTACAATATAATCTATACTAATTAATGTGTTTTATTTACAAGAGTCTTTTTATTAATTTATTGATTTTATATACATTTATTTAAGATTTTACTTGGGGATTTTGCTAAGATCAAGATATTGAGATGATGAAACGCGGATTCATCACCCCCTATACTTAAACTTTGCTAGTCCTCGAGCAAATAAAGAATGAATAAGTTGAAATATCCCCTGACTGTGCATGTGAATACAAGACTTGATCCGTTCAAGAACTCTCGGTTTTAGAGATCCTAAAATTCTAAGCTGAACCAAGCTCTAGTTAAAAGGTATCCAATTTCCCTAATCATCAGTCTCTCTTTGTATACATATATAGTAGGGATATGACTTAAGTGTGGACTGCAGTTACAAGAGTAGAGTCGCAACGTCACCCAAGGTTCCAGTCCAAGAGACTCTCCTAAGAACCCAATCCTCAACACTAAGGAATAAACCATTTCTTGCATCCAATCCACCGTCTCTTTAGTTGTCAGACCTGAAAGTGTAGATGGAAGGCCAGTTGATGGAGGGCATAGGATTGTGTCATTTCTTCTGTCCCTCTCATTGGAATAAGGATCCTCTCGAGTGCCTTATTAACTCAATGCATTTTTTTTGGTGTTGATCAATGCGTCCGTCAAGAGAAGTTGGAGTCGTCTGCACTTGTTTTCCTGGGAGTACATCAGGGTGTGCCTTTTTTGAGTACCTATTGTACCTTCTACACCCATACTTGTAGCATTTACGATGCAGAGCTCTTTTTTGGTGCAAGCACAACTCCTGGTCCTAATAGTGGTGGTCCAAGTGGACACTTTGAAATGGTTGGGAGCGCTCGCCTTTGGTAGGAGCTCTTTGGTATTTGACTTTGTGGAATGAGAGCTTTTCTTTGACATTTCATTGCTTTGTAATATTTTTGGCTAGCTCCACTGCTTTTACCAAGAGTTGGCGCACACTGATCAACATTTTTTATTTTATCACACCCTGGCACATAGATAAATATCAAGAGATAGTACAAGAACCATGTTCTCATACTGGCTAAAGGTGCTGACACTCAGGTTTCATGAAGCCTTCATCAATTTTATCCCATCCTCGAGTATCATCAAATCAGGTCCAAACTCAAATCCCTCATCCCAGTTCCTAAAGTGAAATCTCAACTCATCTCATCATAACTGCAGTCGTGTATGTGAGGTGATGATCATATTATTAAGGTAGAGACTAAGCATGCAATATAGCACACAAATCTTTCAAACTAGGGAAATGTGAATAATTAAGTCAAGGACCCTAATGACTAAGGCTGGTTAACTCAAAATCTCAAGAGCTCATAAACCAAGTGTTCCTGATCATCACTAGTCTTATGTGAAATTGTAAGTGTTAGAGGTTAAACTAACCCATTAGTTAGTTTTTTTATATATGTTTTTGTTTTTGTTGTTTTGTTTTTGTTTTTGTTTTTTTTAAAAGGAAAGGAAGAAAGAAAGATGTTTTTTTCAGAAGTTTTTTTTCTTTTTTTCTTCTTTTTTCGAAAACACATACTATTTTTTATTAACAAAGAAAGAAAAGAGAGAGTTTTTTGTTTTCTTTGAAAAAAGTTTTTTTAAAGCAATAAAAGTTTTTTTTACCAATTTTACCCATCCCGTAATTATTGTATAATATATACAAAAATACGTGAAAGTACAAGCTATGGGTAAAGTATATGTAATATAATACACACCCCCTATACTTAGCATGTGCTATGTCCTCAGAGCACAAGAAGCTAGAAAAAGACATAGCTCGTGCTAAGCGTAGGAAAGCTAAAATAAAAAGTATAGAAGTCGATCCGCCCCCTATACTTAGGCTCTGGTCAGCCTAAGTGTAGAAGAAGAGCAAAAATGGGGCGGACGAGGTCAAGAGGAGAAATGGATGAGTATATACACATGGCGGGCATCGGTTCCCCCTATACTTAGGCTCTGGCCAACCTAAGTATATGACAGGAGTAAGTGTGAGAATCGATGTGATCTGGAGAATATACAAAGAAGGGATAATATGTACAAGAGTGATTGAATCTTCAAAGCTGCTGAATCTTGATGCTACATCTTCATGAAGAGTAATATGATGTATCTGCTCTGTGCTCACTCTTCATGAAGTTGATGACCTCGACTTGGACCAACTGCTCTTTAGAATCTACAAAATGCTTCAACAGTTGTCCATTCACCACGTGAGATTGTGCACCATCTGTGAGATCAGCTATCTCTACACTTCCATTCCCATGCACTTTCTTAACAACAAAGGGACCCGTCCATTTAGATTTGAGCTTCCCATGGAACATCTTCAACCTAGCATTAAACAACCATACCTTTTGTCCAGGGACAAAGTCTTTGCACCTAATATGCTGATCATGCCATCTCTTCACTTTGTTCTTATAAATCAAACTGTTGTCATATGCCCTATTTCGGATTTCCACAAGCTCGTTCAAATTCAAGTCTCAACAAAGCTTTCCTAGGTGACAACTCCAATTAATCTGCTTAATTACCCATTCGGATTTGTGAATCAGCTCTGCGGGCAAATGGCTTGGCTTGCCATAGATCATTCTAAATGGTGAAGTACCCAATGAAGTCTTGTAGACTGTCCTATAGGCCCATAGAACTTGGTCCAAAAGCTGGGACCAATTCTTCCTATCGGGACGAACTAACTTCTGCAAAATACTCTTCACCTCTCTGTTCAAAACCCTCTGCCATGTCGTTTGACTGTGGGTGGTAAGGACTAGTAACTCTATGCTCAAATCCACAGTCCTTAGCTAAAGATATCATATCTCGGTTCATAAAAGTGGCTATCCCATTAGATATCAAAACTTTTGACATCCCGAACTTAGCAATAATATGGTCTTTCACAAACTTAGAGACAGTCTTGCTGTCTGCGGTTCGAGTTGGGATAGCCTCCACCCACCTAGATAAATAATCAACCGCCAACAATATGTACTCATGTCCTTGGCTGTTGGGAAAGGGACCCATAAAATCTATACCCCATGCATCAAAAACATCACAAATAATCACCGACTGCATGGGCATCTCATCTCTCTGTCCAACTGTCCCTCCCATCCTTTGACAGATTGAGCACGACCGAACAAAATTAATAGCATCTCTAAACAAGGCCGGCCAATAAAATCCACATTGAAGTACTTTGTGAGCGGTTCTCTTTCTCGAATGGTGTCCTCCAGCCTCAAGTGAATGACAATATGTGAGGACACTCTGGTACTCCTCCTGAGGAATACACCTTCTCCCAACACAATCCGGTCCTTCGAAGAAAAGGAAAGGATCGTCCCAGTGGTATCTCCTTGAATCTGACTTCAGTCGGTCAATGCTGCTCCTAGTCCAACCATGGGGAACCTGCTTGGAGACAAGATAGTTCACCATGTTAGCATACCGTGGGAGTGAGTCAATAACACAAATTGACTCGTCTGGGAAGGTCTCTCTAATCCGCTCAAAATTAGGAGAATCTTTAAGTTCAATCCGAGAAAGGTGATCATTCACAACATTCTTCACTCCAGGTTTATCTTTTATCTCCAAATCAAATTCTTGGAAGAGTAAAATCCACCTAAGAAGACACGCCTTTGCATCTTTCTTTTCCATTAAATATCGAATTACTGTGTGATTAGTGAAAATTGTCACCATAGAGCCCAAAATGTATGATCTGAACTTCTCAAGGGCCCATACTACAGCGAGCATTTCCTTTTCAGTCACTGTATAATTCTTCTGTGTAGGATCTAATACTTTGCTCGTGTAGTGGATCGAAAATGGGATCCCCTCTCGCCTTTGTCCTAACACAGCTCATATAGTGAAATCTGAAGCGTCAGTCATGATCTCAAAGGGGAGAGACAAGTCAGGAGCTTGTAGGATAGGCGGGGCATAAATCTTCCTCTTCAAGAGCAAAAAGGCCTTCAGACACCTGTGATCTACAACGAACTCTGTGTCTTTGCCTAAGAGCTCAGTTAATGGGCGTACGATCTTTGAAAAATCCTGAATAAATCTCCTATAGAATCCAACATGACCTAGAAATGACCGCACTGACTTCATGTTGGTAGGTGGATCGAGTTTCTTGATCACTTCCACCTTGGCAGGGTCAACCTCCATTCCCCTTTTGGAGATGACATGCCCCAACACGATACCCTCCGTCACCATAAAGTGACTCTTCTCCCAGGAGAGTACCAGATTCACCTCTCTACACCTCGTGAGGACTCGGTCCAAGTGCGCTAAACATGTATCAAAAGAATCACCATGAATCGAGAAGTCATCCATAAAACTTCCAGGAAATCTCCCACCATCTCGGCAAATATGGCTATCATGTACCGCTGAAATGTGCCCGAGGCATTACAGAGCCTGAATGGCATGCGCCTGAAAGCATAAGTACTGAATGGACATGTGAATGTGGTCTTTTCCTGGTCCTCAGGGGCTATGGCCACCTGGTTGTAGCCTGAGTACCTGTCAAGAAAATAGAAGAACTCTTTCCCTACGAGTCTCTCCAAGATCTGATCAATAAAAGACAAGGGAAAGTGATCTTTCTTGGTCGCGACATTCAGGCGTCTATAGTCAACACAGACACGCCACGATGTGGGTACTCGTGTCGGGATCTCTACCCCCTCCTCGTTGGTAACCATCTGAATTCCCGACTTCTTCGGGACAACATGAAGCGGGGCCACCCACTTGGAGTCAGAAATAGGGTATATAAACCCTGCTTTGCACCATTTCTCAATCTCTTTCTTCACCACTTCCCGTAGATTGGGGTTAAGTCTCCTCTGAAACTCATGAGAAGGTATCACATTATCCTCAGTAAAAATGTGGTGCGAGCAGAGAGCGGGGTTAATCCCCACGAGATCTGACACTATCCAGCCTATTGCTTTGTTGTTACTCTCTAAGACCTCTAACAACCTAGACTCCTGTTCTAAAGTCAAGTCTAAGCTAATGATAACATGATATCTCTCTTTGGGTCCTGCAAGAAAGGCGTACTTGAGTGTAGGAGGTAGTGATTTCAGCTCTGACAATGTGGTGTCATCAAGCAAATCAGGCTGAACTGAATCTGAATCTGGTTCTGTGCTGCATGAAGGTGGGCTAAGCTGAGTATTACTTTCCACCAAATAATAAGTATCGAGAGTCAGACCGTCAAAAATATCCAAACAATCGGCAAAATCCACGTTCGACTCGTCATCTATGTCTCATGATTGTTCTGAAGAGGATGGAACTGACATATCCAAATGGATCTCTACGTCATCATAGGAATAGGTAGATGCATCTCTAACAAGATCAGACAATACCTGGCAAACTGCATCATGCACTATGTCCTCTCCAAATGAAAGGGTCTCGCTCTGTCATGTAGAAATGTGTCCCCAAATCCTAACTGTGCTAATCATTATGCAATATGCCTCTGAAGATGAGTACTCTGTGCTGCTCTGTAAATCAGGTCGCTGACACTTAGTTTGCTTCATCTCAAGGTTCACTTCTCTGCCTGGAGAATGGAACTTCATCATTCCCATACCATAATCAAAAGCTACGCCTGCGGCCTTAAGGAAGGGCCGCCCGAGAATGATATGAGATTCTCTCCAATAATTGGGGGTCTCCATGTCCAAGACTGTGAAGTCAACCTGATAGTTCTGCCCCTCAATCGAGATAACGACGTTATTTACTTCTCCCTTAGGTCTCTTCACTAAACAATCTGCAAATTGGAGTAAAGCTCTAGATTTGCGAAGTGGCCCCAACTCCAATTTCTGATATAATGCTAAGGGAAGTAAGTTCAATGAAGAACCGTTATCTAAGAGTGTGCGTGCAAACACAATGTCGTCAATACGACTCTCCACATAGTGAGCATCCATGTCTCTCTTTTTCCTTGGCAATGTCTGATTCTTTAGACAATAGATTGTGGCTACTGACAAGATGTGTGTCTTTATATTTTGGTTCTCTTTCTTCCTGCTAATCCTTGTAGGTGTGCATCTCACCTTAAGGTATTTTTGGAATGCAGGATGGTTAGCCACATACTCATCAAATGGCACCTTTACAGTGATATTCTCTTTACAAAACTGTGCCATATCGGGGTCATCTTTCTGAATCTTTTTGATGCACTTTCCTGCCGTAAGAGCATGGGGGAAAGGGATGGAATCTAGGGAAATAGAGGATGAAGAGTCTGAATCATGAACTGAAAGATCATTCTTTGCATTAACGGAAACAGAGTTATTCATACATGAATCTTTTTGATGCAACATGGGATCGAAATCAAAACTATCTACTACAGGTTGTGGAATAGAAGCTAGAGTGGTATCTGCCACAACCAGAGATGCAAGGTCCTCTGTAGACTCAGAAGTGTATCCATGCTCTCGATGCTGCATACGTGCTCTCCTTCTCCTCTCGTTCCCTGAGTCAAAATCCTCGAATGGTGCTGATGGGGCTCCGAAATATGCTGCCTCTCCTCCTCGTTCTCTGAAGACTCCTCAGGTAGAGCTCCAGAGATGCCCCTCCTCGTGTCCCTCGCCCGGTCAGGTACGGTCACGGTCCTTCCGCTCCTGAGTGACATGTGGTTAGCCTCGTCACACGAAAGAACCTCATGTTTAGATCTAGGAGATGCTGAATAGTATACCTGACTAAAGTGCTGCTGAGAACTAGATCGGTTCAGGCTATCGGGTTTAGCCTGAACTTGGGCTGGGATTGAGGTAGAGGGTGCAGTCTGCTCGTCTCGCCATCTGGACAGGCGGTTGACATCCACCCGTAAGTCGTGAATTTCATTCCTGTAGGAACGGAGCTCGTCGAGTATCTGCTGCTGAATATCCACGATACCAAACGAAGAAGGAAGTGGATAAGACTGGGAAGAAGAACGGGAAGACTGGCCCTGCTGGCCAGAGTGCTGCTCTGCTGCTGCTGCTGGGGTATCTGCTGAGATTGTGGGCCCTGCTGGCCCGCCTGGTAATGGCCCTGTTGGCCATACTCCTGGTACTGCTGCCGCTGCTGCTGGGGTGGCTGGAATCCAGGGCTCTGCTATGAAGGAGGTGGTGCGGAGGTGAATGCGGTGTTATGAAAGGTCGGGGGATGCTGGTAGGTCTGTCGGTCTCCCGTACTTCCCTGCTTGGCTGGGTCCTGAGTATACCATATCCCATTCACCTCCCCAAACTAGTGGAGGCTCCTCCTGAACTGTCTCTGCTAATGGAGGTGGATGCTGGAAAGAATGGGAATAGGACTGGTCTTGCTCCCACGACTGGGGTTGCCCTGACACCAACTGCTCCTGAACATGGTGAACTCGGTAAACGGGAGCAGCAGGTGCAGTCACGACGGGTATCCTTATCTTAGATACCTTCCCAGTCAACTCCTCCATCTGTTCGGAAGTTTGGAGAAGCTCTGGTCTAACTCTTCAATCCTCTTGTCGATCTTCTCAACTACTGTAAGCTTGTCCACAAGGAGTCCCATGCTAGGGATCACGTCCTGAGAGAGATCGATAATAGCTGATTTTCCCCCTCCAAATGAAAGTGAACTGGGGGACGATGTATAGGCCCTGCTGGCCATCTGTGAGCGGCTATTTTCAGCCATCTGCTCGAATACCTTCCAGACGGTATCTGCTCCTCGTGATGTATAGCTGCCTCCACAGGCAGCGCTCACTAAACCCTGCATCTCAGGATTGAGATCAGTAAAGAATGATTGGACCAAGATATTGTCATCTAGTCCATGAAAGAGACACTTATACATGATGTCCTTGAATCTTTCCCAAGCATCACAAAAGGCTTCATGGGGTAATTGGGAAAAACTCGTAATGCGCGTCCTCATCATAATAGTTCTACTTAGCGGGTAGAACTTCTTCAGAAACAGGTCCTTGAACTAGGTATAAGTGGTGACGGTAATCCCAAGATTCATTACCCAGTAGTCGGCTTTTCCACCCAAGGCAAATGGAAGGGCTTTGAGCCTAATATAATCCCGGCTAACATTATGATGTTTGAGGTTAGCATAAATGAGCTCAAAGTCTCTTAGGAATGCCTATGGCTCCTCAGAAGCATTCCCATCAAAGTGTGGCAACAGGTTCAGAATGTGCGGCTTCAACTCAAAATCAACTGTGGGTTCTGCCGGACTCAAATAGTTCCAAATTTGGTATTGTCCAGGGTTATACGCTGCATCCATTGGTGGTTCGACCCCAACATTTAGCTGTCCTAACTGAGCTCGGAGTAGTGCGTGTTGCTGCTCAGATGCAGCTAATCTGGCAAGTACCATTCTAACGGGTCTTCACGATTCTCTTCTTCCTCTTCTTTCTTCTTTGGAGGCATTTTTCTTGTATCTTCGTTAGGTCCTACATTAGCAATGTGGTCTTGGTTAGAAGACGATTTATAAATCAAGATATTCTCACCGAGGCGAAGGTCTTCCTCGATGAGGTGAGAAGAGAGAAAGGGAATGGTTTGAGAGTAACCATCCCGAGAGTAGGTGGTCCTAGGCTCAAGAGGGTCATGAGTCTAGGTTGGTCCAAGTTGCGCATGGACCTGTGAAGACATACTTCTTGGAGGGTTCAACGAGAGATTCACAAACTCTGAATAAATATCCCCCCAATCGGTCATCTTCGATGTCAAAAGAACCGATTCGAACACGATAGTCAATGAGACACTAGTTCTAAGGTGCACGTAAATGTGCGGAGTGAACTCACACAATACAAACACAATTCAAACCCTCAATTTCACCAACTCAACATGTGATGGCCGTAAGAGTTCGACCGAATTATCTGGTCAATTTTAGTTGGTGAGAATACAATCTTGGAAAGATTAACGAGCTGTTAGGTGCCCGTATTTTCCTACAGACCGGCCTGGTTCTTACGACTAGTTGGACCTACTTTCAGTTAGTATAGGAATAATTACGGATCGTATAAATACGGCTACCCGTTCCTTGAGGACTAAAGCATCCTCTAAACCTCCCACTATGCTAAAGAAATCCAGACCGTGTACTGGCTACCCATATTCCTCACTGAAAAGTAGCTAACTGCCTAAAAATAAAGAACCAGTAGTAAGTAAGAAATCCAGGCTTAGTGCGCTGGAGGAGCGGCCGCCCGCTGGTGGGGGGCGACGGTGGAGTGGCCGCCGTTAGCGGCTGAACCAAGGCGGGGCGACGGGCGGAGCCGGCTGCCTCCTCTTGTTTTTTTTATTTTTTTATTTTTTTTCTTTTTCTGCTGTAATAGAAGGAACCTTTTTTTGTTTTATTTTTTTTAATATTTTTTAATTTTGTTAAATAAGAAATGCAAATGATGTTGGGAAAAAAAATATGATGATGGTGGTGAAGATGATGTGGAATAAACAAATGGGAGTATGGGTGGTGATATGTTGTGATAAAAAAATTGCACAAATAACCAGATGATAAAATGAGAAGAAAATTATCTACGATGGAGACGATCGCCTATGATGTGCTTACGAGAGCAATGATGTGCTCACGAGAGCACGGTCTTCGCTCAAATCGCTGGCGAGCAAGGAGATCGAGCAGTGCGTGGATGCGGCTGCGATGTTGGCCTAGAAAACCAACAAATCTCACCGGAGAGAGGGCTGTCGTCGCTCGACCGCGGTTATGTCGCTGTCACCGATTCAACTCTGGGAGCTAGGCTCTCCTCACATAAAGATGGATTAAGTGCAAATTGAGGAGGATGTGATGTATATAAAGAGGATGAAATGAGAGGTTATTAAAGTGGTAGGAGGTTATATTATTAATGGAGTTGAACGGGAGGTTTAAAAAATGGTGGGGTTGAATGTAGGTTGGTTATAGAACGGAGTTGAATGGTGATTATTGTAGAGAATAACTAATAAATAAAGGAAAATAAAATGAAATAAAGTAGGCTACTTTAAATACAACAAAAAATATAAAGAAGGAAAAAATAGTGGAGAAATTACAAAGAAATACATACACATGTACATTTTTTGTTTACTTTTCTAATATGTATTTTTTTGTCTTTTTAATAAGAGATATTTACAACAGAAAAATACAATAAAATACTATAATTAAAATATAATACAACAATGATTTTTTTGGATTTTTAAGTAATTAGGAAAGATAAAATAAAAAATGAGGAAAGAATGAATATATATATATATATATATAATACAATGTACATATAGGTCCCAAAATCCAACTTTTGCAAACGATCTCCGATTTTAATGAAACCACTTCCCTTGGATAGATAATTTTCTAACTTGAACTTTAAAAGTGAGTTTGGTGAATTCGGAGTTCATACGGAGCGGGAATTTGGCCTGGAAGTTGGACTTTACGACTTTTTCGTTTTAGGATCTAGGAGCATTTATTTGAGGTAAAATTTGTTTTGTATTTTTGTATTTTTATGTACATTTTTATGAACAAGATAAAAAAGAATTAGCCAAAAAGGAGTTGAAATAAAATTATTAAAAATCCATGAAGTTCTGAGCTATTTACAGGTGAAAAACTCCTCTAATTTTGCGGCTTTTATTGTTAATTTATTTTGTACAATATAATCTATACTAATTAATGTGTTTTATTTATAAGAGTCATTTTGTTAATTTATTGATTTTATATACATTTACTTGGGATTTTACTCGGGGATTTTGCTAAGATCAAGATATTGAGATGATGAATCGCGGATTCATCAGTTTGTATCATAAAAATTATACAAATATGATAAAAGAAGGTATAAAATTATATTATATAGGGTTAAAAATAAATCTAAGACTATATTTATATACGAAAATGGATATACGGATACATATATGGATGTTTGCGGATATCGAAATGATATCCATATCCGTATCCATTTTAAAATGGATACGGATACGGATCTAAAAATCTGTATAAAATGGATACGGTGACGGATTGGATACAGATATATCCATAACCATTTGCATCCCTAAAGGCAGCCGTCCAGCCAACCTGCTCCCTGAGCTCCCTCTCAGGTATAAGATGTGACCTTTATTGATTTCTAGGTAGTGTTTAATTCACGCATTTTAATTCTGCAATTAGTTTACTACTTAGTCTATCGATTTAGTGTAATCAACCCATTTCATAGTTTGCTGGAGCCCCACTCCGGCAAACCCCATCCTTTGTGTTCCGCTGTCTATTGACTCGCTAATCACCTTCACACCTATTCCTTGTGTTACTCCATTCTCTCCCACACTCCACTCACCCAGATCCTACATGGATATGGAGATTGAGGTCTCTCTCCGCCGCCTCACCGGAGACCTCTCCGCCCCAATATGTCGTCCATCTTTACCCACTAACAAGGCCTCAGGATCCTTTGTTTTCTCGTACGTAACCTTCCTACAGGTACTGGAGGACCAATGGCCCTTCCGGATTGATTTTGATCTCAAGTAAGGCACTTGGAGCTCCCGCCCTTGCCTGAGCTCAACTGACTTCGCCGGAGCTCCAGGAGCCCTTCTGACTACTCCATCTGGTGAGGAGGAGCTCCTGCTCCGTTTTGCCCCTTTTCCGAGCCTTCCAGACGACAAGAGGAGCCCGGGAGGATGGATCAAAGCTCGCCTCCGGCGTCACCAGATCTTGCCGTAGCCGTCCGACGCACTTCGTCGCCCGCCATCAGATCAGGTTTGGGATCTAATCCCAAGCGTTCATCGTCGAAACATCATCCGCTGTCCAGATGATGACATGTGTTTAAGTGAAGGATCAGAAACATCCGATGGAGCGCCTAATAAGGGGTAATTTGCATACTTAGCCCCTCCTATTTTTTATTTATTAATTGGTCATGTACATAATATATACAATAAATAAAATAGGTGAAGTTGCATGTTGACCCATGCACTTTATGTATATCATATTTAGGTCCATGCTAGGTCACCTCACGTGGCGCTCCACGTGAGGTGGCCATTTTGCAAGTATACCCTGTGACTTATCGTATTTGTGTTTGGTCCAAGAAAATTTCACGACTGTTGTATATTTTTGTAAATTTTGCATAGAGGCTCCTCAAATTTATTTTATTTACATATATGCCCTGTTAGCCATTATATTTTTGTGTGCTTGTTGGATTTATTTAAAATAGCTACTGTGCTCCAAAAATCATGAAAAAAAGATATAAGTTCTTGATTGTTTGTAGTTTCACGCCATGATTTTCATTCACAAATTTGGACCTTTTTGATATTTATTAAAAATCATTTAGAGCACAAACAATCCTTGTCTATAGTATAAAATATCAAAAAACATAAAAACATTTCTGAAAAACCCCCCAAAAAATATTTTGCTTATTTGTGTATTTTTAGCCTTCAGGCCAAAAATAACTAAAAATAGAAAAAAAATAAAACTTTTAAAAATCTAAAAACCCAAAAATCTTGATAAAAATATATAAAATTCCAAAAAAACTCCAAAATATTTTTTTTATATTTTCTAATTTTCTCTATATTATTATCTATTTAATCAATTGATTTGGAAAATTTTGGAGTAATTTTCTATTTTTAATTTCCATTTCAATCTTGACCTATTATTTTATCTCTATTTTAAGCTATTTTTAACTTTAAAAATATAAACAGATTAGCAAAATTTACTTAAAAATCACAAAATAGTAATTTTTTTAAAACCCAATTTTTTTTTAATTTTTGGATATTTTTAGTTATATTTATACTTAAATTATCCATTATTATATATATATATTCTATTATATCCTATATTACTTATTCTAAAGAAAAAGAAAATACAAATTATACAAATCTAATATATATAATATAACTGTAAAATTAAAACCAAAAAAGCAAAAAAAATACAAAAAATATAAAAATTAAAAAACCCACAAAAAAATATATGTATACATACGATGAATGACATGCCTGTTCGGTGGGTAAGGATAACTTTAGGCTACCATTTTTGTTGTCTGTGGTTCAACCTCCACACACTTACTTGTTGTACATCTAGTTGTAGAGAATAATAAATTTTAACTTACTTTTTTTGCTATTCATTGCTTGATTTATTCATGGGTTGATTGTTGATTAATTGGGATTTCTCGTGGATCGCCTATGCATAGTGATTGTGTCTCCGCATTGTGTGAGACATCTTTAGATCCGCAAAATCTCTCAGCTATCAGCTCGCCACGTGTATAAGTGGCTTCATCAGCGCTGTTGGTTGGCGTGTGGATTGGGGGTATTTTGCACTTTCACCCCTCTACCTTTTTGTATTTTGTTTTAGTATGAACACATTCGAGCGTAATAAGTTTTGTATTATTTGAAACAAAGGACCTCAAGCTTTATCTCTTTACATTTTAGTTCTTGTCCACGTCATCTCACGTGTTGTCCCTCGTGAGGTGACTTTTGAAATATTTGCATTTTGTACCTTATACTTCCAAGCATGCTATTAAGTGATCTAATTGTTTTCATTATTTGCAAAAAGCTATGCAAGATGTAGCTTTTATTTTTATGCTTTTTATTTTTATAAATATTTTTATTGTTGCAAAAATTGTAGACACTTAATTTAAGTGCCTGACATATTGCTGAATGACATATATTATTTGCATGGCATTTTATTGCATTTTTTAATTTATTAAAATTACAAAGCAAGCATTTTTGTTATGTTCAAGTTTTAATATCCCAAAATTATAAAAACACCTTTAAAAATTCCAAAAAAATTATGTTAGGTATATTACTATACATCCTACCTTAGGACCAAAATTTATTAAAAATGATAAAAAAATTTTAAAAGTCATAAAACCATTAAAACACTAAAAAATCAGTAAAAAATCATTAGAAATATCAAAATATTATCTTCCATCTTATATTTTTCATTAAATATAGTATATATTAAAAACAGTTTCAAGAATTTTTAAGCCTAATATTTATTTTGAAAACCTCAAACAATTAGGATATATTATTTTATCACTTTTTTTTACTTTTTAATACTCAAAAAATACATAAAAAACAGCAAAAAATCTATTAAAAATAATAAAGATAGAGAAAAATATTAAAAACACAAAAATATTTATCTACTATATTGTAAGCATATTTATGTATATTTAAAAATATAAAATCCTATATATACTATATATATCACATATTACTTATATAGTATATATTATCATTATTACACATAATTATATATATTTTATTTTAAAAATCAACAAGAAACTAAAAAATTGCAAAATTTAAAAGAAAGAATTAAAAATATAAAATATAAAAATATAAAAAATATAAAACCCATAAAAATCCATAAAAAATCATATATAACTCCACAAAAATCAGAAAAAGGCTAAAAAGTTCAAAAAAAAAGATTATTATTAATCATCAATAATTGTACCTATCCTTAGTTTTTCTTATTGGTTCAACACCTACACTTACGTACTATACACTTATTTTGTCGAGTACAATAAATTTCACCTCACTCAGTTTGCATTGCATATGTTATTCATGGGTTGATTATTGATTTATTCAGATTGTTTGAGTTCCGAGTGTCGATAGAGGGCCGATATAGTGATTTCCAGATCCGATCTATTGGACACCGCATGCTCCTCAAAGGCCCGACGTTAGATACCTTGAGCAAGATAGATTGTCAGGTCCCAAAAACCAAGTTTCACATATGAACTATGATTTTTTTGAATTTGGTATTGTTTTGTAGATAAATAAATGTACATTAATTCAAAAGTAAGTAGAGGTTCATAGGAGGCTGCATGTGAGAGATAATGGACTTTGCAACTTTTTATCTCAAAATTAGGGTTTGAGTTTATTTGACAACTATACAAGTTAGCATTTTTTTAAATAATTTTCCTTTATAAATTTATGTTATATGCACACAAAGAAGTTGATTTTATTTGATTTGGAGTTAATGAAAAATAATTAAAAATAAGGGTAGTTATGAGATATACATGTGTTTATTTACACCGAATTTTTGGCTTCTTATTTACATAATTATGAATGCTAAAAAATAATAATTAATTACTCATAAGTAAATGCTAAGAATGTAATTTAGATGATTAGATAATTAATTACTTGGAAAGAGAGCTCTATTTTCAGCTTTTAGAGTGATGAATCATAGATTCATCAAAACCCAACTGGGTAAAAACCACATCCTTAGTCGATGGATTCAGGATTTCTGACGAGAAGATGAATATCCATTCGTCTACCTTTATTCTTCCATTTTGTCTTTAAATCCCTTGTTAGATACTTGTAAATACAACTCATTTGCATAAATTAACACATAACATTTATATGTAATTAACAAATTAATACAATATTTAAACCTAAAATTAAAGAATAAAGAAAAGATAAGAAAAATAATGGAAATATCAAATATACTGACCGACCCTAAACCCCTAGACCAAGTCAAATATTAACTAGGTTGACTAGGAATAAAGTAAGGTGAGATAAGGGCCACATAGCTGTACAAAACCCTAATACCATATACTGTGTAAATAGATCAATATTACACTATTTTATTCTTTATTATACACACCTCAAATAATAAAATGTTAAACATAAAACTTTTACATAATAATGTATAGAAAACTAGAAAAATAATTGCTAAAATAAACCATGCACAGTGCACATGGTACACATAGATGAAAAGTCGCAAACAAAACTTCAACGATCAATATCTACTCCACATGAACTTAAATTGAACCAACACTCACCTATATTGTATTTCAAACTAAATGATCTATCTAATGAAGGTATTTTCTTTGAAAATGGAGCTAAGATACAAAAGCTAGCTTTTCAGGGTATTATTGTACTCGGGCAACTGTACAAATAGCCGATTATTTTATTCTTTATATTTTTACTCTCTATATATTTTTAAATATTGTATATATTATATAAAACATAAATAAAAACATTTAAAAAGATACTGAAATAAATAATACATTATAATATATAGGTCTACTATACCTATAATTTACATGCATCTATTTATTTACACTAATAAACAAAGTAATAAAAATACAAAAAAATACATAAATACATATTAAATAATATTATAAATATATAAAATATTTAAATATAATATTATTTATAATACATAAAAATAAAAATATATACATAAAATACAAGTATATATACTTATATATACACATGTAAATATTAACATCTCATAAATAAGGTTGTAAAATAAATAAAAATCATAGTTTATAAAACTAGAAACATTTTTATGTTTTAAGTTTCATTTAATAAATTCATTTACTACTTTATATTTAATTTATACATATTTTTCCTCCTATTTTGTCTTGATTTGGTCCTACGTGGACCAATCAGGATGCAACGGGGGCCAACCCGCTCGATTAACACCCCCTACACAGTCCCATTTCCTCCCCGTATGCCTTCCTTGTGCAAACACCCACTTTTTTGAATTTTCATGCTTCCTCCCCTTCTCTTTTCACCTCGAGCCCTTCACTAACTCTGTTCCTCTCATCACTCTCTACCACCCCATATCCATAGCCTCCACCGACCCTTTCTGCCCTTCATGCAACCTTCTTCCCAAAGTCGACTCTTCACCATGTCTATAAATAAAGCTCCCCACTTTAATTCCTTTTTCTGATCCTTCTTTTTCCCCCGTAACCCAAATCCCTTCAGTGTGTGAGTCAATTGGTGACAACAGGAAGCCCTCTGGGTGTTGGCGAGAAGGGCAGCCGAAGAAGATGATCCGCCATCATCGAGCTTCATCTCTGATGGGGTCTTATGTTCATTAGTTCCTACCAAGTTTGAGATGCTAGGTAGAATTTTCCTTATGTATTTTCATTCCTTTGCGTAATCTCGCATTTAATTTCACTTCTGTCTTCTTTATATATCGTAATATCTTAGATTGTAGTTCGTTGGAGCTTCAACTCTAGCCATCTATTCACCGTGAAATCCACTGTCCCCAACAAGCCTGATCATATCATTTCCTTCCCTATCATTTTCTCCATATGTTTTACCCATTTTCCATCTTGATCTTACTCAGATCAGCGAATCGAGTCTCACCTCCACCGCATCGCTGGAGACTCATTGCCCCTCCATTTCTCTGTGCTTGTTAGCTTCAAAATGGGACGAGGAGCATCGCCCTCGTGCCCTTAACCCTTTCGTACAAGAGCTAGGGCCATGAGAAGCACATGGAAACCCAATAGATCTGGGAAGTTCATTCTCAGGTCATTGAAGAAGAAATCACCTCTGAGCCGAGGCCCGGAGCTTCTGGAGCAGTTCTGCTGATGCAGAAGGTTCCCATGCTTGTATTGGGCTAATTAGCATCGAGGAAGGATGCTGGAGCAATGAGGAAACATGGATCGAAGTGGAGACATGGAAGAGTTCTACCCCGTTCTTCCAAGCATAGTCTAGGTCGTTGGATGAAGATCACGACACAGATCTATTCTGGGCCGTCCAATCAAGGCGAAACACTGTGCCTTGATAGCCCTTGGATCATAAGTGAAGCACACGACTCACCCATGACCGTCCATTAGCACCCTACGCACGCCGCACGAGCCACCCTGAGTAATTGCATAGGGACCCTCCCACATTTTTGTATTTCAATCTAGGATTGTAAAATAAATATCATGCGAAAAAACTTTAGGTTTATTTGTCGTTTGGACCCCAAGCTTTATTGTATTTATGTTTAGGTCCTTCCACTTCACGTGTAGTCCCACGTGAGGTGTTGTAAATTTTGCATGTATGCCCTTAAACTTTCTAGATCTCTTATTAAATGCACTCATAGTTTATTTTAATTTCATTTGAGCCCCTCTAATGTTGTATATATTATTTCTTGTATTTTGTCCAAATTAAATATTTTTATTGTGCCAAAAAATATAGGAAAATTAGGATAGATGTATGTAACCATGCTTGATTACATGTCAATTTTATTTGACATTTTAACCTATTTTTTCTATTTTTAAAATACAAAACATACACTTTTACTCTATTTAGATATTAAAAATCCATAAAAAATACAAAACATTTTTCAAAAATTCCCCCAAACTATATTAGCTCATGTTATAGTCTACAACATACGCAGAAATCAATAAAAATAAAAAATATAAAGCATAAAAAATATAAAATCCCATAAATCTTATTAAAATTAGAAAAAAGTCTATAAAAGCAAAAAGTATATCTTTCTATTTTTGAATTTTACTACCATACTAAAATAGTTTTGGGTTAACTGTGGACTTATAAATATTTGTTACATCCAAAACAATCTCATATATTTTCTATATTCATCGTTTTAACTTATTTTCAACTTTAAAATTCATAGAAATTAGAAAAATTATATAAAAAATTACCAAAAGCAGAGAAAATACAAGAAAAACATTTTATTTTGTTTATTTTGAGTATATTTCGACTTATTCATAAATATAAAAACTATATTATATTTATCCTATATATTACTTATATAAGATATAATATATATTATTATATATTATTAATTATCTTATTTCAAAATTTTAAAATAAATTAAAATTTTGAAAAAATAAAAAGAAAATATAAAATAAAAAATAAAATAAAAAATGTAAAATAAATAAAAAATCCATAAAAAAACAAATATAATTAAACCCCCATAAAAATAAGAAAGATAAGAAAACTATAAGAGAATAATCACCATTAATTAGCAATAATTAATAATAATTCACACCCTCTGTTTGCCATCCTAGTGTTGTTATAATTGTGGTTAATTATTGTTTGACATTCGATCGGTCGTGCTTCGATTACCCTTCTAACTTGTTAGATAGTAGACCAACTAGTTCAATGTCAACAGAAGATCCAATCAAATGCTTCACTTCAAGTAAGAGATATTTACATAAATAACTCAACCATTTACGAAGCATCCAATTTCACAACTTGGATTGGACACCAAAGTCAATACTACAGATCAAACACTACAACAAATGTCGAGGATGGACAAACTACAACCGCCCTCTCACTTCCCTAGAAATGCCATGCTCTATTGTCCAAGAACTTCCTGCAAAAATAAGGGTCGAACACCAAAATTTCATACAGAGAAAGGTTAAGGAAAGAAATAAATATTTCACAATAACTTTTTTTGCAATATCATGAATAATATTTAAAGTAAGTGCATTGATATTTCGAATAAGCACAATCAAGTATAATTGCAACTATATTCTCAAATATATACACATGAAATTATATCATAGATAATTCATGTGATTAAGCAGTAATATCACATAATAAATATTATCAGAGCTTGACGCTCGTCAAAAGAGTATGGACTAGAATCAAAAGTACTTGAAGAACAGATGGTGATTAAGTGCTGCTTGCATGCGTAGCTTTTTCGCACAAAGCTTTCTTCAAAAAATATTCTTCGCGGAACATCGAAGAACATGAGAGGTAATAACGGAATATCACCTAGAAAGAATACCTTGATTCACTAGAGATAGTGAGAGTGATCGTGTATTTTCCAACATTGGTATGAGGTCTCTTATATCGGGTAAAAAATATGACCATTAGAAACAAAATTGGTTAGAATTCGTTGAAGATTTGTAAGGCTTTGATCAATCAGTGATGATATATGATCAATCAGTTGAATGTGATCTATAAGGCAAAAGAAATGGTCAATAATTTAGTGATAGTTAGGTGTTAGGATTCAAATTCTGATTAATCATGGACAAGGGTTGGTCGATCATAGGGGATCATTAAGTATTGTTGGTATATCAAGGCTTGACGATCGATAAGAAATGTTAAGCTGTCAATGATTAATTCTTGATAATCCTGATTTGAAAAGTATTAAATATGCAGCTTGAAGTTACAACTTTGCCAAATATAATCTAAATAATGCAATAACTTCTTGAACGAAAGCAAAGAACTTTAAGCTTTTGCAAGATATTTACTTCATAGAGATTCTGATGCTGAGATAATTTGAAGTCATGCAAACAAGTAAATATATGAGCGACTGCTACATAAGTGTGTCATCTTTAAAATCAATTTGGAGAAATAAAGAACTAACAATCTTCTACATTTTAATGATGAAAAAACTTCTTAAAAGCTTATAGAGATATAACTTTGCACGCAAAAAACTTTGCAAATAAATCAAGAGAAACTTTTAAGCCAACATTTTAGTAACTCATTTTAATCCCCCTGCTAAAGGGATTGTAAACCAATTTTTATTTTCAAGTTGTAAGATTTATAATGTTATTTTAGAGAAAGCTAAACTCATCTTTTAATATTTAATTTCTTTTTACTTAATAAAAAAATTCTTAATCAATATTTTAATTATTTCTCCCCCTTTCTTATCAATAAAAGGTAGAGAAGAGAAAAAAGAAACAATCATAATTCATTAGAAACTTATATAACTGATTAAATTGTTTGTGGCTACAAATGATGTTCCAATACATAAACTCTAAAAGAAAGAAACAAAGAATGCCTAGAAAGAGAAGCTAAGAAAAATATAATAATAATTAGGAATATAATAATGATAGTAATAATCCCTATGCGGTGCCAGGCAAGATCTCTTTCCTCTTTCAATGTGACGATGAGTAAACTCACTAGACTCAGCTTCTCCTTTTCTTCAACTTCTTTAGGCTTTGGTTGAACAATCATTTTCCCTTTAGAGGAGGATGCACCAGGAGATGAAGGTCGAGGTTGGGTGGAATATGAGTAAGAGAATGAGACCTAGTAGGAGATGCAATGCGTCGAGATAACTGCTAGCCACGAGGTCTGAATAGAGGAGGGTTCAAGGCTATAGAAAGCCGTTGAACGTCTTCCGTAAGTTTGTAGATGACCTTGGACTAGTCATTCACAAACTGAGCATAATTGTTTGCCTACATAGATATATTCTGATGATGGCTTATCATGGTATCCGACATTTCCCTAATTTGATGCAACTTCATAGAGTGGACACCAATCACAACATATGGGGAAAACTTATCACCGAGACCAAGCTGATGGTCATGGTATGCCCTAGTGTGATCAATAAAGGACAGAGAGGGGCGAACTAGCTGATGTACAAAACCATGAAAATGAGGTACGGGTGTAGGTAGAATATGCCTTACTCCAGATGAAACGGTAGATGTAGGACGCCTCTTTTCTGATTTCACAACGAAATGCACATCTTCTAAACCAAACGATCTGACTCGTTAGATACAAATAGAGTTACAAGGCACAGAGATTGAAATATGTACCATAAAGTGAAAATAAGGACACCTAGGGATAGGTGGTGCATGGGATACTATGCCAAAATAAAAATGTTGTAGGGACACCTGTTGAAATGATACTACTTGATAAGTTGAAAAATCAAGGTGATCACGTCATTGGTGACATAGTCAAGTTGGTCGTCTTGTTATGAAAACACCAAGAAAAAACTTGGTTCAGGAAACATGGAAGGGGTTTTATGAATGGCGATACGAGGGATTGGAGAGTTGTGACGTGATGTACAAGCACAAGGATTTCTTGAGCTTCATCATGATTAAGTCACTGAATGATGTCCTCAGGGCAGGTCCAGTGTTGAAGCAACCTAATATTTTGAGAAATAATAGATGTGTCAACCATGAAGATCTGTGAGTTGACGGTGGTTCGTAGATGTTATGTAGAGGCATCTCCAATGTCCTCTAGGTTAGCATAGAACTCCACAATGATCTCATTAGAGATGGCATATATGAGAGAGTCCTAGATACCGAGATAGAATGTGGGGTCAAAGAAAGTATGAATGTGATTTTTTTCCTCAAAAATCACATTATAGGAAGGGAAGTGTTCTATGATTAGATTCCACTCCATCGGTCTACAAGACATCCCGATCAAATAAGAAAAAGCATAGAGCTATTCCATACGAGAAGCATTTGAGGTACGGTTGTATGTAGAACATGCCTTAGTCCATATGAAGCAGTAGATGTAGGACTTATCTCTTCGGAATCAACAACGAAATGCACGGCTTCTAAACCAAACAATCTGACTTGTTAGATATAGATAGAGTTACAAGGCATAAAGACTGAAATATGTGCTAGAAAGTGAAAATAAGGACACCTAGGGATAGGTGGTGCACGTGATACTATGCCAAAATAGAAATAATGTAGTCAAGTTGGTCGTCTTGTTATGAAAACACTAAGAAAAAACTTGGTTTAGGAAATAAGGAAGGGGTTTTATGAATGGCGAGACGAGGGATTGGAGAGCTGTGATGTGATGCAGAAGCATAAGGGTTTCTCGAGCTTCATCGTGATTAAGTCTCTGAATGATGTCCTCTGGGTAGGTCCAATATCAGAGCAACCTAATATTTTGAGAAATAATAGATGTGTCAACCATGAAGATCTGTGAGTTGATGGTGGTTTGGAGACGTTATGTAGAGGCATCTCCAATGTCCTCTAGGTTAGCATAGAGCTCCACAATGATCTCATGAGAGATGGAGTCTATGAGAGAGTCCTAATAACCGAGATAGAAAGTGGGGTCAAAGAAAGTATGAATATGTTTTTTTCCTCAAAAATCGTACTGTATGAAGGGAAGTGTTCTCTGATTAGATTCCACTACATTGGTCTGCAAGTCATCATGGTCAAACAAGAAAAAGTGTAGAGCCATTACATATGAGAAGCAGATGGTTTGGGCATTTTGTGCTCTCCTTGGTGCCATGGTAACATAGTAAGGGTCCTTGTAAGAAGCTACTGTCTATCAACCTTTAATCAACAAGAGATTCACAATAAAAAATAGAAAATTAATTGATGGTGCACAAATGCACTACATGATCTGATTTATTTCATCCGCCAGCAAATGGGTGTAAATTTTGCATGGAGGCCCCTGTAGATTTCCTAGTGCGGCAAAAGAGCCCTTGTCAAGGGATCTACCTTAATTTCACGTAGGGGGTTTCAGATATGACTACAATGTAATACAAATAAATATATTTATTTGTATTACATTGTAGTCTCGAACTTATAAATTGCATATAGACCCTTTATTTTTTATTTTTCTTGCCAATTTTCGGAGGGTTGTATACGGTAACGACATGTACATTCAACTAGTTTGATTTTATTGTATGTTTAGGTAATTTCTAGATTTAATCTCTTATTTGAGTGTTAAGCTTAATCAAATAAATTGATAGAAAATCACCAAGTCAACTTAGGCTATGATTTTCGGACCACGAGTAGATACAAAAGATGCTTACATAACTACAATGTTTCATCTAAAAAATATTATGTTTACATCCATATACAAGTTAATTTATAATTTCCTTATTTGACTTTTCTAGATTTTTCTACATACTATTTTTCTAAAATAAAAACACCCTACTTCATATATGCTTATTAACATCTCTCATAACTTTGGTTTCCAAAATATTACCTGTTTAGTGTTTTTCAAAAAAAAAAAATCAAACCCCTGAAAATCAAATAAATGATTTGAAAACCCTCTAGAAATCAAAATCAACTCAAAATTTCTTTAAAAATTAGGCAATATAAGGTATACAACCTACATTCTACAAACCTTAAAATACCAAAAATACATACTTTTGCATATAGTTTAATAACCTATTTAATAAAGATAACACCATTGATATCTATACGTTTTAGCCATATATAAGGTCCTCCAAACCCACATTTTCTAATTATAAAAATACATAATGATTATCCTCACTTTTGTTAGTATTTCCACCTTTTTGATAAAAAGTAAAACTTATTTATGTATATACCATAAATTATTTTCAAATATCAATTAGAAAGGGCAAATTATAAAAGAAAAACAATTTTAAAATAAATATCAAAATACAAAACATATAATCCATAAAAAATATAAAATATTTCAATACTTCTATACTTATTAGTGGAATCAAAATACAAAAAACATCGCAAAAACACAAAACTAAAATAGAATACACATAAAAAGAACAAAAATCGATGCAAATCCTAAAAAATCAAGATAGATAACTTATATCACCAAGTTGAAAGTCGGCCTCATTGAGTTCAACCTTAAGACTTCCTCCAAGTAAATTGTAAGAAAATACTTCGTTTTATTGATCGCTTTTATCACTATAATTTTTAGGTGGGTTCCCCTCTTATGGTAACTCAACATCTAAATAGGACATTGGTAGTCCTAAGTGCAAGAATCTTGAGAAGAAAATCAAGTTCTAATTGGGGAAGGAAATCAATTACCTTTTTGAAATATGAGTGGAGTAATCCTGATCCTATATGAGTAGGACCATGACTCCTCATACTCTCATCTCCATCTTATGTAAATGACCTATCAAAGACATCCAACTCAAGAGAGATAATCAAAGAGATAAAGAGAACAATAAGAGAAGAAATTTCTTATTGGCCCGTCTTGGCACATAATCAAATGTTGAAGCGCATCCACATCTTCATATTTATGGTCTGCAGTTTTAATTCATCAATTCGTACGGTGATCCTAGTGATAAGTTTACCTTAAACTATCTTTGGATAGTTTTTAGTTGCAATTATCCTTATGATTTTCCCTTATATTGAGGATTTACCCTATGTGGGAAAAGGCTTTGTTGTTGTTGTATTGAGGATTTACCACATTAAAAATTCTTTGCACATTTGTGCTTGAATTTTTTTATTGTTGAAACTTTTACTCATGGTTTTAGTTGAATATCATATAGGATCTACTTGTAAATCATTTTTAGGTGTGTTTATGTGGTTCTATATATGTAGGGCATTCCCAACAAGTGGAATCATATCTTCGTAATTATGACACTTAGTCGTAATAAGTGGCATTGGATCAAACAAGGCTAATAAGTTGGAGTACAACACCAATATAACAATTAGCCTGAACAAGATCGACTTCATCTAATGGAAAAAAACAAGGTCAGAACTTACTATTTGTGAAGGCCATGCACCTTCCAATTGTCACTGCCCAGAATCCAAAATCCAAGAGGGATGAAGAATAGGATTTCAAACATGAGCAGGTATATGGATATTTCAGTGATTTATGGATGATAATGTATAAAATTACATTCAGAATGAGACTCCTGCACTAACATTTTGGTCCAAGTTGGAGAATCTATATGCTTTAAAAATAGGGAACAATAAGGAGATTGATGTAGTTAAAACTCAAGGATTGTACTTTTATTCTAGGCCATCTAAACAATTTCAAGGCATATCAGTCAACTTTTCAACATGTTAGTAAAATTCAAAATGATGTTGTAGCTTTGCTACTACTCACTACTCTTTCAGATAGTTAGAAGACATTTCAGATCTATCTCACTAACTCCACACCTAGTGGATTTGTTTTCTTCGAGATAGTTAAGGATGGTATTCTAAATGAAGATATTAGAAGAAAACCTGAAGGTTCTTCATCATAGTCAGAGATTTTGATAATGGAAAATAGGGGGAGAAATAAATTCAAGAATGACAAAGAGATCAAGTAAAAGCAAGTATTGATCCAAATACAAGAATTTTATTATTGCATGAAGAAATGATATATAATGAAATATTTCCAACCCAAAAGAGAGAAATAATAGTAAAAGTAAGAAAAGAATGACAAGGATTAAAATGTTTCTCATGATTTGCTCATTATATCTAACATGGATATAGTGAATATCTGCAGAAATAATACTGTTCTCTAGTCAACAGTGGTTTTAGCATCACATATGACATCCAATAGGAAGTTTTTCATATGTTATATTTCTAGCCATTTTGGCATTATTGTAATGGGTAGCATTTAATGCTATTAGCAAGGGTGGTATCTTTTTAAAGAATGCGACTGAAAATCTTCTGAAGCTAAAAAATGCGTGACATGCTCTTGATATAAATTCTAACCCTGATATCCATAGACAAGTTTGACGATGAAGGCTATTGCAACATATTTGTTGGTGGATAATGTAATCTTACCAAATGTACATTCCTTGTAACTCAACAGAATAAGTGCATCAATAACCTCCATGTTATGCAAGCATTCATTTTCAAGATTACGGTGTGTGTGATCCGTGATGAAAATTCAATTGAGTTGTGGTTTAATAGGCTTATCCATATGAGCGAGAAGGTTAAATACACCTTGATCAGGAGGAATCTTCTTTTGACGTGACAAAAGAGAACACAGAGTGTTGCACTCATTGTTTGATCGAAAATCAACTAAGAGTTACATTCAAAAGCAACATCTTCATGGACGACACAAAGTGCTGGAGTTGATTCATACATATGTATGTGGTCATATGAAGGTTAACTCTCTTGGTTCTACAATTTATTTTATCATTTTTATTGATGAATTTTTCAAGAAGCTACGAGTCTATACCTTAAATAGGAAGAATTAGGTCCTTGGTGTATTCAAAGAATTTCATACACTCGTAGAGAGGTAGACGAGAAAGAAGATAAAGTGCATATGAAGTGACAATGGTGGAGAGCATATGGGAACCTTTTGACATGTGTTGCATGTTTTTATGGGATTATACATCAAAAGACTCTATCAAAGACTCCTTAGTTGAATTGTGCTATTGAAAGGATGGGCATCGCTCAAATGGAGAGAGTCAGGTGTCTACTTTCCGAGGCCAAGCTACCCATTCCCTTTGAGATGATGCATTGAGTATATATACTTACGTGATCAACCTGTCTCTGCGTGCAAATTTGGATGAAGGTATGCCTGATAAACTTTAGTATGGGAAGATTGTTTTCTTTGAGAACTTATGTGTATTCCTTGTAGAGCCTTTGTGCATGTTCCAATGGATGAAAGATCAAAGTTCGAATCAAAGACCAACCAGTGCACCTTTATGGGATATGGGCGGGATGAGTTTAGCTACTTGTTATATGATCTTGTAGAAAAGAAACTTGTGAGAAGTCCAGATGCAATATTTGCTATAGATTAGAATATTTAAGACATCTAGAAGGCATTAATGGATACACCTTAGAATAGCTAAAAGGTAATTGATGTAGATCCTATTCTTCCACAGCATTCGCCAGATGCAATTCCATGTGGACTACATGAGGCTCATGATTTTGAGGAAAATGATATATATATATATATATGTATATATATATATATAATATCTTTCAAATGAGACATGGTCCTTCCATCCATAAGGAAGGCCAACAATCTCAGCCATCCGTCTTTAATCGTGTGGTTATCATTAATGGCATGTTAATTTTATTTATAAATTAAGAAAAAACCCATTTTCGTCTTTATACATTATCTAAATATAGCATGTAATTAACGTCACATTAATTGAGGGCTAGAATTGATCCCTCAAAAATAGGGATTATTTGTTGAGGGGAATTCTTGAGGAGAAGGAGGGCGCTGGAGATCTCTTGGCCAATCGTCGTGGAGCCAAAGCAATGCTCGTGAGGCCAATCACCGTGGAGGATGCTTGAGGTTGCACCCTCTACATCTTTACTTCTATTTCTGATTTGGTGTTCACGAGTTTGTTGGTCATCTGGTGGATTCTTTTTCTTGATTGAGGAATAATTTTTTATCGCTAATGATTAGAAGTTCGAACAACAAATCTTTTTTTAATGGAAAAATCCATTTCATGTCATGATGCATATCGGTGCAGTTATATTATCAATGGAAAAGTCCATTATTGCTAAGTGATGCATTTCGTGCCAGAATTCTTTAAGTTCCTGTAGTTAAGTTCTTGAATTCGCGAATGGTTTAATTTTTATTTGAAATGTAAGCGTAATGTGAAGTATCTCCTTCATTGTTACGTTATATAATACTCTATATTATGTGATGGTTAATGTTATTTAACGTTGTTCTGTTTGTTTTGGAGAATCAGAGTGATGGTTAATGCTCCATATTATGCGACAGTTAACGTTGTTTAATGCTCTGTATCTACTTTCAGGTCGTGAATCTGATCGGATCCTATGGGGTTAAAGTTCGTGACTTAAAGTGAACGGGAGAGATCGACGAGGACGACGAAGAAGCCTTGGAGGATGGGGAGACGCTTTCGGTTGCATATGCATTGTTGCTTGTGCTGCAACCAGTCTTAGATGAAGAACGATTCACATTTGATACAATATTGATGTTTACTATACAATATTTATGTGTATTATACAATTTTGATATGTATTATATATTTTTATGATGTATTTTACATTTCAATTGGTTGCGATTGAAAAATGTAATTTTTTATATATCTTGTATATTTGATGTGCATTACACATTTTGGTTGTCTATTATACATTTTTAATGTGTATTATACATATTTGATTTGTATTCAATCATCAATTAAGCATGAATGACTGCCATAATTTTTACAAAAAAAAACTATATGAATTTTATTATACAAAGAACCATACAATCGTTACAAAGAACCACACATTAATACTAATATGAATTGTATTTTACAAAGAACCATGCAAAATTTACAAATAACGGATGACTTTTTGAATGAACAACGAATTCTAAAAAAACATGCAGTCATTACAAAAGGAACCTTAAATTCTACAAAATAATGCGCGAGGATACAAAAATATGCCCCAGATGATATCGTCCAGCAAAAATTGGATATTTTTTAATTATGGTATTACGAAAAATACCAAAAATAAAACTAGCTAAATTTAGTATTTCAGAATATTAATTAGCGTGCATAATTAATGCAAAAATTGATGACCAAAATACCCTTTTGGGCATCAAAATTGAAGGTGACGTTGGATTTGAATCGGATGAGCCAGATCGTTGGCCTTCCTTAGGGATGGAAGGACCACGTCTCATTTGAAAGGCCCCCTATTATATATATATATATATATTCCTACCAACAATCAAGAGGAAGGCACCTCCTTTAATGTGGATATGTCCTAGAGATCCACGAGGGGGAAGTATACCTCTACACGAAGCGTTGCACATAATTATGTTCTTTGGTAGACATTGGCGAGCCAGAATAGTGCGAAGAGGTTATGCATGATGTGTAGGAAGACAAGTGGATGGAGTCTATATAAAATGAGATGTAGTCTTTGCATGGTAACCATATCTTTGAGCCTATAAAATGCACAAGGAAAAAAGGAGTTTTGAAAAATAAGTGTATTTTTAGAGTGAAGTACGATAAAAACTCTTTATATCCGAAATATACAACTAGATTGATTGTGAAAGTCTTCAACTGGGAGAAGGGTGTTGAACTTAATGAGATATTCCCTTGCTGAAGATGCCATCCATCGGAATTATTCTCATTTTTGGTAGCTAGTCAAGATTTGGAGATAAAGTAGATGGACGTGAAGATGACCTTCCTCCAACATGATATCAAGGAGGAAATTTCCATGGCATAACCAGAGGGATTTCTAGTCAAAGGAAAAGAATACTATATTTATATATTGAACAAAAGATACATGGACTAAAGCTAACTCATATATAGTGGTATAAGAATTTTGAGTCTTTATGGGAGAGCATATATATGCAAATACCACTTCAAATTGATGTATCTTCATAAAAAAATTCACAGGTGATGTTACATCATTTTATTGATTATTTCGATTAATTGCTTATTGTTGACAACAATACCTCAAGAATTTCAAGTTTGAAGGAGAAATTGAGAAAGTACTTTTCTTTAAAGGACTTGGGATCATCGAATCCGATTTTGATATGAATATTTCCCGTGATAGAAAATCGAAGAGAGTTTGGTTATCTCAAGAGAACTATATTGAATAAGTATTTCAAAGATTCAACATAAATAGGACCATGCTCGTGAGTACATCTCTTGAGCATACTTCAAATTAAGCACCATGCATAATCCAAGAATAAATACTGAAAATAAAGACATGGATACGATTCTTTATGCCTCTGCCACATGCAATATGATGTATGTTATATCTACTAGACCCAATATTGCTAATTCTATTGGAATTCTCACATGTTTATCTAAAATCAAAGAAATGAACATCGGAACACGACGAAATGGATACTTAGATATTTCCATGGCACTTAGAAAACATGTTTTCGCTATTGAGTAGAGAAGACATTTCTTTTGAGCTACACAAACTTTTATATGGCCGGTGATGTTGACGATGGACAATCAATATCCGGCAACTTAATGGTATTTACATGTGGTGTTGTTTCATGGCAATCAAAGTTTATAGATGGCTGTCACATTGCCTACTATAGAGACAGAATTATTGCTACATAATCCAACAAAGAACTCTTGTGGATGAAGAAGTTCATATAAAAACTTAATTTTGATCAAGAGAAGTATATCGTTCATTAAGCTAGTAAGAAAGGGATTAACCTTGACAAGAACTCTATTTTTCATGCAAGGTCAAACCATTGATATCAAATATCATTGGATATGAGATGTGTTAGAATCAAAACAACTTGTACTTGATAAGATCTACATAGATGATAATGTTGCTGATATGATAACAAAGATTTTATTGCTTGAAAAGTTTAACAAATGCTATTCCATTGTATGTTTGGAGCAATTCCCATATTGTCGGCGGTGGGAAGATTTGTTGGATGGGTTCCCCTCCTTGTGGGAATTGAACTATTATACATGACGAGTGCGCTAATCCTAATCCTATGGAATTATGACTTCATGCACCCTCCATACACTCATCTCCGTTAGATATAAATGACCATTGGTACCTCATCAAAGGCATCCAACTCAAGAAAGAAAATTAGAGAGAGAGAGAGAAAGAGATAAGACGAAGAAGAAGAAGAAAAAGAAGAAAATAAAGTGCTCGTTGCCTGATCTTGGAGTGTGATCAGATGTTGAAGTCCATTTACATCTTCAGATTTATGATCTTCCACAGTTTGAAGGGGTCAAACCGCCAATGATCTTGGTGATAAGTTTGTCTTAAAGTATCCCTGCTTTCGATAATTTATCTCATTCTAGAGGGTGCCAAATTTATGTAAACCCCTCACAATCAATCTCATGATTTCCCCCTAAAATTGAAGGGTTTTATATGTTAAATATTCTTAGCGCATATGTGGTTGATTTTTCGACACTTAATTTCTTTTAATCCTTGGTTGCAGTTGATATATCATGCACAATCTACTGAACTTTTTTTTTGGTGTTTTTCCATAATTCAAAATATACTAAGTGTTTCCAACACTTAAGACACTAATTTTCGCAAATACACTAAAATGGTCATCACCTCCTCCTCATCGGTCACCATTTTGTAAAGTGGAAGTTGAAATACACCAAGTGACCACACATTCATAATCGATCAGTTCGCCAGTTATTTCTTTTGAAAATATTTATACTTGAATTCCATTTCAAATTCTAGATTTAAATGTATAGGAATTATGAACTGTCTAAGAGGCCCCATCAGTTGATGGTAAGATAGAAAGAAAACCTTGGGTGCCGTGGATGCCTAGCTGGCTAATTGGATTTGATTTTTTCTAATTTTGGGGGACTCAATGTGCCTGTTTGGTTGCAGGGTTGGGTTGGGCTGGGTGAATAGTAATCTGTGAGGAGGAAGTACCCTTGTGAATAGTAACCAGGGTTGGGCCAACCCTGCAACCAAACATGCCCAATGTAATAGATAGTGCCTTTTTGCTCTTATTTCCCTTATGGTGCGTTTGGTTAGCGGGTTAAGGCGGGTTAAACTGGTAGAGGGTAACCCGTTTTTAGATTTTGATGTTTGGATAAAGGGTTAAACTGGGGATGGGTAAGAAGTGGGGTTGAGGTGATATGATTGTATTGAAGTTTGAAAAAATGAGTAGTTATTGTGATGTGATTGTATTGAAGTTTGGAAAAGTGATTAGAAACGGAGTAGATTAAAATTTTATATGATATGATGGTATAATATAATATTTTTTAATAGGATTGATGATGTAAAATTGATTTATTTAATTTTTTTAAAAAGGAATAAAGTAGGGCCCACATGAGAGAGAGGAAGGGTGGGTTAAGGGGGGTAAACTCCCCAAAGGAGAGTTTAACCCCCTTGCTTTGGCACCTTAGGATTTCCTCCCATCACCTATTTTTCTTTGCTTTGCTCATTTTTCCATATGAATTGTACTTAAGCTTCAAGACAGTGGCAACTAGAAAAACCTCCATGACCTGCTTGCTCCTTTGGTTAGAGCGACGAATGCGACAATCTCTTCAATTTCTTTATAAAAAAGTAGCATGAACATCACTCGAAAGCGAGATTTTAAAAAATAAAGCGTTTTAAGTTGATGATTCAATTTCGTATATGGCTTAAATAACTTCAAGGCACTCTCCCAAATCCAGTAGGAATTGATAGAAGTAGCCTTCAGATGATTAATTTTCGAACTACTTTTCAAACTCCTCTCACAAGAGGCATTGTGCCATCATCAAAACACTTCACTTTTAGGACATAGTGGGTTCAGGCAACCTATTGTAGACCTAAAACAAATGCCACCCTTTTGATCAAGCATCGACGAGAGTCGGCAATGAATGATATCATATTGACCAAGATGGTGCAACCAATATACGTCTCAATCCTTCACTTTATCTAATGGTTCCTTGGTTGTGCTCTTATCAATTGTCATGTATTTAAGACTGTCAGAAAATTCTCAAGTTCGACATTCACTAAAAAAGTTCATTCAAGATTTGATTCGAAAATAAACAAACCAAATCTAAACATAAGATTAGGCTCGTTTCTATAAACGAGGAAATGGTAGGATTGCTTAGGTTTAGTTCAGTAAAAGTTCAATAGACATAAATATATACACAAATTTACAAATCCTACTTGTTCGTGTTACCCAAGTTAATGGAACTTTATCTCGAGATAAGCTATCTCAGGACAAATAACCACATCGTGGTTATAACATCCATTGTCTTTTATCTAATGTACTTGTCCTTAACAACTCGAAAAAGAAGTGATGAACATCATTTATTCATTATCCCACCTTATTCCTTATCTCTTATTTGCATAGATTATAATGTAAAAATATATTACCATTTCTGAAAGAAAGAATTATTATTTTTTTATAAGATAAAAAAGAATGAGAAAAAATAATGAACATTATTCTAATTACAAACACACAAGACATTTGTCTCGAGGACAACTCATCTATATGCAACTTCTATGTTAATCATCTCAGCAATCCATTTGTCTCGAGAAATAAACATGCACATGTTTCCATAGCACATGCACTTGCTCATCCTAAGCCAAATCAATGGTTGATGGAATGTTTAACGTGGAATATGCTATAACTCAACCTTTGATTCCCTTTTACTATGGATATCCCTCACTACATTTGCTTCCTCTCTCATAAGAAAATTTTGAAGTTTGATATTCGCTTAGGTTCAATTCGATTAAATTAAAATTCGATTCAGATTCGGTTCGAAAATAGATGAATCAAATCGGGTTAGACTCAGTTATATAGATGACCTAAACTTGGAATGATAGATTCGCACATGTTCGGTCCATTTATATAGATGACCTGCATGAGTCATGTGTAGCAAGGGAGGTCACCGCACAGAAAACACATTTTCATGGAATGATTAACTAAAACTTACCTACATTTCAGTGGTATTTTGCATTTTTGTTCTCAATATTTCTCGATTCCTAATAAAAAGGGATATCAAAGGAACTAATATACACTGCCAAAAAGGATATCAAACAACCAAAGTGTAAGAAAATTACAAAGTCAAATAAATACGAGTTTGTGCAACAGATACAAGCAGACCATAACATAAGCCATCAACCCTCGCATACAATCATACAAGAACAGAAAGCCTTGTTTCCTTGCAACACAATTCCCATTACCCTGTGTAGAAAAATATGGAACATGATTCGAATAAAATTGTCTACTCCTTTGGCAAGCAACACCGCTGTGTTGATAATCAATGCCAAAAAAAACTGACCTGTCTTTACATCACATACTACAGTCTTGTACAAAAATCAGAACAAAGGACCTACGTCGTAAAGATGCAAACCTGTACACAGTGCTTTGGAATCCAAGGAGGGGGTGTGCCAATGTGTTTCCACTCATATTATGCTGTTTCTCATTGTCCGCCTCCCCACAAATCCCATGTTTCCCTTCCTCATCATTGCGACGAATTCCCCATAATCTATCCTCCCGTCCTGAAAATTGACAAGGAAGAATCAGTTTCATAGAGAATGTCAAACCACTGTCAACACATACGCGACAAACACAATTACATTGTCTTGATCAACTTCTTTGATAACATCTTCGAGATAAAGATCTTCCATGTTGTGTTCTCTACAGGCCTGCTCAAGCTCATCAATTGTTATATAGCCACTTCCATCTTTGTCAAAATATGAAAATGCTGCGACCAGATGCTCTTCACGTTCGAGCTTGTTAAGGTGAACTGTTGCAGCAACAAATTCCCCATAATCGATGGTTCCACTGTTATCCACATCAGCCTGGCATCCAAGTTCACCATTCCAGTCAAAAAAACCAATGGAGGTGATATTAATATTATTCATAATAATTTAGCAATGGTTTATTGATCAACAAAAATGTGATACAGCACAATGGAGATGTTTTACATAAAAAGAATACAAGTACATATCTATGTATGTAGACATAACTAATAAATTTGAAATGCACAGCACATCTGGAAAAAATCCTTTGAAGTAATTCTAATGCAGTTTGCCTGTTGATATCTAACCAAAGCTTAAGCACCTCAGGGTCCAGACAAACTTCTTGCATGGGGCACATTTACTTCTCTCGAGGAGGAATGCCTTTTGCGGCTTCCTGAGGTAGATTGGGCCAACGTTTTAACAGAAGACTCCCGCATGGATATTATTCCAAATGTTTCCAGGGTCAATCAAAACAGTTACAGTATGTGGGCAATCTAATTCAAAGCATGCTATCTTGTTCAAGAGTCAAAGATCTAATGAGAAAACCTTGATGTTTGGAATCGGATGGAAGGTTTCAGAGGCAAAGTTCAATGAATTGTACAATTTTAAAAATCACCTAAATTTAAGTTGACTGAAACTTGATAGAATAGAATGGAGTCATGGATACAACTTCTGGTAAATAATCTACACAAGGCCACTGAAAATAAATTCAGACAAATCTATGCTTATTCTGGACCCCTTGGAAACAATAAGTACCAAGTTGCCCTCACACTTGTGGAAAATCACATGATTTCGAGTAATTGTCAATCATGACCTTAAATATAGCGATATGTCAGTGATATATCCATACTGTGGAGTTGGAAATATCAGTATATGGGGGTACATATCTTTTTTATGATATAAGCACCATGTCGATGATATTTCACCGATATCACCCATATATTCGCCAAAATATTACCGATATGCAAAATGCAAAAAATTCCTCTTATTTTTTAATTTTGGATAATATGGGGATACTAGTCACACATTTTCCCATTTCACCAGATTTCAAACAGTGAGCACAAAGACCATTAATATGGTCGATTCAATATTACTCATCCGATGAGCACTTGTATAGGAGGCCATAAATTTCAGGATATTTGAGGTCAATTATCCTCAGATTGCCTTTCTGATACAAGTGGTTGATCATGAATATATGCATTATATGATGGACTAAAACCAATGTACCACTATATGATATAGGAAAATTATATGGAATATATAAAGTCGATCAGAAGAAGATACAAAGATGAATAACAGATAAGGTAGATGGATTCATCCAAACACTCTTGGTTTTAACGTGTTGAACCCCATATATACACTGTTGTAAAAGTCGGCCGACTAGGCCGACTAGTCGGCCCGACTAGTCGAGTCGGGGGGGTATCCGACTCGACTAGGCCAAATCGGCCTATAGTCGGGTCGACCCGATTAGTCGCCCGAGTAATCGGCCTAGTCGGCCGACTAGTCGGCCGACTTTTGCATAGAAGTTTTAAACTGTTTGTATACTGTTTTGTATATTTTTTATATACTTTTAATTGTTTGTGTTGTTATTACTTAGTCATTATTACTATAAATTCAAATATATATGAAGTGGTTTTATACTTAAAATAATACAAAAATATACCTCCTTTTGCCTTAACATCCTTGTGGACACATGAAAGTACGGTGTAAACTAACAACGTTCTAACAAACATTTAGCATCCTTGACTACAAGTTTACAACAGATATGTGTATGAATTCTTTTACATTATCAAATTATGTCAATAACTATAAGGTTATATAATTATTAAATCTTTTTATTTATCTTTTGTGATTTGTTAATTAACTTCGTGATTCTTAATTACAATGATTAGTAACATGTGAGTTTGTTGATTAGTAACTTGTGAATATGGTTAGCTTTGTGTTTGTATGTATTAAAATTGCTAAATTTGTGTATATATATGAGAGTGTATGTATTAAAAATCGATTTATATATTTAAAATAATTAAAAAAATCAAAACCGACTAATGCCCGACTAAATCCGATTACTCTCCCGACTGCCGATTAATCCTTAGTCAGTGACCCCGCCGACCGAGTACCGACTACCGCTTTCTGCAACCATGCATATATACGTGGTAAATTTGTATTTATATTTGTATAGATTACGAGTTATGAGTTTTATTTGTTATTTCAACTTATTTATGCATTCTTCATGACTAAACTTCTAATTGCATGCCCTACATAGTAGTACATATTAGTTTATGCAATGATTATAGTGTCAGTATACTATAAAACTTGTATTTAACCTATATATATTAGCAAATAAATATGTATTTCTATCTTATTTATTGACTAAAGAATATTAGAAACCTTAATACTATGGAAAAAATTAATGTTATAGCATTTCCATGATTTTTCTGATATCAACGACATGTCAACAACATGCCTCTTTTCGAGGTTGGTGAAACGAAACCGATAATGATATTTAAGGCATGCCCTCTTAAAAACAAGATGTTTATCACTGCATATTACCTTCATATATGACCACGTGATGCAACTCAAACTAAGGATTAGAGCTAAATTTAGAATAGTCGTGTATTTTATCATATGATGAGAATCCATCAGATTTTATTTTTGCATAAATAAATTGATCTCTATAAATAGTATAATCTGATTATTTAGATCATGATCCTTTCGGGTTTGTTAGAATTTTATTTTTTTAATTTTGTAATCACATCCTTTATACAATACAAAGAGGCGTATAGCTTGATCAAAAGATAGATTTGTCATTATAAAATTTAAAGTTTTCTCCATCTTCTCCCTTCATCCTATCTCACATATATCCGTGCTTTTCAACAAAAATTTATATAGCAAGCACAAGTTCCTATTCTTCCTCTCCATATATTTACTCCCACCCTAACTTATTTCTGCATCAGTTGTTTTTTTCCACCAAACCCCATGCTACATGTTCATGTTCACATTCTTCTCACCTCCCTATCATTTGATATTTGAGCATGAAATCAAATTGTTATTATGATTTGACGATCCTAAGAGAAATATGCATGGACGTTTGATAGAAACAAGCAGATGTGATAAATCATCTTATTATTGCAGACGGAATGATATTCATGATTCATATATGACTGTACAACAATCATTTCCAGATATACTAACTCATTGTCAGCCTTCAGGATACACTGAATTATTGTGAGATCTAAATCTATTAAACTGGACAACTAGGACACCATCTTGCTGAATTTGGTTTCATTACCATGGATACTGGATCCAGGCTTTGCCATAAAAACCACGCCTTACCATCAACAACCATAATGAAATCTACATGAACGGTCAAGAACTTCGTGCAATAACCTTGTGCTTTCAACAACCTCGTTTATTAACCCAGGTGCAAATGTTTGCACGTTATGCTCCTTCCAGCATTGACTGACCCTCCTCATCCAACATTGGCATATCTCGTTGCATCCATTCATGCTTCGTGCAAGCCACCTCCTCTAGACTCATGGCTTGAATGCACAGTGCCCTCCCACAACCACCACAGAATCATATCATGCAATCCTAGGACTCACACCCACCCAAGGTAAATATGATCACCATGCATCCAACATCATAGTCATTGTCACGATGCTTGAATGAGCCCAACAATACCAACGTGGCTCATGCCACTTCAGAACAGCCACAACAATGTTTCACCACGCCCTGTGTCTGGAGCACCACAATGGTGCCATTATCATTTGACATCAAAAGGCTCAGCCACCGCATACTAAGGTCGACTCGACACAATTGTATGCTAAGCTACCAAGCCCCATGTATGTGCCCTGCTAACAAATGTGGTTGGTCTGACTAGCAACCCTCCATCCACATTAAATTACCTAGGTTCACTTTAGGCATCTCCACGTAGTCCGAGGCAGCAGAACTCTGAGGGATTTCATCTCTTCATATGGAAACCATAACGAAAAGGGGATGTATTTATATTTTTTTTTAAATCGGCAATCAAAACCTTCTTAGGAAATATCAGGAGAGTATTGAAGGGGAGGGAATATTTAATTCAAGGGGCAGAAAAATTGCAGTTACACCTCCAAACGCAGAAAAAACTAAAAATACTGAAAAATAGGAAGGACAAGGTATTCCTATTGGGATTAGAGTGCACTATCCACCAAAATATAAAAGGCCTTGTGCAAAGAAATTCTCTACTGTTAATGATCGCTTGCTCTTCCATTCTGTTCAATCCATGACTTCCCTGAGCACCATGATAGCCCGTAAACAGATGAGATCTGCAACTGTGATTCAATGCAAATTGATGATAACTCCAGGAGGATCTCTACACTGGCTCCACCTTATGTGCCACATTTATTTCTCAATCACAGATTCAATTGCACCAAAATCAAGTCTTCTCCTGACACGTCCAATGATTTAACAACTCACCAGAAGTTGAGTTGTTTAAACAGAGGAGAGTTTATGTACAGAAGGGGATAAGAACCAAATTGAGGATGATCACTTTTCTTTTCATTTTCATCTAATTTAAGTCCATCGGAATTTTAAAAAATAATTTGAAAATGGAGATATTTTTGTAGTATCGTATAATCTAGTTAATATAATTAGGAACCTTTCCAGGAGTTTAAGTTAGGTTTTATTTTTTGCAATATTATTTACATATTATCCTCTATACATAGAGGTTAAAGGGTTGATTACAAAGAAGATTCAAGATTATAAAATTTGGAGTTTTCTCTTTCCTCAAACCCCCACTCATTGTTACACTTCACCTAAACCTTGTGTTGTAGACACATTTTCTCATTCTTCATCTCTCACCCTTCATATTTTTTGAAAGGAACCTTATATATATTTTCTCGCATTCCATATTCGTTTCACATCAACTAATTTTCTCCATCATAATCTCGTTATGCAGGCATATGTTCCAATTCTTCCTCTCATCCACTCCATATATTCTCCTACCCCAAATTCATTGTACATCATCACACCACTAGTAAATATACATGAACAATAAAATATGTCTTGCATTCAACTAATGACATGTGGCAAAATACTAGATGTTAGATTTATTTGTTAGTTCATATTTCTTTCTCTTTATTTGAGTCATGCAACCCCTCTAGGGTCACCTGTGTAATTATCTCTTTCTGCTCTAGGGTTTCACGCTATATAAGAAACTCCATACCACTTAAAAAAATAATGCTATTTGTTGGAGTATTTGTTATGTGCACTTATTGTGTTGTAGGAGGGTAAATGGATCCCTCCAGGATCCATTTACCACATCCAGTTGTTTAGTCCCACATCTACCAGTGGTGGGACTTGGAGGCTCTGTGGAGGCTATATAAGGAGCCCCAGACCTCCTGTATCGGATGAGAAAAAGCAATGAAGTATATGCCCCTTTGAGGGCTTCTCCCGTGGTTTCATCCCGCTCCTTAGGGAATAGGGTTCCACGTAAAAAATCCTTTGTGTTCTAATTTCTTTATCTTTATTTCTGATTGCGCTTCCTATTTTCTAACATGGTATGAGAGCGGGTGCGATTATCGAGGATTATTATTTTTTAAATTCGATTATCATTTTCATCGATGATTGTTCTTGAAGATCTTTATAAAGATCATGTTTGTGATTTGATCAAGTTCTGTCAAGTTCTAGGGTTTTGACTAAAACCCTATTCTCTGGAATATCTGTCGTCTTCTCCAGATCTGTTCCTTGGCAGCAAAACTCCTGGCGGCGCATCCCGACAGTATGCGCGTGCTCCTCCTACTGGCGCACTTGTTATTCCAGCAGATTCAGAACGGGTGGCGCAGCGAAGAAACCTCAGCAACAACCCACGAAGGAGCCCTCTCCAGATCTGAGACCCTAGCAAGGTGCGCTAGGGTTCCCATGAACCCCTGGCGCATATCCCTTCTCCAGGCTGCTCCAGACGGCGCCGCCTGGCTGAAGCCCTCTCCTTGGCGACGCCTCCCAGCCCAGCCCCTGCTCCTGGCGGCGCTGATCCGAGGCGAAGCCCATCTATCTTCCTCCAGGAGACGACGTTTCATGCTCAGACGCATGCGATCTCAACCTTTGCGCGATGTTCGCGCCGCACCTCCAACAGCCCAGGCGAACACTTGTGTAGAGTCCAGCGGCGCCGCTCGTTCTCCAGTCCAGTGGCGCGCCCCTCGACCTTCCAGGCAGGCGATCCTCCTCAAGCCTCCTCGGCGTGGCCTTGCAACCCTCCTTCCCGGCCTCAAGCGCCGCAACCTCCAGGCGGAGGACGCACGTGGCGCTCCTCCTCCTCTCTCGATTCTCCCTCACGTGCATGGCTCATCGCCCCTCGCCACAAGCAGGTCTTCCAGTCTCCTTCTCCAATGGCGGCGCTTCTTGCGGGCAGCACCTCCAATGGCGGCTGGCTTTTATCTCGAGGGTTCCCAGGAACCCTAATAGGCCGTTAAATAAAAAAAAGGGAGAGGTGGGGCTCGGTCAGTTTTTGTTGTAAGAGAAGGTTTTGTTTATTATAAGGACCCTTCCATTTGGGCCGAGTTATTCAAAAGAAAGAAAGAGTGAGAGAGAGAGAAAGGAGGGTCATGAGGTTAAAAAAATGAAAAAAAAAGAAAGAGTGCGTACAAGAAAAAGTCGTACGCAAAAGTTGGAAAAAATTTTGATTGAAAAGCCGTAAAAAAATTAAAACGGCTTAAAAAAATTATTTAAAAGAACAAATGATTTGAGAAGCCGAAAAAAATTGTAATCGGCTTATTTGGTTTTATTTTCTCCCCATTTATCTTGTCTTCTCCCAGCCGTCGATGTCTTCATTCCGACCAGTATGGGAGAAATGTGCAATATATATGTAGAGTCACAGGTCTTGATCCAGATTCCAGATTCAGATGTCAGTCCCCAGACCAATCAGATGATTCAAACTCTACAGTTCAGTTATTCAGACTCGACATTCATAAGTTTCTGAGTCTCTATTTTCAGACACGCACAAGTATGCGGTCTTCATTTCACATGTGCACATGTATGCCATCTTTTGTCGTGATCCCCATCATCTTTCTTGTTGTTTCGGCCAGAGTCTTCATGTGAGCCATAGGGACTCCAGAGTAGAGGACAATTCCCTATACCATATTGGCAAGGGTTTTCATGCGGTATCATAGGTACTCAAAGCAGTGTACCATTCTTTGTGCCAGATGGGAGAGACCCAGTTCTCCGACGAGGAGACTTCGTTCATACTCCATTCTCCAGCGACCGTGGACTCCGACGAGGATTGCACTTCCACGGCCTTTTCCAATTCGGCCCTTTTCAGAGATGGAGCAGTTGTCCACATTATTGTGGTGGGCCAGAGTACTCCGACGAGGAGACTCATTTCCAGTTGCAGTGACTCTGACATGCGCAGTTCAGAGCACATGCTCTCCGACGAGGAGATTCAGCAGACTCACACTCCAGCCCGTTCGTCCTCCTCACCTGCACGACATGAGAAGCAACGTCCTCGACAACAACAACAGTTGTGCGCGTTGAGTTGATATTGTCCGTAGTGTCCTGTAGTGTTGAGTTGAGTCTCTTTTTGTTTGTCCAAGCTGAGCATTGCATGCTCCAGCTTGAGGGGGAGTGTTGGAGTATTTGTTATGTGCGCCTATTGTGTTGTAGGAGGGTAAATGGATCCCTCCAGGATCCATTTACCCCATCCAGTTGTTTAGTCCCACATCTACCAGTGGTGGGACTTGGAGGCTCTGTGGAGGCTATATAAGGAGCCCCAGACCTCCTGTATCAGATGAGAAAAAGCAATGAAGCATATGCCCCTTTGAGGACTTCTCCCGTGGTTTCATCCCGCTCCTTAGGTATTGTTCCACGTAAAAAATCCTTTGTGTTCTATTTTCTTTATCTTTATTTCTGATTCCGCCTCCGCTTCCTATTTTCTAACACTGTTCATTGTGAAATCACTCTCTTCATATGGTATCAGAGCAAAGGTCCTATAGACCGTAGCCATGACCTTAGTTCCCGCCACCACTTCCAATCTATTTCCATCTCTATCGTCGATGCCCGAGCCCTTGGAGGCCTCTCTACATCACCGACGGAGGACTGGTGGTGACCCAACAAATCACCATCGTCACTACTGCTCAGCCGCGACACACCTTCGCCTATTAGGGCACCCAACGATAGTCTAAAAACACCATATGGTCATCTAGGCCCTCCAACCACCCAACTAATCACTGATGAATGTGATAAAATAGCTTGAATCACTAAACAAAACACCAAATAAAATTCCCTTAAAATCGATAAATAAAATAAATAATACTTACAATAAAATGGACAAATAATGTGAAATTATCTTGCAAATAAGTATATAAAATAGTTCTGATTCACAAATCGTGCACCTTTCTATCCAATTCCAAAAGCAAATTGAGATGATTTTCAAATGCAAGCTCTGATTCTTTGTAACATCCGGAATCTAACAAACCCGAACCCGACCCGATTAGGATCCGATTAACCCAATAAAGTTATCTGACCACATTAGATAATTTAAATCGATTAATTGGTCGTAAATTAAAAGTCGTTCGGGCGAAATCGACCAAAAATCGGTCGCATCGTAATGCGCGCCGCGAAAAAGCCGCGACGCAAATTCAGAAACCACAAAACAAACCGAGACCGTCATTAGATCCGATTCGACGAAACAAGACCAACGGAATCGACCGTTCGTCAATCGGAGGTCGTTTGATATTTTTTAAATCACAAAATTTAATCTTAAACTAAAACCGTATCCGAAAATTTCGGGTACTCAAAACCCGATCGGAATTATATCAATATTATACTCATTTTGATCGTCGTTGAAAGACGATCAAATCAAGATATTTCGCGCCGAAATCCGACGCTTGAGGCACGAATACGATTAACTTTAAGTTTATCAAGAGAAAAAAGAAAGTTAAAAAAATAAATTATTTAATTTCTGCTGTACAGTTGCTCGGTTATAAAAATAGTAATAATCAAATTAATTAAATTCTGATGTCTGTACAGTCATACAGACTGCACAAACAAGCATGCTTTGTGGCCAAATTGTTATGCCACTTGTCATTCTAAGGAGGTCTTTTGCCTCCTTATTTATATCAACCTAAGCTTCTTTTCAAAGCCCTCCAACGAAGGAAGAGCCAACAGTTTCCTCAATTCCAGCCGTAAGAAGCCTTGTCCCTCTCTTCTCTTTTTCTTAATTTTCCCAATTTCCAAGCTCACTTCTCAAAATTTTGGTTGCCATTTCCCTGAAACTCTTATTCCTGGAAATTTTAACTCTTTTATTAGCTACTTAAGCCTTCCTACTCAAGGTTCAGAAAGTCGGTATGCGGTATTCGTTCGGTCAGGCGGTCTGGAGCTAGTAAGCGGGTAGGCGGAAGTACATGCGGAAGTATATGCGGATTATGCGGTTTCTATTATTTTAATTAAAAATAATTAAAAATATAATAATAATTTCAAACATTAGATATTTATGTTTAAAAAATATAACATGGAAGAAATATGAAGTGAAGACTTTATTGTACAATGTGATATCAACCAAAGCATTTTCAAAGGTCATCCATTTCCAAGAGACAAAAATGTTAAGTCAACGGTGGAGAGAGTAAAAATGTTGTAAAATGATTGAAGAAAGAAAAAATGGTGGATATTCTTGTCCAAATTAGAAGGAAACCTTTTTTGAAGTGTAACGTTGTTAGTAAAAACAACCATGAACCTTCATATTTTAGTAAATCTTGTATTTATCTACTCAAAGTTAAATATTAAAAAATTCAACTATTTAAATTAAATATATGTAATTTGTTCCATGTAGTTAAAAATTCCATGCAAATCTGGCATCTATATTCATTTTATCCTAAAAAGATCTAAGATACACATGTAATTTATTCGATATTCATGCAGTATGAGATAATGTAAAAGTTAGAGCTGTGGTTGAAGAATCTAAAAAATAGAGATTTGTTGACGCTAAATTTAAAAAATAGAGAGATTAGAGCTAAATAGATCAATCAACAAACCTTGGCATAGGAGAAAAAGACGGCGGAGGAGCAACCCATGTGGAAGTCGAGAAGATGGTGGAGAAGCAAATAGTTACCTCTATTACATATGCGACCGCATATGCGGCCGCATATGCGGTTTACTCGGCCGAGTATACCCCCAGACCCGCATATTGACCGAGTATAGCATACTCGGTGCGGTAGGGGGTCCGCCTACGCATATGCGGCCGCATATGCGGCCGCCTGGGCCGCCTTTCTGAACACTGTTCCTACTATTGCAGATTTCTGCAAACAAGGCTGCAGGAGCTTCTCCTCTTCTTCATATTATCATTTCCTCCATTTTTGCTGCAAGGAGCTGCTGCAAGCAGGATTTGCTCTTCAAGTTCATAGCTGGTCAAGATCAACTATCTCCTCCAATCACAGCTGCTGCCCCCTTGTTTTTGGAAGGAGCTGCATGCAAGATCAACCTCCTCTTGTTGCACCCAAAAATTTGCTGCATGCATGTACAATCCCTTCCTCTACCTCTTGCTGCCATGCATGATAATTTACAAATTTTGAGATCTTTTCTTGAGAATTATATGGAGGAAATTGGGGATTTTCTGCTGGTCTGTGCCAAGTTTTTAGCAGAAGTTTTTGCCAAATAGTAATTGATAGCCATGTTCTTGTATAGATTTAACCCCATTGTTGCCCTCTAAATAGTTCCAATATCCATCAATTATTTTGTATAAATCAATTGGACCATATAAGAGAATATGGAACCTTTCTCGGGAATCATTTAATTTATCAAAAGTGAGGAGTCAGACTTTGGTTTCTCTTTTGAAATTCTTGTGATTTATAATACTATAATACTGGTGTTCGACATTTGATGATCAGTGAAGGATAAATCTCATAATTATAAAAGAAATGAAAATGTAGGTTCATAATATATATATATGGATGAGTCAGATTATGACTTGAATCAGGAGTCTTATTTTTGTCTCGTTCAATACAAGTATATACTATAACAAGCTATATATACAATCAAATTAAATTATGATAATAATATTTAACTTCAGTAATAATTCCAGTTTCGATGTTAACATTAAATTAATAATAGTAGATTGATGTTTTGATGTCTCTAGTCATATTTAAGTAGCCAGAGAGGTTCAAGTCTGGGAAATAGATATTGATCTGTATGGTGAAAAAAATTCCAATCTATTCCAGTGTGTTGATTCAATTAACTTTCAATTTTAAGTCCAAGCATTTTCCAAGTTGATAATTAGCTTTGGTCACAAAATTTGCTTAAATATAGCAAAAATAAGGTGTATACTTGGAAAGGTATCATCGTGCTATTAGGATTATCACCTTAGTCAGGTTTTTTTTTTAAAAAATGACTATTGGGAACCATTCAACAATTATTAATTCGCCATACAAAATTTCGATAAGAATTTTAAACCAACTCTTAGAATTACTATTCAGACAATATGGGTACTATAAACTTCATTGTGTCTGTGCCTGTGATAAGTTTTGAAATTTGATAAAATATACTGGTAGAACTATATTAGGAAAGAGGACCTTAATCGAAGAAATTTATACGATGACAGAAGCTAAGTCTGCATTATTTTATTCAGCTAATGGAACCAATCATAGAAATATGATATTCCAAATCTAGACCTATTAAATTAATCAAGATTAATGTTTATAAAGCAAGAAAAATAAATAAATAAATAAAGAAACTATATCAAATTTTGAACCTAAGAATATGGTAATGTTGTAGTAAGGATATCTTTCTTAGAGTCTACAAATAGATAATGTGTATGAAACCATTGTCCATGAAACATCTCAGGTATGATCATATCGTCAATGATAACCTATGACCATAAAGTTAGATCATTTTCATGAAATCATCTTCCAGGCCTACTCTACCACCTCTGGATCACTATCATTAAGATCGTGGATTAAGAAATTTAAAACTGTACGATTGATTAAAGGAAGAGTTGGGAAAGAGATGGAAATACAAGTAAGATGATCAAGAATCATCATTGATTTATAATTTAGAGTGCCGGTCATGGTAAACCTTACACCTGGTTGTGCGAGGGCGCGGTGACCCTCAACTGGGTGGGAGAATAGGAAGCTCAGTTAGGGCAGCAGCCGCCAAGTGCGCGGGTCTAGGATCCCAGTCCCTTTTAGGTTTTTACGCGAGCTCGCAGTGTTTTTACGCCTCGTTGGGATCCCGACTTTAGACCGGTTCCGCTGACCCTGTTTTAGGATACCCAGGCGGGGGATCCTTGGTTTTCAGTTTTACGTACGAGTTCGGTTGCCCGTTACCGGTCGGGCTGTTTTTTTTCTAGAGCGACTTTTCCGAGAAGTCTCTCTCACCCGTCTCAGTGGCGTAGTTTGGGAGTAGACCTATCCCTCTATTGGACCGTCCTTCCAACTAGAGGGCGAGACGGAAGAGCCATTTGTAGGCTTCTTCACCGCTTGAGTTTTTCTTTCGCCAACAGACTTGGCGATTTTACATCCAGATCCTCCATATCTATATCTACATCATCTAGAGTTACATTGGGGCTGTTGCACAGAGGATTGAAGGGATTGATTTTACATCCAGATCATCCATTTCTATATCTACATCATCTAGAGTTACATCTGAGACAGTTGCACTTGAGGTTTTAAGGGATTACAATTAAAGTTGAGTAAATGGAAAAGACTATAATCTAATTCGAAATCTCATTAAGCTAGTGGACGTGTTGGGAACTTAGTTAGGATGCATTATACAACACCGCATGCCTACGGAGGCACCCCAACCCTAAGACATTCCCCAAGTCTTAGAGTCATAGTGTGAGGTTTCACAAGAACCAAGACCACAAACTATCCAATAGACTTAAGAATTAAATAAATCATTATATCTTCTCATCTTATCTTTCCCATCATCAAAATCCAAAAATACGATCTCTGAGTAATATGATAATAAAATATACATACTTATGATCAGTTAGTCACCATAGAAATATACTTATGTGGGAAATGTTGGGATAATGGTTGATCCTGAGAGGTGATTGCTAGAAATTTGGAAACCTTTTTCAATTGCAAGTAGAATTAAATTTTAATTTGAGTTGCTCATGCCTCTCTACTTGCTTTCTTTTGATCACAATAAATGCCAGTTATTTTTATAAAATTTTGGGAGGTACCAGCGCCTGCTGACGCCTCTTCTTTCCTAACATGTTTGGCAGGCAAACAACCTGCTGATCAATAGCTGTTCATGTTTCCAGGAGACAAGGTCTATACCAGACGGTATGTGGTTTTTGTTACAGTTTTTAGTTCAATTGATATTGTAAAATGCTTCTTCTCTTCAGTCAAATTTTTGGGATGTTGTATGTACTAGCAGACATTGTACATGTTGTAAAATCACATGGAAATTAATGAAATGAGATTTTGGTGCCAATTGTTCTATTAGCTTGTGGTTATAAATATGAATGTGAATGTCAGATGAAATTATTACAACGCGGAAAATTTCCCTGCTTTTCTGTAACTTCTGCGATCTCATGTGAATAATAGTGCAAATGTGTGATTAACGGGTACCCGTATCCTAAGGGGTTTGACATTTTTGGTATTAGAGCAGTGGTACCCCGATACACTCATTCGCAGTATTTCAATTCCGATCGCATTAAGTTTTTTTTTGAGGCTCAAAAGAAGGGGGATGCACTCGTTGGTGCTCGCCCCAGAAATATATATAACTAAATAATAGAGAAATGAGAGATACTTACATAGGGGAGGTGGGGTAGAAGGAAACAAAAGGCGAGTGCAAATACAAGAAGAAAAGCCGCCACAGATTGGCCATTAACCTAAGGAGTACACCAATCGGAAATAAATCGAGTACCCGAAATAATGACGTTTTCACGATAGAAACGCTGCCCCGAGAAAATAACGTCGTTCCTGGCAAGCCAAATGCACCACAGCCGCGCGATAGGAGCCAAAAGATGACGCATGTCCCTGTCCCTGTTCATCCAAAGAGTCTCGCAAAAGCCTTCGAGATTGTCCGCACGAGCCCAGACCAAATCATCCCAAACACCCGCAACCAAGGGGCAGCCAAAGAATAGATGGTCAGCGGTTTCGTCCCCATCGCAACAAAGAGGGCAAGAAGCACTGATCTGTGGAAAAAACTTGGCGCAACGATTGCGAGTCAACAGCCTCCTTTGGCGAAGTAGCCAAAGGAAGATGCCAATGCGCTCCGGCAGGCGCAAACCCCAGATGAGACCACAATTACGCACAAGAAGAGAAGACGTAGGTGGAGGAGAAGGGAGCAGATCCCGGTAGGCCTTCCGAGTGGAGAAGGAACCATCCTTCCATCGCCAATGATCGACCTGCAAATTAGGCGTAGCAACAGTACTGAGAGCCGCCATCATCAAAATGAAATCATCCACCCGCTGCTCAGAGAAGTTCGCCGAGAACCTAGGGCACCAACAACCATCCGCCCAACACTCCGCGACAGACGCAAGCCTATTCGACGCAAGGGCGAACAATCGCGGGAAACGCACCTGAAGAGGGCCCCCTCCCGACCAGTCATCCAGCCAAAATTTGAAGGATTCCCCCGTCCCCAGTACAAGGATGAAGAGCGCCACATTCCGCTGCAGTGCGGCCGAAACGCTGCGCCAGAACGGGGAGTAATGTAATTGCAAGGCCCCCCGCTGCAGCCCGAACCAGTCGCTGCCCAAGAGCGCCCGAAGAACATTGGTGAAAAAGTTATCACCCTTACCCCAGAGTCTACTCACCCATTTGAGTAAGAGGGCGTCATTAACCAGGTCCAATCTCCGGACACCAAGCCCACCGAAACGTTTAGGCATGGACACCACATCCCAAGCGGCCAGATGCATGCCCCTACCATTCCCGTCCTTCTGCCCCCACAAGAAGCGATGCATACACCGCTCCAGGCGCAAGCAGACCCCCGCAGGCATTCTTCGAACAGAGAGGAAATAAACGGGAATAGATGAGAGCACCGATTTGAGAAGGATAAGGCGCCCTCCCCGAGAAAGCAAGGCCGCCCGCCAACCGACAAGGCGCGACTCCACCCGCTCAGAGATAACACGCCAATCCTTAGTTCTGGCCCGCCCCACCGATAAGGGAATACTAAGATAAGCAATTGGAAGCGCCCCAGGCGAAGAGCCGAGCAGCCGGCCGCATTCCTCCGCCTCCGCAGGCGACAAGCCAAAAGGCACCACGTTGGATTTGGAGGCATTAATCGACAAGCCCGATAATTCACAGAAAAGAGCGAGAGTATTAGCCATACCGGATACCTCCTCCGGACCGCCCTCAATGAAGCAAATCATATCGTCAGCGAACTGGATCAAGGGCACGCAAACCTCCCCCTTGCGGAACCCATTAGTAAGCCTCGCGTCAATTACGCGAAACACCATTCGCGCCAGCACATCAGAGGCCAAAACGAAGAGGAGGGGCGCAAGAGGGCAGCCCTGACGCACCCCCCTGCGAGGCTGGAAAGATCCACCAACCGGCCGACCATTGATCAACACAGAGAGCGAAGCCGTGGAGACGCATCTACGCATCCAAGAGATCCATAAGTTTGGGAAACCCCGTCTTCGCAAAACAGACCACAGGAAGCTCCAATCGAGGCAATCATAAGCCTTAGCAAAATCAATTTTCCATAGCACCCCCTTCTTTTTTTCTTTTCCAATCCGCCACCATTTCGGACGCCACGACAATGCAGTCAGCGATTTGCCTCCCTTTAATGAACGCTGCTTGAACCGGAGAGATAAGGCCATCCAGAACCCGAGACAGGTGCGTGGCCAAAATTTTTGCCACGATAAGGTAGATTCCATTGGAGACCGATATAGGCCGAAAATCCTCAATACGCAACGCCGATTCTTTTTTAGGAATAAGAACAATATTAGCCCGATTGATGCGATCAAAGCCGAAGTTACCCGAACAAAATTCTGAGATGACTTGCATGACGTCCCCCGCAACAGTCTCCCAAAAGTCGCGATAAAAAGCGACGGAGAACCCATCAGGCCCCGGGGAAGAATCTTGATTTAAAGCCCACACAGCTGCTTTAGTCTCCTCCAATGAGATGGAACGAATAAGGGTCGCGGAGTCCGCATCAGAGATAGGGGGAGCGCCAAAACCCAGCCAACGCCACCTACGCGGGGAAGAGTTTGATGAGGTACGCCTGAGGTGATCCACAATGGTGCGCCCCATCTCCCTTTCGCCGACGATATGAACATCGTTGATAGAGAGGGACCGCATCATGTTATACCGCTTCCGATTGCTCGCCACCCGGTGGAAGAAGGCCGTATTCGCATCGCCCTCTTTAAGCCATTTTAACCTCGAGCGCTGACGCCATTCAATTGTTCTTTTCTTGTCCTCCTCCTGCACCCGAGCGTGAGCGGAATTGCGCTCCCGAAGTTCGACAAGTGAGAGCTCACGCTCATTCTCCATCAAATCCAATTGCAAGATAAGCTCCTCCGCCTCAGCGCGCACAGCAAGCCGCGCCTGCGTGGAGGTTCTTTTGAAGTCCGCAAGCACCCTCCGAAGCGAAGCAAGCTTCTGATCAAGTTTAGACGCCGCAGAGCCGGAGACGTGAACATTGGTCCAATGGTCCTGAACGACCTGAAATTAGGTTCCAACAACCAACACTTCTCGTAACGAAACAGGCCCCGAGGAGGAATACCATCGCCAGAGTCCCAAATAATAGGAGAATGATCCGAGAACGATCGGGGGCGAGAGGAAACAAAGCAAAGGGGAAAGCACTCCATGGACTTCCCATTAGCCAAGAACCGGTCAATTCTAGAGCGAGAGGAACTGTTCCTCCAAGTGTAGGAAATGTCACTTGGAACCAAGTTAAATAGCGCCAGGGCATCAATAACGTCGAGAAAATCCTGTGATCCCGGGTCGTGCCCACCCCTGCCTCGAGGCCGATCGGAAGAATGGATAGTGACGTTGAAATCTCCCCCCAGGATCCAGGGGAGTCCCCCAAATAAAGTGGCCGCTTCCCGCATATCCTCCCATAATTCCCTTCTCAAAATATGGCACGTAGGTGCGTAAATACACGAGAAAACCATCGGATCAGTGGAATCGACCCGATTCAAAGCAACAGAGATCATATGGCGACCGACAAGCATGGAACTAAAGGAGAACGATTGAGATCGCCAGGTCACAAGAAGACCCCCGGCGGATCCAACCGCATTCACCGCTCGAAATTCATCAAAGGGACCAGCGCCAAAAGAACGCCACGTAAAGTTATCCACATCTCGCAATTTTGTTTCTTGAATGAAAGCAACGTCGCAACACCATTCTGAGAGTCGCGAACCCAAGGATCGACGCTTGACCAAATCCCCGAGTCCACGGACGTTCCAAGAGAGAACCTTCATTAAAAACCTCCGGTGTTCCCCCCAAGGCCTCCATCCCCAAGGCCTCCTTCGTTTCCCCCCAGGGCGCGAAGGCCCGCAGCTTCCGCAACAGCCTCCCGTAAGGAGGCACAAGAATGAAACATCCGAGCGCCATGGCCAGCAAGAGTGCGCCTCCTGTAAGTTGTCCCAAAACGTCTGAAGGAAGGGCCCTCCCCATCGCCTGAGAGATGGGTTCCCGATGGAAGAATAGCAGAAGAGAAGTCCGCATGAAGCACAGGGGAAGTCCGCACCGGTGTCCGAGGAGAGTCAAGCAGCATAGAGTCCTGACCTGAGCCAACATTGAGACGCAAGTCCTCGAATTGAACCATCAAAGAGTCGGGCGAGTTTGCCCGGATATTCTGGTGAAAGGCCCGCGGCCAAGATCCGAACTGAACGGGTCCGCCTACCCGCATGCTCCGGAGACCCGCGGAAGTACCCGATAAACCAACAAACAAGGCTGGAGCCGACACAATCTGAGGAGAGAGAAAATGCGAATCGACCTCGGGTATCCCTACGTCAGGGAGACGAGGAGATGCAATCGATTGACACGGGAAACGAGAAGTCGCCTCGAAGGTTCCCTCCACGTCAGCCATGCAACTCGAATAGCGACAGTCTTTCGACTTGTCGTGAGACCGAGAAGGGAAATATGAGATTCATATTCAATTACCACAGAAGTCACCAGTTTCATTAATTTCCAGAATATATCCCAAGAAGAAAAAAAAGCAGATAAGATAAGTTTCTGCGAGTGGCATTTTTATTACTAAAAATGGTTCTCATGCAGAGCCATGTCATCCCGACCAGACCATGAGATGACTAACCAACTAACACACATACTGACTACTCTTATCAACCTTTCCATGTTCTATTTGATTTTGGTGCGACACACTCTTTTCTTGCTTCGAGGCTACTTGCTTCTTTAGGTAGAGTCGCAGAGACTTTATCTTCTCCATATCACATCCGAGGGCCAGGTGGCCAGTTGTTTGTCATTTTCCTAATAGTCAGGCACTTGCCCGTACTGATTGGCGGTCACGAGATGATCGCATATTGTCTACTTCTGCAACTTGATGAGTTCGACTTGATTTTGGGCATGGATTGGTTATCCGCTCATAATGCACTTGTTGATTGCTTTAGGAAGACGGTTGTCTTCAGGATTTCAGATCTACCCGAGTTCACTTTTGAGGGTACTATACATGACTCCACCATGGAGTACATTTTAGTGTTGCGAGCCCAGCGACTTGTTGATCGGGGTTGTTATTCATACCTTGCATTTGTTCGGGAGGTATCTGACCGGGAGCCGATGACACAGGACATCCGAGTAGTTTCAGAATACCCTGACGTGTTTTCCTGATGAGTTACCAGGATTACCTCCTAAGAGAGAGATCGAGTTCGAGATCACATTGCTGCCAGATACACAGCCGATCTCTATAGCACCATATCGCATGGCACCAGTTGAGTTGAGGGAGCTGAAGGTGCAGTTACAGGAGTTACTTGATTTGGGATTTGTGAGGCCGAGCACTTCACCTTGGGGGTGCTCCGGTTCTATTTATCAAGAAGGATGGATCCATGAGACTGTGCATCGATTACAGGCAGCTGAATAAGAGAACGGTGAAGAACCGTTATCCCTTACCATGCATCGATGATTTGTTTGACCAGCTCCAGGGATCATCGGTTTTCTCGAAGATCGATCTTCGCTCAGGCTACCATCAACTGAGGATTCACGAGTCTGATATTCCAAAGACCGCTTTCAGGACTCGCTATGGACATTACGAGTTTGTGGTGATGCCGTTTGGGCTCACCAATGTATCTGCGGCTTTCATGGATATGATGAATCGTATCTTCCGTCCATACTTGGACAAGTTTGTAGTGGTGTTCATCGATGATGTGCTCATTTACTCACGGAATGAATGGGATCATGCGAATGATCTACGGATTGTCTTAGATACATTGCGGGAACACAAGCTATATGCCAAGTTGAGCAAGTGTGAGTTCTGGTTATCCCAGGTCTCATTTCTCGGGCATATCATTTCTGGAGTTGGCATTGCAGTTGATCCTGCGAAGATAGATGCAGTTATGTCTTGGCAGCAGCCCAAGATTGTCACGCAGATTCAGAGCTTCCTCGGATTAGCGGGCTATTACAGACGTTTCGTCAGCGGATTTTCACGCATTGTTTGCCCTTTGACACGATTGACGCAGAAGGGAGTTCCATTCATTTGGGACAATTCATATGAACATGCCTTCCAGGCACTGAAGGAGAGATTGACTACATCGCCTATTCTCGCTCCTCCTTCAGACACTCAGGATTATGCAGTATACACAGATGCATCTGGATAAAGTCTAGGAGCAGTGTTGATGCAGAGAGGACAAGTGATTGCTTACGCATCACGAAAGTTGAGACCGCATGAGCGGAACTACCCCACACATGACTTGGAGTTGGCGGCAGTTGTCTTCGCCTTGAAGATCTGACGCCACTATCTATATGGGGTGAACTTCGAGATTTTCACAGACCACAAGAGCTTGAAGTACATATTTGATCAGAAAGAGCTGAACATGAGGCAACGCAGATGGCTCGAACTGCTGAAAGATTATGATTGCACGATCTCTTACCATCCTGGTAAGGGAAACGTGGTGGCTGATGCACTCAGCAGGAGAGCGCATGCTGATGGTACGACAAACTGGCTATATACATGGGATACACTTGCCGCTTTGACCGATTGGCATCCTCAGGAGAGCGCATCTATTTCTACCGCCGTGCCTCCACGATACAATAGTCTTTGGGATCGTCTTGTAGAGGACCAGAAGACCGATCCTTGGATCCGAGATAGATACATGCGTGCCATCAAGGACGAATTTGATGATTTTATTGTGATGGAGTCTATTTTATGGAAGGCAGGATGGGTCGTTGTACCCAATGACGAGCAGCTTCGCAGAGACATTCTGGATGAGGCACACAGTTCATGGTTATCTATTCATCCAGGTAGCACGAAAATGTACCGTGATCTGCGTCGACAATTCTGATGGGATGGGATGTAATGAAGCGTGATGTGGTGCTACATGTTAGTAGATGCATAACCTGTCAGATGGTCAAAGTCGAGCACAGGAGACCAACATGATTACTGCAGTCTCTCCCCGTTCCTGAGTGGAAGTGGGAGAGCATTTCTATGGATTTTGTCATAGGTCTGCCGAAGACATCGGGTGGCCATGATTCCATTTGGGTCATTGTTGATAGGTTGACCAAGTCAGTCCATTTCATACATGTCAACACGACTTACACTTCATCCAGATTGGCCAAGCTGTATGTGCAGAACATCATCAGATTACATGGTATACCACGAGAGGTGGTGTCTGACAAGAATTCGAGGTTTACTTCACATTATTGGCATCAGTTCATGTCAGCACTACAGACAGAGCTGAAGATGAGTTCTGCATATCATCCGCAGACATACGAGCAGAGTGAGCGCACCATACAGACAGTGGAGGATTTGCTTCGCGCTTGCACTTTGGAGTGGAAAGGGTCCTGGAAGGACCATCTGCCATTAGTGGAATTTACGTACAACAACAGCTATCACTCCAGTATTGGTATGACACCATTCGAAGCCCTATACGGGCGGAAATGCCTCACACCTCTCAGTTGTGTGAGGTAGGTGATCGTGCTCTCTATTCCGTAGATCTCTTGGAGGAGACCGCGAGAGCTGTTGATCTTGTGAGATGGAGGCTTCTGACAGCACAGAGCCGCCAGAAGAGCTATGTAGATCGTCGGAGGAGAGACTTAGAGATTCAGGTAATCTAATTATTTCCTCTTCACCTATTCAATCATAACTCATACATATTCAACTTAATTACATACTAATGACATACCTATAAATTATAGGTTGGAGATTGGGTATTTCTCCGTGTATCTCCCATGAAGGGAGTGCAGAGATTCGGTGTTCGTGGCAAGTTGGCGCCACGATATGTTGGACCGTTCGAGATTCTTGCTAGAGTGGGGAAGGTGGCCTACTGGGTAGCCCTTCCTCCACATCTTTCAAGCATCCACGATGTCTTTCATGTATCCAATTTGAGAAAATATGTGCACGACCCTCAGCACATCATCAGTTACGAGACTTTAGATGTGGAGCCTGATTTGACATACGAGGAGAGGCCCGTCCAGATACTTGACCGTGCTGTGAAGAAGCTTCGCAGCAAAGAGATTTCATTGGTCAAGGTTTTGTGGCACCGTCACGGAGTCGAAGAGGCGACGTGGGAGACCGAAGCGAACATGCGGGCACGATACCCGCAGCTTTTCTGAGGTAATAAGGAAAACAAGATTTTGTAATTAAATATATGTTCAAATATATGGCTTTTATTCTCTTTGAGGTTTTTATGGGTTCAAAACCCTTTGAGGTTTTTATGGCCATATGAAATACAAGATACATAATAACCTTAACTCGAGTCTCGAGGACGAGACTCCCTTTGAGGTTTTTATATTTGTAACATCCGGAATCTAACAAACCCGAACCCGACCCGATTAGGGTCCGATTAACCTAATAAAGTTATCTGACCACATTAGATAACTTAAATCGATTAATTGGTCGTAAATTAAAAGTCATTCGGGCGAAATCGACCAAAAATCGATCGCATCGTAATGCGCGCCACGAAAAAGCCGTGACGCAAATTCAGAAACCGCAAAACAAACCGAGACCGTCATTAGATCCGATTCGACGAAACAAGACCAACGGAATCGACCGTTCGTCAATCGGAGGTCGTTTGATATTTTTTAAATCACAAAATTTAATCTTAAACCAAAACCGTATCCGAAAATTTCGGGTACTCAAAACCCGATCGGAATTATATCAATATTATACTCATTTTGATCGTCGTTGAAAGACGATCAAATCAAGATATTTCGCGCCGAAATCCGACGCTCAAGGCACGAATACGATCAACTTTAAGTTTATCAAGAAAAAAAGAAAGTTAAAAAAAAAATTATTTAATTTCTGCTGTACAGTTGCTCGGTTATAAAAATAATAATCAAATTAATTAAATTCGGATGTCTGTACAGTCATACATAAAGTCATACAGACTGCACAAACAAGCATGCTTTGTGGCCAAATTGTTATGCCACTTGTCATTCTAAGGAGGTCTTTTGCCTCCTTATTTATATCAACCTAAGCTTCTCTTCAAAGCCCTCCAACGAAGGAAGAGCCAACAGTTTCCTCAATTCCAGCCGTAAGAAGCCTTGTCCCTCTCTTCTCTTTTTCTTAATTTTCCCAATTTCCAAGCTCACTTCTCAAAATTTTGGTTGCCATTTCCCTGAAACTCTTATTCCTGAAAATTTTAACTCTTTTATTAGCTACTTCAGCCTTCCTACTATTGCAGATTTATGCAAACAAGGCTGCAGGAGCTTCTCCTCTTGTTCATATTATCATTTCCTCCATTTTTGCTGCAAGGAGCTGCTGCAAGCAGGATTTGCTCTTCAAGTTCATAGCTGGTCAAGATCAACTATCTCCTCCAATCACAGCTGCTGCCCCCTTGTTTTTGGAAGGAGCTGCATGCAAGATCAGCCTCCTCTTGTTGCACCCAAAAATTTGTTGCATGCATGTACAATCCCTTCCTCTACCTCTTGCTATCATGCATGATAATTTACAAATTTTGAGATCTTTTCTTGAGAATTATATGGAAGAAATTGGGGATTTTATGCTGGTCTGTGCCAAGTTTTTAGCAGAAGTTTTTACCAAATAGTAATTGATAGCCATGTTCTTATATAGATTTAACCCCAATGTTGCCCTCTAAATAGTTCCAATATCCATCAATTATTTTGTATAAATCAATTGGACCATATAAGAGAATATGGAACCTTTCTCGGGAATCATTTAATTTATCAAAAGTGAGGAGTCAGACTTTGGTTTCTCTTTTGAAATTCTTGTGATTTATAATACTATAATACTGGTGTTCAACATTTGATGATCAGTGAAGGATAAAATCTCATAATTATAAAAGAAATGAAAATGTTGGTTCATAATATATATATGGATGAGTCAGATTATGACTTGAATCAGGAGTCTTCTTTTTGTCTTGTTCAATACAAGTATATACTATAACAGGCTATATATAAAATCAAATTAAATTCTGATAATAATATTTAACTTCAGTAATAATTCCAGTTTCGATGTTAACATTAAATTAATAATAGTAGATTGATGTTTTGATGTCTCTAGTCATATTTAAGTAGCCAGAGAGGTTCAAGTCTGGGAAATAGATATTGATCTGTATGGTGAAAAAAATTCCAATCTATTACAGTGTGTTGATTCAATTAACTTTCAATTTTAAGTCCAAGCATTTTCCAAGTTGATAATTAGCTTTGGTCACAAAATTTGCTTAAATATAGCAAGAATAAGGTGTGTACTTGGAAAGGTATCATCGTGCTATTAGGATTATCACCTTAGTCAGGTTTTTAAAAAAGAAAAATGACTATTGGGAACCATTCAACAATTATTAATTCGCCATACAAAATTTCGATAAGAATTTTAAACCAACTCTTAGAATTACTATTCAGACAATATGGGTACTATAAACTTCATTGTGTCTGTGTCTGTGATAAGTTTTGAAATTTGATAAAATATACTGGTAGAACTATATTAGGAAAGAGGACCTTAATCGAAGAAATTTATACGATGACAGAAGCTAAGTCTGCATTATTTTATTCAGCCAATGGAACCAATCATAGAAATATGATATTCCAAATCTAGACCTATTAAATTAATCAAGATTAATGTTTATAAACTAAGAAAAATAAATAAATAAAGAAAGAAACTATATCAAATTTTGAACCTAAGAATATGTTAATGTTGTAGTAAGGATATCTTTCTTAGAGTCTACAAATAGATAATGTGTATGAAACCATTGTCCATGAAACATCTCAGGTATGATCATATCGTCAATGATAACCTATGACCATAAAGTTAGATCATTTTCATGAAATCATCTTCCAGGCCTACTCTACCACCTCTGGATCACTATCATTAAGATCGTGGATTAAGAAATTTAAAACTGTACGATTGATTAAAGGAAGAGTTGGGAAAGAGATGGAAATACAAGTAAGATGATCAAAAATCATCAATGATTTATAATTTAGAGTGCCGGTCATGGTAAACCTTACACCTGGCTGTGCGAGGGCGCGGTGACCCTCAACTGGGCGGGAGAATAGGAAGCCCAGTTAGGGCAGCGGCCGCCAAGTGCGTGGGTCTAGGATCCCAGTCCCTTTTTGATTTTTACGCGAGCTCGCAGTGTTTTTACGCCTCGTTGGGATCCCGACTTTAGACCGATTCCGCTGACCCTATTTTAGGATACCCAGGCGGGGGATCCTTGGTTTTCAGTTTTACCTACGAGCTCGGTTGCCCGTTACCGGTCGAGCTGTTTTTTTTCTAAAGCGACTTTTCCGGGAAGTCTCTCTCACCCGTCTCAGTGGCGTAGTTTGGGAGTAGACCTATCCCTCTATTGGACCGTCCTTCCAACTAGAGGGCGAGACGGAAGAGCCATTTGTAGGCTTCTTCACCGCTTGAGTTTTTCTTTCGCCAACAGACTTGGCGATTTTACATCCAGATCCTCCATATCTATATCTACATCATCTAGAGTTACATTGAGGCTGTTGCACAGAGGATTGAAGGGATTGATTTTACATCCAGATCATCCATTTCTATATCTACATCATCTAGAGTTACATCTGAGACAGTTGCACTTGAGGTTTTAAGGGATTACAATTAAAGTTGAGTAAATGGAAAAGACTATAATCTAATTCGAAATCTCATTAAGCTAATGGACGTGTTGGGAACTTAGTTAGGATGCATTATACAACACCGCATGCCTACGGAGGCACCCCAACCCTAAGACATTCCCCAAGTCTTAGAGTCATAGTGTGAGGTTTCACAAGAACCAAGGCCACATACTATCCACTAGACTTAAGAATTAAATAAATCATTATATCTTCTCATCTTATCTTTCCCATCATCAAAATCCAAAAATATGATCTCTGAGTAATATGAGAATAAAATATACATACTTATGATCAGTTACTCACCATAGAAATATACTTATGTGGGAAATGTTGGGATAATGGTTGATCATCAGAGGTGATTGCTAGAAATTTGGAAACCTTTTTCAATTGCAAGTAGAATTGAATTTTAATTTGAGTTGCTCATGCCTCTCTACTTTCTTTCTTTTGATCACAATAAATGCCTGTTATTTTTATAAATTTTTGGAGGTACCAGCGCCTGCTGACGCCTCTTCTTTCCTAACATGTTTGGCAGGCAAACAGCCTGCTGATCAATAGTTGTTCATGTTTCCAGGAGACAAGGTCTATACCAGACGGTATGTGGTTTTTGTTACAGTTTTTAGTTCAATTGATATTGTAAAATGCTTCTTCTCTTCAGTCAAATTTTTGGGATGTTGTATGTACTAGCAGACATTGTAAATGTTGTAAAATCATATGGAAATTAATGAAATAAGATTTTGGTGCCAATTGTTCTATTAGCTTGTGGTTATAAATATGAATGCGAATGTCAGATGAAATTATTACAACGCGGAAAATTTCCCTGCTTTTCTGTAACTTCTACGATCTCATGTGAATAATAGTGCAAATGTGTGATTAACGGGTACCCGAATCCTAAGGGGTTTGACATTCTTCCAAATAATTGGTCTTAGCTACTCTTCGGGACGGTGAAGGGAGGAGACTCTCACCTATAGTGACCCAGCGAGCCTCCTTTCTTATAAAAAGATGTTAGTCAAAAGTCGAGCTTATTATATGCGTTATAAAAATAACAAGTTGAAAATTGTAATATTCAGCTGTAAATAGCCCAACCTTCCCTAATTTTTAATAAATTCAAGTAACTCTGATTTACATGAAATCATTTATTGTTTATATATCACTAACAAAATTAAATAAAAAATGCTAAAAATATCAACTTACTTATATGTCAAATAAACCCCAATCTAAATAAGAGACAAATAACCGTATATGTTGATATCATTCTTATACAATCTCCTATGAACATGTACTCATTTTTGAAGTAATGTACATTCAATTCTCTACAAATCAAGATCAAATTTAAAAGAACTAGAGTTCATATATGAAACTTGGGTTTGAGACCAAATTATATTTTGTATATATTTACTAACTTTACATTGTGATTTTATGTATATAACTAACTCTTTTTTTATTTTTTCTTTTCATTTATTTTCTTTGTTTTGTGTATTAATAAAATGAATAAATATTAAAATTTAGAAAAATCTAAAAACCAAAGAAATTGATGTATTCTGGCTATGTATAAACTGCATACATTCTTCTTTTCTTTATTTTTTATTTCACTTTTAAAAAAAATCAAAAAAAAGTTTGATGTGTAATTATGTGTCTAGTATTTTATATAAATTTCCTTTGTGCATCATCTTTGCTAAAATTAAAGAGAAAAATTTACAACAAACAAAATTAGTATTTTAGACTTTTAAATACTTTAAAAAAATTTATCATGTAAATATTACGTATTTTAGTTCCGCACCCTTCATGAAAGTTGTAGATATCATCGAGATCTATAAACCTCATGAAGGTCATTTCTTCGGTTGGAGTCATTTTTTTCGTTTATTTTTCAAGTTCTTCATGTTGGTCAATCTTGAGTCAACCTTGCCCACTTGGCCTGGCTTCACAGGCCACTCCATTCCAGCCCACTCACATCCAGCCGACGCCAATCAATTAAGAAGGCCACTTCATTCCACCCAATTACAGAGTCTCATCGTTGACCTTCAGGGCAACATGGCCTTCCTCACTTCTTTTGTAACTACAAATGGCCCCCACCTTCTTCTAACTGCTCCAACCACTCCATATATTCTCCCGCCCCAAATTCATTCTACATCATTGTACCACTAGCTAATTTACATAAACTATAAAATATGTCTTGCATTCAACTAATGACATGTGGCAAAATACTAGATGTTAGAGTTATTTGTTAGTTCTTATTTCTCTCTCTTTATTTGAGTCATGTAACCCATCTAGAGTTACCTATGTAATTGTCTCTTTTTGGGCTCTAGAGTTTCATGCTATATAAGAAACCCCATACCCTATGAATAAATTATGCTATTCATTGTCAAATCACTCTCTTCGTATGGTATCAGAGAAATCGTCCTAGACTGGGGCTGTTACCTTAGTTCTGTCATCACTTCCAGCCTATTTCCATCTATGTGGTCAATGTCTGAGCCCTTGGAGGCCTCTCTACATCCCGACAGAGGATTGGTGGTGACCCAACAAATCACCATCGTAACTAGGTGCTCAGCCGCGACACACCTTCGCTTATTAGGGCACCAAACGAAAGTCCAAAAGCACTACAGGGTCATCTAAGTCCTCCTTCGACCACCCAACTAATCACCGGTGAATGTAATTTATTAATTTAATGTCTCAATTTTAGCTTGAATCCATGAGCAAAAAATCGAATAAAAGCCCTTAAAATCAATAAATTAAATAAATAATACTCATGATAAAAATAAACAAATAATGTGTACTTATCTTGCAAATAAGTATATAAAAATAATTCAGAATAAAAAAACATAAAAATAACGAGTTGAAAATTATAATATTCGCATGTAAATAGCCCAATCTTCCCCAATTTTTAATAAATTCAAGTAACTTCGATTTACATGAAATCAACTTTATTGTTTATTTATCACTAACAAAATTAAATAAAAAATGCTAAAAAAATCAACTTACTTATATGTTAAATAAACCAAAATCTAAATCTGAGACAAACAACTGTAAATGTCCATATCATTCTCATACAATCTCCAATGAACCTGTACTCACTTTTGAAGTAATGTACACTCAATTCTCTACAAATCAAGATCAAATTCAAAAGAATTGGAGTTCATCTGTGAAACTTGGGTTTGGGATCAAATTGTATATTGTACATTTTTACTAACTTTACATTGTGATTTTATGCATATAACTAACTCTTTTTATTTTTTTTCTTTTCATTTATTTTCATTGTTTTGTGTCTTAATAAAATGAAGAAATATTAAAATTCAGAAAAAAAACTAAAAACCAAAGCAATTGATGTCTTTATAATATGCATATATTCATCTTTTCTTTATTTTTTATTTCACCTTTGCTTAAAAATTCAAAAAATAGGTTAATGTGTAATTATGTGTAGTATTTTATGTAATTTTCCTTTGTGCGTCATCTTTACTAAAATCAAAGAGAAAAATTAAAAACAAATAACAATTGGTATTTTATACTTTTAAAATACTTTAAAAAATATTTTATCATGTAAATATTACATATTTTGGTTCTGCACCTTCATGAAAGTTGTAGATCTCATCGAGAACTATAAACTTCATGAAGATTATTTCTTTATTTGGAGTCATTTTTTGTGTTTCTTTTTCAAGTTCGTTGTGTTGGTCAATCTTGAGTCAACCTTGCCCACTTGGCCTGGCTTCATAGGCCACTCCATTCCAGCCCACTCACATCTAGCCAAAGCCAACCAACTAATAAGGCAACTTCATTCCACCCAATTATGGAGTCTCGTCTGTTGACCTTCAGGGCAACATGAACTTCCCCAGTTCTTTTGTAACTACAGATGACCCCTACCTTCTTCTAACTGCTCCAGCCAACCATTCCCCTAGCCTTCTCCACGACCTCAGCATGCCTTATCCCTACTTGAACACCTCAATCACTAGACAAGACCTCGCTAGTGTGCCCCATGTTGAAGCCCTACCCTCCCATAGCTGCTCCAACTCCAACAAAACACATTGAACTTCCTTTGTGCAAACTTATCTGCTAATTCTTGAGAGATATTGAAAGCTTCCTCGAGTGTCTTTGGTGACAACGGAGACTCATCCCAGGCCCTTCTCGCCACCGTGATCCAAGGCTTCTCAAAGCCTTGCTACGATGGCTTCGAGTTGCTGCGTAGCTCATTGTCCAACCGCACAACTAGAGCAAGAATCGTGCTCCTCAGAGCACAACCCTAGGCACATCAGGCACATCCGAGCACCTGTTTCTACATAAGCCCTCTACAACCTTCTTCTTCCCCTTTTTTTCCTCTTCTTCTCTCATTTCCATTTCTTCTATTCTTTCTCGTCTGCAACCAATCTTTAAACTTGTTCTGCACCCTTCATGAAAGTTGTAGATCTCATCGAGATCTATAAACTTCATGAAGATCATTTCTTTATTTGGAGTCATTTTTTGTGTTTCTTTTTCAAGTTCTTTGTGTTGGTCAATCTTGAGTCAACCCTTCCCACTTGGCCTGGCTTCATAGGCCACTCCATTCCAGCCCACTCACATCTAGCTAAAGCCAACCGACTAATAAGGCAACTTCATTCCACCCAATTATGGAGTCTCGTTTGTTGACCTTCAGGGCAACATGAACTTCCCACTTCTTTTGTAACTACAGATGACTGCTACCTTCTTCTAACCGCTCCAGCCAACCGTTCCCCTAGCCTTCTCCACGACCTCAGCACGCCTTATCCCTACTTGAACACCTCAATCACCAGACAAGACCTCGCTAGTGTGCCCCATGTTGAAGCCCTACCCTCCCATAGCTGCTCCAACTCCAACAAAATACATTGAACTTCCTTTGTGCAAACTTATCTGCTAATTCTTGTGAGATATTGAGAGCTTCCTCGAGTGTCTTTGGTGACAACAGAGACTCATCCCAGGCCCTTCTCGCCACCGTGATCCAAGGCTTCTCAGAGCCTTGCTACAATGGCTTCGAGTTGTTGCGTAGCTCATTATCCAACCGCACAACTCGAGCAAGAATCGTGCTCCTCAGAGCACAACCCCAGGCACATCAGGCACATCCGAGCACATGTTTCTACATAAGCCCTCTACAACCTTCTTCTTCCCCTTCTCTTCCTCTTCTTCTCTCATTTCCATTTCTTCTATTCTTTCTCTTGTCTGCAACCAATCTTTGTCCTCACTCCTTCTGTGAACTGTATTAATACCTAATGTTCAGATATTTATAGCTCTTTATATTTATTTCGTATTTCTATTTCTTTCATGTACCTCTCGTGTAATTAACCCAGAGATTTTCTCCTATATAAGAGAGCATTAAGGTCTCAATAATGAGTATCATTCTATTTTTCTTCCAACATGGTATTGGAGCAACGATCCTAAACCGGGTTCCCATATCCCACCAAACCCTAACCCAACCCGCCACCACGACCCCCACCTCCTGCTGACGGCCTCTCCGGCCCCACGACCCCATCGGCCGCCCACAACCGGCTTCTCCGGTCACGCTCGCCAGCCCCTTCAGCCCCTCCAGTCGCACCCAGCTGGTCGCAACAACTGCCGACCACCCCAGCAAGTCGTCACAACCGCCGGTCACCCCAACTTCTGCGGCCGTGCTTCCCGCTACTGCAGTTCAGGCATGTTTGAAGGCATACACGGTCTGATTTTGCGCGGAATACGTGATTTTGGACTTATAAATCACATTTTCCAGCACTAGAATACAACAAGTATTGAAGAGGATGGTTGTATGAGTCTACACGTACAACCGTTCCTTCATATGATTGTGTAGACTTGCTCAACGAGGTCTACTCCCAGTTTAGGTCCAGTGTTTCGGCAATTTTTCAATCATGTTAGAGAACAAGGGTGACTTTTTTTCGTCGTCAGGCGCCTTCAAGGGCTCGGCCCCTATCGTGGAGATGGATGGGACCAACTAAAGTTGTGGTCCATGCAGTTTGACACCCTTATAAAGTGCCATAACAAGGAACACATTTTGACTGATTCAGAGCTAACGAACAAACTGGGGTTAATGCTTCATGCAAGCAAGATGATGCATATGCACGTATTTGGCTCTCCGGGACGCTCACCACAGAGATTGCCAATGACATCGTCAATGAACCCACAACCAAGGCTATGTGGGATATCCTTGCAGACACATATGGGCAAGCGGAGAATGAGAGCAAAATCCTCCAGTTGCAGTACGACATTTTCTCGACCAAGCAGAATGGTCAGCCTCTTCATGCCCACTTCTCGCATCTCAGAGGCATGTTTGTGCGTCTTCATAGCTTTATGCCTATTACTAGCAGCACTGAGCAACAACATGCATACCGGAATGCCACTATGACATGAGTCTTTCTATCCTCCCTTGACTCAGAGTACGATGCATCACACACTCAACTTCTTACTGGAGAGACGATATCTCCGATGGAGGTCTACAAGAGGTTGAGCAGTATCACTACTTCGTCTACTACCGTGTCCCAAACCCCCTCTGCAATGGAAGCTTCTCGTGGTAGAGGGGGTACTTCACAGCTTCGCGGACACGGACCACGTGATCGAGGTGGAGGACGTCAGCGTGGCCCATGCTCACATTGCCACCATCCAGGGCATTCGGAGGAGACATGCTATCTAAAGAATGGGTATCCAGCGTCTGCCAGTGTTGCTGAGCAGACAGAGACTACTCCAGCGCTTCTCATGATGCGAGGTTTGATGATATTGTCTCGAGATTGAGAGAGATGATGATTATACTGTCAGCCACAGCCGCAGGATCTTCAGATGTTGTGGTTGTTGTCAGAGCTTCTAAGAGTTCATCAGGCATTTCTTATGCACTTACCAGTTGTAGCAGTACATATTTGACTGATTGGATCATGGACTCCGGAGCTTCTCATCATATGTATGGAGATCGGGCCCAGTTTACCTCTTACAGATCTATCCCTCCTGGTAGATCGGTGATGATTGCTAATAGGGTTCATCTACCCATTGTTAGTCAGGGAGAGATTGTTCTAGACCCTTCTATGCGCCTGCAGAATGTCTTATACATGCTACAGCATTTCAGATGAATCTTTTTTCTATTAATCAGATTACAAAAGATTTACATTGTCGTGCCATTTTGATCATTCTTCTCCTGTGTTTCAGGACATACTTACGGGCAAGGTGATTGGATGTAGTCGTGAACAGAGATGGCTATACAAACTAGTCCAACCTTCGTGTGCTGGTGCTGCTACTCTTCTCTTCCATCTGGATATGTTTCTCCTTTCATATGGCATCTTCGTTTTGGACACCTTACTCTGCAGAAGTTGTCATATTCCCCCACAGATCTCTACTCGTACTATCAAGGAGTGTGAGGCATGTTTGGGAAGCACCATCGGTCTTCTTTTCCGAGTTGTTATAGTAGTTAGTTGTTTGAGTTGTTTCATTTTGATATCCGAAGTCCTAGTCGTGTTCCCGATCATCAGGGACATCAGTACTATATGGTTGCTGTAGATGATTTTTCTAGATCATCTTGGTTTTTCTTGTTAAAGAATAAGTTTGAAGCTGGTTCTATTATTAAATAATTTCTTATTGAGATCAAGAACATTTTTTCTGCTAATGTGAAGTTTATTCGCACTGACAATGCCTTGGAGTTTTCTACTTTACAGCTGTCTGACTTTCTCAGATCTCTTGGTATTGTTCATCAGACTATTTGTGCTTATACTTCGCAACAGAATGGTGTTGCTGAATATAACATCTGAATCCGCACAAACCCGAACCCAACCCGAATAGGGTCTGATTAACCCAATAAAGTTATCGGACAATAATAAATAACTTAAATCGATCAACTGATCGCAAATCAAAAGTTGTTCGGGCGAAATCAACCAAAATCGGTTGCATCGCAATGCGTGCTGGAGAAAAAGTCGTGACACAAATTCAGATAACGCGAAACAAATTGAAACCACCATTAAATCCGATTCGATGAAGAAAGATGAACGGAATCGACCGTTCGTCAATCGAAGATCGATTGGTATTTTTAAATCGTAAAATTTAACTCCAAACCAAAATCGTATCTCGAAAAGTTCGAAGATCCAAAACCCGATCAAAAGTATATCAATATTACACTCATATTGATCATCGTCCAGAGACGATCAAAACGAGTTATGGCTCATCGAAATCCGTTATTCGAGGCGTGAATACATATATTAAAACATCTCAAAAAAATATAAAATTGACAGATACTGTAGTAAAATATAAATATATAATAAATATATATTCCAGCCGTTGGATTTTTTTCCTTTTTCTCATCCATTTGGTTTGGCTCCCTAATTTTCTTCCCCTATTTCTATGCTCTCCCCCTGTCCATTTCCAACGTCAAAAGGCTCTCTCTCCCCTTTCTCCCCCATTTTCCCCCAACATTCCCAATATTTTCTTCTCCAAAAACTTCCATCGAGAGCCTCTTTTCTTTCCCTCTATTGCAGAAATCTGCAGCTTCCCTTCCTGAAAATCAAAAGCATCGACTGTGCTTGAGCTGCTCCATGAGCCATCTGCTGCTCCCTTGCTAAATTCCAGCAACTCCTCTGCTGCTCAAGCCCTGCATGCAAGATAATCTTAAAGTTTTGAAGATTTTTATGTACAATCCCTTCCTCTCCTCCTTGCTGCCAAGCATATGCAATTTTGCCCTCTCTTTTGTTATCTTTTATGTGGTGTTTACACATTTTATTACAAACTCAAGCTCCAGATTTTTGTTTCTACAAAATTAAAAATTCATGTTTGTGCCACTGTACAGTCCTAACTTCTCTTCTGTTGCCATATATATCATGATATACACACACATTCGATCACATGTTTACTACCTATTTCACTTTTGATTTCATGTGGGTACCATGCAAATGAATTAAGTTTCTATAGTATGAAGAGATGCCTTGAATGAAATGTTTTGATAATATGATGATTCCCTTGAAACCATCTGTTTAGATATATTTTTAGTCCATTTTCTAATGATTTAAATCCAATTGGATTAATTGGAATCTGAATAGGAAATTAATTATGATCCAATCTTGAATTAATCATGTGGAGCTGCTCTGATTTTTTTATTAATTTGACATTAAATGATTGAAAATAATTAGATTAATTGGAAATCTGGATAGGAAGTAAATAATGATCATAATCTTGAAATATTCAAGAGGATTTTTGTTCCATTAGTATATTGGTCTTAGTAGAATTCTCCTTGTATCCTAATTTAAGGCCCTACATAATCTTTGGTATTGATGATGTCAATATATACATATAAATATTTTATAAAATTTCTCCATAGGGGATCTGGGTCAGGAAATCTATAACCTTATCTCTGCTACTTCTATCCATTCTTGTTAGGGATATATGATTTTGGTTCTAGCATGACAAGGTATTTAACTTACATGTCATGTGGATTGCCATGTAATACGTCAGTTATTCATGACATGTTATATGTTTGTGATCCCTAGGGTATATCTTCCTGTTTATAGTGAAACAGATGTAACAACCTCCATTCCTTAAACTCCCATGAACTAAATTCCAATTACCTTCAATCATTTAAGTCTTCATTGAATGGCACCTACTTCGTGGTGTGATTAATTTAGGATTCAGATAATTTTTCATATCATATACTGTTAGGTGTTCTCCACTCATTTGCTATAAATCTCATAATACCCTTTTAGCAATAAGATGTTGTGCATTTTACCCTAAAGGAAAATATGATCAATTACATTCTTATCTAGTTTAAACATTTCTTTAAAAGAAAAAAGGACATAAAAAGAAAGCCACTTTTGAGGTTAGAAGTAGTTGATTGATCATTTCTGGCAATCAGACCAAAGTATAGAGGGTGGCTATATACTTTCACTGAGTATAGATGTTCCGATAGATTAGCCAGATAATCTCTAACAACCACTTCTTACAGTATCAAATTAAGTCTATATCACAATTCGACCGGTTTGGAACACAAGATGCAAAGTAATTGTGAATCAAGTTTATTCCTCATAAGAGGACTTGTAATATATAATTGGTCACACATTCTTAGGCAATATATTCTATATATTGTGCCGGTCATGGTGACCCTTACACCTGATCGTGCGAGGACACGGTGACCCTCAACTGGGCAGGAGATAGGAAGCCCAGTTAGGGCAGCGGCCATCAAGTGCGTGGGTCTAGGATCCTAGTCTTCTTACGGTTTTTACGTGAGCTCGCAGTGTTCTTATGCCTCGTTGGGATCCCGACTTTTGACCAGTTCCGCTAACCCTCTGTTTTAGGATACCCATGCAGGAGATCCTCGGTTTTAGTTTTCGTACGAGCTCGTTTGCCCATTATCGGTCAGACCGGTTTCTGGAGCGACTTTCCGGAGAGTCTCTCTCACCCGTCTTTGGGGCGTAGTTTTGGAGTAGACCTTTTCCTCTATTGGAACGCACTTCCAATAAGAGGGCGAGACGGAAGAGCCTCATAGGAGGCTACCTCACCGCTTGAGTTTTCGGTTACTTTCCTCCAACAGGCTTCGCGATACTATATTCGAATCATCCATGACCAAGTCTAAATCATCTAGGGTTACATCTGAGTCAGTTACAGTTGAGGATTGGAGTTACAATCAAGATGATTAGGTTATAATGTATCTGGATTAAGAGATGAAATCAATTATAAATTGAGTTGGTTGGAAGTGAATATAATTAAAATAAATCTGAAATCCCTATAAGCTAGTGGACGTATTGGGAACTTAGTTAGGATGCATTATACAACATCGCATGCCTACGGAGACACCCCGACCCTAAGGGTGCGTTTGGTTGGGGGGTTACCCCCCACTTTGGGTGGGTTACCCCCCAAAACCCATATTCCCAACCCACTAATGGGGCCCACTCTCTTTCCAACCAAAAAAATATATATTATACCATCATATCATCTAAAAATCATAAAATACTCAACTTCTACTCACTATTCCAAACTTCAATACAATCACATCACAACAACCACCTACTTTTTCAAATTTCAATACAATCATACCATAATAACTACCAACTTTTTCAAATTCCAATACAATCACATCACACAAACCCTCCCAACCCTTAACCCACCAACCGAACATACAAACACAAAACCGGGTTATCCACCCCTGGATAACCCACGAACCAAACACACCCTAAGGGTGTGTTTGGATAGTGGGTTTAGGTGGGTTAAACTGGTTGCAGGTAACCCATTTTTGGGTTTTGGTGTTTGGATAGAGGGTTAAACTGGGGGTGGGTTAGAAGTGGGTTTATTGTGATATGATTGTATTGGAGTTTGAAAAAGTGAGTAGTTATTGTGATGTGATTGTATTGGAGTTTGAAAAAGTGAGTAGAAGTGGAGTAGTTTATATTTTTTATATGATATGATGGTATAATATATTATTTTTTGATAGGATTGATGACGTAAAATTTATTTATTTAATTTTTTAAAAAAGGAATAAAGTGGGGCCCACGTGGAGGGAGAAAATATGGGGTAGGGGAGTTAAACCACCCCGAGGGTGGTTTAACCCATTAGCCGAACGACACCTAAGGCATTATTCACGTCATAGAGTCATAGTGTGAGGTTATACAAGACCAAGAAAATAGACTATCCACTAGACTTGAAAAGATATAGAATTGCAAACCCGATTAATATATTAACCTATCCATCTCAACAAATTAAGAGTAAAATAAAGTATCACATCACTAGATGCTTCTTAAAATCCATAACCTGACCTCAATGATAAGTAAACAACATACACTTAGTGATCTCAATTTTTATGGAAAATATTATATATGGGAAATTTTAGGATAATGAATAATTAGGGGGAAATGCATGCAGAAAAATTTGGAAAACTTTTTTCTAAGAAGGTAGTGGTAGTTTTAAATTCATAAATGCCTATCTACTTGCTTTCTTTTGAACATATTAAATGCTTGCTTATTTTTGATAAGTTTTGGGTATACCAGCGCTTGCTGACGCTTCTTCTACCTTGCATGTTTTGGCAGGCAAGCAGCCTGCATTTCAGTAGCGGGTTGATGATTCCTGACGATCGGATATATTATATACGGTACAGTTTCTTTTGTCTCAATTTTTGTTCAGCTCATATTGTAAATGCTTTCTTTATCTTATGTATATATTTTGGGATATATGTATATACTATCATCTCTTCGTACATGTATAAATTATGGAAATTAATGAAATGAAATTCTGCTGGCATATGTCTTTGTTGATTATGTGGTTATGAATGTGGATTGAATGTCATATGCAAACAGCGTAACGCGAAAAATTTCCCTTGATTTTCAATAACTTAACGCGATCACTTGTAAATATAATAGTGTGAATGCGGCGTAAAGGGGTGCATGGATCCGAGGTCGTAACAATTTGGTATCAGAGCCATGGTACCCCTCTACATGCATTTGCAGTATTACAATACCAATCGCATTAAGTTCTCGGATAGCGATAGTCTTCCGACTTTCGTGAGTCCGAGAAGGGATATATGACATTCGAATTCAAAAACCACATCTATCATCAATTTCATTAATTTTCATGTTATATCCCAAGAAGAGAAAAAGCATATATGATAAGTATATGCGAATGGCACTTTTATGACTAAAAATGGTTCTCATGCAGAGTCATGGCATCCCGATCAGGCCAGGAGACGACAAACCAGCTAGCACGCATACTGACCACTCTCACCGATCTTCAGCAGCAGTAGGCTGCTATGTGAGATCAGCAAGATCAGATTTTGGCTCAGCAGATGGAGATTGTTGACAGACAGACGGACATGGAGCTCAGATTCGAGGAGCTGTCAGATTCCACCTACCGTCCATCTCACAATGGCACACGCCAGGACCAACGACAGTACAACATCCTCATTTCGATGATCCACATAAGAAGATACCAGAGCATGGAGCTGAGGATGGCGACTTTGACAGAGAGCATGCCCGTTCAGCAACTACTGTGGTCAGTGTTCATGAAATCGGCCGCACGGGCCGCATATGCGGCCGCATATGCCCGTGCGGCATGCAGAACGCACAGATTACATGAATCAGTGCATTATGCGCCCTTCCCGCATATGCCCCGCATATGCTCCCGCATATCCCGCATATGCTCCGCATACTGCTCCAGCAACTCCAACTTTTAAATCTTCTCGTTCAGGTCCTTAATTCCGTAACTCTACCTCTTCCTTCATTCTATTGTAAGAATATGACATGCATTTTGTATACAATTGCAATGCATTATACCATTATGTATATGCAATGTTTTATGTTTTCCTCATGTATTGTTTTCACAAGTATATATAATATATCGTCGAATATTTTTATAAATGCGGATTGAGGTTTTACTCATGTAGTGCATGTATGTGTTTTGAAGTTTTGTTACCACGAATCATCTAATATGTGAAGTTTTTATGGTAAATATTTTTTGCAATTAAATATGAGGCAATTAAAAGCATATAAACACCCATCTAACATGAACCGTTTTTCTTAATTCTTCTTTAACTCCACTTAGATACATAAATTCAGTGGTAATGTTATTCATAGATATTTATTTATTTTCAAATTAAAATTAGAAAATCGCGTAGAACCGCATATACCCTGCATATGCCCCCATATACCGCTTATTCACTATTCGGTGACCTGTCCAAACGCATACGCATACCGCTTTCCTGAACCTTGACTGTGGTGATGGTCTTAGTCTTGGGCCGACCTTCCCATGTTTTATTTAATTCTGAAGCGACACATTCTTTCCTTGCTTCGAGGCTACTAGCTTCTTTAGGTAGAGTTGCAAAGACTCTATCTTTTCCATATCACATTCGTGGGCCAGGTGGCCAGTTGTTTATCATTTCACTGATGGTCAGGCACTTACCAGTACTGATTGGTGGTCATGAGATGATCGCAGATTGTCTACTCCTACAGCTTGATGAGTTTGACTTGATTTTGGGTATGGATTGGATTATCCGCTTATCATGCTCTTGTTGATTGTTTTAGGAAGACAGTTGTCTTCAGGATTCTAGATTTACCCGAGTTCACTTTTGAGGGCACATTACATGACTCCAAAATGGAGTATATTTCAGTGTTGAGAGCTCAAAGACTTGTTGATCAGGGTTGTGATTCCTATCTAGCATTTGTTCGGAAGATATTCGATCATGAGCCGATGACACAGGACATCCGAGTAGTATCAGACTCCCCAGATGTGTTTCCTGATGAGCTACTAGGATTACCTCTTGAGAGAGATTGAGTTCAAGATTACATTACTACCAGATACACAACCGATCTCGATGGCACCATATCGCATGGCACCAGCTGAGTTGAGAGAGCTGAAGGTGCAGTTGTAGGAGTTGACTTGGGATTCATGAGGCCGAGCACTTCACCTTGGGGTGTTACGGTTCTATTTGTCAGGAAGATGGATGGATCCATGAGATTATGCATTGATTATGGTCTATTGAACAAGAGAACGATGAAGAACCGTTATCCATTGCCACACATTGATGATTTGTTCGACCAACATCAGGGATCTTCGATGTTTTTGAAGATCGATCTTCATTCGGGCTATCATTAACTGAGGATTCGGGAGTCTGATATTCCGAAGACAGCTTTCAGGACTCGTTATGGACACTACGAGTTTGTGGTGATGCCATTTGGGCTCACCAATGCACCTGCAGTATTTATGGATATGATGAACATGATTTTCTGTCCATATTTGGACAAGTTTGTACTTTGTAGTGGTGTTTATTGATGATGTGCTCATATATTCTCGGAATGAATGTGATCATGCGAATGATCTAAGGATTGTTTTGGACACATTGCGAGAGCACAAGCTATATGCCAAGTTGAGCAAGTGTGAGTTCTGGCTATCAGAGGTCTCATTTTTAGGGCATGTCATTTCTGGAGCAGGCATCGCAGTCGATCATGCGAAGATAGAGGCAGTCATGTCTTGGGAGCAGCCCAAGACAGTTACCCAGATTCGGAGCTTCCATGGACTAGCAGGTTATTACAGATGCCTTGTCAGTGGATTTTCACGCATTGTTCGCCCTCTGACACGATTGACGTAGAAGGGAGTTCCAATTATTTGGGATGATTCATGTGAGCAGGCCTTTAGGACACTGAAGGAGAGATTGACTACAATGTCTATCCTTGCTCTTCCTTCAGGCACACAGGATTATGCAGTATATACAAATGCCTCTGGAGAAGGTCTAGAAGTTATATTGATGCAAAGAGGTCATGTGTTTGCTTACGCATCACGACAATTGATACCGCATGAGCGGAACTACCCCACACATGACTTGGAGTTGGCGGCAGTTGTCTTTGCCTTGAAGATCTGGCGCCACTATTTATATGGGGTGAATTTTGAGATTTTCACAGACGACAAGAGCCTGAAGTATATATTTGATCAAAAGGAGATGAACATGAGATAGCGCAGGTGGCTCGAGCTACTGAAAGACTACGACTACACGATCTCTTACTATCCCGGTAAGGGAAACGTGGTGGCAGATGCGCTTAGCAGGAGAGCTCATGCAGAGGGCACGGCAAACTGGTTATACACATGGGATATGCTCGCAGCTTTGACTGATTGGCATCCTCAGAAGAGTGCATCCATTTCTACTGATGTGCCTCCATGATTCAACAGTCTCTGGGATCGCATCGTCGAAGGCCAGAAGACAGATCCATGGATTCAAGATAGATACATGCGCGTCGTCAAGGTCGAGGTTGATGATTTTGTTGTGGCGGAGTCTATTTTATGAAGGCAGGCCGGGTCGTTGTGCCCAACGATGAGCAGTTGCGCAAAGACATTCTAGATGAGGCCCACAGTTCACGATTATCTATTCATCTGGGCAACACCAAGCTGTATCATGATATGCATCGACATTTCTAGTGGGATGGAATGAAGCGCGATGTGGCATAACATGTCAACAGATGCATGACCTGTAAGATAGTCAAGGAAGAACACAAGAGACCACCAGGATTATTGCAGTTTCTCCTCATTCTCAAGTGGAAATGGGAGAGCATTTCTATGGATTTCATCACAGGTTTGCCGAAGATATCAGGTGGCCATAATTCTATTTGGGTCGTTGATTAATAAGTTGACCAAGTCAGCCCATTTTATACTTGTCAGCATGACTTACACACCATCCAGACTGGCCATGCTATATGTGCAGAATATCATCAGACTTCATGGTATACCACGCGAGGTGGTGTCTGACAGAGACTCGAGGTTTAAGTAGCATTATTGGCATCAGTTCATATCAACACTACAGACAGAGCTGAAGATGAGTTCTGCATATCATCCGCAGACCGACGGGCAGACTGAGCGCACCATTCGGACGCTTGAGAATTTACTTATACACTTTGTAGTGGAAAGGGTTCTGGAATGACCATCTGCCTTTGGTTGAATTCATATACAACAACAACAACTATCATTCCGGTATCGACATGGCACCATTCAAAGCCCTATATGGGCAGAGATGCCTTACACCTCTCAGTTGGCGTGAGGTAGGTGATCATGCTCGTTATTCCGTAAATCTCTTGGAGGAGACTGCGAGAGTTGTTGATCTAGTGAGGCGGAAGCTTCTAATGGCACAGAGCCGCCAGAAAAGCTATGCGAACCGCTGAAGGAGAGATTTAGAGTTTCAGGTATCCAATCCTCTTCTCTTACTTCTGTTGCAAATTAACTTAATCTCATACTAATGAAATTCCTGTAAATATAGATGGGAGATTGGGTATTTCTCCGTGTATCTCCCATGAAGGGAATACAAAGATTTGGCGTTCGTGGCAAGCTGACGCCACGATATGTTGGTCCATTCAAGATTTTGGCTAGAGTGGGGAAGGTGGCCTACCGGGTAGCCCTTCCTCCACACCTTTCAGGTATCCACAATGTATTTCATGTTTCTAACCTGAGGAAGTATGTGCGCGACCCTCGACACGTCATCAACTACGAGAATCTTGACATGGAGCCAGATTTGACATACGAGGAGACGCCAGTGCAGATTCTTGATAGTGTTGTGAAGAAGCTTCACAGCAAGGAAATTCCGTTAGTCAAGGTGTTGTGGCATCGACATGACGTCGAAGAGGTGACGTGGGAGACCGAAGTTGACATGCGGGCACGATACCCGCAACTTTTCTCAGGTAATCATTAAAACAAGCATATTTAATTATTTACATATTAAAAGGATATTGCTTGTTTTCCCTTTGAGGTTTTTTATGGGCAAAACCCTTTGAGGTTTTTATGCCCATATGAAATCCAAACAAGACACCTAATGACCTTGATACGAGTCCCGAGGACGAGACTCCCTTTGATGTTTTTATATTTGTAACATCTAAATTCGGACAAACCCGAACCCGACCCGAATAGGGTCTGATTAACCCAATAAAGTTGTCAGACAATATTAAATAACTTAAATCGATCAACTGATCGCAAATCAAAAGTCGTTCGGGCGAAATCGACCAAAATTGGTTGTATCGTAATGCATACCATGAAAAAAGCCGTGACAAATTCAGAAACCGCGAAGCAAATTGATACTACTATTAAATCCGATTCGACGAACCAAGACCAACGGAATCGACCGTTCGTCAATCGGAGATCGTTTGGTATTTTTAAATCGCAAAATTTAACCCCGAACCAAAATCGTAACTCGAAAAGTTCAGAGATCCAAAACCCGATCAAAAGTATATCAATATTATACTCATATTGATCGTCGTCCAGAGACGATCAAAATGAGTTATTGCACGTCGAAATCCGTTATTCGAGGCGTGAATACGGGTATATATTATAACATCCCAAAAAATATAAAATTCTGAACAGTAGCATACAGACATTCACTGTTGTAAAAAATATATATTCCAGTCGTTGGATTTTTTTCTCATTCTCACCGTTTGGTTTGACTCCTTACTCCACTAGGCATCACCCAATATTCCCCCCCCCCCATTTTCTTCCCTTACTTCTATGCTCTCCCCCTCTCCATTTCCAACATCAAAAGGCTCTCTCTCCCCTTTCTCCCCCATTTCCCCCAACATTCCCAATATTTTCTTCTCCAAAAACTTCCATCGAGAGCCTCTTTTCTTTCCCTCTATTGCAGAAATCTGCAACTTCCCTTCCTGAAAATCAGAAGCATCGACTGTGCTTGAGCTGCTCCATGAGCCATCTGTTGCTCCCTTGCTAAATTCCAGCAACTCCTCTGCTGCTCAAGCCCTTCATGCAAGATAATGTTCAAGTTTTGAAGATTTCTATGTACAATCCCTTCCTCTCCTCCTTGTTGCCAAGCATATGCAATTTTATCCTCTCTTTTGTTGTCTTTTATGTGGTGTTTACACATTTTATTACAAACTCAAGATCCAGATTTTTGTTTCTACAAAATTGAAAATTCATGTTTGTGCCACTGTACAGTCTTAACTTCTCTTCTGCTGCCATATATATCATGATATATAGAAACACACACATTCGATCACATGTTTACTACCTATTTCACTTTTGATATCATGTGGGTAACATGCAAATGAATTAAGTTTCTATAGTATGAGGACATACCTTGAATGAAATGTTTTGATACTATGATGATTCCCTGGAAACTAATTGGATTAATTGGAATCTGAAAAGAAATTAATTATGATCCAATCATGAATTAAACATGTGGAGTTGTCTGCTCTGATTTTTTTCTATTAATTTGACATTAAATGATTGAAAATAATTAGATAAATTGGAAATCTGGACAGGAAGTAAATGACGATCATAATCTTGAAATATTCAAGAGGATTTTTGTTCAATTAGTATATTAATCTTAGTAGAATTCTTCTTGTATCCTAATTTAAGGCCCTGCATAATCAATGATATTGATGATGTCAATATATACATATTTTCAAGGTGGAGTTCTATTTTCTTTCTCCGGTGGCGGCGCCGGCGGCCGTTTCGCCTTCCCCGGTGGTTGTCGTCGCTGGCCCTTCCCTTGGTCTGGGGGTGGACGCTTCGGCTTCTCCTTGCCACGTGGCATCGACAGGAGGGGTTTACGAGGGGTCGCATGCAGTGCGTTCCCCCTCGGGGCGGTCCCTCTTCGGTTCTCGGATGACGTGCTCAGATCCGTGCAGGCACGATTTGTTCTCCTCGAGGCCCATCGAAGTCGATTCGCCTTCCCTGCCAACGCCCCCTATGACGGCTGTTTGCAATCATCTCTCCTTTTCTGGCCACGTGGGCAATCATGCTAAGTTCTCCAATATCGGATCGGTTCGATTCGGATCATGGCCTCGCTTTCGGGATATTCGGGTTGTTGAGGATCCATTTTTTTTTTGACACTCCAAAAAGGGGGAGACACCCGTAGGTGTTCGCCCCATTTTATTAAGGTTTATGAAAAGAAGATACTTACAGCGGGAAAAGGGAAAAGGAGACAGGGGAGCTGATATCAATAGCGATATCAGACGCCCCTAATTACAAAAAGTTACAAAGAGGACCAGTCCATACAAAAGCGATTTGCGTCGATGTTGATATTTTCGATATAGAATCGCTGTCCGGCGAAGATAGCTTTGTTTCTTCCCACCCAGATACTCCATAAGCGCGCAAAGGGGATTATTTTTTCCGACCTCGGACGAGACGCAGCAGCTGCAAGGCTAACCCAAAATGATTCCATGGACGAGTGATTTACCCAGGCAACGTCATCCCATATGGACCGTACACGTTCGCAGTGAAGAAAGAGATGGTCGGCCGTCTCCATAGCCGAGGCGCACAGCCCACAAAGACTGGAAATGTTTGGGAATAGAGATATCATACGGTCGCGAGTAAGAAGACGACCACGCCTAAGGATCCACAAGAATATACCAATCCTTTCCGGAAGCCTGAGACCCCATATGAGGTTGCAATGATCAATAAGAGAAGCCTCCGTACGTACAGCGGTGGGGAGAAGAGCGGAGTATGCCTTCCTCGATGAAAAGGACCCCGCACCCCATATGAAGTGATCAGGACCACCCGATGGAGTTGGGGCATCGACGAGCAAGGTCATCAGAGAGCTGAAGTCCAAAATCCGCTGAGCAGAGAGAGAGTCGACCAATATCGGGCACCACGATCCATTGATCCAGCATGAACCCACCGAAGCGTATTTGTCCCTTGCCAGCGCAAAAAGTCTCGGAAAAAGATTCATGAAGATTCCCTTACCTGACCAGTCCGAAGTCCAAAAGCGGAATGAAGTCCCATCGCCGAGGCACGGCCGAAATAAGGACCGGTTGCGGTTGAAGACCCCAAAGGCCTCGCGCCAAAAGCGCGGAGCATGATCCGGATGGCGACCGTCAAAGGCGGAAATAAATGCATTGCCCGCCGCTTTGCGAAAGCATCGCACAAAGAAATCATCATCGTTGCTAACAAGCCTCAACGCCCATTTGATAAGAAAAGCTTCACGAATGACCTCCAGCCGCCGAACGCCCAGACCCCCGTCGCATTTCGGACGTGCAATGTCATCCCAAGCGACCAAATGGATCCCTCTACGAGCAGAAGCGTTCTTACCCCAAAGGAATCCCCTCATATATTTGTCCAGGCGAATCCTAACCCCCTTTGGCAGACCGCGCGTCGATAGATAGTAAATGGGTATAGCCGCAAGAACGTACTTAAGCAGCACCAATCGTCCCCCGCGAGAAAGCAATGATGATCGCCAACCAGCCAGCCGAGACTCAACCTTCCCCACCACCCTTTGGTAATCGCGCAGCCGTGTCCTGCCCACCGAGAGAGGTAGTCCCAGGTAATCCAGCGGTAGTGTCCCAGGAGCAGCCCCCAGAATGGAGGAGCAATCCCCGATGTCCGTGGGCGAGAGAGCAAAGGGCACAAATTTGGATTTGTTCTCGTTGATGCGGAGGCCCGACATTTCACAAAATAGTTGGACCGTAGTGGCCATACCCGCATATTGAGGCCTGTCCCCCTCAATAAAACATAAGGTGTCGTCCGCATATTGTAGGAGCGGGATATGGAGGTCACCCATAGAGCATCCGGTAGTAAGACCAGCATTAGTAACACGTTGTATCATCCGTGGCAATACGTCTGCCGCCAACACAAAAAGAAGAGGGGCAAGGGGGCACCCCTGACGAATCCCCCTTCTAGGCTGGAAAAGTCCCCCAGAAGGCCGGCCATTAATGGATAATGAGAAAGAGACCGTGGTTACACAGCGGCGGATCCAGGTGATCCACAGTGGTGGGAACCCCCTAGATTTCAAAACTGACCAAAGGAATCGCCAATCCAAGGAGTCGTAAGCCTTTGCAAAATCGATTTTCCATAAAATCCCCTTTGTCCCATTCCTGTGCCAACCGTCGATGATTGCTGAGGCAAGAGCATAACAATCAGAGATTTGCCTCCCTTGAACAAATGCAGCTTGACAAGGGGAGATGAGATAGCCAAGGACAGGCGCCAGCCGACGAGCCAACGCCTTCGCAATGATCAAGTAAATGCCATTTGAGATTGCAATAGGACGGAAGTCCTCAATACGCCGCGCGCGTGGGATTTCGGTATGAGAACCATGCAAGCCCTATTAATTCTGTTGAAGCCGTAGTTTCCCTCGCAAAATTCGATTGCCACCTCCAAAACGTCGTTGCTGATAACGTCCCAGAAGTCCTTATAGAAGGCAATAGGGAACCCATCTGGCCCAGGAGAGGCGTCAGCGTTAAGATCCCATGTCGCGCACTTAAGCTCGTCCAGAGATAACGGCCGAGAGAGAGTAGCAGCATCCGATGATGATAGCGAGAGGACATCGGGAGCCGTCCACTCCCAAGGAGATGAAGGGAGACGATTGAAAAAGTTCTTGAAATAATTTACCAAAGCCGAGCTCATGTCGCGATCCGATTGATATATAGCGTCCCCAATTTGAATAGAAGTTATAGTATTGGCGCGCCTACGTGCACTCGCGACCCGGTGGAAATAAGCGGTATTAGCATCCCCGTCCTTGATCCAACGAATGCGCGAGCGTTGTCTCCATTCAATGGTTCTTTTCCTGTCCTCCTCCGCGATGATGTGAGCAGCCGAAACTCGCTCTGTTAATTCTTCCGGGGATAGGTCCCTGTCATTCTCCACACGATCCAATCTAATAATAGTCGCCTCCGCCTCGTTGCGAACGGACATCCGAGCCTGACGAGTAGAGAATTTGAAGGATGCAAGAGCTCGTCGCAAGGATGATAGCTTAAGAGCGAAGCGATGAGCCGCGTTGCCCACAAATGACGCCTGAGACCAATGTTGACGCACCATCTCCTTGAAGTTAGGCTCCAGAAGCCAGCTCTTCTCGTACCGGAAAATACCACGTGGCCGAGACGATTCTCCCGAATCCCACAGGATGGGGCTGTGGTCCGAAAAAGATCGAGGACGAGAGGAGACCGAGCACAAGGGGAAAGCCGCCATCCAACGCGAATTAGCCAAAAACCGGTCGAGCCGAGACCTAGATGAATTATTACGCCAAGTGTATTTGATATCCGCGGGAACCAAATCCTCCAGTGCCAAATGATTTATGAACTCCCAAAAATCTTCAGAACCTGGATCCCTTCCCCCCCTACCACGAGGACGGTCGGATGAGAGTAAGGTAACATTAAAGTCCCCTCCCAAGATCCACGGAATATCCCCGAACGCCGCAGCATCAGCAAGCAAGTCCTCCCATAGATTCCGACGTGCATTGTGGCATAGTGGTGCATAAACACAAGATAAAGCCATAGGTACGTTAGTGGCCATGTGCATAAGAACTACAGAGATAGAATGACGTCCAATGCGAGAGCTGCGTAAAGAGAAGTTTGAAGATCTCCAAGCGACAATAGCGCCACCAGAAGAACCGATTGCGTCCAAAGAGCAGAAGGCATCCACCGGTCCCGCCCTAAAAGATCTCCAAAGCACGTCATCAAGTCCGCCAAGCTTTGATTCCTGTAGTAGGGCTATATCACAATCCCAATCAAGCAAACGTGATCCCAGGGCCCTGCGACGGCTAGGGTCACCTAGACCACGTATATTCCAGGAGAGTATCTTCATTAAATATTACAAAAATTGTTCCCAAGAAGTGGCTGATGATACGCTAAGCTTAAACGCGACGATGATTCCGGCGGCGAAGACCAGCCGCTTCCGCCACCGCCTCCCGAGATACAAAAACCGGCGGAGAAGATGTCCCCTCGATTGCGAGGTCCAGACGCCGCGCATAAACCACTCCATATCTAGTCGGGGAAGCAATCGAGGCGTTCCACTCGAGGATTTTATTCGAGGACTTCGACTCCTCCGCTTTGTTGGCTCCGACTCCTCCTCCTCAGCCTGCCTGGTCGCCTCCGACTGTTTCCTTCATTGCTGTTGCTGATGACGCTCCCCGGGATGCGGCCTTGCAGTTTGTGGTCACCTCGGGGGCTGAGGGTGTTCTCTCCGAGGGGGGGGCGCTTCTTCCTCTCGCTTTGGCAAGTATTACAGGCAGCGTATGCTTCCTCGGCTCGGGTCACCTTTGGTTTCCTCTTGTGCGACGCTTCGCGATGCGGTGGCGGAGGCGGCTGGACTGGCGCCTATTGGGGAACGCTCACTTGGTTCTTAATGAAGGTACTCTCTTGGAACGTCCGGGGACTCGGGGATCCCCTCAAGCGTCGGGCCTTGGGCTCGCGCCTCTCCGAATGGAATTGTGATGTGGCCTTTCTTCTCGAATCAAAGCTTTCTGGTGTTGATGCGTCCCTTTGGCGCTCTTTCGGTACTCTTGCGATCGACGATTTTCATTCTTTGGATGTTGTCGGTAGTTCGGGTGGAATTATTATTGCTTGGCGCTCGGGGACTTTCATCTTCGAATCCATGCGCGTAGGGAGACATTCATTGACTGTGGTTTTGTCTCGCATTGATTCCAATGTTTCTTTTGCTCTCACGGCTATCTACGCTCCTACTTGTCATGTGCGGTGCAGGGATCTTTGGGAGGATTTGAGGGACATGGCCGCTGATTATGCGGATGTGCCTTGGCTAATGGGAGGCAACTTCAACGTTACAGCTCTGTCCGCGGATAGGCCGCGTGGCCGTGGGGGGCGGGACCCCGGCTCGGAGGATTTTCTTGCGTTCATTTCGGATTTGGCTTTGGAGGCCCTTGTGCCCAATGATATTGCTTACACATGGCGAAATAACTCATCCCGCTCGTGAATTGATCGGTTCCTTGCAAATGGTAAATCCGTGGATCTTTTTCCGCTGTGCTGGGTGGCTTCTAGGCCGCGTTCTCTTTCCGATCACAATCCTATTGTTTGGGACTCCGGGGAAGAGATTATCCCTCGGGGTATTTTTCGCTATGAAAGGAGTTGGCTCATGGAGTCCACTTTCAGAGATAAGGTGCGCGATCATTGGTCCCAGGTTTCTTTTACGGGCTCTGCTGCTTCTCGTTTGGATCAAAAGCTCTCTTCGTTGCGTCGCATGCTGGCCTCTTTCAAGAGGGAGACACGACTTAACCGTGTGGCCGCCAGAGCGGCGACGGAAGATACTATTATGCGGCTGGACACTCTCCAGAATGTCCGTGATCTGTCTTCGGTGGAACTCCACGAACGTGCCTCGGCTCTTGATATTGTTATGGCGGAGGACAAGAAACAAATTACTGAATGGCGTCAGCGATCTCGCTTGAAATGGATTAAGGAGGGGGATGCGAATACTGCTTTCTTCCACCGTGTGGCTAGTGGTCGCAGGCGAATCAATTCCATTGCTTAATATTGGTGAATGGCTCCCGCATTACAGGTGATAAGGAGATTGGCGATGCTTTCGTGAACCACTTCAAGCTTGCGGTTGGCTCCGGTGCTCCTCGCCGCGGGCGTTGGCTGGGGCAGGGTGCCTCGTCCATTTCTGATTCGGACGCTTTGGCCTTGGTGCGGCCTTTCTCTATGGCGGAGCTGAAAGAGGCGGTCTGGGATCTTAATGACAATGCCGCGCCGGGTCCGGATGGTTTCCCCGTGGCCTTCTACCGCGATTTTTGGGATGTCGTGGGTGGCGATGTGTTGGCGGTTGCTCATGAATTTGCTGCGGGTAACAGTGGGTTTAACAAAATTAATAAGTCCCTTATCACGTTGATTCCTAAGATTCACCCGGCCACGCGTATTGAGGATTTTCGCCCCATCTCTATGTCCAACGGAAATATCTTATCATTGCTAAGGCTTTGGCTAGGCGTCTTGCTCCCTTTCTTGCATCACTGGTTTCCCCTACGCAGGCGGCCTTCATACGTGGTCGTAATATTTCTGATTGCTATGCGTTGGCCTCGGAGGTTGTTGGGGCGTGGCGGCGGTCGAAAACTCAAGGAATTTTATGGAAGATTGACTTTGCCAAGGCGTACGATTGCCTTGATTGGCGTTTTCTGTGGTCTGTCCTGCATCGGCGGAGATTTCCGGTGGTTTGGATCTCATGGATGCGTCGTTGTGTTTCCACGACTTCTCTCTTTGTTTTGCTCAATGGCAGCCCTGTTGGGGGCTTTTTCCAGCCGCGTCGGGGCGTTCGGCAAGGGTGACCTCTTGCACCTCTTCTCTTTGTGCTCGTGGCGGATGTCCTGCCTCGGATGATCGAGGGGGTGGCTGCGGCTGACTTGACGCGGGGCTGCTTCTTTGGGGATCTCCATGTCCATTCTATCCAGTTCGCCGATGATACTCTTTGTTTTGTTGAGGGGGGGACTGATGCGGTGGCAGGGATGGCCGCGACTGTGCATCTTTTCTCCGAGGCTTCCGGGCTGGCGATCAATGCGTCCAAATCTAAAGTGGTGCCTTTTGGCTTGCCGGAGGCGGAGGCCATGGAATGTGCATGTTTGCTGGGTTCAAGTACGTCCTCTCTTCCGTTTGATTATCTTGGTATCCCTCTTACTGTTGGTCACTCTCGCCTGCGCGATTGGAGGCCTCTTGTGGAGAAGATGGAGGCACGCCTGGCGGGTTGGCGTGCGGTGCTGCTTTCCAGGGGCGGGCGGTTGATTCTTCTTAAGGTGGTTCTCGCATCTATCCCCATCTATTTTCTATCGGTCCGTGGCTTGCCAAAAGGGATTCATTTGAGGCTGGAGAGATGCATGCATCGTTTCCTGTGGGGAAAAAATGGTGGTTAAACAAGGGGGATTCACTTGGTTGGCTGGGACGACATCACCTTTTCTAAGCGTCTAGGGGGCTTAGGGGTCCGCCGGCTGGAGGCGGTTAACAATTCTCTGTAGCTTAAATGGGTTGCGCATGTGTGGGGTAATGACGATAGCTTTATGATTACTGCTATGCGGGCTTTTCTTGGTGAGGAATTCTCGGCCGGCTTTAGGGGTAACTCTGTCTGCACCATCTCTCCTTTCTGGCGCGGTGTGACGAAGGTCTTTGGGCTAAATAGGTCTCTCTTTGCGCCTGTGCTGGGCAATGGGAATTCATTCAGATTCTGGACTGATGACTGGGCTGGTCGGGGTGCGTTCAATCAGTTGTTCCCGCGTCTCTTCGCTATGGTCGAGAACAAGGAGGCATCTGTCGCCTCTTGTTGGGATAACTGCTCCTGGTGTCCGAGGATCGCTGACAGCCTTTCGGAGCGACGGCTGGATGACTTCCTTTCTCTTATGGCTCTCCTCGTTGATGCCCCTCGCCCGTCTGGTGGGCGTGATCACTGGTCATGGAAGGACGGGTCTTTCTCCACGCGTAAGGCGTATTTGGCTCTCTCTCCGTCCTTAGTTGTTGTGGACGTTCTCTTGGTGCACGACTGTCGTTTCCTTTGGTCCCTCAGACTTCCGGAGCGCATTGGTATGTTCTTCTGGCTCCTTCGTCGTGGTAGGATTCTGACTCGCGATCGTTGTGTTGTTTTCTTACCGAATATTACTCCGACGTGCGGTCTCTGTGGTGCGGAACGGGAAACTATCACCCATCTGTTCTTTGAATGCCATCTTGTTCGCTCGCTTTGGCTGGATGTCCCTTGGCTCAACGCGGTTTCCTTTCCAGCTGTGTATGAGAGCCTGGTCAATTCATGGGGTCGGGACAGGAAACTTCTTTTGGTCCCTCTTGCAAGGATTTGGAGTACATGGCTGGGGAGGAATGAGGCAATCTTTTCGTCTCAAAGGTTCTACAGGGAGAATATCATTATACGTGCTATGCGGCTTCTGGAGGACTGGTCCTAGGGGTAGCTTTTGGGTTTTCTTGGGGTACTGCACTGTTTGCGGCCCTCCTCTCGGATGGTCGGCTCTATTTCTTTTCCTATACTCTTTGTAATTTTTATTTTGGTTTTCTTTTTTAATATATTGGGGTGAACACCGCTGAGTGTCTCCCCCTCTTTTAAGCTTCAAAAAAAAATTATACATATTTTATAAAATTTTTCCATAGGGAATCTGGGTTAGGAAATTTATAACCTTATCTCTGCGCTACTCCTATCCATTCTTGTTAGGGATATATGGTTTTGGTTCTAGCATGACAAGGTATTTAACTTGCATGTCCTATGGATTGCCATGTAATGCGTCAGTTATTCATGTTATAAGTTTGTGAGCCATGTGGTATATCTTCTTGTTTATAGTGAAACAGAAGTAACAACCTCCATTCCTTAAACTCTCATGCACTAAATCCCAATTACCTTCAATCATTCAAGTTGAATGGCACCTATTTCGTAATGTGATTAGTTCAGGATTCAGATAAATTTTCATATCATATATCGTTAGGTGTTCTCCACTCATTTGCTATAAATCTCAGAATACCCTTTTAGCAACAAGATGTTGTGTATTTTACCCTAAAGGAAAATATGATCAATTACATTCTTCTCTAGTTTCAACATTTTTTTAATAAAAGAAAAAAAAGGACACAAGAAGAAAGCCACTTTTGAGGTTAGAAGTAGTTGATTGATCATTTCTGGCAATCAGACCAAAGTATGGAGGGCGGCTATATACTTTCACTGAGTATAGATGTTCCAACGGATTAGCGAGATATCCTCTAGCAACCACTTCTTACAGTATCAAATTAAGTCTAGATCACAATTCGACGGGTTTGGAACACAAGATGCAAAGTAATTATGCATCAAGTTTATTCCTCATAAGAGGACTTGTAATATATAATTGGTCACACATTCTTAGGCAATATGTTCGATATATTGTGCCGGTCATGGTGAGCCTTACACATGACCGTGCAAGGGCACGGTGACCCTCAACTGGGCAGGAGATAGGAAGCCCAACTAGGGCAGCGGCCTCCAAGTGCGCGGGTCTAGGATCCCATTCTTCTTACGGTTTTTACGCGAGCTCGCAAGGTTTTTACGCCTCGTTGGGATCCTGACTTTTGACCAGTTCTGTTGACCCTGTGTTTTAGGATACCCATGCGGGGGATCCTCGGTTTTAGTTTTTCGTACGAGCTCGTTTGCCCATTACCTGTCGGGTCGGTTTCTAGAGTGACTTTTCCGGAGAGTCTCTCTCACCCGTCTCTAGGGCGTAGTTTTGGAGTAGACCTTTCCCTCTATTAGACTGCACTTCCAATAAAAGGGCGAGACGGAAGAGCCTTATAGGAGGCTACCTCACCGCTTGAGTTTTCGGTTACTTTCAGCCAACGGGCTTGGCGATACTACATTCGAATCATCCATGACTACATCTAAATCATCTAGGGTTACATCTGAATAAGTTACAGTTGAGGATTGGTGGAGTTACAATCAAAGTGATTAGGTTATAATGCATCTGGGCTAAGAGATGAAATCAATGATAAGTTGAGTTCGTTGGAAGTGACTATAATTAAAATAAATACGAAATCCCTATAAGCTAGTGGACGTGTTGGGAACTTAGTTAGGATGCATTATACAACACCACATGCCTACGGAGGCACCCCAACCCTAAGGCATTATTCACGTCTTAGAGTCATAGTGTGAGGTTATACAAGATCAAGACCACAGACTATCTACTAGACTTGAAAAGATAGATAGAATTGCAAACCCGATTAATATATTATTCTTTCCATCTCAATAAATTAAGAGTAAAATAAAGTATCACCTTACTAGCTCATTACTAAAATCCATAACCTGACCTCAATGATAAGTAAACAACATAGACTTACTGGTCTCATATTCTATGGAAAATATTATATATATATATATAATTTTGGGATAATGAATAATCAAGAGGAAATGCATGCAGAAAAATTTTGAAAACTTTTTTCTAAGCAGGTAGTGGTAGTTTTAAATTCATAAATGCATGTCTACTTGCTTTCTTTTGAACATATTAAATGCCTGTTTATTTATATAAGTTTTGGGTGTACGAGCGCTCGCTAACGCCTCTTCTACCTTGCATGTTTTTGCATGCAAACAGCTTGCATCTCAGTAGCGGGTTGATGATTCCTGGATATCGGGTATATTCTAGATAGTACAGTTTCTTTTGTCTCAATTTTTGTTCAGCTCATATTGTAAATGTTTTCTTTCTCTTATATATACATTTTAGAATATATGTATATACTGTCATCTCTTTTATACATGTATAAATTATGGAAATTAATGAAATGAAATTATGGTGGCATATGTCTTTATTGGTTCTGTGGTTATTAATGTGGATTGAATGTCATATGCAAACAACGTAACTTTCCCTTGATTTTCAAAAACTTAATGCGATCACTTGTAAATATAATAGTGCGAATGCGGCGTAAACAGGTGCCAGGATCCGAGGACAACGCAGTTTGGTATCAGTACCTTGGTACCCCTCTACACGTATTTGCAGTATTACAATGTCAATCATATTAAGTTTTCGGATAGCGATAGTCTTCCGACTTGTCGTGAGTTTGAGAAGGGAAATATGACATTCGAATTCAAAAACCACAACTGTCACCAATTTCATTATTTTTCATATTATATCCCAAGAAGAGAAAAAGTATATATGATAAGTATCTGCGATTGTCACTTTTTATGATTAAAAATGATTCTCATGCAAAGCCATGGCATCCCGATCAGGCCAGGAGACGACTGACCAGCTAGCACGCTACTGATCATTCTCACTGATCTTCAGCAGCAGCAGGCTACTATGCGAGATCAGAATGATCATATTTTGGCTCAGCAGACGGAGATTGTTGACAGACAAACAGACATGGAGCTCAGATTTGAGGAGTTGTCAGATTCTACCTACCATCCATCTCACGACGACACACGACAGGACCAGCGACAGTCAGTAGAGATACAACAGCCTCATTTCGATGATCCACTTAAGGAGATACCAGAGCATGGAGCTGAGGATGGTAACTTTGACAGAGAGCAGGCCCGTTCAGTAGCTATTGTGTTAAAAGGTATGGTCTCAGTCTTGGGCCGACCTTCCCCCGTTTTGTTTGATTCTGGAGCGACACATTCTTTCTTTGCTTCGAGGTTACTAGCTTCTTTAGGTAGAGTTGCAAGGACTATCTTCTCCATATCACATCTGTGGGCCAGGTGGCCAGTTGTTTATCATTTCACTGATGGTCAAGCACTTGGCAGTACTGATTGGCGGTCATGAGATGATCGCAGATTGTCTACTCCTACAGCTTGATGAGTTTGACTTGATTTTGGGCATGGATTGGTTATCCGCTCATCATGCTCTTGTTGATTGTTTTAGGAAGACAGTCATCTTCATGATTCCATATTTACTCGAGTTCGCTTTTGAGGGCACATTACATGATTCCAAAATGGAGTATATTTCAATGTTGAGAGCTCAGAGACTTGTCAATCAGGGTTGTGATTCCTATCTAGCATTTGTTCGAGAGATATCTGATCATGAGCCGATGACACAGGACATTCGAGTAGTATCAGACTACCCAGATGTGTTTTCTAATGAGCTACCAGGATTACTTCCTAAGAGAGAGAGAGATCGAGTTCGAGATTACATTACTACCAGATAGACATCCGATCTCGATGGCACCATACCGCATGGCACCGTCTGAGTTGATAGAGATGAAGGTGCGGTTGCAGGAATTACCGAAATTCGACAGAATTTGAGTCGAATTTTGATTTGGACAAGTCATCGAAATTTGGCCGAAACGGCCAAAATGACAGATATATGGGGGGGGGGCTAGTACAAAAATGATCGAAATTTCGTTTTGGTCGGTCACCAAAATGGAGACCGAAACTGACATTTAGGGCCTTGGAAAATATTACGTGAATGCTTATGTCACATTTTTTGAGTCTATTATGTACTTTTCTCCTACAGGTGACAGATTGTCTACTACTGACTCTGGCGAGGATCTCTTTGTTCTACCACCTCCTTTATCTCCACAAACAACACCCCATGTTGAGTATCAGTCATCTCCACCTCCACCTCCTCCACCACCTCCACCTCCGTCTACCCTGACGAAGTTCCTACCACAGTTTTACATTCGCAGGTCTTCTAGTCGCCCCTTTGCTCATACGCCTTCCCTGTCATCCAACACGCCTAAGGTATGTAATGAACACATTGTTTCTACTGATGGCACTGGTGATATGCTTGCTACACATAATACTATACAGGAGGAGCTGGTGCCAGAGAACAGAGAGGCTGATGACCTCGATGTACATATTGCCTTGAGGAAGATGCATCGTAACCGTGCCATTTATTCTTTAGTTGCGCATGTTTCCTTGGATCATCTTTCAGAGTACATGGAGTTTGTTGTGGTACTCCTTGCTATTACTATCCCGCGAACATATCAAGAGGCCATACAGGATAGTAGTTGGCGACTTGCCATAGAGAAGGAAATGGCCGCTTTGCAGTCTTGTGGTACCTTAAGTGTTGTTACTGCTCCTCCAAGTGCCTTTATTGTGGGGTATAAATGGATCTTTACGATGAAGTAGCGACCAGATGGCAGTGTGGATCACTACAAGGCAAGGCTCGTAACACGTAGGTTCACCCGGATTTATGGGGTGGACTATCAGGATACCTTAGTCTCATAAGGTATGTAAGCTCCACAAGGCAATTTACGGCCTGAAGCAGAGTTTGAGAGCTTGGTACCAGAAGCTTTCAGAGCTGATAGAGCACAAGGGGATTGTACGGTCCACTGCGGATCACTAGCTTTTTGCTCAGACACAGAGGTACTGTTGCTATTCTTGTCTATGTTGATGATATTGTTGTCATGTGTGATGATGAGCAGGGCATTCAGACGGCCAAGGAGTTCCTAGGTCAGTAGTTTGTGACCAAGGACCTTGGCAATCTTCGATACTTCCTTGGATTAGAGTTCGCCAGGAACCAACGTGGTCTTGTGATGACACAGTGGAAGTTTGTGACTGATCTTCCACTAGAGACATGTATTACAGGATGCAAGCCTGCTACTACCCCTATGGATCCAAGCATGAGATTATATGATGATGACACTGAGGAGGTAGATAAGAGGAGATACATGGATCTTGTTGGGAAGTTCCTATATGCTATCATCACTAGGCCAGACATATCCTTTGTTGTGAGCAAGATGAGCCAGTTCATGGAGCAACCCAGAAAGGTTCATATGGATGTTTTTTTTTCACGCTCAAAAAAGGGGGAAGCACTCATAGGTGTTCGCCCCAATGCATTAAAACGTAAAGAAAAGAGTACTTACAAGATGGATGAACAAAACAAAACAAAGGCTAGATGGTATCAGATAAGAGATACCACCCACGCACACGTACAACGCTACCCAGAAGTCCAATCATGACAAAAGCGTGCCGCCGAGATGCATATATTTTCCTTGTAAAACCTCTGCCGAGCAAAGAGTGCCTCGTTTCTTCCCAACCAGATGCTCCACAAACGCGCAATCGGGTCCACCAAATCCACCCTCGACCGACCCCTGGAATTAATCAAGCTGTCGCAAAACGCATCAATGTTCGAGATATTCAGCCAACCCAAATCGTCCCAGATAGCACGAACACGGTCGCACTGGAGAAGAGGTGCCCGCTGGTTTCCTCCTCCGTACCACAGAGACCGCACATTTGTGAGACATTAGGAAACATCATAGCACATCGGTCTCTAGTTAGCAGCCGACCACGCCGAAGAAGCCATAGAAAGATACCAAACCGTTCCGACAATTTGAGTCCCCATATGAACTTGCAATGAGTCAGCAAGGTCGCGTCGTCCCCCACAACGGGGGGAAGAAGAGCGAGGTACGCCTTCCTGGTAGAGAAAGGACCGTCCTTCCAAGCCAAGTGATCACGCCCCCCAGAGGCACCAGCAGCCATCGGACCAGCAGGATGCCACGGTGGCGAATTTGTCGACCACCAGCGCGAACAGCCGAGGAAACAAAGTCTGCAAAACACCCCTCCCGGTCCAATCATCCGACCAGAAGCAGAAAGAATTCCCATCGCCAAGAATAGGTTTGAATAAAGATCTGTTGCGGTTAAAAGCAGACAAAACACCGCGCCAGAAAGAGGAATTGTGGCCCTCGAGTCGCCCCCGCGAAGCGGAGATGAGATCGACCCCCGCCGCCTCCCTAAGGCACTTCAACATGAAATTATCTTCCCGACCCCACACCTTCGCCGCCCATTTGAGAAGCATAGCCTCGTTCACCACCTCCAGCCGTCTCACACCCAAACCCCCTTCCCGCTTAGGGCGCGAGACGTCCTCCCAACCCACCAAATGAACCCCCCTTCTCCCTTCGCCCTTCCTTCCCCAAAGAAAACCCCGCATACATTTTTCCAATCTCACCCGAATCCCCTTCGGCAAGCCACGCACGGACAGGAAATAAATTGGGATCGAGGAAAGCACGGACTTAAGAAGAACTAACCGACCTCCCCTTGAGAGAAGCGCCGCGCGCCAGCCAGCCAGCCTAGCCTCCATCTTCTCAACCCCCTTCCGGCAATCTCTCAGCCGGGCACGGCCCACCGACAGGGGCAAACCAAGATACTCCAACGGGAGGCTGCTCGGAGAAGAGCCCATCAAACTGGCACAATCCACAGCCTCCTCCGACGACATAGCAAACGGAACGACTTTTGATTTGTTCCCGTTGATGAGGAGGCCCGACATTTCACAGAATAGTTGTAGCGTAGTAGCCATACCCGAGGCATTGGCGCGGCTGCCCTCGATAAAGCATATTGTGTCATCAGCAAACTGTATAAGAGGAATATGATAGGGGCCCAAAGAGCATCCGCGCATTAGACCGTCCTCGGCCACACCATCAATCATACGCGGCAAGACATCCACCGCCAAAACAAAGAGGAGGGGAGCAAGGGGGCACCCTTGCCGGACCCCCCTGCGAGGCTGGAAAGTCCCCCCAACCGGACGCCCATTGAGAGAAACAGAGAAGGAAGCGGTGGTCACACATCGCCGAACCCAAGAGATCCAAATCGCCGGGAAACCCCACCGCTTTAGCACCGACCATAGAAAGCGTCAATCCACTGAATCATAAGCCTTTGCAAAGTCTATTTTCCACAGCAGCCCCTTCGTATCATTTCTGCACCAAACATCGACGATCTCGGAAGCCACCGCATAACATTCAGATATTTGCCTCCCCTCTTATCATGTACCTCTCATGTAATTTACCCAGGGCTTTTCTACTCTATAAGAGAGCCCTAGGGTCTCAATAATGAGTATCATTTTATTTTTCTTCCAACACCAAACCCGAACTGATCCCCCTCTCCTTTCTCCACCATCTCCCCCACCTCGATTCACCTTAGATATTGCACAGGTCTGAGTTCTTCGTCCTCCATTTCCGATGCACATGCATGACCTCACTCCCACTCATACTCCTTTGTCCTTTACAAGTTAGTCAAGCTTCGAAGAGCTTGAGCTTTAGTCGTACTTGCATGTTGTTTAAGTGACACCTATAGTCGAGGGGAGCTTCCATCACTGCCATTTAACCTTTCACTCGGGGCTAGAACCCCATCGATATAGAGCATCCGAAGGATATAAAGCAGAAGCAACGTGTGTCCCACCGTCGCACGTCAAATGTAAGGGTACCATTGATAGCTGTCAGAACCCAACAGTACTCGACCACCTCAACTGGAAGGGGGATTGTCTCCCTAGATTGGGCCAACCCATGACCGAACTCACAACATCATCCACCTTGGGTTTATTCTCATCGATCAACAAATCAGACCCACAAGAAGCTTGTCCCATATGCCTTCATCTTCGAGATTAACCTCCACTCGATGAGAGCAGCATATGTAGCTTCAAAATTGAATGTTTCCATACAAAATTTATCGGATATCGACATATATCTATATATATTTATATCAATGATATTACCCTTCTAAGCTTAATTTCACTTCTTATTTTGCTACTCATATATCAAAACACATCATGAATTGTATATTTTGTTTCAGGTCGGAGCGCTGCCCCCGAAACCCCGCAGGGGGAGCGCACCTGCTCCCCCTTAACCACCCCCACGCTCGTTGATCGGGCAACGAGACCCCCGTCTGGTAGGGTATGGTTCTACAGGGGGTGCATACTACAGTTCTTCAATTGGTGGACTTCACCCTCTTTGACAATAGAGATGAAAACAAGTCTAATGATGATATACATCTCAACAGTCAACTATCATCATTAATAGCCAGTGATTTGTGCGATATAATATGTATTAGTATGCTAAATACACCTCATTCTTGCATATAAATGTATATTTGTATGTTATTTACTGTTTTAATAACTAGAATGATCTTAATTCGTGAAAAATCACTTTTTACGCCTTTTTCGACTAGGCAGACCGATACGATATCGATATCGATATTTCCTACCTTGTCCTCCACGGAACTCTTGGTTCTAAATCCCTTATGACTAGGTAATCTCTTTTACAATATTGCATTAATTTACATTTTATTTATTTATTTTTGTGAAAAGATAAATCTTTGTACCAAAGAAACATGATCTCATTAATCAGTATGTATATTTTTTGAATCAGAGGACACCTTTGAATCTCTATTCCTTTGCAGAGGACCTGCATCAATAGGTTGGTCAGATATCAACCTTTAGAAAAGGATTGCCATCTCCTTCTCATGCTGGAGATCATCTCTTAACAATCATTTGACGGTGCTCGATGGGTCCTCAATCTAATTCTTTAGATATCATCCAAGCACCAACCTCTATGATTCAACCATTGAATCAACTATCATATGATTATTAAGATGGCCACGGTACATAACCCTAGTTGTATTAAGGGACCTTATAACTGCATTCATTCTTTTAATCTCAGACAAGGAGTGAAATAAACCAATAATCTTTATTGATATATCAAAGATTACAATAGCATTTATTGCAGGAATGGTTTGCCCTGTGCTTGCATGACTAATATTGTTGTCGTTCAGCTTACAGAATGGTGTCCATTCATTGTCTTCCATGAACAAAACATGTTTCTAAGTGTGCTTAACTCAGCTACTTTGATTCAAATTCCAATGTTTATTAATCACCAATCAACATTAACAACGATATGTTCGATATGACCGATATGTGTGATATAAGGGTCATATATGATTTATACGTGTCATCTAAGTGTATATTTGTAAGTTATTTAATGTTATAAGAACTTGGATTAAATTCATTTCCAATATCTATAAGTCAGCAATCAACATTAACAGTGATATGTTCAACATGACTGATATATGCGATAAATGACAGATATGTGTGATACAAGTGTGTATTTGTAGGTTGTTTGTTATTTTCTGAAAAATGACAAAAATAGATTTTTTGAGCCATTTCCGATATTTCCACCGATATCGTCGATATATCAACAATATATCCCGATATATCCTTTTCCGGGCAGACCGATACGATATTGATATTTCCTACCTTGCTCCTACGAGGCATTAGGCACAGTCTTGTCAGTCAGCTCCTATATCAGAATGTATTTCTTTCCGTTGCACTACATAAGGCTCATGAACCGCATGGCACACAATTCATAGTCGGTCTCATCCATCTTGACGATGTACGCTGGACCTTTGAAAGTGCCCGAGGATGGGATGTCAACCTTGGTCTTTAATATGATATCGATAATAGACGAAGACCAGGGTATAGACTGGAGCAAATACATCTACACATACATATAAGGAATAGGTTGTGTGTGCAAACTCATGCCACAACCGTTTCCATCAACTGCAGAAGAGCTCTAGGTCTCACAGATGGACTAGAGGTCTGATTGCATCACAAACAAATCAAAATCAGAATGTTTTGAGACCCAGAAAGGTGCAAAAATCGTGAGAATCAGACCTTTGGTGCCCTGGAAGTTGTTGGGCAGCACAGAAATAGGGTTAGCACAATCCTTTTTTCGTCAAAACGAGAATACGGGTTGAAAAGGATAACTACGCAGGCCCCTAGGGTTGCAAGGGGGTCGCTGATGGTCGGATCCGGTGGCCGTGCAAGGCCTAGAGCCTCTTGGCGGTGTCGTTGCGGGATGTTGTGGGATCGCGTCAAGGGGGAGGGCCACTTGGGGTGGTGGCGATGATGAGAGGGTACGGTCAATGGGTGGGGGTGAAGGAGACTAGTGTAGAGAACTCTGGTCTAGGACCATCAATCTAGTACCATGTGGAAAGATGAATGATAAAATTAATGCATACTGAGGCCCTAGGGTTCTCTTATATAAGATGAGAACCTTGTTGGACACATTACATAATATAGATGGAAAGAAAAGAGAATACATAAAACTAGAAAAGATAAATATATTACTACTTATCCTGGAGTGTCCCTTGTAATTATGACCAACCCTTATCACATATAAGAAGGGTTAGGATTTCATAGTCGAATAAGAAAAGTGCTATTCTCAAGTTTAGCACCATAACTTAACCTCTACCAAAAGGGTACCAGTGTAGATGAAACATGTTTTAGGGTATGTAAGTTAATACAAATAATACATGTTATCTATGTCACTACTTAAGAAGTCTAAGGGTATCCATATAACATTTCTGTTTACCTTTTGAAATCTACAGGTTGTGGTCAATTTTCTTATTACTTTATAGATTAATTTTTGTGGTAAGGATCATCGTTTTTTGTTGTCTTTTCCATTGGGAGAAACATGAATAGTCCTCCAATAAAACCCTCCTTCCAAAACTCTCCAAATGAAAATGCAGTGCGAGCAAAGCTAGATTGCATATGAATCTGAAATTTTAGTTCACCAGTTGCAGAATAAAGAAATGTCTTAGCATAATGTCTGCACTCTGCAGTAACGGAAAGCTAAAGGGGGAAAAACTAAAGGACAACAGAACTGCAGGACATCCAACAACCAAGGACAGTAAAATTGGCCAAGGACTCACTGCATCCATAAGTTGGCGAATCTCTGATTCCTTAAGAGTTGAACCATATCTTTGCAGACCAGCTTTCAGCTCTTCAAAAGTAATGGCACCACTATTGTCCGTATCCATTGCTTGAAACATTTCTCTCAACCCAGCAATTTCCTCTTCCGAAAGACTTTCAGCAATTACCTGCATGCAATCAATGCATTAAGAATCTAAATCGTTTGAAAAATTAAGAGCAATTCCCATGGATGCCAAATGAAAGAGAATGTACCAATTACAATAAGGAATTAGAGCATAGTAGTCTGTTTTCTTATGAAAACAAGTAATAACAAAGATAGAGACGACTCATTAATGAATGCACATTAAGGTGCAATGCGCATTTTCTTCAAGTATCTATGCATACATGTCTAAAGCATGCATTAGTTTGTTTTTGACCAAGTCTACAGTGGGATTGTGAAATTCCAGGAACGGATTGCCAGTCCAAACTGTACAAAAATGTTGAGTGGTGCAAGTTTGTTAAACAGATCTTAGATATGGATCCATTTAACTTTCCAACTCCATCTATCTTTTTTTAATAAGCCAACTCCATTTATCTTACCCTCGCCTTTCTTTGGTAGGGTGTGAAACCCTAGTATCTCAAGAGAGATCTCTAGATCCTCTATACCATGGTTTCCCTCTTCTCAAAGAGGGTTTCCACGTAAATCCATGTGTTGTTTAAATGTTATTGTTTTAATGTGATTTAGAACCTCATTCTGAGCGATCGAAGGGTTACCATTGCTAAGAATCTCTTATGCTTTTATGCACAAGTTCAGGAGTTTGTTTTTTGTCGATCTTCCCCTCCATCGGTATAAATTAGCTTTGGTTGTTGACAGCCATCGCTGACCACCGACAGCTTCCCTCAGATGTCACCACCCAGTTGTGGCCATTGACCATCATTATTTTCCGCCAACAGCTTCCGTTAGCCACCGCTACCTTACAGCAGCCTCTAGTTATCACCATCATTGTCTCTGTTGCACTGCAACTTTGTTCCCCTAGGACACTTGTTGCAGTGATTCTAAAGGCTGAACTTAAAATGCAGATGAGAACGAGACCAAGCACGTGAGAGCTTTTTTATGAAGATGTCTAACAGAAAGACCACACAGATCACCTCCACAAAACTAATGAAGAATTGTTATCTTCTGGTTGTTGTTCGGTTCAATGGCTGGTTATATCAGAGGTTCGAAGGATGCTACAATGGAGGTTGGCCCTTGTTGGGAACAATTGTACTTGGAATACAGTCAGGCCAAGACTAAGACTATGAATTCCATGCCCACACAAATTCAACCACTCATGTAAAAAAGATTGCTTGACTGCAAGACCCTGAAACCCAAACTATTTGAACCATATCATACAGTTGTTGGATCTTACTTTACAAGACGAATCAAATGAATCGAAATTCATGTTATTTGAGCTTTTTTAAAAAATTTATGGAAATATCGAATAAAGATTGCGTAATCAAGAATAATAATAAAGCTTAGTTTTACATGGAACTTTACTCCATAAGGAGCAAGATGAAACCATAGGATAAATCCCCAAAAGCTAGTTTCTTTATTTACTTCTCAATGAGTAGGGGGTGTGGGGCTCGGTACGTAGCCCAACCAATATTACTATCACACCACTCATTTATGTAGAACAAAACAAGTCCTAAACATATAGCCTAAGTCACAGTTATCTAAACGCTCCCCCTCAAAATGGAGCATGGAATGCTCAGCTTGGATAATATAACACTCAATACACACAGGCCGAGTACATATCAAATAGAACTTTCAAACTTTCAAGTACATATTCTCATGCTTGTAATCCGGAGAATCTAAAACTATTGTTGGTGGGCCCTTGAAATGCTATGGATATAAAACATTTGGAGAGGCCTCCCCCATGGAGACCTCTAGAATGCTACCGCTAAATGAAGATCGGAATAATGGGTTTGATAGATCGAGGTACTCCCTTGTATTCTTCTTCTTGAGAGAACGAGATGGTAGGGATGAGCGAGGGCTCCTTTAGCAAGGGTTGTTCTCAGATGTGTATTTCCTCCTGGCAGAGGTCGACCTTTATAGGGCATGCAAAACCCCATGCCAAGACTTCCCTCTCCCACAAGCCCATATTTAGGTTTTTTGAGAGACCCGGCCTCGCGTAACCACCGGCATCCAAAACGCCCACTGACGCTTCTTGGTCACTCAATCAGAGGTCGTTCTACATATCCACTCAACCGAAGTGGCCAACAAAATTTATACACTCCCAATATTCGTGTGGTGTATTTATTATACGGTGTGGTGGGTCCTATCTTGGGATACCACCCTTCATTTTCTTCAAAAAAATATTCGTGGTGTACTCATCGAGATGTTATCAGTGAGGATCATTATTCATGAAAGTCTCTTCCTTGACTCGTGAATTCCGAGTCACATTAAACCAACATGTTTAATGTATGTACACGCTGTTATTCCCTTGGTTAGAGAATCAACAATATATCACTTCTAGATATATAGGTTATTGTTATTTCTTTGTTTCACCCACATATCTTGTATATAATATCTCAATGTGCTTTTCTTTAGAACTGTTAGCCCCACTATGGATCAAGCTTATTGCAGTTTGATTATCACAATACATTTCAATTAGTCCTTTGACCAATTCCAGGCTTAGGTTTTTCCAAAAAGCGTTTAATCCAAATTGCATGAGTGGTGGTCATGTTACATGCGATGTATTCTGCCTCTTGTGTATGTCTAAATACACATCCTTTTTTTGCTATCCCAAGAAATGGCTGCTCCACCAAACATGAAAAGGTAACCTGATGTAAATTTCCTATCATCTACATCCCCTTCAAAATCTGCAACGGAATATCCTACTACCTCAAGTGATTCAGCTTGATACACCAGTTTCAAATATATAGTTCCTTTCAGATATCGAAAAATCCTCTTTATAGCCTCCTAATGTGCTGGCATGTGGTTACTTTGATACCTGCTAACTAGGCTAATTGAGTATGCCAAGTCAAGTCAAGTGCATATCATTGCATACATTAGACTTTCCACTGCTTATGCATGCGGAACATCTAAAGACTTATACCACTTTCCAGGACATTGCCTCTTATTAAGTCTCTTTCCAATCACAAGTGGTGTGGGAGCTGAATTATCGTTCTGCATTCCAAATCTCTTCAATGCAGTATGCAAATATTTTTTAACTAAGACTCAATGTCCTTGCGTCTCTGTCTCTCACAATTTGGATTCCTAGAACATAGGATGTTTCGCCCATGTCCTTCATTTCAAATTCACTGCTCGATTCTCTTTATTTTCATTGAGCATTCCACTTAAATGGTCTGGTGGTAGTGTAGTGTGCCTACGACTCAAAGGACCAGGGTTCAATCCCCCCCCAATGTAGAGGTTGCAATAGGTAGTCGACAGGGTTGTAAAAGTCGCCCGACTAGTAGGTCCGACTAGTCTAGTCAGTGGGGTGGCCGACCGAGTACCGACTAATTCCGACTAGGTACACTAGCCTTTGCTTGAAGATACCATATTCGTATATGTTTTGCTTTTTGTATAAGCAAATGTATTATAATATGCTCAGTGTTTTATTTAAATTCAATTACTTTTTTTTATTATGATAGTATAAAAATATACAAAATCTACGGAAATATATGTATAAAAATGAGTTATATATTTAAAACAGTCATAAAATTCAAAGCAGATTAAAGTCCGACTAAATCCGATTAGTCATCTTATTGCCGATTAATCCTTAGTCAGTGACCCAACCGACCGAGTATCAGCTACCGACTTTTGCAACCTTGATAGTCGACAACCAGCGTAAGATATAGTTGAATCTTTCAACATGGATTTGAGCAAGAATCCATGTAGCCAACTCCACTTATAGTGGGAGAAGGCTTTGCCACTTTCATTGAGCATTCCTATGTCATTACCCGGGGGTAAAATGCCATCCACATACAATGGAACGATAGCAAACTTGCTCCCACCTTTCATGACATTATACACAATTATCTGACTTAGTTGCACCAAATCCAAATTGGATAATTTTCTCATGAAATTTGAGATACCATTGCCGTGAAAATGTTTCAAGCCATATAATGACTTTCTTAACTTATAAACCCTTTTCTCCCATGTTTCTACCTGAAAACCATCAGGTTATCGTATATAGATCTCCTCGTTTAATTCTCCATTAAGGAAGGTTGTTTTCACATCTATTTGGAATAATACCAAATTCATGTATGCGACTATAGCTAAGATCATCCGAAATTGATGCAAACTTAGCAACCAGATAGTAAGTTTCTTGGAAGTCTATTCCAACTTATTGAGTATAACCTTTGGCAATAATATTGCTTTGTATTTATCAACAATACTATCGACTTGGTACTTTTTCTTGAATACCCACTTACATCATATGGATTACCTACTTTCTGACACATCACATAACTCCCATACATCGTTTTGTTCAATTGAGTCAAACTCATCAGTCATGGCAGCCATCCATGATTCCGACTCATTCGAAGACATTGCTTCGTCAAAGGATATGTGATATGTACAATCCGCAACATCCTCATCTAGGATGTAACACAACGCCTCACATCCATAGAAATGATAATCTTCTATCCATACGGATCTTGTTCTGGGTCTCTTGTTGCCGATTATACTCGTGGGTTGTGTGGATACATACACTTCCTCTAAAAGATCATCATCATCGATAGGTTCATTATCTATAAGTGAATGATCAGTATCATTTACTGATTCATGTCTTATCTATGAATCATCTTCATTGTCCTGTAGGGAAATCGGAGGATCTGATTCCTCTACTTCATGCTCCTTCTCTTGATGATTTTCAAGGAAGGTTGCATCGGACTTTCGATCAGACCTTTAGATTCATGTAAGAACCTATATTCTTTAGAATATTCACTATATCCAATAAATCTGCACTTTAATGTCTTGAAATCTAATTTGTCTCTAAGCTGACTTGGTAACAAGATATGTACAACATGACCCCATTTCCATAGATGACCATACTCAGATTTCATGTCATTCCGAATTTCATATAGCATTGATTATACGGACTTCATGGGAATCCTATTCTATATGTAGTTAGCGATCAACACTTCTTCTCCCTAAAAATTCCTTTGGTATATCTAAGTGTGACAACATACATCTTATTGCATTTATCAGCTGCTCAATTCTTTCTATCAACTACACAATTTAGTTGTGGTGTATAATGCATCGTAGTATGCTTACAAATGCCTACTTGAATACAGTACTCCTCGAACTCCTTGAAGGTATATTCTTCACCTCTATTAGCCCTGAAAGCTTTATTTAGTGTTCCCAAGTTTGTCTCTACTTTCGTCTTGTATTTTTTTAATGTTTCAAAGGCTCCCATTTGTCTTCCTAACAGATAAACATAAGAGAACTTCGAGCAGTCATCACTAAATGTTATGAAATATTCCTTATTTCTATATGTATTAACATTCAAAGGTCGCATATGTCTAAATGGATCGAGCTTAATAACACATGGATCGAGCTCCTATCGAGAATGGTTTTCTCGTCACCTTATCGATAAACAATGTTCATAAGGGAAATGTCCTTGCATACGTAATCTTAGGTAAAAGATCAGATTTAATCATTTCATCTATTTTTGAATTTCTTGGATGACCTAGTCTTAAATACAACAAATCATAATCTGATAAATAACACAGAGAGTACTGAGAAAACACACTCATTGATTCACTAGAAGTGGGATGATATAATAGGTCATGCTCAGATACAAACTTTCCCATCACATAAACCTTTTTCTTTCCTATGGATACACGCTTATTATAAAAATGATCTTTAAAATCATTCTTGAGCAGAACTGAAAAAGATACAAGGTTCTGACATTTTCCAAGAGGGTATAACACATTCTAAAGTACCATTATACTGTCGTCTGGGTCAAGCATGTATGTCCAACACCTTCGGCATCCAAGTAGGCATTGTTCCCTATGAAGATTCTCTTTTCTCCCTTCTTCAACTCCTTGAAATCTACTAGCCCCTCCTTCGTCTTGGCCATGTAGCGAGTTGCACCAGAGTCAATCCACCACCCGTCACAATCTGTGATGGCGGAGTTGCACTCCACAACAGTCGCAAATTCAATTTTCTTCTTGCATTTGTTCTCAGATGCTTTAGAATTTCCCAACATCTTCTTATCAGGGTAATTGACCTTGAAGTGGTCATATTTGCTACAACTGTAGCATGAGCCACGTGAGTATTTCCATCTTTTTTCCTTGAAATTCACCTTGGAGGGTCCTAGACTTTTGATCTTTGCTTCGAGAGATCGTACGCAATTGCCAGTTGCACAGGTAGGTTCGTCACACTCTTGATGTTACCATTCACCCTCAAAGATGTGGCAACCATGTTTAAAGAGGATTATAGACTTCCTAGGATGGTTGCTATTTGCATCCTCTCTAGAATCGCACAATCAACGATTGTTAGGTCCTTGGTCATCATGATCATCTTATTCATGTGCTTGAGGACGCTCTCAGATCCCTTCATTCTACACGAGTTATAGGTCTCGAAGACCTTAATCATATTTAACTCCATATGAGTGAGCATAAAACTCATCGCCCTATTGTTGTCCTCTACGTACCTTCGACACTTCGCTTCGAGGCATGTTCGAGAAGCTTCACAACTTCAAGTCTGCTACTACTTCCACGGAGCATCAGATGGCATACAGGAACTCTACGATGGTTGGAGTTTTCTTTGCAGCCATGGATCCAGAATATGAGGCATCATGTGTACAGTTCCTTACAGGCGCGACCATACCTCCATGGAGGAGGCCTACAATCGCCTCGGCAAGCTTCTTATCCCACCTTCTGCCACTGCACAGACCTCCTCAACGATGGTTACATCTTGCGACAGGGGAAGTTCTACACAGTTCAGAGGATGTGATCCCCATGACAGAAGAGGTGGGCGTCAACGTGGTCCCCATGGCGGAGGAGGTGGATGCCATCGTGACCCCTTCACCAACTGTCATCGTCCACGTCACTCTGAGGACACATACTATCAAAGGCATGGATACCTTGCATCTGCTCGTGTGGCCAAGCAAATTGAGCCTATAGACAGTTCGACTCCTTAGATAGATTCAAACCTAGATGATATTGTCTCCCGTCTGAGGGAGATAATGACTCCTACTGTTGACACCACTACATGTTCTCCAGATGTTTCAGCTGCAGCTAGAGCCTCTTCAAGGTCCTCAAGTATAGCCTATGCTTTTACTAGTTGTAGCAAGGCAAATATGACAGAGTGGATCATGAACTCTAGTGCTTCTCACCATATACGTGGAGACAGAGCATGTTTCAGTTCTTACAGATCTACATCTTATGGTAGATGGGTCGTTATTGTGAACGGGGTTTACTTATCCATCACAGGACAGAGGGACGTGCATTTGACGCCATCCATATGTCAGTAGAATGTTTTATACTCACCTAAATTTCAGATGAATTTTCTTTCTATTAGTCAGATCACGAAGGATCTGCATTGTCACGCCATCTTTGACCCTTCTATTCTTGTGTTTCATGAGATACTCACGCGCATGATGATTGGATGTGGCCGTGAGCAGCAGGGGCTCTACAGACGGGTCTAGTTTCCTAGTGGAGGTGCCTCTATAGTTCCCACTGGATTAGTCTCTCCTTACTTTTGGCATCTTTGTTTTGGCCACCTTCCTCTGCGGAAGATGTGTTATGTCCTCCCTCAGATCCCTTCTCGGTCTACAGTTTCAATGCGAGACTAACCAACTTGGGAAGCATCATCTCCTTTCCCTGGTCGTCAGAATCTTAGCAGTAATCATTTATTTGAGCTTATTCATCTAGATATTTGGGGTCCCAGTCATGTTCCTGATCTTCAGGGAGACTATTTTTATCTTGTCGGTGTGGATGATTATTCTAAACTTTCTCAGATTTTTCTGTTGAAAAACAAGTCTGAAGCCAGGTTTATCATCAAATCTTTTATCAATGAAATAAAGAATATTTTCTTTGCTACTGTCAAGTTTATTCACTCTGACAATACCTTAGAGTTATGCACGTCATAGTAATATGAGTTCTTCAGGTCTCTTGGCATCTTACACCAGACCTCGTAGGCTTACACATTTCAGCAGAACAATATTGTCAAATGCAAACATCGTCATTTACTTGATGTAACTGGGACACTTTTGATCCATAATCGTGCTCCTCATTACTTCTGGACTGATCCGATCCTCACTATTTGCTACTTTGTGAACCATATGTCATCTTCTGTCTTAGGAGAAAAGGTTCCTTTCTCGCGTGCATTTCCCAAGAATGACATGTTCTCCCTTATACCCCGTGTGTTTAGCTCTATTGCTTTTTGTTCACTATCTGACGCCTAGTCGTGACAAGCTCTCTTCGAGAGTTGTCAAGTGTGTTTTTGTAGGCTACTCTCGTACCCAAAACCGGTGTCATTGTTTTGATCTGATTATGGAAGTACTATGTTAATGCAGATGTCATCGTCTTTGGATCTATTATGTATTTCTCTCCTATAGGTGACGGGTTGACTCCGTCTAATTCTGCATAGGAGGTATACATGCCTCATCGTACAGTTGCACTACATACACTACCTCCAACACCTCCATCCAGTACATTGGCCCATCTGTTACCATATTTTTATGTCTGTGGGCCTCGTACAACTCCCCTTGCTCATGGGCCTTCTCCATCATCCAACGCGCTCTAGGTAAGTAATGAGAACATTGTTTCTACTGGTGACACTAGTGATTTGTCCATGCAGCAGGATTCTTTACAGGATGAGCAGGTACCCTCTCAGGAGGACAGTTTACAACATGGGATCAAATTTCAACAAAATTCGGTCAAATTTTGGTTTCGATGGGTAACCAAAATTCGGTTGAAATGGCATATATCGATTGAAATTTGGTGGCTCCAATACAAAAACTGACTGAAATGACTGAAAGTTCAATCAATTTCGACCAAAATTCTGTTTCTATCACTCACCGAAATGGAGACCGAATCGAGATTTAAGACCTTTGTTTACATGTTGAGGAGGAGGCAAGTGATCTGGATGTGCCTATTGCTCTGTGGAAGCAGAGACGTACTTGTGCTACATATCCTCTTGCAGCCCATGTTTCCATGGACCGACTCTCATAGGACTTCAGGAGGTTTATCATGAGATTGTCCGCCGTGGAGATACTACAGACATATCAAGAGGCGATATAGGACAATCAGTAGCATCTTGCTATGGAGGAGGAGATGGATGTGTTACAGTTACATGACATATGGAGCATTGTTACAGCTCCTACAGGGGCATCAATTGTAGGATGCAAGTGGGTGTTTATGATGAAACACCTAGCATATGGTAGCAAGGATCACTACAAGGCAAGACTTGTGCCTCGTGGGTTCACCCAGACATATGGGTTGGGCCATCAAGATACTTTCTCTCTAGTAGCTCCACATTCTACATTCTGGATTCTTCTTCCTATTGTAGTGACACGGGGCTGGCCCCTAAATCAGCTTGATGTGAAGAATGTGTTTCTCTATGGTGACCTACAAGAGGAGATCTACATGCAACAACCACATGTGTTTGCTGCTAAAGGAGAGTGTCAGAAGGTTTGCAGACTTCACAAGGCGATCAATAGCCTTAAGCAGAGTCCAATAGCATGGTTCCAGAAGCTCTCGGATTTGATAGAGCAACATGGGTTCATGAGATCGACTCCAGATCATTCATTGTTTATTCAGAGGTCTCAGAGAGGGACAATTGACATACTTGTTTATATTGATGATATCATTGTAACGGGGGATAATGAGCAGGGCATTCAGACTGCCAACGATTTTCTAGGCCAGTTGTTTGTAACCAAGGACCTTAGCAGTCTACATGACTTTCTTGGACTAAAGTTTGCGAGGAACTAACGAGGTCTTGCGATGACCAAGAGGAAGTACACTACAAATCTTCTCTCTGAGATAGGCATGACATATTGCAGGGCCGCTACTACTCACATGGACCCTAGCATGAAGCTGTATGTCGATGACACTGAAGAGGTAGACAAGAGGAGGTACATGGAGCTCGTTGATAAGCCCCTATATGTGACCATCATGAGGCCAGAGACATCACATGCAGTAAGCAGAGTGAATCAGTTCATGTAGCAACCTAGACAGGCACATATGGATGCAATCCATATGATTTTGAGGTATTTGAAGGCCTCACCTGGCACCGGTCTTCTATTTTTCAGAAGCATGTTCCTTACCATTACAGCTTGTGTATATGCATATTATGTGGGGGTATCCTAAGGACAGGAAATCTACCACTGGCTTTACAGTGTTCATAGGGAGTTTCTTGATGTCATGGAAGAGCAAGAAGCATATAGTGGTCGCCAGATCCAGTGCATGATCAGAGTACAGAGCTATGGCATATGGGAGTACGGAGATGATGTGGGTCAAATCTATTCTTATTGACCTAGCACTTGAGGTGTCTCTTCCCATGCACCTCCAATGCGACAACCAGGTTGCTCTCTTCATTGTCAATATCCCAGCCTTCCATGAGAGGACGAAGCATATCGAGGTAGACTATCACTACACTCGGGACATGATTAAGAAGGGCTTCATCTCCACCATCCATGTTAGCTCAAGAGATCCGAACAGACGTGTTAACCAAGGCCCTAGCCAGAGGTCATTCCAAATATGCTATTTCAAGCTGAGCATGATTGAAATCTAAGCTCCAACTTGAGGAGGAGTGTTGAGATGTTAGTTATCTTTTGTTTGTTTTATGTATTCACTTTTCTTTCCGTCTTCTTTATGCAATTTGTCCAACATGTTTCTCCTCTATAAGATAACCATAGGGCCTCATGAATAAGCAATTCATTATTTTCTCTCAACACCAGTGATAGGTCGAGGTTCTCATGTATGCGGTCTTTTTTAGATGTGCACATATTTGCCATCATTGTTTGTGATCCCCATCTTTTGTGTTTCGGCCATGATTTTCATGTGATTCATAGGGACTCCAGAGTAGAGATCCCATTCCCTATGACATGTAAGCTAGGGTTTTCATGTGGTTTCATAGGGACTCCAGAGTAGAGATCCCATTCTCTGAGCCGGTATGGGGGAGACCCAGTTCTCTGACGAGGAGACGTTTTAGACTCCATTCTCCAGCGACCGTGGACTCCGATGAGGATGTCTCCACGGCTTTTCCATTTCGGCCCTTCAGAGATGGAGCAGTTGTCCACATGATCAAGTCTTCTACATATGGTGGGCAAGAGTTCTCTAGGTGCAGACTCATTTCCAGTTTCAGTGGATCTGACAGATGCAGTTCAGAGCACACCAATTTGACTCACACTCCAGCACGTTCGTCCTCCTCACCCGCATGGCATGAGAAGCAACATCCTTGACAACAGCTGGCAGTTGTGCTCGTTAAGTTGATATTGCTCGCAGAGTTATGTAACGTGAGTTTGAGATTTCTTTCTGTTTGTCCAAGTTGAGCATTTCATGCTCCAGCTTGAGGGGAAGTGTTGGTGTATTTGAGTTATGCGTTACTTGAGTTGTAGATGGACAAATGGAGAACTCCATATTCCATTTACCACATCCAAGTCTTTAGTCACACATCTACCAGTTATGAGATGTGGAGACTTAGTGAGGGCTCTATAAGAAGCTCCTCACCCTCTGTATCAGATGAGAAAGTGCAATGCATACATCAACCCTTTGAGGCGTTCTCATGTGGTTTCATCCCACTCCTTCCTTAGGGTTCGTTTGGTTGCAGGGTTGGGTAGGGTTGGGTTGGCCCAACCCGGGGTACCCCTCCTTCCAAACATCCCAATCCTCCTCACAGTTTACTATTCACAGGGGTATCCCAACCCAACCCAACCCTGCCCAACCCTGCAACCAACAAACCCTTAGGGAGTAGTGCTCTACGTTAAAATCCCGGTGTTCTATAATATTTTTTATCATTATTCTCGGATATGCTTCCGCATTATATTTTCTAACATCCCCTTCCGCTACCACCTTCCCCATCAAAGGCGCCTTCACCGGTCCTTATCGCCCCCCCCCCTCTGTCACCTGGCAACACGGAAAAGATAGCGGCAGGCCCACCCCCTTCACCAACAACCACAGTGGTTGGCCGCACATAAGTCCGCTAGAGACGATCGGGGGGATCTTCAGCTCCGAACCCAGCATAGTCTGTACCACCCTAAGGTCCCGAACGACCAACGGAACACCCTGAATATTGAAAACTCTCTCCTTCTATCACGAGTTTACCCCGTCATCCCGTAGCAACGGGACCCGCCAATGTATCTTTTCCGCTGCCCATTGCGAAAGCTCGACAAGCTTCCGAGCATCTTCCACGGATAGGCCATGAGCACACACCGCACACACCGTCGCCCCATCTAGCTGAGCCACGTCCCTCTGAACCCGAGTCCTATAACACCGCCAACATATTACATAGCTTACGCCAAGCTATGACCTTCTCGACGATAAACCCCCACCAAGATCGAGTCAGCATCTCCTGCGCTCCTCGCGCAACCTCCCCACCATCCGTTTTAGCAGCCCCACCAGCCACCGCTCCCCTCTCGCAGTTCTGCCCACAACTGAAACTATGATGATCGTTTCCGCCACAAGCAAAGCACCGCACCGGGTCTCTGTATTCGGTAGCCTAGTGTCCCCAACCACCGCATGAGAGGCACCTGCCCCTGAACACACCTTCCCTGGCTGCAAACAGCCCATCTCGGCTCGCCGATCCCCGCATGCGAGCCCACATTGGCCCCTGACTACACTGTCGCTTGTTTTCGACCCAGGTCTAGCCGCCCACTTCGACCCGTACGGAAGCCATCTAGCCTTCTCCTTATCTATAGAATAAGTGAAACACCATGTTTTTGAATATTTGGGGTCAATCTTGTGTGCATCTATTATGAATGGATGGACCAATTATGAATATGTGCATTTTGTTGCATGGATGTATCTATTATGAATGAATGGATCTATAATGAATGGAAGGTCTATTATGGACGATTGGATCTATTATGAATGCGTGCATTTTGTTGATTCCAAATCCAAAGTGGATGAGCCTTCGACAAAATCAATGAATTTATTTCCAGGAAATGAATATTTATTATGAATTAATGGAACTTGAAAATGATGCAAGGGAACATGGAAATGATACAATTCCAGGAAGTTTCATCTATATCTTTTTTTAGGCTCAAAAAAAGGGGGAGACACTCAATGGTGTTCGCCCCAATAAGTTTCATCTATATCACATAGTGAAACTTCCTAGAATTGCATCATTTCCAGGAAGTTTTGGGTATATCGCATGTACAAGATGTGCCTTCTATTTTCCAGGAAGTTTTTGATATATCGCATATCAAGTGTGCAATATGTAAGAAGCTTCTTGGAATTGCATCATTTCCAGAAGCTTCCTCCTATAGAGCATCTTGAGTATGCGCTACTAAAGACGCATTCTGAAGATGCGCTACTCGTGTAGTAGCGAGGTAAAAAAACATTGGTTGTGTCGCATCTTCAGAATGCGACACATCTACAGTACAGAGGTAAAACACATTTTGTAGTACACAAGTGTTTTTTTAATCTCGAGGTACTACTTAGGAATCTCCCTCAGCACGGCTTTGAATGAAAAGAGTCCTAGTAACATCCAAAAGATGATGGTGTTTTCGTTCAGCCACCCGTTCTGTTGAGAATTATAAGCACAAGATGTCTAATGCACAATACCATAGAATCTAAGAAATTGGGAAAGTTGAGTACTGTAAAATTCTAGCGCATTATCTGAACGTATAAACTTGACATTTGCTGAAAAGATATTATTATTTCATTAATAAAGGACTGAATAACAGGACCAACATCAGACTTGTTCTTATGAAGAAAGATCCAAGACAATCTCGAAAACTTGTCAACTACAACAAGATAAAACCTATGCCCCTGATGATCTAGGGCACGACTGGGACCTCAAATATCAAAATGAATTAACTCAAACAGACTATGACTACTTCAACCCTGATGACTCTGAAATGTAAACCGATGATGCTTCCCAAGTTGGCAGGCCGCACTGAAAGGTAGAGCGAGGAGAAATCTGTGGAAGAACGTGACAACTTGTGCAGAGGAAGACGATCAAATCGAAGATGCCACACATAGGGAGAAATAGATCCAGCGCGAAGAGAAGAAGCACCGACATAAGGAGATTGTACCGGTCTGTAGAGACCTTGCTCACGGCCAGATTTAATCACTCTACCTGTAAGAATGTCCTGAAACACAAGAGCAGAAGGGTCAAATATGGTACAACAATGTAAATCCTTGGTGATTTGACTAATTGATAGTAAATTCATTGAGAATTTAAGAGCGTAGAGAACATTCTCAAGTCGCATTGCGGGAGTTAACTGCACCTCCCACTGACCAGTAATGGGCGAGTGTGTCCCATCTGCTATCACAACTAAACAACCTGATTGAGTCGGTCTGTAGGTACTAAATTGTCATCTGTCACCACATAGATGATGGGATGCTCTTGAATTCATAATCCATTCTGACAAATCTGCCCTGTAACAGCTAGTAAAAGCATAAGCTATACATGAAGTGGACGTTGATGCTGAGGCAGCTACCTCTGAGGATCCTGAAGGAGAGCTGGTTGACCCAGGAATAGGCATGATCTCCCTGAGTCGCACCACAAGTTCATCAAATCTCTGATCAGAAACATGTGATGGACTCCCAACCTGTTGAGTCTGCTCTGTAACTCGAGCTGAAACAGGAAACCCATGCTTAGAGTAGTAGCATGTTTCCTCAGAGTAGTCTGACCTGTGGCAGTAGGTGCACGGCTAACGAGGTCGACCACCCCATCCCCTGCCACGATTAGGGGCCCCTCTACCACGATACGGTGTAGGGCCTCCCCTACCACGAGATGCAACCATTTTTTTGAATGAAAACACAGGTGGTCTCCCAAGTTGGGACCCCCCTCAAAAAGTGTGTATAATATTTATATATCCTATACGTTCACAGTGTTACATAATCCAAGAGCTACACAAAGCTTTACAATGTTCTATCACATTTTCATACTAAAAACTATTCCCCCAAAAAATCGCGTCATCCTGCGCTCACCAAATAGCCCAAATCACCGCGAAGGGAAGCACACTGTCCTCATGACTGAATCTACATACAGAACATATATCCCTCCAGAAGCCCGCACAATCCTGAGCACCAAGCCAAGCAATACACGTCCTCCACCTCACGAGATGCGGCCATAGCTGAAGATCTGAGACTGTAGGGTACAGCCAGAGGATATAGAGAGCCTACTCAATCTACGATATGCCTCCTCCATTAAAGGTATGGTGGCATCAATAAGAATCTGAGCTCGAGGTCAAGAGCTGCTAGAAAGACCCCCGTCATCACAGAGTCCCTCTAAGGCTTGAGTTGCTCTTGCATAGCAGTCAAGGGAATGTAACCATGGAGCTTCTCAAACATACCCCTTAAAAATGTGTAGAGGGTACGGAGGGGGCGACCATTCTGCTTTGATGTAACAATATCGTGCTGAAGCTACAGTATCTTCAACTCATTCTTTACCAGAGAGTATGTAGCAGCGAGAATGTCCCACATAGCCTTTGCAATAAGCTGACTCAGTATATCGTTAGCTATCTCTGTTGACACGGTCCCAGATAACCACACACATGCATATGCATCATCTGCCTCCCATAAGGCATTTACCCCAATCTTGTCACTTGGATCCTCCATCGTGAGGATGTGCTTCTTGTCATTGCACTGCATTAAACTCATGAACTGCATGACCCACAGTTCCATCCATCTTGATGATGGATGTTAGACCTTTGAAGGCACCCAGGGATGAAACATCAGCTTTGTTGCCAGACATGATGACAACTATCTTCAAGACTGGGTCTGCAACAAGTAAGATGTAACATCCGGATCCGAATGAACTCAAGCTCCTGTCAAAAAAAGGATGTTGCAAGCAAGTTTGGATCTCCAAAGTAGAGATATTCAAAGGTACATATCTCTCTCCTCTTTGTTCTCATTAAAGTCAATGTTGAAGTTTCTAATTCAGTTTTTTTTGTTGCTAACCATCAGGTATTTTATCTATTGTTGTATGTTAGATAAAGCCACAAAATCCCTCCAAACTTAAAGGATCAAAGGTATAATCTTTAACCCTCCTCTTGCTGCCTTCCATGCATGATTCAATACCTTAAATTACCTCTGAAATTAGATGAGAATGTGAAGTTTTACATGGAATTCATTAAAACTTTTCATCAATTATATATGCTCTTGATTTCTTAAAATTTTGAGGATAAAAATTTGGGTTTAGCATGCAAATTAACCTAAGTCAAGCCATTAATTAGCTAGAAATTTTAGCACAGAAAAATAGAAATTTGGGGAAAATGACATGCATTTTCTTATGGAATCCTGAGAAGGATTAAGCAATTCATAAATAAAGAATCTAATATAAGTAACCGAGCCTCTAAAATTCCTAAAAAAAACTCAACCTCAAAACTGGATGACTTACCTAGCAAGACTCCTATTAATCAACTGCACGTTCTTTACATCAAGGACATGCTCAATTACTATTTTTAATGATAAAGAGAGTCCTAAAGTCGATCATAAGATACTTTGATGCATTTATGACTAAAGATGCATTATTTTTGGATGAAATCCTAATAAGGATGATGTCAATGCTTATAGACTGAACATAATTCATATCAAAATAATGTCATATCCCCCAACAGATGAGCTATAGACAACAGCTCGAGATTGTGAGTTATTCTAAACATAACAAGCATTAGACCACACCAACCAAGAATTCCAACAGCTAACATGGAGGTTTACAGAGTGATTGTTATGAAATTGCTCGAAGAGATAATCATGTGCCATTAACCTCCATATGTTTGGTCCAAGGTGGAAAACAATATTGTATCTATGAAAAATGCAGTATAATATCATAATTTGGTTGCATGGGTAGAGGCTCCTATAAGAACATATGCCCTAAGGATCTATCCATATAGCTTTTACAGTTGCTTGAGTCGCAATGTGAGGAGGTTTCATCCAGGTTGCAAACTAAAATTTGTCATGGGTTTCTTGTTTACAGGAAAACCTGTATAATATACATATGCACAAATGGTGAAACCCAGAGATTCCTTGCTGAGGAAATCATAATGTATATGGGTAACATTATAACAACATCCTAGAGTAACCCATGAACTAATCTACTTTGCTATCTACACGAGCAATGTCCAAGCAATTCACAGTGATATGTAATAGCTTCCCGATAACCCCTTTATATTATATAGCATTGACATCTTCTGAGAATTCATCTTTTAAAATATTAGAACTCTTCTCTCAAAGTTAACAAATGATTTCTCAAGATCTTTACGAATAAGAAATCATCAATCAATTGATCATTATGTATAGTCTATTATTCATACAATCTATTATATATATAGGATGTTATGGCAAATGATCAGAAAACACCCCTCCTTTGATGTCTCAACTGGAACTGGTACAATTGAGACATTATTCTTGTTTAGATACCATATAAAACAAAATAATAAAGACTAGCTAGATCCATATCCAAAGCATAGATGGTGATCTTGTGATTTTAGAAATAATAAGACGTGACCACAAAGACCGATCATCTTCATAAATTAATCTTTTAGGTATACTCTACTATTTATACATATCATCAAAGATAGGTAGTGACAAAATACCTAGAATTGTAAAGTCGACCATTGAAGAGATTGAGAAATGATGGGGTAGGTGAATAAGTGAAATCAATGATGAATCAGTTGAATCAATAAGATCGTTGATAAAAAAAGACATAGATCTGTACAGTCAACCGCAGCAGAGATTGAGAAAGGTTGAGCAATCAAGTCAGCGTTGGTGATTCATTGATGACTAATAATTAAGAGTGCCAGTCATGGTGACCTTTACGCCTGGTTGTGCGAGGGTGCGGTGACCCTCAGCTGGGTGGGAGATTAGGAAGCCCAGTTAGGGCAGCGGTCGCTTAATGCGCGGGTCTAGGATCCCAGTCTTTTTCTCGGATTTTTTTCGCGAGCGCTCGCAGTTTTTACGCCTCTCTGGGATCCACAGGTTTTTTTTAAAGACCAGTTCCGCTGACCCGTGTTCTTTAGGGTACCTAGGCTGGAGGACCCTTGGTTTTTTTTCGAGCTCGTTAGCCCGTACCGGTCGGGCCGGTTTTTCTTTTAGAGCGACTTTTCTGGGAAGTCTCTCTCACCCGTCTCAGTGGCGTAGTTTTGGAGTAGACCTATCCCTCTATTGGACCGCCTTCCAATTAGAGGGCGAGACGGAAGAGCCTCTTTTGTAGGCTACTTCACCGCTTGAGTTTTTGTTTACTTTTCACCAACACACTTGGCGATGCTACATCAAATCATCCATGTATACATCTGAATCCTCTATGGCTAAATCTGAATCAGTTACAGTTGAATCTGGAAAAGTTACAATTGAGATTGGATTGAGTCACAATTGAGTTTGACTAAAGTTGAATTACAGTCGAACTTGTTACATGGGAGCTTGGTTACAGTTGAGTTGGTTCAGTTAAGTTGAACTAGTTACTTTTCCACCAATAATTCCTGACAAAGAGAAAAGACCATATCATGAAAATCATCCTTATCAGACTACAAGCTACTATCACAGTTGTTTGAAATAGCTAGTGGACGTGTTGGGAACTTAGTTAGGATGCATTTTACTCCACCGCATGCCTACGGAGGCACCCCAACCCTAAGGTTTCCTTACTGCCTTAGAGTCATAGTGTGAGGTCTTACTAAACCAAGACCACCGACTATCCACTAAGCTTAAGAAATTCAACAAGAAAGAATCAAAACATCAGACTCATCATCTACGCTTACTATGGTCTATCCACATGACTCACAAACATCAAAAGAGACCTGAATCATCTCAACTATGTCAAATCATTAAATACTCACGAAAACTGGGTCATCTCAATTATGATAGGCATTGAATAAGTAATTGAAACTTGAAATTGATGGGGAAGAACGGAAATCATATACATTTTTATACTGGAGTCATACCTTAGAATCATAATATGAGATCACACTCGGATCAAGATCCCAGATTATCCACTAAATCTGAGAGATTAGATAAAGACCAAGAATAAAGACTCAAAACCCACATCTCCAAGATCCATTAAACATGATCTATAATTAAGTAAAAGATGATAGTTTAAATATGGATCATATAATCTATATATCAAAATGATAAATATTGGGAAATTAGGGTAGGATAACTAAGTCAGGAAATTCACTTGCTGAATAACTAGAAAACTTGTTTCATTGCCAATAGCTCTAAATTTAATTGCTAAGCCTTACTTACTTGCTTTCTTTTGGAGCCACTAAAATTTCCTGTTACTTCTAATTAATAAGATTTACTCAACATTTGTTGATGTTCTTTTCTCCCTATTGCATGGATTGTAGGCAAAATACCTGCACCGTGGTATTGGGAGAGTTGAACGTCAGTTTCTGAAGCAAAATATATCAGGTATGTATGCTATAGTTAGTTCAAGGTATTATTAAATGCTTTTATTTCTCTTCTGATATAATTGGGATGCATGTGCATAATGTAATTTCTGTTATTACATGTTAACTGCTATGGATATTTATGCAATATAATTGTGACATACTGTAGTTCTGTGACTTATTAGTAAATTTGTGAATGTCATTCGTAAAAAAAAAATTCCCCAAATTTCCAATCCTTTAATGTGATCTTTAGCGAACGTGATACTACAGGTGATATGTAAACGGGTATCCCAGATCCGAGAAGGAACGGGCCTCACATAAGACATGCGTCTACACTGACATATGGGAAGATGATTGTGGGTATAGACTCATATCACAACATCTTCTATTCGTTGGAGGAACCTTTGGGTAACTAGGTTGTTTTAGACGATTACGTCACATTTTAGAGACCCAAGAACATGCCTAACCAGAGATGGCACCAACGGGCAGGAGCGACTAGGCGGTAGGCACGAGCGACTGGCGGCGGCGGAAGCAGTTGGCAGCAGGCAGGAGCGGCGGCAGGCAACAGCCGCTGCCGGTGGGATGCTACTGGGCGGCGACCCACGGCCCCCGAGCAATGGGTGGCGGCAGCGACGCTAAGGAGATGGGCGGCGCGGGTGCGCGCTAGGGCTTTTGGTGAGGCAGGGCTCTAGGGCACAGGCTCCGGTCTAGGATCGTAGCTCTGATACCATGTGGAAAGTTGTAAAAATGAAAAGTGATATTCAACGTAGCCCTAGAGCTCTCTTATATTCTCTAAAGAAAAATTAAATAAAGTAGATTGAAGAAATAGAAAAATATAAAATAGATACAGAAATATAAGTATGTCAATAGATGGGAAGTGTTCATAGCCAAGGGATACACACAGAGAGAAGGCGATTAAGATGATACATTCTCTCATGTGGCCATGTGGTAGACCCTTATCAAAATAGTTATCAAGGTTTGAACACTCACAGCTCCATCTCTTAGACTAGGTTCCCTCCATTGCACCCAACCAGTTGCCTTAATGGTGAGATTTAGCAACTTTGAAGTGTCGTCCTTAGATAAGACATGGGCGCATACCATCATACCCTTCGTTTTGATAACATCCCCTATAAATGAACGGCCAATAGCACAACATATGTCTTCCATCACATATGCAAGGCATTGGCCATCCCTTCTGCATACACCAACGAGTATCCGGCTCTCGAGTCCCTCCACCACGGGGACATGTGCTTTAGGCCTTCAATTCTGAGATCGATTGCAGCAATATTGCCGATGACCATTCTGCCCACACGCGAAGTATCTAACAGGGTCTCTGCATGATCTCGCTAAATGTGCACGGCTACCACAATGAAGACACACCCCTTGGAAGCGCCTCACCCCCTCAGTAGTCTCCCTCCATGCTTGAGCATTTGACGTCACATGCTGAGAATGGCAGCGATGTTGAACCACTGTCCAGCCCCCCTCGTCCCTCATTCCCCCCTCTCCTCAACAAAGTATGCAAGTTATTCATTCTACATGGTATTAATGCTACAATTCTAGGAATGCATTCTGTACCCACCTTGTTCTCTCTTTAATTTCTCCCCTCTCAGGACCTAGCCACCAGAGGATGATATGCCACCACCAGAAAAGCCCTAACCGCCTTCTAGGGGTTTTTCCAACCCCTAGCATGATTCATGATGCCTCTCAATTGCTTTTAATAAAAAGACAATTTAGTATGATTTAACCGAATACCATAAGAATGTTGTGCATCTGGAAAGGTGTCCTGACCATTTCAAAGGCATTGGGATGGATAGATAAAATTCATTTTTATTTATCAACTGCAAAAAGTTTACTAAATCAAACATCAGAATTGAAAAAATGCCTTCATCACCAAACAAAACAATGATTCTTCATTAAAATGTGTGCAAAGACATCCAAAATTCCAAGCCATCTCCCAGTCTCTACGTAGCATTACATGTCTAGTCCAATTCAATGCATTTATTTTTTGTGGGAAGCCTGTCAACGAATCCATTTTATCAAGGCAAGGTTTGACATTACCATTAAAGTACATTGTGCATATTATTTGTAACATCCCAACAAACACCACAAAGCAAAATAATGTGAAACTAACCCTCAAAGCCATCTTCTTTAACTTATTCATTGCAGAGAACTGCTTAAGACGAGAAAGAACAGCAGGATCTAATGCTCTGTCAGGCGCAACTCCATGTTTGCAAATCCACGGATGACCTATAACACAACCAAAGTCTTATTCAGGAGAAAAACATAAAACATGCAAATAATCAGATAGATAAAAACTATTGCCTCAGAATGTATTGATGATCGTTATTAAGATGTCTTACAGAATATTACATATACACTGATTAAACATCGTCACATAAAAGTCAACACAGTGAGCACATAGAGTTGGAGTTTGTCCTTTCCTAATTCCGTAACTCAAAAGATCTGTCCTTCCCCAACAACAGGTCAAAAAGAACTCATGACAACTCTCTCCCGAATTGACCAATCTTCCAGATTATATATTTCCTCTAGTCACTTCCTTTCCCCCACCCTAGATTCCCATAAAGAGACCCGAATTTCCACTATCAAGTACACAAATTCACAATTTAACCATCATAACCAGGCCATAACAATTACCGATAGAGAAGATACAAAGAGCACCGGACATCTTAAGCCACTATATAAAAAGTAACTCCTCGAGAATCGAACCCGCTATGATACCAGGTAAGAAAATATGATGTGGAAGCATATCAGAGAAATAAAGATAAAACTTTTTTTTTGAGGCTCAAAAAGGGGGAAACACTCGTTGGTGCTCGCCCCATCATTATATATTAACTAAAGAGAAAGGCGAGAGATACTTACAGGGGGAAAGAGGGGAGGAAAGACGGAAAGGGAGAATAATAATACAAGGTAGACAAACGGCAAGCAAATGCCGTGACCCAATTAACTACACCAGTCTGATATAAATCTACTAGCCAAAATGATCACGTTCTCCCTATAAAAACGCATCCCCGAGAAGATAGCCTCGTTTCGTGCACGCCAAATGGACCAGAGCCGCGCGATGGGGCCCAACAAATCAGATCTAACCCTCGTCCTGTTGGACCAAAGGATGCCGCAAAAATCTTCAATATTATCCGCGCGAGCCCAAGCAACGTCGTCCCAGACCCTCGCAACCAAGATACAGTGAAAGAAGAGGTGGTCGGCCGTTTCTTCAGTATCCCCGCAAAGATGACACATGACGCTAGAGTGTGGAAGGTACTTGGCGCAGCGATCCCGGGTCATCAAACGCCGATGACAAAGCACCCATAAGAAGAAGGCGATGCGTGCCGGCAAACGAAGCCCCCAGAAGAATGCACAGTCGCGCACCAGGGGAGTGGACAAAGCGGGGGTGGGAGAGAGCAGGGCCCTGAACGCCTTGCGAGTGGAGAAAACCCCATCCTTCCAAGTCCAATGGTCCCGCAGAGCAGAGGGAGAGGCCGTAGAGGAAAGAGCCTCCAGCAGCGAGGCGAATTCCATCGCACGCGGATCCGAAAGAACACCCGAGAACGTAGGGCACCAACAGCCGTTGGTCCAACAATCCGCGACCGAGGCTAGCCGATTCGACGCCAGAGCAAACAACCTCGGAAATCGCGTCTGAAAGGGACCTCCCCCCGACCAGTCGTCCAGCCAAAATTTGAAGACTGCACCCGTTCCAAGCACCGGGGTGAACAGCGCACGGTTCCTCCTTAACGTATCATAAACACAGCGCCAGAAATGAGAGGAGTGGACACGCCAATCCTCGCGCATAAAGCCGACCCAGTCGCTGCCCAAAAGCGTCCGCAGGACGTTACAAAGAAAAGAATCATCCTAGCCCTAGATTTTACTCACCCATTTCAGAAGTAAGGCGTCGTTGACGCGATCCAAGCTTCGGACGCCAAGACCACCGGACCTCTTTGGCATGGTTACCACATCCCAGGCGACCAAATGAACACCTCTGTCGCTTCCGTCCGAGCGACCCCATAAGAATCGCTGCATACATTTTTCCAAGCGTACCCGAATTCCCACGGGTATTTTACGAACCGATAGGAAGTAAATCGGGATAGAAGAAAGGACGGATTTAAGAAGGACAAGACGACCACCCCGGGAAAGCAAGGCGGCCCTCCACCCCGCCAGACGCGCCTCCAGCCGCTCCGTGATAGCCCGCCAACCATTAGAATGGGCCCGCCCAACCGAAAGAGGAACACCAAGATAAGGGAGAGGAAGCTCCCCAATTCGAGAGCCAAGCAAACGGCTACACTCCTCCGCCTCCGACGTCGACATGCCGAAAGGCACCACGATGCATTTGTCGGCGTTAGTCGACATCCTCGAAAGCTCACAGAAAATAGCAATAGTATGAGCCATCCCCGCCACCTCATCCGGACCCCCCTCAATGAAGCAAATCGTGTCGTCCGCGAATTGGATTAAAGGCACGCAAAACTCCCCCTTGCGGAATCCCGTAGTGAGGCCCGCATCAATGACGCGGTCAACCATACGCGCCAACACGTCCGAGGCAAGAACGAAGAGGAGAGGCGCCAGGGGGCAGCCCTGACGCACCCCCCTGCGAGGCTGAAAAGAACCACCGACCGGCCGGCCGTTGATAAGCACAGAGCGCGATACCGTGGAGACACATCTGCGCATCCAAGCAATCCAGAGATTAGGGAATCCCCGCCTACGCAATGCGGACCAGAGGAAGCGCCAATCAATAGAATCGTAAGCCTTTGCTAAGTCGATCTTCCAAAGAAGCCCCTTCCTTTTTCCTTTCTTCCAATCAGCCACAATTTCCGAGGCGACGAGAATGCAATCCGCAATATGCCGACCCTTAATGAAGGCCCCTTGAACAGGCGAGATAAGGCCATCCAAGATCCGAGATAGCCGGTTGGCCAGAGTTTTGACCACAATAAGATAAATAGCATTGGATACGGAGATAGGCCGAAAATCGTCAAAGCGAAGCGTCGGGGTCTTTTTAGGAATAAGCACAATATTTGCCAGGTTTATACGATCGAAGCCGAAGTTACCATTACAGAATTCAGAGTCGACCTCGAAGACGTCCCCCGAAACAACGTCCCAGAAGTCCCGGTAAAAGGCGACGGGAAAACCGTCGGGTCCCGGGGAAGAATCGAGGTTCAAACCCCAACGGCAGCCTTAATCTCCTCCAAAGAAATAGGGCGAGTAAGGAAAGCGGAATCCTCGTCCGAAATATAGGGAGCCCCCGCCCCTAGCCAACGCCACCGCCGAGATGGGAGAGCAGAAGAAACACGACGGAAGTGGTCAGTGATGGCGTTGCCCATCTCGCAATCCCCCGTGAACACCTCATCATTGATGGAGATTGACCGAATAGAATTAAAAAACTTAGGAAGAACAACGGGATTTAACGTGGAACCCTACTCCCTAAGGAGCGAGATGAAACCACGGGAGAACGCCTCAAAGGGTTGATGTGTTCATTGAACTTTCTCACTGGATACATGGGGTGAGGGGCTTCTTATATAGCCCCCACTAAGTCTCCACATCACACAAGTGGTAGATGTGGGACTAAACAACTAGATGTGGTAAATGGATCCTGGAGAGATTCATTTACCTATCTCCCACATAAGTGGCGCACAACATATACTCCAACAAGTTTGGCTAGAGTTTGGAGGGTTACAGTTGAGTTGGCTATAGTTAAGCTTGGTACATAATCATTAATCATCATCAATCATCGACAATTAATTGGATCTTAGAACTACTACTATGAGTGATAAGATAAACTAGTGGACGTGTTGGGAACTTAGTTAGGATGCATTACACTCCACCGCATGCCTACGGAGGCACCCTAACCCTAAGGTAATCTTCACGCCTTGGAGTCGTAGTGTGGGGTCACTCTCAGACCAAGACCACAAACTATCCACTAGACTTGAGAAATGAAATAGAATCAAGAATTAGATCAGAAACTCATCACTATCAAGATCTATGAACATAATCTCTAAATGACGAAAGATAATAACATACACACAAGTCATCAATTAATATATGAAGTATATATGGAAATTATGAGGTGTTTAGGTGATCGGGAAATTCATATACATCATGCTTGAAAACTGCTTTTAGGAAAGTAGCTTGTTAAACTTAACCTTTTTATAATACCTACCTACTTATTTTCTTTCAAAACCACTAAATTACATGTAAAATTTTAATATGTTGGATTGTATGCAACAATTGTTGACATTCTTTTGTTCCTTGCATGCTTGGCAGGCAAAGTACCTACGTCATAGTAGCTGACTGATGATTCCGAGCATCCGTTGTTATACTCGGCGGTACATTTGTTGTTGTTTTTGCTAAGATAATGTATAATGCTTTTCTTTCTCTTCTATATTTTGGGATACATGTATATGATGCAGCCTCTTTTGTACATGTAATATATATATATATGGAAATTAATGAGATGTGAATTGGTGACAGTTATTATTGGCTCTGTGATTGTTTACATTAAATGTGAACGCCATTTCGAAAAGCGATTTTTTCCCTCAATTTCAGTAATCTAATGCGATCTTTAATGAATCCAATGTTGCAAATCATGTGTAAACGGGTAACCCGGATCCTGGAGCGTTACATAAGCGAAACTAAGTCAAAAGCTTATGAAGTTTTGTACAAAAATGTTGACTCTAAGGAGGGCCAGAAGGATATATTCAGATTGGCCAAAGCAAGAGAAAGAAAGACCAAAGAACTTTCACAAGTAAGATGCATTAAGGATGAGGAAGGTCACGGGTTTGTTACTCAGAAGGATAAAGAGACTAGATAGAAGCAGTATTTCCATAAACTTTTCATTGGGGAAGGAAATATATAGATCACTTTGGGTGATCTAGCTTGTAGTGAAAGTTACTTGAATTATGCAAGCTACAGAAGAATACAAAGAAAGGAAGTAGAGTAGGCTTTGAAGAATATGAGAGCTGATAAAGGTGTAGGACCGGATGACATCCCTGTAAGTATGGAGAGTTTTAGATGAGCGTGGTTTGACTTGACTTACGAATTTATTCAATTATTTGGCGAAGCAAGAAAATGCTTGAAGATTGAAGGAGTATCGTGGTGCCTCTGTATAAGAACAAAAGAGACTTCCAAAATTGTTCAAATTACAGAGGAATCAAGCTAATGAGACATTATGAAAATTTGGTAACATGTGATCGAAAGAAGGTTGAGGCAAGTTTCCAAAGTAAAAGAAAATCAATTCGGATTCATGCCAGGTCGCTCAACTATTAAAGTCATCCATTTGTCGAGGAGAACAATGGAGATTTATAGAGGAAGAACCTCCATATGATTTTTATTGATTTGGAGAAGGCTTATAATTCTGTCCCACGAGAGATTGTAGAGAGTTTTCGAGAAGAGACAAGTACATGTCCTATTAATATTAACCTCATAAAGGATATGTATGATAGGGCTTTATGTTGTGTAAGGATCCAATCTGGAAAGACTGACTATTTTAACATCAACATTGATCTACATCTAGGTTCAGCTTTTAGTCCATTCTTTTTTTCTTTGATTATGGACGAGTTGACAAATCACATTCAGGATGAGATAACTTGATGTGTGTTATTTGTTAATGATATCGTGTTGATCGATGAGACCAGAGATGGAGTAAATAAGAAGCTTGAGGTCTAGAGACATGCATTGGAGACTAAAGGATTTCGTATAAGTAGGGCTAAGATTGAATATATGGAGTGCACCTATGATGGAAGCAATGGTGAAGGAATCGAGGTGAAGTTTGGTGGTGATAACATTTGGAAGAGAGATTCTTTTAGATATGTTGGAAGAAAAGAAGTGAATGCATTAGAAGAGACCCTAGGGCTCTCTTATATAGGAGAAAAATCATGGTTTAATTACATGAGAGGTACATAAAGAAAATAGAAATGAGAAATAGATAATAAGAGATACAAATATCTCAACACTCCCTCTCAAGATGGAGCATATATGTCTATCATGCTCAACTTGGAACGCCTTTGAAATGGACCTATAGCAAGAGCCTTGGTGAAAATACCAGTAGTCTGGTCTCCTGTAGAAACATGGGAGGTGGATATGAGACCTTTCTGGATCATGTCTCTAGTATAATGGCAATCCACCTTTATATGATTGGTTCGTTCATGAAATGCAAGATTATTGGCAATAAATAGAGCCACTTGATTGTCAAATAAAAGCTGCATGGGAAGAGGAACCTCAACAACAAGGTCAGTCAAGACGGATCTAACCCACATCATCTATGTACTTCCTTATGTCATGGTCCTGTACTCAGATTCTGCACTAGATGTAGCAACCATTGTCTGCTTCTTGCTTTTCCATGATACGAGAGAGCTCCCAACGAAAATAGCAAAGCCAGAATTAGACTTCCTATCTCTAGGGCAACCTGCATAATCTGCATCTGCACAAGCTGTCACCTCAAAAGATGTGAACCATATAGATTGCGTCCTTATGAACCTTCCGAGGTTGCTCCATAAACTGACTAACCTTGCTCATAGCAAAAGATATGTCTGGTCTGGTGATGGTAGCATATAGGAGCTTCCCAACAAGCTCTATATATATCATCTTATCTACCATCTCAATGTCATCAGCATATAATCTCATACTCGGATCCATAGGGGTAGTAGCAGGCTTGCACCCTGTCATACCTGTCTCTAGAAGAAGATCCGTCACAAACTTCCTCTGGGCCATCACAAGATCATGATGGTTCCTGGCAATCTCTAATCCAAGGAAGTATCGAAGAATTCCAAGGTCCTTAGTCACAAACTGCTGACCAAGGAACTCCTTGGCAGCCTGAATGCCCTGCTCATCATCCTCCATGACAATAATATCATCAACATAGACAAGAATAGCAACAGTGCATCTCCGTATCCTCTTAACAAAAATAAGTGATCAGGCCGTAAATCGCCTTATGGAGCCTACACACCTTCTAAGACTCCCCCTCAGTAGCAAACCCTGGTGGATGTTGTATATATACCTCCTCCTGTAGATCGCCATATAGAAATGCATTCTTCACATTAAGTTGGTAAAGTGACCAGTCTCGTGAAACATCAACTGATAGAAGAATGTGAAGTGTCGAGTGTCCGGCTACTGGAGAGAAGGTATTCTGATAGTCCACCCCAAAAGTTTGGTGAACCCACGTGCTACAAGCCTTACCATGTAGCAATCCACACTACCATCTGCATGTTGCTTCATCGTAAAGATCCATTTCAACCCACAACAGAGGCACCTGGAGGAGCAGGAATAATGCTCTAGGTATCACGCGACTGCAAAGCGGCCATCTCCTCCTCAATGGCAAGTCACCACCTACTATCTTGTTTGGCCTCCTGATATGTTCTTGGGATAGTAACAACAGAGAGTCCCACAATAAACATCCTATACTCCTCTGAAAGATGGTCCAATGAAACATGCACAGCTAGAGGATAAGTGGAAAAGTGACGATGCGACTTTCTCAAGGCAATAGGTACATCCAGGTCATCAGCCTCTTTGTTCTCTGGTATCAACTCCTCCTGTGCAGTATCCTGTGGAACACTCAAATCTCCAGTGTCGTCAATAGAATTAATGTGTTCATTACATACCTGAGGCTTGCTGGATGATAGGAAAGGCGCATGAGCAGCGGGGCGAGTAGAAGACCTGCGAATGTAAAACCATGGTAGGAACTGCGTTAAGGTAGACAGAGGTGGAGGTGGAGGTGGTGGAGGAGGTGGAGGTAGAGATGACTGAGACTCAACATGGGGTGGAGATAACGGAGGTGGAGGAACAAAAACATCCTCACCCAAATCAGCGTTAGACTGTGAAACCCCCGAAACCCGAACAGGGACTAAAACGCAAATCTTTACTGAGTTTGGACTTGATTGTAAAATCTGTACTTGTCCAGTGATCAAAAAATTCGAGTAAGGAGTCCATTACATAGGGCTCGTCGATAGCTTTCCAACGAGTCCTAGAACGTTAAAATCCGACTTCGGGAGCTCAAGTTATGGTCATTTTAGCAAGGAGGGGTACAAGTCACTTTCAGATCCGAACCCGGATCCGAATCCGGGTCGGACCCGTATATTCCACCCTCCCTCCCTTCGCCAACCTCGCCCAAATCGCCCAACCTCTCCTTCTCTCGACCTCCAGCTCTCCCCTCCTCCATTCCTCTCCCCTCTCCTTCACCAAGGGCCGCCGGAGCGCCTTGGATCGACGACCCAAAGCCAGAAGGTACGTTGTCTTCCCCTCCTCTTGCTGCCGGATTCATACGCTTTCTTGAACGCTCCTGCTTAATGACCCGTAAAACCGGTGCACACTCTCTGAAATCATGTATTATCTATCCAAATGTTGTAGGATGTTCAGTTCTGGGTATATAATACGGATGTTAAAATTTTACACCTAAAGATCTCGACCTGTCCCTCCCATTGGCTCCATTTTTGGACTTGATTGTATTAAACTGTCAAATGTTCCCTTGTGTTGGATGTTGGACATTATAGCAAGATTCTCCAGGTCGAATGCTCGATTGTTGTTATACAATAGTAGGGGCTTGAGGATGGCATATCTTAAATTAGCAGCATGAAGGCATTTGCTGCTTTGACGGATATGATCCCAGTTATCATCATCTATTTTATGTTTAACCTCAATTATGGGTGAAATGCTGCTATAGTGAATGCCTGATTTTACTTGATGCAACAATGAACGTTGTGGCTTCAAGAACAAGGATTGGTCTTTGTCTGAATTGTATCTCTCTTTTTCTCTTTCCAATATCCACACTCCCGACAATCCCAATGGTAATGACCAAGATGGCCGCACTGAAAGCGGAGCAATGAAGACGTTACACAAGTCTTCAAGATATGGTCTAGCATCCCATGTTTGAAACACCAAGATGATCGCATAACTTCTTCACTCCCGAACGGCTACGCTGCTTCGACAAGTGCCAACCCCTAGCCGGATCCTCTGCTAGAATCTCAACAGCATGGCCCTCTAAACCTGCCTCTGATACCTTCTGATCCATGTCCTACACCCTCCAATCTTCCTCCTCCCAACAAGGCACATGTTCGGTGGACCTCACTTTACCTTTCCTTCCCTTCCACGAATACATAGTTGGGTTGCACTTTGTGACCTCTTCGGTGGATGGCATTGCATGCTAATGGTGTCTAAGACACAAAGATGGTTGACGTGGAACCACCTTCTACGCTCGATGTGCAAAGCCATCAGTGAATAGCACCACCTATTGGCAATGGTTGTGTCGACGATGGATGTTGTTGGCTAGCAATTGCACAACTGTCGGCATAAGCCGTGATGATTGGCGATGTAGAGACCATTGTTGAGAGTCGATAGCGATGGCTTTGGTGTGGATGGTTGAGGCCAAGTGAGGTACATGGGTCCAGTCTAACAACAATGCTCGAAAACCATATGGAAAGGAACGAGAGAAATTGATATAATCGGAATGAAACATAACCCTCTATATATAAGAATAGACTAGGATTAGGGAGCGTGTACATAGATACAAAAATACAAAACTACCCCAGAAGGGTTGCATCTCTCATATACTCTACGCCCAATTTTTCCTCAATACTCATACCATCCATAAATACAAGGGTATTGACTGGAAGGTAAGATTTTTTTCAAAAATCCACTTAATGATCTACGGGTGGAGTGATGGGTCCTATCATCCAAAAAATCAGAGTTCAATTCCCACCTCACATGAAAAAGAATCCATTAAAAAACAATGCATCAGACAAAATTATGATTACTGCTTTCGAGTATAAAAGGAGAATACTAAAAACTAGACAACATCATAACGTATAAAGGACTGTTTTTAATAATAAGAGAGATCTTTGAAAGAAAAAGGACAGTATGCAAAGGATTAGCATTAAATAGATGACGTACAGAGGACTTCATGGGCAGTGAGCCGTTGAGAAGGTTCTTTACAAAGCATCTTCCTGATGAGATCCTTAGCATTATCAGAAATAAGGGGCCAGGGATCTGATTCAAAATCAATATGTCCCTTCAAGACTGCATCAAATATCCCTTGTTGGGTTTCTGATAAGATGATGTTCACCGTTGACTTAAGTTAACAAGTTGCTTGAGCTGATGACTACAAAATGGCAAAATGCAAAACACATACAGATACCTGCCCAAAAAGGAGGAACACCACTAAGCAAAATATAGAGGATGACACCAGCTGTCCAAACATCTGCTTCTGGTCCATAATGCTTACATAGAACCTCAGGAGCAACATAATATGGGCTGCCAACCACATCTGTGAAAATCTGACCTGCGGATGAAGAAAAGGTCTACATATTGGACTATCTGAATCAAAACAAAACTTGCTAAAATTAACAAAAAAATCGAAGCATTTAAGAACTTCAGGTTTTACAGAGCTTCTTTTTAACATATAATAAAAACTCTTGCATTTCTGTTTCAAAAAACATATAAAAACTCTTCAAAGAAAAGTTTGGTTAATGAAAGCCTTACAAGTCAAGATAAATTGTGATTTATCATGGTGGCGGGCATCATTTTAACATGAAGAAATTTGTACAGAAAGAGCATATACTGGCATGCATCTTACATCATTAGTGATGGTAGTAGGACCCACGAAAATAAAGTTGCATTTTATAGTCTGCAAAAATTGGTTGTGCTCAGAACAGCAATGGTTCATCAAGAACTGCATGCACTTTTGAATGAGGTCGGTTCATAAAGGTGAACGGAGTACATAAACACTAATCTATTAATGTTACTGACATAGCGTACATTAAGAGAAGGCATGAATATGATGGAACCCTCAAAGGTAGAAATGCTCACATAAGAGAAAACAAGTTAAAAAATGAGAAGCAACAAGTCCATATTGTGAAGAAGAAATTATTTAATTAGATGACATTTACAGGGAGATATTAATTATCAGAGCCAACAGATAAATGTGCAGGTTATAGTGCACAAGAAACAAGCATGTGCAATGAAATATAGAGGTAAAGGTATTTCTCTTAGTAAAACTTTATACACTTCATATTGCACACATGGGGTTATGGAGAAGAAACAATGACATTTTGATACTAAACCACACTGCAAAACCTCGAGAGGAGAATTGTTTGTCCCGCAAACTGGGAAGTACCCAGGAACAACTCGTGTCTCATCCCCCAGAAACTTTTCGACCTTCAACCAAGGCCCTAAATGTCGGTTTCGGTCACCATTTCGGTGACCATCCGAAACAGAATTTCGGTGGAATTTCGGTCAAAATTCGATTGAAATTTCGGTCATTTTTTGTACTAGGGCCCTCATATTTCGGTCATTTCGGCCATTTCGGTCGAATTTCGATTTCGACAGGCTATCGATATTCGACAGAAATTCGACCGAATTTCGCTGAAATTTGAGGCCATGCCTTCAACCCAGATCTACGGGTCGATGTCATAAACTTCCTCACCAACAAGGTTCTCCAGTATTCAGATTAAGACCAAGCGAAAATACTTGCTTCATCTTCCCTTAACTCGCTACCTGATCTCCTCAATTAAAAACTAACAATGATGAAGAGCTTTTGGGTGACGAGAATCAAGTAACATCTTTACAAACTTGGGGTCCACCCCCACATCTCTACTTCCTCCATTTCTTTTACAGATCTAAACATACCTGGAAATTGATTATCAGAGCCAACAGGCATAATGTGCAGGTTATAGTGCACAAGAAACAAGCATGTGCGATGATATAGAAAGACTCCCGCATGGAATGTCTTTGCAAGGTCATGTTGGCTCACTGTCTATGCATACAAATCTTTACAAGTGGCACATGCTACTCTGCCAGTACATTGCCCATATTCCAAGAGAACCACTCTGATAGTGGGTCAATAGGGTGAGTGCTTCACATACCTTTCTATTGTATAGTGCACAAGAAACAAGCATGTGCGATGATATAGAAAGACTCCTGCATGGAATGTCTTTGCAAGGTCATGTTGGCTCACTGTCTATGCATACAATTCTTTACAAGTGGCACATGCTACTCTGCCAGTACATTGCCCATATTCCAAGAAAACCACTCTGATAGTGGGTCAATAGGGTGAGTGCTTCACATACCTTTCTATTGTCTGTTCTGGTCGTATCTACACCAAGGGTGCAAATTTTGGTACTAAATAGACTCCAGGATATTAAGAGGGTGAAACATAGAGGTAAAGGTATTTCTCTTAGTAAAACTTTATACACTTCATATGGCACACATGGGGTTGTGGAGAAGAAACAATGGCATTTTGATACTAAACCACACTGCAAAACCTTGAGAGGAGAATTGTTTGTCCCACAAACTGGGAAGTACCTGAGAACAACTCATGTCTCATCCCCCAGAAACTTCCCAAACTTGGGGAAGTCGACCTTCAACCCAGATCTATGTGTCGATGTCATAAAATTCCTCACCAACAAGGTTCTCCAGTATTCAGATGAAGACCAAGCTAAAATACTTGCTTCATCTTTGTTGGAGTATTTGGTTGTGCGTTATGAGTTGTAGGAGGGTAAATGGATCTCTCCAGGATCCATTTACCCCATCCAGTTGTTTAGTCCCACATCTACCAGTGGTGGGACTTGGAGGCTCTGTGGAGGCTATATAAGGAGCCCCAGACCTCCTGTAACCATTGAGAAAGCAATGAAGCATATGCCCCTTTGAGGGCTTCTCCCATGGTTTCATCCCGTGAAACACCCGGTTTCCAATAGAACCCGAACTTGATCTGATTTAGGTCCGATGAACCCAATAAAGTTGTTGGTCAATGCCAAACAACTTAAAATGATCAATTGATCATAAATCAAAAGTCGTTCGGGCGAAATCGACCAAAAATCGGTCGCTTCGTAATACGTGCCGTGAAAAAGCCATGACGCAAATTCGGAAACCGCAAAACAAACCGAGACCATCATGAGATCCGATTCGACGAAACAAGACCAACGGAATCGACCGTTCGTCAATCGGAGATCGTTTGATATTTTTAAATCACAAAATTTAACCTTAAACAGAAATCGTATCCGAAAAGTTCGGGTATTCAAAACCCGATCGGAAGTATATCAACATTGTACTCATTTTGATCATCATAAAGAGACGATCAAATTGATATATTGCGCGTCAGAAACCGACGCTCGAGACATGAATACGGTTCACTTTAAAGTATAACAAATAAAGAAAGATAAAATTGAAATATATATATATATAACAAGTACTGCTACGGTTTATTATATAAAAAAAAATTGTTGTAGCAGACCCGTTACAGCTATAACAAGTGGTTGCCAATCTTTTCCACTTGGCTCATTATTCTCCCCCATTCGGCAAACACGTAGCTCTCCCTCCCTTTATATATATATATTAACTTTACCTTTCCTTGGTCTTTCCATCTTTCCCGACTACTATCTGCTCTTGCTACTAATTCCAGGAAGATCTAAAGCCCAGCCGAGCAACCCAATCTCCAAGTAGAATCCAGCCCCCCTTTCTTTCAATTGGTTCTCAAAATTCCACCAAAAGAGGCCACATTTCCAGCACCATTCTTGCTGGACGTCCCCTCCTGTTGGAAATTTCTCAAGTTCAGCAGTTGTTTCAAGCTCTACAAGCTCCTGGAACCTTGGATCTGCTCCTGGACTCTTGAAATTTGCCACATGCATGTTGTGATCTCCCAATTAAGAGATCAAAAAGGTACAATCCTATTACCATTCTCCTTGCTGCCATGCATGGTATTCTACCCATTTTTTTATCCTTAATTATGCATTGTTGAGTAATATATGAGTAGACTTTGGGGGATATTTCTTGGGAGCATGAAGCATTGACATATTAAGTCATTAAATTCAAATGAACAATCCACACATTTATATTTTTGTGTAAATTAATGTCTATTGAAAGGAAAAGAATAATAAGTAAATACTACATTAATCAATGATTCTATTCAAGTTAAATAAAAGATTGGTTTTTCATTTATTTTGAATTACAGAATCTGGTTAGAATCTGATTACTGTTTTGTATCGGCCCAGATATATATATTTTTTTCAACATTTTATTACTCTACTCAGGTTATAAGTTTAAAAAGAGTTAAATTATTTATTCAATGAATTATAAATTGTTACTTATCTGTTTGCTGCAATGCTGGAATAACTGTAAATTATTTACTGAATGATGATGAAACTAAGCTCTGTTTCTATAATTAATACAAGATAGTTAAAATTATAAAATATATATATATATGTGACCTTTAGAAGAAAATGCTTGATCTTACTATTATATATAATGTGTTTTGAAAGATAGGTTTTGTTGATAAAAGAAAACACATTGTTTATTTAGTGAGGCTGTTATAATAAAATACGTTGGCAATAGTTCTGGAGTGCTAGTTATTACAATTATCATACAATCATTGCTCTTCCCTTTTGAATATGTGGCAGTTTTAGATAATTCTAAAATTTCTCATAATTATCTAACTTGTTAGAATGTTGTAAGGAGTTAGACCATAATTAAGGTCCAATAGAGAGATCCAAGGGTAAAGCAAGTTTCATGCGTGATAATGATTAAATAGCAAAATTATTTGTAATATATATATATATATAATTCTAGGAGTTTACTAAAGTGCTAGGTAGAATGATTGATTCCTTGCTAAAAGAAGTTTACTTCTTGTGCTGAAATTTGGGTAATATAAATTAGTAAGTAGTCCAACAGAGGAATTAGAATATCCTTGTTAAACTTGATTCTATTACTGAAAACTTGTGACATACCAAAATTTAATAAGATGTGTCTCTATTTTAACATAATGTATAGGAGTAGTTTATGTTAACAACCTCCCTGTCATCTTTAGAGTATGCATCACTTAGAAATAGAATTAGTTCTATTTTTGTTGATGCCTAATAGACTGAAGTTAAGCATCACACTTCCATCTTAATTTGTGATATCATACTTATTGTGTGATGCTAATTGGTGGAATCGTTGTACAAATCAAACTGGGAGGATATAAATTGGTCTTAAACCACTCGACCATCGACAATTAATTGGGTTGAATTCATGCTGAAAATGAATGAAGGATAAATTGTGACCATAAAGACTGATCGTTCGTATGAAACTATCTTTTAGGTATTCCATACTATCTATTAGTTCATTAATACAACCATTGACCAAAATACCTAGATCATCACAGTCAACCATATAAAAGACTGAGAAAGTAATAAGCAGTCAAGAAAGTAAAGATGACGGTGAATAATTGATGATAACCATTTGTGCCGGTCATGTTGAATCTTACACCTGACCGTGCGAGGGCGCGGTGACCCTCACCTGGGCGGGAGAATAGGAAGCCCAGTTTGGGCAGCGGCCGCCAAGTGCGCGGGTCTAGGATCCCAGTCCTCTTTCGGTTTTTACGTGAGCTCACAGTGTTTTTACGCCTCGTTGGGATCCCGACTTTGGACCAGTTCCGCTGACCCTGTTTTTTTTAGGATACCCAGGCGGGGGATCCTGGTTTTTCAGTTTTACGTACGAGCTCGGTTGCCCGTTACCGGTCGGGCTGTTTTTCTAGAGTGACTTTTCCGGGAAGTCCCTCTCACCCGTCTCAGTGGCGTAGTTGGGGAGTAGACCTATCCCTCTATTGGACCGGCCTTCCAACTAGAGGGCGAGACGGAAGAGCCATTTGTAGGCTTCTTCACCGCTTGAGTTTTTCTTCGCCAACAGACTTGGCGATGTTACATCCAGATCATCCATATCTATATCTACATCATCTAGAGTTACATTTAGGTTGTTGCACAGAGGTTTGAAGGGATTGATTTTTTATCCAGATCATCCACATCTATATCTACATCATTGAGAGTTACATCTGAGAGAGTTACTGTAAAGGTTTGGAGAAATTACAATTGAAAATTTAGATGATTGGGAGTGACTATAATTTGTTCGAAATCCCTATAAAGATCATAGTTTAAGTTGAGTAAATAGAAGTGACTATAATCTGAATTCGAAATCTTATTAAGCTAGTGGACGTGTTGGGAACTTAGCTAGGATGCATTATACTACACCGCATGCCTACGGAGGCACCCCAACCCTAAGACTTTCCTCAAGTCTTAGAGTCATAGTGTGAGGTTTCACACGAACCAAGACCACAGACTATCCACTAGACTTAAGAATTTTAATAAATCATTATATCTTTTTATCTCATCTTTCCCATTATCAGAATCCACAAATATGATCTCTAAGTAATATGAGAATTAAATATACTTACTTATGATCAATTAGTTACAATATAAATATACTTATGTGGGAAATATTGGGTTAATGGCCGATCATGAGAAATGCTTCAAACAACTGGAATACCCTTTTCTTATGCAAGTAGATGTAAATTATATTTGTTCCACCTTTCTAATTGCTCTCTTTTGCACATAATAAATTACTTGTCATTTATTTTTAAAAAACTACGGATTTGTATTCACAATTGTGACTCCTTTTCTTCCTTGCGCGCATGGCAGGAAAGGAGTCTGTTGTTCATTAGCTATACAGGGTTCCAGGAGATAAGGTCTATACCAGACGGTATGTGGTTTTTGTTACAGTTTTTAGTTCAATTGATATTATAAAATGCTTCTTCTCTTCAGTCAAATTTTTGGGATATTGAATGTACTGTTAGACATTGTACACGTTGTAAAATCATATGAAAATTAATGAAATAGGATTTTGGTGCCAATTGTCTCTATTAACTTGTGGTTATGAATGTGGATATGAATGTCAAATTTTGAATATTACAACACGAAAAAAAAAATTTCCCCGTTTTTCTATAAATTATGCGATCTCTAATGAATGGAATGTTGCGAATTGTGTCGTAAACGGGTACCCGGATCCTGAGGGGTTCACAGTTTGGTATCAGAGCAGTGGTACCCCGATACGCACATTCGCAGTATTTCAATTCCGATCGCATTGAGTTCTCGGATAGCGGCAGTCTTCCAACTTGTCGTGAGTCCGAGAAGGGAAATACGACATTCAGATTCAATCACCACAGCTGTCACCAATTTCATTAATTTTCATATTATATCCCAAGAAGAGAAAAACATATATCATAATATCTGCGAACCATTGATTTTATGACTAATAAATGGTTCTCATGCAGAGCCATGTCATCCCGACCAGACCAGGAGATGACTAACAAACTAGCACACATACTGACTACTCGTATCGACTTTTCCATAGTCTAGTTGATTCTAGTGTGACACATTCTTTTCTTACTTCGAGGCTAATTGCTTCTTTAGGTAGAGTCGCAGAGACTCTCTCTTCTCCATATCACATCCAAGGGTCAGGTGACCAGTTGTTTGTCATTTCCCTGATAGTCAGGCACTTGCCTATACTGATTGGCGGTCACGAGATGATCACAGATTGTCTACTTCTGCAGCTTGATGAGTTCGACTTGATTTTGGGCATGGATTGGTTATCCACTCATCCTGCACAGGTTGATTGCTTTAGGAAGACGGTTGTCTTCAGGATTCCAGATCTACCTGAGTTCACTTTTGAGGGTACTATACATGACTCCACCATGGAGTACAATTCCGTGTTACGAGCTCAATGACTTGTTGATCAGGGATGTGATTCATATCTTGCATTTGTTCGGGAGGTATCTGATCAGAAGCTGATGACTCAGGACATCCGAGTAGTCTCAGAATACCTGACGTGTTTCCTGATGAGCTACCAGGATTACCTCCTGAGAGAGAGAGAGAGAGATCGAGTTCGAGATCACATTGCTGCTAGATACACAGCCGATCTCTATAGCACTATATCACATGGCACCAGCCGAGTTGAGGGAGCTGAAGGTGCAGTGGCAGGAATTACTTGACTTGGGATTTGTGAGGCTGAACACTTCACCTTGGGATGCTCCGGTTCTATTTGTCAAGAAGAAGGACGAATCCATGAGGTTATGCATCGATTACAGACAGCTGAACAAGAGAACGGTGAAAAACCGTTATCCTTTGCCGCGCATCGATGATTTGTTCGACCAGCTCCAGAGATCTTCAGTGTTCTCGAAGATCGATCTTCGCTCAGGCTACCATCAACTGAGGATTCGCGAGTCGGATATTTCGAAGACAACCTTTAGGACTCGCTATGGACACTACGAATTTGAAGCCGTTTGGACACACCAATGCACCTGCGGCTTTCATGGATATGATGAACAGGATCTTCCGTCCATACTTGGACAAGTTTGTAGTAGTGTTCATAGATGATGTGCTTATATATTCACGAAATGTATGTGATCATGCAAATAATCTACGGATCGTCTTAGATACATTACGGGAGCACAAGCTATATACTAAGTTGAGCAAGTGTGAGTTTTGGTTATCTCAGGTCTCATTTCTGGGGCATGTCATTTCTGGAGCAAGCATCGCAGTGATCCTGCGAAGATTGAGACAGTCATGTCTTGGTAGCAGCCCAAGACAGTTACTCAGATTCGGAGTTTCCTCAGACTAGCGGGCTATTACAGACACTTTGTCAATGGATTTTCACGCATCGTTCGTCCTTTGACACGATTGACGCAGAAGGGAGTTCCATTCAATTGGGACGATTCATGTAAGCAGGCCTTCTAGACACTGAAGGAGAGATTGACGACAACACATATTCTTGCTCTTCCTTCAGGCACTCAGGACTATGCGGTATACACAGATGCATCTGGAGAAGGTCTAGGAGCAGTATTGATGCAAAGAGGACAGGTGATTGCTTACGCATCACGGCAGTTGAGACCGCACGAGCGGAACTACCCCACACATGACTTGGAGTTGGCGGCCGTTGTCTTTGCCTTGAAGATTTGACGCCATTATCTTTATGGGGTGAATTTCGAGATTTTTACTGATCACAAGAGCCTAAAGTATATCTTTGATCAGAAGGAGCTGAATATGAGACAACGCAGATGGCTCGAGCAGCTGAAGGAGTATGATTGCACGATCTCTTATCATCCCGGTAAAGGAAACGTGGTAGCTGATGCACTTAGCAGGAGAACTCATACCGAGGGTACGACGAACTAGCTATATACGTGGGATATGCTCGCATCTTTGACTGATTGACATCCTCAGGAGAGCGCATCCATTTTTACTGTCGTGCCTCCACGATTCAGTAGTTTGTGGGATCGTATTGTAAAGGGTCAGAAGACATATCCTTGGATCCGAGATAGATACATGCACGCCATCAAGGACGAATTTGATGATTTTGTTGTAATGGAGTCTATTTTATGGAAGGCAGAACGGGTCGTTGTACCCAATGACGAGCAGCTTCGCAGAGACATTCTTGATGAGGCACACAGTTCACGGTTATCGATCCATCTAGGTAGCACGAAGATGTACCGTGATCTGCGCCGACATTTCTGGTAGGATGGAAAGAAGTGCGATGTGGCGCTACATGTCAACAGATGCATGACCTGCCAGATGGTCAAGGCCGAGCACAGGAGATCACCAGGATTATTGCAGTCTCTCCCCATTCCCGAGTGGAAGTGGGAGAGCATCTCTATGGATTTTGTCATAGGATTACCAAAGACACCGGGCGGTCATGATTTCATTTGGGTTGTTGTTGATAGGTTGACCAAGTCAGCTCATTTCATACCTGTCAACACGACTTACACTCCATCCAGATTGGCCAAGCCGTATGTGCAGAACATCATTAGGTTACATGATATGCCACGTGAGGTGGTGTCTGACAGAGATTCGAGATTTACATCCCACTATTGGCATCAGTTCATGTCAGCACTACATACAGAGTTGAAAATAAGTTCGGCATATCATCCACAGACAGATGGGCAGAGTAAGCGCACCATTCAAACACTAAAGGATTTGCTCCGCGCTTGCACTTTAGAGTGGAAAGGGTCCTGGAAGGATCATCTGCCACTGGTTGAGTTCACGCACAACAACATCTATCATTCCAGTATTGGCATGGTACCATTCGAAGCCCTATACGGGCGGAGATGCCTCACACCTCTCAGTTGGCGTGAGGTATGTGATCATGCTCTTTACTCCGTGGATCTCCTGGAGGAGGCCGCGAGAGCTGTTGATCTTGTGAGACAGAGACTTCTGACGGCACAAAGCCGTTAGGAGAGCTATGCAGACCGTCGGAAAAGAGACTTGAAATTTCAGGTATCCAATACTTTCCTCTTGCTCCTTTTGCAAAATTTGTTAACCCTATACTAATGGCATTCCCATAAATTATAGGTGGGAGATTGGGTATTTCTTCGTGTATCTCCCATGAAAGGAGTGCAGAGATTCGGGGTTCGTGGCAAGTTGGCGCCACGATATGTTGGACCCTTTGAGATTCTGGCTCAAGTAGGGAAGGTTGCTTACCGAGTAGTCCTTCCTCCACATCTATCAACTATCCATGATGTCTTCCATATATCCAACCTGAGGAAATATGTGCACGATCCTCAGCACATTATCAGTTATGAGAATCTTGATGTAGAGCCAGATCTGACTTATGAAGAGAAGCCAATCCAGATACTTGACCGTGCTGTGAAGAAGCTTCGCAGCAAAGAGATTTCATTGGTCAAGGTGTTGTGGCACCGTCACGGAGTCGAAGAGGCGACATGGGAAACCGAAGCCGACATGCGCGCATGATACCCGCAACTTTTCTGAGGTAAAAATCAAAACAAGCTTTTAGATATATGTTAAAATATTGACTTGTTTTCTCTTTGAGGTTTTTATGTGTTCAAAACTCTTTGAGGTTTTTATGGCCATATGTGATTCAAACTAGATACATTATGACCTTGACTCGAGTCTCGAGGACGAGACTCCCTTTGAGGTTTTTATATTTGTAACACCCGGTTTCCAATAGAACCCGAACTTGATCTGATTTAGGTCCGATGAACCCAATAAAGTTGTTGGTCAATGCCAAACAACTTAAAATGATCAATTGATCATAAATCAAAAGTCGTTCGGGCGAAATCGACCAAAAATCGGTCGCTTCGTAATACGTGCCGTGAAAAAGCCATGACGCAAATTCGGAAACCGCAAAACGAACCGAGACCATCATGAGATCCGATTCGACGAAACAAGACCAACGGAATCGACCGTTCGTCAATCGGAGATCGTTTGATATTTTTAAATCACAAAATTTAACCTTAAACAGAAATCGTATCCGAAAAGTTCGGGTATTCAAAACCCGATCGGAAGTATATCAACATTGTACTCATTTTGATCATCATAAAGAGACGATCAAATTGATATATTGCGCGTCAGAAACCGACGCTCGAGACATGAATACGGTTCACTTTAAAGTATAACAAATAAAGAAAGATAAAATTGAAATATATATATATATATTTAACAAGTACTGCTACGGTTTATTATATAAAAAAATTTGTTGTAGCAGACCCGTTACAGCTATAACAAGTGGTTGCCAATCTTTTCCACTTGGCTCATTATTCTCCCCCATTCGGCAAACACGTAGCTCTCCCTCCCTTTATATATATATATATATATATTAACTTTACCTTTCCTTGGTCTTTCCATCTTTCCCGACTACTATCTGCTCTTGCTACTAATTCCAGAAAGATCTAAAGCCCAGCCGAGCAACCCAATCTCCAAGTAGAATCCAGCCCCCCTTTCTTTCAATTGGTTCTCAAAATTCCACCAAAAGAGGCCACATTTCCAGCACCATTCTTGCTGGACGTCCCCTCCTGTTGGAAATTTCTCAAGTTCAGCAGTTGTTTCAAGCTCTACAAGCTCCTGGAACCTTGGATCTGCTCCTGGACTCTTGAAATTTGCCACATGCATGTTGTGATCTCCCAATTAAGAGATCAAAAAGGTACAATCCTATTACCATTCTCCTTGCTGCCATGCATGGTATTCTACCTATTTTTTTATCCTTAATTATGCATTGTTGAGTAATATATGAGTAGACTTTGGGGGATATTTCTTGGGAGCATGAAGCATTGACATATTAAGTCATTAAATTCAAATGAACAATCCACACATTTATATTTTTGTGTAAATTAATGTCTATTGAAAGGAAAAGAATAATAAGTAAATACTACATTAATCAATGATTCTATTCAAGTTAAATAAAAGATTGGTTTTTCATTTATTTTGAATTATAGAATCTGGTTAGAATCTGATTACTGTTTTGTATCGGCCCAGATATATATATTTTTTTCAACATTTTATTACTCTACTCAGGGTATAAGTTTAAAAAGAGTTAAATTATTTATTCAATGAATTATAAATTGTTACTTATCTGTTTGCTGCAATGCTGGAATAACTGTAAATTATTTACTGAATGATGATGAAACTAAGCTCTGTTTCTATAATTAATACAAGATAGTTAAAATTATAAAATATATATATATATGTGACCTTTAGAAGAAAATGCTTGATCTTACTATTATATATAATGTGTTTTGAAAGATAGGTTTTGTTGATAAAAGAAAACACATTGTTTATTTAGTGAGGCTGTTATAATAAAATACGTTGGCAATAGTTCTGGAGTGCTAGTTATTACAATTATCATACAATCATTGCTCTTCCCTTTTGAATATGTGGCAGTTTTAGATAATTCTAAAATTTCTCATAATTATCTAACTTGTTAGAATGTTGTAAGGAGTTAGACCATAATTAAGGTCCAATAGAGAGATCCAAGGGTAAAGCAAGTTTCATGCGTGATAATGATTAAATAGCAAAATTATTTGTAATATATATATATAATTCTAGGAGTTTACTAAAGTGCTAGGTAGAATGATTGATTCCTTGCTAAAAGGAGTTTACTTCTTGTGCTGAAATTTGGGTAATATAAATTAGTAAGTAGTCCAACAGAGGAATTAGAATATCCTTGTTAAACTTGATTCTATTACTGAAAACTTGTGACATACCAAAATTTAATAAGATGTGTCTCTATTTTAACATAATGTATAGGAGTAGTCTATGTTAACAACCTCCTTGTCATCTTTAGAGTATGCATCACTTGGAAATAGAATTAGTTCTATTTTTGTTGATGCCTAATAGACTGAAGTTAAGCATCACACTTCCATCCTAATTTGTGATATCATACTTGTTGTGTAATGTTAATTGGTGGAATCGTTGTACAAATCAAACTGGGAGGATATAAATTGGTCTTGAACCACTCGACCATCGACAATTAATTGGGTTGAATTCATGCTGAAAATGAATGAAGGATAAATTGTGACCATAAAGACGGATCGTTCGTATGAAACTATCTTTTAGGTATTCCATACTATCTATTAGTTCATTAATACAACCATTGACCAAAATACCTAGATCATCACAGTCAACCATAGAAAAGACTGAGAAAGTGATAAGCAGTCAAGAAAGTAAAGATGACAGTGAATAATTGATGATAACCATTTGTGCCGGTCATGTTGAATCTTACACCTGACCGTGCGAGGGCGCGGTGACCCTCACCTGGGCGGGAGAATAGGAAGCCCAGTTTGGGCAGCGGCCGTCAAGTGCGCGGGTCTAGGATCCCAGTCCTCTTTCGGTTTTTACGTGAGCTCACAGTGTTTTTACGCCTCGTTGGGATCCCGACTTTGGACCAGTTCCGCTGACCCTGTTTTTTTTAGGATACCCAGGCGGGGGATCCTGGTTTTTCAGTTTTACGTACGAGCTCGGTTGCCCGTTACCGGTCGGGCTGTTTTTCTAGAGTGACTTTTCCGGGAAGTCCCCCTCACCCGTCTCAGTGGCGTAGTTGGGGAGTAGACCTATCCCTCTATTGGACCGGCCTTCCAACTAGAGGGCGAGACGGAAGAGCCATTTGTAGGCTTCTTCACCGCTTGAGTTTTTCTTCGCCAACAGACTTGGCGATGTTACATCCAGATCATCCATATCTATATCTACATCATCTAGAGTTACATTTAGGTTGTTGCACAGAGGTTTGAAGGGATTGATTTTTTATCCAGATCATCCACATCTATATCTACATCATTGAAAGTTACATCTGAGAGAGTTACTGTAAAGGTTTGGAGAAATTACAATTGAAAATTTAGATGATTGGGAGTGACTATAATTTGTTCGAAATCCCTATAAAGATCACAGTTTAAGTTGAGTAAATAGAAGTGACTATAATCTGAATTCGAAATCTTATTAAGCTAGTGGACGTGTTGGGAACTTAGCTAGGATGCATTATACTACACCGCATGCCTACGGAGGCACCCCAACCCTAAGACTTTCCTCAAGTCTTAGAGTCATAGTGTGAGGTTTCACACGAACCAAGACCACAGACTATCCACTAGACTTAAGAATTTTAATAAATCATTATATCTTTTTATCTCATCTTTCCCATTATCAGAATCCACAAATATGATCTCTAAGTAATATGAGAATTAAATATACTTACTTATGATCAATTAGTTACAATATAAATATACTTATGTGGGAAATATTGGGTTAATGGCCGATCATGAGAAATGCTTCAAACAACTGGAATACCCTTTTCTTATGCAAGTAGATGTAAATTATACTTGTTCCACCTTTCTACTTGCTCTCTTTTGCACATAATAAATTACTTGTCATTTATTTTTAAAAAACTGCGGATTTGTATTCACAATTGTGACTCCTTTTCTTCCTTGCGCGCATGGCAGGAAAGGAGTCTGTTGTTCATTAGCTATACAGGGTTCCAGGAGATAAGGTCTATACCAGACGGTATGTGGTTTTTGTTACAGTTTTTAGTTCAATTGATATTATAAAATGCTTCTTCTCTTCAGTCAAATTTTTGGGATATTGAATGTACTGTTAGACATTGTACACGTTGTAAAATCATATGAAAATTAATGAAATAGGATTTTGGTGCCAATTGTCTCTATTAACTTGTGGTTATGAATGTGGATATGAATGTCAAATTTTGAATATTACAACACGAAAAAAAAATTTCCCGTTTTTCTATAAATTATGCGATCTCTAATGAATGGAATGTTGCGAATTGTGTCGTAAACGGGTACCCGGATCCTGAGGGGTTCACATCCCGCTCCTTAGAGAGTAGGGTTCCACGTAAAATCTCCGTGTTCTAATTTCATATTTCTTTATCTTATGCTCTGTTTATCATTATCGCGTCCGCTTCCTATTTTCTAACATGGTATCAGAGCGGGTCGATTCTCGAGATTTTGTTCTTTTTAATTCTTGTTCGAGATTCGAGATTTAATATATTAGTGTCAACATGTCGATTCGTTGTTCATTGGTAAAGATTGAGGAAGATTTGTTCATGAGGTTCTAGAGTTTCCCACAAAACCCTAATCAAGATCTGCAAGCTGCAGCTCTCTGGATTCCATCTTCCTGGAGAGATCCAGGCGGCGTTGACAGCGCTTGCTCCAGGCAACAGACCTGCGAATACTAGGGTTCGGTCTGAAACCCCAAAGACAAAGCTTCCCACGCGTGTGCCGTGTGACACAGCATCTCCGAACGACAACTCCTGCCAATCTCCAGGCGCAGATGGCACCCCCAGCGGCGATGGCATCTCCAGCGCCTCTTGGAGGCGGCAAGAAACTCTCTCCAGCCTTGGCATCACGTGATCTCTCTCTCCAACCATGGCATACCCCTGCAGATCACCCTAGCGCCTGGCAGCAAACCTTCCAGGCAGGCGATCCTCCTCAGGCCTCCTCCACGCGGCCTTGCAGCCCTCCTTCCCAACCCCGAGCGACGCAACCTCCAGGTGGAGGACGCGCGTGGTGCTCCTCCTCCTCTCTCGATTCTCCCTCACGCGCAGGGCTCATTACCCCTCGCCACAGGCGGGTCTTCCAGCCTCCTCCATCGGTGGCGTTCCTTGCGGGCGGCACCTCCAATGGCGGCAGAGTCCTCGATCTCCGAGCAGCGCACGCTCAAGCCCTTAATCCAGGGCTCCTATGATCTTCACCCCCAAAGTGAGCTGCATATTATTGGGTCCATGTTTGGCTGTGTATTTCAAAAAAAGGGGAGGGGGAAAGCAATGAGAAAAGCCGTGTACAATAAAAGTCGTATGCAATTCCAGAAAAAAAATTTGCAAAAAAAAGGAGAAGAGGGAAGAGCCAAAAAAATGAAACGGCTTAAGAAATGATGATTTGAAAAGCCGAAAAGTTATGATCGGCTAACTGATTTTATTCATCCCCATTTTATTATCTTCTCCCAACTTGATCGATGATTGTTATTCCGACCAGTATGGGAGAAAGGGGGAGTATTGTATAGAGTCACAGGTCTAATCCAGATTCAGACGACAGATTCTCCAGACCAGCCATTTCCAAACTCTACGGTTCAGATCCAGTTTCAGACTCGACGTCAGATATTTTCCGAGTCTTCAGTTTCAGACACGTACATGGATATGGTCGTTTCAGATGAGCACATGTTTGCCATCGTTTGTAGTGGTCCCCATCTTTTCTTGTTGTTGTCGGCCAGAGTTTTCATGTGAGCCATAGGGACTCCATAGTAGAGGACCATTCCCTATGTCATGTTGGCAAGGTGTTTTCATGTGGTATCATAGGGACTCCATGGTAGTACCATTCTCTATGCCAGATGGGATAGACCCAGTTCTCCGACGAGGAGACTTCTTTCAGACTCCATTCTCGGCGACCGTGGACTCCGACGAGAATTGCACTTCCACGGCCTTTTTCAGTTCGGCCCTTTTCAGACATGGAGCAGTTGTCCACATGTTGTGGCGGGCCAGAGTACTCCGATGAGGAGACTCATTTTCAGTTGCAGTGACTCTGACAAGCGCAGTTCATAGCACATGCTCTCCGACGAGGAGATTCAGCAGACTCACACTCCAGCCCGTTTGTCCTCCTCACCTGCACGGCATGAGAAGCAACGTCCTCGATAGTAGCAGTTGTGCGCGTTGAGTTGATATTGTCTGTAGTGTCACATATTATGAGTTGAGTTTCTTTCTGTTTGTTTGTCCAATATGAGCATTGCATGCTCCAGCTTGAGGGGGAGTGTTGGAGAATTTGGTTGTGCGCCATATGAGTTGTAGGAGGGTAAATGGATCTCTCCAGGATCCATTTATCCCATCCAGTTGTTTAGTCCCACATCTACCAGGTGGGACTTGGAGGCTCTGTGGAGGCTATATAAGGAGCCCCAGATCTCCTATAACCATTGAGAAAAAGCAATGAAGCATATGCCCCTTTGAGGACTTCTCCCGTGGTTTCATTCCGCTCCTTAGGGAGTAGGGTTCCAAGTAAAATCTCCGTGTTCCAATTTCATATTTCTTTATCTTATGCTCTGTTTATCATTATCGCTTCCGCTTCCTATTTTCTAACAATCTTCCCTTAACTCGCTACCTGATCTCCTCAATTAAACTAACAATGATGAAGAGCTTTTTTTTGAAGCCAAGAAAGGGGGAAACACTCGTAGGTGTTCACCCCAGAAATATATTAAAAAGCAGAGAAAAGAAAAGAAATACAAAGAGACGCTCTAGGCGAGCCACGAGCGTAAGAGACTCAAAGCACTAGTACAGACATTTTCCTTGTAAAATCTATGACTAGAAAACAACAGCACATTCCTAGCCAGCCAAATAGACCAAATCAAAGCGAGCGACTGAAGTAGCTCCCTCTTCGATCGATGCCTGGCCGCAACCAAGCCACCACAGAAAGCTTCAATGCCCGCCCTGCACACCCAACCCAAGTCCGGATCGCTCAAACAGGTATCACAGACGGGCAGGAGAAAAAGAGATGCTCCAGAGTCTCGATCCCACTACTGCACAACAGGCATCTGTCAGAAACTACGCCAAGTAATCTAGCACAATGGTCCCGCGTCATCAGTCTCTTCCTCCTGAATAACGAAAAGAAGAAAGCGACCCTCGCCGGAAGACCCAGCCCCCAGAACAAATCGCAGTCTCTAACCAATTCCGTCGAACGAGAGGGAGGGGGTCTGCAGATCGCCGAGTAAGCCCTCCTCACAGAGAAAGAACTCCCGCGCCAAACCCAGTGGTCCCGCTCCATGGAGGGCCCCTTTGCCTCCCTAAGCGTGTCAAGCAGCCGTAAGAACTCCTCCAGACGTTGATCAGAGAAATTCGAATGGAAAGCCGGCATCCAGTTCCCATCCACCCAGCAAGAAGTAACCCGAACATCCTGATTCGCCGCTAAAGCAAAAAGATGAGGGAAGCGCAAGGACAGCGCTCCCCCGTCCGTCTAGTCGTCCTTACAAAAGGCGAAGCTAAGCCCATTCCCCAGCACAGGTCTGAACAAAGTCTGAAAGTTGGGAGAAACCGACTGAATAGCCCTCCAGAAAGGCGAGGGCCTCCGCCCAAGCACGCCGGCCGCCGCACGCCGCACCAGTGACCCCGTTGATCCGCCGAAGAAGACTGCAGCAGAGATCCTCCCCACTCCCTCGGATCCTGGCCACCCACTTCATCAACAGAGCCTCATTCAACTCACCCAGCCGATAGATCCCAAGCCCGCCCTTGCACTTCCAAAGAGCTATATCATCCCAGCTAACCAGGTGAATCCCAGGACCCTACCCGTTCCTGCTCCACAAAAAACACCTCATCAGACCTTCCAATCTCCTCCTAATGCCCGCCGGCATAAGCCTCGTGGAGGAGTAGTAAACCGGCATGGCGGAGAGCACCGCCCTCAAGAGCACCAGACGCCCCCCCTAGAGAGGATCGCCGCCTTCCAACCCGTGAGCCGCTCCTCCACCTTCTCGACCAACGGCAACCAATCTGCCAACTTCGATCTCCCAGTATTCAGCGGCAAGCCCAGGTAGTGAATGGGGAACCCGACACACTCAGTAGCCAACGCCAAACCACAAAGACCCGTCAACTCCTCACTCATAGAGAACGGGACCATCTTGGACTTGCTGGTATTCTGCATCAATCCGGACATCTCACTGAAAAGCTCCAGTGCCGCAGCCATGCCTTTAGCCTCCTCGAGGCCCCCTTCAATGAAGAATATGGTATCGTCAGCATATTGAAGCGGGATCCTCAGGTCATCCCTCGAGTAACTGCACGTGAGCCCAACCTGTTGTACTCTGCCAACCATACAAGCAAGAACGTCTACCGCAATGATAAAGAGCAAGGGAGCAAGAGGGCAGCCCTGCCTCACCCCCCTCTGTGGCTGAAAAAAAACCCCTCCGGACGCCCATTCACGAGGACAGTCATAGAAGCCGTAGTCACGCACCGCTTCATCCAGAAAATCCAAAGCTCAGGAAAGCCTCTTCTATGTAATGTTGCCCAGAGAAAGTGCCAGTCCAAGGTGTCAAAAGCCGTCGAGAAGTCCACCTTCCATAACAGGGCATGCATGCCGCCCCTCTTCCAATCCGCAACAATCTCGGACGCCACGACCAAGCTGTCCGCAATTTGCCTTCCCGGTACGAATGCCGTCTGAGTAGGGGAAATAATGTGCTCCAGGACCCTACTCAATCTGGTTGTGAAGACCTTAGCAACAATCAAATACAACGCATTGGAAATTGCGATAGACCGAAAGTCCTCGATCCTCTCTGCTCCGGCCCTCTTCGGAAGGAGCACTATCAGCGCCTTGTTTACCCGCTCGAAACCTGCATTGCCATGACAACACCCCACCACTACATCAAGCACATCCCTGCCAACCAAGTCTCAAAAGTCCTTGTAAAAAGAAACAGGGAAACCATCAGGGCCAGGCGCGCCATCGCCGTTGAGATTCCACGCCGCCGTCTTCAGCTCCTCTAACGTAACTGACTGGGTCAGGCTAGACGCATGAGCGTCCGACAAGCGCTCCGCACCCAAGCCAGTCCACCTCCAACACTTCCTAGCCCTCCTCGCGAAGAACTCGTGAAAGTCTTCCGCAATCGCTCTTCCCAGCTCCCTGTTCCCCTCAACTCTTACCCCGCCAATGAGCATCGACCTAATGATGTTCTCCCTCTGCCTCTCACTGGCAACCCTGTGGAAGAAAGCCGTGTTCGCATCCCCCTCCCTGAGCCATCTGTGCCTGGATCTTTGCCTCCACTCGATGACCCTCTTCCTGTCCTCGTCAAAGATCTTCTTCTGCGCCTCTGACCGCCGCCTCAGTTCGTCCCCCAATAGGGGACGCTCGTCCTCCAATGCGTCGAGCATGCTAACCACATCCTCCGCTGCCGTCCTGGTCGCGCGGCGGTCCTCCCTTGATTCCCGCTTGAAAGCACACAACCAAGCCCGCAAAGAGTCCAGCTTCTGGACGAACTTCGATGTAGTAGTTCCCGCCACAACGACCAAATTCCAGTGCGACACCACCAAGCTTCTTAATGAATCCTCGAGCAGCCAAGCCTTCTCGTAGCGGAAGAAGCCACGTGCGGGCGGAGGATCGTCGGAGTCCCACAGGATGGGCGTGTGATCAGACCAAGTACGCAGCCTGGCAGCAACGAACGAGAGTGGGAACAGCTCCAAAAGCTCCGCCGATGCCAAAAACCGATCGAGACGCGACCTGGAGCTGGCGTTACGACAAGTGTATCTAGTGCCAGCCGCATCCAGAACCTCCAGCTCCAGCAAACCCACCACCTCCACGAAGGCCTCAGAGCCGGGGTCCTGACCGCCCCTCAGCCTCGGCCTGTCCGAAGAAAGCAAACTGACATTGAAGTCCCCCCCACCAGCCAGGGGATGTCCGGGAAGGCCTCCCGAGTAGCCCTCAGGTTCGCCCAAAGTTGTTGTCGCGCCGACACCTGACATGGACCATACAAGCAGGGCAACGCAAGCATAATCCCCGAGCGAAGGCACTCCAGCAGAATCGTCAGAATTCACATCCCCCTCAACTTCGCACGCTGGGTGCGAGCTGAGCCCTTCCAAGCAATGAGAAGCCCGCCCACAGAGCCAACCGCCCCAATCGAGCCGAAAATAGTGATCGAGCCCGCACCGAAAGATTGCCAATCCATGCTCGTGAGCGAGCCCAGCTTGGTTTCTTGCAAGAACACCGTATCGCATCCCCACTCTACAAAACTCGAACCCAAGACTCTCCTCTTCTCCGGGTCGCCCAGACCCCTCACGTTCCACGAGAGAATCTTCATTTGGAACAAGATTTGACCCCTCCCACCAAACTCACCACCCCTGCGGCCTTCGCAATCACGAGTTTCAGATCTGAGACTGGAGTAGGCCCCGCCACAGCAGCCCAGGACTAAGATCTCCTCTGGCACCTCTTCCCAGACCTCCAATCACCCCCGCCCTCTCCGGTAGGAGAAGCTGTCAAAGCCCCAGCGGCCACCGCTCCCACCGACAAGAAGCCACCCACCGCGCCGTCCTGGCAAGCCGCCACTGCGCCCACCGACAAGAAGCCACCCTCCGTGCCGAGGATAGAGCGGGCCACCCCCCCCCCCCCCGCCGCCCGGGCCCGCCTCCAAAGTCCCACCGGTGCCGTCCACTAAGGTCGCCAGGGCGCAGTATGGGAGCTGGAAGCCCGACGCTCCCACACCAGGGGAATCGGAGAAGGCACTGCGCAAAGCACCCGCGAAGCCCTAGCCCGAGAGGGCTCATAGAGGCGCAAAGCACCCGTTCGCGGAACCGAAGAAGTCTGCCTCCAAAGAACCGGGTCTGATGCTCCCGGGTGCGGCGTACCCGAGAACGCACCCGGGTGCGGCGTACCCGAGAACGCGACCCGAGAGAGAAACGGGTCTGATGCTCCACGCGTAGCAACCAAAAAGTACGCCTGTAGGATCCGAAAGCGCTGGTCCAAATGCATTCCCACTGGGCCCCACCGAGGAAACCGAACCGATAGAGAATGTCCCGCCTCCAACAGTGAGCAACCGATGCCTGGGAACCGCGATAGTGGGACGGCTCCCGAAACGCCGAAATGGAGTCCCACGAAGAGCCAGGAGACTCCTCCCAACGAGAAGACCCTTCCCCTTCCTTCGAAGAAGGCCAAGCGTTGACTCCCGAACAACCAAGCGGCGTTTCCTGAGAAGGACAATCGTCGTCACCCGCAACCGCCAGCGAGGTCAAAACGACGTCGCCACCCGCACCCGCCCCGCCCGACGGCGGGTCGAGGCAGCGGACATGCAACCCAAAAAAGCGACCAACTGGCAGCAGCGCCTCCGAGACGGGGGGAGACCCCCGAGGGCACTCCATAAGGACAACCGCCACCTCCAGGTCGTTGCCCGGCACAGTGCTATCTTCGAGGATCTCCAGGATCGCGCCCAAGTGCCTAAGAGCTGATCCCAAAGCATGAATCGAACGCGACAGGAAGGGCGCCCCCCGTACATGCGCCACCCGAACGACTGGGCAATCGACAACCCCATCAGCGAACCTCGACGGCCTCCAAAGAATAACACCGTCCGACCTCGATGCCAGAAGCATTTCCTTCTGCTGGGCAAAGAGCCATCAAACACATATCCCCCCCCAGAGGGACGACGTCGCCGCTGAACTCCCCGCCAAAGCAACGGGAGAGTTCCTCCTCTATCGCCCCCCTGGACAGGGTAGAGCCGCGGTCCCCGACAAGAACCCCAACCAACATGTTGCCGACCCCCTTCCCGTCGCCTGAAGCCCCCGCCTCGACTGGGGTCAACCCGACAGCACCTTCAACCGCCCTCTCACCGACACAAGCTGCGCCAAGAAGCGCCCCTTCAAAGGAACCAAGGAAGCTGCCAACAACGGGACCCACCCCCGCCGCCTCCCCGCAATGACTTTGGCGATGGCCCAGGCGACCACAAGAGAAGCAACAAGGGGGAAGAGAACAAACCAAGGCAATGTGACCCCGCCCTCCACAACGGAAACAATGACGCCCCGGTTTCCGATGAGACCGCCTTCCAACCATCGACACCGCCAGACTCTTTGCCGCCTCCCTCACCGGCAACCCCCCCCCCCCTGCGCACCTCGAACCTCCTTCTCGAGATCCGCTCGGCCAGTCTCCCGATGCAGCACCCAGCCTCGATCGTGATACCGAGTCACCTTCTCAACTTCCACCCGACAGACTTCCCGCCACGCTCGAGCTCGCTTCTCACTCCCCTTCTTGCTCTACTCCGCTCTCCCCTCATCGCTCTCGAGGCCCAACACCTCTAGCCCTTCCTGTCATATGAAGAGCTTTTGGATGACGAGAATCAAGTAACATCTTTAAAAACTTAGGGTCCACCCCCACATCTCTACTTCCTCCATTTCTTTTACAGATCTAAACATACCTGGAAATTGATTATCAGACCCAACAGAAATAATGTGCAGGTTATAGTGCACAAAACACAAGCATGTGCAATGATATAGAAAGACTCCTGCATGGAATGTCCTTGCAGGGTCATGTTGGCTCACTATCTATGCATACAATTCTTTACAGGTGGCACATGCTACTCTGCCAGTACATTGCCCATATTCCAAGAGAACCACTCTGATAGTGGGTCAATAGGGTGAGTGCTTCACATACCTTTATATTGTCTGTTCTGGTCGTATGACTCGTATCTACACTAAGGGTGCAAATTACGGTACTAAATAGACTCCAGGATATTAAGAGGGTGAAATATAGAGGTAAAGGTATTTCTCTTAGTAAAATTTTATACACTTCATATTGCACACATGGGGTTATGGAGAAGAAACAATGAATTTTGATACTAAACCACACTGCAAAACCTCGAGAGGAGAATTGTTTGTCCCGCAAACTGGGAAGTACCCAGGAACAACTCGTGTCTCATCCCCCAGAAACTTCCCAAACTTGGGGAAGTCGACCTTCAACCCAGATCTACGGGTCGATGTCATAAACTTCCTCACCAACAAGGTTCTCCAGTATTCAGATTAAGACCAAGCTAAAATACTTGCTTCATCTTCCCTTAACTCGCTACCTGATCTCCTCAATTAAAAACTAACAATGATGAAGAGCTTTTGGATGACGAGAATTGACTAACTTGGGGTCCACCCCCACACCTCTACTTCCTCCATTTCTTTTACAGATCTAAACATACCTGGAAATTGAAATAGAATTAGCTTCTTTAAAGGTAATGGATAGTATGGTGGAAAATAGCTCCAATACCATCTCTGTCCAATCTTGCTCTACCATAAATATAAACTGAAATGCTTTACAGTGTTTTATGATCCAAAAGATAAAACAATTCTGCTATAAAAATACAAAATAATTTTGTGGATTGCTTGCTGATCTTTTTTTTTCAAATTCAGTGAGATGTAACAGAAGATCAATTCAAATTCATGCCATGTCACTCAACTATTGAAGTTATCCACCTGTTGAGGAGAACAATGGATATTTACACAGCTAAAAGAAAGAACCTCCACATATTTTTTATTGATTTTAAAAAGGCTTATGATTCAATTCCACAGAAGATCTTGCGGAGAATTTTGGTGAAGAGACAAGTGCCAGTTATGTACTTTAACCTTATAAAGAAAATGTATGATGCGACTTCATCTTGTATAAGGATCTAATCTGAGTAGACCGACTGTTTTGACATCAACATCGGTCAACATCAAGGTCAGCTTTGAGCCCTTTTATTTTTATTTTGATTACGGACGAGTTGACTACTCACAGGATCAGATACCTTGGCGTATGTTGTTTGCCAATGCTTTTTTTAGTCAAAAACATGGGAAACACTCGGAGGTGTCTGTCCCATAATATATTAGAATAGTGAATATGTACAACTATAAAAGGCATATCTTGAGAAGAGATCCGGCAAGATAAACCATATTGTCTAAATAAAATTTGTCCCTACAGAAGATGATGCCATTAGTGTCAGTCAGATAGCCCAGATCATGGCAATCGGGGGCAGAAGCTTTGTTATGGGCCTAAACTGATTGGCAAGCATAGAGGTCCAAAATCCAGCATGAGAGGTGAGATCAACCCACCGAATACTCACCTCCTGCCGAATGTGTCGGACGTGGGTACAGGAGTAGAAAGATGGTTCAAATCCTCCACTGTGACGCCACACATGGTACAAGATGTGTCATCCCCCGAACAAAACGTCGATCTTTTGGCATGTATAAGTAAGTGGATGATCCTATGCAACCAAAGGAAGATCTTGATCTTCATAGGAGTTCTCAGAGTACAAATCATATTGTATTGCCTCTTCGTATCGCCCAGAACCAAGCCAATCCCAATTGTGAGAGCCATGTATGTCTTCTTGGAAGAGAAAAAACCATCATGCCACGCCTAGTGATCACGCCCCTCACTCGGCCTTGGAACGCTCACAATGTCCTATGTCAACTATAGGAACTCCCTGAAGCGTTGATCGGATAGTGAGGAGGAGAAACACGACATCCATTGACTATCCACCCATGCATCTTTGACTAGCAATTCATGATCCTCCGCAATCGCAAATAGGCGAGAGAAACATGCATGTAGCCGCCCATTTCCGATCTAATTATCCTTCTAGAAAAGGAAAGACTCCCCATTTCCCACCACCGGGCACATATGCTCCGGCAAACTCTACATCACCAAACAAATCCCTTCCAAAATGCAGAAGAACGACGCTGAGTGGACAAGTTCACCAGCGGCAGCGCCCGAATATCATAAATATCCCAAAGGAGTCTACAAAAGTGAGGTCCTCCCCCTTACCCCACAGCCTTGCCGCCCACTTCATCAGAAGGGGCTTATTCATCTCTTCCAATCTGAGGAACCCTGGTCTCCCCTATTACTTAGTCGAAGTGACTAGATCCCAACTAATTAGGTGAACACCTCTCCATTGCTCATTAGACGGACTCCAGAAAAACTGATGCATACATGTCTTCATACGGTTATGAATCCCCATAGGTAGGGTTCGTGAAGAGATGAAAAAGATGGGAATCATCTCCAATACTGCTTTTAAAAGCATGAGTCTCCCCCCTCAAGGGATGCAAGAGGCCTTCCAACCTAATAACTTATGTTCCAGCTTCTTAATAATCGAGATCCATCCCGACTGCCTCAAGCGGCCGCAAATCAAGGGTAATCCAAGGTAATATATCAGGAGGGCACCCCTTGGTGTATCAGTGATCCTTGCGTGATCTTCAATCTCTGACTCCGAGAAGCCAAAAGGCACAAAGGTTGACTTGGCTCTATTCACTGCCAGCTCGGAAAGTTCCCCAAAAATGTCCAGCAAAGTACTCATAGTCTTAACCTCCTCACAACCACCCTCAATAAAAAAAGTGTATCATCAACATATTGAAGCAGGGGAATAGAGATCTCCTCCCTCAATAACCAGCCAACCTCCCGCACATAATCACCTCGTTGGTCATAATAGCTAGGACGCCAGCGGCAATCAGAAACAAAAGAAAAGCTAGGGGGCACCCCTGACGAACATCCCTCTGGGGTTGGAAGAAACCCCCTCAAATCGATCATTGATCGTAACCGAGAAGGAAGATGCAGTCGCGCATCTCTTCATCCAGGTAATCCAAGTCTAAGGGAAGGGCGTACCAAAGGAAAGATCATTCAACATAATCGTCTGCCTTTGAGAAATCCACCTTCCATAACACATCCTTCACACCCCTGCTCTTCCACTCCCCAATCATCTCAAAAGCCATAGCCATACTATCCGTCATCAAGCGGTCGATGATGAAAGGATCTGTTGTGAGAAATGAGTGATCTATTATTCAAAGGAACCCTAGGCTCTCTTATATAGGGAGAGACCTCAAGGGTAAAATACATAGTAGTCCAGAGAGAAATAAAAATTACAAACCGGTACATAGCATATAATAATATCTATCTCTACACTCCCCCTCAAGGTGGAGCATAGATGTCTATCATGCTCAGCTTGGAAGAACATCTCTGAAAAGGTCCTCTAAGCAACGGCTTGGTGAATACGTCAGCAGTCTGATCCCCTGAGCTCACGTGAGATGTAGATATCAATCCTCTCTGGATCAAGTCTCTAGTGTAGTGGCAGTCGACTTCAATATGCTTTGTTCTTTCATGAAACGTTGGATTGTTGTCAATAAACAAGGCTGCCTGATTGTCACACTGAAGCTGCATGGGTAGAGGTACGGCTACATGTAGATCCTCTAGTACAGATCGAACCCACATCATCTCCGTGCTTGCTTGCGCCATGGCCCTATATTCGGATTCAGCACTGGACCTTGCCACAACAGTTTGTTTCTTGCTTTTCCAAGAAACCAGAGAGCTCCCAACAAAAACTGCAAATCCTGAGGTTGATTTTCGATCCTTAGGGCATCCTGCATAATCAGCATCTGCGCATGCTGAGATAGATAAATCGGTGTCCTTTCGAAAATGCAACCATGAACCTAGAGAAGACTTCAGATACCTCAATATCATGTATATGGCATCCATATGAACTTGTCTTGGCTGCTCCATAAATTGACTCACCCTGCCTACTGCAAAGGCAATATCGGGACGAGTTATGGTAATATAAAGGAGCTTACCCACCATTTCTCTATATCTCCTCTTGTCCACTTCAGTTGTGTCATCATCATACAGCTTCATGCTTGGATCCATGAGAATACTTGATTGTTTGCATCCAGCCATGCCTGTTTCAGTCAAGAAATCTGTAATGTACTTCCTTTGGGTCATTACCAGACCATGTGCATTCCTGGCAAATTCCAACCCCAGAAAGTATCTTAGGGTTCCAAGATCCTTCATGACGAACTGACGGCCTAGGAATGCCTTCGCCCTTTCTATGCCCTGAATATCATCTCTTGTAACCAAAATATCATCAACATAGACCATGATAGCAATCGTACCTGCCGATGACTTCTGAACAAACAACGAGTGGTCTGCATTTGACCTCTTAAATCCTTGTCGTTATATCAGATTGGAAATCTTCTGGAACCACGCTCTTGGACTCTGTTTGAGGCCATAAATTGCCTTGTGAAGTCTACACACCATATGCTTCTTCCCCTCAGCAGTAAACCCTGGTGGTTGCTGCATGTAAACTTCCTCCTGCAGATCTCCATACAAGAAGGCATTCTTGACATCCAGTTGAGATATACTCCAGTCACGTACCACAGCAACTGATAAGAGAATGCGAAGAGTAGAATGACGAGCCACTGGAGAAAATGTATCCATATAATCCACGCCATAGGTTTGTGTAAAACCTCGCGCAACCAGCCGTGCTTCGTACCGATCTAGACTGCCATCAACGTGGTATTTAACTGTGAATACCCACTTACAGCTCACAATAGATGCATCAGGAGGAGCAATAACTAAGGTCCATGTGCCACGAGACTGTAAGGCACGCATCTCATCTTCCATAGCCTTTCTCCAGCAATCAATCTTCATAGCTTCCTGTTAGGTCCGTGGTATGTCCACAGAAGATAAAGCTGTAGCAAGTCTCTGAAAGTCGCCTGTGAGGCGATGAAAAGACACCTGTGAAGCAAAGGGATAAGATGTACACGTCCGCTTCTGCTTCCGGATAGCAATAGGAAGATCAAGATCATCTTCCGATGTACTGGATGGTGTAGTCTCCTCCTACAATGAAGAATCATGCATATGTACCATGTCTGACCCATCAGTAGTAATGCCATCTGAACATACCCGAGGCGTGATGGATGTCTGACGTGTAGCCTGAGCAGGACCTGACCGACGCGTATAGAATTTTGGTAAAGGTGGAATAGGAGGTCGAAGAGGTGGTGGAGGTGGAGGTGGTGGTGAAGATGACGTAGAAACAAGAACAGGAATGGACTCAGGTGAACTCCAAGTAGGAGGTGGAGGGACATAGACATCATCGTTGGTAGTGGATGGTACCAGTCTGTCACCTGCAGGGGAAAAATACATAACAGACTCAAAGAACGTGACATCAGCACTGACAAAGTATTTCTTGTTTATGGGATCATAACACTGATAACCCTTCTGAGTCCTAGAGTAACCGACAAAGACACACTTGACAGCTCTAGGAGAGAGTTTGTCAAGTCCAGGAGTCAGAAGATGAACAAATGCCACAGTACCAAAGACACGAGGAGTAAGTGAGAATAATTCCTTGTCAGGAAAAATGATAGAGAGGAATTTTCTCACCAAGAACAGAAAATGGCATAGGATTGATCAGGTAGCAAGCGGTAAGAACAGCATCCCCCCAGAAAGAAATAGGAGCACAACTCTGAATCAGTAGGGTTCGAGTAATGTCAAGAAGGTGGCAATGCTTTCTTTCTGTCACGCCATTCTGCTGAGATATGTAAGCACAAGTGGTTTGGTGAATAATGCCCTTTGACGAAAGAAACTGAGAGAGGAACCGTGTGCAGAATTCTAGAGCATTATCTGTACGAACATATTTGACAGTAGAAAAAAACACATTTTGCACTTCATTAATCAAATTCTTAATCACATCGCATGCTTCAGATTTATTCTTTAAAAGGAAGACTCAAGAAACACGAGAAAAATCATCCACTATGACAAGATAAAATATGTGTCCCTGATGATCGGGTACGCGACTCGGACCCCATATATCTATGTGAAACAACTCGAACGGGGAGCTACTGCTCCGACTCTGACGACTAGGAAAGCTCGACTGATGATGCTTTCCCAACTGACACGCTTCACAACGAAAGGAAGAACTGGGAGAGATCTGAGGCAGAAGTTGTCGCATTTTCTGGAGCGGAAGATGACCAAAACGGAGATGCCAGATGTACGGAGAAACTGGTCCGGCAGAATGAGAAGAGACGCCAGCATAAGAATTCTGGACCAGTCGATATAACCCATTCTGCTCAGAGCCACATCCAATCACCCTGCCCGTTAGTATGTCCTGAAAAATAAGAGAAGACGGGTCAAATATAGCACGACAATGCTAATCCTTCGTAATCTGACTAATAGACAACAGATTCATCGAGAACTCAGGAGCATGTAGGACATTCTGTAGATGCATAGTAGAAGATAAGAAGACCTCCCCCTGTCCAACAAGGGGGGAATGAGTACCATCTGCAATCTGTACTGAGCGGCCATGGGGAATGTCCCTGTAGGACTCAAGTCTCTCGATCTCGGCAGAGATGATGTGTGGCACCAGAATTTATAATCCAATCAGAGATATGACGAGAAGATGTAAATGCAGTAGCACTACCTGAGGTACTAGCAGCAGCAGAGGAACTGGCAGATGCTGTAGCAGCAACATCTGAAGGTCCACCAGAAGAAACACTAGATGATTGTGGCATAATGTCACGTAGACGTGCCACAAGTTCCTCGAAACGATTGTCTGCAGTAGATGCCAAGTGGGGCTGAGAATGCTCTGCTACACGTGTCGATGCTGGGAAACCATGCTTAGAGTAGCATGTCTCCTCCGAGTGGCATGTGCGGTGATAGTATGAACACGGCTGACGAAAACGACCACCCCTACCCTGGGGTCCACGTCCACGACCACGGCCAGAAGAGTGACCACCTCTCCCACGCGATACTGCCATCGCCGATGGGGGTGGAGTAGATGAGCTGGAAGAAACTGATATGCGACTGAGTCTCCTGTAAACATCCTCCATCGGAGGAATAACTGCATCAGCCAAAATCTGAGAGCGGGTGGCCTCATACTCAAGATCTAGGGCCGCAAGTAGAACACCCACCATGGTGGCATTCCGAAATGTCTTCTGTTGTTCAGGAGTCGCTGTGAGTGGAATGGTACAATATAACTTCTCAAACATCCCCCTCAGGGATGTGTACAAGGAGTGAAGAGGTGTGCCGTTCTGTTTCATCGTGAATATATCATGCTGAAGCTGTAACATCTTGGTCTCATTTCGCACCTGGGAATATGTAGCAGCCAGAATATCCCACATCGCCTTGGCAGTGGGTTGATGGAGGACATCATTGGCAATCTCCATCGACAGTGTTCCTGACAACCAGACCTTGGCATACGAATCATCAGCCTCCCACGAGGCATATATCCCTGTCTTCTCTGCTGGCTCATCCTCGGTAAGAATGTGCTTCTTACCGTTCGACTTCATGAGACTCATGAACTGCATCGCCCAGAGCTCATAATTCGACCCGTCCATCTTTACTATTGGCGCGGGACCTTTGAACGCGCCTATGGAGGGCATATCAACCTTTGATTCTGACATATCGCCGCTAGAGAAGAACTAGGGTATGTAGACAAAGTGATAGATGTCTACACAGACTGCATAGGATTCGAGTGCGTATGTAGACGTTACGCACCCAAATCCATATATCTGGAGGAAGAGACGGCTATGATCAAGGTAGCAGGAGTCCGGCTAGGGCAAGCCGGGAGTTGAAGACGAGATCCCGGAACCGGCAACGGACTGGGGTGGTTCCGGCTGCACTGGGGGGGACCCGGGGGGGTCCGGCGGCACTGGGGGGAGACCCGGGGGGGTCCGGCGGCACTGGGGGGACCCGGGAGGGGTCCGGCGACACTGGGGAGGACCCGGGGGGTCCTGCGGGACTGGTGGTGGCCCGGGAGGGGTCCGGCGGCGGAAGAAACGAGAAAGGGGGGCGGCGATGGAAGAAACGAGAGGGGGTGGTGGGCAGCGGGTGGGGAGAGGAAGCCCTAGGGCTCTGATACCATGTTATGAGAAATGAGTGATCTGTTATTCAAAGGAACCCTAGGCTCTCTTATATAGGGAGAGACCTCAAGGGTAAAATACATAGTAGTCCCGAGAGAAATAAAAATTACGAACCGGTACATAGCATATAATAATATCTATCTCTACAGGATCGATGCAATAAGGTCCCAAAAAAGGACTCAAACCGTTCGTCGGTACCTTAGCCACAATTACGTAAACCACATTAAAAATGGCAATAGGACGAAAGTTTTCAATTCTGTCCTCTCCCACCTTCTTGGGAAGGAGAAATAGCAGGGTTTTATTGATCCTATCAAAGTCGTGATTTGCCTCCGCAAACGCACCTAACACATCAAACAGATTCGACTGAATCATCTCCGAAAACTCCTTAAAGAAATAAACCAGGAAACCATAGGGACCCAGCACCCCATCCACATTTTAATTCCCATATCATCATCATAAGCTCATCCATATGAAAGCCTCTAATGAGGCCAGCCTGTTGGTTGAGAGAAAGGGAAGAAGCTCCCTGCCTGAGCCACCACCACCCTTTGTTGTCGGAACAACGAGACAAGCGACACAAGTAGTCCATAACCGCTCTGCCAACCTTGCAATCCCCCTCGACATGGACTAGGTCAACAGAGATGGCCAAAATGAAGTTGCGACAATGCCTCCCATTGGCCATAGCATGGAAGAACTTTGTGTTTGTGTCACCCTCCTTGATCCGTCGTAGCATGGATCTCTTCCCCCACTCCATCTCTTATTTTATGTCCTCCTCAACCAAAACATGTTGGTTGGCCTCCCTCTTAAGCAACTCCAAAGGGGATAGATCATGACTATCCTCAATACGATTAAGATCAAAGACCACGGTCTGGACCGCAGTACGTCGCTCTCTATGGATCTTCTTCACCTCCTTTTTGAACTCGCAGAGCCTTTTACATACCAACTCCAGCTATCGCATCGTGGCGAAGCCCTCCACCTCAACAGAAGATGTAACATCCGAATCCGAATAAACCCAAACCCGACCCGATTAGAGTCTGTTTGTTCCAATAAAATTACCAATCAATATTAAATAACCTAAATCGATCAATTGATCGTAAATCAAAATCCGTTCGGCTGCAATCGATCAAAAATTGATGGCATCGTATTGCGTGCTATGAAAAAATCATGACACAAATCAGAAACCGCAAACAAATCGAGACCACACAAAAATCCGATTCGACGAAATAAGACCAACAGAATCGATCATTCGTCAATCGGAGACCGTTTGATATTTTTAAATCACAAAATTTAGTCACTGAGACTGTATCTTGAGAATTTCGGGTATTCATACCCGATCCAAAGTATATAAATATTATACTCATTTTGATCGTCGTTCTGAGACGGTCAAAACGAGCTATTATTCGTCAAAATCGTAGATTTGAGGCGTGAGTGTGGATGACCTTGGAGTCAAATTCCTAAGTAGTACCTGAGAATTACTTAAATACCCAGGTATTACGTAATGTTTTTTTTACTTGAAAACTACAGAGGTGTCGCATGTTGAACATGCGACACCCCTTATGTTTTTTTTACCCAGGAACTGCGCTGGTGACGCATGTTGGATGTGCGCTATACATAACGCATATCCAACATGCGACATATATCCAGGGAATTGCTCTCGAAATGTTCTGTACAGGCATGAGGTCTCGAAATGTTCTGTAAAGATATCGCATGTTGTATATGCGACATTGAGGGATAACGCATGTTCAATATGCGTTACCCTTACAGGAAATTTTCCTCGAAATGGCTGGGGCAGGTGTGGGCTTTGAAAGTTGAACATATGACGCATGTTCAAAATGCGTCATCTTTACAGTAATTTTTTGGAGAAAATGGCAGTCCAAGTGGGGGCTTTGGAATTTCAAGTTTTTAAAAACCATTGAAAAGGCATGCCAATCCCATGTTTTTAATGTAAATAGACATATTTTTGTAAACATCCAGACATTGCAAACATTGTAGACATTCCAAACATCAAAGAAGACATTTCAATATGCGTCACCATCGAATGGTATGTATACACATTCCAAATAGACTTGTTCATGAATACACATTACAATTTTTGCATCATATTAAAAATTACATTGATTACAATTCAACGTTTCTTCCTTCGATGGTATGTAATCGTAGAATCTGGAGGATTGAACGGTAATAGACGGTTCGCTTCGTCTATCATGTTGATTTAAGAGGGTCCTGGGGCATCTTCCTCGAATGTTGGCATAGACGGCGGCGTTAGTGTGCAGTAAGTAGGTCGTGTCTGGCTGGGGTCCAATCCATGCCTTAACGGTGCTTGAGGCGTTGGCAATTCTTCTCTTGGTCGCTCGGTGGCAGGTGTGAAGTAGTCTGCTTGCGCCATGTTATCATCATCCGCAGCGGCTTCTTCAAAGTCCATGGGTTCCGCGACTTGTTCACGCGCCCTACCTCGACCTCTTCCTCGTCCCCGTCCTCTTGCCCTTCCTCGCCTTGCCTCCTCCCTAGCCACATCTGCACGCTCGTCATGTAACGTGACTGCATCTGCAAATTGTAATGGCAATTCCGATGGCCTTCCTTCGAGCATCCCAAGCCCTTTTCCTTGAAACCCAGTAGTTGTACATCTCATGGATGTGAGCTCTACAACTAGATACACGAACATTAGGGTCATCCCTAACTAGATACACAAACCCCCTCACGTTGGTTGACGATCCGGACATGAGTGTACTACTCAAATGGCACATACAAAACAACTACTCCATTCCAACCTAATACGTGACACAACAGATCCGGACATGAGTGTACTACTCAAGCAACCGTCATACATTCGAGAAATGAAAAAACATGCATATGATACAAAAAAAATTAAAGAAAACGTTTTACCAAGTGATTAGCCCTAACGAGAAGCGGGGACGGCTAGGACGGTACCAATCACTGAAAACACGGAAACGGATTGTTCCGCGGGGCTAGGAGTGACAAAAAATGGTGTTGTTGAGAGGGGAGGAGTCCAAAAACGGAGAGTGCAGTGGAGGGCGTCGGGGGCGGCTCGGTTTGCTGGAAACGAAGAAGGTCGGGGAAATGAGAAGGCCGCTGGGCGCGGGGCTTAATTAGGGTCGATATCGCATGTTGGATATGCGTTATGTATAGCGCACATCCAACATGCGACACCAGCGCAGTTCCTGGGTAAAAAAAAACATAAGGGGTGTCGCATGTTCAACATGCGACACCTCTGTAGTTTTTGAGTAAAAAAAAAACATTACGTAGTACCTGGGTATTTAAGTAATTCCCAGGTACTACTTAGGAATTTGACTCGATGACCTTGTTGTTCTCAAATGAAAGAGAAATTAGGTTTAAAAATTAAATAAATAAATAAATTTTGTTATACTATGTTGTAGCATACTGCAAGAAGCCACAGTTGGCTCTTGTTTTTCAGCAACACTTGGCCTTTCTAATTTATTCCTACTTGGCTTTCTTCGAACTCCACTTGAAAATCAACTAAGCCTTACTTGCTCCCTATAAATATCAGCCATTTTCCTTTATTTTCTGCCCATTTCCTTCCAACTTCCAGCCGAAGGAGCTGCTAGAAGCTCCCTTTCCTGCTACTGATTTCTCCATCCAGCAGTTGGGGAAATCGCAAGCAACTGCAGCCCCTTCCCTCCTGCCTATCTGTCCAACAGACCTCTGGAGCTGCTCCCGGCCAGAGCTAGCTGTTGTGCTCTACTATTTGATGGTGAAGCTGCTCTTGCATGCACTGTTAGGCCTCCAAAATTTGAGGTCCAAAGGTACAATCCTATCTTCTTCTCTTTGCTGCCATGCATGTACAATTATACATCTTTTTACTGCTTTATATAATCTTGTACAACTATAGGATCCCTCTTGTTGCCTCTTTGATTAATGGTTATTATCTTGATATAAATCTCTAAAAATCCTGACTACACATCAAGACATAAACTTTTTCTTTAAAAAAAAGATTTAGGACATCACCCTCTATAAATCCATAATCGATCTAATTTCGTTCTTTTGATAAGTATGGCTCTGTTTTGTTCTTTTATGTTCCGATATGTTTATTAATCATAGTAGCAATTATGAAGTAACTTGAAACACCGTTGGGAGAAATTTTGATTATGTATAAGATAATTTAATTCATTATAGATATTGTACCATGATCTTATTATAGATATACTTCCTGTTGGCTGTCATTTTAGATATTTCACTTCGATTTCCCTATTGATACTATAGTTGTAGCCGGTAGCTACATCTAAGGACCTTTTTAATATGGTTATATCAAATTTGCTTATTTTGATGGATAGATCATCATCTTTTGTTAGCCATAAATTTAATTGGAGGTTGAAAAGCTAGAATGGCTTCAAACTCCACTGGACTTAGTTGCTTGCATACTACATGATTTGAATTGTGTCATTAAACAAAACCCGATTTAAAAAAAAATAAGAATGTGTGTTTGCGCATGTCCAGATTCAAATCTGGGCATAACTCTTAATCACTAATAAATCATATTCCTATTACCTTACAATCTTTGAGTTAAAAAAATTTGGGGGGGGGGGGGCTGTTGACAACAATATAACAGTAGTGTACTAAATAACTGTTGGGAAAATGTTGGGTTTTCAATAAACATCGGGATATGTAAATCCAGAATCACATGGTTGATAAAAATGAAATTCCAATCTGTTTCTACTATTGATTCAATTTGTAAATGTTTTTTTTTTAATTTCTGATTTTTCACTCTTTTAGAGTCTTCTCATAAGAAGATAAAAAGGATTCTAATCATTTTAGTCAACTCCAATCTTCATCCCTCATTTCTGGGCACTTGGACCAGTACATGATGTGCTCTACTTGTCTTCTGTCATTTATAAATTGTTTGTTCAGGTCTTACCTACTCTCTAATTTCACCATGGTTGATTATTATCATGACCGATACTCATAATCGTGAAATTTATGGGTAAATTATAGACTCGAAACATGCAGTAGCTCTGGTTCATTTTCCCATCCTTGCATAAGTTTATTGACTTAGCTGATGTGTACTTTCTTGAATAGGAGAAATATCCCATTATCAAGGATCTGACACAAAAGAGACTGTGAAATCATATACATCTATATGATGGTGAATTATTGATGATTGACATATTGCCGGTCATGGTGACCCTTACACATGACCGTGCACGGGCGCGGTGACCCTCAACTGGGCGAAGGAATGGAAGCTCAGTTAGGGCAACGGCCGCTTTGTGCCTGGGTCTAGGATCCCAATCCTTTAACGATTTTACGCGAGCTCGCAGTATTTTTACGTCTCGTTGGGATCCTGAAGTTTGACCAGTTCTGTTGACCCTCTGTTTTTAGGGTACCTAGGTTGGGGCCCTTAGTTTTAGTTTTTCTTACGAGCTCGTTAGCCCATACAGGTCGGGTCGGTTTCCAAAGTGACTTTTTCGGCGAGTCTCTCTCACCCGTCTCAGTGGCATAGTTTTGGAGTAGACCTATCCCTCTACTGGACCGCACTTCCACTTAGAGGGTGAGACGGAAGGGTCTCTTAGGAGACTTCCTCACCGCTTGAGTTTTAGTTACCGTTCCGCTAATAGGCTTGGCGACGGCTACATCCAAGATCAATTACAGTTGAGTTGGGTAAGAGATGAGACCAATTACAGTTGAGTTGGAGAGAGTTAAGATCAGTTACAGTTGAGTTGACTACAGTTAAAATTGATACGGAATCATCATTTATCATCAATCACCAATCATCGACAACTAATCGTATCTTAGAACTACTACTACAGGTGATAGATAAGTTAGTGGATGTGTTGGGAACTTAGTTAGAATGCATTACACTCCACCGCATGCCTACTGAGGCTCCCCAACCCTAAGACCCCGTTCGGTTGGGGGGTTACCCCCCACTTTGGGTGGGTAACCCCCCAAAACCCCCCACTTTTAACCCATTATTGGGGCCCACCCCCTTCTCATCAAAAAAATTATATATTATACCATCATATCATCTAAAAACCATAAAATACTCAACTTCTACTCGCTATTCCAAACTTCAATACAATCACATCACACAACCACCCACTTTTTCAAATTTCAATACAATCATATCATAATAACTACCAACTTTTTCAAAGTCCAATACAACCACATCACACAAACCCTCCCAACCCTTAACCCACCAACCAAACACACAAACACAAAACCAGGTTATCCACCCCTAGATAACCCATGAACCAAACGCACCCTAAGGTACTTTTCTCGCCTTAGAGTCAGAGTGTGAGGTCACACTCAGACCAAGACAACATACTATCCACTAGACTTGAGATGTTAGATAGAATCACGAATCAGATCATAACCTCATCACTCTTCAGATCCCTAAACATGATCTTTAAATAACATAAGAAAATAACATACACATATGGGTCGCCAATTAATATATGAAAATGCTATGATATATAGAAAGTTATGGGGTGATGGGAAATCATGAGGCATACAAACAAGCTAGGTTGAAAACCATTTACCATGCAAGTAGTTGTAGATTTTAACTGTCATTACCTTTCTACTTGTTTTTTTTACGCGCTATATTACTTGTTATTATTCTTTTATATATGTTGGAATGTACACAACAACCGTTGATGTTCCTTTGTTTCTTTCATGCTTGGCAGGCAAAAAGCTTGCGTCGCAGTAGCTGATTGATGATTCCGAACATCCGCTACTATACTAGACAGTATAATTGTTACAATTTTTAGTTCACTTTATGAAAATTACTTTTGTTTCTCTTCTGTCACTTTTGGAAGGCATGTATACAATGTAATATTTCTTTTGTACATGTAAACTATATGGAAATTAATGCAATGAAAAGTTGGTGACATTTCTTGTTGGCTCCATGGTTGTAATATATTGATTGTGAATGACATTGCAAAATGTGAAATTTTCCCCTCAATTTCAGTTGAACTAAGCAAATGCTGTGTAAACAGGTATCTGGATCCGAGGGCGTCACATTTTGGTATCAGAGCCGTGATACCCCAATACACGCATTCGCAGTACTACAATTCCAGTCGCATTAGGTTCTCGGATAGCGACAGTCCTCCGACTTGTTGCGAATCCGAAAGGGAAATATGACATTCAATTTCAATAACCACAGATGACACCAACTGCATTTAATTTTCATATAATATCCCGAGAAGAGAAAAGTATGATTAGAAATGTCAGTAAACATCAACTGTTGTGATTAATGATTTTGCTTCTTGTGAAGAACCATGACGTCCAGATTTGACCAGGAGATGGTTGATCGATTGGAGCGCATCATGACTGCATTGACAGACCTTCAGCAGCAGTAGGCTGCCATGCGAGGTCAGCAGGACCAGATCCTAGCTCAAAGACAGAGATCTCTGACAGGAAGACAGACATAGAGATGAGGTTCAATGAGCTGTCAGACTTCAATTACCATCCATCTCATGATGGAATACGACAGGACCAGCCTCAGTCGGTTGAGGTACAACCTCACTATGATGATCCACATGAGGAGATGACAGCATAGGGAACCAAGGATGGGGATTACGACAGGGAGCGGGACCCTGCACTCTCTGCAGATGAGGACGCACTCAAGCACTCCGCTATCCATAGGCATTAGTCGATTTTCACATCATATCAGCGAGCCAATGTACCCATTTTCGAGGGCACTAGGATGCCAGATGAGGGTGAGCAGTAGCAAAAAGGGTCATGAAGGTACTTTAAATGATACGCGCACAACGAGACTCGTGGTTATATTTCATGGAGTATTCACTGACATCAATCACCGAGAGATGGTGGGAGGCGACGCGAGCTCACATGGGATGATTTTGACATTAGATTCAGGTCCCACTTCTTCTCTGGAGTGGAAGGAGTCACAGCGCCGATTGTTTGCAGAGCTATGACAGGGATGGATGACAGCCGGTCAGTACTTCGTCCAATATACCGAGCTGTCTCAACATACATCATCAGCTTTGCATTTCCAGATGAGAATCTAGAGAAGTTCATCAGAGGAATGTGGGAAGATGTACAGGAGAAGCCGTTCGGACTGCATATCACTTCTATCTCCAGGGCTACTGATGCAACGGAGAAGTTTGAGGACATCAGAGAGAGATGCTTCGGGAGCTCATCTGGAGCGGCACCTACGCCACAACGGTCAGTCGGACTGATACATCGACCATTCTAGCAGCAAAGGTCAGCCATGCGGTTTCATCCTACAGGTTCGACATTTTCAAGCGGTGCTTGCTCATCTTCAACGACTATCTTAGGAGAAGCACTCGTCAGACGTGGCACGAGTTAAGCACAACCATATGGGTCGCAGAGAGTTGACAGAACCCCGACAGGACCGACTCAGAGCATAGGCACGACTACCACGCCTACCCCGTATATGAGATGGCACTTGTACAATGAATGGGGACATTACCGATCTCAGTGCCCACAGGCTTCTGGTGAGCCTCGACCACAGCCATAGGCACAACGTACTGGGAGTTTCCGTGGCAAGAAATCCAACTTCAGGAGGCTGCCGAGACAGACATAGAGTGTAGCAGGTTTGAGTACAGTGCCAGTTAGACATGGACAGTTACACACAGTGACCGAGGAGCGGGCACGATCAGCAGTTAATGTAGTGAAAGGTATGGTCTCAATCTTGGGCCGACCTTTTCATATATTTTTTATTCTAGAGCGACGCATTCTTTCTTTGCTTCGAGGTTACTAGCTTCATTGGGAAGAGTTTCAGAGGCCCTATATCCTCCGTACAAGGGAAATTCCTAAGTAGTACCTTGGATTTACTTAAATCTCTAGGTAGTACGACACCCTTTAATGTTTTTTTACCCGCGTACAACAGAGAAAACGCATCTTCGATATGTGCTATTGGTATCGCACTTCAAAAATGCGATATCTGTTAAGGCCCCCGTTATACCCAGCTTCTTCGTTCTGCAAACCCTCATGCGTCTTCGACCCCATCGCCTCGTGCGACCCCTTTGACCTCCTGATCAGATGTGGCTGCCTCTCGCTCCGCCCCTCTTCCTCCCACTCCGTTGCCTCCTCCTCCTGCTCCACCAACTCCTCCTAGGTCCTCCTCTGCCTCCTCCTCCTGCGCCGCCACCGTCCCTCCCGTGTCCTCCGTTACATCTCCAAAGCTTTGGTAAAATCCCTGATTTTTTTGTTGTTAGGTTTATGATATGTAATACACGTATTTCTCTTCATTTCATGATTGTATAATAATTGATTTGTATGTTGCCTCACATATTAGGCCGGAATGGAGTCGATATATTGTATGTTTCATTTGAAGGGTGCGATTATTGGTTCTTCGATGTCCAATGTGCGTGGTTTTGGGTTAATGCCGACTATGACATTCAATAAGATGTTGAACCTAGTCTACCGTAAGTTCAACCTGGATGTGAATAATCAAAAAATCCAACTACTACATCGCATCCCTCGGGGCAGGCGAAGAGCCAATGTTTTCATCTATCGTCGATGATGATGATGTACAAGGAGTTTTTGTGTATGCTCAGATCATTGGGAAATTGATGCCTACTGACATTATTATTGAAACTCTATCGGCAGGTGAAGTCCCGAATGTTATTGATGTGGATGATCACTTTGCTCATGGACCATCCGTTGTCCCTAGCACTGATGTGGCTATAATGCAGCCATCTACAGATCACGAATGGCGCATGAGTGACTCCCTACTAAGAGAGTTTAATCATGCCTTGGATGACTTCATCTCTTGGGGAACTGATGATGATCTGGAAGTGGATAGTGATCAAGATGTTGAAGATAATATCGTAAACGAGGAGATGCGAGCCGATGAACAAATCATGCAACCGATTGTTCCTTGTTTACCATTTTTTGAGGTGGGAGGATTCGATAATCGTTCAACCTATGAGGATGACATTTGAATGAAGTCTGGACTTGACGGTGTTATTGATGAAATACACAAGGGCAGAACCTTCAAATGTAGAGATGATTTGATTTATCCTATAAAGAAATATCACATCCTGGCACACTACGACTTCATGGTTAAAGAATCCACCAGTTTGATCTGGTATGTTTTTTGCACCTACCGATCGAAAGGATGTGTTTGGTATTTACGTGGTCATTAGAGGAAATTTAATGGTTTGCGGGTGATCTCTAAGATTGTTGGCCCGCACACTTGTATAAACCCTACAGTTAGACTACAAACTCAATTAAATTACTTTTATCTCTGGTGAGGGATGACCCTAATGTTGGGTGTCGAGTTGTAGAGCTCACATCTACGAGATGTACAATTACTGGGTTAGCAAAAAAGGACATGGGATACTCGAAGGAAAGCAATCGGAATAATATTCGGTGATTGGAGGAAGTCTTATGCTAAGATGACTTGTCTATTACATGCAATGAAGGTTGCCATACCGGGGACTGAAAGAGATATCAAACATAGCGAACATCTAGATCTTCTGAAACAACATTGTCGTGGATTTCAACGATGTTTTTGGGCATTTGGCCCTTGCACTGAAGCATTCAAATATTGCCGACCTTTAATTAGTATTGATGGGACTCATTTGTATGGCAAGTACAAACAGAAATTGTTGATTGCTTGCGGGATTGGTAGGGATAAACATGTTGTTCCCCTAGTATTCGGAATTGTTGACGAGGAATTCGGTCCTTTATGGAAGTGGTTTCTTTCGTTGTTATGTATCAGGGTAATTGGTATGCGTACAAGGTCAATATGTATCATTCTTGATCGTAATTTTGGAATAAAATCCGCAATGAATGACGTTGATATGAATTTATTAGAATATTTTGCATTACGGGGGTTTTTTGTTCAAGGCATGTCGCAAGCAACTTCAATAGTATTTTTAAGAATGGTTCTACGAAAGCATTGGTACAGGCAGTCGCACTTCAAACGACAAGTAGAAAGTTTGCTTATTTCATGAGGAGGAGGAGGTATTGGTACAGTCGCACTTCAAACGACAAGAATGGTTCTACGAAAGCATTGGTACAGACAGTTCTCTCTTTCGGAGGAGGTATCTATCCCTACTATAAAAATTGTGTATGGAAGAAAAACTTCCATCCAAAATTATATTTCTTCTGTTAGTTAACTTTAAACAGCAAATTGTGTATATGTGATAATCCTTTTTGAGGAACATATATGTGAGTAATTGTATTAATCAGTGAGAAATCATTACCCGCATTTTCACTTCTTTTTATGTATAAATGCCACCTTCTCTACCTGACAGAGTCTTTAAGAAGTACATATAAGAATGCCTATGCAACCCACTCATTTAAATAAATGGCTTATAACTTTCCACTTTTCTCTTTGCTGGCATATTTGAAAACAAAGATGCGATAAAATAATTACAAATCTTGCCTATAATCAAGGTTGCAAAAGTCGGTAGTCGGTACTCGGTCGATCGGGTCACTGACTAAGGATTAATCGGCAGACGGGCGATTAATCGGATTTAGTCGGGCTTTGATTTTTAAACTTATAAATCATTTTTATACATATATTATTATATGTTACATAGATTTATATATTTTTCTACTATCCTAATGAATCAAAAGAAGTACTTGAATTTACATAAAACATTAAGCGTATTAGAACAAGTTTGCTTTTAAAAAAAGTAAAAAATATGGTATCTCCAAGCAAAAATTGGTTGACTAGTGGACCTAGACTCCTAGTCGGAATTAGTCGGTACTCGGTCGGCCACCCCACTGATTAGACTAGTCGGACCTACTAGTCGGGTGACTTTTACAACATTGCCTATAATGCGAATATAAATATGAATATGGCTCAATATGTCTCCTTTTTCCTCAAATACTGGGAATCGATTGACACCAACGCCCTGTCTAGGATACTAATATGTGTTTGTCCCCCCTGATTGACTCCTCAAGATATCTCTAAGAAGATTGGAGGATTCAAGACTGTTTATTTCTTGGAAGCTATAATTTAGCTCATGTTTGCTAGCTTCTGGCTCCACCAGACAATCAATATGTGACATCTCCCGGCTATTATGGAGCAACAATTATCCTTTTGGCTTTATGTTATTCCTAAATTAAATCGACAATCAATTTTTCTCATTTTGGATGTAACCTCTCTCTTTATTTAGAATAATTATTTTCTAGTGTTTGGCCTTTCTGCTAATAAAAAGGCATTTGATACTAGAGGATGAATTAAATATTTCATACATAGTCATCACAAAATCAATAAGAAGAATGCTTAAATAAAGGTTAAAAACCCATGCTATAGTGCATAGAAAGTAGACATAAAATACTAGAACGAACATGGATACAATTGTTTATATAGCTATTGCTCAACTGTGCAGACAGAGTTGTAATGGATTCACGCCTAAATTAGGTCATACTCGATGGGAAATATATATATATATATATATATATATATATATAATATATAAGATTTACGGGCATTCTTCTACCACTTAGGAATTCAAGCTCCTTCTACAAGTCTTGCCTTCCAATTTCTCTCCTTCAAGACTCAACACCTACTGGCCTTCTTTACACATACCCAAAACCGCCATAAATTGTCCAATAGACTAAATATGAGTCAATTACATTCTGAAGTGGAGACATGTGCATAAGAGCATCGTCATCTTGATCTCTGATACAGATATCATCAGCACAATTAGTTTAGTAGCTATCGACCTTATGGACTAGTTCTTGAAACTAGATGCACTGGGCTAAGGACTGCACTTTAAGTTGTGCACCAACCCAGCATAAGGCACGAGTGTGCTTAAAGATTAAGAGAACGAGAGACTAGTGAATTAAACACGAATGCAATTTCCAGCGTTAGCAAGGAACCGCAAATATTATAAGACCATGATAGTAAAAATGATATACTAGATGAACAGTCGCATACACAGAAATATTGTGTTTTCAAAGGACGAAATGCAACACGGGCATTGGAAACCCACAACGCTTGTAGATACAAAGAAAACCACGAAAGTTCCAAATGACCGGAGGAAAGTTCGCTTGGGCGGTATCTGTGGAAACTTATTCTACGGAACCCCCAGGCGAACTTATAATTTGTTAAGTACCCCATGGAAGCTGTCACTTCAAGTCACAGGCTCACAGCTTCCAATCCAAAACCGAAGCCGTATCTTCAAGAGGCGGCTTCCATGCATTTTTTCCCATGTAAATAAACCACAATGGAAGCCGTGACTTGAAGTGACGGCTTCCTTGGGGTACTTAACAAATTATAAGTTTGCCTGGAGGTTCCGTGGAATAAGTTTCCACGGGTACCGCCCAGACGAATTTACCTCCAAACGACCGGTTCTCCTTGGATCATTTCACTCACATGACCACTAACAAATGAAAATTCCCAGCAACCACTAGTGAAACCATAATTAACAACTTCTACCGTATCCAAAGCCCAAATTTTGAACACCGGAAAGAGAAAAACAAAGAACATCCATTTCTTTCCTTACCAGGTTTGAAGAAAACGGACAACCCAAAGTCGATGGCCTTCAAGCTCGTATCATCATCCTTGTTCACCAGCAAGAAATTCTCGGGCTTCAGGTCCCTATGCATCACTCCAAGAGAATGGCACGCCTCAACAACGCCAACTATAATCCTTGTCAGCTCGGCGGCCTTCTTCTCGCTGAAGTGCCCCCTCTGTATGATCCGATCAAACAGCTCCCCTCCCGAGCACAGCTCCATGACGATGTGTACATAAAGCTGGTCCTCGTAGGCCCCCTTGATCTTCACAATGTTCTGATGCCCGGAGAGATGGTGCATTATCTGGATCTCCCTCCTCACGTCCTCGACGTCTTCCTTTGAGATCAGCTTCCGCTTAGAGATGGACTTGCAGGCAAAATTTGTGCCGGTCGCGATCTCGGTACAGAGGTAGGTGACGCCGAACTGACCCTGGCCGAGTTTGCTCCCGATGACGTAAAGGTCGCGGATGTTGGGCGTGCGGTGCCCGAGGACCGAGTGCGGGAGCGGGTCGGGGCCGCGCTTCATGGGGGGCGCCGCGGGGGGCTCCGGCTCCGTCTTGGAGGGCTTACGAGAGGACGAATTGGCACTGGATCGGCGAGCGCGGCCGGAAGGGGGCTGATCGGCGGGGAGGTCGTCCAGCACGTGCTTACTTAGGAAGGAGCCGCGGCATGAGTTGCCCATCAAACGGCGGGGTAGCCCTCAGATGGAACGCATCGATCGGAATCCGACGGCCGACGGGAGGTGGAAAGGGGATTAGGGCTGCGATTGGGGGTGGGAATGCTGGTTGGGGGTGGGAAGGGAGGTGGAAGGTGGGGAGGAGGGAGACGTTGACCAGGCATGGAATTATATAGGACGCGGTGCGTGGAATCTTTGTTAGATCGCTCTTTTTTTTTAAGTTCGTGGCCATCATTAAGGATCTTATCCATCCTGAGGTGATTATGTGAGACGTAAGCAGATGTAATGTCATTAATGATGGTTACCAGTTACCATATATGCCGGTGCTATTGTACGAGGGTTGCGCATCGATTGATCAGGTTAGGTGATCTGGGAATTTGACCAGTTCTTGGCATGAGTGATGCAAGAGGTGTTGGACTTGGTTCTATCTTTGAGAAGAATTTGATTTTCACCTCAGACGATAAAATCAAGGGTAAATTACAAAAAAAAGACTGATCTTTACATGGGTTCTCAAATAAGGATCTGATCTTTAGATTGTAACAAATAGGGGACTCATCTTTGTTTTAACAGTGGAGGCCCCAACGACATCAATGAGTGACTCAATTTGTGACGTATATGGACAAATATACCTCTTATCTTTTAAGCATTTGTTTTCACTTTCCCCTTCCTTGGTCCCCCATTGTCCCATATGCATACTGTTTCTTCAGCTTAATGATCGGCAGGTGATCACAAGCTTGATCCTCATCATGACCGGTGACGTCGAGCACCGCCTCCGCCGGCGCTTCCTCCTCAATGACGAGCACGACTACACGAGCGGCAGTGACCAGGATGCCGTCGACCCCTTCTTCTCCTCTATCCTTAGCGGCTTCTTCTTCTCCTCTGAAGACATGTCGCTGGATAATTACGACAATAATTCTGATCCCTTCATGGAGCAGTCAATACAGCCTCCCATGACATCTTTGTCGGCGACGGATATGTTGCAAGACATGGTGAGGCTACCGCAAGGGGACCGCTTCGGCAGGATGCTAGTGAAGGAGGTGGCCAGAGCGGTGGAGAGGCTCCAGGTTGTGAGGAAGGAGGGGGCCGTCGGGTGTTCTTGAGAGCGGTGATGGGAGCCCCTGAGAGATGGGTGCTATGACGTGGGGTGTGCAAGGTGAGGTGGGGTAAACCAAGGGGGTCTTCCCCAGCTCTTATGACTACATCGACGTGGTCTGGTCACTGCCTCGTGGAGGAGAGACAAGGTATGTATATGCTTCATATACATAGATTGCAAATTTATTTGATATACTATGGAATCTACCTACAGCATTAAACTTGGATTTCAAGTACATTGTGGGCGTTGACTATTAAGCATTTGTTTTCACTTTCTCCTTCCTTGGTCACCCATTGTCCTAGGGAAACACTCCATGACGGGAATCATCCGTTGATTACATTATTTCTTCTTTTGTTAAAAATATACATCTTATACTAAAAATTCTAAGTCAATGGCTGAGAATTGTTCTATTAATTTTGAAGATGGTCTATAGTTCAATTGAATACTTCTGCACCGACCAGGCTTTTAATCCCACATGTTGGTTGTATTCAAGAATCCGAAATAGCGAAGAGGAGGAGGAAGGCAAGGGTACTGGAGCGGAGGTATATAGGGATGAGGTAGAACTGAAGATGCGCGAAAAGGAGGAAGACGGGGAGGAGAGCTCACAGTGACGTGTACATGCACACCCGCCCCCGCCACCGCCATGTACTCCTCCACCGAATTTTTCTCGGTCACACCACCCATGATCGGCAGGTACAGAAGCAGCATCGCCGTCGTCGTCACGGACCCCACCATCAGCGGTGCTACCATGGCCATCGGCAGGAGCCCTACTCCCTCCTGCACAACCTCATCTTCTTCTCAATCTCTACCACTACCCACAGCACGTACCTAAATCGTCGATGGGGGAGGAGTAGATTCAAGGGGGACGACCGCTGGAACTCAAAGCCGTGTCATCGTCGAGAGCGGAGTTGTTGGGAGGATTGTCGTGATCTACGCAGCCTGTCGTGGCTGCCATGGTGGGAGAAAAAGGGAGGTTGTTCTTCTATTCGTGTGAGAAAGGGGAAAGTGAAAAGAAATCCCTAATAGATAAGGGGTATATTCGTCCATATACATCACAAATTGAGTCACTCATTGTCGTTGGGGCCTCCACCGTTAAGTCAAAGATGAGTCCTCTATTTGTTACAATCTAAAGATTAGTTCCTTATTTGGGAATCCATGTAAAGGTCAGTCCCTTTTTTGTAATTTACCCTAAAATCAATAGGACATTGATTTGTCCTTAACAATAAAGGAGTGGTATGCATTGTGATACAAGCAAAGATTGGCGATGAACCAAATGTACAAGCCCGAGAGGAGGTTAACAACAAATGATAAGAGGCAGAGCCTTGTCTCCTAGCTAAGTATTGAATGAAAAGAGTACTAGGGTACATAAATCTTAGTCATGTCAGGAAAGGCACAAAACCGATAGTCGTATGTGGCACATGCCTAATGATCAAGTGCATAATCAAGACATTTGCGAAGATTAAAATGAAGTTAAACCTAAAGTGGAAAGTTATTAGGTTGTATGACACAATTATGAAAATCATCGCTGCTAATAATATTTACAATAATTGATATATGTGTAGTTTTAAGTGCAACAATCAAGTGCAGGGACTCGACACATGCTCAAATGTAATTTTATGCTAAGTGTAGAGGCAGTGTAGAGGAAGAAATGAAGATTGGACTTCAACTTCTTAACCCTAAGCAAATAAGGAGACTAACTATTTGTTTGTGTGTATTAAAGATAAGAAATCCCAGGAGATGATAAGAGGAAAAAAGATTAAGAAGACAATAAGCAAAGGAGCGAGTAGATGCAAAAGAAAATACTAAATAAGATAATGAAAATGCATATCTAGGATATCAATATAACGAGCCAACAAAGTAGGGAATAATATATATTATGAGCTGCCTACTAGGGATAATCAATCGACTAATCATGAGATTAGATGATTGAAATGTGTGTTTGTTGCATGCTTGAGAGAGGCAATTAGCCAACTAATATGTGGGTCAATTGGCTAGTTGATAAGCATGCACATTATAATAGTTCACGACAACAACTATAAAGCATTTTCTCACATTAAGTAAGGTCGGCTATATGGATTTTTTGCCTACACTCAAATCTATCTCGGGTCATTCTCAGACTTAGATCCAAAAACTAAGATCACTTCATATAATCGCATTCCAATACTTCTTGGGCCTTCCTTGCCCTCTCTTAGCTGGCCCAACATCCGAAAATTTGCATCTTCTCACCAGTGCATCAGCTGACCTCCTTTCCAAATGGTCAAACCACTTTAAGCGATTTTCTCACATCTTATCCTCAATAGGAGCTACACCAACTTTCTTTCTGATTGCAACTTTCTGAATCCGATGTTTACGTGTATGTCCATACATCGACCTTGGCATTTTCATTCTGCTACTGTCATTCTCTGCGCATGTCTATGGTTCACAGGCCAACATTCATATCCATATAGCATATCAGGTCTCACAATTGCTTTGTAAAACTTCCCTTTGATTTTGAAAGGAGTTTTCTTATCATACAGAATAGTAGATGCTCATCTCCACTTTAGCCAACCTGCCTTTATCCAATCAGTAACATCTCTGTCAATTTCCCCAAATATCTTAAAGAATCTCTCTTCCGAACGTTATCATCACCAATCTTTACATCGATTCCTTCAGCGTTGCTTCCATCAAAAGTACACTCCATATATTCAGTCTTATCCCTACTTATATGAAATCCTTTAGTCTTCAATGCATGTCTCCAGACCTCAAGCTTCCCATTTAATTTATCTCTAGTCTCATCAATCAACACAATATCATCAGCAAATAACATACGCCAAGGTATCTCAAACAATAATAGTTGATTAAGCTAAAAATCTAAATAATTGTCATGTGAGTTAAATACTCAATAATTACCAAACCATATTCAAAATACAAGTAACATCAAATATATATATATATATATATCTTTTTATTAATTTTGAAAAAAAATGAATTAAACAAATCAAATGACTGGATTGTGTACACCTAAAAGCCCAAGTTTCTACATATTCAAACTCAAATAATAAATTTTTGAATAATCTCAACTAACATTTAGTTCAATTACATTATTTAGACTGCATTAGAATACATGCATATATAATAACAATACGAATAATAAATGAAGAACTAAACCAAGCAGAAGGTATAGTAAGTACATTGAACTTGACCTATATGGGAAAACTATAGTTACTAATCTATGATTCCAAATTCATTTTGTTTCAGTTTGTATTGGTTAACTAAAATTATAAAATATATATAAATTTAGCAACAATAATAACAAAGCTTTTTTCCATAGTTAAGTAGGGTCGGTTATATGGATTTTTTACCTCCATTCAGACTTATTTTGGATCATTCTCAGGCTTAAATCCAAATAACTAGGATCCCTTTAAATAATCTCACTCCAACACTTCTTGGGCCTTCCTCATGCTCTCTTAACCAGATCAACAACCCAAATCTCGCATCTTCTGATCGGTGCATGCGCATCAATCGACCTCCTTTGTAAATGACCATACCATCTCAAGCGGTTGCTCATCTTATCCTCTATCAGAGCTATACCAACATTCCTTCTGATCGCATCATTCTGAATCTGATCTATTCGTGTTCGACCACATATCCACCTTAGCTATTTCATTTCTACTGTTGTCATTCTCTCTACATATCTATGGTTTATAGGCCAACATTCTGATCTATAGAGCATGGCATGTCTCACGACTTCTTTGTAATACTTTTCTTTGACTTTCAAAGGGATTTCTTATCACAAAGAACAACAGAGGCTCCTCTGCACTTTAACCAACCTACATTTACTCTACGAGTAACATCTTCATCAATTTTCTCATTATGTTGTAAACAATATCTCAAGTATCTAAAAGAACCTTTCTTCTGAATGTTATCGTCTCCAATCTTCACGCCAAGTCCTTCACTATTGTTTACAAACCTCCAGCTTCTTATTTACTCCATCTCTTTTCTCATCAATCAACACAATATCATCGACGAACAACATACACCAAGGTATCTCATCATGAATGTAACTAATCAGCTCGTCTATAATCAAAGTAAAAAGGAGTGGACTCAAATTGAACCTTGATGCAGATTGGTGTTGATGTTAAATTAGCTAGTCTTCCCATACGAGATCCTTACACAAGATGAAGCCCCGTCATACATATCTTTTATGAGGTTAATGCATAGGACACACATTTGTCTCTTCTCTAAAACTCTCTACAATATCTCACGAGGGGACTGAATCATAAGCCTTCTCCAAATAAAAAAATCATATGGAGGTTCTTCTTTTTAGCTCTATAAGTCTCCATTGTTCTCCTCAATAAGTGGACAACTTCAATAATTGAGCGGCCTCGCGTGAAATCCGAATCGATTTTCAGTTACTTTGGAAACTTGCCTTAACCTTCTTTCGATCACACCTTCCCAAATTTTCATAGTATGACTCATCAGTTTGATACCTATGTATTTTGTATACTTTTGAATGTCTCCTTTATTCTTATAAAGAGGCACTACAATGCTTCTCCTCCATTCTCCAGGAATTTCATTGCTTCGTCAAATAACATTGAATAAAATTATAAGCCAAGTCAATCCACATTCATCTAGAACTCTCCAAACTTTTATAGGAATGTGATTGGGTCCAATCCCTTTTCCACGTTTCATAATCTCTAAGTCTCTTATATTTCCTTCCTTTGTATCCGTCTATAGCTTGCACGATTCAGGTAACGTTCATTACCAACAATATCTCTCCAAAGTAATTTTTATTCCCTTCCCCAGTGAAAAAACTTATGAAAATATTGCTTCTGAGTAATAAGCAAGTGTCCTTCCTCATCCTTAATTCATCTCACTTGAGAAAGATTTGGTCTTTCTTTCTCTTATCTTGGCCAATCTGAATTTATCTTTTTGACCCTCCTTAGAATCAATATTTTTATATAAAGCTTTATAAGTTTTTGACTTAGCTTCAGTTACATCCTTTTTTGCTTCCTTCTTCGCTATTATGTAGTTAGTGATAGTTTCCTTTATTTATTCTTATGCATAGCTTTAAAGTGCTCTTTTAATTTTAAGCTTCTCTTGCACCCTCCATCTAGTCTTTATATCCTTTTAAGTAACAAGTGCACGTCCTTCATCATCCTTGATGCATCTCACTTGAGAAAGATCTTTGGTCTTTCTTTCTCTTACGTTGGCCAGTCTGCACATATCCTTCCGACTCTCCATCGAGTCAAGCTTTTTGAAATTCAAAAGCTTTCAACTTAGCTTCACTTACAATCTCTTTACTTCCATCTAGTCTCCACATCCTTTTAAGTAACAAGCGCATGTCCTGCATCATTCCTTGATGTATCTCACTTGAGAAAGATCTTTGGTCTTTCTTTCTCTTGTGTTGGCCAATCTGCATATGTCCTTTTGTCTCTCCTTCGATTCAAGCTTTTTGTACAAAATTTCTAAAGCTTTCGACTTAGCTTCACTTACAACCTTTTTGATTCCTTCTTCGTTATTTTTTAGTATGTGACACTTTCCTTTATTCTATCCATATGCATAACTTTAAAGAAATCTCTTTTAATTTTAATCTTCTCTTGCACCCTTTCACTCAGCCACTGAGCCTCCTTTTATCCCGGAACTCCTCCCTTAGACTCGCTTAGCATCTCTTTGGCTATCTTTTGGATACAAGATGTTACTGCCTCCCACATATCGTTTGCACTTCCATTACAATCCCAAGATAAGTTTTATAAGACATTCTCCTTGAAACTGGATTGCATCAACTGAAGATTCCACCATTTAGTTATAATGATCTTGGAAACCATCCTCTTCTTTGCCAACCCATTTATTTGCACATCCGTGACTAGCAAGTGATGTTGAGATGTCAATCTCTGTCATCGGATTACTTTGTAGTCTTTGCAACACAATTGATATCTTCTCCTCATTGCAAAGTAATCTATCTGTGCTTTAGTCAGGCTATTCTTATAAGTAATTAAACGCTCCTCCCTCTTCTTGAAGAGAGTGTTTGCTATAAGGTCATAAATCGTTACAATGACTTTTTCCTCTTCATTTCTATCCCTGATGTCACGGCCTCCATGGACACTAGCATACCCTGAAGCATCATTTCCCACATGTCCATACAGATCTCCACCTAGGTAAATCATCTCTATTTGTGGGATTCCTTGCATAATCTTATCCAAACCCTCCAAAAAACTTGTGTAATCTTTTCCTCTAAACCAACTTGTAGTGCATAAATTGAGATTATATCCATAACTTCTTTTTCCAGTACTAATTTTAGCAAAACAATCCGATCCTCAATAATAATACAATTCCCAATAATAATCCGATCCCCAAATCTGTGTACCTCAACCACACTATCCTTCAAATCCTTACGAACAACCACTCCAACACCATTTCTACCCCTCTATTTACCTAGATACCATAATTTAAAAAATATCTTCTCAATCTCCCTTTCTTTCTCTCCATGGAGACATAGTATCGAAGTCTTCCTTATTTCCATCGTATCTACTATCTCCATCGATTCGACAATCAAAGATCCAATATTCCAAATACATATCCTCAACTTCTTTTGCAGCCTCTTTTGGACTAACTCCTTTACTTGCATGCATCCATCATGCAAGAATCTTTGTAAAGTTTGGACAGCATATGGGCGACGATGCATCAGAACTATCATGTTTGGTCGAATACATTCCTTATGTGAGAACCCTTGCAAATTTTGAACTGCATCTGGAAAATGATACAGTAAAAAAACATTATTTATATATCTGTCTGCAAATATTTTACGCTAGATGTTGGCTACCTAGCACAACCCTCCTCATTTGCCTAGGCTTGAGACAGGTCATGGCTGAGTTAAAAAAAATATAAAAATTCTCAAAATAAAAATTAAAAATAAGCATGTTATATACCTATGAATTAGTGGATGTCATTTCAAATAATCGAATTAAGAGAAACTGCGCAAATATTAGAATGTTTTAAAATGAAATTTCCTTCACCTTTAGTTCTTGGACTTTTACCTAATTTCATTTATTTATCCGCATCTGTTCAATGTTACTTAGGACATAAACACTTATAATTTTTGTCTAATTATGATTCACTTGACCCATTTACATTACATAATTGAAAGCCGTTTCTTAACCTTGATCCTTAATGAAATTCTTTGGTTTTTTGTTCCACTTGAAGCCCAATCTGCTTTACAGATTTCTATTTCTTTCCAACTCAAATATCTTTTTTGGATTATGTTCTCATGAATCATAAAGTTTTGCAATATTTCACTACATGTGTATATAAAAGAAATTAATAAAAAGAGTAACGCTTCTTGTCGCATTTGCAACCTTTGGATCTTACTTATGTTTCTTCTCAGATAATACAATGATCATCTTCAAGCACTAATAGCTATAGATGTATGTAGTTGCCCACCCTTTGTATCAGAAGAACCATTTCCCAGAGTAACAACCTCCTCTAAGAGTTTAAGTTCATCAAACATGAACATCGTTTTCCCATATGTTATTTAAACCAAACAACTTATCTCTCATTGTTCGTATATGGATCTTCATCCATTCGGCTTTAAATCATTTCATTATTTCCTCCAAGATTCATTTTAGAAAGAAAGAGATGCTTCGATGTTACAGTCCTCTACATGAACAACAACATCTTCCACCTCTATAAGAGTTCTCTCAAGCTTGATTGCTAAGTATTGATGCCCTCAATCATCCATTAGTTCTGATAAACCATAGAAAAAACTTTTTCAAGTGATGACAATACTAATTTGAAATAGGATTGAGTTATCCAAATTCAGAATTGACGACGAAGTCACATAATAGGGACCAATGATTTATAGAAGTAAAGCCCTAAATTTTCATTGATTTTCATTTTTCAAACCATATAAATATTATACTTGATGAGCCGATTCCAATGAGCTCAAGAACATAGAATTTTGACACCCGCAATTCAAGTCATGCACATATTAATGCAATGGCATTTTTGTAAATATTGAATTATGGGGGATTACAGGATTTAAACAATCCAAATCTTATTCAAACATCTCTTTCTCTCTAATGACATTGAATCCATAATTCACTTTCCTCCTTATGTAATCGCCGAGAGGATGAGAGATCGTCTTGGAGGCCATTGTAGATGCGATGGGTGGCAAGGAAGTCCAATTAGAAGTGGAAGAGGTAGGAATGGCAAAATTCAGACTTGGTTCAATGTTATAAGGTACAAAAGTTATTTGTTTTTGCATTTCAGCTTCTGAATCTGTGTTGAAAGTTTTACTATAAGAAAGCATCCTATTCGTGACCACACACTTGTGACTAAATGTGGTGGCTAAGTTGTCATTAAATTTACCGCGATAATGCTATGACTATTTGCCTACCATACATAGTCTTATTACGCCATCCTTGGTGTTACATCAATTTTATGACCACGTGTGGTTGTTCATATAGTCACGATGCTTGCGACTATATTTATTTGTAAGATGTAGATGCAAAAGTTTGGGCAACATTTTTCAATAGTGCCATGCCCCCTCACCCTCCTTTTCCCCCTAACTCTTTTATGCTCGAGTCCTAACCTAAACCCACCTCCTCCGTCCTTAACTAAATCCCTCCTCTACTTCCTTTGTCATTGTTGTCCCTCTTCCCTCCATCTGTCGTAGTTGTTCACTCCTACTACCCCCCATCCCCCCTTCCTCTCAGTTGCTACCACCAACACCCCTCCTCCTCTCCTTTCCTCTCCATCACCACCACCATAGGTGCCTCATCCTCCTCCCTTCATCTCCATCAAGACCATGGCCCTCCTTCTCTTCCTCTCCACGACCACAACCACCTTGGCTTCCTCACTTCGTCTTTGCATGTCTCACCTACACCGCCATCATCAATACGTTTCTGAGGTTACCACCACCAAGAAGAACTTTATCACACTTCCTTGTCCATGATCATCCAAAACCAAGCACACCATCCTCCGTCTGTCTACATCGCTGATGTAACCAATTAGTGAAGTTTCTTAGGTTTGATAAAAATACAAAATATATTGTATTACATTTGAATTGACACTATTTATACTTTGAAATCTAAATTTGCATGTAATAACCCATCCCAATGATTCACTAAAATAAAATAATTTATTGATAACTACATATGCCTTAATATAAAGTTTACCTCATTGAGTTCGACCCTGGAGCTATACTAAAAAAGGAAAAACAATTTTGTTTGTTTGAATGGGTTTTTTGTGTTGCGACAACACGTATCTTATTCATTAGAATTAAAATATGGAAAACATGCTCAATAGTGATTCTTTGATGAATAAATACTTTCATTTAAATCAATTTGGAGCATAGTCATACCATTAGACAGAGAATGAAACAAGCTTTCCAAAGAGTCCAATTTCATTATTTTTGGAATTATATAGCTCAAAATATTCACAATAATGTCCAAGAGCATAAATGTGAAGAAAAATTAATTAGAACTAATCTAAATACAAAACTTAGGGTCTTATCTACGATAAATAAAAGCTGGAGGGAGTCCTCTGTAAATGTTCCAGCATGAGGGATTGTAAATTACAAGATTTACATTTTCCATGATTCAAGATTTTATATTTGACAAATTTTCAATTGTTTAAACTTGGCGAGTCACGGACAATAGGATGGAGGACTCATAATTGAACATCTCTCAAATATAAAATCTTGAAAATATGGAAAATATAAATCCACATAAAGATGTTGCCACACTTAAGAAAAAAGATCTCCCTCTTTAATAGCAATATCACTCCCAAATGGTGACCTCCATGTAATGTTACTGACACCGGCAGATTTATATTTTACAAAATTGCAAGATTTATCTTTTCCATCCTTTCAAGATTTTCATCCATGCATGAGTCCTTCATCCTACTGCTCATAACTCACTAAGTTTAAATTTTTTAAAAATCTGTCAAATATAAAATCTTAAAATTATAGAAAATATAAATCTTGCAATTATGTCAAATATAAATATGTCGGTTTCAGTTATGTTATGTTAAGATTGTCATTTGGGATTGATACCACTATTAAAAAAGGAGATCTTTTTCTTAAGTGTGGCAACGTTTGTATGTGAAGTTTTTTGCAATTTATGAAACCCGACGTGGCTTGAAAATCCCCGATGTGTGCCACGTATCGCATGGAATGGGGGGACCAATATGCAAATATGAAGAAGTACGGGGTTGTCATTACAACTATCCCCCCTTACATGCCTCTTGCGCATGATGCAGGCAGGGGTAGGGTGGAAGCTCGGCTCAAGGTGCTACGTGGCATGTTGTAGCACCTCGGGAGGAAATGTGGAGTGTCTGACGATGGGGTGCTGAGTGTGGCCCAGTCGGGCTCCAGAATCATTGGATTGGAATAACCAACAACCCAAAAGTGACATGGAGCAGATGGCGGTGATGGACTCCTGTAGGCAATTGTCTAACAACGATGGGAGCTGCTACATGGTTGCATTGGTGGATCTCCCTTATAGCGATCTAATGGTGGGACGAGGGATGCCTTGAGGGCTATTTGATCATGATTGGTGGGGCTTGATCCAATGGTAACTATTGCTCCTCTCTGTTGGGCTCCTCCGAGGATGGTGGCACGAGGACAATGCTTCGACGAGGTGCTTCGAGCTCCCCCTAGTGTTGTTGTGATGGGAGAAAGTTTGGAAGAGGGGAGGCACATACATAGGCGGTGGTGGTGCACTAGAGTTTTTGCGATGGTTGGAAGGTGTTGTGACAGGGTCTCGTCAGAGGCGGAGAGGGAGATCGGAGATGGGTTGCGTACTCTAATCAGTGAAGCTCCCATGCCTGCGGGTGTTAGCGGTAAAGAACAAACCATAGGGAAGTGGAATGGGGTTCTTTGCAGACAAAGAAAGAGAATACCCTATGGGTTCCATGTCTTTGCAAGACTTGGAAATAGAGCTAGGCGGAGGGGGCTGAAAGACAGGAGAGGCAATCAGATTGGGTCTGGTACATGAAGATGTGTAGGTTATGGCGAAGATGTGGCGGTGGTTTGACGAGTACGGAAAATCCTCTTTTAATTTTTGTGAATTAAGCATGCAAAAATAATGATGTGTCATTTCGTTGTAGGCGGGTAATCAGAATCAATCAAGAAATGATCACTTAAATATTTAATTCATTTAATTCGAGTGATTTTTTATTTGTTTTACTTGGGCAAGTCCCAAGGTCGAACTCAAGGAGGCAAAGGAACAACCTAGGTAAGTGTCTATCAAATTTCATGCATGATTTCTGAGGCATAATATTTTTGTTATTTTTTAATGTAAATTTAAAAATACAAATGAAATTAGGCCAATTTTAGGGACTAAAATACAATTTTCAATTAAACAGAGTCCAAAAATTATGAAACTTGACTGAGATGTAAATAATGATGAAATGAGTGCATTGTATTTTTTTTGAAATTTTTTTTTTGAAATTTTCTGATGTACTATGACTATTTCATGAATTTATGAATGCAGATAGTGAGATTTTCAATAATTAATTATAATAAATATTAATCTTACTTGTGTTCAAGGAAATTAGTTGATCTATCTTAGAAAAATCTTAAATCCTAAAAATGTGAATTTAATACCTATTTAAAATTAATTAATGAAATATACAAAATGATTTTTATAGAGCAAAATATGCATGCAAATGCAATTCTTTTTGGAGATAATGTAAAACACAATTAATTATGCTATTCGTGAATTTTTGGTAGTTTTTAGAGCTATGGTTAATTAATAATGAATTTCTAAGCACAAATTGGGTAAAATATGCAAATTTTCGCAAGAACAATTATTATTAAGTAACCACAATGGATAAAAATGTCACAAGCATGCAATAATGTAGAGAATTAAATGATAAACATCGCACAAATTTTTAAATAATAAAATGATGCAAGAAAGAGGTTTATAAGAATACATGGTTCTGTTTGCAAATTACAATAAAATAAAGTATAATATGCAGTGGAAGGACTTTAATGTGATTACCTATCCCTAAAAGAGTCTTCTGCAAAATTTCCTAGAAGGCACGTGCGAAGCATGTGCCTCCAGGGTGGAGGGACCTTCTGCAGAATTTGATGGACATCTGGGGTTAGTCCTGCAATTCACCCCCACTGCATGTGGGAGTCACGTGACCATCCCTTGGAGGGCCGCTTGACAGAGATGAGGGGGAGGCAGGCGGAGGAGGCGCGACGGGTGGCGATGCCTCCAATATGAATGAAGGTGGAGATTGTGGCTAGGGCAGAGTGGGAGGCATCTCGATCTTCACGTCTGGTGGCGTGCGGCTGAGGAGGAGGGCCCTGGAGGTCAATGACAATGAGGTAGCGTGGGGATGAAACTCCTAGATGGTGGTCGAGGGCAGAGGAATAGCCCCATGTCGGTGAAGTGTCGTCGATGGATGGCAGGAGACGTTGTCGAAGCAGAAGGCTCTTGGTTCCAGCCAGGAGGCATCATTGAAAGTTGATTCAGACGCAGGACAAACGGAGAAACTCTTGTGATGGCTTTTTGAAGAGAGGTGATGGGCGGAGGAGAGCACGATGGAGGGTGGCAGAGCGGTCGAAGGTGGATGGAGTACGTTGCAACGAAAAGATCGTCGGAGCAAGAACGACGGCATCGCTTGACGCTACTGTCACGAGGTCAAGAACCTCGGATCTCGCCAATGAAGAAAATGGAGGAGGCGGCTCTGTGACCGTCGTCTCCTCGTCTACGTTTGGAGCTATCAGCGAACGAAGAGGACCATGAGTACTGGTGGAGTTAAATAGGAGGGGGGGCTTGGTCTGATCGGGAAGGCGGCAAGGTGACTGGCCAGCGAGGGGATTCGATTGGGGTTCGAAGGAGGAAAGGTGGTTTGAGATAGGTGATGAAGTGAATATGGGATTGAAGAGGAAGATCAATGATTGATTGTCGATGGGCAATATTGGGGTGTGGCTGGAACAGATTTGGGAACGGTTGAGAGAGATTAGATACACGGCGGAGCGCGAGATCCGCGGAGGAGCGGCAGGTGGCAATGGCGCCAGATCTGGAAGGGGAAAGGGGGAGGAAGGTGCACATGCTGGGAACTTACTGAGGAGGCACGTGCAACCATTATTATTATTTTTAATATTTTTTATAAAAATGAAATAAAAATGCTAAAATTGAGTGATACGTGGTGGCTCTAGGAGCTGCCACATATCAGCTCTAGAAAATTCAAAAATAAAAAGAAAAGAAAAATAAAAAAGAAATAGCAAACGACCTTGGATCAAAAAATTTTCTTCACAAAAGTTGCTTGTCTTGATGTGACAACAACTTTATGAAGGCACCAAAACCAAAATTGGTCAACTGCATGAAGTGATATTTTTAGGGGTACTCTATGTACATAGAATACCTTGAATTTGGGTTTTGTAAATTTTTTTGTTATTAAATAAGATAAAAATCTTAAAAATATGATAAAATCAAAGATAAATATTTACACATTATTCTAATTTGTTTGGAATTTATTAAGTAAGAAACCAAAGAAATAAAATAAAATACGAAAAAGAAAACTTTTGTACAGACTGTTAGTAAACACTCGAACTCTGTCAATTTCTTTGATTTCAATCTTATTTTATATTTATATTTTTGTGCATTTTGATAAAAATTTCATCAAAGAAATTAAATAAAAAATAAAATAAAATGAGTTAATTATGTACATAAATAATAGGTCAAAACTGTTAAAATACACAATGTACAAAAGTGGCCCAAAACCCAACTTTCACACATGAGCTCCGATTCACTTGAACTTGGTCTTGTTTTGAAGGTATTTGAATGCACATTAGTTCAAAAGTGAGTAGGATCAAATCGGACATCGTATGAGGGAGATGTCTGCATTTCAGTCCGACAGATCTGAAATTTGGGTTTGGGTTTCTGGTCCACATATTTCTATTAGTGAGTTTTTTGTGTTTTTTTATTTATTCTTGTTAGTCATATGTACACAGTGGAGTTGGTATTAGGTGATTTGGAGTTAGTATGAATTAATTAAAAATCAGAGAAGTTAGCTTATTTTACAGGTCAATTGGGCTAAGATTTTTGGCTTCTTATTTTATGCAATAATAAGTGATAAAATGAAATTATTGTTTATACATGCATGAATGCTAATTATGCAATATAAATGAAGAACGGAAATTGCCTTTAGACTTTCGGGTATAGAAGCATCTCACTCACTTCGGAAAGTCAGCTCGAACCTAAACACTTTCCCTGAACTCAGAAAAGAAAAAGAATCGACGCCTTAGAAAAGGCCCCCTCGAACCCCCTCTGCCCTCGTTATAAGCAGCTGCGAGCACTCACGATTCCCCCTCTATCCCGTACTCGAAGCAGGTCGAGATTCGGAAGTTCCATAGTTTGCATAGTCGGTAAGAGCGATTTGACCCTCCTCCCACATCTATATATAAAGGCTAGTTCAGGTCGATTCCCACTCTCCTCCACCGATTTCTGCACGGAACCTACCAATGAAATTTAGGGACCTGAGCTTACTTACTCATTTTTAGATTGATGAATCATGGATTTGTCATGGTTTGATAGACCACAAATGAGTAGGGGAACAAAAAAAAAGGAAGAAGATGCAGAAAAACATTGAGAAAGAAGAAGGGCTACCTGGAAAAAGGTGGAGAGGCGCTTGGGGTCTTTGGAGCTCGATGGAGGAGCTCCGAAAGGTCTTTTCTCTATGCACAACTAGGAAAAGCTCGAGCAACAGCCTTCTAGGATGTTATGATGGTGGTGGTGGACAACTAGATCTCATCGATGAGCGGATGTCGTTGCTCAACCTAAGGGCCTTTCTATTGTCACCAGAGAAGGTAGATGCTCTCTCTCGCTCATGCCAAATGGTGGGTACAAGGAATGAGGGAGGATCTGATGGTTTTGTCGAATGGAGAGGTTAGTGGTGGGAGTGATTTAGGGAGCATGGTGAAGAGCAGTATATTCGTGGCTTGTCGTAGAGGAGCGGTTGGTGAAGGAGATGGACGATTGGGTCATCGAATGATCGGGACGTGATGATATGATGATGTATTGGAGAGAAGAGTGAGTGGAGGAGGATGATGGATGGGGACAACAATTCAGATGGGGATGGTTAACAAGTCACAGAGGAATAAAGACCTGGGGATGCGATGCGATTGGGCATAGAGGGTTGTTGGATTAGGGGATACAACAACATATGAAGAGGTATCTAGAGAGTAACTTTGAGGTGAAGGAATGTGGAGATGAAGGGTCAGGCCGCGTGAGACGCCCAGGAATAACCATGTAGCCCAATTACAAAATTTGAAAAAAAATGAAAAATAATAATTAAATAAATAATGGACTCAAAATAAAAAGTTTCTTCAAATAAGTTGTTCATATCAATGAGATCTATGATTTAATGATGACTCAAAACATAAATACTTCATTTATATGGCATAATATTTTCGGTGGTATTTTAAAGATAATAAAACACCATTTTTTAGGGTCTTGACATTTTCTGTATCTTTAGTTGAGACCTAATTTAGACACCAACTTATATACATTTTACACCAAATTTTAGGGGTTTGTAATAAGTAAAAAAAAGATAAATAAAGGGAAATTAGTGTACAATATATACAATTATTTACACAATAAGATAGGGCTTCTTATTAAGGGTTTAATATACAATATATAGAATTAATTATGTACACATCATGGAATGTTTATTTCAGTATAAGGGTTTTATTAAGTGAAGTGCTTAGGGATTAGAGTTAAGATGGATCAATAAGGTAGATGAATAATGGATTCATCACCTTCCCATTAGGTCCTCTTTTGAAAATTCATTTGCACTCAATGGATTTAACCCTATTAGATTGATTTTTTAGGGTCCATAAAACATTCATGTGCATGGGGTCTACTTAAGATTTCATTGCTAGCATCCATCTTTTTGTGTCATGATATGTTAGTGCTTAATAAAATGAAGTGGGATCATCATTAGATTCTGCTGATACACATAATCCATACCTCTTATATTGTCTCACTACCATTGAACTCTTTCAAAGTTGTATAGGCATGTCATATCTCTTCAATTTCCAGTATTGGAACTTCATCGATCCCACTAGGCTATATGAGTTCCTTTACTTCAATGTTGTCTTCCACCCTCTAGAAAAATTATATGCAGATATAAATAACTTAGAATTCCTAGGTTCATATAGCATATATACGATTCTGTTCTTTACATACTCATTGTAATAACACTCTTTAATGTGAGATTCTAGCTTGCTTGCATCCATGTTTTTAACAAGGAGTGAACAAGCCTAAATTCTTAAGTGTCTAACACTTATCTTGGTTTCAAACAAAATCCCATGAAGGGTTTTAGGTACCGATTAGCTTGGAACCTTGATAAGGACATATGGTGCAGTCTCTACTACATGTCACCAGAAATTTAGAGGTAATTGTTCTTTAACCATCAATGATTTCACCATATCCAACATTGTTGTCTCTCTACAACTTTATTTAGTTGATGAGTACTTGAAGGAGTGAGATTGCAAATAATTCTTCTCTACTAGAGTTATGAAGGCTAGGGTTTAGGCCTTAATACATCACAGAAGTGGGTGGATTGTATCAAATACGATCTAGGGCAACTAGTCATACTAGTTGCAATGGGCAACGGAATTTTAAAAAATTAATTAGATGAAACCACATGATATGAGAACACTTCTCAAATCGTTTCATCAAGATCACAAACGAGTCAAAAGATTACCTCTTAAAGCGTGATTGTGATAGTGTGTCTCTAAATGAAGAGATTTCATGTCTCAAGTCCGATCTGACTAAGGATGCACTCGCAGGAACGTGGATGAGACGTGTGCTTCCCACAACCCGAGTTGAAGATCCCAACATGGAGTCTCTTGATTTCATCCCACGAAATCGATAGCCTTACTCATGAACAAGATGCACCGAAGAAGGTGGAGATCCATTAGTAGTCAATCCGGCAGCACAACAGTGACATGATGACTGCGAGGGTGTCTAGGTCAATATGATGGAGCCACAATATTGAGATTGTGTGTGTGTGCACGTGCGCGCGTGTGTGCGTGCGTGTATGAGAATAGAGAGAGACAAAGATTTGTTGCTCTTTTGTTGTAGTAGAAAAGACTAGGGTTTTCCTTTTCTTTTATACTAAAAATGATGTCCATGGATCTCAATCCATGTGTACACATAATCAATGGTGTATAAAATTTTGTGCTTTCAATCAATGGCCATGATTTCATTGCATAAATTTGCAACAAAAAATAGTTAATTCAAAACTAAATTAAATTAAATATATTGAAGATCCATCAATATAATTGAATTTAAATTAAATCAACCAATATAGAATTACTTGGAAGGAGAGCAATTCTCTTTCCATACATTGGGTGGACGACCACCAAGAATTAAGACTCAAGGTGGTTGTCCACTCTTATTATGGTAAAGAGGCTCTCTCATTCCATGTTGATGAGATCTCATATCTCATCAAATATTTCACATATGCAACCACTTTTATTGCATAATTATTCACCAAAATATTTCCAAATTATTTCGTGATAATGTCAATCATGTCATTGACAATAATGAATCATATTCATACATCCAATATAAAACGTAAATTGCATTTACAATTAATTTTACAATGTGAATCCAATTCACATCAACGTTTAATTCGTAAATATTATTTACAATTAAATTTCTCCAACATATTATAAACCATATTTATCATATTTTTGATTAATATGGATATTGATATCCACATTAATCATATATTTGATAATTAAATCATATTTAATTATCTTTGATGGCTATTCTCATGTGTTCAAATAATATGAATCATATTCATATTATTCATGATAAATAATTCACATTTAATTATCGATTTCCCGATGCTTAGATACATTATCAATAATTGAATTATTCTTAAACTCTTTCAAGAATAATGTGTTTTCTCCACTGATACTTGGAGATAAGGACAGAGCGATTGTACATTCCATGTATAATGACTTGGACTATGAGATCATATCAAATCCGGATCTCAGTAACCTCTCAAAGATGTTTTATTAAATAAAACTATAAATCTAATCTTCTCATTGCATCCAAATCACATTCAGATCAGTGTCCAACATTTGAACTAAGATTGGATTACTAATCTACTAAGAGGTGTCACTAAAATCCTAACATGTTTCATCAATCCTTCAGAATGGAGGTATCATGGTTATACAATCGTTTATGATTACATCACACTCGAGTATTCCTAATACTCGTACATTCTACATACTGTAAGACCCAGACTAAACCCAAAGTTTTAGATCATATTTAGACTATCTTCTTCAGGGTTTTATCATTAAGTTTCTCATTCGATCGTTGGAAGTTGGTATCAATCATATGCTTTCCAAAAGCATATATCATACCTACAAATTCGTGGCATGTGTCCAAAATAAGATGACCATGCATGGAATTTAATCAATCCCAATACTTCACGAGTGAGATCATGTCTTCCGATTTAGAAGTGAACATGTATGATCCCTTTGAGATGTTGTATTATTCATATGCACTTGTATGCCCACCAGCTCGCCGGTGTATAGACCTTGATTAGGTCATAAACCTAATGGTTTGCCTGTACGTACTTAGACATATAGTAAAACATCTATCTCCGATCAACTGATGTGTGCATAGATCGTGACAGCATAGGACATAGGTCTTGGTTATCTCGATCTCGTTAAGTCAATTCTTTATCCTTACTTATCTAACACCTCTGAATCTATATTTCTATGCAGAGGTCATGCATCAAGAGGTCAGTCAAATACCAGCCTTCAGAGATATATTGACATCTTCTTCTCATGCCGGAGATCCTTTCCTAACAATCGTTTGACCATGCTTGATGAGTCCTCAATCTAACTCTTTAAATACCGTCCAAGCACCAACCTCTATGATTCTACCATCGAATTAACATCTATATGATTATTAAGATAACCATGGTACATAACTCTAATTTTACTAAGGGACCTTATAAGTGCATTCATTCATTTAATCTAAAACAAGGAGTGAAATTAATCAATAAACTTTATTATTATATAAATGATTACAATAACATTTATTATAGGAATGATTCTCTCGAGTCATATGGCTAAAAATCTCCCACTATCCCTTAGAACCATTCACATACAATCTATAAATCCGTGCTCATTATATGCTGGTTAGAAACCCTTTTGGGGTAAAGGTTTGGTATGGGGTCATCAACGTTGTCAGCATAGGCCTCCTTGGTGATAACGATATCACCACGCTTTTGAATCTTGAATGATGTTGTATTTCCTTTCCACGCATTTTCTCTTTTGATGCCACCTAGGTTTCCTCGCTTAAATTATAACTCTCGTGTTATCGCAGAGCAGCGGGATGGGAGTATCAGAGGAAACTTCACTAAGTTCCAAGATGAACTTGTGTAACCACACCGCATCCTTTGCAGCATTCGATGCAGTAATGTATTCAGCTTCTGTTGTTGAATCGACCGTAGTGTCCTGCTTCTTGCTTCTTCAGCTCATAGCACCACCATTAAACACGAACACAAACCCTGAAGTTGACTTGTGGTCATCTATATCAAATTGGAAGTCTAAATCTGTGTATCCTGAGACTTGGAGTTCACCATCTGATGAATCACCTCATCGTCTTTATTCATTCATTTTGGCTAAAAACTCCTTGCAAAATGCCTCTAAATATCACTAATTATAACTTTCTAATTATCTCATACCATCTGTAAATAATGTATATTTATCATTATTTTTCCTAAAATAAGGAAATAAATAAATAAAGGAAAAAGAAAGAATAAGAAGACTATATATATGAAATAATTAGCAGCTAATCCTAACCCCGAGAGCAGGTCAAGACTTCAACTAATCGATAAGAATAAAGTAGGGAGAGATAGGGTCCTTCATCTATTAAAATATTGAAAACCCAGTTCACATGTATAGATTCATCAATGTGCATATTGTACCTATCTTCTACTATTTTATTTATCACCAAAACAACCTCAAATAAAAATGTTTTCTTCTTAGAACTTGAACATAAAAATAAGTTGTAAATAATAAAAAATAATTGCAAGAAGAAATCTTATACATAACAGGAGAAACAACACTCTGAAAAAGTCGTAAAGCCAAAATCGACAGATCAATATCTACTACATAAAAACTCGAAATAACTCAAACCTGCTTTCATTGTGTTTAGAATTAAATAATCTTTAAAATGAAAGTAGTTCATAAAAAAAGTTAAAATGTGAAAGTTGGCTTTTTATAGTGCTATTGTATATTGTATCTATATTGTATATAGTATTTTTTATTTTTGTATTTATTTCTTTATATTGTTCATATATTGTATTTTTAAATTTTGTATATACTTTATATTATTTATATAAAATACAAATAACAATAATAGAACTGAAAATAAACAAAAATAAAATAAGCATATTTCTATTCTAGGTATCATGTACTTATGTTGTATATAGACTTATTCATTTAACTTATTAAATTAATTCATAAAATTAAAATAAAAAATATTTAAAATCCTTAAAGTGATTTGAAAATTAATAAATTAATAAATTATGTAATTATATGAAAAATAATTAATTAAAAATGAATCTATTGTATATATAGGCATTTTTACCTGTGAATAAAGGTATTTATTTATTTTAGCTTTTTTAAGTACCTTATTATTTCATTAAAAAATAATCAAAATAAGTTTATTTATTTATTTACATTATTTATTTTGATAACTTTTAAAATTAATTTTATTGTATATTTATTATCTATTTATTTTTATTTATTCTAGTTAATTTTGTCTTGTAGTGTTTTATCCTATTCGGATTCGGCAGTGATTGGTCGGACCCGGGTCTGTTGACCCGGGTCAACTCTCCTTTCTCCTGTCTTGCCCTAATAAATACCCGACTATACTTGTTTTCTTGATTTTTCCCAATCTGATTCCTTTTCATTTTCTCCTGATTCTTTTACACTCTATCACCTGATTAACTAACTCATTCGTCTGATTATTTTTTTTGCTAATTCACACCTTGATTCATGTGCAATAGAATTTTCAAAATTCACCAAAACCAATGCCTCTTAGTAGAGCTCCAGATCCATTTCTCATCCTTGATCTGTTTTTCGTCTCAGTTTTGCCTGAGATCAATCCCAGGAGCAAGAAGGTTGTGACATGACTCTCTGCCCTTGATCGGGAGTATGTAATTCGAGCCAAGGAACGAGATCCAACTGTCACTAAAGCCCCTTCAGTGCGTAAAGTTTCTTCGACCTAACGTTGTTGAATCGAGGCCATTACACTCCGCTTTCGACCATAGGGTACATTAGCGCAATTTGCATTTCATTTTTGCTCTTAATTCTTTGAATTTCGTTTAGTTTCTTCTTAGATCAGTAACCTTCCGATCAACCTCCGATCTACCTAATCGGAGGTATGCAATGCAATTTTATTCATCTCCGATCACCACCATTCCATCAGGAACATTCTCCGCTTCTTCTATCGCATTATGATCTCAGATCCATCACGGACCTGCGAAATCAGTCTCACTTCAACAACATTGCTGGAGATCGACCTGTCCACTCCATTTTCCCTTTGTTTTTACTTAATATCATTGCATGTAGCATCGCATCCAAGCCTTGAATAATTTGCAGGTCCATAAAGTTTCATCTGGAGTTGATTGGAGCATTTGGAAGTTGGATTTCATACGTAAAGGACCTCGAACTCCAAATCCCCGATCAACGGGACCCGAACCTCATTTTCATCTTCATTTGATGCGGAGATTCGTCAATGATCCTTTGAGACCTTCAAGCAGTTGTTCTGAAGCGAATCAGGGGCATACAGGCAAATCGGAACACATCGGTTGTCTCCTTCGTCCGTGTTCTTCCATGAGGCACGAGAGATGTTTGATCAAGAACATCCACACCTAGATCACATCCAGATCATCCGTCCATCCCTAAAATTGAACCACACGATCAGATCTCGATCCTCTGTTACGCCCCCTTGGTGATTTTTCACTTCTTTTCATGCAATTTCTTTAATTTGTAAATAAGTCCTTAATGAACATGTGTCCTGGTGATATTGATTGAATAGTTGCACATCTATCCCTGTTTGTTTTTACATTTTCACTTTAGTCCTCAGTATACAGTCCAGATGCGTTAGCACATGCTTTTTTGGAAAAATTACAATAAAATAATTGTTGTTTGTTGTTATTATTTAGTCCCGAAGTTGAAATAATTGCAAACAAGTCCTTCTTTTGCTGATTCATGTACGTATGCATGTGAAATTATGGATAAATTGCTAGTTGAGTCAGGTAGTTTTATTTTATTATTTAGTGTAAAAACTTAAAATAATAACTTATTGGTCCTTCCTATGCAGATTAATTTTTGTCTCTTTAATTTCCAATAATAAATAGCTAATTAACTCTAAAAAATCCCTAAAAATTAGTTAAGTGTCTGTTAATTATTTTAATCACTCATAATTTTCATTTACAAAATTTTTTATTTTTTAAAATTTAAAAACTCTACGTATTTTCTCTATTAAGCTTTAAAAATTCATAAATATCTGAAAATGTTTTAAAAATTAAAAAAATCAGGAGTTTTCTTTTAAATTATTTTATCATCTATAAAAAATCCATTTCAAAATTTAATCCGAAAACCTTAAAAATTAAAAAATACAATAAAAATTCATATAAAATCATCAAAAAATCAGAAAAATACATAAAATAAGCTTCAATCAATTCTTGAAAAATCTTCTTCCATTTTGATTTGATATTCAGTTTATTTTATTTTATTAAAAAAACCCAAAAACAATAGAGTGATTTTACTTTATGTTCTGTATACTATTTTTGTTCAGTTTGAAATCCTTAAAAATCTAAAATTGCATAACAAATTACAAAAATAATATTAAATTTTATAAAACACAAAAATATTTTTATTCAGATTTTTAAGTATTTTCCTATTTTTGAAAAATATAAAAGTCCCTTTTCCTTTTGTTTACATTTTTTATTTATTATTTTCTTTAAAAAATTAGAAAGATAAAAATTTGAAAAATTAGAAAACATCAGAAAAATTTAAAATTAGAAAATGTAACAATTTAAAATGTTAAAAATCCATAAAAATATAAAAGAATTAAAAAGACAATAAAAATAACAAAATGAGAAGAAGAAAAGAAAAACAATCCTTTATTAATTAGCAATAATTAAAACCTTCGGGTAATGTTGCCTCCTTGAATTCGATCCCGAATAGCTATACATGTAAAATAATAGCACTGGAATTTTGATTTATTTATTTCTAGATAAATAAATTTTGATTTGGAGAGTTGTGGGTTTCTACGACACATCACTTTATTCATATTGTTTATTAAAAAAACTTGTTAACGCCTTCGAAAAATCACCATCTCCATAAATCAAGATGCAATCTTACATCCGTCTTAGATATTAAAGATATTCTTCACTACATTCCAGCGTTGTTCTCCATAATAGGATTAGTAACAGCTTACCACTCCTACTGCATGGCAGATATCTAGCCTTATGCACATCATGGCATACATTAGGCTTCCCACAACCGATGCGTAAGGATATCCAACCATGGCTTTCTTATCCTCAACACTTTGAGGATCCATCCATTTAGATTGATGTATACTATGTCTTATGGGAGAATGCCTTTCTTGGAATTCTCCATATGAAAATGTTCCAAGATCTTCTTAGTGTACCCACGTTGTGACAGTCCCAAAATCCTCTTTTCTATGATTCTGAATAGCTTCAGACCCAATATATAAGAGGCTTCTCCAAGATCTTTCTTTTCAAAGTTATGGGTCAACCAAATCTTAACACTAGTCATCATCCATGTATCATTCCCAATGATAAGTCAAGGATGTGGAAGAATCCTTAAGTGTATCACGGAAGAGTGAGGAACACATTATATACGATCGAGAGCGACTAGTCACACTAGTTGCTCATTGTAGTGGAATTTAAAAAAATTTAATCGATGAAACCACATGATCCAAGAACACTTCTTGGATAGTTTCATATAACCACATAGTAAATATAGGAATACCTCTTGTAGCATGGTTGTGATCGAGCCTATAAGAAAAGAGACCTCCTGTCTCAAGTCTGATCAGTCGGAGGAGACACTTGCGAGCGCGGAGATGAGTCGCGCGCTTCTCATAATCCAAGTCGATGATCCAAGCGATGGATCTCTTGATCTCATCTCACGAGATCGAACATCTTCTTCACGGGCGAGACACACCAAAGAAGATAGAGACCCAAGGGTTATCGAAGCGGAAACACAACGGTGATGCGACGACGGAGGCGACCTTCTCTCTATGAGTGGAGTAGACGGCCACTCAAGGAGAAGGAGAAGGCTTGGCGTGAGAAAGAAAGAAAGAGAGAGTTGTTGTAGTCATTGTTGTTGTTGTAACACGAAGAGCAAGGGGCGCCTCTTCTTATATAGGGTTTTGTGAGTCCATGAATCTCAATCCATGGACAACAAAAAATCAATATATGAGATTGATTTGTGTTTCTTTCAATGGCCATGATGTTGATGTAAAAATAGAACATTAATTAATTTAATTTAAATTAATATATATTGATAAATCAATTCAAATAATCAATTTGACCTTGGAGATAAGGGAGGAGAAGATTGCCCTCATTCTTAAATAGGGGGGATGGTCACCCTACTCCTAATGGAGGTTGGTGGTCGTCTAGCATCTTGTGGTGGATGGGTCAATCTCCTCATTAACTCATGGGATCTCATTATCTTATGATATCTCCAAGATTTACAACAACACTTGTTGTAAATAATTTCACAAAAAATAATTCATAATTATCTTGTGAACATTGCAATCATGCCATTGGAAAGTTGTGAATCTCATTCACACCCCAAAACAAAATATAAATTATATTTTCAGTTAATCATCTAATGTGAATCCAATTGACATCGATATTTAATTATCAAATATAAATCACAACAGTCTCTCTCTAATATATTATAAATTACATTTATAATATATATGAATAATTGGATAGTGCCATCCACATTATTCATATCCATAACAATTAAATCACATTTAATTACATTGGATCTTCATTCTCATGCATTCAAATAATATGAATCAAATTCAAATTATTCATGATTATTAAATCACATTTTATTATCCATTTCTCAGTGCTTAGATATAATTCAATAATGGAATTATTCTCGAACTCTTTGAAGAATATTGCGTTTTCTCCGCAAATACTTGGAGATAAGGACATGGCGATTGTATGTTCCATGTATAGTGACTTGGATATTGAGATCACATCTCAAATCCAGATCTTATGGATCTCTCATAGATGCTTGATTAAATCAAGACCGTCAATCTAAATTCTCATTGCATCCGAATCTCATTCAGATCAATGTCCAACACTTGGATCAAGATCATATTACTTCTCTACTGAGAGGAGTCACTAAAATCCAGACCTGTTTTATTACTCCCTCGGAATGGAAGCGGCATGGTTATACAATTGTTTATGATCACATCACCCTCAGGTATTCCGAATATATGTACATTCTATATACTGGAAGGCCTATGATAAGTCCGAAGATATAGATCAGTTTTACATTGTCATCTTTAGGGTTTCATCATCAAGTTTCTCATTCTTGGTCATTGGGAGTTGTTATTGATCACATTCCTTCCAAAAGCATATACCATACCTTCAAATTCTTGTCATGCTTCCAAAGCATGACGACCATGCGTGGAATCTGATCGGTCCCAACACCTCATGAGTGAGCTCATGTCTTCCGGTTCACAAGTGAACATGTATGATCCCTTTGAGAGATCGTATTACTCATATGCCCCCATATGCACACCAGCTCGTCATTGTATAGGCCATGGTTAGGTCATCAACCTATTGGTCTGCCAAATGTACATATTTAGATATATAATAACACATCTGTCTCTAGTCAGAGGATGTATGCATGTATCATGACAGTATACGACATAGGAATTAGGTTATCTCGACCTCGTTAAGTCAACTCTTTGACCTAACTAATCTGACACCTCCGAATCTCTATTCCCATGCAGAGGACCTGCATCAAGAGGTTGTTCATATATCAACCTAATGAGAAAGGATTGTCATCTCCTACTCAGGTTGGAGATCATCTCTTAAAAATCATTTGACGGTACTTGATGAGTCCTCAATCTAACTCCTTAGATGTTCTTCCAAGCACTAGTGTCTATGATTCAATCATTGAATCTACAATTGTATGATCATTAAGATGACCACCGTACATAACCTTAATTGTACAGAGGAACCTTATAATGCATTTATTCATCTAATCTCGGAAAGGGAGTGAAAAAATAAATAATGTTTATTGATAAATCAAATATTATAATAACATTTATTGTAGGAATGGTTCACCTTGGGCTCACATGCCTAACATTCTCCCACTAGCCCTTAGAACCATTCAGGTACAATCCTGAAACCCGTACTCATTACATGATGGTCGAAAACCTTATGTGTTAGATGTTTGGTAATAGGATTGAAAATGTTGTCGGTAGAGGCCACTTGGTGATGATGATGTCACCATGCATTTGAATCTCCTGAATGATGCAGTAATTCCTTTTCACATGCTTGCTCTTTTGATGCCATCTGGGTTCCTTCGCCTGGGCAATGGCTCATGTGTTATTGCAGAGTAGCGGGATGGGAGTATCAAAGGAAACTACACCAAGTTCCAAGATGAACTTGCGCAACCACACCGCCTCCTTTGCAGCATCTGACGCGGTAATGTATTCAGCTTCTGTTGTTGAATCTGTTGTAGTGTCCTGCTTCTTGCTTCTCCAGCTCACAGCACCACCATTCAACAGGAACAAAAACTCTGATGTCAACTTTCGATCATCAATATCCGTCTGGAAGTCTGAATATGTGTGTCCCACGACTCGGAGATCACCATTTCCTTAGACTAAGATGTAATCTTGCGTCATCTTAGATACTTGAAAGAGTTCTTCACTGCTTTCCAGTGTTGTTCTCCATAGCAGGATTAATAACAACTTACCACTCCCACTTCATGGCAGATGTCTGGCCTAGTACACATCATGGCGTACATTAAGCTTCCTATAGCTGATGCATAGGGGCATCCAACCATGGCTTTCTTTTCCTCAACAATTTGACGAGCCATCTCTTTAGATAGGTGGATAGAATATATTAAGGAGAGGAAACCTTTCTTGGAACTATCCATAGGGAAACATTGAAAAATTTTCTTAATGTACCCATGTTGTGGTAATCCCAATATCCTCTTTTCTTGGTTTCTGAACAACTTCAGACCCAAGATGTAAGAGGCTTCTCCAAGATCTTTCATCTTTAAGGTATGGGATAGCCAAATCTTAACACTGGTCATCATCCATGTATCATTCCCAATGATAAGGATGCCATCTACGTACAACATGATGACCACAATGGCGCTCCCACTAGGCTTCTTGTACACACAAGGTTGATCAGGATTTTGCACAAAATTATAACTCTTTATGGTTTCATCAAATCTGATGTTCCAGCTACGAGAAGCTTGTTTGAGTTCATAGATGGATTTCTTCAGCTTGCATACTTTAACTTCCTCGATTATGAAGCCTTGGGGCTGCTCCATATAGATATCCTCCTTGAGGTATCCATTGAGGAAAGTTGTCTTTACGTCCATCTGTGAGACGTCGTAGTCAAGAGATGCAACTATAGCTAGCAGTGTCTTGATGGACTTAAGCATAGCCACATGAGAGAACGTCTGATCATAGTCGATGCCTTCTCTCTGTATGTAGCCTTTTGCTACGAGTCATGCCTTGAAAGTCTCTACTTTCCCATAAGGTCCCCTCTTTCTCTCGGTTAGATCAAATCCATTTAATCTTCCTATCGGTTTGGTTCTCAACCAAAGCCTTGAATTCTTTGAACTTTTCAAAGATTTCAGATTTATGGCGAAGTAGGAAGATAATATCACGAATGGTCATCAATAAACGTCAAATAATATCGATATCCATTTCTAGTCGCGGTACTGAAGGGACCACATGCATCAATATGTATCAGGTCAAGAGTACCTTCAGATCGTGTAACCTTATTATGAAAAGGCATCCTAGTCATTTTACCTCGAATATAATGTTCGCAGGTAGGCAAAGATTGAACCACTAGAAAATCTAAGAGTTCATCCTTGATCAATTATTAATCCTATCAACAGATAAATGACCAAGCCTTTGATGTCAAATCATGTTTGAATGATTTCCATTTTCCCTGGATCTTTTAGGGTTTTTATTAGTGGTAGTAACACTCATGACATATTCATTAATGCACCATTCATAGAGTCCACCAGAAGTTAAAACACCATCCATAATATGCTTATCATAATGACTTATGACTAGTTTATTACAGAACATGAATGAATATCCACTTCTAATAAGGTTAGATACATATATTAAATTTCTTCTAACTTCTGGTACATAAAGAAACTCTTTAAGTACTAGGACTCTTCCACTAGATAACTATAGTTAGCAGGTCCTGACGGTAACTGCTGCAACACTTGCATCAGATCCCATCTAGATGACTATCTCCCCTTCATCAAGACTCTTAGTTTCTTGAAATAGATGCAATAAATTGCATACATGAACAGAAGTACCAGAATCTATAACCCAACTTCCTTCTCGTCCAACGAGAAAATTAGTTTCAATGATGAAAGTAGATTTTATACCTACTGGGGCTTTACCTTTGTCGACCGACTTCAGGTAATTTGGACAATTACGCTTCCAGTGCCCCAGCTTTTTGCTGTGATGACAAACATTGGTTTTCTTCAATGCTATCAAAGTGGATGCATTGGAAGATGAGCCAATGCCTTGACTCTTCTTCTTTCTCTTCTGGGTTAGGTCCTTTCGAGAACCATGCTTTCGATCGTACTTTTCTTTGACTTGTGCAACCATTGCACTACCAGAGGGGTTATCCTTATTCATTATGTCTTATGTAGACTTTAATGCAGCCAATAACCCAATGTCAGTATAATTAACTTTGCTCATGTGATACGTGACCACAAAGTTGCTGAAAGACTTAGGAAGCAACAAGAGAATGAAGTCAACCTGCATATCTGCATCCATGTCCGCTCTTAGGATTTCTATCTCAGAAAGGTACCTAAACATTTTGAGTACATGTTCTCTGATAGAGGTCCCCTCCTGCATCTTGCAATGAATAAGTTCTTTCATGATATTGTAACGTTGTATGTAGTTTACATCACCGAACATTTCTCTCAGATTCGCCATAATATCATGGCAAGTGTTCATCTCCACATGTTGCTTCTGAAGTACATTAGACAATGAACCCAGAATGTAACACCTTGCAAAATTATGATCTTTATCATATTTTTCATTAAAATTAATTTCTTCCAGAGTCTTCGGGTCTGTGTACTTGTCCTTTGACAACACATAAGAGATGCGCTCTGCAGATAGGCCAAGATCCACATTTCGGATCCCATCCGAATAATTTGGTCCGATCAATTGATTGACCTCCAAGAGCCTGCTAAGTGGGTTTATGGACTTCATTTATGAAATTAAGAATGCACTATATTAGAACACATAAATAACTATATATTCAATTTAAATTCTTTGATTAAGGAATTTTAAATCAAACTAGCCTTGCTTTTTCAACTTTGAAAGGTCATTCCCTTAATCACTTTTAAAGCAAGAGATATACTTACCACTATATCTCTAACAAGAACTGGGATCTCCTGTTTATCTCTGTCACATCCCAATAATATGAGAACCTGTAACTCGAATAAAAAGAAGCGGGAACACATTCTGCCTTACAAGTCCAACTTGCATTTCTTAATTCGGTCTTTAACACCCGGATCCACCACCCCTAAGGTGATGTTGATCCATCGTTAATTGAACCAACCGTCAACAGGATTAGAACTCGCTATGTGCAATCCAATATCGCCTCAATGATATGAGGACCCGATATTGTGGTCATTATGCATACGTCCTTACTCTTTTGAGAAGCAAAGAACCCAATCCAGAAGCGCTTGTATGCAGGAGTTGTCACTTTGGACATGCGTCTCCTACATATAATCCCTGACGACGGAACCCTTCACCTTGACGGGAGACCATGGATGTCACTTATGTGATCCTCCACCTCATATTCAAATTCTAATTAATTATCATGAATCATATTCATATAATTAATTCTTACAAAAGAAATACACATCTATTCATAATAGAGTGTTTTAATTTGGATATAATTTATTTAGTCATATTAAATCAATTATCAATCCAATTCAATCAACCAACAAATTTGATTGTTACTTGAAAGGATGGTATTATCTCAAAAATACATACTATTCGAATTTAATAATTAGAAAAATACGTTATGATCCCTCAAGCATTATCCCTTTCCTACCCGATGTCATGGCCAGTACCGACGGGAGTGGGACAGACCGCTCACGGAGTAACCTGCTACCCCAACGCGTCACGACTAGACACCATATCGATCTCAAGTTAGGATAATGCCAAATAATCACTTTGTACTTGAGATGATAATCGATTTTTCAACCAAAGTTATTCCATATAATAATAATCAAGATCATTTTGATTGATATTATAAGGAAATTTGTTAAACAAATTCTCAATCCTATTCAAGCAAGTTTGTTTGTTGGAAAGAAGATTGAGTAACCAATTTGTGATCTAGATAATATCTAATCAATTACTGGTTAAGGTAAATGTCATTTAAGGAAATAATTATCATCAAATATTTCGCAAATATTTATCCATAATTATTCTAGGAAATTAACCATTAATTTCACTACTTTATTAAATAACAATCACAAGATTCTTGATTAGGAATGTAATTTCTAGCAATGATACTCACTTACTAAATTAGTATATCTCAATCAATTTAAATCCAAATCATGCAAAGTTAGTTTCCAAAGTTGCTAATTTGATTTATAACAGAACCTAAGTGATTATCATGCATTTCTAGGCATTTCAAAAGAATAACTAACTCTTTATTTACGTCAAGATTCGTCATCTCCGAAACAGTGGATATATGTTCATTAAAATGACCATAACTTGAGCAATCGGATTTCAAATCACGCAAACTCAAATCTCACGGTTTTATATTTTAATGGGAACATAATATAATGATAATTTCATGTTTAAACATTTTAAATAGGGCCGAAAAAACTCAAAAAACAGGACTGCGTGAAAGAAATGCTATAAAATTTTCACGAACCCTAATGAGCCCAAGTCCTCCTAAGTTTATGGATCATATCCAAACCCTCCGACCTAAGGCTCTGATACCACTTCAAAGGATATGGAAGAATCCTTAAGCTCATCACAGAAGCATGATGATCGCATTATATACAATCGAGAATGACTAGTCGTACTAGTTGCTCGGTGTAGCAGAATTTAAAAAATTTTAATCGATGAAATTACATGATCCAATAACAATTTGTAACATCTAGGTTCCAATTAAACCTGGACCCGACCCGATTAGGGATCGTTTGATCCAATAAAGTTATCGGGAATGCTTATAACTTAAATTGATTAATTGATCGTGAATCAAAAGTCATTCGGACGAAATCGAGCAAAAGTCGGTTGCACCGTAATGCGTGCCACGGGAAAAGCTGTGACGCAAATTCGAAAACCACGAAACAAATCGAGACCACTTAAAAATCTGATTCGATGAAAGAAAACCAACGAAATCAACCGTTCGTCAATCGGAAGTCATTCAATATTTTTAATCACAAAATTTAACCTTAAATCGAAACTGTATCTCGAAAAGTTCGAGCATCCAAAATTGATCAAAATCAATATTATACTCATAATGATCATCATCCATAGACGATCAAAATGAGATGTTGCGCATCAAAATCCGACGCTTGAAACGCGAATACGATCAACTTTAAGTTTGTTAAGAAAAAAAATTTATAAAAATAATTTAATTTTTTCTACACAGTATGCTCGATAAAAAAATATATTCTGAGCTTTGTATAATAGTTCGGGTAGGGGCAACAAGCAAATTTTTTCTCATTTCCACATGGATGCTTCATGTCTCCACTTTTCATACAATAGATCCCTTTCCTTATTTATAAAAACCCAACGTGGGAACCCTCCCTCTACCTTTCCTCTCTTCCCATTTCCCTCAAAACTTCCCCACCAAAGAAATAACTTTCCCTTTGGAGCTACAGCCCAACAGCTCTGGAAGTCTGGAACTGCTCCATTGAAGCCTCCAAACCCCTGCATTCTATCCAATTTTTCTTCGAATTTGAAGATCCAATTCAAGGTACAATCCTACCTTACTCTTGTTGCTGCCATGCATGCCACTTCTGCATCTTCTGATTCCATGGTTAATAAACCATCTCTGATTCTCCTGATATCATTGTGTTTAGATTTAATTTTAAAATTTGTAAATTTTTAAATAATGTGCTGGGAATTTGGCTACTGCATGTTAGGCTTGTCATACACTTCTTGCTGTTATAAAGATACCACATTCTATGATATCGGATTCTAAGGTTTTATTTGATGATTCTATGAATAAAGCCAATAATTCACCCCCTTTAGAATTTTACTACAGAAAGAGGAATTTCGCCCCTGATGAAGTTGAATTAATTCATTTTTATTTATGCTGGCGTTAAATTTAGGATTATGAAGTTGTATTATTGAGTTAGAATCATTGACCCTGAGTTTTTAAGATTAAAAAAAACTAATAGTTATCATATATTTATGGTTTGTCTATCACATAAGTCCTAATTTAGGTAGAATAATATGAAACTATTGTTCTGATAATAAGCTCCAGCTTAATACATGGATTTCTATGTGATTCATTCAAATTCTAAATCTTAGATATTGATGGTATATGGCCATTTATACCCTGTTTAAGATAAAGTAAATTCATTATGTTTATTTGTTAAAGACTCTTGATACTTACACACTAGAAGACACTCATGCAAATTTTAGGGTACAAAGTAGAACCCCATTATAATTCCATAAGACTAGCCATAATTAATACTTATTTTTAAATTATTGGTTGCTTATTCCAGATTATTCTTTGCTTGAAAAATATTTTTTAATTCACTTACTGTGCCTCTTTCACCTAGTTTCCTTTGGTTATTATATAAAAGATTATTACTATTACAAACTCCACCTGAAAGAGTATGGGAGTAACTATAAACAATAAGGAAACTTATGTCACATTAGGTGGGATCGGCTAAAATGAGTCACATAAGGTTGATGTATAGTAACTGGAAAACACAACAATAAATTTTCGGTAAGCACATAATGTCTGCTTTCATTCCGAGATTTGTTCTCCTGATTAGAGACTTTGAATTGGTTTGTGTTCCACAAGTTTGCCCTCTTGCTTCTTTCATGAACTAATGTTTCTAGAAACACACGATAGTGAAGTAACGAGTGAGGTCAATTTAGTTTTAATTTAACCTGAAAGAGTAATCAATCTTACTATTATTGGCAAACTTTTAATATCAAGATTTTCAGATTTTTAATTATCATTGGGGGGTGATAAATAAGTAAACATGCAGTCTTCTATCAAAATCAGTTATGACAATACTTGTCAATGAGATTGCTCCTGTTCAAGATGTATATATAATGGTCTTGACAATCATGATTTGAATGAAGATTTGGTGTATGGATCATGATATGGTAGATTATCTGGTCGGTATACTCATTTAGCTCGGTAATGGATGATGACATGAATATATGGTTTGATGAGCTTCTGTGATGACATATAATTAAGAATGTCGGTCATGGAGACCCTTACACCTGACTGTGCGAAGGTGCGGTGACCCTCAACTGTACGGAAGATAGGAAGCTCGGTAGGGGCAATGACCGCCAAGTACGCCGGTCTAGAATCCCAGTCTTTACACGGTTTTTTCGTGAGCTCGCAGTGTTTTTACGCCTCATTGGGATCCCGAATTTTGACCAGCTCTGCTAACCTTTTGTTTTAGGCTACCCATATGGGGATCCTCGATTTTAGTTTTTCGTATGAGCTCGTTTGCCCGTACTAGTCGGCCAGTTTCTTGAATGACTTTTCCGGAGAGTCCCTCTCACCTGTCTCTTTGGTGTAGTTTTGGAGTAGACCTATCCCTCTATTGGACCACACTTCCAATTAAAGGGCGAGACTGAAGAGTTTACTTAGGAGACTACTTCACCGCTTGAGTTTTAGTTAATTTACACCAACGGGCTTGGCAATGTTACATCTGAATCATCTGGGGTCACATTTGGGGGAGTTATAGTTGAACTCAGAGAGAAGCATTATGGATCTTGTCTAAGAGAGGAAATTAAGTGTAAGTTGTGTTGACTAGAGTTGATTATAATTAAGTTAAGTGGATATGTTGGTAACTTAGTTAGGATTGATTGCACAACACCGCATGTCTACGAAGGCACCCTAATCATAAGCATTATTCACACCATAGAGTCATAGTGTGAGGTCATACATAGATCAAGACCACAGACTATCCACAAGACTTGAAAATATAGATAGAATTGAAAATCAGATTAGAATGTTATCTTTTCCATCTTCAATAAATTAAGAATTAAATAAAGCATCACCTCATCAATTCCATATTAAGATCCATAACCTGACCTCATTGATTAGAAAACAATATACACTTACCGGTCGTAATTACTATGGGAAAATGTTATTAATGAGAAATATTGGGATAATGAGTAATCAGGAGAAAACACATGCAAAATAATTTGAAAATCTTCTTCTACGCAGGTAGCAGTAGATTTCTAAATTCATAAATACATGCCTACTTGCTTTCTTTTAAACATATTAAACGTCTTCTTATTTTAATAATATGACATAAGGGAAGTACCAGCGCTCGTTGACGTCTCTTCTTCCTTGAATGTTTTTGTAGGGAGCCTGTAGCACAATAGCGGGTTGATGATTCCTGGTGATCGAGTATATTCTAGATGGTACATTTTCTTTTGTCAGTTTTTGTTCAGTTATGATGTAAATGCTTACTTTCCTCTTTAGTCAGATTTTTGGGATATATGTATAACTATCAGCTCTCTTTTGTACATGTATAAATTACGGAAATTAATGAAATGAAATTCTGATAGCTTATGTCTTTGTGGGTTTTGTGGTTATGAGTGTAGAATGCGAATATCATGGAAGAAATGTGAAATGCGAAAAATTTCCCTATATTTTGATATACTTAATACGATGATAGTAAATGTTGTATTGCGAATGCGGTGTAAACGCGTGTCCGGATCCTCGGGCGTCACAGTTTGATATCAGAGCGTGGTACCATGCTATACACATTCACAGTATTACAATTCTGATCACATTAAATTCTCAGATAACTACAGTCTCCCGACTTGTTGCGAGTCCGAGAAGGGAAATATGACATTCGAATTCAACAACCACAGAATGTCGCCAATTTCATTAATTTTAATAGAAGTATCCCCAAAAGAGAAATCATGATTTGGAAAGGTCAGCAAACATCAAGTTTTATGATTATTAATAATATTGGTTCTCATGCAGAGCCATGGCATCCCGACCAGACCAGGAGATGACTGACCAGCTAGCACACATACTGATCGCTCTCACCGACCTTCAGCAGCAGCAGACTGCTATGCGAGATCAGCAGGATCAGATTTTGGCTTAGAAAACGGAGATTGCTGATAGACAGACGAACATGGAGCTCAGATTTGAGGAGCTGTTCGATTCCACCTACCGTCCATCTCACGATGGCACACGCTAGGACCAACGATAGTTGGTAGAGGTACAACAGCCTCATTTCGATGATCCACTTGAGGAGATACCAGAGCATGGAGCTTAGGATGGAGACTTTGACAGGGAGCATGACCCTATTGACTTTGCAGATGAGGATGCACACGAGTACTCTGCTATCCACAGGCATCAGTTAGCGTTCACTTCCTACCAACGGGCTAATGTACCCATGTTCGAGGACACCGGTACGTCAAACGTGGTAGAACAATGGATGAAGAGGGTAATGAAGGTGCTGAGGATGATTCATGCGCCATGAGACATGCGGCTATCTTTCATGGAGTACTCTCTAGCAGATTCCACTGAGAGATGGTGGGATGCAGTAGTTTCTGAGTTAGGCTGCAAGCCTACATGGGATGATTTTGAGACATGATTCAGATCCCACTTCTTTTCTACGAAGTAGAAGGTGTCCCATCGTCGTCTATTTGCAGAGCTTCGTCAGGGATGGATGACAGTCGAAGATTACTTTGTTCGATACACCGAGCTGTCTCGACACACACTAACAGCTGCTGCATTTCTAGAGGAGAATCTGGAAAAGTTCATCAGAGGCATGAGGGAAGAGGTGCAGAAGAAGTTGGCCGGATTACACATTACTTCTATCTCCGAGGCTACTGACACAACAGAGAAATTTGAAGACATCAGAGAGAGACGCCTTGGGAGCTCGTCTAGAGCAACGCCTAGACCACAATGATCATTTGGACTGATATGATGACCTTTCCAGTAGCAGAGGTCAGCCAGGCGGTTCCGACCTACAGGTTCAACATTCTCAAAAAGTGTTCGCTCATCTCCATCGACTACCTTAGGAGGAGCACTTGCCGGGCGTGGCACATATTCCGCTCGACCATCTGGGTCACAACAAGCAGACAAACCCCCAGCAAGACCGACTCAGAGCACAGACACAACCGAGCCGTCTACAAGGTCTGTCCGATGTTACTTGTACCATGAGTGAGGACATTACCGACATTAGTGTTCCCAGATATCTGGTGAGCCTCACCCACAACCACAGTCGTCATAACCACATGCACAACATAAAGAGAGTTTCCGTGGAAGGAACTCCAACTTCAGGAGGCAACAACAGAGACAGACACAGAGCGTGGCAGGTTCCAGTACCGCACCGCCCAGGCAGGGTTAGCTACATGCAGTGACCGAGGAGCAAGCCCGTTCGACAACTACTGTGGTGAAAGGTATGGTCTCAGTCTTGGGCCGACCTTCCATGTTTTATTTCATTCCGGAGCAATACATTCTTTCCTTGCTTCGAGACTACTAGCTTCTTTAGGCAGAGTTGCAGAATCTTTATCTTCTCCATATCACATCCGTGGGCCAAGTGGCCAATTATTTATCATTTCCCTGATAGTCAGGCACTTGCCAGTACTGATTGGCGAGCATGAGATGATCGTAGATTGTCTGCTCCTACAACTTGATGAGTTTGACTTAATTCTAGGCATGGATTGGTTATCAGCTCAACATGCTCTTGTTGATTGTTTTTGGAAGATAACTGTCTTCAGGATTCCAGATTTACCTGAGTTCACTTTTGAGGGTACTTTACATGACTCCAAAATGGAGTACATTTCAGTGTTGAGAGCTTAGAGACTTGTTGATCAGGGTTGTGATTCCTATTTAGCATTTGTTCGAGAGGCTGATCATATGATCCGATGGTACATGACATATGAGTAGTATCAGACTACTCAGATGTGTTTCTTGATGAGCTACCGGGATTTCCGCCTGAGAGAGAGAGAGAGATCAAGTTCGATATTACATTACTACCAGATACATAACCGATCTTGATGGCACCATACCGCATGGCACCAACTAAGTTGAGAGAGTTGAAGGTGCAGTTGCATGAGTTACTTGACTTGGAATTCGAGAGGCCGAGCACTTCACCTTGGAGTGCTCCGATTCTATTTGTCAGGAAGAAGGATGGATCCATGAGATTATGCATTGATTATCGACAGCTGAACAAGAGAACGGTGAAGAACCGTTACCCATTGCTGCATATCGACGATTTATTCGATCAGGTTCATGGATATTCAGTGTTCTAGAAGATCGATTTTCGTTCAGTCTATCATCATTTGAGGACTCAGGAGTTTGATATTCCGAAGACAGCTTTCAGGACTCGCTATGGACATTACGAGTTTGTGGTGATGTCGTTGGGGCTCACCAATGTACCTGCAACTTTCATGGATATGATGATCTAGATCTTCTGTCCATATTTGGACAAGTTTGTGATGGTGTTCATTGATGATGTGCTCATATATTCTCGGAATGAATGGGATCATGCGAATGTTCTAAGAATTATTTTGGACACATTGCAAGAGCACAAGCTATATGCCAAGCAAAGCAAGTGTGAGTTCTGGTTGTCCCAGATCTCATTTCTGGAGCATGTCATTTTTGGAGCAGGCATCGTAGTTGTTCCTGTGAAGATTGAGGCAGTTATGTCTTGGGAGCAACCCAAGACAGTTACTCAGATTAGGAGCTTCCTTGGACCAACGAGTTATTACAGACGCTTTATCAGCGGATTTTCATGCATTGTTCACCCTCTGACACGATTGACATAGAAGGGAGTTCCATTTATTTGGGATGATTCATGTGAGCAGGCTTCCAGGACACTGAAGGAGAGATTAACGACAACACCCATACTAGCACTTCCATCAGGCACGCATGATTATGTAGTATACATAGATGCCTCAGATGAAGGTCTAGGAGCATTATTAATGCAGAGAGGTAATGTGATTGCATGCGCATCATGACAGTTGAGGCTGCATGAGCGGAACTACCCCACACATGACTTGGAGTTGGCAGCAGTTGTTTTCTCCTTGAAGATCTGATGCCACTGTCTTTATGGGGTGAATTTCGAGATTTTCACTGATCACAAGAGCCTGAAGTACATATTTGATCAGACTGAGTAGAACATAAGACAACGCCGGTGGCTCGACCTACTGAAGGATTATGATTGCACGATCTCTTACCATCGCAGTAAGGGAAACGCGGCGGCAGATGCGCTTAGCATGAGAGCTCATGTTGAGGGTACGACAAATTGGCTATACACGTCGGATCTTTGACTGATTGGCATCCTCAAGAAAGTGCATCCATATCTACTGCCATACCTTCACGAATTAACAATTTGTGGGATCGCACTGTCGAAGGCCAGAAGACAGATCCGGATTTGAGATAGATACATGCAAGCCGTCAATGACGAGGGTGATGATTTTGTTGTGGCGGAGTCTATTTTATGGAAGGCAGGATGGGTCGTTGTGCCCAACGACAAGCAGTTGCGTAGAGATATTCTCGATGAGGCACACAGTTCACGATTATCTATTTATCCTGGTAGTACCAAGATGTATCGTGATCTACGTCGACATTTCTGGTGGGATGGAATGAAGTGTGATGTGGCACAACATGGTAGCAGATGCATGACATGTCGGATGGTCAAGGCTGAGCACAAGAGACCACTAGGATTACTGCAGTCTCTCCCCATTCCCGAGTGTAAGTGGGAGAGTATCTCTATGGATTTTGTCACTGGTTTTCCGAAGACACCAGATGGGCATGATTCTATTTGTGTTGTTGTTGACAGGTTGACCAAGTCAGCCCATTTCATACATGTCAACATAACCTATACACCATCCAGATTGGACAGGTTATATGTACAAAATATCATCAGACTTCATGGTATACCACACAGAGTGGTGTCTAACAGATACTCGAGGTTTACGTCACATTATTGGCCTCAGTCCATGTCAGCACTACATATAGAGATGAAGAGGTCTGCTTATCACCCACAGACAGATAGACAGAGTGAGCGCACCATTAAAACTCTTGAGGATTTACTTCGCACATGCACTTTGAAGTGGAAAGGGTTCTGGAAGGACCATCTTCCGCTAGTGGAATTCACATACAACAACATCTATCATACCAGTATCAGCATGACACCATTCGAAGCCATATACAGACAGAGATGTCTCACACCTCTCAGTTGGCGTGAAGTAGGTGATCATGCTCTCTACTCCGTAGACCTCTTGGAGGAGAGTGTGAGAGCTATTGATTTTGTGAGTCGGAAGCTTCTGACGGCACAAAGCCGCCAGAAAAGCTATGCAGACCGTCAGAGAAGAGACATAGAGTTTCAGGTAATCCAATTCTTTTCTCTTCATCCATTCAATTATGAATTATCCATATTTAATTTAATCTCACATATAAATGATATTCCTGTAAATAGCAGGTGGGAGATTAGATATTTCTCTGAGTATCTCCCATGAAGGGAATTCGGAGGTTTGGTGTTCGTGGCAAGCTGGCGCCACGATACGTTGGTCCGATCAAAATTCTAGCTAGAGTAGGGAAGGTGGCCTACCGAATAGCCCTTCCTCCACATCTTTCATCTATCCACGACATATTTCATGTATCCAACTTGAGGAGGTATGTGACGACCCTCGACATGTCATCAACTACGAGAATCTTGACGTAGAGCCAGATTTGACATACGAGGAGAGGCCAATGCAGATACTTGACAATGTTGTGAAGAAGTTTCGCAGTAAGGAGATTCTATTGGTCAAGGTGTTGCGGCACTGACTCGGCATCAAAGAAGTAACGTGGGAAACCGACGCTGATATGCGGGCATGATACCCGCAACTTTTCTCAAGTAATAACTAAAACAAGCCATTGTAATCATTTTCATATTAAAGGAATATGACTCGATTTTCCTTTGAGGTTTTTATGGGTTCAAAACCCTTCGAGGTTTTTATGGCCATATGAAATCCAAATTAAGATACATAGAAACCTTGACTTGAGTCTCGAGGATGAGACTCCCTTTGAGGTTTTTATATTTGTAACATCCAGGTTCAAATTAAACCTAAACCCGAATCGATTAGGCTCCGTTTAACCCAATAAGGTTATCGAGCATTCTTAAATAACATAAAATGATTAATTGATCGTGAATCAAAAGTCGTTCAGGTGAAATTGACCAAAAATCGGTTGCATCGTAATGCGTATCACGGGAAAAGCTGCGACGCAAATTCGAAAACAGTGAAACAAACCGAGACCGCCTAAAATTTTGATTTGACAAAAGAAGACAAGCGGATTCGACCGTTCATCAATCAGAAGTCCTTCGATATTTTTAAATCACAAAATTTAACCTTAAACTGAAACCATATCTTGAAAATTCCGGGCATCAAAACCAATAAAAAAAATATCAATATTATACTTATATTGATCATCGTCCAGAGACGATCAAAATGATATATTGCGTGTTAAAATCCGATGCTCGAAGCGCAAATATGGTCAACTTTAAGTTTTTCAAGTAAAAAAAGTGTTTAACAAATAAATTTAGTTTCTGCTACATAGTCTGCTCGGTTCAAAAAATATATATTTTGAAGTTTGTTATAAGCAGGGGCAACAAACAATTTTTTCTCATTTCCATATGGATGCTTTCTATCTCCACTTGTCATACAATAGATCCCTTTCCTTATTTATAAAAACCCAACGTGGGAACCCTCCCTCTACCTTTCCTCTCTTCCCATTTCCCTCAAAACTTCCCCACAAAAGAAATAACTTTCCCTTTGGAGCTGCAACCCAACAGCTCTGGAAGTCTGGAACTGCTCCATTGTAGCTTCCAAACCCTTGCATGCTATCCAATTTTTCTTCAAATTTGAAGACCCAATTCAAGGTACAATCCTATCTTACTCTTCTTGATGCCATGCATGCCACCTCTGCATCTTTTGATTCCATGGTTAATAAACCATCTCTGATTCTCCTAATACCATTGTGTTTAGAATTAATTTTAAAATCTGTAAATTTTAAATAGTGTTTTGGGAATTTGGCTACTGCATGTTAGGCTTGTCAGACACTTCTGGCTATTATAAAGATTCCACATTCTATGATATCAGATTCTAAGGTTTTATTTGATGATTCTATGAATAAAGCCAATTATTTATCCCCTTTAGAATTTTACTGCAGAAAGAGGAATTTCACCCTTGATGAAGTTGATCTAATTCATTTTTATTTATGTTGGTGTTAAATTTAGGAGTATGAAGTTGTATTATTGAATTAGAATCATTGACCCTGAGTTTTTAAGATTAGAAAAAAAACTAATGGTTATCATATATTTATGGGTTGTCTATCACGTAAGTCCTAATTTAGGCAAAATAATATGAAACTATTATTCTGATAATAAGCTCCAGCTTAATATATGGATTTCTATGTGATTCATTCAAATTCTAAATCTTAGATATTGATGGTATATGGCCATTTATACCCTGATTAAGATAAAGTAAATTCACTATGTTTATTGTCAAAGACTCTTGATACTTACACGGTAAAAGATGCTCATGCAACTTTTAGGGTACAGAGTAGAACCCCATTATAATTCCATAAGACTAGCCAGGACTACTTGTTTTTAAATTATTGGTTGCTGATTCCAGATTATTGTTTGCTTGAAAATATTTTTTAAATTCACTTATTGGGTCTCTTTCAATTAGTTTCCTTTAGCTATTATATAAAAGATTAGTACTATTACAAACTCCATTTGAAAGAGTATGGGAGTAACTATAAACAACAAGGAAACTTATCTCGCATTAAGTGGGATCGACTAAAATGAGTTACATAAGGTTGATGTATAGTAACTAAAAAACACAATAATAAATTTTTGGTAAGCACATAATGTCTACTTTCATTCCGAGAGTTGTTCTCCTGATTAGAGATTTTGAATTATTTTGTGTTCCACAAGTTTGTCCTCTTGCTTCTTTCATGAACTAATGTTTCTAGAAACAAACGATAGTGAAGTAACGAGTGAGGTCAATTGAGTTTTAATTTAACCTCAAAGAGCAATCGATCTTACTATTATTGGCAAACTCTTACTATCAAGATATTCTGATTTTTATATATCATTGGGGCATGAATGATAAATAAGTAAACACGCAGTCTTCTATCAAAATCAGTTTTGACAATACTTGTCAATGAGATTGCTCATGTTCAAGATGTATATATAGTGGTTGGCGCCGTTGCCGGGGAGCACGGCTTTGTAGTCATTTTTCATTTTTCATTTTGTCTCTCTATATTATAATCGTTTTCTAACCTTCTCTCTTTAATTTTTTGTGCGAGGTACTGCGTGGACAACTTGAAGTTTACTTTTTGAGGACCCGCACGGGAAGAAGAAGAATTTTATTTTTAAGAGAACAATATTTTTGTAATAATTTAGGACCTTTGAACACTTGTGGACTTGGACATTATTCGGGGTCTGTTTCGCCAAGTGCCGGTGCACTTGGGGGACCTCACCGTTGTTTTTCGTTGGTTTTGTTTTCTCGCATTTTTTTATTTTATTTGATTCACGTGATTTTCGAGCCCCTAGCCTTAGGATTTTCTCTTGCTTGTGCCGTAATTAGTAGGGTCCCCACACTTAATTATCTGCATGTTCCTATAGTGCGCTTAATTGGACCTACTAATAATCAATTAATAAAAATAATCGACTCATCTCCTTCGTAGCCTACGTGTCGCAGTCCACCCTGTCAAGTGCTTTCTCCTACCCCCGATTTGTCGGGCAGAGGAGGGGTGGGCCAAGACCGGACCCTTTGGCTTGGAGGTCGGTGACCGATTAGACGGTTCTGCGAGTAGAACTGCTGCTTAGGGCTCGGATTTTCGCTTGCATCATTTAGTTAATTTAAATTTCTGTATTTAAATTTCTCCGCGGATCATATTGCATGTAGAGTGCTGGAGTAAGGTATGCATTTTCTATCTCTGCATGCATCATAGTTTTTGACCGTGCATTGGCATTTTCGACTTCCTCCCCCTGTTTCTTGGACTAAAATTAATCAAAGAGGAAATCGGAAAGCTCGTTAGGCGTTTATTCTTGAAAATATCCAAAAAAAATCACAAAATCAAAAATTAAAATTGGGACTGCTAATTGAACTTGACTCTAAAATTAAACGTAATTGACCACTTCATTGTATTGGGAGAGCAATCCCCTCATTGTCTGTGTTTTTAATTGCTCGCGTACACACTAAGGAGTAGTGCCCAAATCCCATTCAAGCCTCCTAAGTGTTTGTACAACTTTGTCTTCTCACTAAACTCTAAAATTGAAAAGATAAAAGACCAAGTCCCACGGTCTTCACATTGTGTAGAGTTGGTGAATTGAGGGTTTGCTTTGTGTTTTGTATGTCTTTGGTGTGAGTCGGTTACGGTCATTCTCCGAGATCAATAGCGGTCACCTTCTGCTTCTATCCTTTCCTCCTCCCTCCTATCTCTCTTTCTACTCGCCCACCCTCCCGCCCTTCATTTCTCTCTCTTTATGATGGGTCACTTTCCATTCCAGCAGACTCCTCCCAGTTGTCAGACTCCTCCCTCCTATCCCCGGCAACGACGCCATTCTGATGACGCGCCTGACAACCGGGTTAAGTATGTAAATAATCAAGGGTCGTTGTGGCCCAAATCACCAGACGCGGTCAATCGAGAAAAATTAATTAAAACCACTCAAAACAGATAGAAATCGATGAAAACAAATGTGTAAGCGATCTTTCGCTATTCTTTTTTACCTGGTATAGCGACCAGGCTCGAACACAAGGAGCACGATTTAAAAACTAAGTAGTCAATTTTCAGAAATGCTAATTTTTAGTGGTTTTAGAATTTTTTTAATTTTTTATTTTTAAAAGACAAACAATGCACAATATTCACAAGTGATAAAAAAGGGCACACGCAATTTTTTTTGTATTTTTCGAAATGGCCAAAAATATACAGAAAAGTCCAAAGAAAATGTTTTTGTGTTTTATATATTTTGAAATATTTTTGGTACTTTTTTCACAATTTTTTGATGTTTTTGGAATTTTATAAAAATGAGACAGCGCAAAACAAAGCAGATTATTCACAACCAGGAGTATTTTTCAATTTAAAAGTTCCTTAAATGCTCAAAAATCCTAGAGATTATTTTTAAATGAAACTAGAAAGCAATATCTACAAATGGAGACCAAGATCACTATTTTTGGATTTTTCAACAATTTTCTGCATTTTTTAAGCTTTTTCGTATTTTGTAATTTTTTTATAAATGAAAAATGGATAAAAATTGGACAGAAAATAAAACACACTCAAAAGTACCTACAGTAATTTTTGTGGAATTTTTAGGCACTTTTTCGATTTTTATGAATTTTTGAAGTTCAAGCATGCAGAAAGACAATGTTTTTGAATTTTTAAATATATAAATGGCAAGAAAAATGAATGAAAAATTTATACAAGGATTAGGACCCTAACAGGAGCATACACCAATTTTCTCAGAATTTTTAACCCAAGATAGACATTTATTCCAATCAAAAGATCAAGAAATTTGAGTTTTGGAAGTGCAAGGACTGAAATGCAATCATTCACAAGTTTCCGCATCAATATATAGCAGGACTAAATTGCAGAATAGAAAATGAAATTTACCCAGTAAACATGTGTCATGCACATGACTTCAATTTCTGGTGGGATCTCTTTGCAAATATCAGAACTTCAAGAAGTCCATCTATAATTTTCCCCTTTTTAATTAACCTTCCCCTAGGGTTTTTGTTCCTTCCGTTCTTTCTCAAACACAAGGGGAGATATCAACATAGCCGCCGACACCACCAAGATGGAGGGAGAGGAGAGGCGCGAGGTCGGCGGACGGGCCTGGCGGCGGTGGTGCTCTAGAGGGAGGCGCTGGGCGGTTGTGGAGTTCGCGGGGTCGGCGAGTGCTGCGGGCCGGCTGGGCGGCGCTGGGTTGCGGCGCAACGGCCCGCGCGGAGACTGGCGCTGGTGCGGGGCGCCGCCCGCGGAGGGGAAGGACTCGGCGGAGGGGGGCGGGCTGACGGCAGGAGGTCGCGCCGCGCGCGCAACACCGGCGTCGCGGTGGAGAGGCCCACGCACACGCGGGGATGCACGCCTGGAGGAGGTCGCGGGTTCGGCGGGGATGGCGGCTGGCCTGCCCGCGCTGCTGCTTCCTATATTTTTTTGTTTTTTTTATTTTTGCTGCAGGAACTTGTTAGAGAAGAAGAAAAAAAAGATTTTTTTTATTTTTTTATCAGAAATATGTAAACCGTGATAAAAAAAACTTTTATTGCTTCTTTTTTTATATTTTATTAAATGAACCTGCAAAACAAATTGTTAGAGAAAAAGGATTTTTTTTATTTTGTTGTTTATTCCTGCAAAACAAATGTTAGATAAAAAAAATGATTCTTTATATTTTTTATTCCTGCAAAATAAAGGTTAGAGAAAGAAGACAACTAAAAAAATTATTTTTTTTATTTCCCTTGCAAAAACGGATGTGAGATAAACAAGGAAAAATATTTTTATTTTTTATTTATATACAAAAATGAAAACGGTGAATGGGAGGATCTTGCGCGAAATGGAAGATAGATCCTAGACTCCGACCACCGTGCGTGGTCGGAGGTGACAGGTCGTGTAAGGTAGAACGTGAATATGTAGGGATAGCGAGATGAGATGAAAATCGGTGTCGGGCGACAAAGTGTAAAATTGAATTTTTTTTTAATCTAAAAATTACTCCCTACTCCTACGCTAAGATCTAAATCTTCGATTACCTAGGGAAAAAGACAGAATAAAATGGATCTCACCTCGGGGATCGGACAAGCCATGATGGCCTCGACGAAGCTCAAGCCGCTGTCACCGACTGGATCGGAGGCTAGGACCCTCTTCAACAAGAAACCTCTCGGAAACTGGGCTCCTCTCCGCCAAAGATCGATCAAGTTTGAATGAGGGAGGAGGAGCCCATTAGAAAGAGAAGAAAATAAAAAAAGGAAAGTATCTACAAAAAAGGAAGGTTATTATTGGGTGAATTAAAATAATTAATTAAATAAAATAAATAAATTAAATAATTATTTACAAAATTCGAAATAAATAAATTAAATAAATTAATAAATTAATTGGAAATTAATTGGCCACCTTAATGGTGGCCATTAAAGGTATGCAATCAAATCTGATAGATATGGCATGTTATAATATCAAATCAATCAAATAAAATCAAATAAATAAAAAATTCGGAATTAATTTAAATTAATTAATTAATATTAGGTAATTAAATTTTTTTGATGGTTTTTATTTAAGGAAGTTAGTGGTATACATATATTATATACATATAATATAATGTACATAGGTGCAAATAAGGAAACAATTTTTATACAAGATTTTTTTTAATTAATTTTTTTTTTAATTTTTATTTTTATTGAAAACAATATTTATAATATATACAATAAGTAAAAATAAATATTAATAATTATATACACAAATATATGGGTAAACTGCACAATACACCCCAGAAAACCGACTTTTTAACCGTAACTCCAAAAAATACGAAACCACAGCCATTTGAAAGATAATTTAATTTATACCATTATGGAAGTGAGTTTGGTTCGATTTGAGCTTGTATGGAGCCGGAATTGATGTTTCAATTATCGCATTACGGCTTTTTCTGGGTGTAATTAGTTACAATATATACATTTTTTTATTTTATAAATAATTTTATTATTTACAACACAGTTTTATTTACAACTTTTATTTACAAAAGTAAGTGGTTTGAGGTCAAATTATATACAAATAAAATAATGTAAGTTTTATACAGATACACATGAAAAATATGTACAAGATATTTTTGGATTTTCTGACAGACAACCTTATCTCCCCCTACTTTATTCATGGTCGATCAGGTCAAGTCTTGACCTTCTCTCGGGGTTTGGGTCAGTCTGTATTTATTGCATAAATACCTCCTTTTCTTTTTCTTTTCTTCTTTATTCTTTTATTTATATACAAAAAGTGTTAAAAATGCATAATTAACAAATGCATGCGAAATGGTAATTTTATGGAATTAGTGGTTATTTACAGGTATTTGACTAAGGAAAAGATGCTAAAATAAAAGAATAAAGGCGATGAATCGTGGATTCATCATTCCCCTATACTTTACCTTTGCTAGTCCCTTAGCAAACACTTATTTGGAAAATAAGTGAAAATAAAAATAAAGAAAAGAAAAAGGAAAGAAGTTAGAACAATGTTGACCTTCAAACTTATTTTCATAAAAATGTAGTCTGGAGCTCTGTTGGACCTTTGGATTATTAATGTGTCGGAACCCTAATGGGACATAGAATTAAAACCTAACAGCCTCTAAGTTCCATAAGACTCCTATTCAGGTCTCCTCAACAGTCAGATCAGAACAAGTCTACAGACACAAATTCTTATGACTATGAATTCTTACTTGTACGTGTAAGTGAAGTATAGCTCCTCATCTCAGAAGTAACAAAGATTCAACCTCTCTCAGCAAGGTAACTCAATAACCCGGTCTGGCAACTCTTTCCTCGAAGAGCGGGGATATTCCCTTCTAAGTTCAAGTACAACCAGCTCAAGAAGAGGGGATGGAGAAGAGAATGGACGGTAACCAGTGTAGTTACCTATCCTTGGATGCATGACCAGTGTAGCCATGTCACCCGCTGCAAGCTCATAAATATATGACTTTGAAGCTCTTATTCTTTTTTTTTACAGGCATTTTATTTTTCTTTCAGGCCTGTTCCCTTTAGGAGATTTTGCTTTTTTTTTTTGAAATATATACAAGGTGCAGCATGTACATAAGGAGTTTTTCCTCTTGAGCCAGTAGACTATCCCTCTTTTGAAGCATTATTGCAACCCCACAGCTCCTGTCTTAGACCTCAACATCACCAGACTAGGTTGAGACGCACTTCCCTCCCTAGAGGAGGACGAGAGGTTCCGCCTAGATGTACTACCCTCGTATGCTACCCCAAGCCAAAAGATTCTGCTCCCTCACTACCTCATCCATGAAGAGCTACGTGTAAAGTGCAGTGTCCAAGGTAAGCCACGGTCTGAAAGAATCATGTGTGTGTTGTTAAATATTCTACTTAGACTCATCAAGATGACATGTGAACATAGTCTTATGGACTCAAAGAATTAAGTCACTAGGACCTGAAAAGTCTTAACTCCAAATCTTATAAGGTTCCTCTGAAATTAAGTGGATTAAGGTCCAACTAAGCTCCATTCTTCAAATTTATTCCAGACTTAGTTAGTAGTCAAAATCATCCTGAAAAATGCTCATGCAAATGCAAGAAAATATGTACATGCAAAAGAAAAAATCTTTTTGTGAAACAATTTTCAAAATTTTGAAATTTTTATGGATTTTTGAAAAAAGATGATGCACATGCAAAAAGTTTTTTTTTGCAAATAGTTAGTAATATATACAAGTATATACAAAAGTTTTTTTTTGAATGAGATACATATTTACAAAAGTGAGTTGATTATTTCACAAGAATGCGATGCAAGAATTTACAACTTGAGTAATTTATACAAGTATATACAGAGTTGATTTTTTTTATATTCATTTTCAAAAAAATTTACAAGTTTTTTTTAAAGAATTTTTTTTAGTATTTACACAGTGTTTTAGCCATGTTCAAAAAAATAATATATGAAAGTACGAGTTATGGCTAAAGTATATATACAATATATACGACACCCCCTATACTTAGCTCGAACTATGTCCTCATAGTGATCAAAGAGCTGAAAAGAAAGACATAACTCGTGCCGCGTATAGAAAAGTGAAAAGAATGGTATACTACAACGACAAATAAAAGAATAAAATCAATAGAGGTCGGTGATCCCCCTATACTTAGGATCAAGTAATCCTAAGTATAGCAGACTGTACACAAAGGGAAAACCGATGAGATGAATATACAGAGTCTACCTCCCCTATACTTAGGGTAAAATATCCCTAAGTATAGGCAACAAAACAGAGGTAAAAAGAATCAAATGAATAATCACAAGTCTGACATCCCCCTATACTTAGGGTAAAGTACACCCTAAGTATGGAATGATCATGCAATAGAGATGGGGTGTGAGACTGAAAGAATGTATGATATGGACAGATGGTATATACAGATGTGAATTGATCAGTGTTGAGGTGCCTCTCAACAAGCGCTAGAGTTTACGCCCCTAGCTGGGCGCAAATATTAGGATAACGCCGTGTCAAGGTTCAGGACGACATCTGTCAGGCGAATACCGTACTGTTGTTGTAGTCTCGGTGGGAGAACAACAACGAAGTTAGGAGGGTCAACAGAGTTGATGATAACACCCAGATAATCAATCCGGCGGGTGTTTGCTACCGGATCAAGATATTGGCAGATGAAGTCGGGCTCCGGTAGCACAAAAGAAACCATCGGCTCAAGATCTGTATGGAATGAAAGGGTAGAGCCGAAGAAGTCGAACGTGGAGAAAGAAGGATCGGTCAGTGAATCCTCCACGTTAATCACAGTCTCAAATAGATATGGAAGATCATGATCTGGAGACTCACTAGAATGTTTGATATCCGATGCATGGTATGTAGACAAATCAGTGAAATCATCGAATACCTCAAAAATCGGGTCATCCTCGCGAGGGTCGTCGAGGAGAGAAACATCAAACTCATTATCACAAATATCAGAAGACTCGGTCTCGTGATCCGCCAGATCGGATGCACTCTCAGAAAGTGAGATCGAATACACATGGTCCATGGCATCCTCCCGCAGATAACCCTCGGGGAGTAATGCCGAATCATCAGGGAACTTGGGATCAATGCTTTCGAAAATCAGGTCCTCCAAAAATATATCGACCTCATCAAATGGGAGGACACATGGCTCAAGTACGAGACTATCAAGTTCTGTAAAATCAAAAATCAGTCCCTCATCAAGCTCTCTATGCTGAGATGAATCCAAATATATCTCTGAATCTGAGGAAATCTTCTGAAGACCAGACACTGAGTCAACTACGTATGGATACTGGAAAGAATCAGAGGATGGCTGAGATGTGGGTTCCTCCTCTATCTCTTGGGATCCTAGCAGATCTAGAATCGAAGAATCATCAATGTGGAGGTGCGGGACTGGCTCAAAATCTGATTGTAAATCTATTTGGTCCTCAACCAATGTCCAGCTCTTGGAACTCACAACAGTAGGTAACACATCCATCAATTGAGAAGTAGTAGCATCCATATCCTCTGATTGGTGTGTGATGTCAAGATCGGCATGGTGTATCGCACACTCAACAGTTGTCATCTCTCCCTCATCTGTTGTCCTGAATAAATCATCTCGTGTATATGAAAGATCAGATAGTGTTCTCAAGATGGTCCCAATTAAATCCAGGTCAGGACTGTGGTGTGAACCACCACACGAGGTAATGACATATGAAATCTGCTCTGCGGTCCTCCCCCTCATGGCGATATGGATAAGGTCAGTCATAGAAAATCCATGATCAGGAAATCGCCTTAAAAGTTCTCGTAATCTCAACCATGAATCTATCAATGGCTTCTGGGGGTTAACTGAAAAATCACGAATACATGACCGCATCATCTCTGCTCTACACTGGGGGTAAAATTTCTTCAAAAATAATGATCGTGAATCTCCCCATGTAGTAATCTTCCTTCCCAATCGTCTATGCCAAGTCTTGGCTCTACTCTGAAGTGTAAACGGGAAGGTAATCAGCATCATGTCCTCAGAAGTGATATCCAAATATGATCGTGATATACAAAAATCCTCAAATTCATCAATATGCAAATAAGGTTCCTCGTGCATTTCCCCAAAAAACTTAGGCAGTAGATCAATTAACTCTAAATCCAGAACAAAGGGTCTCAAGGTAGAAGCGGACTGGACTTCATGATCTGTGTACTCATCCAATGTCCTAGGATACAAGTCATCTAAAACATGCCACTGCCCCATTTGATCGCCTATGGGATGCTCTCTCATCTCAGCAAGGTGAACACCCGGGTTTCTTATTTGGTCAATCTGGTCTCCTCGAGTGTCACTCACAGCATGTCCCAAATGGGAGGGTGGGTAGGAAGCAGATAGAAAATCAGATGGAGTTTTGTCCTCCCAAGAAAGTGGGCGGGAATGATGGGTGTGAGGATAAGAAGCCGCAGAATTCGGTTGGAATGGAAGGCGACCCATCATGAAGCGAGGAAAATGAAGGGAGGGAGGGAGGGATAGAAGGGAGTGAAAAAGAAAAGGCAGGAACGAAGATAGAGATAGAAGGGAGGGAGGGTGGGTTAAAGACAGAAGGTGACTGCTAATGATAAAGGAAGATGATTGTAACCGACTCACACCAAAGACATACAAAACACAAAGCAAACCCCCAGTTCACCAACTCAACACAAAGTGAAGACCGTGAGATTCGGTCCTTTATCTTTTCAATTTTAGAGTTAGGTGATCAACGAAAGTTGTACAAACACTTAGGAGGCTTGAATAGGATTTGGGCACTACTCCTTAGTGTGTACGCGAGCGAGTAAAAGCGCAAACAATGAGGGGATTGCTCTCCCAATACAATGAAGTGAATCAATTACGTTTGATTTTAGAGTCAAGTTCAATTAGCAGTCCCAGTTTTTTTTAATTTTTAATTTTGTGATTTTTTTGGATATTTTCAAGAATAAACGCCTAACGAGCTTTCCGATTTCCTCTTTGATTAATTTGAGTCCAAAAACAGGGGGAGGGATCGAGAAAGCCAATGCACGGTCAAAAACGATGATGCATGCAGAGATAGAAAATGCATACCTTACTCCAGCACTCTACATGCAATATGATCCGCGCAGAAATTTAAATACAGAAATAAAACTACCTAAATGATGCAACGGTGAAAACCGAGTCCTAGATGAGCAAGTTCTACTCGCAGAACCGTCTAATCGGTCACCGACCTCCAAGCCAAAGGGTCCGGTCTTGGCCCACCCCTCCTCTGCCCGACAAATCGGGGGTAGGAGAAAGCGCTTTACAGGGTGGACTGCGGCACGTAGGCTACGAAGGAGATGAGTCGATTATTTTTATTAATTGATTATTAGTAGGTCCAATTAAGCGCACTATAGGAACATCCAGATAATTAAGTGTGGGGACCCTACTAATTACGGTACAAGCAAGAGAAAATCCTAAAGCTAGGGGCTCGAAAATCACGTGAATAAAATAAAATAAAATAAAATAAATGCGAGAAAACAAAACCAGCGAAAAACAACGGTGAGGTCCCCCAAGTGCACCGGCACTTGGCGAAACAGACCCCGAGAAAATAGTCCAAGTTCACAAGTCAAAAGAGACCCATCATACGGTAATGGCGTTAAGTTCACAAGGTCACTTTCCATTCTGATGACGCGCCTGACAACTGGGTTAAGTATGTAAATAATCAAAGGTCGTCGTGACCCAAATCGCCAAGCGCGGTCAATCGAAAAAAAATGATTAAAACCACTCAGAAAAAGATAAATCGATGAAAACAAATGTGTAAGCGGTCTTTCGCTATTCTTTTTACCTGGTATAGCGACCAGGGTCGAACACAAGGAGCACGATTTAAAAAACTATGCAGTCAAATTTCAGAAAAGCTAATTTTTTAGTGGTTTTTTTTGAATTTTATATATTTTTTATTTTTAAAAACAAACAAGCACAAATGAAGAAAAGTGATAAAACAAAACACACACAATCTTTTTGGTATTTTTCAAAAATAATCAAAGAAAAGAAAATATTTTTGTGATTTTATAAAAAATAAAATAGTGGAAAACAAAGAGACTATTCACAACGAGGAGTATTTTTCAATTTAAAAGTTCCTTAAACGCTCAAAAATCCTGAGGATTATTTTTAGCAAAAAGTAGAGAACAATATCTACAATTGGAGACTGAAATCACAATTTTTGGATTTTTCGATAATTTTCTGTAATTTTTATAAGATTTTTCTTATTTTGCAAATTTTTTGAGTTTTATAAAAGGAAATTACACAAAATATGGCCAGAAAATAAAACAAGTCAAAACACTGCTACAGGAATTTTTGTGGAATTTTTAGGCACTTTTTCGATTTTTATGAATTTTCGAAGTTCAAGCATGCAGAAAGACAATGATTTTGAATTTTTAAATATATAAATGGCAAGAAAAATGAATGAAAAATTTATACAAGGATTAGGACCCTAACAGGAGCATACACCAATTTTCTCAGAATTTTTAACCCAAGATAGACATTTATTCCAATCAAAAGATCAAGAAATTTGAGTTTTGGAAGTGCAAGGACTGAAATGCAATCATTCACAAGTTTCCGCATCAATATATAGCAGGACTAAATTGCAGAATAGAAAATGAAATTTACCCAGTAAACATGTGTCATGCACATGACTTCAATTTCTGGTGGGATCTCTTTGCAAATATCAGAACTTCAAGAAGTCCATCTATAATTTTCCCCTTTTTAATTAACCTTCCCCTAGGGTTTTTGTTCCTTCCGTTCTTTCTCAAACACAAGGGGAGATATCAACATAGCCGCCGACACCACCAAGATGGAGGGAGAGGAGAGGCGCGAGGTCGGCGGACGGGCCTGGCGGCGGTGGTGCTCTAGAGGGAGGCGCTGGGCGGTTGTGGAGTTCGCGGGGTCGGCGAGTGCTGCGGGCCGGCAGGAGGGTCGGCTGGGCGGCGCTGGGTTGCGGCGCAACGGCCCGCGCGGAGACTGGCGCTGGTGCGGGGCGCCGCCCGCGGAGGGGAAGGACTCGGCGGAGGGGGGCGGGCTGACGGCAGGAGGTCGCGCCGCGCGCGCAACACCGGCGTCGCGGTGGAGAGGCCCACGCGCACGCGGGGATGCACGCCTGGAGGAGGTCGCGGGTTCGGCGGGGATGGCGGCTGGCCTGCCCGCGCTGCTGCTGCCTATATCTTTTTTTGTTTTTTTTATTTTTGCTGCAGGAACTTGTTAGAGAAGAAGAAAAAAAAGATTTTTTTATTTTTTTATCAGAAATATGTAAACCGTGATAAAAAAAACTTTTATTGCTTCTTTTTTTATATTTTATTAAATGAACCTGCAAAACAAATTGTTAGAGAAAAAGGATTTTTTTTATTTTGTTGTTTATTCCTGCAAAACAAATGTTAGATAAAAAAATGATTCTTTATATTTTTTATTCCTGCAAAATAAAGGTTAGAGAAAGAAGACAACTAAAAAAATTATTTTTTTATTTCCCTTGCAAAAACGGATGTGAGATAAACAAGGAAAAATATTTTTATTTTTTATTTATATACAAAAATGAAAACGATGAATGGGAGGATCTTGCGCGAAATGGAAGATAGATCCTAGACTCCGACCACCGTGCGTGGTCGGAGGTGACAGGTCGTGTAAGGTAGAACGTGAATATGTAGGGATAGCGAGATGAGATTAAAATCGGTGTCGGGCGACAAAGTGTAAAATTGAATTTTTTTTAATCTAAAAATTACTCCCTACTCCTACGCTAAGATCTAAATCTACGATTACCTAGGGAAAAAGACAGAATAAAATGGATCTCACCTCGGGGATCGGACAAGCCATGATGGCCTCGACGAAGCTCAAGCCGCTGTCACCGACTGGATCGGAGGCTAGGACCCTCTTCAACAAGAAACCTCTCGGAAACTGGGCTCCTCTCCGCCAAAGATCGATCAAGTTTGAATGAGGGAGGAGGAGCCCATTAAAAAGAGAAGAAAATAAAAAAGGAAAGTATCTACAAAAAAGGAAGGTTATTATTGGGTGAATTAAAATAATTAATTAAATAAAATAAATTAATTAAATAATTATTTACAAAATTCGAAATAAATAAATTAAATAAATTAATAAATTAATTGGAAATTAATTGGCCACCTTAATGGTGGCCATTAAAGGTATGCAATCAAATCTGATAGATATGGCATGTTATAATATCAAATCAATCAAATCAAATCAAATAAATAAAAAATTCGGAATTAATTTAAATTAATTAATTAATATTAGGTAATTAAATTTTTTTGATGGTTTTTATTTAAGGAAGTTAGTGGTATACATATATTATATACATATAATATAATGTACATAGGTGCAAATAAGGAAACAATTTTTATACAAGATTTTTTTAATTATTTTTTTTAATTTTTATTTTTATTGAAAACAATATTTATAATATATACAATAAGTAAAAATAAATATTAATAATTATATACACAAATATATGGGTAAACTGCACAATACACCCAGAAAACCGACTTTTTAACCGTAACTCCAAAAAATACGAAACCACAGCCATTTGAAAGATAATTTAATTTATACCATTATGGAAGTGAGTTTGGTTCGATTTGAGCTTGTATGGAGCCGGAATTGATGTTTCAATTATCGCATTACGGCTTTTTCTGGGTGTAATTAGTTACAATATATACATTTTTTTATTTTATAAATAATTTTATTATTTACAACACAGTTTTATTTACAACTTTTATTTACAAAAGTAAGTGGTTTGAGGTCAAGTTATACACAAATAAAATAATGTAAGTTTTATACAGATACACATGAAAAATATGTACAAGATATTTTTGGATTTTCTGACAGACAACCTTATCTCCCCCTACTTTATTCCTGGTCGATCAGGTCAAGTCTTGACCTTCTCTCGGGGTTTGGGTCAGTCTGTATTTATTGCATAAATACCTCCTTTTCTTTTTCTTTTCTTCTTTATTCTTTTATTTATATACAAAAAGTGTTAAAAATGCATAATTAACAAATGCATGCGAAATGGTAATTTTATGGAATTAGTGGTTATTTACAGGTATTTGACTAAGGAAAAGATGCTAAAATAAAAGAATAAAGGCGATGAATCGTGGATTCATCGGTGGTCTTGACAATCATGATTTGAATGAAAATTTGGTGTATGTATCATGATATGGTAGATTATCTGGTCGGTATACTCATTTAGCCCGGTAATGGATGATGACCCAGATATATGATTTGATGAACCTCTATGATGATGCATGATTAAGAATGTCGGTCATGGAGACCCTTACACCTGACTGTGTGAGGGTGCGATGACCCTCAATTGGGTGGGAGATAGGAAGCTCAGTAAGGGTAGCGACCGCCAAGTGCGTAGGTCTAGGATCCCAGTCCTTTTCACGGTTTTTATGCGAGCTCGTAGTGTTTTTATGCCTCGTTGGGATCCCGACTTTTAACCAGCTCCGCTGACCCTTTGTTTTAGGATACCCATGGGGTGGATCCTCAGTTTTAGTTTTTTTGTACGAGCTAGTTTGCCCGTACTAGTCGGGCTAGTTTTTAGAGCGACTTTTCCGGAGAGTCTCTCTCACCCGTCTCTGTGGTGTAGTTTTGGAGTAGACCTATCCCTCTATTGGACCGCACTTCCAATTAGAGGGCGAGACGGAAGAGTCTCCTTAAGAGAATATCTCACCGCTTGAGTTTTAGTTAATTTTATGCAAACAGGCTTGGCGATGCTACATCTGAATCATCTGAGGTCACATTTGGGGGAGTTTCAGTTGAACTTAAAGAGAAGCATTATGGATCTTGTCTAAGAGAGGAAATTAAGTATAAGTTGTGTTGACTAGAGTTGATTATAACTAAGTTAAGTGGACGTGTTGGGAAGTTAGTTAGGATGCATTACATAACACCGCATGCTTACGGAGGCACCCCAACCCTAAGGTATTATTCACGCCTTAGAGTCATAGTTGAGGTCACACATAGACCAAGACCACAGACTATCCACAAGACTTGAAAAGATAGATAGAATTGAAAACCACATTAGAATATTATCTTTTCCATCTTCAGTGAACGAAGAATTAAATAAAGCATCACGTCACCAACTCCATATTAAGATCCATAACCTGACCTCATTGATAAGAAAAGAATATATACTTATCGGCTTCAATTACTATGGTAAACTATTATAAATGAGAAATATTAGGATTATGAGTAATCAGGGGAAAACACAAGCCGAATAATTTGAAAACCTTCTTCTACGCAGGTAGTAGTAGATTTTTAAATTCATAAATGCCTGCCTACTTGCTTTCTTTTGAACATATTAAATGTCTACTTATTTTAATAATATGACATATGGGAAGTACCGACGCTCGCTGATACCTCTTCTTCCTTGCATGTTTTGGCAGGGAGCCTATAGCATAGTAGCGGGTTGATGATTCCTAGCGATCGGGTATATTCTAGACAGTACAATTTCTTTTGTCAGTTTTTGTTCAGTTATGATGTAAATGCTTACTTTTCTCTTCAGTCAGGTTTTTGGGATATATGTATAACTCTCAACTCTCTTTTGTGCATGTATAAATTAAGGAAATTAATGAAATGAAATTCTGGTGGCATATATCTTTGTGGGTTCCATGGTTATGAGTGTGGAATGCGAATGCCATGGAAAAACTACGAAACGCGAAAAATTTCACTGTATTTTCATATACTTAATGTGATGTTAGTAAATGTTGTATTGCGAATGCAGTGTAAACGGGTGCCCGGATCCTTGGGCATCACACACTTCTTGGATCGTTTCATCTAACCACATAGTAGATATTGGAATACCTCTTGTAGCGCGGTTGTGATCGAACCTCTAAGAGAAGTGACATCATGTCTCAAGTCCGATCTGTCGGAGGAGACGTTTGCTAGCGTGGCGATGAGTCATATGCTTCTCACAATCCAAGTTAATTATCCAAGTGATGGATCTCCTGATCTCATCTTATGAGATCGAACGTCTTCTTCATGAGCGAGACGCACCAAAGAAGACGGAGATCCATGAGTGTCGAAGAGGCAACACAACGGTGATGTGATGATGGAGGCGACCTTCTCTCTTTGAGAGGAGTGGACGACCACTGAAGGAGAAGGAGAAGGCTTGCTGTGAGAAAGAGAGAAAGAGAGAGTTGTCATCGTTGTTGTTGTTGTAACTCGAAGAGTAAGGGGGCCTCTTCTTATATAGGATTTTGGCACAAAATCAATGGATGGGATTGATTTGTGTTTCTTTTAATGGCCATGATGTTGTTGTAAAAACACAACAATAATTAATTTAATTTAATATATATTGATAAATCAATATAAATCAATTCAAATTAAATCTCTTTGACCTTGGAGATAAGAGAGGAGAAGATTACCCTCTTCCCTAAAAGGGGGGTGGGGGGACGGCCACCCTACTCCTAATGGAGGTTGGTGGTCGTCCACCCTCTTCGTGGTGGATGGGTCAATCTCCTCGTTATCTCATGAGATTTCATTATCTCATAGTATCTCCAAGATTTACAACAACACTTGTTGTAAATAATTTCACAAAAAATAATTTATAATTATCTTGTGAACATTGCAATCATGCCATTGGAAAATTATGAATCTCATTCACACCCCAAAACAAAATATAAATTATATTTTAAATTAATCATCCAATGTGAATCCAATTCACATCAATAATTAATTATCAAATATAAATAACAATAGTCTCTCTCTAATATATTATAAATCACATCTATAATATATATGAATAATTGGATAGTGCTATCCACATTATTCATATCCATAATAATTGAATCACATTTAGTTACATTGGATTATCATTCTCATGCATTCAAATAATATGAATCAAATTCATATTATTCATGATAATTATATCGCATTAATTATCCACTTCTCAATGCTTAAATATAATTCAACAATGGAATTATTCCTGAACTCCTTCAAGAATAATACGCTTTCTCTGCAGATACTTGGAGATAAGGACATGACGGTTGTACGTTCCATGTATAGTGACTTGGATATTGAGATCACATCTCAAATCTAGATCTTACGGACCTCTCATAGATGCTTTATTAAATCAAGGTTGTAAATCTAATCTTCTCATTGCATATGAATCTCATTCATATCAATGTCCAACACTTGGATCAAGATAAAATTATTTCTCTTCTGAGAGGAGTCACTAAAATCCAGACCTCTTTCATCACTCCCTCGGAATGGAAGCGGCATGGTTATGTAATCGTTTATGATCACATCGCCCTCAAGTATTCCAAATACCTATACATCCTACATAATGGAAGATCTATGATAAACCTGAAGATATAGATCAGTTTTACACTGTCATCTTTAGGGTTTCATCATCAAGTTGCTCATTTTTAGTCATTGGGAGTTGGTATCGATCATATGCTTTCCAAAAGCATATATCATACCTTCAAATTCTTGTCATGCTTCCAAAGCACGATGACCATGCATGGAGTTTGATCGGTACCAATACCCCATGAGTGAGCTCATGTCTTCCGGTTCACAAGTGAATCTGTATGATCTCTTTGAGAGATCGTATTTACTCATATGCCCTCATACGCATACCAGCTCGCCAGTGTATAGACCTCGGTTAGGTCATCAACCTATCGATCTACCAAATGTACATACTTAGACATATAGTAACACATCTATCTCTAGTCAGAGGATGTGTGCCTGTATCATGACAGTATATGACATAGGACTTTTATCTCGATCTCGTTAAGTCAACTCTTTGACCTAACTAATCTGACACCTCCGAATCTCTATTCCCACACAGAGGACATGCAACAAGAGGTCGGTCAGACATCAACCTAATGAGAAAGGATTGCCATCTCCTACTCAAGCTGGAGATATTCTCTTAACAATCATTTGATGGTACTTGACGAGTCCTCAATCTAACTCCTTAAATGTTCATCCAAACACCAGCCTCTATGATTCATTCATTGAATCAACAACTGTATTATCATTAAGATGGACATGGTATACGATCCTAATTATATAGAGAGACCTTATAGTGCATTCATCATTTAATCTCCGAAAGGGAGTGAAAAAATCAATAACTTTTATTAATAAATCAAATATTACAATAACATTTATTGTAGGAATGGTTCGCCTCGGGTTCTCATGGCTAACAATAAGGATATTATCTACATAGAGTACGGTGAACACAATGATGCTCCCACTAAGCTTCTTATACACACATGGTTCATCAGGATTATGAACGAAATCATAACTCCTTATGTTTCATCAAATTTGATGTTACAACTACGAGAAGCTGGTTTGAGCCCACAGATGGATTTCTTCATCTTACATACTTTTCCTTCCTTAGTTATGAAGCCCTGAGGCTTCCCCATATAGATATCCTCCTCGAGGTATCCATTGAGGAGTATCATCTTGACGTCCATTTCCAGATGTTGTAGTCGAGATATGCAGTTATAGCTTGCAATACCCTGGTGGATTTAAGCATAGCCACAGGAGAGAAGGTCACATCGTAGTTAATGCCTTCTCTATGTGTGTAGCCCTTGGATACAATCCATGCCTTGAAGGTCTCTCCCTTACCATCAGGTCTGCTCTTTATCTTGAAGATACATTTACACCCAATGGGTTTTACCCCTCTAGGTGGATCCTATTACGTCCATACACTTTTCGTATACATGGAGTCTGTTTCAGACTTCGTTGCTAGTATCCCTCTATCCATGTCATGATCCACGGGTGCTTCATCAAATGAAATTGGATCATAGTCTATTTCACTTGACACATGGAATCTGTACCTTTCAGGTCGTACAACCACCATTAAACTCCTTCAAAGAGGTACGGGTGTTTCATCTTCATTCACATCTTCAGTTTCTGGTTCAGGAAGCTCAATATCCTTAGGGTATTCAACGAGTTCCTTTACTTCATTTTTATCTTGATTCTTAAGCAAGTCATCCTCTAAGAATTTTACATCTCTAGATACGAAAACCTTTTGAGTTTTAGGGTCATAAAGTTGGTATCCAATACCGTCCCTTACATACCCAATGAAGTAGCACTCTCGTGTGCAAGATTCCAGCTTACTTGCATCCATGCTCCTCTCATGGACCAAGCAACCCCAAATCCTCAAGTGGCTAACACCAGGTTGGTTCCAAACCAAAACACATGAGAGTTTTTGGGTACAGACTTGCTTAGAATCTTGTTTAGGATATATATTGCAGTCTCAACTGCTTATCCCTAGAAATTAAGAGGTAAATGAGACTTGTTCAACATTGAACGTACCATGTCTATTATGGCCATGTTGCGTCTTTCAGCAACACCATTAGTTGGGTAGTTCCATAAGGAGCAAGACTGGATTCCTCTCTCTTTGAGGTATTCCTTAAATACATCTGAGAGGTACTTGCCACCTCGGTCAGATCGAATCCGATTAATCTTCCTATCAGTTTGGTTCTCAACCAAAGCCATGAGCTCTTTGAACTTTTCAAAGGTTTTAGACTTATGACGTAATAGGAAGATAAACTCTATCGTGAATGGTCGTTAATAAACATCAAATAATATTGACATCCATTTTGGGTCGCAATACTGAAGGGGACCACATACATCGGTGTATATTAGGCCGAGAATACTCTAGCATCGTGTAACCTTATTACAAACGGGTAATATGGTCATTTTATCTCTAATTCAATGTTTAATTGTAGGTAAAGTAGACATGTAGAAAATCTAAGGATCTATCCTTTATGAATCTATTGATCTATCAACAGATAAATAACCAAGCCTTTAATTCCAAATCTATTAGAATGATTTCCGTCCTCTCTAGTTCTCTTAGGGTTTTTATTAGTGAGGGTTACATCCATGACATATTCATCAATACACAATTCATAGAGTCCATTAGACGTTAGAATACCATATGCAATATATTTATCATAACTACTTATGACAAGTTTATCACAAAATAGGAATGCATATCCATTTCTAACTAACTTAGGTACAAATAATAAGTTACTTCTAACATCTGGAACATATAGATATTCTCTAAGTAATAGGACTCTCCCACTAGATAATGATAGTCTACATGTCCCGACAGCGACTGCTGCAACAGTTGCATCAGATCACATATGGATGACTATCTCCCCTTGATCAAGATTTTCGGTCTCTTGAAATAGATACAATAGATTACATACATGAACAAAAGTATAAGAATATACAACCCAACCACCTTCTCGTCCTACGAGAAAATTGATTTTGATGATGAAAGTAGATTTTATACATGCCGGGGCATTATCTTTATCCTTCTCTAAGGTTTTCATATATTTTGGATAATCTCTTTTCCAGTGTCATGGCCTTTGCTGTGATGGCATGCATCCACTTTAATGGATGTCAGATGTGTGGAAGCTAGAGAGGATGAGTTGACACTTTGACTCTTCTTCTTCTCCTGTTGGCCTAGACTATTCCGGAACCCACGCTTCTGACTGCGCTCTATGCACTTCACATCATCAAACTTCTCCTTTAGATTCACTATTATATCATGGGCATTCTCTATATCCATATGTTTTTTCCGAAGCACATTATATAAAGACCCCATAATATAACATCAAACGTGCGAGTGGTGCTTATTAAAATTTTCATTTAATTTTAATTCTTCCATTGACATAGGGTTTGTATGCTTATTCTCGGTGAGCACTCCGATGCACTCCACAGAGAACAAGTTCTAGATTACAGATCCAATCCGAATAATTTGGTCCGGTCAATTGGTTGACCTCCAGAAGCTGAGTGGGTTTATGGATTTCATATATGAGATTAAGAATGCACTTCCACAGAGAGAACAAGCTCCAAATTACGGATCCAATCTGAATAATTTGGTCCGATCAATTGGTTGACCTCCAGAAGCCTGCTAAGCGGGTTCATGGATTTCATATCTGAGATTAAGAATGCACTTTTATAAGAACATATAAATAATTATATATTCAAATTTAAATTCTTTGATCAAGGATTTCTAATGAAGTAAGTCTTGCCTTTTAAATCTGAAAGTCTATTCCCTTATTAAACTTTCAAAGCAAGAGATATACTTACAGTTATATCTCTAGCAAGATTTGGGATCTCATTTTTACCTTTGTTACATCCCAATAACGTGAGAAATAGTAACTTGGATAAAAAAAGCGAGAAATCATTCCACCTTACAAGTCCAACTTGCATTTCCCAATTCGATCTTTAACACCCACACCCACCACCCCTAAGGTGATGTTGACCTGTTGTTAATTAAATAAACCATCAATGGGAATAGAACTTGCTATGCACAATCCAATACCGTCTCAATTATATGAGGAACAATAATGAGGTCACTATGCATAGATCCTTACTTATTCGAAAAGCAAAGAGCATGATCCATGTGCGCTTGTATGTAACTATTACTTTGAATAGGTGTCTCGAGCATACAATCCATGGCTACGGAACCCTTCACCTTGACAAAAGACCTTGAATGTCATTGACATGATCCTCTACATCTCATTCAAATTTTAATTAATCATTATGAATCATATTCACATAGTTAATTCTTCTAAGGAAATTATGTCTCTATTTATAATAGAGTGTTTATTTTAATTACATATAATTAGTTTAATCATATTAAATTAATTAACAATCCAATTCAACCAATAAATAATTAGAGTTTTCTAATATTATTATATAGTATACACCCTCACATTATACAATTGTATTATTTCAGTTAGTTGTTTAAAGTACGCAGAGGCTACTCCTGCTACCCATACTTGAAACAGATCAAGCGAGGTCGTACATATAATGCTAACAGGGAGGGCTTCCTCTGCGGTGCAGGGTGCTAATTAGGTAACCCATTAGCATATCTGTGGCCTAGACACTATCATCGAATCAATTCAATAAAACACAATTGGTACAAATTGTACTAATAGATTTTATCAGTCACATGCTCTTGGTGACCGACATGATACATATATAGTAATCACTCAAAAATATTAGGCATCATAATTATTTTTAAAGATTCTAAATTTGTAGTCACATCAAGTAAACAACTTTGCATCTAAAAGTTGACCTACAACTATTGTAGGTTAAACTAGGGGTTTGTCTTGAAACAAATATTCAATTGTGATTGATGTTTAATCAAATATTTTCATTAATATTAAGCATCAATTTAATCATATTTATTAAGCATCAATTTAATCATGACACGTTCATAATTTCCGTGATTTACATTAAAAGATAAACACATTAAGAAAGTAATCTTGATGATCCAATCATCATCTGATCCATCACCACTAAATATGAAATATCTAAGACAAACAGAGTCAGAACACATGAAATAAATACGAGCTATTTGCTGGTTTACTTATCTACCTAATCAAAGTGTTTGTTTAATGTTTCATGATGGGAAAAATGTAACCAAAAATTAATTTGTTACAATTCTGTGAATACATACATGAAAAAAATAATGTCACTGCAGGAACTTTCGAATTTTAATTTATGCATCTTTGGTATCAACAATTGGCTACTATTTGGGGATATATTTAGACATTATAAATACAATTTATTATTCAAAAAAAATTCCAAACAATGCATAAATAGTATCTTTTTATTTTAGCGAAAAATAATTCGAAACATGCATCTTATGCATAAACTACGAGTCCCCGCACATTTGATATACAAAATCTTGTTCCCTTAAGGTTTGGATCAGATCCAAGGCCTTTGAAAAAGGTTCTAATACCACTTGAAGGCTAGGATTTAGGCTTTAGTACATCAAAGAAGCGTGTAAATTGCATCAAATTCGAACTAGTGTAACTAGTCATACTAGTTGCAATGACAATGGAATTTAAAAAAATAATTATACGAAACCACATATATGAGAAAACTTCTAAAATCATTTAATCAAGATTAAAAATGGGTCAAATGATTACCTCTTGAAGCATGATTGCGATCATGTGTCTCTAAACGAAGAGACCTCCTGTCTCAAGGTCGATCCAACGAAGGAGGCACTTGCGGGCACATGGCTGAGATGCATGCTTCTAGCAATCTAAGTTGAAGATCCAAGCATGGAATTTCTTGATTTCATCCCACAAAATCGTTGGCCTTCATCACGAGAAAGATGCACCAAATAAGACACAGATATGGGAGTAGTCGATTCGACAACATAACATTGACGCGATGACTGTGAGGGTCTCTAGGTCAATATGGTGGACGGCCACAATATTGAGAGAGCGTGTGTGTGTGCGCGTATGAGAGAGAGATTTGTTTCTCTTTTGTTGTAGTAGAAAACACTAGGGTTACCTTTTCTTTTATACTAAATTGGATGTCCATGGATCCCAATCCATGTGCACACATAATCAACTTTGTAGATTATTTTGTGCTATCAGTTAATGACCATGATTTCGTTGCATAAAATTGATACAACAAAATAGTTACTTTAAAATTAAATTAAATATATTTAAGATCCATCAATATAATTCAATTAAAATTAAATCAACCAATATGTAATTACTTGGAAGGAGAGCAAGCCTCCTTCCATATATACAGGGGCCGAACATCAAGAATTAGGACTTAAGGTGGATGCCCACTCTTATTATGGTAAAGAGGCTCTCTCATTTCATGTTTGATTAGATCTCATGCCTCATCAAATATTCCACATGTGCATCAACTTTTGTTGCATAATTATTCAACAAAACAATTCAAAATTATTTTATGATAATTTCAATCCTTCTATTGACAATAATGAATCATATTCATACATACAATATAAAACGTAAATTGCATTTACAATTAAGTGTATAGTGTGAATCCAATTCACATCAATATTTAATTTATAAATATTATTTACAAATTAATCTCTCCAACATATTATAAATCATATTTATAATATTTGTGATACATATTATTAATCATATTTATAATATTTGTGATTATTATGGATAGTGATATTCACATTAATCATATCTTTGATAATTAAATCATATTTAATGATATTAGATGACTATTCTTTGTGTCCAAATAATATGAATCATATTCATATTTTTCATGATAACTAAATCACATTTAATTACCAATTTCTCAATAATCAGCTACATTGTCAACAATTTAATTATTATTAAACTCTTTCAAGAATAATACACTTTCTCCGCGGATACTGGAAGATAAGAATAGCGCGATTGTACATTTCATGTACAACGACTTTGATATTGAGATCATATCTCAAATCCAGTTCTCAGGGACCTCTCAAAGATGCTATCTACTAAAAGGAGCTACTAAAATCCAAACTTGTTTCATCACTCCCTCGGAGTGGAAGTGTCATGGTTATACAATCATTTATGATCACCTCACCCTCAAGTATTCCTAATACTCGTACATCCTACATATTGGAAGACCTAGAATAAAACTGAAGTTTTATATCGTATTTAGACTGTTTTCTTCATGGTTTTATCATTAGGTTTTTCATTTGATCATTGAGAGTTGGTATCGATCATATGATTTTCAAAAGCATATATCATACCTACAATTCTTGTCATGCTTCCAATGCAACACGACCATGCATGGAATTTAATCGATCACAATCCCTCATGAGTGAGCTCATGTCTTCCGACTTAGTAGTGAACCTGTAGGATCCCTTTGAGAGATTGTATTACTCATATGCCCTTGTATGCACACCAGCTCGTCAGTATATAGACCTTAATTAGGCCATCAACCTAATGGCATGCCTAATGTACATACTTAGACATATAGTAATACATTTGTCTCCGGTCAAAGGATGTGTGCATATATCCTGACAACATACGACATAGGTCTTGGTTATATCGTTCTCGTTAAGTCAACTCTTTGACCTAACTTATCTGACATCTCCGAATCTCTATTCATATGCAGAGAGCCTACATCAATTGGTTGGTCGGATATCTGCCGTTAGAGAAAGATTGCCATCTCCTTCTCATGTTGTAGATGCTTTCTTAACGATCATCTGATGGTGCTTGATGAATCCTCAATCTAACTCTTTAGATATCATTCAAGTACCGCCTATGTTATTCAACCATTGAATCAACAGCTGTATGGTTATTAAGACGACCATGGTACACAACCGTAATTGTACTAAGGAACCTTATAAGTGCATTCATTCATTTAATCTCAGACAAGAGTGAAATAAATCAATAACCTTTATTGGTGTATCAACGACTACAATAATATTTATTGCATGAATGGTTCGCCTTAGTCTTGCATGGCTAACAGGTTATTCTTTGAATTCTTAAGAGAGGTATTCACCGCTCTGTTAGATTGAATTCTTTGATTTTCCTTCTGATGTGGTTCTCAACTAATGTCACGAGTTCTTTGAACTTTGCAAAGGTTTCAATCTTGTGATATAATAGACAGATACAAACGTATCACGGATGATCCAAATAAAGGTCACATATTATTGATGTCCATTACCTATTGCTATACTAAATTTACCACATGCATCGGTATATATGAGATGCGAGTGTTGGGATGTTGAGCCGGCTAAGAGAGGGCGAGGACGGCCCAAAAAGTGTTGGAAAGAGACTATACGAAGGGATCTTAGTTTTTTGGATATAAGTCCGAGATTGACCCAAGATAGATCTGAATGGAGGCGAAGAATCGATGTAGCCGACCCTACTTAATTGTGGGAAAAGGCTTTGTTGTTGTTGTTGTTGTTGTTGTTACACCTTTCTTGTCCTGGTTATCTTGTCTCATATATAATGTTCATAGGTGGGTAAATCGTGGACTTTCAAAAAATCTAATGGTCCATCTTATACCAGTCTATGACTCCTATCAAAATATACGTGTTCAAGTCTCTGATGCCAGATCAAGACCAAATAAACTCCATGCTCCCTTGATCTTTTAGGGGTTTGATTACTTGTATAGTAACATTCATGATGAATTTATTGATGTCTGATCATCAGGTGTTAGAAAACTATTTGATATAGGTGTACCATAGCGACTTATGATAAGTTACTCAGAGGATAGATACAAATATCCATGTCTAGCTAACATAAATATAGAGAATAAGTTCCTTCTACCATTTGGAACATAGAGACATTCTCTAATAGTAGGACTCTTCCACTAGATACTGATAATCTACATGTTCCAATGGTTATTGTCACAGTAGTTGCATCAAACTCCATTCGGATGATTATCTCTCCTAGATCAAGTGTTCTAGTCATAAAATAGATGCAACAAATTGCAAACATAAATGATGGCTCTAGAATCAACAATTCCACTACCTTTATGTTGTACGAGCAAGTTGGTTTCAATGATGAATAATATATATTATATGCTAATGGTCTATCTATGCCCTTCTCTAAGGATTTTAGTAAGTTTAAATAGTCATACTTCTAGCATCTCCACTTATTGAAGTAGTATAGGAAATCCATTTATGTGGATGTGAGATGCGTAGAAGTTGTAGACTAGGGATCGCTACAACATTAAGGGGTGCGGATAGTAGTCCGAGGTAATTCAAATACTTTTTATAGAATAACCAAAAATCACATAATATTCATGTCACAATCAAGACAATCAACACGCTACAAAGTATTATGGCATAGAAACCCTCTTGGGTAAAAACCATAAGCAGAGTCTCCTGACTCGGTATTTCTTGGTCAGTCGAGCTAATTAAGCACTTTACTATAAAACGTGGGATATTTACCCAGATATCTCAACAGATTACAAATATTTAAGATTTACAATTTTGGATCAGACATCAAGATCAACATTACAGATCACACATTGTAGTCCTTAGTAGAAGAGTATACGAGTTTTGACTTTCTTCTGACATTCACTTGAATGGCATAGACCACAAATCCAAGTACTTCCTGCAAGCTTGAGGATCAAACATCAACAAGTTCCTGCAGAAGATGTTAACTTCAAAAATAGATATATTTTGCAATAATCTATTTTATATCAACAATACTATTCACATATATCAAGAATAATTCTCAATTTAAAGAGCAGTGATATCCTAAGGATACTCAACATAATATAATTGCATATATATTCACAAATACAAGAACAATAATTATATCACAAATAAAACATGGAATAAGCAATATAATTAACAAAACAAATATCACCGAGCTTGAGAATGCTGCCAAAAGAGCTTTGACAGTTGTCAGAAAGACTTGAGCATTGATGAGATATTGAACTATGTTGATTCGACAGCGTTGATGTGAAGCTATCTTTAGATGAAATTCTCCTCAAAATAATCAATCAAATCAAAAAAAAGGAGAGAGAATACTCAAGCAAACACTCAAAGAGAGCTTCTAGCATTTCAAGAGGGAATATGAGTGAATACTCAAAAATTGTGTGTCTTCCAATAATGAGTATATAGTTCCTTATAAAAGGTTCAAGAAATATGGCCATTGGAAACAAATTTAACAATAAATCTGTCAAGATTCGAGTCACTATACAATCAATCAAACGTGCTAAGATCGATCAGATCAAGATGATCGATCATGTCTACAAGTATGATCGATTATTGCGTGAACGTCGATCCAAACCAAAATATGATTGATCAACAAGCAGAGTATGGTCAATTAAGGATGACCAGTTAGACAATATGGTCGATCAGTGATGGTGGATCAGTAAAAATGAATGATCAATCAACATTGAATTATTCGATATTTTAATTTGAAAACTTTTCTAAAGATGCTGCATGAGGTTACAACTTACCAAAAAGTACAAGTAAATAATGTAATAACTTTTTGAATAAAGTTAAACAACTTTCTTGGCTTTTGCAACTTTGATGTAGATGTCACTTCATGGACTATCCAAGCTGAATCACACTCGTAGTCCTACCATCACAATACACAAACAAGGGACTATGATATATGTGTGTGTGCCATCTTTAAAATCATCAAAGGAAACAAAGAACTAAAGATATCATTTTTGGAATAAAGCATTGATATTTGCATTGTCAAATCATTTTAAGTTCAACTGTATCTGAAAATATCGTGGAAAAATAACTATTATGTATCAAGTAAACTTTTGGCATATGTATTTTGAAAATTCAATGAACTGTATGCTTTGTAAAAATTATTCTTGATATTCCTTATATGATTTTTCAAAGTTAATTTTGCAACATTTCTAAAAGCCAAAAATAGACCTAGATACAACTTTGATTCGTCTACCATTAATGATTTATATGGAATTTATTGACATGATTTGTTATATTAAAATTGAAATAAGGGATTTTGCATAATTCATTTTTTATTCATAATAAAAACAAAAATATCAAAAATACTAAAAATCTTCTTTTAGGATATAATGCACCGCATATTTTTAATTTTCAAAAGTATTCCATTTTAATACTTTAAACTCAAAAGGACAAAAAAATTACATGCATTACATTTAATTCATCTTCAATTACAGACTGAAAAAAATTACATTGTGGATCCTCATGCACTAAATTTTAAGGGAAAAAGAAAGCTTGGATTTTTGTGGCTAAATTTGGCATAGAAACTAAATTTGCAAAATATGATGTTTTTTCCTTAAAACATTATCAAAACTTACTTCTTCTTTTATTTTCTTTCCTCTATCTTCTTTCTAAATAAATAAATATTTACACATTAAAATGATAAAAAAATAAATTTTAAAATTTAAAATCCCAAAAAATCATTACATCCATCGCACATTATTGGTACATTGGTAGATCATTTGGTCATACTAATAACCAAAGACACTAATCTTCATTGTTATCCTTGTGTTCGACATGGACTTCATCAAGTAAAAAATAAACACCACACTTCTACACATATATACACATAGACATACATTTTTGTATAGACACTTCTATACATAAATACACATAGACATACATTTTTGTATAGTTTTTGATTGATCGATTTTTATCCATTCATACTAAAACAATCTTACATAATTAACAAGGATAAAAAATCGACTCGAGATTAGGCAATATACAAAAGAGACGAAGAAGGGAAAATAATGTTGCTCTAGAGAGAATGGTGGTGTGCCCTAGCCTGGATCGCTTACCGGCTTAGGCAATCATGCTATATTTAACCATGCGACGGCTTTGGCCCCGCTTATTGGATTCGAGGAAGTGGGTGGGATGCAATGGACCCATTGGGTACGCCTCAAACAAAGTTGGTGAAAATGATGGTGCGCAATAAGGAGGTCCATTGGGTGCTTGATAGTCCTTGCTTCTTGAACATCTCGATTGTTCCGCTCAGGGAGGTGGTCTTCTCTTGCCCTTCCAATCAGGTCTTACATTTTCATTGGGGGTTCTTCGTCTCCTCCAGATGGCTTTGCTCAGTCAGTTTCCTACGAAGATAGATTACTGCAAGCTGAGCATAAAAGGGGTCAACGTTCCCAAGTTGATGGCTCGAAGGGCTTTAACCTAATCAACAAGATAAATGACCTATCTTTGACATAAATTTGGAATAAAAAATAAACAAATTTAAATAAATAAATAAATAATATTTTACGAAAGAATTAAAAGGTAATATATATAATTTATATTCTAGATTGTATATGTTACAATAATAAATGTTATCAAAATAATAAATAAATCTAGTAAAAGCTTATAAATATATGTATATATTATACATGCAATATACAAAAATTGATTTTAAATTATCATTCTTATAATAATTAATGCTTTTATAATTTATCAATTTTAAGAATTATTTAAGACAGATAATGCATATATTTCTTATATGTTTAGAATTTTATTTACATGTATAAATAAACACATGAATGTACAAAACAAGCCTTTTATGCAACTATTTTCTTATTTTAATTTTATTTTAATTATTTTATGGTAATTTATTTTTGGATTTTATTTTATTTATAAAGTATATAATATTTATAAAAAATAAAAATACAAAGTAAAAGAATCATACTAAATAATTTTAGATAAGCTTAGTTATACACATATCATATTGGCCCAAAAACTGATCTCTAACCTTTTGCATGCCAACTTTATTTTTAGGGAAATCACCTTCATTGGATAGAGATTTTACGACCTGAATACTAATGGTGAGTTTGCTCAATTTTAAGTTCACACTAAGTATGAAGAGTCTCTATGACTTTTCGATTTGCGATCCATTAGCATTTATTTATGATAGATTTTATTTAATACCTTTATATTTTCCTTTTATTTACAAGTTACTTGAAAGTTATGTTAAAATAAGTTAATAAATCTACGGAGGATTTGGCTATTTATTATATATGTATAATTAATCAAACGAGCTCAAAAGTTAAAAATCATGCCTTTCATCCCTTAAGATTTATTGATGTCATTAATAAATAGTATTACTTACAACGCTGGAGTTCAAAGATGAGTTTCATCGTTTCTAGGTTTTATAAAAAGTTATGGGTTAGGGAAGTTGCCACTTTTGATTTCGATACAATGTTTTCTCCCCTGACTTGAGTCTAGCTTTTATTAGTAATTTTTTTATTTCTAGATATAAATATTATGAACATACTTGTGAAGAATGTTTTGGAAGTTATTTACATATGTTGTCTGAATAAATTAGTGAAGTTGATATGATATATATACATGATATTCTTGGTATCATTTATGTACAAAATTATTTCTTTTTGTGGTTTACTCTATACAATACTTATCTCTCTCTACTTTGTAGCTAGTAGAACGCTCGATTAGTGTATCATTCTTTGGGTTAGGTTGAATTCTATAAATATTTACAACCTATTCTTTTCTTTCTTTTCTTTTTTCCCTTAATTTATTTTATCTTTTATAATAATAAAAATACATTTTTATTCAAGATATATGTTTGTTAATAAAAGGGATTATTTGAGTATTTATAAGTGTTTTACTCAGATATTAGACAAAAGGCAAAAATAAAGGAGATTAACAAGGGCTCGTCAGTTACCTAAACTTGGTATTAGATACATAAGAGTGAGTGCCGACATGTGCTTTGATGGTTATAGAACATGAAACAGGAAGCTTCTGTGGAACTGCTCGATTATGGGAACATCGGGGGCAACCCACTAAAAGACTACCTACTATTCGGTCCTACCTCATGCCCATTGATGACTTTTTGGTGTAAATTGGTGTTGAAGTTTGTATTATCAAAAAGAAAAACTAAACTTCGTAACATAAAGCCTGGTTAATGGTCCTATCAATTACATTCATTAAACCACTATAAATTATTTTAAGTTATGTAAAGAATGGTATTTTATGTACCAAAATTGCTTTGGATTATGGTGTGTACCTGCCCCCACCCCCAATTTATGTGTTATAATCCACCATTTTTGCATATAGGAGGACAATTATCAGCTGCATATTATTATTTGCAACATATCAACCATCACGATGTTGTAAATACATACTCTTGAACTAGAAAGTAATAATTATACTAATACAATTTCACTCCTCATGATCCTGCACTGATGGATCTTGTTGAGTTCTTTAATATAAGTGGACGGGTAAATAGATCTTTGGATGAGGGACCATTTACCCCTGACTCCTATATATGTACTCACCCCCCTCTCTTTCTCATTATATTAGTGAAGAAAACCCTAATCTCGTGTGGAGATTAGGGTTATTGTGCCCCCGTCATTTTTCCCTGATCGAAGGGTTTTCCACGTAAATTTCTTGTCTTGTTCTTCTTGTTCTTCTACATGGTATCAGAGCCTCTTGTTGGGCTGTGATCGTATCCTACCCTGATGTTGAGGACGGCTTACCCGTGTCGATCAGCCCCTGCGACCTGCACGATCTGCCTGTGAGTGATCCTTGGCGCGCCCCTTGTGCGTGATCCTTGGCACGATCTGCACGACCTGCACGATCATACCTGCGTGCCCCCTGTGCGCGATCCTTGGTGCGCCCCCTGTGCCCTAGCGCACCATCGTGACCCCTACGGCGATCTGTGCGTGATCAGACCTACGGCGGCGATCAACATCAACCCTAGCACGGCCCCCTGTGCCCTAGCGCGCCCCCCTGTGTCCCTTGCGATCCTGTGTGCGATCAGACCTCCGGCAGCGATCAACATCCTAGCGCACCCTGTGCGCGATCAGACCTCCGGCAGCGATCAACATCAACCCTAGCACGCCCCCTGTTCCCTAGCGCGCGCCCCTGTGCCCTAGCGGCGTGCGGGGTGCACCTACTGTGCGTTCATCCTTGGCGCGCCACGAGGCCCATGCGGTCATCCCCTGCGGCGTGCGGTCATCCACAGCGTACCCCCTGCTGCGCGATCTGCCTTGGCTACTTTGCCTCTCGTGGCATTTTTTTGGCTCCTTTACTTTGGCATTTTTTGGCTCTTACTATGGCTCTTACCATGGCTCTTACTGTGACATTCTTTGCCTTGGCTCTTTGCTCTTGTGGGAGCCCCTGCATCTATCAGATCAGATCCGTGCATGGCCTCTCTCTGTGAGTTAAGCTCTTTTTACTTGCTCTTTATTCTTTGGTTGCCTGTGGTTATCTATGGCTCAAGAAGATATTGGTGAGACTATGGCATTCAAGATTGAGAACATTCCAGCTAATTCAATAGCGCATATAATAAGCTCGACAACTAGATTTCTAAATTGCCCCCATAATATAGAATCTATATATTCGGGGCACAACGATGAAATTAACAAAAAATAACTACCTGATGTGGTCTGCGGCTATGGAAGTTGTGTTAGCCTCAAGAGGTCGTGGAGGCTACATTGATGGGCGGAAAAAGGCTCTTGCAGTTACTGATAAGTTGTGTGAGCAGTGGTACATTGAGGATAGCCAATGCAGAAATTGGATCATAAATGATATTTCTCCAGAAATCCAACCTCTGGTGCTCAGGAAGAAGTCTGCTAGAGAGCGGTGGCTCACTCTTGAGAGCATGTATGGTCAGAAAAAACAAGATATAAGAATGTACCAGTTGAGCAGGGAAGTCTACAATATGAAACAAGGAGACATGTCTCTTGCAAAATATTATGCTGCATTGAAAGCAAAGTGGGAAGAGATTGACTATTATTGTGATGACACATGGACTAGTCCAGCAGATCAAAAGAAGTTTTGGGAGGAGATATGGGAACAGAGGATCTTCATTTTTCTGGGTGGATTTAATAATGATTTTGAATCTACCAGGAGTCAACTTCTCACAACAGGGACATGCTCCAACATTGAGGAGACCTATCATGCAATTGATCTGAGGAGCAACGTCGTGTCGCGATGAGAGACGAACATGTATCGTCATTTGAGAAATCTGCTTTACTTAGTAAAGAGGGAAAAAGTGGCTACTGGAAAAACAAAAAATGTGCTCATTGTAAAAAGACTGGTCATGGGATCGATTATTGCTGGGAACTTCATCCGGAAAGGAAGAATAATAAAGGAAAGAAACCCATTTCCATGACTGCTGATAGCAAGAAGCTGACAGAGGAGCAAATTAAAGACCTTCAGACTTACGTCAAAAAAATATCTAAGAGTACTAATGATGCTGATATTGTGAATACTGCTTTGGCCGCGAATAAAACTGAAGGTAATCACTTATTTAATAATGAATGGATTATTGATAGTGGTGCTTCAGATCATATGACAGGGAATGCAAGAGTGTTTCTTAATTATAGACTTGCTTCAGGTAGAGAACGTGTAAAATTTGGCCGACAGGTCTTCTGTCACTGTGGCTGGAAAAGGGAGAATATCTATCATAGATAAATTTTTGTTAAAAGATGCACTTCATTTCCCTGATTTTCCAATTAACTTACTCTCTGTATATCGAATTGCCAAAGATTTACATTGTCAGCTAATTTTTGATGAGACATCATGTGTGTTGCAGGACTTGGTGACGAGGAAGCAGATTGGGATTGGTTTGGTTGTGGGTGGTCTCTATCGCCTTCCTGCACGTGTGGTTTCTGCTTGGATTGCTGCAACTAATGCAAGAGAATCTGATGATAAGTTGGCCTTGAAGCGATAGCATGAGCGCCTTGGACACCCTGGTTATCCTGTTCTCAATAGTTTATTTCCTGAATTATGCAATAAAGTTGGATCAGACATTTGTTTTTGTGAAGTGTGTGAGTTCGCTAAGCACACTAGAACTGTTTATCCCATCTCTAACAATAAAAGCAAGTCCGTTTTTAATATTGTTCATTCTGATGTTTGGGGACCGTCTAATTTGCCAAGTTTGGGAGGCCATCGCTATTTTATGACTTTTATTGATGATTTTTCTCGATACACCCATGTGTACTTAATGAAAAACAGAAGTGAGGTTCCAAGTATAATTCGAGGCTTTGTCAACATGATAAAAACCCAGTTTGACACCGTTATAAAAGTATTAAGAACTGACAATGCTAAGGAGTATCTGGAGGGATCCCTTAGTACATTTCTAGAAGACAATGGAATTATTCATGAAACGTCTTGCAGTTACACACCTCAATAGAATGGCATTACTTAGCGGAAAAATCGTCACATATTAGAAGTTACAAGGGCTCTTCTTTTCCAAAGGAATACTCCCAAGAGTTACTGGGGAGAAGCAGTTCTCGCTGCTGTTTATCTTATAAATAGGCGTCCTTCTAGTGTGGTCGGAAAGAATACACCGTTTACACTTACATCCGAATAAAGTTCCTTTCAGCTTAGCCCCTAGGGTTTTTGGGAGTGTTTGCTATGTTCACATTTCTGGTCCTGACATGCGGAAATTGGATCCTCGAACTGTGAAATGTATCTTCCTTGGATACTCGAGTACACAAGGGGTACAAATGCTTTGACCCAATTGGAAGGAAACTTCATGTTACCAGGGATGTTACTTTTCATGAGCATGAATTCTACTACACAAGGAATTTTTTTCAGGGGGAGTGTAGTAAAATGACGGTTGAGAAAAATAAAGACGAACTTCACTTCATGAGCGAAAGCTAGGATATGATCGATGATGACACTGCTATTCCCTTTGGTAACAATACTGACAGACATGAGAATATTGATAACAATGCTGAGAGTTTGGACGATGATGACAGACGAGAGACTATGGATGACAATGATGACAACGAGAAAAATATGATACTAAACCACAATCCCAATCTCGCCTTGGATGATCCAACTCGTGATCACACTGTAAGTAGTTCTCCTTCCCCTGATGATTTGGTTGAGAACACTAACAATAGCTTGAATGACCAAGTTGGTGATACTGAAGATGTTGAGGAGGACCTTCCTATTGCTGTAAGGAAGGCTGCAAGAACAATCAGGCCTCCTTCTCGTTATCCTATGGAAAATTATGTCTCTTACTCTCGGGTAAGTTCAAACTATAAAAGTTTTATCACCATGCTTGATTCACATGTTATCCCGAAGAGTTCTGTTGAAGCCCAGTGTGATCCCAGATGGGCAAAAGCTATGAAGGAAGAAATGTAAGCTTTAGAAAAAAATGGTACATGGGATATTGTGAAAATTCCAAAAGATGCTCATTTGGTCGGTTCAAAATGGGTCTACACAATCGAGTATAAGGCCGATGGAAAAATTGACAGATTCAAAGACCGATTAGTTGCAAGAGGTTACAGTCAGAAATATGGTATTGATTACCTCGAGACCTTTGCTCCTGTTGTAAAGATGAACACTGTCAAAGTTATTATTTGTCTTGCCATTCAATTCTCCTGGAAAATGTATCAATTGGATGTAAAAAATGCCTTCCTAAATGGAAAACTCAAAGAGGAAGTTTACATGAAAATGCCACCATGATATGACCAAAAGGATAAATGTTGTAAGCTAAAAAAGGCTTTGTATGGTCTGAAACAGTCGCCAAGAGCTTGGTTTGAACGACTTTGAATTGTGATGATTAAAAATGGCTACAGAGAGGCTAATGGAGATCATACCCTTTTCATCAAGAGGAGGGACCAAAAGAGACCTATCATTCTGGTCTACGTCGATGATATGATCCTTACTGGAGATGACGATGAGGAATTGTCTAGCTTGAAGAGAACTCTTTCAGCAGAGTTTGAATTGAAAGATTTGGGACAACTGAAGTATTTCCTTGGTATTGAGATGGCCAGATCTCCACATGGTATGTGTTTGAATCAACGAAATTACGCTCTTAATCTTCTTCATGACTCGGGGATGATAGGTTGTAAACCTGCTTCGTACCTTATGGAGGCTAATCATGAAATGAGTAAGAATGATGAGAAACTTCTTGATGATGAGGAGAAAGGTAGATATCAGAGGTTAGTTGGAAAACTAATCTACCTTACTCTCACAAGACCGGACATCACCTATGCAGTGAATATAGTCAGCCAGTTTATGCACGCTCCTACTACTGTCCATGTGAACGTTGTTAACAAGATCTTGAGCTACATAAAGAAGTGCCCTGGCAAAGGACTTATGTTCAAAAAATGAGGTAATGTTACTATTGAAGGATATACCGATGCTGATTGGGCCGGGTTTGTTGATGATAGGAGATCTACATCTGGATATGATGTGTACTTGTGTGGGAATCTTGTTATTTGGAGAAGCAAAAAACAACATGTTGTTTCAAGGTCAAGTGCAGAAGCTGAGTACAGGGCTCTTGCTAATGACGTGACAAAAGTTTTATGGCTACAGTTGCTGTTAACAGAATTAGGGACTGAAGCTTGTATGCCTATGAAGATGTTCTGTGACAATAAAGCCGCTATAAATTTAGCCAACAATCCAGTGATGCATGATAGAACCAAACATGTGGAGATCGATCGACATTTCATTCGCGAAAAAATCGATGATGGGTAGTTGTGTCTTCATTACTTGAAATCTGGAGATCAGATTGTTGACCTCTTCACAAAGGGGCTGCCTACGGCGCAATACGAGTTGAATGTAGACAAGTTGGGCATGGTTGACATGTATGCCCAACTTGAGGGGGAGTGTTGAGTTCTGTAATATAAGTGGGCGGGTAAATGGATCTTTGGATGAGGGACCATTTACCCCTGACTCCTATATATGTACTCATCCCCCTCTCTTTCTCATTATGTTAGTGAAGAAAACCCTAATCTCGTGTGGAGATTAGGGTTATTGTGCCCCCGTGGTTTTTCCCTGATCGAAGGGTTTTCCACGTAAATCTCTTGTCTTGTTCTTCTTGTTCTTCTACAGATCTGATTGTTTATTTCCCTCTGTTGGTGTTCCCTACCTCAAACCTCATCTCAAATATCTTATGAGCAAGTAGATCGTAGTAGCGAGCCCATCTCTCTGGAGTGCATACAGCGGACCGTAAGCCTTTCCCATCTCATAATCCTCGACATCGTTGAGTTCTTCGGCGCAACTTTCCTAGCCCTGCGGACGCTATCCTTCACTCGTTTTGTTGCTAACTTTATTAGGGTGCCATGATACATGTCTCTAGTGTGCTCAAGGAGAGTATATGTTTGCACTTTACACCAAGCACTAATGATCATCGTTCAAAAAAACATACGCGTCATTTAACTTAGTTATACTTACAAAAGAAACGTTCTCCTACTCATATGGAGACACTTGACTCCATCTATAATCTGTGTACTCAGACATAGCTCGGAAGACCTAGCTTAGGTATTGGGATATGCATGTTTGTTCTGGAGAGTGTACCTATATTTAGGTCTATTGAATCAATACATTGCACTGCATACCCATTTCTCATGAACTAAAGGCATCTCTGCGAATCCTGAGATGGGGGATGGTCCTCAAGTTTTTGAGGCCCTTAAGGCTGAGGAACATGTGTCTGGATGCTGCTATGGTGCTCGGAAGAGAACTGGAGAGTTGTATAACTTGGACATGTAATGGTCAGAGGTGTTTCCAATAACATCAAGTAATAAGCACGTTGTAGATGGATGGGCATAGCCGTGATCAAGCATCCCATTTACCAACCTCGTTCTGCAAATCAAACTGTTAGAAATAGATGTTCATTTCATAAATAATGTCATCTCCTTCAGAAATATTGTCGATCTTCTCTTTTTGCCTTTTTGCCTGTGGTTGGCGCATGGCCTATTTGTTCTACTTGCGAGCTTAGAACAAAGGGTTTAAATATGCAAATATATTTAAGGGAAATCACATCCATGATATCATGCGCATGTCCTATTGTCACACCCCACTATGGATCATACTAATCACATGGAAAATAGGAAGATCTTATTAGGTGCTGATATTTTATATTCAAGATCAAGCTTCCATAATAATTCGAGTTGTCCTCCTCCATGTGATGCCATATCTTCGGTTGTCTCCTTGTAGTAATAGAGTCTCTTTAAGCATGGTGCTGTAGAGAAATAATGGATCACCTTCTGAAGATATCTGATTTCACGTTGGGTTTATGCTGAGGAGTTCTACATTCTCGACATCCAATCCCATTCTCGTATTTTCCCCAAAGTGCATATTATGATGGTTGGGGCAAGCATCAATCTACTTCTCACAGAAACCAAGCATACTCAACATGGATTTACTCTTGTGGTAACTACATGCAGACCACTTTCGTCTGGAAGCAATATTCTTATGATCTTGATTATTACAATGAAAATAATATCGATCATATTGTACTCGACCTTTGTTAACAACTTTATGATAGCAGATAAAAAATGAAAATATCTTACAACCACACTATAATGGTTCTTCAGCCTTTCTAAGAGTTTATGAAATTCAATTGTTTTTTCTTGTATTTCATCATCGCTTCTGACGCAAGGGTTAAAATCTAGATCTGTAACATCCACTACCATTTCCATAGATGAATTTTCCTTGCTATTATATCTATCTTGATGCACAACCCAATTCTCTCTATGTGTGTACCAACATATGTACCCATCAACAATGCCCTTTTTGCACAAGTATTTTCCACAATGTTTCTAATGTGTTTCTTCATCAATTTGCATTGCACACACGGATAAATTATCTTCATGTCAAGATAACAATTTCACATCCATGCAAGTGTGGAATGTTGGATGATCCTTCCACATTCGGTAAAAATGTTGTGAACACCATTCACTATGCACTTGTACATCCATCCCCACAGATTATGTACTATACCTACAGTGAGCCCATAAAATGAATGTACACATATGCTCTGAAATTACTCCATAGACAGTGACATAACAATATCAATTTTAGGAAAGAGATTGTGACCAGATTCAGCTCTAGAATCAGTGACAACAAGAAGTTTTATTGTGATGCTTTCAGATCACACCGCCTTTATTCTGGGATTGTTGTTGAATCATGAATCTTATACTCATCATCTTTATTTCTATTAATTACTCTTTATTTTAAACTAATCAATTCATTTAATAATTAATTTATTATATTTAACATCTAATAATTTGTAAACAAATAATGCTAATTAACGTATATAAATAAATACATAAGATATGTGTTCAAGGTTCTTTTTATTTTATGTATTTCTTATTATTGAAAATCAAATAAAAAATAGTTTAATATTTTATATTATTTATTATATAAAAACACCCAAAAATAAAAAGAAAAAAAAAGAAGTGTTTTTGTTTATTAAAAATAATTATAAAATAAGGGATTTTTACACCCATAACCCTTAGTAATTCTGTAATTACAATCATAACCCTGCGTAATTGTGAATTACACGAGAAACCCCAGATACTCACTCCGTCTCACACCATAACCCTTCGTAAGTTTTCCCATTAACCCAAACGCACCATTGGGTTAGATTGACCATGGTCTACCCAATGGCTATAAAAATTTTCAAAAAAAATTAAACCCCCTTCTTCCTTCTCAACGCCCTTCGCCCTCCCTCCCTTCCCTCCGCCTTCGCCCTCCCTCCCTCCCGCCCCTCCGTCTCTGCCCTCTGCTCCTCCGCATCCGTCTCCGCCCTCCTACCACTCCGCCTCCGCCCTCCCGCCCATCTGCCCGAGTCCAGGAGATGGTACTCAAGCATCACCCAGTTAGTCTTGATGCCGTGAGAAGCGGCGCCTTCATAAAATGTGGAAAACTTCTTGATACTGATGCCCACGCCGTTATGCATGATAGGTTCATCGGTGCCGGCAGATTTCCAATAGCTATTTTTTTAGCCTCGAGTTTGAGTATTCCTGCTGAAGAAGTACCAGCTATTGCCTCCTTTGAGAGCCTCACCTTCTTTCACCATCAACAACGTCAGATGAAAGGAAAATGGTATTTATAGTGTTTTGAAGATAAATTTATCCATATCGTCAAACGGGAACATGAGGTTCTACAAGCTAGCAGCATTGATCCACCTGCCTATGTACCTCTTCCCTGTGAGGGCAAACACGAGCTCGAGCATCGGCCCAGACGACTCACATGGGTACCTCAAAAGGAAGAACTCGCAGAAGGCGAGCTCGAGCACGTACTGGCCGAGGAACCAAAGTATGGAGTGGTCATTGCAAACATGACGAGCATTGGTGCAGTCGCAACCAGGGTGCTGGAAGGCTAGGTAGAGGAGGATGCCGAATTTCTTGGCAGGGGAGTCATCGAGGAGGAGGTGAGAGGGATCTATGGGGAAGGCAAGGGCGTGCTTGGCCTCGAGAGGTACTCGTCGATCCAGGTGCAATCGGAATTGTTGAGGGGGTAGGAAGGGAGGCATGAGCTGAGGAGTGGAAAGGACTTGAGGGATAGCGAGGGGCTGCTTAAGAACCGCTCGGTGAGCTTGGAGTCGTCGGGGGGGGGGGGGGGGCTTGAGGATGAACTTGTGTGGGGGACACGCTTTTTGAGGGAGGGGGTGCCGCTTGGGCTGCGCCAACTCCTTGAGGAGGCGTTGGGGGTTGTTGCTGGGGGACTCTTGCTACTGCGCGGGCGACGGTAGGGAGCATCGTGGCGAAGGAAGGAGGGTGCCTCTTGGGAGAAGGAGGTAGGGTCAGGTAGAGGAGAAAGGGAAAGGGGAGAAGGAGGATGCGGAGGAGAGTCCGCGTGGAGCTTCGGAAGGAGGACCTGTGGTGGAGAAAGGGAGTAGCATCATTTGTAATTACCTTGAACTTAAAGGGTGAAAATGGTCCACATTTGGCAGATTCCATCAAAGATATTAGAAAAACGGATGGGTGTTAACACAGGGTCATGCCATGTAAGAGTCAAGCATTATTCGAGGTTCTTTGTGTAATTCGTGATTATGCAGGGTTATGATTGTAATTATGGAATTTCTCAGGGTTATAGGTGTAAAAATCACTAAAAATAATAAGTGCATATATATGATGTATTTTAACTTTGAATTCTACATACAAGTTGTATATCTTGAAAAGTTACACAACTTTCATGTTGAACACTTTTTAATTTGACATCATTTATTACTTTATTTTTATTTTACAAGTTTTTATACATTTTTTTGATTGGGCCACGTGGCCCAATCAAAGGCCACCACGTAGTCGGCCCTTCATTGACTCCCACATACATTTTAAGTCGTATGATCTGTTGATCAGACGACCCTGATCAAGGCAACCCTGCCTCTTACAACCGCTTGATTACTTGATCAAGCGACGCTCCTTATCCCGATTGCATATTAGCCACAATTATTGGATCATTTAATCAAAAGGGGGATGTTCTTCGTCTTCCTCCTGTGGTTGGGTTGGCGACATGTCGCTTCAGCAACCCATCTTCTCCCTTTTCTTCCCGTCGACCGGCATGGCTTCTCCCCTAGAGTCCAGTACCATTGTGTATCAGTTACCTTTGCCCTACCCTCCAAGACCTACATCTCCCTCACGTGCAACCTCTGGAGGTGGTTGAAACCACCACATGGAACCACCTCTATTGCCGCACAAAAACCCTTCTCCCCCAACTCACTCATATCCGCCCTGAGCAACAGGTGACTCTGAGCCCTAACTTCATCCAAGTGATAGTAAGGTTGCGAGTTGGAGAGTGAAGGAAGACATCCCACCTCCAAAAAGATCCATGGCCAATCAAGCCGTGTTGTGGTGCATATCAACCCCGCTCGAGCTTTGAACCCTTGCTGAACGAGTGTTGTAGGCTATGCAGTGGACTCCTTGGACCGTCGGAGTCAGGCTTCTTTCTTGACCTTCGATTAAGGAGAAAGGCAACAGAGGAGGATAAGGTAAGTTGTCAGAGCACATCTTCTTCGCCATCATTCATGGAGGAGAAGGGGTCGACTTCGATGCACAGTTGTAGTCCGATCATCTCGATCTGATGGCTAAGATCTACTATGCACCTCCCTCCAGAACTCGAAGCTTTGGGCAATCCAAGCCTTATCTACACCTCCTACAGAGCTTCACGTGGCCCAACCCACCCGGAGCCTCGAGCCTCCAACCAAAGAAGAGTCCCCATGTGTGAGCACGTATGCGCTCTGGTGAATTTACATAGCAGCCCTGTCGATTTCTTTTTATTGCAAAAATAGCCCCACCTTAGGTTATTTACAGATAAGCATCAACCAGATTTTTGTTTGTATTTGATCTTATTAGGACTGATTTATAACTATTTTACATGTTTTAATTCATGTTTTATTGTAAATAAGCCCATGTATTAAACCTTTAATATCTTGAGATATATAAATCCAAATTCAGTGAAATTGGTGTCATTTTAAGGCAGATTAAATCCTCTTTGATACGATGCATGTTATGTTATGATTTGATGATTGTTTGTTAAATAATAGCATAACAAAATCTTTGCTTATTATGTAGTTAATAATGTACCTTGAGTTATTGATTGGCTTTAAAATTGATTTGACTTCTTAGGTAAATTAAATCTCATCACATTACATCATGATTGAAATATTTTAATATGTTTCCATCATCATAATTATTACTGATTGAATATCATGTACAGTTTGTGAGATCAAAATTCTTGAATCACTTATTTAATTAACTTGATCTTTAACCAACCTAAGATGCTCTTAAAATTGGATTTGCTAACTAGTAATTATGGGACCTATTCACTTAAGTATATTTAATTCAGGCGCCATTTCATGTGATATATGTTCTTGTGAGAGTTGCATTGTAATTCATCTTGTAGCATTTTGTATCTCATAATATGACTTGCATTTATAAAACCCTAGAAATTCATGCATTCACATTGTGTTGTGAACCTAAGCTAGATACACTTTTAATTACTTAACTTGTGTATATAGAACTTAATCTAATAAACTAAGAGCATGTATTCTTGTGTTTGACCTTAGATTTATCCAGGGTAAATTAAACCAAGTTCTCTTCACCGAATTTATAAGCTTGATTTTGATTAATTGATATTCGAACATACTATAATACGATATTATTAACATTTCCAATTAGCATTTAATCAGATGGAACTATTGCCAGAGACACAACTACATTAGTTATATTTAATTAGGTTTAGATACTTAATTGAGTGGATTTTTATGCTATTTAGGTTAAGTATTCATCGTGTTGACTTTTATCATTTGTTGAATTCGTTGTCGTTGTGTTGAAATTTTTTATTATTATAACTGATATCTTAATATCCCTTTGAATTTGCTAATCCCAAGCTATTTTGATAGGGCCCGTGGAGAATGCATGTATAACTTAGCTCAAATTTGAAAGTACATCATTCTACTTAGCTCAAATTTAATCAACTTGTTTCCACTAATAGAACTCATGTTTAGGTGTGTTTTCATCGACTTGCATGTACATAGAACAACCTTTCAGATTTTAGTTATTCGTCCACATGGAAAGCATTAGGAATCACTGTATGCACATTGACCCACCGCTTTATGTTCAACTTTTCTCGATTCCTTGACTTGGTTTTGTAACTTAAGGATAAAAGGAAACAGTCTAATCATTAGGCATTATCTAGAATGTGCTCACATTAAATCAAAATGATAACCACACTCTAAAATTGGGACTAAAATAAGCAAGTTGATCTAATAACTTGGAATAAAACTGACCTTATACTACGAGCAAGTAAAGCCCTCATTATACGCAGGTACTTACTCTCAAACATAATGGGTGAGGACATCTCCCTAAAGTTAGGGCCCCAATCCCTGGATTTGCCCCCTAAGTCTCTATTTCTTATTCTCACAAAATTGGGAGTTGTAAGAGCTTGCCTTCGACCTTAGTTTACATTTTGGTTATGTAAGCCTAGTTGTCTTTCTAAGGGTGTAATATTGACCCCGATAGCCCGGAAAGATCACCCTTTTGATTGAGAGTTATCAGGAACACTACTGGGTGTAAGCAGACTCCCAGTGTGTAACATATTTTAATCTTGGATTACCACTAACCAATTGACAAGATAATTCGACCAAGCTACGTGTGAACTTGGTGAACTTAAAGGGTTTGATTAGCATTTGTATTATGTGAATAACTTCACACATTCAAGTGTAACCATGGTACTTTCATCTCCTTGATTCACATCATGCTCATTATTCATATTCTTTTGAAACTAAAGATGAATAATTGGGAGGAAATTTGTTTGAATTTCACGAACCTCTCATTGAACCCCCAACAAGATTACATCTTCTGAGGTCCATGGAACCTCACTTCCTGGACCCCCATGGACTCATGACCCCCTTGAGTCCATGTTCACTCACTTAGGAGATGGGCACACAATGACTAATACCTTTTTCTCTTCCCTTATCATCGAGGAAGACCTTCGCCTCGGTGAGCTCAATTTGATTTCCACCTCGACATCTAAACTCAACCCTTTTTGATGAAGGAAACTTGGAAGATTCATACACGATGCCTCCCTAGAAGAATGATGATGACGAGGATCATGAAGACCCTTTTCCAGCATATACTCGTTGAGTTGATCAGAACAACATAATGTGATATGCAGAGCACATATAGACCAACTTAATATGGGGACTAATGCACCTATGGATGCGGCGTACAATCCTAGGCAGTGCAGAAATCTGAACTAGTTAAGTACAACCCAATCTAATGTAGAATATGAGTTGAAACCTTCTATCATTCTTGCCCAAGTTCAATGGGAATGCATACGAGGAGACATACATATTCCTACGAGAATTTGAGTTAGTCTGTGATAAACTTAGGCACCCAAGGGTTAGTCAAGATTATATTTGGCTCAAAGCTCTTATTTTCCTTGGGAGACAAGGTTGATTACCGGTTGAAAACCCTTGGAGTACGTATAACTACCTATGCACAATTCAAATATCGATTCCTAAGGAAGTCCTACCATTTGAGTAGGACGAATCAGACGAGGACACACATCACTGATTTCTCACAACTACCTAATGAACTAATCTGTGAGACATGGGAAAGGTTTAAGGATACACTACAAAAGTATCCTTGCCATGGTATGGAAGATACCATCCTGGTCTAGTCATTGTACAATGGTCTTAACCCTGAGGTGTAGGTTTTAGTGAGCTCTACTTGTGGATGCATCTATACTTCACATGGTGCATATCATATGGAAGGTATTCAAGCAGATGGTCGATACGAGCTGCTCACAGACTGCTAGCAAGGCATACATGGAGTCTCCTATTTCACTCTCATCCAAAGGGGCAAGAAGGTTGTAGTCGATCCAATTGAGGACTTGATCCCTAGCATGAGGATTATAATAGATAATTTAACATTGGTCGAGCAGATCAATAAGAGGATGAATAAGTTAGAGAGTTTGTCCAAGCTTCTGAAGCATATGGAGGAATTAGCTGAGAGGGTATCTAAGATGAAGATACATGTCGTGTCTCCATCTACTGCTCCTATTTATCAAGCATCTTGTTTAGAAGCACTCGATGTCAGGGCTACCCTGGTCATGGGTAGAGGACCACTCCTTTGCTCAACCTTTCTAACAATATCCATCAGCATAGACAGTCTTGGAGGAGCCTCCTCAGGTGTGGGAGGTGAATGATGTGTGGTACATGCAAGACACTGCCGGCAGGCATGCACGAATGGAGGAACTCCAGTCTTACCAATGTTCTCCTACTTTCCACAACACCAGCTTCACTCATGCACCCCTTCCAACACAACCAAGATTTGGACCCTATCACTCCCAGTAATCGAGGCGACAGTATGTGCGTCAGCAACACTACCAGTCAGGCTAATAGAGACCATCTTTCCAGACTCCCCCATAACAACAACAATATCATGGCCATTAGGTCCAATCTTCACAGTACTCTTCTTCATTTCAACGGGGACAACCTAGATAGCACCTAGGTTCACAGCAATTGTCTTCTTTGACAGGTTCTACTGACATACAATAGTATATTCTCAAGGAGTGTCGTTCTTACAGGAGTGAGATACAAGATATGCGTGCTGGCATCAACCGCTTATCCCGTTGTCAGGATAAGTGATCTGCACCATCTACATCCATTCCTACCATGGTTCAGGCTAACCCCAATATCCTGAACAAGACACAATAGTAGCATCATGATCAGGTATACTACTCGGATTTATCTAGATCTAAGCATGATATTCTTCCGTTTGATAATGTAAATCGTATGATACTCAAGAGCAAAAGGATCGTGGATGTGCTTGATCGAGAAAGGGACATAGAGGAGGACATCATTGAGGCTCCACCTAAGGAGACCTGAAGGGACAAGGAGGACATGAATCTGTAGACACAACAACCCCTTCGACAGACCATGAGAAGATCTCCTGAGGGAAAATAGAGGATGAATATCACACAAGTACATCATGGAGTTGCAGATTCTGAGTCTACGGAGGACCTTTCACCTTCGGTTGAGGAGAATGTACCAACATCAGACATTCCCTAACCTGTAGTAGGCAACCATATTTTTAATTCCAAGTTACATGTAAAATATTCATGTTTGAAGAACTCAGTTTCATTGAATAAAAAGAAGTTTTTTAGTGTATGATTCCGATTCTTCATCTTCTTATAATGATTCCATCCCTTTCCCCATGCTCTAACGACAGTAAAGCACGTAATTAAGAATATTTAAAAAGATGATCTTGAAATAGTATGGTTTTGTAAGGAAAATATCATGGTTAAGTTGCATTTGAGGAGTATGTGGCTAGTAATCATGCATTTCAGATGTACCTTAAGGTGTGATGCACACCTACTAGGGCTAGCAGGAAGAAACCGAGAAACTTTGTGAACACTCACTTCTAAGATATAGCCACTACTTATCGTATCAAGAATCAGGAAATTTTGATAAAGAAGTGAGATTGCATGCGCTCTCCTTGACAATGGTTCTTCAATTAACTTATTACCTTTAGACTTAAATGATAGGCTAGAGTTAGGACCACTACACAAATCAAGACATTTCTCCAGTTCGCAGACAAGTCAACTAAGAGGGTTGAGGGTGAAGTGAAGAATATTGTTATCTCGATTGCAGGACAATAATACAAGGTGGACTTCACTATCCTTGATATGGAAATACCCAATCATTGGAGAGACTCTCTGATCATTCTACGACGACCTTTCCTTAGCACCGTTGGAGCTTCATTTGATTATCAGACTGGAACGATGAAGTTCCATTCTCCAGGAAGAGAAGTGGAATTAGAAATGCAGCAGACGAATTGGCACTGACTAGACTCTGAAACCAACATGAATTACTCATCTTTTGAGGCAGAATGCAGAGTATTAGACACAGTGGGCCATGGAAACAAACCCAACATTGAGTGAGACCTTATCATATGGAGTGGAAAGTGTTCACAATGTAGTTTGCCAGATATTGTAGAGCTTCTTGATTGATGCATCCCCCTATATCCCCGATGATGCAAAAATCCCTTCGGATTTATCAGTTCCATCTTTCATGGAACAGTCACGGGGTAAGGATGATGTGTCGGATGCGACTTTGGCCGAACTACCGTAGATTTTTGGTAATCCGACTCAAGAAATAATAGAGTTGGTGGCAAGCACAACACATGCAGATCCACCTTCATGCAGCACGGAGCCAGATTCAACGATGGTGCAACCTAATTTACTTGATGATACATCATTGCCAGAGATGAAACTGCTACCTCCTATACATAAGTATGCCTTTCTTGTGGGATCCAAGAATAGATTTCCTATCATTATTAGTTCCTAGCTGACTGTAGAAGAAGAGTATTGGTTGTTAAAAGGTCTAGAGGAGAACCACGATGCTATAGGTTAGACTGTGTTTAATCTTGTGGGGATTAACCCTACTCTCTGTTCACATCATATTTATATTGAGGATAACGCTATACCTTCTTGAGAAGAAGATTAAATCATAATCTAAGAGAAGTTGTGAAGAAAGAGATTGAGAAATGGTGTGGATCATGTTTTATATACCCTATCTCAGACTCCAAATGGGTGGCTCCACTACATGTTATTTCGAAGAAATCATGAATTCAGATAGTCATCAACAAGGCGGGGGTAGAGATCGTGACATGAGTACCCACGTCGTAGCGTGGCTGTGTGGACTATATACATATGAATGTCGTGAGAAAGAAAGATCACTTTCCCTTGAAGTTTATTGATCGGATTTTGGAGAGATTAGTATGGAAAGAGTTCTTCTGTTTTCTTGAAGGGTACTCAGGCTACAATCAAGTAACCATCATCCCTGAAGACCAAGAAATGACCACACCACATGTCCATTTGACGCATACACATTCAAGCATATATCGTTCGACTCTGTAATGACGCATGTGCTTTTCTGTAATGCTAAGATGGTGGGAGATTCTTAGGAGGTTTTCATGAATGATTTTTTAGTTCTTGGTGATTCATTTGATTCAGGTCTTGCGTACTAGGATTGAGTTCTTCAAAGATGTAGAGAGGTGAATCTGATGCTCTTCTGGGAGAAGAGTCTTTTTATGGTCTAGGTAGGTATCGTGTTGGGGTATATCATCTCCAAAAAAGGGATTGGAGGTTGACCGTGCCAAGGTGGATGTGACCAAGAAACTTGATCCACTAACCAACGCTAAGTCGATATGGTTGTGCCTACGGCTTGTTTGATTTTATAGAATATCCATTCATGATTTTTTAGAGATTGCCCGACCACTGTCTGAGCTCTTAGGAAAAAAATGCATAGTTCATTTCAGATAACATGTGTCTTGATGCCTTTGAGCTATTAAAAAGAAAGATTATTAACTTGCATGTTTTACAAGCTCCTGACTGGTCTCTTCCATTTGAGACCATGACTGGTGCTTCGGATTTTGCAATAGGAGTTGTGTTAGGACAGAGGTGAGAAGGGATTTCATTTGCTTTGCATTACGCGAGTAAAGTTTTAGATCTTGCACAAAAAAACTATACAGTTACTGAAAAGGAAATGCTTACAGTAGTATGAACCCTAGAGAAGTTCAGATCATATATTTTGGCTCTAAGGTGACAATTTATAATGATGACACATCTATTCGTTACTTAATGGAAAAGAAGGACGTGAAGGCGCATCTTCTAAGGTGTATTTTATTACTCCATGAGTTTGATTTAGAAATTAAAGAAAAACCTGGAGTCAAGAATGTTGTGGTTGTTCATATCACCCAGATTGAACATAAGGATTCTCTGAAGACTAAACCTATTAGAGAGTTTTTCCTGGACGAGTCAATTTGTGTTATCGACTCACTCCCGTGGTATGCCAACATTTGAACTACCCTATCTCCAAGCAAGTGCCCTACGAGTAATATTGATCGGCTTATGCCGATTTCGAGGAAATACCATTGGGAGGATCCGTCCTTTTTTTGAAGGATCGGTGTCTGGAGAAGTTGTATTCCTCAGGAGGAATACCAGAGTTTCCTCACTCACTATAATACTCTGGAGGCAGGAGGATGTCATTCGGGAAAGTGAGTCATGCACAAGGTGCTCCAATGTGGATTCTAGTTGCCAATCTAGTTTCGTGATGCATTTGATTTTATACGATCGTGCCCTATCTATTAGAGACTGGGAGGGACAGTTGGATCCAGAGACGAGATGCCCATGCAACCGGTGATATTTTTGATGTTTTTGATGCACGGGACATTGATGAGTCTCTGATTTATCATCACTATATTCCTTTATCATCCTCTGAGCTTTATCAATGCAATAAAAACCATCATTAATTCAACTTAATTAACAATTGATCCTCTTCCAGTAAATAACCCTATTTATTGTATAAAAATAACCCCATTTATTTTCTTTATTTTTCTTATTTTTTCTCATTAAAAATTCCAAAAATTAGATTAAATATTGTATATATTTATTTTTATTTAAAAAGAACTTAAAAAGATAAAAAACAAAAAAATAATTAAAAGGAGTTTTTATGTATTAAAAATACTTGCCATTTTTTTGTTTTATTTATTTAATCTCTTTTGACTTTTTTATTCAACATGAAACTTGTAGATCTCCCGAGATTTACAATTTCATGTTTTGACTTTTTCCTAATTCTTCTTCCTTCTATTTCCTTTTTGAATTTATCCTTCTTTTTATTTTTTTTGAATAATACCATTGGGGCACGTGGCGCTCTCTGAAGCCGCCACATGGCCCGCTTCCCTTTGCACCCGGGCCGCTCCTGGGCCATCTGATCCAGCCTTCCCACCTCCATCTTAGTCATCCCTCTCCGCTACTCTCTCCGCCCTTGGACCAAATCATCTGATCGGATCCCATCCTTCATCTCGCATCCCTCTTCACGGCCGTTGGATTGCAAGATCCAATGACCCACAACCCATCTTCCACCTCCCACTTCCCCTCTCTGTCATGTTTCTCACGTCGACCATTTCTACCCTTCCATTTTTAGCTCTCTCACCACTTCACCTCCCCACGACCTAACACCTCCCTCGCATCACCCTAATCTCCCCGCTCTTCGCCTTACCATTAATGCCATCAAACCACGCCTCCATCCCTTCCTAGGGGCCATTACAAGTCCCCCCTCCACCATTGTAACGGCCGAACCTCCACTTATAAAATAACCCGCTCTACCTACATTCCAAGCCGTCCACCATTGTAGGGGAGTAAGCCTAGCTTCCCTCCACCTCCCTATGACATAGGGAGGTTGTAGCATGGAGGAGACAATGACCGACTGCCCAAGTGTTGACCCTTGGCCAACCAGCCAAGTCATAGCTCCTCCATGGTCGTCCGATCTCCGAGACTTGGCTAGCCTCATTGTGTGATGACCTGAGCAGCCACCGCTGCCCAGTCCGAGCGCAATCTCCAATGGACCTTCTTCTCTGACCAGGTATTCTTCCTCCTTTTTTTTCTTTGATTTTCTCCTATTTTCCCAGTTGCACACACTTTGTCCCACTGTCGACTCACCGCACCACCACCTTCGCCGCACTTCACTCATCCTCGCCAATCGATCCGACCACCCTGTTCTTCCTCGCAACCCCCTTTATCTCTAGGTCATCTCTCGTCGATGTGGAGGAGATCACACCATGGACACCCTCTTCTCTACCCTTTAGCCTGCCATCCACTTCCTCCTCGCTTGAGCTATCTTCCATCTATTCCCCTACATGTTATGTCTACATTGGTCAGAAGCCTTAGAGGAGCTCTGTTCTAGAGCTCCTTCTCCGATGAGCCTTCACCACACTGTCTCACCAGTATATGCCAACTCTGCCTCGACCTACTAGCTCCTTCTTAAGGCGTCCAGGAAGCTTCCTCAGCCTTCAAGCTTCACGGAGGAGCAAGGAGGTGAAAGTCAGCCCTCACTGGAGGTCTAACATCGTTGCCCACCAAGCAACAAAGGATAACACCTAGGAAGAGCAGTTATCGTTAGATGGTGCCTTCTCGACGGCTATCCAACTGTCCAGATGCGGCCACGGTGCCTTCGCCAATGCTCTGAGGCTCGATGGAACTGACCCACCTTCGAGGCACCAGGATGATATGTGGACTGAGGCACCTTCAGCCAACCATTGCTCGCCTCCCGAGCCTAGCCCACGCGCTCACCATGTGCGTACGGCTAGGTATTTTACACTAGCACCCCATAAGTTTCTAATAATTACAATTAGGTCCCTCCCATGTGTGCATGCCTCACGTGTCGTTCTTGGGAAATTTACAAAGGAGCTTGACCGATTTTTTAGTATTACATTTATGCCCCTCTGAAGGACCTAAATGCATTTTTTATCTTTTTATTATCTATATTTTTATTACAATTATGCCTCTGGACTCTTCTATCAATATCTTGAGCATATGAACTCAAAATCAAATGATTTCAATTTCATTCTATTGCCATTTTTTCGCTTTACATGATGGCATATTTTATTCATTGATTTGAAGCATAATTAAATACGCTAAATTTTAAATGATTAATGTGTCATTTGCTCCTCATTTCGTTGCCATTATTAGATCTCTAATATATTTTTGTGCTTCAATTGATAGTGAAATTGGATCTCTTTATTGCTCAATGATTATATTAGGTTAGGGTATTATTTTTGCTTGCATCATCTCTTTGCATATCATAGCATGACATCATCATTTTAAATTGCTAAAAACCAACTAAAAATGCACATTTCTCCTCATGCATTGCATGGCATTTCAGTGTATACTTCATTACATTTTGCATAAAATAAAAAAATTAAAAAGCATTTGTTTCTTCTTCATTATGCAGCATGCTTTATATGGTTGTAGCATAATTATTGTATGCGTTATTTATGCATCATTTTATAAATATTGTGCATTTTTCTGTCTTGTGCATTCTGTGTTTCTTATTGCATCACGTTTTGCCTCAGCTTTATTTTTGTGATGCATATATCATTTTATTTACATTAGGAGACCTAAGTCAATGAATTTAATTGCTCAATCTTAGTCATTGATTTCTGATTAATCAATGAGGAGGCCCGTGTCCCTGTGGTTGACCTTGTTATGCTTGCCAAGTAAAAATATATCACCACATATTCAAGCGTATGGTCGACTTTGTAAATATCCAAAATCACCTCACATACTACGATAATAGGACCTAACTAAAGAGTTGATTTTGTGATTTATCAGATGGCGTTGTTATCGGGGACATGGCTCATCCTTGTAGATTTTTTGGATTTAAATTTATTGTTTTTGAGTTGATTATTTTCAAACATTTATGTCTTCTTATCGTGTTTGTTTTTGCATCATTTTTTGATTAAATTCCTTGATATATTTATAATCGATTTCTTTTGTGGCAGGGTCCATGGAGATGGAGGATGCTCAATCGACATAAGGGTATGGAGTTGGGAGCTCTTGCTGTGACGATCTACAGAAGAATCCCAGAATAAACTGAGGAATTTAATTAGCATTTTATTCATGCATTTGTTTTGTAAATTATTGTAATAACTGCATTTCTAGTGATCCTCGTTTGAGGGCTTGCATGTGTACATGTCTTGGACTTTGCATGTGTTGTGTGGATCCTGTTTCACCCCAGTCTGAATGGGGCTTCACTTGAGTGTTCAAACCTAGGATATGCACATGGCTCTCTGAACTTCTCTTATTTCAAATATCATGTGCTTGTTCGTAAGTTAGGACACGCTAATAAAATAAAGGTTATTCACCTCCTCTCCTCTAATTCATGGATACGTACATAAACATCAATCAATTTAGCCAAAATTAATTCAAATTCTTCATGTTAATAGTATCATATTTAGGTGCAGTTTCTTCGACTTGCATGCATATAGTGTAAAATTTAAATACAGTCTTGCGCGTTCATGGAGAATGTTAGAGGCATTGTAAGATTTCTCTCAAGCATGCACCAACGTTTTTCAAATACATCAGCTTTTCTCGATCTTCCCCCTAATTTATCACTCAGGATATAAAAGACAATTGGGAATGGTCGTTAGGTGATGAATGCTTGAACTGTGCTCACTTTAATACAATGATAACCTAAAGCATAAAATTGGAACTATTAATGCAAGTTGACAAAAATAAAATGGAGTAAAACGGACCTTGGATTATGGGAGAGCAATACCCGCATTGTACGTAGATTGTGATCACATGTTGAGAGATGAGGACGTGTCCCTAGTATGGTGCACAAAACCTATCATTAAGCCATGCGGAGTGAACTTGAATTTTGGATGATTACCAATAAAGTTGACAAGATAAATGACCAACACTCCTTGGTCTTCATGTGTGAAGTTGGTGAAATCATGGGTATCATTGCTCCCTTGGTTAATCATTAAAGTGTGTTTTCACCCAACCCTCCTGTAACCCTAATTGCTCCATCTACATCTCCGCAGATTCAATCATCATCGGAGATTCAACCATCTTTGTAAATCCGTTCTTCACTCTAACCCTAATTGTTGCATGCCCCCCTCTTAGTTCTATATCCAAATACTTAAGATACTCTTCAGCCTATGTAAATACATTCTCCATATAACCCTGACTAATACCAAGGTTCCCCATCCTTAATTCCTTATCCAGATACTTAGGCCACTTTCCAGCTTAAGTTTAAGGAAAACCTTATACACCCTCTGATTGTTCATCTCGGGTCCATCCATCCTCATTACAAATCCCTCTACTTAGGCTCTTCTCATCCTAGGTATAGGGTGGCCCGATCCCCTATCACTTCTCTTCTCTACTCATTTGATCCCTTTCCACAGACATCTTCTTATACTTAGATTGTTCTTAACCTAAGTATAGGGGGTCTCCCGATTCAGTTCCCATGCGCTCTCCTATATTCTAGCATGAGTTATGGATTCATATCACTTTGTGCTATGAGGACAAAACAAAAGCTAAGTATAGGGGTGTGTGCCATATATACTTCATATACACTTTAGCTATAGCTCATATTTTGATATTTTTTGAAAATTTTAAAAAATATCGGGGCTATGGTATATTATTTTGTGAACTTATTTTCATAAAAATATTTGTAAAAGCTTTGGAAATTTTTCTAAATTGTGTGATACTATCTTGAAAAATATTTGATAATGATTTGAAAAATGGGGTTTGACTCATTTTGAAAATCATTTGAAAAAATGTTTTGAAAATCTATATATTATGTAACATGGTTTGGAAATGTTTTTAAAATTATTTCAAAAATAAGGGATTGATTAAGACTAATTGGTAAAAACTTCTAACCTTATTCAAAATTCCATAAAAATCTGAAAAATTAAAAAGTTTTCATTAGTAGAAATTCTGACTACTGAGCTTAAAAATGATTAGCTACTTCTCAGTAAGGGAACTACGGTCTCCCTTAGCAGAGTTGGTGGTTAAAGGACAATGCGAATGGCACAGTCTTTAAGTAATCTGGGTAGTCGTCTAATGGTATGTACTTACACCCATACTAGCTAGAAGTAGATGAAATTATTCATATAAGCTTAGGCTAGTCATTATTTCTCTAAAGAAGCCAAAAATCTTTAATGATTAAATAATAAAAATATCCATAAAAAATGCAAAAACTCAAAAAATACAAAAAATCACTAACTTTGGAGTTGGTGTATTCCTAACACATTCACTACTACTCAAGGCTTAAGGATTTGAATACACTTGGTTTTTGAGGTCTCGAGAGCCTGAGCTAACTCGCCTTAGTCATTGGGGTTTGAGACTTAATAATTCATACCTCCCTAGTTTGAAAGATATGAGCGCTATATTGCACTCTTAATCTATACCTTCAAAGAATATGATCAGAACATCACTTTCACAACTGCATGAGCGATGAGATGAGTTGAAATTTTACTTGAGGGACTAGGACTGGAGATTTGAGTCTAGACCTGATTTGATGATGCTCGAGGATGGGATAAATTCATTGAAGTCTTTATGAAACCTAAGTGTCAGCGAACCCTAGGCAGTATGTGAACAAGTTCTCATGTTATCTTTTGAAATTGACCTATGTTCCTGGGTATAATGAAACTAAATAATTATTAATCAATGTGCACCAACTTCGTAAAAGCAGTAGAGCTAGACTATCAAAAAGAAAAAGAAAAGAAAAGTGAATAAAAAGAGCTCTCCAATACAAAGTCAATCACAAAGAAATTCAATCAAAGGCGCGCACTCCCAACCATTTCAAAATATCCACTTGGACCAAAGATACTAAGACCAAAGAGTCGGGCTCACACCCGAAAAGGGCTCTGCATTGTATCGTGATTCAAGTATGGGTGTTGAAGGTATCTTAGATACTCAAAATAGACACACCCCGGTGTACTCCCAGTAAAAAAAACGCAGCTGACTCCGAGCTCTCTTGATGGACACATTGATCAACAAACAAAAAAAATACATGTGTTGAATAATAAGGCTCTCGAGAGGACCCTTGTTCCAATGTAAGGGAGTGAAGAAAATATGCAAACCTATTCCCTCCATCATCTGACCTTCCATCTGCATTTTCAAGTTAGATAAATTAATGATTAGGTATAGAGGAGAGTCTCTTGGACTAGGACCTTGGGTGACATTTCGGCTTGACTCTCGTGATTGTAGTACACTAAATATCATATCCTTATATTATATGTACAAACAGAGAGTCTGATAATTAGAGAAGTTGGATTCTTTTTAATTAGAGTCTGGTTAAGCCCAAAATTTTAGGATCACTCAAATTAAGGGTCCTTGAAGAATTGAGCCTTGAAATTTGACATGCACTGTCAGTGATTAATCTGACTCTTTCATTCTTTAGATGCTCAAGAACGAGTTAAGTATAGGGTGTGATGAATATCTGATTTATCATCACTATATTACTTTGTTACCCTCTCAATTTGATTAATGCAATAAAAATCATCATTAATTTATCTTAATTAACAATTGACCCTCTTCCTATAAATAACCCCATTTAATGTATAAATATTAACCCTTTTATTTTCTTTGGTTTTCTTATTTTCTTCTCATTAAAAATTCCAAAAAATAGATTAAATATTGTTTATATTTATTTTGGTTGTAAAAAGAAATTAAAAAGATAAAAAATTAAAAAAAGAATTAAAAAAAAGTTTTTTATGTATTAAAAATAAAAAAATAAAATTTAAAAAAAATAAAATAATTTCCTTATTTGTACATGAGTATAATGTACTATATGTATGTATCATATGTATATAAATTTTTTCCTTAAATAACTATCTCAAAAAAATTAAATAATTAACCTTTATTAATTAAATAAATAAAGTGATGAAAATAATTCATTTAATTAATTAATTGTATATAAAATATACCATATGTGTATAATTCAATAATTACCATAATTAGCCACCATTAAGGTGGCTCTTTAATTTTTAACAATTATTATTGTTATTGTTGTTGTTGTAATTACGAAAATTCATTTTATTTATTTATTAATTTAATTTAATTTATTACTTCCACCACTAAACACCTTCCTCTTTTGTAAATATATTCCTTTTTTGGATTTCATCTTCTTTCTAATGGGTCTCCTTTCCTTCATTGATCTTTGATCAATCCTTTGGGAGAGGAGCATATTCTCCAAGAGCGTTCTTGTCGTAGAGAGGTGCCTAGCCTCCGAGTCGCTCGGTGACAGCGAGTCGGCCCTCGTCGAGGCCGTCACTGCATTCATCTGCTTCCATTGGTGAGATTCATTTTTTTTCTCTTATTTTTTCATCTAATTAATCTTAGTTTAATTTCACCTTTAGTTTCATCATCAATTTTTTTATCTCGATCTTAGAAGTCATCACGATTTTGATCCACCTCGGTTCCGATTTCTCATCTCATTTTCTCGATCTCTCCACGTTCACGTTTTTTCGCCCATGATCTCTCAACTCCGACCACACATGTTGGTCGGAAACTCGGATTCGATTCTTCCATTTCGCCGGATCCCCATTCACATCTCTTTCAATTTTTTATTATTTAAATAAGTAGAGATGATGCATTGTACTTGAGTCCTCTTCTATTTCAAAAAAAATAAGAAAAAAATATTGTTTTTCTTCCTAACATTTGTTTTACAGGATAAAATAAAAAATAACAAAAAAATTCAAAAAAATAAAAAATATTTACAGTTTCAATTTAAAAAAATAAAAAAGTTTTATTTCATTCCTTTTTACAATTGAAAATAAAAAATAAAAAAGTAAAAACATGCAGCAGGCGCCGTCGCTCATCCTCCAGCAACGCCCACCGCCCTTCCATCGCCTCTTCATTGCCATACCGCCGCCGATGTGTGCTCGTTGCGCACCTCCACCTTCGCCACCCGCAAGAGCGTACGCCCTCAGCCGACCGCCAACGACCGTGCCCTTTGATTGGGGTGGAGATGCCCCTTCATCGACCGTCCCCAACTGCTTCTGGGCGAAGCTTCACCACAAGAGCACCCCCACGCGAGAAAGCCTTGTCGATCGTGCCAGCATGCGCCACCCATCGTCTCCTGCAGCCTTGCATCAACAAAGAAAGCCATCACTGCCTGTAGCGGGCTCCTCCATGCACCCTCACGCGAAGCCCCATCGAGCTGCCTCACCGCCGATCCGAAGAAGGGGCAACGACGCACGCCTCCCCTGTGCCCCACTGTGAACTTGAACGAAGAGAAGAGGGAGGGCAGGCGGTGTGCCCTTCCCTTCTTTTTGGTTGAAGAACGAAGAACTGCTAGAAAACCTAGGGAGTAATATTTTTTTGGGCAAATTACAACTCAGCCCCCGGTAATTTCAAAAATTGCAAGAAGATCCCCTTCTCCAAAGCATCACGTGCGTCGCACACGCTTTGTGGATAATTTGCATTTTCAACCCTCCTTTTATTTTCTTGTTATTTTTTGATGCAAAAACATTGAATAATTGTAGTTCATTCCATGTTTAACAGACTTTAAATTTGCATGTTCTTTTCAGTGAAATAAATGTTTTTGTTGGTTAATAAATTTCCTAAAAATCATGATATGCTCCTGATGTGTGTATATTTCTAGCATAAAATTTTCCTTGCATTTTAAACTCATTTATTATTATTAAAAATCAAAAATATTGTTATTTTCTCTTCCTGAAATTTAAAAATTCATAAAAATTTGAATATTACTCTAAAAATCCAAAAAAATAGATTAGTTTTATTTTTATTGTCTTTTAATTCATGTCCATTTTTTGTGCATTAATTCTTTTCAAAACCCAAAAAAATTGAAAAATATCAAAATACTTAGAAAAATCACAGAAAATTCTACAAAATCCAAAAATTGTGATTCCACTTCGTGTTTGTAGATATTTGCCTATATTTTAGCATAAAAATAATCTCCAGGAGTTTTGGATACTTAAAATATTTTTAAATTGCAAATTACTCCAAGTTGTGTACTGTTTATCATTTTTGCCATTGTTGGATTTTCAGAAAAATACAAAAACATCTGAAAATTTTACAAAAATTCCCAAAAATATTTCAAAGCCTTTAAAACCCGTAAATATTTTCTCTGGATTTTTCTGAGCATTTTTGATTTAATTGAAAAATACAAAAAGAGTGTGGAGTGCGTATTTCTTCACTTGTGCATATTGTTCTTATTTTTGAAAAACAATTGCCAAAAATCAAAATCATTAAAAATTAAAAATAGAAAAAATAGAAATAAACAAAATTAAAAACACAAAAATCTTGTAAAAACCAAGAGTAGTGTACATTGAGATTCATCCATTCTTTCATTGAATTATTTCATTGGATTAAATTACCCTCAGGAATTGTAGCCTCCCTGAGTTCGATCATGTTGCTTTACATGTTAATTAAATAGTAAAAATTTCTCTTGCTACATTTCTCTATAATTATTTGGGCTTGAGAAAATAAAAAATATTTTTTTATCTGTTGCGGGATTTTTTGGGTTGCAACGACCACTGCGCATTGATTTAATATAAATAATTCAAAACCTACAAAAACTCGCTCAAGAGTGACTCAGGGATGGTAGATGGCATAGTATCCGATGAAGGCTTAAGGAGGAGGTGCTTGCGATCGAAGGTGGCGAGGAGGGGTACGTACTGGTGAGGGTGAAGCCAACGTCGATGGTCATGGCATGATGACATGCTTCTGTGGGCATCGACGAAGGCGATGTGGTGGAAGCTGAGGCGATGAAGGAAGATGGAGGAGAGAGGCAGTGAGGCTCTCTCCCTGGTGGTAGTAGATGAAGGAGTGGCAGCTACGAGAGTGTATGCTTCGAGATGGAGGGTGGTGCAATGAGGCAAGCGGAGGTGATAAACGGGGCGGTGGAAATTAAGCAAGAAGATAGATCGAAGGCAAAATGGAAGATACAAAGGAGAGGCAGAGGAAAAAGGAGGGAGAAGAAATGTACCTGACGGGATTAATATGGTCATCTAGGAAGGTGGAGTTTAGATGAGCCTCCGGTAATGACCTCGATGCCCGATGATAGTGAAGACCGAGCTGTGATCTTAGGAGACGTGCAGCAACACGGTGAGGCCATGGATTTGGCCTGGGAGTCATGGGTCTTCTCGAGCTCCAAATCCCAGAGTTGTTAGCAAGGTGAGGAGCGAGCTAGGCCTATCCCCTCTGTGAAAGGCAAATAGAGCTCGTGACGGTCGACGATTGGTCTTTTAAGGGTAGTTAACGAGAAATATGGGGATCATGGGCAAGAGACGGAGGGAGTGCAGGTGCGAGTGGTGATTGCGAGGAGATAGGACATTGAGGGGAAATAGGTACCCGTGGGGGTCATGGAGGATGATCGGGCCAGGAGAGGGAAGAGGAGAGGCGTGCAGTTGGTGGGCAGTTGCGCATGAGGAGGGAATGGCGAGGGAGGCAACATGTGGTTCTGTGCACCACCACGTGAAGCAGGGCTGGTGGGTTGTTGCACATACTACCACACGAGATTCGGTGGAGAACGCAAGTAGAGGGGCGGGCCACATGTGAGAGAGGAAGGGCCACGTGGAAAAAAATAAAATATTTAATAAATAAATAAATATATATATAATAAAATAAAATAATCAAATAAAAAAGTACTCTACATGAAGGTTGTTCATTTAGGTGATATATATAACTTTCGTGAAGGACCCAAAACTAAAAGAGATCATTTGTATAAAAAGTATTTTTGGTGGTACTCTATAGATATAAAATACTGAATTTTTGTATTTTGCAATTTTTGTAATTATAAAATAATATAAAAATAAAATAAAATCATGGAAAATATAAAATAAATATTTACAACTTAATATTTTTTTAATTTTTAGTAATTAAGTAAATAAAGAAATAAAATAAAGGGGACATATGTACGGACTATATATACAAAGTCAGGGTTATTTATTTTCTTTGATTTCAGCTTCAAATTTTATTTGGATTTTTTTCATTTTTGATTAAAACATAAATAAAATAAAAAAAAGCAAAAGAAATAAATCAACAAAATTTATTTTTATATAATAAATAATAAGGTCAAATTAGTCAATATGTACACTATACAACGAGGCTCCAAAATCTAAATTTCACATATGAACTATGATTCTTTTGAATTTTGTCTTGTTTTGTATATAACTGAATGTAAATTAATTCAAAAATTTATAGGAGTTTTTAGGAGACTATATGAGAGAGATATTCACTTTTACGACCTTTTGTCTCCAAACTAGGGTTTGGATTTTATTGGGTAAATATACAAGTTAGTATTTTTTGGTCTTTTTCTTTTATTAATGTTAATAACATGTACACTATAGAGTTGATTTTATTTGATTTTTAATTAGTGAAAAATATTTAAAAATCAGGGAAGATATGGTATTATACAAATGATAATTTATAAGGGAATTTAGGATTTTTATTTGTGCAATTATTCATGCTAAAATGTTTCTTATTTACAAGTGCATGAATGATAATATAGATGATTAAATGCATCTAATTACTTGGGAACATAGCTTTGTTTTCAACTTCTAGAGCGAATCACATATTGATCAGTCTCATAGAATGGCTTATGGGAAGCTTGGGAGAAACTAGCAATCTTTGCCCTCATCTGGTGAGTCCTAATGAGAGGGTAGAACTTCTTCAAGAGTAGATTTTTAAACTACAACTAGGTCGGGTATCTAACCTTGAGATTCTTCAACAAATGAGTAGCCTTATCTCCTAAGGCAAACGGGGTAACCTTCAGCCTGATGTAGTCCTGTCCAACCCTAGGGTGACTATGGTTGTTACACACTAATTCGACGTCTCTCAGGAATGCATATGGTTCTTCAGTGGTATTCCTGTTAAACGTGAGTAGCAACCCAAGGAAGTGGGGCTCCAAATCAAATGCATCTGGTGGAATAATCGACACGAGCCATTTATTTATCTCATTCTCTGTAGGGTTGTAAGCATCCACCATAGGTCGGTCCATTCCACCTACCTCTATCACATGTTCCATACGAGCCATAAGATATGCACTCTGCTTCTCAATTCTAACTAATCGAGAAAGAACCTGCTACATCGGGTCATATTTGTTATCCTCTTCCTCACCATACTGCTTTTTATAAGGCATCTTGTTCTTCGGTTCATATTATTCGCCTTCACAATAAAGAGGATTGGAATTAATAGAGTTGAAAGAATTTGATCTAGAAGCATCGATGTGAGAGTCTCCTTCGATGTGATGAGAGAAGAGAGGGTTGGTTTGGGTCTGACTACCCTTGAAAAGGAAAAGTGACTTATTGACCTTAGTCCCATGGGAAAAGTTTCCATAAAACCAAGAGGGCCTGGGAAGAGAGTGATCCTGAGCCAGTGAGGACGGTCGGTTTGGGGTGGTTAGTGAGAGGCTCGTGAAGTCTGAGCAGAAATAACCCCAATCCTCTGTTCTCGATGTCAAGCGGTTCGGAGAGAGATCACGAATAATGAATCAAAGAGAGATGATGAAGGCACAAGTATGCCATCTTTGATGTTTGATTTTGATAAACGCATACAATGCAAACATGATTCAAACCCTAGTTTCAACAACTCACATGGTGAAGGTCGCAAAAGTCCAACTAATTATCTTTTCAATTTTATTTGGTAATAAAACAACCTTACGAGTCTATTACACACAATGTATTGCCATACGCCCAGCGGTGCTCCTGATAACTCCCAATCAAAGGGGAGATCTTCGCGGCCTGTCGGGTTTCAGTATCACACCCCTAAAGAGATTATCAGGCTTACACAACCACAACGTAGTATAAGGTTGAAGGCGTGCCCTTATTGCTCCCAAATCGGCAAGAGTTGGAAATGGAGACTTAGGGGGACAAGTCCCAGGATTCGGAATCTAACCTTAGTGGATGTTCCCATACCCACTCTGTCTGGTGGTAAGTACCTGTGTCCAAGGATGAGGTTACTCTCCCGCAATTCAATTCTTGATTTTATCCTTTTTATGTAACTCGGCATTGTTTAGCAGTCCCAATTGTAATCATGGTTATCACTGAAGTCTTTAAATGAGCAAAAATAATCACGTTTACCATCTAGTCCCAATTCCTTTTAGAGTTAGGTGAGAAATTAATGGGAGGAATCGAGAAAAGCTAATGCGTGGAAAACAATGATGATATGCTCAGTTAAGAAGACTTACAGTGCTTCCCAGCTCTCCATGTGGGATGCAAAATAATTAAATGAAATCTATTCTAAATGAAATGCAAGCTGACAAAAACTGTCCTAGCAGAAAGTTTTATTAGTCTGGAAGAATTACATATGAATTTGACTAAAGTGAACGATCTAAGGTGTGTCTTATTAATGTGAAGTGTGGTCCTAATAGAGTACGGACACAAACAATATAATATTCTAACCAAAATACTATAAGAGTCACATGTGCAGGTCTACCCTAAGAACCACTCAAGTCAAGCCCCACTCTTTACACAAGGGTGAAACAGGTCTCGACACACCACAAAACGCATAATAATATACAAAGTCTTGTCTGGTACACACACGATATTCTAAACGGAATCTGTTGGAAATAAGCAATTAATTATAATAATTGCAAAAATAAAGTCTGAAACAAAATGCAAAAATGAAATCTAGATTTTACTTTCTCACAACTCGACTTGATCTTAATTTTTATGATCTTCTCAATCGGCTCAACCCACGAAGAACCAGCCTCTGATGCACTAAAGTTGCTCGACTCCGTTGTAGCTGCTCCGGTCCATCGGACCCTCGCATAAATATAAGATTATGTCAAAGAGATATATACATAAATAAAATAAAAAAATAAAACAAAATAAAGATTAAAAATGCAAAAAATAAATAAAAGAGAGAATTAATTACAAGAGTACACGGGGGTTAGACTACCCAGGAGGTGAAAACCATATCCTCTAAATGTTTTAAAAATCAACATAAGTCGTGCCTCCCCATCAACAGTGCCATCTAAAAAATGCGTGAATATCCTCGCTTAATTCGCTAGAATTAATTAATGTATCTTTTCCTTATAGGCAGGAAAATCGTAATTTCTTAAAAGGACCACTTAATTAATGTTACTCTATTCAATTCAAAGCACTCGTACTTTTTTTACTTGGGCAAGCTGAAGTTCGAACTCAGGGAGACACTGTCTCCCTGGGATGATTTTCAAATTATTTAGGTGTTAGGTTTCAAGGGATTTTTTATAATTTTTAATACAAACAATGATGAGATGCATGTGCAGAAAGCCAATTATAAGATCAAATTAGCCAAGAATGGAAAGTCCAAATTAATGTGAAAATAAGCTCAAAAAATTAGAAGAGTGTTTTCCAATTTATTTATGAAATGATAAATTTAGAACACTTTTTTATATCGTTATGTTATAATATGCATGCACGAAAAACAACACTTTTTTATAGGTTTTATGCAATTTTTTATGCAAATGAAATGCAAAAATTATAAAATTTGGACATAAGGTTAAAAATGATGACATTAAGCTATAACTTTTTTGGAATTTTTGGATGCAAAATGGATTTTTTTGTGAAATAATGCAGATAGTATGATTTAGAGTAAATTAATTTTAATAAATATAAACCTAATAATTTTCCAGAAATAAAAATTATCCTAGATGTAATCAATGAAGATCTATCCAGGAAAAATTATAATTCCTAAAAATACTATGTTCGCGTAAATTAAAATTAGATTACTAAAATCACTAAATAATTTATTTCAAGGAAAATATGCGTGCAAATTAATTTTTTTGAGGTATTACAAAGGGTAACTAATCCTAACTATTATCATTTTTGACAAAAAGGGAAATGGAATCCAAGTATCATTCCTAAATTCAGCCTGACCATTGTTAACCAAAACCTTTGAGTATGACAGGTCCAGTCGCTATATTTCCCTTGATATTTGGAGCTGTAAATTAGCTGATTTGGATTATGCATCAAAAATCTAACAATTAGAGAATATATACCTGAGTTTGTTAGATGCGACAACCCTCCACAACATCGTACTACTAACAGAAACATTCTCGTCGCAACTAATATATATTCAATGTCAAAGTGAAATATCCTAATATATAAAAAGAAAATCAATATCAAAGTAATTGATAGGATTGCCAATCTTTCTCCGAGACTTTGGAGCAATACATGATTTAATATGAATTTCAGAGCTCACAGTTGATAGCGTATGCAATTTCTCACCAACACGACGTTAATAAATTAATTAAAGCTCACAAAGATACACTCATTCCATCAAATGATTGAAAATTACTTAAGTGTTGTATTGCAATTTTTGGAATCAAAAATTAATGCCAAATTAAGGTTCAAAGAAAGGTACAAACACAAGGTTCTCTATGCAAAAGTACACAATTGAATAACTAAAATAAAAGATGAAAGGGATAAATTGAGATTACCCAAACTCGGAGGGGGTTCCTTGCAATTATTTAAGGGAAACACGCCTCGCACGTGACTGGTGAGCTTCAGATAGCGGTTTGGTTCCATGCCTCCACATAGCGGGTGACGCTTGGTTCGGATCATGCCAAAGCTGGTGGTTTAGTCAGAGGCACGGATGGGGAACGGTGTGAGGAACGTGACGAACTTCGCTCCGCTGCATCTTGGGCCTCAATAGAGATGGTTTGCTAATTGACGACAATTGTTCCTCTTCTTCATTCTCCATAGGGAGTTGCTGGAGTCTTCTTCCTCTTCTGCTCTACTGGAGATGAAAAGGAATGGAGATGTCGGAGTAGAGATCGGGCATCTAGGTACAGTCCAGCAACGGTGATTGAAGTTGAAGGAGAGTGACCGGTCAACACATGACCGGCTGCTGCTATGAGTGTCACCACGATGGGGACTCAGTGCTCTTGTTACTGGAGGTTGATGGATCCGAGGAGGATGGAGGAGTTCTTTTGCTGAAGCTATGAGAAGGACCACAGACTGGAGATGGCTTATGGAAGAAGGAGCTCTTGTAGATCGAGCAACAGTACTGGTGCTCGATGCGATGGAGTCCCCACCCACGCAGTCCTACCTACAGATGTTAGTCGAAAATAAAAGAAAGGCGACGGAAGGCGGAGGTCCTATTCGGTCAGAGATGATGGCATAATCAGATGGTCTCAAGATTGTATAAATCTCGAAGTTGGTTGGAGGAAAGATATGGTGGAGAGATATGAGGATGATCGTAGATCCTAATGATCAAGGAGGGAGCTTAATTGATGGGTGGTTGCAAAGAATAGAAAAGAAGCGAGAAGACAGAACGTGTGTGACCATCGATGGAGTGGTGATTTGGGTTACAGAATCAAGAAGAAGAAATGAGCTTGGAAATTCGGATAAGCTTGATCATTAGTGAAGACCAAGTAGATGTTCACGTGAGGGGGTAACAAACAGGGAGGTGGTCATGGTCGGATTGGATTTGATTTTGGATGGAATCGAACAAAGAAGAGGAAACAGATTTGGGGAAAATATGAGAAAGCATGAAGAGGAACAGAAGAAGGAATCTAAGGAAGGAGAAGAGATAGAATAAGATCAGAGATTACTTGGAGGTGATGAGTAAAGAATCGCCTGGAGAAGGGAGGCTCGAGGTTTCCGGTCGTTGCTCAAAGTCGCCAATGTGCGACAAGTTGGGCGGCTGCGTGGAGCAGCTGCAACAAGGGGAGGTGTCCCTTGGATCTCGCTTGAGGGTGGAGGTCTCTGCTCGAGTAGCAGTTCCTGCAGCTATCACCTGAGGGTGGTGACGAGCTCTCTCATTCCTCTTTGGAAAAATGGTGTATGGGGATGAACGAGGCCGTACGGAGGACTTTATGGGTGGTTAGGGCTAGGTCAATGAAGGTGGAGGAGATGGGATTGTGGAGCAAGAGGGATGCGAGGAAGGCAGAGGCATATGCGTGCGGGCAACTCGACCGAAGAAGATGGAGGTCGTTGAGTGGAGGGGGTTCGCACGTGAGCAGAAGGAACGAAGTTAGGAGAAATGGTCTCGACCGTTCGATCGACCGAGATTGAACGACTGTGAACTCGTTACGTGTCAAAGAGAAATAAAAGAACATAAAAAATATGGAAATAAATAAAACAAAATAAAAGGATAAAAATAAATAAAAAAGGTATTTAATCCAGGCCGTTAGATGAAGAGGTGCTTCATGCAACAACCCAGAAAAGAGGTGCCTAAGATGGAATAAGTGTGGTATGTATGGCTACTCAGGAGCGACCACGTGATGCCATCATGAAAATCAAACATAAAAATCAAAGGAAAAATCAAAATAATATAGAAAAGACCTCATATCAAAAAGTGGTCTTCATGAAAACTATTTGTCTCAACGAGATCTACAACTTTTGTGAAGGAACCAAAACCAAAAGAAATCATATGTACAAAGCATATTTTTGGTGATCCTCTATGTACATAGAATACCTCATTTTTAGGTTTTGCAGTTTTTATGATTTATAAATAAAATAAAATGTGAAATAAATTCAAATAAAATTTAAAAGAAATATTTACACCATAAAATAGTTTTTTTGTATTTTTAATAGTTTAGAAAATAAAAATAAAAGAAGAGCGATTTATATACAAACTCAAGATGACTCATTTTCTTTGATTTTTAATTCTAGATTTGGATTTTTGCACACTTTATTAAAATATAAATCAAAGAAAATAAATGAAAAAGAAATAAATGAAAAAGAGTTATTTTTGTACATAAAATAATATGATCAAAATCAGTCAATATTGACAATATACAATAAGGTTCCAAAATCCAAGTTTCACATATGAACTTCATTTTTTTAAATTTGATATTGTTTTGTAGATAATGAATGTATATTAATTAAGACATGAGTAGGGGTTCATAGGAGACTGTATGTGAGAGATATTTGACTTTACGGCTTTTTTTGTCTCAAAACTAGGGTTTGGCTTTATTGAGCATATATACATGTTATTCTTTTTCTAGTATTTTTTATTGAGGTTGTTAATATGTGCACAAAAAGTTGATTTTACTTTATTTGGAGTTAGTGTAAAATAATTAAAAATAGGGTAACTGTATTAATATGCATGTGATAATATTCACAGAAAATCTGGCTTCTCATTTGTTCAATTATGAATGCTAAAATATGAATATTATTTATACATGCATGAATGATAATAATACAATATAAATGGATAAATGCAATTAATTGCTTGGAAACAGATATTTATTTTCAGCTTTTACTGTGATGAGTCATAGATTCATCAGAGATACACCGGTCATCTTCTCAAATAGGAGTGCTTTATCAATTGATCAAACTTCATACAGGAGGTCTCTTTCCTTAAACTTCATACAGGATGGTGTTGACATATTTTTTACTACCATGTAATTTTGTATTGCAATGAAATTCTTTGTGTGATTGTTATGTTGCCCATTTGATGGGAACTACATTTCCCGGTATGATCCATCTATTCCACATTTGTTGTTATACATGTGGTCAAACCTTCTTATATATATACACACACAGAGATATATATATATATATAAGTAGAGGGAACAACCACTAGGAGTCTATTAATAGAGATTATATTGGTTTCATCCCCCCACCCCCCACCTCTCTTACATATCCTCATCCTATTCCAAGTAAGCAATTGATCATGATATATGATTCATCGTCTTATTATCTAAACTTTATCTTGAATCACTAAATCAAACACCAAACAAATGCCAAAAATCAATAAATTAACAAATTAAATAATACTTTCAGTTAAATAGACTAATAATGTATATTTATCTCGTAAATAAGTCCATAAAATAATTCAAAAAATGCAAAATAACTCAAAATTCGTACATTTTTAATTAGATTCTTATTAACTCAAATTGACCTAATTATTCTTCTAACTTATATAGTAAAATGTATAGAAAAATTTAAACACATAAAATGAATTCCATCTTGAATAAATGTCAAGAAATCATGAATCGTGAAAGTTGTAAACTCCAACTTCTCAGTTGAGTTTCCATTTAATATGTACTCCGATTTCACCAAACTCGCATTCAAAGTTTAAGTTATAAAATTATCTATCATATGAAAGTAGTTTCAATAAAATCAAAGCTTGTTTGTAAAATGGCAGTTTTGGGATCTATTTATACTTTGTAAATATTCACTAACTTTGAGTTGTGATTTTATGGACTTAATTAACCATTTTTAGTTTATTCACTTTCCACTTATCATCTTTATTTTATGGTTTAATAAAATACATACAAACTAAAATCCAAAAATATCAAAACCAAATAAATTGATGTGTTTTGACTTTGTATAAATTGTATACATCCTTTCTTTCTTGATTTTTATTTCAAATTTTCTTAATTAATGAATATCCAAAAAATCAGATTAATATTTCATTTCACTTCCAGTATATTATTATATTTTCTTTTGTGCATGTTTTTTTTTTAAAATCAAATAGAAAAATAGAAAACAGTGAAAATTGGTATTTTAATTCATTAAAATGCCTTCAAAATTCATATCTTATATCTGTTGATTTATTTTAATTGTGATGTCTTCATGGCACTTGTAGATCTCATTGAGATCTAAAAATGTCATGAAGTCCATTTTTCATTTTTAGTTCATATTGTATTTATATTTATTTTATTTTCCCTTTAATTTTCTATTTCCTTAGTCAAAGTCAAGTCAATGTTCCACTTGGGGCACTCCTATTGGATAGTCGCTCTCCCTATTGTCGCATCAATTTACCAATACTCTACCTTGTCATCGTCCAGCCAATAAGAAGCTGAAGAACAGGGAATTCAACCCTTTAATAGTGCCGAATTAGCACTTAAGAATGTTGCAGTCGGGCTGGATTCGACCCATCAAAGACCATCTAATTTAGATATATCAATAAAATTGGATGGTCATTCATTTATTTTACTTGGTAAGTAACCAAGGTCGAACTCAGGGACACGAGTCTCTCTCGTGATTATTAAGACTATTATAAATTTATTAAGTGTTGAATCAGAGAGTCGTAGGTCAAAGAATGCACGAAGACAAGACAATGCATTAAACATAAAACATGCATTTATTTTATTTTATTTTTAATCATGCAAATAGATGCAATGAAATGCAACAAAAATATGCCCAAATTAAAAGAATACTTGAGCCAATTAATGAAGAAGTCAAGTCAGGGACAAATAATAAAGCTATCTTCATTCATGTAAAAATTATGCATGAAAAGCATTGAAAGCAAGACACTTAGCCAATAAAATAATACATCAAATTTTGTAGTGTCAATCCTTAAATAAAATCATGCCATAAGGAAGACAATGAAGAGAGCTTCAGAATGCCACTGAAATCGACTCAATCGGAGCTAAGATGCTCAAGATATACACATGTGAAGTCAGGGGCATAAATGCAAGAAAATATAAAAGATAACTAGCAAACAGGTCCCTGGGAGGGACTAAAATGTAAATACAAGAAAGTTCGATGAGTTGTACCAAGTCTGAAACCAAGTGGATTTATTTTTTGTCCCATATTTTTTATTATACTATCTTTTCATCCATATGTTATTTTTAAATATGAATCTAAATTTTTAATTTCTATAAAAATTATTTAGATTTATCCTTCAATACAATTGTTATATGACATGTGGGTCTTTTTATTGGATAACTGCGCCCTCGAGCCCGGGGTCTTAACCTTTTCACAATGGGACCCCCATTGACTTCGGCTTTACTAATAAATAAATCAGCTTCGTTCAAACCCATATTATGACTAGCATTTGCTACTGCAGAATAAACTAATTTTAAAATTGGATAAGAGGCTCGATAAGGCATGAGTTCCAGTATCATAATTGTTTCTTCATAGGAACGCCCGCGAATTTGATCAATTACTCTTCGAGCTTTGAAAACAGACATATGTATATGTTGAGCTAAAACTTTGACTTCTGTGCCCGATCTATTCGAGTTCTTGTTTATCATAATGTTAATTACCCCCACCAATGGATGATGAAAAACTATTCTATTATTTTTGTTCTATAATTACTCTGCTTAAATTACCATTATTCCACTTAATATAAATTGTTAATACTTAACTTCTTAACTTAATATATATATTCTGTATATTATTTAATTATATTATTTTATTAATTATTAATTTATTATTATTATTAATTTACATTTTTTTCTTTTTTTATTACTTTAGAACTTTTGATTATATTTACTTATTTATTTATATTTGTACTCTTTTATTTTTATATATATATTATATTTTTTATTTAATATAAATTGAAATAAAAAAAGAATTAACAACGAGATTTATTATCGTTTTTTGCATGTCTACCAAAAGTCCGAGTGGGTGCGAATTCTCCCAATTTATGACCTACCATACGATCCATTATATAAATGGGTAAATGTTCTTTTCCATTATGAATAGCAATTGTATGGCTGATCATTGTGGGAATAATGGTTGATGCTCTGAACTAAGTTACTATTATTTCTTTTTCCTCCTTCATATTGAGTTGTTCGATTTTTCTCATTAATGATTAGCCACAAAAGGATTTTTTTAGTGAACGTGCCACAATTGATAACTCCTTTTTTTGTAAAAATATAAATATCATAAACACTTTCAAATTCCAAAAATTCTATTTTCAATATTCTTAATTCTTATTTACGGTGACGAAGAATCAAACTATCACTATATTTTTTCCTTTTCCTACTTCTTCTTCCAAGTGTAGGATAACCCCAAGGGGTCATAGGTTTTTTTCTACCAATTGGGGCTCTCCCTTCACCGCCCCCATGGGGATGGTCTACAGGGTTCATAACTACTCCTCTTACTACAGGACATTTACCTAGCCAACACTTAGATCCGGCTCTACCCAAACTTTTTTGGTTCACCCCAACATTACCCACTTGTCTGACTGTTGCTAAGAAGTTTTTGGATATTAAACGGACCTCTCCAGACGGTAATCTTAATGTGGCCGATTTACCCTCTTTTGCAATAAGTTTCGCTACATCACCCGCTGCTCTAGCTAATTGTCCACCCTTTCCAAGTGTGATTTCTATGTTATGTATGGCCGTGCCTAAGGGCATATCGGTTGAAGTGGATTCTTCTTTTTTATCAATAAAAATCTCTTCCCAAATTGTACAAGCTTCTTCCAAAGCATACGGCTTTCTAGATGTATATGATGATATCTAGACAGATAGATCTTATATGAATCGTATGATGAAGTACCATATGAGCGGATATATAGGAATCCAAATCTGTCGAATCGCTCATGTTATGATCTTCTACATCCTAGGTCTCCTCGTTCCGTCATCTGGCTTAGGTTCTTCATGTAGCATTCAGACCGAATGACTCTATGAAATTACGTCGATACTTCCACTTACGGGTAACGTAGGAGACATCTCTATTTTTCCCCAGGGGATCCTTATACATTTCTTAGCTTTCAATTCGCCTCTGACCATCAAATTAAATGTGAATAACCCGTCTTCCTCTCTTTGAAACAAGGAGCGCTTCCGGTTCTGTCCGTGCTTCAAACAATTTTGTCTTCTCCATATTACCATATCTCTAGAGTCAATAATTTTCTATGAAGAACTACTGAACTCAATCACTTGCTGTCGTTACTCAACAGTTTTCTGTTGAGGCCTATCCCATGGAGGTACTCCAATTGGATCAGTGATCGATTTCTAGGTTTCGTCATAAACCTAATTGGTTACTTCCAATTACGTAAATCAGTAGTTCAAACCGCACTCAAAGGTAGGGCATTTCCCATTGATATAGGAACTTCTGTACCAGAAATAATGGTATCTCCAATTATAGCCCCTCTGGGATGTAAAATATATCTCTTCTCACCATCCCCATAGTGTATGAGACAAATGTATGCATTTCGATTAGGGTCGTATTCTATGGTTACGATTCTACCAGATATGTCTTTTTCATTCCGTCGAAAATCGATTTTACGGTATAGACGCTTATGACCTCCCCCTCCATGCCTTGCGGTAATGATTTCTCTGGCATTACGATCTTTACTACAACGATGTTGTCCATAAATCAATTTATTTCATGGATTGGATTTCCTGTCTACGGCTTCGTTGCGTGTGCTCGGGTAGAAGTTTTGTATAAATGTATCGCCATGTTATTAAGTATTTTGCTTTAAGTTCTTTTCTCTATAAGAGGTGGAAGAGAATAACCCGGTTGAAGCGTAATGATCATACGTCTGTAATTGGAATGCATTGTATGTCCCATAATCGGTCCCATACTTCTACCCTTTCCGGGGAGTCAATGACTATTCATAGCTATTACCTTGACACCAAAGAAGAGTTCGACCCAATGCTTTATTTCTGTCCTAGTTGATCCTGATTCGTCCCTGTAAATAACCCACACGCACAGGGTCACTTTTGCAATTATGAAAACCCGTGAGGGTATAAATGCAAAATGCCCCGATACACGTGGGCGGCGCGTGGCTAAAAGGACCTAGATGCAATTTAATAAAGTTATGAGGGCGCCGATGCAAAAAGCCCAACCCTCACATGCGTGAGGCACGTGAGTCCAAGCTCGGGTGGGGGCGAGGTTCGGCGCACGTTCAAACTACCGTAGCAGGTAGCTCAGGCCACGTGGCGGCTCGAGGATGCCTCGGGCGAGGCTCGGTCCCACCGAGCCTCCACGCTCTGGAAAGACAACGTGGCTGCTCTTGGGCCGTTAGATCTCTGCCGGGGGGGCGAGATCCAACGGCATCTACACCTCCTTCTACCTCGAAGGTGGGTGGTGCGATTGGAGCTCCGGCATGAGTCCTGGAGCTCCTCAGTGCCTCTCTGTGCTTAGTGAAGGTCGGGGAAGGATGTTGGAGGCCTGGCGATGAAGATACAAGGTCAGAGAAGATGCGGGAGTGCCTAGATTTCGATGTCGACACATGCTCACCGGAGGCGGAGCTCTAGAACTTGGCTCCACCCGAGGTCCGACCAATGGAGTTTTTAGACCTGCAAGAGGGATTATATGATAGCCAAGGCGTGTGTGCGTGCGAGCTAAGGTGAATGGAGGGCTGAGTGAGATGAAGAAGCGGAGCCCTTGGTGGGTTCTCCTCTGCCTCCGGCAGAGGAGAAAGCTTGGGGTGGTGAAGGTTTTGATGGAGGAGGGTGATCGGAGGGGTTGGCAAATGTGTCTGATGATAGGCAGAGCTCGTGGGAGTTCAGGTGACCATGACAGTGTCGGAGCTAACCTGGAAAATTCAGAGAAAATAAAAGGCAAACGAAGAAGCTAAGTTACCTAAGATTGAAGAAGGATCTAGAGGCAGAGTGTAGCTTGGGCTGAGCACCTGGAGGTGCTCGGGTCATCGCACATACTGGATAGCTACTCCAGCAAGCTTGGGGTGCCCGGAGGAGCCCGGTCATGGCCGGCGACGGCCATGGGTCTCACCGGAGTTCTGGGTCGTCGTCGCTCGATCCTAGCTCCTCCCCCTGTCACGGGGAGGAGAAGGAGGGATGGGCCTCAGCCCCTTGGTTGGTGGACGAAGAAGATATGGGGCGGAGGTGACTTATTTATAGCCGGGAGATGGCGATGGAGTCGTGGGTTTCGTGGGTAGATGCTGACCGGAGGAGAAGAGGGGAGACGTGGCTAGGTGTTGCGCGAGGGTAGGGGATATGAGGGCTACGTGGTCCCGGTATTAGATCGTGGACATGGAGCGAGATGGAGCGGCTAAAATTAGAAGGGGGAAGGAGGTCAGAAAGGCGCGGTGCTCGGGCGGAGGTTGCGGGAGGTGGAAGACGAGGCCCGGACCGTTGGATCGTGAGATCCAACGGCTCTGGTGGAGGCGCGTTGGGACGATTCGAATCAGATCGATGGGGTGTGATCGAGGGGTGAATGGCGCACCACGTGTTGCATTGAGAACTCAACGCTAACGGGCGGCCCAGATCGGAGATGGAGGACGATCGCACGGTATATGGCATAGGTGAAGGGAACGGCTGAGATGGAGGGACGAGGGCGCGATCGAATGGCGCCCAAAGCGCCATGTGGAGGGCAGATATCAAGGCGCCAACAGGCGATGGAGATGGACTCAGGGGAGTGATCGGACGGTGGGGATCATGGAAATAGCAAGACCGTTGGATCAAGAAGAGATCCAACGACCGAAAGAGAGGGCGGATAGGGCAAAGGGGCCGGGCCACGTGGCTCAACTAGAATGAGCCACGTTGCCCAATGAGATTATTCAGAGAGAAAAAATGAAATATGAGGGGGTAGATGGCCGAATTTGAGAAAACTCAAAACATGAAAGTTGTAGATCTCGATGAGATCTACAAGTTTCATGTTGACCAAAAACGGAGACAAGGTCATTTAAAGATAGAAAATATTTTTAAGGGTATTTTTAAGGATAAAAACACCACGATTTTTAATTTTGCGATTTTTTTGTGGTTTTTAATTTATTCAAGACTCTGATAATTACAAGACTTTATCTGGTTTTTATTGACACACATTTAAGCAAGGGGTTTAAAAAATGCAAATTAAGATGATGAAATCGAGTTTCATCAGAAGCATGGGCCCATTGACCCTCAGGTAAACTGCTTGGTCTTCCCCCATGTTCTGTACCCACCACTTGCTTCCCTCTTCATAACTGATCCACCAACTACTCCACTCTCAAGCTCCCACTCGTTCCTCAGTCTCCGCTTATCGTCAACCATTTCCCACAGCCTCCTCTAACATCGTGAATCACACCCACGCTCACCCCACGCCCTTCTTTCATGTTCACTAACTGCATACCAACAAAACCCAATCCCTTCTACCATACTTTGTATCCATCAAGTGGAGAGAGCTCATGCCCTTGGTAACAGCAAGGCTTTCCCTTCGAACAATGACTCCAGCTGATCCTGTGATCCACCACCCATACCGTTGTTGATACACCCATGATGCAGTCGGGCATCGAATGACTCTCACATACTTCTTATGGCCATGACTCTGAATAGATCTTAGCTCTTTCAACTTCAGGTGAAATCATCCCAGGTAAAATATACACTTTACCCCTTTCATTTCTCCTTCTTTATATTTCTTCTTCTTCCAAGCCCTACAATCAATATTCTTCTTTGTTCTAAATCAAATCGAACCCCAAATTTAATTTTCTACTCATATCTTCTGTGTAACCCATCAAATACATACATGTCATCTCTCTCAACTCCCCATTTCTCTTGCTACCACACTCGACTTATTAACCTTGACTCATCAGAGTTGAGGACCCGCTACACACTCTTCATAGTCATTACCCCCATTTCTCTATAACATCTATTCGAGGTCATTACTTTGAGCCCTTTCCCTACTTGTAGGAACCAAGTGTTGTTCACCCTCATCAAGCGCTACAATCAGCAATAGGAACCAACAACGAAGAAAACATATTTACCAAAACGTACCTTCCCTATTGTTGTGATCAAGCAGCAAGGACGGTCTTGGGATCACCACCATTGCAACAACTGGAGCCCGCCATCGACACGCCTGCACGCCACCAACCATGCGGATTGCCTATTGTAACATTCTTCTACGTAGAAAGGTTGTGCTTCAAAAACCCCAATCCGAGATCGATTGAAAAAGAAGATCTTCATTGAGCCTAACTTCGAAGCTCTGATCCTTCTTCTCAAGCCTTGTGTCACCATCTTGCAGATTTGTGAGTACTGGAGTCGAAGAGTAATAGCGTCTTGATGGGAGGTCAATAGGCCTTGTGTATTACGAAAGCATGTTGATCTAATCATTATCAGATCAAAATGAACTCATTGTACGAGTCATGATAGCAACGGAATCTAAAAAAAAGTCGATGGAACCACATGGACTTGGAACCATTCACAATCTGTTACATCATGATCACATGAGTTTTGAACATGCATGAGAAGTGTTATCGTGATCTTTAAGCCTCTAAAGTAAGAGACCTCCTGCCTCAAGCTTATCGAGAAAAATAACACTCGCAGACACGGGGATGTCCTTGTTCCTGATTTCATCATAAGAAATCCTCTTACTTCTTCTTGAGCATGATGCACAAAAGAGAAAGAGCCTCCACATTGGATTGGTCAAACCAATCTGGTAGCATAACAGTAGGTAGAGCCATGAGGGGACAGCCCGAACGTGTGTATCGACAACTCTGGAGGAGGGGGATGACCATAGAGGGAAAGAGAAGTAGGGGCATTATTTAAGAGAGAGGGAGGGACTAATATTTTCAACTCTTGAAAAATAACTTAAGAAGGTAGGCCATGCCTCTTTTTTTATATCCATTTGGACGGTAGGGATTATAATCATGTTCATTAAATAAATTGCAAGGATTGAATGTGGTTCTCAACCACTTTTAGGATAAAAGTTGACCAATTATTAACTTAATATCCTTTTTATTCTCCAGTAAATTAACCAACAAGTATGTAATTAATAAAAAATAATAATAGGAGGCTCCCTATCATGGTTGTATATTTAGAAAATCATATTATTACTTGTTTATTAATTTTGATATTTATTATCATTAAATAATTCTAAATTATTTGTGATAATTGTAAGTAGGACATTGATAAATATGAATCATATTCATAGGTCCAAAAGTAAATGTAAATAATATTTATATTTATGGTATAATATGAATCCAATTCATATTAACATTAAAATTGTAAATCTTATTCGCAATCAAGTCTGAATAGGGTAATGTGAATGTTGTCCACACTATCCAATATAATTGTAGATTGCACTATCCACATTAATCTTATCCAAGATAACTAAATCCAATTTAGTTATCTTAGAATCCTCTCTTCATTTATTTAAAGATAATGTGAATTTTATCCATATTATTCTTGGATAACTATGGATAACACTATCCATGATAATGTTATTCAAGATAATTAGATCTAATTTAATTATCCTAAGTTCTTCTCTTTGCCCAATATTCAGATATGTCTCTTTACAAACAATCTATGAACTTCTTCATGGATAGTGTGCCTTCTCTGTGGATACTTGGAGATAAGTTCAGGGTAATTGTATATTTCATGTATAGTGACTCGAATAATGAGATCCAATATCATATCCAAATCTAAAGGACCTCTCGATGTCTAATCATTTTAGATAATGTACCCAATCTTCTATCTACTTGTGAATCCAATTCAGATCTATATTCAACCTTTGGACTAAGATAAGATAACCAGTTCACTGAGCGAAGTTACTAAAATCCAAACATGTTTCATCGCTCCCTCAGAGTGGAAGCATCACGGTATACAATCAATTAAGATCACATCACCCTCTAATATTCCCAATAATCGTACATCATGCCCGCTAGAAGATTGTGACTAAACCCAGAGGTCTGATACCATTTTGCATTATCTCCTTTCTGGTTTTATCGATAAGTTTCTCATTCGATCATCTGGACTTGGTATCGATAATATGCTTTCCAAAAGAATATATATTACCTTCAAATCGTGTCTTGTTTCCAAAATAATACAACCAACATTGGAATTTCGTTTATCCCAATATCTCATGAATGAGCTCATGTCTTCCAGTTTAGTAGTGAACCCGTATGATCCCCTTGAGAAATGGTATTACACATATACTTATATATACATACCAACGTATCAGTGTATAGACCTTGATTGGGTAATCAACCTAGTGGTTTGCCAAATGCACATACTCTAACATATAGCAATACATTTGCCTTCGATCAGAGGATGGGTGCATGTATCGTGGTAGCACACGTGGAGGTCTTGGTTATCTCGGTCTCGCTAACTCAACTCTTTGCCTAACTCGTCCGACATATATGAATCTCTATTTCTATGCAGATGACTAGCATAAAAAGGTCAGTTTGATGTCGGCCTCTAGAGTAAGGAATGCCATCTCCTTCCCAGGTTGGAGATCCTTTCTTGATAGTCACTTGATAGTGCAGTTGAGTCCTCAATCTAACCATTTAGATATTTAACCCTGCGCCAGTTTCTATGATCCAACATTTGGATCAGCAATTGTATGTATCAATATGCCTATGGTATTGATGAATTGCCATTCATGCACATTTATTCATTCATTCATTTAGTCTTTGAATCCCTACATTCATTTAGGCTTTGAATCCCTACATGCAAGTAAATATCACTAACTTGCAGAAATTAACACTCTTATATTACTGTATAAATATTGTTCAAATACATGTATTTAAACCCTAAATAAAAGAATAAGAAAAAGAAAAGAAAATAAAGGAAGTATCAAAGATACTGACTTGCCCTGAGCCTCGAGACCAAGTCAAATATTGACTAGGTCGGTTGGGAATAAAGTAGGGGGAGATAGGATGAAATTTTGTATAAAATTACTAAGAAAATCCTATTTCTTTTATGTAGAATATATTGTATAAATATCTCAAACTTCTTGTATTTTATTCTTCACCATACACACTTTGAACATTTTGAAAACTTGTACATATTGATGTATATATATAATAAGAAAAATATAGGCAAAAACAAATCATGCACAAGTCATCTATACACTCAGTTGAAAAAGTTGCAAGTAGAACTCAATTGATCAATATCTTCTCCATATGAATTCAAAATGAACCAAATTCACATCCATTATATTTCAAATAAAATTATCTTTCAATTGAAGGTTGTTTCATTTAAACTGAAGTTAAGATGTAAAATCCAGCCAATTAAGGTACTATTGTACTTGTACATCTGTATATTAAATCAATATATTTCAATCTTTAAATTTTTAATCTCTTTAGTTTTATGAATTATTATACATATTATATAGCATCTATAAATAGTATAAATACAATTTAAAAGTAATTTAAAATACCAAAATTAATAAATAAACTATAAAACATGGGTATATTATACTTATGGTGTAAACAAACCTTATTATTTATACATACAAATAAAATCATAAAAATTCTGTAAAAATATGTAAATAGGTATCAATTAATATTATAAATAAATAAATTATGTAAATATTATATTATGTATAAAAATACAAAATGAAATACAAACACATAACAGGTATATATACCTATAAATAATAGTATAAAATAATGGACTATATTAAATAAGGATGTCGAAATAAATAAAAAACACCCTAAATAGTTTAGACAATAAGAAACATTTTTCATGTTTGAGTTTTAAATGATAAATTCATTTATTATTTTATTTTGAATTTCATTTTCATTTTATTTTGTTTTGTCATGTAATGGGTTGATGTGGACCAATCGTGTCGAGAGGAGTGTTGACCCCCCAGTCAACATCTCCCACATACGGACCCTAGCCCATGCACCTGTCAGAATGAGAGACACGCCTCTCTTCCCCAATTTTACATGCCAAATCCATGTGTCCTTTCTCCCCGAGCCCAACGTAAAAAGGCTTTATCAGATCATTGTGCACCACATTCTAATCCTAGGTTTCACCTAACTCCATCCATCTGAGCGAAATCCCCATTGCAATCCACCTCTTCTGTCACCTCTATAAAAGTTCATCTTCCTCCTCCAGCGAAATTTTTATCCTTTTCCATCCACTGTAACCCAAGGAATCGAACCTTGAGTGTTCCCTTTAGTGACAGGAAGGCAGAGCCCCTGGTTTGCGGTGTGGAGAAGGCAGTTGAAGGTCGATCCAAAACCACCAGCGGAGCTCCGTTGGGTTCATTTGCTTCTAGGTTTTCTGACTAGGTCAGAGATGTTACATTAGTTTTTTAGGTTTGTATTTTAATTCCTAGCGTATCTTAGCCTTTTATTTGCTTTGATTTCATCGTATTTTCATTAAAATCCAAAAATCATAGTTCGTTGGAGCTCTAGGCTCCAGTCTCCATTCATCATGTAGACACGACATGTTCCAACCCCCAGATCACCTCACCTTATTCCCCCATTGTTTCTACATCATCTCGATCACCCCTCCATGCTCGAACTTGTACAGATCGAGGAGTCAGATCTCCTCTTCCCCTGTATCGTCGTAGATCAACCATTCACCCCAATCCTTGTTGTTCAGCTTCAAAATCGGATCGAGGAGATTCGTCGCCAAACCTAACATCTTTTTGTGCAGGTTAGAGCCACAAAGCACCCCAGATGGGGGTGATTTAGTTCAAGCTTTAAGTCCCATGTGGCCAGAGAAGGAATTGACCTCCAAGCCTCCTCCGAAGAGGCCCGAAGCTATTTGTAGACACTTGCCGAAGCGAACGACCTCCAACACCTAGGGGCGCGAGACAACTCTCTCTAAGGAACTCGGCAAAATAGCCCCGTCACTTCGGGAGAAGGGGTGCCAGGCTTCCAGGGAAAGGGAGGGGTGGGGGGTACCCCATGATTTAGGACTTAAGAAGGAGCTATGAATGTGCATACGCCTCTCACTGAAAACACGGAGTGAGCTTCTCCAGAATTGAGATGACCCTCCAGAGGTTTGTTTAAGTCGGAACAGCGGGAATGCGTCCAATTAGAATTTGAGCCACTCAGGAGCGAGAGAGGTGGCCGGAGACCAGAGAAGCATGCCGGTTATTCAAGGAAATCGTGGGTTTTTAGTGTGAACAAAGTGAATGTAGTTATCGCTGCAACTCACGACTTCTTGAATCAAAAATTTATTCTAGCGAGCATAAAATGAATCAAATCAAATAAAAACCTAGATGTGCTATTCTTTTACGTGTATAGCATGCATGATCAAATTCGGGGAGGCTACAATACTTGAGGGTTATTAATTAATGAAAACAAAGGAGGATTCTTTTTCTTTTTCTCTTTCGTTGTTTTATGTCTTTATTATGCTTTTTTACCTTTCTACTTATTTTTAAAATTATAAATTTTTAAAATTTTTATTTTTATTTTTAATGGTTCTTAATGTTGCAAATTTTTATCTTTTTTATTTTTAAAAGAAAACAAATACAAGAAATAAAAAAGAGAACAAAGACTATTTTCTTATTTTTTTTAAAATAGTAAAAATAACTAGAAAATCCAAATAAAATGTTTTTATGTTTATACTTCGTATTGCTTTTGTTATTTTTGTGAGATTTTTAGTTTTTTTTAGGATTTTAAATGAATAAAAACTAAAAACATGAAATAAACATAATTAAGATAATATTTTTGGGTTTTAAAATATAAAATAAAGGCAAAAATACAGGAAAATAAATTAAAATAGAAGATTTTTTAAGCTTTCAAACAAGCTATTTTATGCTATTTTCTGGTTTTTAATGAATTTTTATAATTTTTTTTAAATTTTTATGGTTTTCTTAAGGAATTTTCAAAAAAAATATAGATAGTATTTTTTGAACTTTTAAAACATTTTTCAAATTTTTATAAATTTTTTATTTCAAATAGAAAATTTTCAATGTTTTTGAATTTTTAAAAATAAGAAATCAAAATAATTTTCAAAAAATAGGAGTGATTAAACAAAGTAGCATGAGCTTAACCTACTTTTTAGGGAATTTTTGGAATTAATTTGTTGTTTATTAGACACAATTAAAGAAGCACAAAATAGTCTGTTGTAAAGGGACCTATATGCAATTATTTAATGTCCTGGTAGCAAATCAACAACAAAAGCAATAAATGCAGGGAATAATATGCCATTATTCCACAAAAGTGTGTGCCAATGCATGTGAAATGCGTTGGACTGGACTACTTTGTAATTATTTAAGTTTTGAGGGCTAAACAATAACATAGAACAGTAAGGCAATTATTGAAATTATACCAAAATTCACGTGTTCATGCATGTGAGTCTATTCAAATAGGACTAAATTGCAAAATTAAAAATAACAAAGGTTAACAATGTACATATTCAACCCATTAACGCACGATACGTGTCCACTTAAAGGTTTATTTCCAAATAAAAGAAAGAAACATGTCTAGAGTGCAAAATTCACAGAGGAGTGTGTGGTTTACGTATGGATATGACCGCTGAAGTTCGACGACATGGGTCTGATCAAGCGGTCCACATTTGGGGCAGGACCAACAGGTGAGATGTGATCTGGCGTGGAATGTTCTTTATCCAGCAATGATCAGGGCACTCGGAAGAACGCGTATGAAAGCGGTCGATTCTAACTTTGATTCCACCAGATCTCTTCTGATTTGCTTCCGATCTGGATGCTACTAACTCCAACACGTTCTTGATGCTCCTCCTCGTCGATCTGAAGTGAAATCTCGATCCAAATCCCACTGATCGGGCACCTCCAGCTCATAAATGCCTGAACTCGATCTCCAACTTTGAATCCCAGCTCCAGAACGTTCCTACGACACCAACAAGTTGTTGCTAGCTCGGAGGCGGTGCTCCGATGAGATTTATTAAGCAGAATAAAGGGGAAATGGGGGGTGGATGGTCGATCTCCGGTGAAGTGGTCGAAGAGGAGGTTGAATTCCATATCTGACTCGGATCAGGTTCATCAGATTTGATAGAAGATGGAGAAATGCGTCGTGATCATGCAGCGATGGTCGGAGTGAAGTGAAAACACGTGGATGACCTCCAATCGCAAAGATCAGAGGTTGATGTGATTAGCTCCGATCTAACTAAATTCAAAAGGAAATGCGTCTGAAATGCAAGCTAAATTAATCGATATTACCCTACGATGATCTTGGAGGGGATGCGGCCTCGATTCAATGGAGAAAGGTTAAAGAAGCGTGTCTCGTTGTCGGAGGTCTGGCAGCAGCTGGATCTCGCCTCCGCCTCTTCTTCTCACACTCCTGATCGATGAACGGTTCAATTGTCACCTAAAGCATACTCCTGGAGTCGATCTCAAGAAGAAAAGGAGGGCAAAATGGATTTGTGGGAAATGATCGAGATCTGGAGGTATTTAGAGGCAGTGAGGTTCAGGGATTTTGAATTTGGGGTGGGCGCGTGAACTGAGGCACACTTCAGCGAATTTTATCCGGGCGAGAGAATTTACTATTCGGGCGAGAGGATAGAGGATAAATGGAGGAAGGAATCAGGTAGGAAAAATCAGGAAAGTAGGAGGTTCATGTGAGTTATTCAGGGAAGAATGCAAAGGGTTTAGTTGACCTTGGTCAACGGACCTCGGTTGGACCAAGGAGGATCCAACCCACAAACGTCCAAACAGAAAAAGACAAATAATAAAAATTGAAATAAATTCAAAATAATATAGAAAACAACTTTGAATAAAATAGTTTTCAACATGAAAATGTAAATAAATAAATAAACTTATTTTTTGCAACTTTAATAAAGTATATAAATAAGGTAAAATAAATAAAACAATCTATATTCATAGATAAAAATACATATATATATACAACAACTCAAGTTTTTTGTAAAATATTTTCAAATATTTACATAATTTATTAATTTATTAATTTTTAGAATTATTAAAGGAATTTAATAAGTAAAATAAATAAGGCTATGTACAATATAGGTATATGATACCTATACAATAAATACATTATTTTATTTTTTTATTTTTATTTTGTAATTTTTTTTGTGTTTGATATAAATAAAATAAAATATATACAAAATATTAAAAATACAATATGTAAAAAATACAAATAAATAAATAATACAGTGTACATCATAGACAAATTATACAATAGCATTCTAAAATGCCAACTTTCAATATCTTGACTCCGATTTTTATGAAACCACTTTTATTTCAAAGCTTATTTAATTTTGAACACAGTGAAAGTGAGTTTAGTCTATTATATTTTTTGTGAAGAAGATATTGATCTGACAAGTTTTGCTTTGTGTCTATTTTAGAATGTTGTTATTCTTATTTTGTACAATGATTCTTCTTGCAATTATTTTTATTATTTACAGTTTATTTTTTGTGTACAAGTTCAAAAAAATTATTTGAGGTTATTTTAGTGATAAATAAAATAGTAGAAGATATGTGCAATATGTACAGTGATGAATATACACGTGAAGAATAGTTTTTTTTATTTGTATAGACAACATACATTATCTTCCCCTACTTTATTCCTTGTCGATTAGGTCATGTCGTGACCTGCTCTAGAGGCTAGGATCAACATGTATTTATTGCATGCATATAATCTTCTTAATGTCTTTATTTTTCCTTTATTTGTTTATTTCTTTATTTTAGGTAAAAATAATGATAAATATATAATATCTACAAATGAATAGGAATTATTGACAACTGAGAATTATTGATATTTTCAGGTGTTCTACATGGGATTTTAATCTAAAATAAATGAATAAAGATGATGAATTGGTGATTCATCATCCTCCTATACTTTACCTTTGCTAGTCCTTAACAAACACATATTTGAAGAATAAATGATTAGAAAAGAAAAAAAGAAAGGGAGAATAAAGAAATTAGAACAAATTTTATTTTTAAACCAATCTTCATAAAATTAAAGTATGGAGCTCGGTTGGACCTTTGGATTTTTAGTTTGGCAGAGCTTTATTGGGAATAATATTTAAGACTCAACAACCTTTAAGTTCCACATGTCTCTATTCAGCTCGCCTCGACAGTCAAGTCAGAACAAGTCCTCATACACAAATTCTGACGACTATGAATCAACTTGTACTATGTAAGTGAAATATAGCTCTCCATATCTAAAGTGACAACGAACAACCTTCTCTTAGCAAGGTGGCCCAAATTCCCCAACCTGGCTACTCTTTCCTCGAGGAGCGGGGTATTTTCTTCTAAGTTCAGGTATGTGTTGTGCCCACAATCGAAAGGGGGAGAAAATTGAAGAATAAGAAAAGAACTAGAATGTCACCAGTGTAGCCAGATCTCTTTGTCAAGCCGGCCAGTGTAGCCAAGTCTCTACTAAGATCTGCATGTTTTCTGAAGCTTGGACCATTGTGGTCTTTTTTGGTATTTGTATTTTTGGTGTATTTTAGCTTCTTTTTAGTAGAAAGTATTGTTGCACTACATTGATCTTTTTATGCCCCAACAGATATAGAATCTCCCCCCCCCCCATGTTTTAGGGTTTTAGAAAAAATTGTGCTAGCAGACCATCCCTTATATGAAGTTTTATTTCAACCCACATCTCCGGTCTTTAGACATCCATGCCACTAGACTAGGTTGGGGTGTACTGGCCACTCGCAGTGACCGTGTATGTTGCCATTCGCGTGTGTCTCTTGCTAGAGGATTCTACCCCTCACCACCTCATCCATGTTGATCTACGTGCAAGGTGCTTGTCGAAGTTAGGTCATTGTCTAAAACAATCATGTGTGTGAATGAAATATTCTACTTAGATCAATCAATATGACATGTGAACATAGTCTTTTTGGACCCAAAGAATTAAGTCACTATGACCTGAAAAGTCTCAACTCCAATTCCTATAAGGTTCCTCTAAAATTAAATGGATTAAGGTCTTAACCAGGCTCCATTCTTCGGACTTTATTCCAAACTAATTTAGGCATCAATATCGTTCTGAAAAATGCAAATGCAAATGCAGGAAAATATGCACATTTTTTCAAAAGAAAAGAAAAGAAGTTTCTAGTTTAAACTTTTTATGAGATTTTTAGAGAACTTTTGAAGATTTTATGGATTTTATCTTTTTCAATTTTTATGGAACTTTTTTAATAGACAATTAAACATATTAATAAGAATTTACAAGAGTTTTATACAAATTTACAAAGAATTATACAAAAATATATGCAAGTATTATACAGATTTTATATAATATTTTACAAAAAGATTTTTTATTTTTAGTTTTTTATGAACAAATTTTATTAAAGAACTTTATCTACAAAAGAATTGAATAAAAATATGTTATTAAAGAATTTTATACAAAAGTTTTATACAACTTTTAGACAAAGAATTTTTTTAAAGAATTTTATTCACATATTTTACAAGTTATTACAAAGATTATTTACAAGGATTTGACAACAAGTTATACACATATCTACAAAAGTTATTTATATACAATGTGAGAAAATAAGTTTACAAACTATTTTACAAAAGATATTACAAACAGTCTACGAAACCTTTACAAAATAGTTTACACGTAATATTTAACAAAAAGTTTACAAATATTTTACAAAACTATTTGTACAAACATTTTTATTTTAAAATAATTTACAAATAATTTACACACTAATAATTTTTTACACAAATAATTTTACAAACATTTTATAAACAAAATGATTTTCACAAACATTTTTCAAAACTCTGTACAAAAATAAAGTTACAAATATCTTTATAAAGAGTTTACAAAACTATTGACAGAAATATTTACAAAAGAATTTTTACAAACTTTTTACAAACAATTTTTATCCATTCTTATAAGCCATATTATTAGAAAAACAAAAGTATGAGTTATGGCTAATATATATATATATATATACACACACACAATATATATACGACAACCTCCTATACTTAGCTTGAACTATGTCCTCATAGTGATCAAAAAGTGACAAAGGAAGACATAACTCGTGCTAAACATAGAAAAGTGTAAAGAATCCTATATTACAATGACTCAAAGAATAAAGAGTAAATTGAATAGAAGTCAGTGATCCCCTCTGTACTTAGGATCAAATAATCCTAAGTATAGAAGAATATACAAACGGGAAAAACCGAGGAAAAGAATGTAAAAACTCAACGATTTGACTTGTCCTCCCCTATACTTAGGGTAAAAGATCCCTAATTATAGAAAAATAATATCAACAAGTTGAAGGACAAGAGAGAGAATAGAAGAAATAAAATGAAAAATAAGCAAGAATGAAATGAAGACATCACTCCCCCTATACTTAGGGTAAAGAATTCCTAAGTATAAGCAACAACAGGAATGATGAAACAGAATGAAAATAGAACAACTCAAGTCATTCACCTCCCTTATACTAAGGATAGAGTACATCCTAAGTATAGCACATACTCGGAAAATATGTGAATGATAAAAAATGGAAGATAGAAAGAATAAAATGAAAGGAATATATACAAGGAAAAATCAGAATATACAATGCTCAAGAAGGAAGAAGATTGATCTTCTTTCACGTCTGTTGAGTTATGGAATCAACAAGATGTATATCGACAATAGGGTCGTACTCAGACGTGTCCATGTATGACTCCTTAAACTCCCGATCAGAGTCGATGTGGTGAAAGTACTCAATGGAATTGTGATGATCATGCTTTGACATTAAAGGTGGAAGTGGATCACAACTTTCCTAAAAATCATATCCATAAACCATCATCAGCTCGACAATGTATTCAAGAATTGTCGGCTCATCATCATCAGTAATACTCCCATCCTTAGTGTGCGGACTATAGAACACTGTATTTTCCAAGTTTTCCTTGTGAGAAAGGAATTCTTGGGTCAAAATATCATTCAAAGATAATGGCCCATATCTAATCTCAGCTATAAAATCACAGTCTTCAGTATCAGTTGAATCAGGAACACTCTCATCTGATGCGGATTTTGCTTTCAGCTTGGAGATCGTCTCAACAATAACTCTTTCATTGTGAGAGTGAAAAGTGATCGTATCTACCCCCACAATCAATAATAGCTTTCGTTGTATGCAGAAAGGGTCGTCCAAGAATAATTAGGGTGTGATGTAACGCTATTGTAGGCTCCATATCTATGACAACAAAGTCCACGGGAAAGCTCATGTCATGTATCATCATGACAACATTTTCAAGTATGCCCTTCGGCCTATTGATGGATCGGTATGTAAATTGAAGTATCATTCTGCTCTTCTTAAGAGGTCCAAGTTTGATATACTCAAGTGATGAGAAAGGCATAAGGCTAATCGATGAACCGATGTCCAAAAGAGTACAATAAAACTATAAATCTGAAATCCGGCATCTGACAATGGGTGATCCCTTCTCTCTCTTTTTGTTTTGGAGTCGATGGTTTTATGGCATTTGCAGTAGCCATGATTATAATGTGATGTTCTGTCCTACTACGTCCTCTCCTATTGGATGGATGTTTAAGTGTACAAGCTTCTTTCATTCCTTTTTAATTGCAAGAATATACTCCATGGCCTTTGGGAGTGGCATCTCAAGTAAGATGTTATGTAGTATCTCTACACTAGGATCAAATAGTGTTGTTTTTAGTTTTCTAATATTTTTGCTTTTATTTAATGCATCTGGGAAAGGAACGGAATGAATATCAAAATCATCATTCTTTTTATTCATATCTTAATCAGCATGTACATAAGAATGATAAGAATTAGTATGTAAAATATCATACATAACATGTCAAGAAGAAGGAAAAACAAAAAGGGTTGCTCTGTTTGTTGCTGATGAAGTAGACTCCGCGACAGGTATGTTCTCCCCCAAGGCTGGCTCGTCTCTACATCTCCCACTATTATCTTTTTGGAAATTTCTGGTGGATGGTGGTGGTGATACTCCTTCATGGACTACAATGCTAGATCTATGCTCAGATGATGTAGAAGGTAAGGAATACAATAAAGCTCGATCAACAGCTTTATTGCCCAATCCCAACTATGTCGGTGGTTGCAGTCTCCTGCCACTCCTGAGAGTAATGGTGCCAGACAAACATGTAAAATCACAAGTCATTCTTGTCTCAGGGGTGGATGTATCATGTGCTACCTGCTCCTTGTTGTGTCTGAAGTTGTTGGGATTGGCTTCGACTTGGGTTGGAATAAGTGTCTTTGTGGAGGTCAGGTCATCATGCCTCTGGTTGATGTCACTCATAGTCCATCAACTGTGCAAGGTAGTCTAGTGGGGGGTTCACTGAGGGTGCCTCTGGCTGCTCAACAACTGGAGGTCATTGAGACTGGTCGTGTGGAGGTTGTTGATACCCAGAATATGCTAACTGTGAATAATGAGGAGGAGAAGGATGTGAATATTGTGCAGGTTGTTGATAATGGAAAGGCTAATAAGAGTAAGCAGGTTGTTATTGATGATATTCATGTCTCCAAGTCTGGAAATGTGGTGGAGACGTAAACTAAGGTTATGATGATTGTTGCTGATACTTATGTGGCCTACCACCTTGAAACTGATGAACTAGCCTTTGGCCATCTTGGGAACCCAACTATCCCTGCCCTGGTGGATGGGTCTATCTACGCTCGGGGCCGCTTCAAATATTGTTCGCCTTTGAATGTGAGGTGGAGGTGGAAATTGTGGCTCAGAAAATGTGGACGCTCCTGGTAGTATGGCACCATACATGATGGAGGTGGCTGCTGCGGGACCTGGTCTAGAGTCTACACATAGGATACATGTTGAACTATAGGAGGTGCTCCGGTACTTTGTTGTGCCGAAGCGGAAGTCGTCTGCTCAAATGCAGAAGTATCGGTTACGACATTCAAACTTTGGCATGAATTGATGGTACTAACAAGAATCTCTGAATGTTTCGTAATCTAATCCAGCTTGTCCAGTTGCTTTGTCCTCTGCTCGATCACTTGTAATTTCTCAATCTCCTATGATCGCTTTTCTACAATATCAACTTTAGATAGGTGATTCACAATAATGGTCAGATCAAAACTGTCCATCCTATTCACATCATGAGATGCTGTCTTGTTAACGGCCTTGTAGGGTGTAGAAGAAGGTAGAGGAAGTTTTTTAAATGCACGGGAATAAGATAGAGATGCAGAGCTCTCTACCATTACCTCGAATGTCTGCCATAGGACATCCTCGTCTTTGTTGAAATGAGAACCCTCACATGTGGCATCTACCAATCTCTAGTTCTCTAAACTCAAACCCCTAAAGAAATTTTGCACAAGGCTAGTCTTTGATATATCATGATGGGGGCCCTTCTCTGTCAAATCTCTAAATCATTCTTATGCCTCGTGAGTAGGCTCATGGGACATCTGAGATAAGTTAGCTATAAGAGGTCGCATCTGATTCAATTACCCTAGGGGATAATACTTTCTCAAGAATGCTGACCTCAACTCCTCCCAATATTTAAACACTCTTCCTAAATGATTGATCCAATATAGCACCTTATCCATAAGGCTGAAGGGGAAGGCTAATATCTTCACTACCTCTAATGGTATGATAGGGTAGTTCATCGCACCACAAATGTGGTCGAACTGTTGGAGGAGTATATATGGTTCTTTATTAATGTGACCATGGAATATGGATAGTAAAGGTAATATTTGAGGCTTCAGCTCGAAATGCCCATGAACCGTAGGTATCTATATCCATGTAACTGAGTGTCATGTGCATAGGTTATATGCATCTCTAAGTGTGAGCTTGGCCACCACTCTCTCTATCTCAACAACGGGATCTTCTCTCTGTTGCTCATCTCCTCCCCCATTCCCACCTCCTCTATGTTGCCCATCCTTCTCTCTCCTCTCTCTCCTCTATTGTTCCTCAGCTCAAAGATCATGTCTTTCAAACCGACCTGAATGGTGGCATGCTCAGCCAACTGTGCCTGAATAGCCTAGATGGATGCCAACATCATATTGTTGATCTTAGACTGGTCTATCATAGATCACATACCCTTTGGTGGCATCAAGTCCTCAATAATTGGCTAAGTATCTGGAAATGTGAGAGGAACTTGATCAGTCTGCATGAATGAAGGAGTCTCAAATGAGAGTTCGGGAACATGGTCTATCTCGAATAAAGGATTTATTGGTGACAACTCATAAAAGAGAAAGAAGAAAGCTCGGGAAGAGAGTCATCTCGAGTAAAAGAAGATGAAGACGAACGAATTGGAGAGGAAAGAGATAAGTCTGCAAAGTCCGAACATAAATCACTCCAATCTGACATCTTTGAAACAAGGAGAAAGATGCGAGAACAGAAAGTCAAAATAAGAAGAGAAAGTGAAAAAGGCATGAAGTGGACGGAGGGATCTTTATTCTAAGAAAATAAACACAACCCAAACCCTCAATTGATACCCTGGACACAAGTGGAGACCGTAAGAGTTCGATCTTTTATTTTTTAATTTTTAGTTTAGTGAATCCAAATAGTTACTTAACCACATACACACGTGGTGATGTCGCCCTATCACTCAATGTACGTTCTCAAACCTCCCCAAACAGTGGTACCATTTGCTTGGGTTGTCGGTTTATATCAGGCCCAAAGGGAGACAAGAGGCAGAGCACACCAAAATGATTTTCTAAGGTCAGAGGGAAGTGCTTGCAACTGTGACCATGTACCGAAGAGTTATACACATGTGCTTAGGGCACAAGTCTAGGGATTTGGGCTCTATATTTAAGGCTATGTCCTCACCAACTCTATCTGGACTCCGAAGGTAAGTACATGTATACAAAGAGGGTGTTACTCACCCCAAAACAAGATGAATCATTACATTTCTTTAAGGGTCAAGTTATTTTAGCAGTCCTGATTTTATTTAAGTTGTCACTTTTTTTAGTAGTTTTCAAATAAATCGCCTATCGAATTTTCTCATTTCCTTTTTTATCCTAAGTGAGGAAAAATAATGAAGAAAGTCGGAAAAGCAGATGCGCGATGAAATCAATGATGCATGCAAAGTAGAAGATGCGTACGTAAAGCCAGCAATCTACATGCAATATAATCTGTGTATATGAAAAATAAAATCTATACTAAATTAATGCAAGTGAGAATCGATCTAGCGGAAATTTCTATTATCAAGAAGAACCTAATTATTTGACTAAGTTCAATCTACGGGACTAACTATAGGAACATGAAGATATTGTTGGGCCTGGACCTATTATTTACCTGGCTCAACCAAGATAATAAAAACTTAATGCTAAGGGCTCAAGCACAAAAAATAAAGACAAATAAGTCGAAAAGTTCAAATCACAAATAACAAATTTAAAAATTGGATGAAAACCAAACCAATGGGATCCTCCAAGTGCACCGACACGTGGTGAAATAGGATGCGACAATCACAAGGTTATAATGGCCATATAAAAAACAAAAGAAGGGTAAATACCAACAAAATTATTACAAATAATTACAATAATAATGGAATAAGATTATTGGAAAAATAAAACAAAAAATGCTAAAAATGCTCTTCCAATCCTCATGCTCCTCCTCAACTATGCTCTCATGCCGATCGGTGAAGAAACTCCCGGTCTCTGCTTCGCTCGGGTGCACCGGTGCTCTTTAGAATGTCATCCTGGCTCGTCGAGCCCTCACAGAAAAGGGGAAACAAGAAATGTGTCAGAAACAAATGTTAAAAATAAGAGAAAATAAAGAAGCTGGAAATGAAATGAAATAGAAGATAAGTAAATGAAATAGGAAAAAACAAACAAGTAACCAAGAGCAGAGGAAAAGAAACCTATCTATCCTCATTGTGCCTTCCCGGCAATGACACCATTTGATTATTCCAGGAAATCATGGGTTTTCATTTAAAGAAAATAATGTGAACGAAGAAATGCAGTTTTCACTGCAACCCACGACTTCCTGAATCAAAAAATTGCTCTAGCATGCAGAAAATGAATCAAATAAAAAAAAGTTGTATGTGTTATTCTTTTACATGTATAACATGCAAGATCGAACTCAGGAAGGCCATAATACCCTAGGGTTATTAATAAGAAAATCAAAGAGCATTCTTTTCCTCTTTTGTTATTTTTTGTCTTTGTATATTTTTTGTATTTTTATGGATTTTTTATATTTAAAATTTCTATATTATTTGATTTTTAATTTTTTTTAATGATTTTTTATTTGTAAATTTTAATGTATTTTATATTTAAAAGAAAACAAAATAAAGAAAATGAAAAGAAAGACTCTTTTTGCATTTTCCAAAAAAGTAAAAATACCCAGAAAATCCAAATAAAATTCTTTTTGTGTTTTATACAATTCTATACTATTTTTGTTATTTTTGTGAGACTTTTAGTTTTTTAGGATTTTTAAACAAGAAAATAAAAGTAGGAAATAAACAAAATTAAGTTATTGTTTTTTTGTTTTTAATATATAAAATAAAGACAAAATTACTGAAAAAATTAAGTAGAAGAATATTTTTAGGCTTTTAAAAAAGTTATTTTATGTATTTTCCTATTTTTAAATGATATTATATGAATTTTAAGTTTTTTGAATTCTTAATTTTTTGAGTTTTCTTAAGGAATTTTCAAACGAAAATTCTAAATAAGTTAAAAGAAATTAAAACACACAATTATTATTTTTTGGAATTTTTAAAACATTTTTCATTTTTTGATCTTTTTAGTTCAAAGAAAACATTTTTTCAATATTTTTAATTTTAAAAAAGGAACTTAACCAAAGTTTTAGGAAATTTTGGAATTAATTTGTTATTTATTAAGCACAATTAAAGAAGCACGTAATAATCTGTTGTAGAGGGACCTATATGTAATTATTTAATGTCTTGGTACTAAATCAACAATAAAAGCAATAAATGCATGGAAGAATATGCAACTATTCCACCAAAGTGTGTTACAACGCACGTGAGATGCGTTGGACTGGACTACTTTACAATTATTTTAGTTTCAAGGGCTAAACAATAACACAAAGCGATAACGAAATTATACCAAAATTCATGTGGTGATGCATGCAAGTCTTTTCAAATAGGACTAAAGTGCAAAATTAAAAACAATAAAGGTTATGAATGCAATTATTCAAGCCATAAATGCACGACACGTGTCCACTTAAGGGTTTATTTACAAATAAAAGAAAGAAACATGGCTAGAGTGTAAAATTCACCGAGGAGCGTGTGGGCCACATGTGGATCTTACAGCTGAACTTCGATGATATGGATCTGATCAAGCAGACAACATTTAGGGATGGACCAACGACTAAGATGTGATCTGGCGTGGAATGTTCTTGATCCAACAATGATCAGGGCACCTGGAAGAACGTATATGAAGGCGGTTGATTCTGACTTTGATTCCATCAGATCTCTTCCGATATGGTTCTGATGTGGACTTTATTAACTCCAACACATTCCTAATGCTCCTCCTCATCGATTTGAAGTGAAAGCTCGATCCAAATTCCATTGATCAAGGATCTAGGGCTCCAGCTCATAAATACCTGCAACTCAATCTCTAACTTTGAATCCCTGCTCTATAACGCTCCTCTGGCACCTATAAGTTGTTTCTAGCTCAAAGGCGATGCTTCGGTGAGATTTATTTAGCAGAATAAAGGGGAAATGGGGGTGGATGGTTGACCTTCGGTGAAGTGGTTGGAGAGGAGGTTGAATTCCAGATCTGACTCAGATCTGGTTGATCAGATATGATAGAAGGATGGAGAAACACATGGTAATCGTGAAGCGATGGTCGGAGTGAAGTGAAAACACGTGGATGACCTCCGATCACGAAGATTGGAGGTTGATCTGATTAGCTCTGATCTAACTAAATTTAAAAGAAAATGTAAGGAATTAAGCTCTGGAATGAAATCTAAATTAATATATTACCCTACGGTGATCGTGGAGAGGTTGTTGAAGGATATGGGAAAATCCTTAAGCGCATCACGGAAGCGTGAGGATCGCATCATATGCGATCGGGAGCGACTAGTCGTGCTAGTTGCTCGGGGTAGTGGAATTTAAAAATATTAAACGATGAAACCACATGATCTAAGAACACTTCTCGGGTCGTTTCTAACAACAAATGAGTATTAGGTTTACCTCTTGAAGTGTGGTTGCGATCGAGTCTCTAAACGAAGAGACCTCATGTCTCAAGTCTGATCCGATGGAATAGATGCTTACGAGTGTGTTGATGAAACATGTGCTCCTCGCAATCCATGTTGATGATCCAAGTAGCGAATCTCCTGATCTCATCACACGAGATCGGATATCTTCTTCACGAGCGAGGCATACCAAAGGAGACGGAGATACACGAGCAAACGATTCAGTAGCATAACGGTAATGCGGCGCCGATGGTGACTCTCTCTAGGGCTCCATGGTGGATGGCCACAATGAGAGAGAGAGAGAGACTTGGCATGTAGAGAGAGAGAGGGAGAGAGCATTAGTTGTTGTACTTTAAAGAGCAAGGGTTGCCTCTTCATATATAGTATTTTGGGAGTCTGTGGAATTAATCCATGGACAACACAAAATCAATGGATGATATTGATTTGTGTTTCTTTCAATGGACATGATTTTGTTGTAAAAACATAAGAAAAATTAATTTAATTAAATTAAATATATAGAGATAATAGGAAGGAGATTAGCCTCCTTCTATAAATAGAAGGGACGACCACCCATTCCTAATAGGAGTTGGTAGCGTCCACCCTTCCTTTAAGAAAGGTGGTTATCTCCTCATAATCCATGAGATTGCATTATCCCATGAAAATCTCCAATATTTACAACAACATTTGTTGTAAATTATCTCCCAAAAACTAATTCATAATTAGTTTGTGAATAGTGCAATCATGCCACTGAAAATGTGTGAATCGTATTCACAACCCAAAATAAAAATGTAAATTACATTTTCAATCAATGTGAATCCAATTCACATTAACATTTAAATTTTAAATGTTATTTACAAATAGCTCTCTCTTGTATATTATAAATCACATTTATAATAGATATGATTAATATGGATAGTGTTATCCATATTATTCATATCCATGATAATTAAATCACATTTAGTCATCTTGGATCTCTATTCTCATATGCCCAAAATATGAATCACATTCACATTATTTACATCTTTGATAACTAAATCACATTTAATTATCTTAGATAACTCTTCTTATAATATGAATCAAATTCATATTATTCATGATAATTAGATCACATTTAATTGTTAATTTTCTCAATGCTCGGATACATATATCAACAATGAAATTATCCTCGAACTCTTTCAAGGATAATGTGCTTTCTCTGCAGATACTTGGAGATAAGGACAGGTGATTGTACGTTCCATGTATAGTGACTTGGATATTAAGATCATATCTCAAATCCAGATCTTGCGGACCTCCCATAGATGTTTGATTAAATCAAAACCGTAAATCTAATCTTTTCCTTGCATCTGAATCACATTCATGTCACTGTCTAACATTTGGACCAAGATCAGATTACTTCTTTGTTGAGAGGAGTCGCTAAAATCCAAACCCGTTTCATCACTCCCTAGGAATGGAAGCGGCATGGTTATACAACCGTTTATGATCACATCACCCTCATGTATTCCTAATATATATACATCCTGCATACTGGAAGACCTAGAATAAGCTCGAAGTTTTAGATCTATTTAGACTGTCTTCTTCAGGGTTTTATCATTAAGTTTCTCATTTGATCATTGGGAGTTGGTATCGATCATATACTTTCCAAAGGCATATTTCATATCTAGGTATTGATCGTATGATTTCCAGAAGTATATATCAAACCTACAAATTCAGTAAAGTTTTCAAAGCGAGATGATCGTGCACGGAATTTGATCCCAATATCTCTTGAGTGAGCTCAAGTCTTTCGGTTCAGTAAATGAACATGTATGATCCCTTAATATCAGCTCGTGAGAGAAAGGATTGACATCTCCTACTCAGGCTGGAGATCATCTCTTAATAATCATTTGACGATGCTTGATGAGTCCTCAATCTAACTCCTTAGACATTCACCCACGCACCAGCATCTATGATTCAGCAATTGAATCAACTGGTCATGGTACATAACCCTACTTGTACTAAAGGACCTATTATATAAATTAATTATTCTTTATTTCAGATCAGGGAATGATATTTGCAATAATGTTTATTGCATAATGGCTTGTCGTGGACTCGCATGTCCAACAGTTGCGGGCTCGATTCGACGGTGAAAGGTCGAAGAAGCTTGTCTTGCCGAAGGAGGTCCAGCGGTAGCGGGATCTCGCCTCTACCTCTTCCACTCCTTATTTAGGAATGCTTCAGATGACACCTAAAGCATAATCCTGGAGTTGATCTCGGGGAGAAAAGGAAGGTAAAATGGATCGGGGGGATGATTGAGATCTTGAGGTATTTATAGGCAGTGACATTCAGGGATCTTGAATTTGGAGAGGTACGCGAACCGAGGCACACTTAGGCAAATTTTATTCAGGCGAAAGAATTTATTATTCGATAGAGAAGAAATCAGGAGAAATGGAGGAAGGAATCAAGTAGGAAAATCAGGAAAGAAGGAGGTTCGGGCAAGTTATTCAGGAAAGAATGCAGAGGGTTCAGTTGACATGGGTCGACGGACTAGGGTTGGTCCAATGGAGATCCAGCCTACAAACGTCCAAACAGAAAAATGCAAAACACTTAATAAAAATTGAAATAAATTCAAAATAAAATAATAAACAAATTTAAATAAAAAGTTGCCAACATAAAAATGTAAAAATAAAAAAACTTATTTTTGGTTATTTTTAATAAACTAAATAAATAATGTAAATAAATAAAAACCTTTATTCATATGTAAAATACCTATATATACAACAACTCAATTTTTTAATAAAAGATTTACAAATAATTACATAACTTATTAATTTATTAATTTACAGATTTATTTAAATATTTTAAATATATTTTTATTTATTTTTATGAGTTAATTTAATAAGTAAAATAAATAAGACTATGTACAATATAGGTACTTGATATCTATACAATAAATGCATTATTTTATTTTTGTTTATTTTTTATTTTGTTATTTTTATTTGTATTTTATATAAAAATACAATATATATAATATTAAAAATACAATATGTATAAAAATACAAAGAAATAAATAAATGATTAAATAATACAATGTACAACATAGACAAATTATAAAATAGCAATCTAGAACGCTAAATTTCACATCTTGACTCCGATTTTTATGAAACCACTTTTATTTAAAGCTTATTTAATTTTAAACACAATGAAAGTAAGTTTGGTTTATTTTAAGATTATGTAGAGAAGATATTGATTTGACAAGTTTTGCTTTGAGGCTTTTCATAGTGTTGTTATTCTTATTTTGTGCAATGATTCTTCTTGCAATTATTTTTATTGGTTACAAATTATTTTTTGTGTACAAGTTTCAAGAAGAAAGCATTTTTATTTGAGGTTATTTTGTGATAAATAAAATAGTAGAAGATATGTGCAATATGTTTAATGATGAATATACATGTGAAGAATAGTTTTCTTGATTTTTATAGACAACATGCCTTATCTCCCCCTACTTTATTCCTTATTGATTAGGTCAAGTCTTGACTACTCTTGGGGTTAGGATCAGCATGTATTTATTGCATGCATACAGTCTTCTTATTTTCTTTATTTTTATTTACTTATTTAAGATTAAATAATGATAAATACACAATATTTACAAATGATCTGGAAATATTAACAAGTGAGAATTATTGATATTTATAGGTGTTTTATAAGGTAGTTTAAGCTAAAATAATTTAATAAAGATGATGAATTGGTGATTCATCACGCGCGACTGATGAATTTGTGATTCATCACTCTAAAATTTGAAAATAGAGTCTTGTTCCCAAGTAAATAGCAACATATTTTCCCTTATCTTGCAAAATTAGCATTCATGCATGCAAGCATAATATCTGCATTTTAGCATTCATATTTGCATTAAATAAGAAGCCAAATTCACTTGTAAATATTCACCTGTATATTAGCTAAAATATCATATTTGCATATATTTCTATATGACTAACACTAATAAAGGAAAAATATCAAAAAAATACTAACTTGTAAAATTGACCAATAAAACCCCAATCCAAGTTTGAAAATAGGAGCCTTAAAATGCGCATATCTATCTCATACAGTCTCCGAATTAGATCTACTCACTTTTAAAGTAATATACATTCAGAGACCTTCGAAACAAGATCGATATCATTAAAATCAGAGCTCGTATGCAAAACTTGGGTTTTGGGCCCCTTTTGTATATTGTACATATTGACCTTTTTGCCCCTGTATTTTACCATTTCATTTTCCTAATTATTGAAAATAAAAAATAGATTAAGTTGTAAATATTCTTTTCATATTTTCTCTAACTTTATTTTAATCTTTCTCTCTTTTAAAAATGACAAAAAAATACAAAAGATAAAATGCGGTATTTTATATCTATAAGGTACTAGCCAAAAATACACTTTGTACATATGACTTCATTTGATTTTCGGCCCTTCACAAAAGTTGTAGATCTCGTCGAGACGAGCAACTTTCGTGTTGACCACTTTTTAATTTAATCCCTTTTGTTATTTCTTTTTTATTTTTCTTTATATTTAAATTTTGAATTTTCTAGGAGTGACATGTGGCGCTCCTGGAGCCGCCACATGTCACCCCTTTATTTTATTATTTTCGGATTTATTTTATTATTTTCGGATTTATTATTATTATTTTTATTATTTTATTATTTTAATTATTTTTAGTAGCCTATTATTTTATTTTATTATTTTGTCTATTTTATCTCCCTTTTACCTCTTCTCCCTTACTTGTCTTCCACTCCAAGCCACCACTATCACCACCTCCTCCATCTTCTCCATCCCTTCTTCAACTTCCCTTTCCTCCTCCTTATATTCTCACCTCTCACTCCATTTTTCATCATCCACCAATCTTGAGAGAGAGAGAGCCCCAGCCCTCGTATCGTTCCTGGTGACAGCGCAGACGAGACGATCTGAGCGACGACGAGCTCGACCATCGTTGGCCATGGTGAGATCCAAGGAGCCTCACAACTCCTTGTTGCAGATTCCACACAAGCTGCTCAAGCCTCGAAGCTTCCTTGTTCGCCGACTTCTTGAGGCCACAACCGGAGTGTAGCATAGCTCCTCCAAAAATCCGGCGATCAACCACAGGTAAGTATTCTCTTCTTTCCTTGTCATTATTTTTATCTAACATTATTTGTCTATCTTGTTTACCACACAAACATCACATCATCATCTACCATTTTCACCTCTCATTTTATTTCCACACTTTCTTTTCCTATAATTTTATTTCCTGTTTACAAAATATAAAAAAACAAAAAGTTTTGCAAAAAAAACAAAAAGTTGCAGGTTTGCCCCAACCGCCGACGCTTACAGCCCCACAGTCTTGGAGCGTCTGACGGCCGCCTCTCCTCGTCGCCCCGGGTGCCGCCGCCTCAGCGCCCTCCGCCCTCCGCCAGGCGCGCCGGCCGCGCACAACCCCAGGACTCCGCGCCCACCCGCAGCTGCGAGCCGCGCCACCACCACAGGCCGGGTCGTGCGCCGCCATCTCCACCGCCTCCAAGCTGCGCTCCTCTGCGTGCGCACAGCCAGCTGCCCCGGCAACCCCCCTTCCTAGCGCGGCCAGCACCGCGCGGTAGCCTTCCAGCCCCCCAGTCCGACGTCGCTGACCTCGCGTGGCCCCCCCGCTACCTCACCGCGCCACCGTGCGAGCGCACCGCACATCCCTCTCCACTGAGTTACCCCCCGTCGCACCAGCCCAAGCGCGCGGCGTGCGCGACCCAGCCCTCCGCCCTCGCCGCCACGAGATCCTCCGCCACGCGGCCGTGCGTCGCCCGTCTCGCTGCCAACCGTCGAGGCGTCGCCACAACCGCCCGCCTTAGCCCGCGTTTCCTCTAAGGCCCGCCGCCAACCGCCCCTTTGGGCTCCATCGTGCCCTAGCAGGTCTATTTTATTTTCTTTTTTAGATTATTTATTTCGTGAAAAGTGTACTTTCATCCGTCAAGTTTGGTTATTTGCAGAAGTGCCCCTGTGCACACTTTGTCAGTCTTATTTCAATTTTTATTTGCATTGGCACCCCTACGTTTGAGCGTTATTTTGGACAGTCATTTTACATCAATTTTTATTCAAAAAAATAGCATTGTGTAGAACTTCTAATCGTTTATCTTGTGGCTATTTATTTACATTTTTATGATCATTTGACATTTTATTTAAAAATCAGAGATTGAAATTGACTGATATTTTACCCATTTAAGCTCTGAAATTCGTACAGCCATGTTTATTGCTCTAACAATTGTGAAAAAATTGTGAATGATGCCTATAAATTTGCTTTAATTACTATCCAAGTTTCGTTCAATTAGAAATTGTCTTGTACATAGAATAAATTATAGAGTCATTTCTGTAATTGATTTTTAGTTAAATCCACGAATATTATTTTTTAGAAATTTCAACTTTCCTGAATTCCATATTAAAGCATCTATTTGAGATAAATATCTCTCTGGATAATTTGATTTCGTGGATTAATTAGGAATTAAATACCCACACCACTCTATTTTCAGTAAAAAAACATAAAAAGTTATAAAGTATCAGAAAATTCCAAAAATATTAGTGTAGCTTAATTTCATCATATTTAACTTCCAGTAATTTTTTCATAGTTTTTGCATAACATTTGCACAAAAAATTGCATAAAAACCCTAAAAAAGTTTGCATTTTTCATTTGTGCATTTTTGACCCAAAAAATCTATTTTGCATTCATTGTTGGATTAGATTTATAGAGAAAATACAATTTGGTCAATTTGGATTAATTTCACATTAAAATTATTTTGACTACGTTGTTGATTTTCTTAATAACCTAATTCATCTGTATTGTTGCATTTGGCATTTTTATCGCATAAAAAATTACAAAAAAAATCCCACTTGGAAAACCGCAATCTAATACCTCTAACTTGATCCCGAGTTGTTCCTTTGCCTCCTTGAGTTGACCCTGGGGCTTGCCCAGGCTAAATAAATATAAAACCATGCATTAATTCATTCGACGATTCATCGAGTTGTGCGGTTATTTTTTATCGATGCGGATCTATCCGACTGCAATGAAATAGTCAATCCAACAACATAAAAGGTTAGGTCCGCGGCCCTTCAGATGATGCCGTTGCTGGGGATATAAAATAAAAAAAATCAAAACCCCCAGATCTCGCGGCTCGTCAAATGGCGTCGTTGCCGGGGAGGCAAACGGCTTAGGATCAGTTTAGTAAATTAGATTTACGTTTTCCATTCACTCGGGTAGTCTGACCCCCGAGCCATCTTGTAATTATCCATTTTTTATTTAATTGTTTTATGACCACTTATGTATATATCTCTTTCTGACATATTTTTTATCTTTTTGTGCGAGGGCTCGGTGGACTTGGAGCGGCTTTCTTGAAGTCGACGCATCTTGAAGTACATCGGAGGCCGACGATTCGTGGATCAAGTCAGTTGTTGAGACGCCAAAAGGATTTTTTCCATTTTTTTATTAACTTGCATTTCCAGCGGTTCCCGTTTTGGTTCTCGCATGTGTAAACATAGTGGAATCGTGTCCCTGTGTGCTGGGTGGATTGAATTGTAAATTAGGCTTGCACTAGTGGCTCCTCGAGACACTCTAGGATTTGCTTGTACTCGTAAATTTTTAGGACCGTACAATACACTTAAAAGATGCACCTAGACCGCAGATCTAGTAAAATCAACCTGTGCTTCACTCGTTAATAGAACTGCCAGTTTAGGAGCGGATTTTCATCGCTTGCATTCCATTTAGTGTAAAATTTCAATTCAGTCTTGCATCCCGCACTGTAGAGATCTGGAGGCACTGTAAGTATTCTTACTCAAGCATTCATCATCGTTTTCTCGATTGCGTCGGCTTTTTCCGATTCTCTCTCTCGGTTTTCTAACATAGGGTAAAGGAATTGGGACTGGACGGTAGACGTGATTGCTTGTGTGGATTAATATCAGTGACAACTAATCTTTAAAATCAGAATGCTAATTGAATTTGACCAAAAAAATTAACTAAAATTAACCCTTGTTTGTGGGAGATAAACCCCGACCTTGTTTTCAGGCTGAGTGAGGGTACTTGAGTGTGTGTGAACACCTTAAGGCAGAGCCCAAATCCCCGCCTTCCATATCACGTTCCGACTAATCCTAGCAAATATCACAAGTTGAATTATTCAGGTTCACTGACTAGTACCAAGTAGCCTCCGCCTGTCTCATAGGGGCGAAATTGTGGTACTTCGCGACAAGTTGCCAATAACCCCCCGGGGTGAAGTTCCAGCCTTGTCAGCCTCCACCTGCTTGCAGGTAGATAGGGGAAGGTCTTTGAATCCATCAACTTGGGATAGGAGCGAAGAAAGGAAGGATTGACGGTATCTTAGGCGATAGGTTAAACAGGGGAGAAGCAACCGGCTTTTTATCCGACTCCCCTATAGGTCGCGTAACCTTTGCTACATGTTTGAAAATTCACACTTAAAATCAATCAGACTAATCGGACTCGGTTTTGGGTCCTTCACCGTGTTGAGTGTGAACTCGGGGTTTGCTCTTGCGTTTGTCTGTGTGTTTGTCTGTGTGTGTTATCATGTGTAAATGCACGTTTTCTACCCCAATCTTCTTACATTCATCCTTTCCTCTTCAAGATGTCGGGATATTGGTCCCCATACCCTGAGACCTCTGATCATTCCTCATCGACCATATACCGATCATCTTCACCTTCTTATTCTTCCATGTATCCTTCGCCATCCACTGGAGAACCTTACCCATGGTCGGCTCCACCTCAACCCGATTATGAAGTCAGAACTTCGACTGACTTCTTCACTTCTTCGCATTTCTCACCTACTCCATCTTCTAACACTCCGGATCCACTTCCACCTTGGGTTGATTGTCCTTACTCTCAAGAGTTTGCATGAATTAAATAACCGAATGAAGAGCAAGCCACTGTTGAGATAGATGATTGGCAAAATTATATGCCCCCACATACGTCATTCTCACCTCAAGTAGGGACCATACAACAATTTACATATACACATCCCGACTTGATCTTAGGGCATAACTTGGTCGATCAAACAACCCGAATGGAGAGGCCTGTACATCATGACTTCTCAGACTTGATTGACTTTAGTAATCAAGTTTACATTGACCAGCCTTCATTTGGAGAGCATGTACATTCATAAGATTGGACTCGTGAGCTAGACTTATCAGTCCCCATTTCCTCATATGAGGCTCTGACCAATATTTGCCATCTAGATGGTCCATACTCGACCCAGCATTACATGCCAGAGTCTAGGTATGTTGAGCATGAGACCCCAATATCTCAGCAGTATCCTCCAATTAAGCAGAACTCTCCCATGATTTGTCATGAGAATTTTTTGGAGGATGACATTTCTCGACTTATCGTGAAGAATGAAACATTAGGTAACAAGTTGAAAGACATCATGGAAATATTGCACTCAATTTCTTCTAGCTTGGGAATGAAAGTGGAAAAGGACATAAGTAGATCTGATGTTGAAAACTAAGCAAGCGATAGGCAACCCACATCTTCTGTACAGCTGGAGTCCATTCTATCTCCCTATTCTACTAACCCCTTGCCTTCCAATCTTGAGTCTGATCATTCATCTATCCAAACTACCAAAAAAATTGAAAAATCAAAAAATCACATAAAATTGAAAATGAAAAAGACCTAAAAAAATTGGATCCTACCCTAAGGGAAGCATTTGATGAAGAATTGATTTTTAATCTTCCCTTAATAAAGGCCATAGATCACTTTCCCGACCTCAGACAATTTGTGAGAAGTAAATTGATGCCCACGAGGTCGGGTAATAAGAGGACAAGGAATGAAAGACACATAGTGTCTATGGCCACCTCCTTGGTGATGGGGAGAAAGATCAAAAGCCGCAGAGAGAAGCGGTTGCCCTGAGTTGAATGTGAAATCAAAGACACCATCTTTACCCATGCAAGAATCGATGATGACTCACCGATAAATATCCTCCCGACCTCTGTGTTTGATAAGCTCAAACTCATGCCACTTAGGAAGTCAAGAGAGATCGTTTAGCTGGATGATCGATCCATCAAACGGTCGAGAGGAAATATTTCAGTCATCGTTACTTTCCAAGGTGCTCTACTCTAGGTGGACTTCATGATTATTGACATTGAGCACCGAGGAGAGTTTTCCCAGTCTCCGATTATTCTCGGGAAGCCGTTCTTAGCCTTGGCTAAGGCGACTATAAATTGCGAGACTCGGGAAATCGATTTTACAGCATTGGGAGCACTTCGACCTCATCCATTCTTTGATAAACTTTACTCTAAGGTGACCCACACATCCGCTGACAGTCGTGACCATCGAGAGGAAGATGAGTCCCACCTCTCTACTACACCTGAGAAACCGATTGTCTGGACGACCGTTGGATCAGAGACTCCCCACACCTCCACTTCATCAACTGCTTGCACCACCACCATTACAGCTTCTAAGGAGGACTTACGACCAGAAGCTAACATTGAGTCGGACATGATTTTTGCTGATTGTCTTGACCATTTTGATGATCCGACACAAGAACCCAATAATGTCAAGCCAACTGAGATCACTGGCACCTTCTCGAGACGCATGCTGACCCTTCAGGAATATGCTAATCTATATGGTGACTCGTCTGATGAGGAAACCATGGTCAGCACCGCACCACATCCGGGACCTTCAAAGGAAACAACCAAGACTAAATTGACTCCACATAAAAACACGGTTGCTCCCTCTTCTAGTCGGCTATCTAGTGAGAGGAAGTCGAGAATTAATTCCTCGAGATGTTCCCCCGAACCTCTCAAGGCGCATCGCTCTCATCTCCCTCTCAATGATTCGGGTTCTAGAAAACCGACTAAGAACATTTCCTTCAACATTCTGGAGAAGGAAGTTTCAGAGGAATCCTCATCGGGTCCGGACAAGGTGATTTATATGAGTGATCTCAGTTCGGTTGTTCTTAAGCCGTATCTAAGCAAGCAGCTGTGTGTCGACCCGCGTTGGATGATCCCTTCACCTCACTACTATTCATCTGAGGACGATTCCGACAGCGACACACTTGTATATTACCCACCTCCTCGCTCTCGTAAGAAGGTTCGTCACAAACTTTCTTGATCCCTGTATATTCTCAATCCTCCCTGTATATATTTTCTTTCCCTCCCTCCCCGGTTTATCGAATCACTCACCCCGGCTCCATATCATTTCATTTTATGGTTATACTTAGGATGATCAGATCTTAAGTATATGGGGGAGAGTGACCGAGTCTCTTCACCATTCGTTGTACATCCTCCAAATCACATCGGTCCTCATACCCACTCCTGTCCTATACTTAAGCTGACCAGAGCCTAAGTATAGGGGAGACTGATGCCCGCCGTGTATATATTCCTCCATTTCCCCTCTTAACCTTGCCCGCCCCATTTTTGATATTCTTCTACACTTAGGCTACCAGTGCCTAAGTATAGGGGGACGGAGCGACTTCTATACATTTTTGTTATTTTATCTCTCCTACGCTTAGCACGAGCTATGTCTTTTTCCTCGCTTTTCGTGCTCTGAGGACATAGCACACGCTAAGTATAGGGGGCGTGTATATATTACATATATACTTTACCCATAGCTCATACTTTTGCGTATTTCCGCATACTTTTTGTATATATTTTGCAATAATTGCGGGTGGGTAAAAATTGAAAAAAAATGATGTATAATACTTGTACAACTTTTGTAAAAATTGAAAAAAAAATACATGTATACTTGTATATTGTATAACACTTGTATAATTTGTAATACTTTTTAAACTTTTGTAAATTGTTGTAACATAGGAGGTATACCAAAGTTTAAAAAAAACAAAAACAAAAATAAAGGCTTCTTATTTACTCCTGCATATCATCCTTGCATTAAAAAAAGAGTCTTGAATTTCATTCATAGCATGTCATCTACACCTCATCTGCATATCTTGCATATGCAAGGTGAAAAGCTAGTGTGTTCTGAACCAAGTTATGAGTAGATGTTGAGGATGGACTTGATTTGACCTTAATCCACCTACTTTCAGAGGAACCTTATAGGAGCTGGAGTTAAGATTTCTCAGGTCAAGTGACTTAATTCTTTGAGTCCGCAAGTCTATGTTCACATGTCATCTTGATTAGTCTAAGTAGAATATCCCGTGCACACGCATGATTCTTTTAGATAATGACCTAACTTGGACAAGCACAATGCACGCAGCTCTTCATTGATGAGGTGGTAAGGAAGTAGAATCCTTTAGCTTGGAGTAGCACACGGGTGGAAACATCTGTCCTCCTCTAGGGAGGGTAGTGCATCTCAACCTAGTCTGGTGGTGTTGACATCTAAGGACGGGATGCTGCGGGTCGCAATAATGCTTTAAAAGAGGGATAGCCTACTGGCTCAAGAGGAAAAACTTCTGATGTACATGTTACACCTTGTATATAGTTCAAAAAAAAGAAAAAAAAAGAAAAATGCAAAAATACCAAAAAAATCAGACAGGTCCAAGTGAAAACAAAAATACCTATCGGATTATGTATATTAGCAAAGAAAATGCAGATGGATGACTTGGCTACACTGGTCAGGCATCCCGGGATAGGTAGCTACACTGGTTACCGTCCATTCTTTCTCTCTACCCCCTCCTCTTGAGCTGGTCGCACTTGAACTTAGAAGGGAATACCCCGCTCCTCGAGGAAAGAGTTACTAGACCGAGTAATCAGAGTTACCTTGTTAGAGGAGGCTGATTCTGAGCCATTTCTGATGTGGAGAGTTATTTTACACTTACACAGTACATGTAAGAATCATAGTCATCAGAAATTTGCGTCTGAGGATTTGTTCTGACCTGACTATTGAGGAGTCTTGAATAGGAGACTTGTGGAACTTGAAGTCTGTTAGGTCTTAAATTCAGATCCCAATAAGGTTCTGCCACACAATTAATCCAAAGGTCGAGTCAAGCTCCATTTTCAACTATTGTTCATGACCTTGGTATGGAACCCAAAATCATTTCACTCTTGCATTTCATTTTAGTTGCTCGGGGACGAGCAAGGTTTAAGTATAGGGGGTTGATGAATATGTGATTCATCACTCTAAAAGTTGAAAATAGAGTCTTGTTCCCAAGTAAATAGCAACATATTTTCCCTTATCTTGCAAAATTAGCATTCATGCATGCAAGCATAATATATGCATTTTAGCATTCATATTTGCATTAAATAAGAAGCCAAATTCACTTGTAAATATTCACCTGTATATTAGCTAAAATACCCTATTTGTATATATTTTATACTAACTCCAAATCCAATAAAAACAACTCTATAGTGTACATATGACTAACACTAATAAAGGAAAAATATCAAAAAAATACTAACATGTAAAATTGACCAATAAAACCCCAATCCAAGTTTGGAACTAGGAGCCTTAAAATGCGCATATCTCTCTCATGCAGTCTCTGAATAGGTCTACTCACTTTTAAAGTAATATACATTCAGAGACCTTCGAAATGAGACCAATTTCATTAAAATCAGAGCTCGTATGCAAAACTTGGGTTTTGGGCCCTTTTTGTATATTGTACGTATCGACCTTTTTGCCCCTGTATTTTACCATTTTATTTTCCTAATTATTAAAAATAAAAAAATAGATTAAGTTGTAAATATTCTTTTCATATTTTCTCTAACTTTATTTTAATTTTACTCTCTTTTAAAAATGATAAAAAAATACAAAAGATAAAATGCGGTATTTTATATCTATTAGGTACCACCCAAAAATACACTTTGTACATATGACTTCTTTTGATTTTTGGTCCTTCACGAAAGTTGTAGATCTCATCGAGACGAGCAACTTTTGTGTTGACCACTTTTTGATTTAATCCTTTTTGTTATTTCTTTTTTATTTTTCTTTACATTTAATTTTTGAATTTTCTAGGAGCGACATGTGGCAGCTCCTGGAGCCGCCACATGTCACCCCTTTATTTTATTATTTTCGGATTTATTTTATTAATTTCGAATTTATTATTATTATTATTATTATTTTATTATTTTAATTATTTTTAGTAGTCTATTATTTTATTTTATTATTTTGTTTATTTTATCTCCCTTTTACCTCTTCTCCCTTACTTGTCTTCCACTCCAAGCCACCACTATCACCACCTCCTCCATCTTCTCCATCCCTTCTCCAACTTCCCTTTCCTCCTCTTTATATTCTCACCTCCCACTCCATTTTTCATCATCCACCGATCTTGAGAGAGAGAGCCCCAACCCTCGTATCGTTCCTGGTGACAGCACGGACGAGACGATCTGAGCAACGACGAGCTCGGCCATCATTGGCCGTGGTGAGATCCAAGGAGCCTCACAACTCCTTGTTGCAGCTTCCACACAAGCTGCTCAAGCCTCGAAGCTTCCTTGTTCGCCGACTTCTTGAGGCCACAATCGGAGTGTAGCATAACTCCTCCAAAAATCCGGCGATCAGCCACAGGTAAGTATTCTCTTCTTTCCTTGTCATTATTTTTATCTAACATTGTTTGTTTATCTTGTTCACCACACAAACATCACATCATCATCTACCATTTTCACCTCTCATTTTATTTCCACACTTTCTTTTCCTACAATTTTATTTCCTGTTTACAAAATATAAAAAATACAAAAAATTTTGCAAAAAAAACAAAAAGTTTCAGGTTTGCCCCAGCCGTTGACGCTTACATCCCCACAGCCTTGGAGCGTTCGGCGGCCGCCTCTCCTCGTCACCCTGGGAGCCGCCGCCTCAGCGCCCTCCGCGCCCTCCGCCAGGCGCGGCGGCCGCGCACAACCCTAGGACTCCGTGGCCACCTGCGGCTGCGAGCCGTGCCACCACCACAGGCCAGGTCGTGCGCCGCCATCTCCACCGCCTCCAAGCTGCACTCCTCCGCGTGCGCACGGCCAGCTGCCCCAGCGATCCCCCTTCCTAGCGCGGCCAGCACCGCGCGTTCGCCCTCGTGCGATAGCCTTCCAGCCCCCCAGTCCGACGCCGACGACCTCGTGTCCCCCCCCCCCCCGCCACCTCGTCGTGCTACCGTGCGAGCGCGCCGCACCTCCCTCTCCACCGAGTTGCCCCCCGCCGTACCAGCCCAAGCGCACGGCATGCGCGACCCAGACCTCTGCCCTCGCCGCCACGAGATCCTCCGTCGCGCGACTGTGCGCCGCCTGTCTCGCCGCCAACCGCCGAGGCGTCACCACAACCGCCCGCCCTAGCCTATGCCTCCTCCAAGGCCCGCCGCCAACCGCCCCTTTGGGCTCCATCGTGCCCTAGCAGGTCTATTTTATTTCCTTTTTTATTTTATTTATTTCATGAAAATTGTACTTTCATCCGTCAAGTTTGGATATTTGCAGAAGTGCCCCTGTGCACAGTTTGTCAGTCTTATTTCAATTTTATTTGCATTGACACCCCTGTGTTTGAGCGTTATTTTGGACAGTCATTTTACATCAATTTTTATTCAAAAAAATAACATTGTGTAGAACATCTAATTGTTTATCTTGTGTCTATTTATTTACATTTTTGTGATCATTTGACATTTTATTAAAAATCAGAGATTGAAATTGAGTGATATTTTACCCATTTAAGCTCTGAAATTCGTACAGCCATGTTTATTGCTCTAAAAATTGTGAAAAAATTGTGAATGATGCCTATAAATTTGCTTTAATTACTATCCAAGATTCGTTCAATTAGGAGTTGTCTTATGCATAGAATAAATTATAGAGTCATTTCTTTAATTAATTTTTAATTAAATCCACGAATAATATTTTTGAGAAATTTCAACTTTTCTGAATTCCTATTAAAGAATCTATTTGAGATAAATAGCTCTCTAGATAATTTGATTTCATGGATTAATTAGGAATTAAATACCCACAGTCACTCTATTTCAGTAAAAAATCATAAAAAACTCATAAAGTGTCAGAAAATTCCAAAAATATTAGTGTAGCTTAATTTCATCATATTTAACTTCCAGTAAAGTTTTCATAATTTTTGCATAACATTTGCATGAAAAATTGCATAAAAACCCTAAAAAAGTTTGCATTTTTCATTTGTGCATTTTTGACCCCAAAAAATCCATTTTGCATTCGTTGTTGGATTAGATTTATAGAAAAAATACAATTTGGTCAATTTGGATTAATTTCACATTAAAATTAATTTTGGATTCGTTGTTGATTTTCTTAATAACCTAATTCATCCGTATTGTTGCATTTGGCATTTTTATCGCATAAAAAATTACAAAAAAATCTCACTTAGAAAACTGCAATCTAATACCTCTAACTTGATCCCGAGTTGTTCCTTTGCCTCCTTGAGTCAACCCTGGGGCTTGCCCAGGCTAAATAAATATAAAACCGCGCATTAATTCATTCGACGATTCATCGAGTTGTGCGGTTATTTTTTATCAACGCGGATCTATCCGACTGCAACGAAATAGTCAATCCGACAACACTAACAAGGGTAGACCGCGGGCACGTCAGCGACCAAAGCTCAGGGAAGAACTCATTCTTCCAGGTGTCCCCAGAGCCATTGGATGAAGATCCCAGCCTAGATCTAATCGGGGTCGTTGATTTAAAGCGAAGCAATATTCAGTCCATGTCACAACGTGTTTAAGTGGGTACCCTGGAGTAGCCAGATCCGTCACATGTGCCTATCACGTGACTTGGATGGTAAACTTCTCCTAAGCCCCTCCTTTTTTGTAGATAATATTTAGTCCTGTAAATATTAAGTGTGGTGTAATAACTTCCAATTATTTGCAACTTGGATCCTGGACTTTCTTGTATTTGTATATAGGTCCGTTATCAAGTCACCTCATGTGGTTATCCACGTGAGGCGTGTGTACAATTTAAAAATTCCACCTTCTATTTATAGGACCGGTTATGAAATGAATGTTTAGTTTATAATAATTGCAACTACGTCTGTGTATTATTGAATTATTTATTTTATGTATTTTATTTTATAAGATAATTCTTCTATGCCAAAAAATGTAGTAAAATTAGGATAAATTCCTGGAACCTTGATCTGTCACGCATAATTTTTATTTGGCATTTGATTATATTTTCCTATTTATAAAAATACAAAAAAAAACATGCATACTTTCCTTGTTTAGAATAAAAAAAATCCCAAAAAAATCAAATATATCTCCAAAAGTTCCAACAAATACATTAGTTAGATTTTAGTATATTCTATACATATCCAAAAATCATAAAAAATACAAAATAAAAAACTTAAAAATCTAAAAACCTTGATAATAGTATAAAAATTAGCAAAAATTATGTAAAAACACAAAAATATTTCTTTCTATCTCTGAATTTTATTTATTAAATATAGAATATATTAAAATAGTTTAGGGTAAATTTGAACTTATAAATATTTTTAAAACCCTAAACAATTTCATGAATTTAATGTACCACTATTTTGAGTATTCATTAATTTAAAAAGCATAAAAACTAGATAAATACTAAAAAATTACAAAAAAAATAGGGGAAATACCAAAATATTAAATTTTCTTTATTTCGACTTTATTTGGCTTATTTTAAAAATAAAAAAGATATTATCTATATATAGTATATATTATCTATTATACCTTCATATTATTAGTTATATTATTTTAATATTTAAAATTAAAAAAATTGTAAAATTAAAACTAAAATATAAAATTAATATATAACAATATATATAACAATTTAAAAATCATAAAAAAATAAATATAATTAAAAAGCTACATAAAAACAAGAAAAGATAAAAAATCCAAAAAAATATTTTTAATTAGCAATAATTAATAATTGTTTTCACCCCTCATTTCATTTCCCATTGGTCGCGCTCTTCACTACTTACACCTATACACAGATTTAAAGAGTTATAATAAATTTTAACTCACATGCATTTCATTTTAATACACATTGTGTGTTAATTGTTGATATATTGTGGATCAGTCGCCACAGTGATGCCGATCTAGCTTACTAGACTAGTAGATCGATTTTCACAATGATCAGGTACATAACACTAATTGTATGAAGGAACCTATTATGCAAACTAGTTATTCTTCATTTCAGATTAAGGAGGGATTTGCAATCACTTGTATTGCATAATGGCTCACCATGGCTCACATGTCTAACAATCTCTCACTAGCTCAAAGAGCCACCAATGGGAAAATATTTAAACCCACACTTATGTGTTAATCAATAAGTAATGTAGACAATAGTTGGGTCAGTTGTTTCATCACTCTGTCCCGAGAGACTATGCCAAGTCCTTTTACATACTTGCATATCTGATGGTAATCGTGCTTGCATCCAATGCGATATGTAACTGATACTCAATCTTGTAGAAGTAGTTACAGTGCCTTGCATCATCTAGTTTTAACATTTGACACCACAACTCAATAATTATCATAAACAATAAGGAGTTATGTTATTCTTATCAAAATACCTTTATGCCTTTAGATCTTTATATCCTTAGAATAAGACACATTCTTAACTCTGAAGTCTTGTAAGGTATCTGTATATACGATTTTGAGATCACTATCTCTAAAATCTTGTGTCCTCTAATATGTTATTATTATTGCTGTCGAGTTTTTTTATCTCCATGGTAGGATGATAACAATTTACCGCTCCCACTACATGACAGACATATGATTTCTGTACATAGCATGCCATACACTAGGACTCCTATAGATGATGCACAAGGGTATGATGTTATAGCATTAATATCCTCAATGCTTTGATGTGAATCCCTGTAAATAAGTTAGCACATATCTTAAGGGAATAAACCCTTCTTTGGATTTTTTTCTTGTGAGATCTGTCCAAGGTATACCCTTGAAATGACGGTTCAAATGCTCTCTTTGCTTTGCTTTTGAAAAATTCAGAATAAGACTTAAGAGGCATGCTTGAGATCTTTTACCTCAAAGGTATGGGACAACCAGATTACAAAATACTTATTACCTTTCCCATATTATTCACAATTATCAGGATTACATCTACATTTAGCACGAGGAACACAATGGCATTCCCACTACACTTCACAAGGTTCATCAAGATTCTGTCTAGAATCATAACCTTTATCAATTTATTGAATTTGATGTTACAAAATAAGGAAGCTTCTTTGAGACCATAGATGGAATCTACTTTAGACATCCATCTTTCCTGGACATGATCCGTAGATGCTTCATCATATGAAGTGAGATCATTTTCAGACTCTTCTGACACATGGAATCCATACCTTATAGGTGGTTTTACCACAATCAAAATGATTTGAAGAGGTATAAGTATTTAATCTTCAATTATCTGTTTTGTTTCTGGTCCAGGAACCTCATTATCTTTTTATGGATTCTATGAGTTTATTTACTTCATCCATATCTCAACTCCTAAGGAAGACATCTTCTAAAAATCATATCCTTAGATGTGAAGAATTTAAGAATCTCAATGTCATAAAGTATGTATCAACTATTATCCTTTACATACCCAATGAAGTGGCACTTTCGAGTACGATATTTTAGCATATTGGCATGGATTCTAGTTTAGGATGTACGTCACAATCTTTATTGCATATCCCTAAAAACTAAAAGGTAATTGTGCTATGAATTATCATTGATCTAACCATGTCCAACATGATATAGTTGTGTCTCCCTATAACTCCATTGAGGTGAGGAATTCCTGGTGGAGTGAGATAGGAAAGTATTCCTTTCTCTACAATATATTCTTTTGAATTCATCTGACATGTACTTACTACCTTGGTCAGATCGAATTATATTCATCGTCCTTCCAACTTTGGTTCGCAACCAAAATTGTGAAATCTTTTAACGTTTCAAAAATTTCTAACATGTATGGAAGAAATCCCATACCGCAAGTGATCCTCAATGGACATATCATATATCATTAATGTTTACTATGGTATGGATGGTCCACATACATCAATATGTATGAGGTCTTGAATACCTCCGCATCTCACACCTTTATCAAATAAGTATATCTTGAAATTTTACTCTGAACACAATATTCACAAGTGTGTAAGTTCTAAACTTTTAGACAATCTAAAGGTCCATCCCATACTAGTCTATTGATCTTATCAACATACACATGACCAAGTCTTAATTCCAGATCATGTAAAATGATATTGATCCTGTTTTTGATCTTTGAAGGTCTAAAATTATTGTATTAAAAGTATTAGTGAACCATTCACTAATATTCTAATTCTGTAGAGTCCTTTACTTGTTATATTATCTTCTGGAATGTATCCATCATAACACTTCACGATAGGTTTATCTCATAATGTTTGTCTATCTCTATAACAAGTTTAGAAATAGACATCAAATCTTTTCTAACATCTAGGTCATAAAAACATTCTCTAAGTCTAAGGTCTCTCATGCAAGAATGTGATAGTCTATTTATTCAATGGTGATTGTTGAAACAATTGCATCAAATACCATGTAGATAACTGTCAATCTTCAAATCGAGGTTACTAGTTTTTCTAAAAATAACATATGCAACCAATCGTAAGTGTTAGTAGAAGAATCATGTACAACTATCCAACTTTCTTCTTGTCTAACAAGTAAATTCATTTGATGAATTAAAGATGTAGGAGATTCTAATGTACTTTCAATATACTGACTTGTTGTACTATTTGCAGTCATCCAACTATTTGGATGTTATAAATGTGGAAGTCACAATAGTACAAATAACTCTTTGACTTCCCATCTTCTTCTAGGGGTCAAACCCATGATTCCAATGCGCTTCCTTTAATCCTTAAACAACCAATGCCTAAGATGAAGGATCTCTTTAATTGAACATCTCCTGCAAAGACTTCAGTCTTGAGAATATTTCAATGTTTACACTTGCTTCATCCCATTCATATAATATGAAAATTATGAAGCTTCATGAAAGATTTGAGTATAGATAGTAGAATGATGACACTCATGATAGCCACATCCATCATGACTCATAAGAATTTTATTTGGTTAGGCACTCATATATTTTGAGTACGTCATCTCCCGTGGAGCCACAATTCTGCATAATGCAATGAACCCTTCCCTTCATGATCAAATGTTGAGAGTGCATATATTTTCCACAAAATCTCTTCAGATTTAGGAGGATCTTGATAATTAGGATCAATATCAACATGTTACTTCCAAAGGCACATTCGATGAAGAATTAGTTGTCCTTCTTCCTATTTAATTGTCTATCACCATCGTTATTAGGAAACTTGCAAATTATAAAAACACATATTATATATGTCAAATTGTATGTACTACATCTTAACCATGGATTGATGAACTATTTTTTACGTCACTTAAGAATGATATATCGTAGTATAGGAAGGCAGAAAATGATCTATCAAAAACCACATTCTTTGAATATTGTGGAGAATTTTTACTTGGTAAGTCTACCAACATCGAACACAGGGAGTGATGATTTTTAATTGCACGATTTTTAAATTAATTTAAATAGATAGTTAATTGCAATATTAATATTTGTGTCTGAAACTAAAATGAAATTGAAGAAATGCAATACAATGATGAACATGCAATGCAAAGCAGTAGACAATCCTCATATCTTATATTTGTTTAGTTTTAATCCAATAAAAATAATTAATATCCTTGAAATTTAATCACAAATGAAAAGATATAATTTCAAGAGAGATAGTCAAAGAATCCAAATTGATGGTTAATTGATCAATAATTATTAATCGAACAAGCTCAAATATTAATGATATATTCTCAAGGTATTCTACCTTGAATTCTCTGTGATTTTTAACCCTAGAGAATGATTTCAATATTCAAAATAAGTCGAGGAAAACTTTTCTAATCCTCCTCAATATTGCTCAATTAATCCCTTACATATCTTAGAAATATAACCAAGAGAGATTTATTAGACATAAATCCACACAACAGGCCAAAAATTCACTCATCATTTGTCACGAATGATCAACTTAGAGTATATCCAAAGCATACTTTCTACAACAAAGTTATCTGTAATTAGAAGAGAATTAATATAATTAAACATCTTCAGTAAAATTCCTGTAGATAAAGTCAGATTCTTCCCAAAACTTGGCAAGAATATATCAGTAATCAATATGCATATGTCAAATTTCTCCTCAAATAATATGCCATATAAATCCAAATACGATATGTCCACAGGTTATGCAAAATGATAGAGCGTGAAATAAGCTTTAGAATGACATATTATGCGTAAAAGTAAAAGTTTAAATGAGAAAATATGATAAAATGAAACGCCAGGGACTAGAATGCATTGATAATAAGAATTTTCTTCTCAATTAGGTCCCTAGAGGACTTATCTGCAAATATCAACAATCGGAAGGGTTCTGGTGCAATTTTCCAAAATAGCATGTATTGTACATGTGCCTTTAGAATCTGAGGACTGATTCACGATTGAATGGAACTGTAGGGGCATGGGAGCAATATTTCCTCCCAGCATGTGTGTCATGTGATGCAGGAGGCAGGGCATTTTTCACAGTATGCAGGAAGTGCAGGGGGTAGAGCAAAATTTTCCCCCTCCCGTACGTGCATCGCACGCGTAGAGGGAGGCCGGCGAGCAGAGCTAAGGTTTGGGCCTCTAAAGCTTAGGCTCGAGGGCATCGAGCTTACATGGCGGCTCGCAAGAGCTTCGGAGGTCGACGCTACCTCAATCGGCCCTAGGTTAGAGGCATGAGCCGAGGCTCGGGAGGGGGATGACGTGGCCAGGCATAAAATGGTGGATCCCCCCAATCCAACTGCTGCAGAGTGAGGTGGCAGTTGTCGATGCCGGGCGAAGGAGCGGAGGTCAGCAGAGCTCGGTGGTCTCTACTTCCAAGGCGGCCGATAATGGTGGGTGAGCGTCCGGTGGCATGGGTTGGGGGTTGCAAATGCTCGACGAGGTGGAATAAGGTACGAAGGAAAGGTAGTTGCGGGTGAAGGTGAAGCACAAGATGTGAGGGTGATGCTCCCGGTGGTTTTTGACGATGGATGGTGGACAACTGTGAAAGGTGATGGGTGGCTATGTATGTGATTTTCAGCGGAAGAGGGCATGGAGGTGCAGCGAGGTATGGATGGAGAAGGGGGACAGATGCAATGGAAAAGAAGCAGACAATGAAGAAGAAGGAAAATAGAAAAGAGGGAATACTTGAGGGAGGTCGCCTGAGGGAGGAGCTCGATGAAGAGCTCCGGGTTGTCGCTCAAGCTCGCGTCATAAGGAGGGAGCTCGTCCGTGGTCTTCACTAAGGGATAATGGCCAAAGGATATGGTTGGATCAAGCCCATGGAGTAGCCTGTCTTTGCTCGAGAACCAAATTCTCGATGTCACCAGAGCAGGGTTGAGCTCATGCCCTCTCTGTATCTAGGAAAATGGCGGATAGCGACAATGGTTGGTGGTCGTTAGGATACATAGGGAGGCGAGGGAGGACTAACGGCGGTGGTTTCGAGAGGGGGGTAAGGTGGGCGGATGGAAGAGGAGGAGGCGGACAAAAGAGGAGCAGGTGGAGGCGGAGGTGGCGGGCGCAGGGAGGAAGGGGAGGAGGAGGGGGTCACGTGGCGTGCACGTGACCTAGCAGGAGTGGAGAGAGAGGAGGGGGAAGAGTGAGAAAGAAGAGGGAGAAAAGGGATAAGAGAAAAAAGAAGAGGAAAAAGAAAGAGAAAAATAAAACTAAAAACTAAAAGAAATATATAAAATAAAATTTAAAAATAAAATAAATAACAAAAAGAAATAAAAATAAGGAGCAAAATAAATAAAAATAATTAAATAAAGAAAAATAAAAAACTAAAATAAAAAGAAAATTCGAAAGAAATTGTAAATGAAATCAAATTAAATAATGGTCAACAAAAAAATTGTTCGTCTCGACGAGATCTACAACTTTTGTTAAGGACCCAAAATCAAAAGAGTTCAACTTTTAAAAAGCATTTTTTGAAGGTATTCTATAGATAAGAAGATACTGAACTTTTGTATTTTGTGATTTTTTTGTATTTTTAATATAATTTTTTTAGTGGATTAATTTATATACAATATATATAATTAATCTAATTTTATGGATTTTTTATAGGTTATAAAATTGTAAAATAAAGTCAGCAAAGCTAAAATATGTACAAAATATACAATCTCAGATATTTTTTATTTCTTTTAATTTTATTATTTTTATGGATTTTAATTCTTAATGACAAGTTAGTTGATTACTCAAAGAATAATTTAGAGAAAGATTCAGGCTAAAATCATTTATTTTTGTACATAAAATAATAATCTCAATCGAGGAAAAAATAAGGTTATTTATTTACAGATTTTAACCTTAATTTTAGCACAAGTAGTAAATATTAATTAATTGATTTTAAAAGTTTTAATTAGTGAATTATTAAAGGGATTTTGCTAAAACATCCGTATAGAGTAGATGAATCATGGATTCATCACACCCTTATACCTATCTCTTTGCTTGTCCCCAAGCAAATTTTAGTGAATTGGAAGGTTGAATCCCTTATTGTGCATGTGTGAATTTCAAAACTTGTCTCGTTAAGAATCCTGGGTTTTAATGGTCCTAAAATTCTAAGCTCAATCTAGGCCCTAGTCAAAAGGAATCCAACTTCTCTAATTATAAGACTCTCTATTTGTACATATAACATAAGGGATATGGCATTTAGTGTACTGCAATCATGAGAGTAGAGTCAAAACGTCAAAGCTCTGATCCAATAGACTCTCCTCAGGACCTAATCCTCAACACTAGAAAATAAATCAGCTCTTGCACTCAATCTTCTGTCTCAGTAGTTTGTCAAACTTGAAAATTGTAGATGGACGACCAGATAATGGAGGTCTTAGATTTGTGTATTTTCTTCTCTCCCTCACATTGGAACAAGGATCCTCTCAAGTGCCTTATTACTCAACACATGTATATTTTTGGTTGTTAACCAGTGTGTCCAGCAAGAGAGTTTGAGTTGTATGTACTTGTTTTCCTGGAGCACACATGGTTGTGTCTCCTTTAAGTATCTAATATACTTACACTTTTGTATCACATACGATGCACAGCCCTTTTTGAGGTACTAGCCTAACGCGTTGATCCGAATTAGATTTTGTCCAATTGGATACTTTGAAAATTGTTGGGAGCGATTGCCTTTGATTGAAGCTCTTTGAGATTGACTTGTAATTGAGAGCTCTTTTCATTCACACATTTTTTGGTAGGCTAGATCCATTGCTTTTATGGAGAGTTGGCGCAAATTGATCAACAGTTATTATGTTTAATCACACCCGGGCACATAGGTTAATATCAAAAGGTAGCATGAGAACTTGTTTACATACAGGCTAGGGTTTGCTTACACTCAGATTTCAAGAAGGATTCATCGACTGTATCCCATCCTCGAGTATCATAAAATCAGGTCTAGACCCAAATCTCAAGTCCCAGTCCCTCAAGTGAAATCTCAACTCATCTCATCATTCATGCAGTTGTGTAAGTGTTGTTAATCATATTTTTAAAGGTAAAGATTAAGCGTGGAATATAGCACTCACATCTTTCAAATTAAGGAAGTGTGCATTATTAAGTCCCAAAACCCTAATGACTAAGGTTGATTGACTCTGAATCAAATGACCTTAAAAACCCGAGTTTCTTTTTCCTCAAGTCTTGAGTGATAGTGAAAATGTCAAGGATAAAACCTTAAGTTGGTTTTTTTTATTTTTTTTGTTTTTAAAAAGGTTTTTGATTGATATTTTTGTGTTTTCTTACACCCCCTAAATATTGTAGTTAGTTTTCTTTTTAAAACAGGTACTATTTACACAAGAAATTTAGTATGTATACATAATATATACCCATACCTGATTTTCAATGAAAATAATTAAAGTACGAGCTATGGATAAAGTACATAGGATATCTAATAAACAACCTCCTATGCTTAGCATGTGTTATATCCTCATGGCACAAAACTGAAATGTAGACATAGCTCGTACCAAGCATAGTTCAGTGAAAAAAAGGAAGTCAACTCGCCCCCTTATACTTAGGCTTTTGAGGACCTAAGCATAGCATAAGAGCAAGAAATGGGGCAGTCGAGGGTGAGAAGGAAAGAATATAAGTGATGTATACATAATGGTATCAGTCCCCCTATACTTAGGCCCATGTCAGCCTAAGTATGATCAAATAATTACAAGAGGGGGACCGAGTAGATTTGGCATGGATATACAAGTGATCGGTTGCATTGAGGGGTTCATACGGGTCGATTGAGTCTTTCGTCTGATTTCGTATCCCAAGTGAAGGAGATCTGCTCTACCTGAACCAAATGCTTATTATATTCTACAAAGTGCTTCAACAGTTGTCCATTAACAGGGAAGGGATGTGCACCATATATGAGATCTGCTATCTCAACACTTCCATTGTCGTGCACTTTCTGAATAACGTAGGGATCTGTCCATTTAGATTTAAGCTTCCCATGGAAAATCTTCAATGTGACATTAAACAACCGCACTTTTTATCCATGAACAAAGTTCTTGCATCTAATATGTTGATCATGCCACTTCTTAACTTTATCCTTATAAATAAAAGTGTTGTCATATGCCCGCGTTCAAGTTCAAGTCACGACATAATTTCCCTAAGTGACAACTCCAATTTATTTTCTTGATTGCCCATTTTGATTTGTGAACTAACTTTGCGAGCAAATGGCATGGCTTGCCATAGATCATCTGAAAAGATAAAGTACTGATTGGGATCTTGTAGGATGTCCTATAGGCCCACAGAACTTGGCCCAAGAGCTGGGCCCAATTCTTCCTATCAGGACAAACTAACTTCTAAATAATGTTCTTCACCTTTCGATTCAGAATCTCTACCATGATGTTAGATTGTGGGTGGTAAGGTCTAGTTGTTCTATTATGCTCAAAGCCGTAGTCCTTAGCAAATGATCTAACACTTCGGTTCACAAAGTGGCTACCCCCATCATCAAAACTTTGGGGACTCTGAACCTTGCAATGATATGGTCTCTCAAAAACTTACAGATAGTTTTGTATGTTGCTCGGGTTGGGATAGCCTCTACTCATCTCGACAAAAAGTCAACCACCAACAAGATGTACTCATCCATTATTATTGGGAAAGGGACCCATAAAATCTATGCCCCATGCATCAAAAACATCGCAGAAAATCATCGATTTCATGGGCATCTTATCTCTATATCCAACAGACCATCCCATCCTTTGACAGATCGGGCACGGCCATACGAAATCGAAGGTATCTTTAAATAGGGTCGATTAATAAAATCCACAATGGAGTACTGTGTGCATGGTTCTTTTGATTCTGAAACTGGTACCTTTGATCAAGACCAAGCAGTGAACGAGCTCAGTAGCTCCGTAGCAGGCTTTTTTGGACGTTTTATAGGATTTGAAGGAACCACCCTCATAACCACTACGTGCATTTCATTCTCTTCGATCTTCTCTTTGATTGCTTTTTATGAAGGCATACTGCCTAATGTCCTAGCTTCACAGGGAGAGGCTTTCCCAACCAGAAGAGTCAGCAGATGGAGATGGGAGGGGTTGTTCTAGCTAACTCCATGCCCTCAATGCAGTGGAATTCAGGCTTTTGAGGAGGAGGCGACAACTCAAAATATCAAGAAAAATGGAGACCAGGGGAAAACCTAAGCCATTAGAGAGAAAAATTCTCCCATGAGATGAGCCGTTAATGAGCAAGGAGTAGGAGACCTTTGTGATGCAAGAGATGATCAGATTAATGATAGTTTGAGGGGAAAGAGGGCCTGGGGGGCTGCTGCTAGCTTTCATAGAGATTTCAACTTATCTATAGGAAACGAAAACTTAGGGTTAGGCAAAGAGTCTAATATTCAATACAGTAAATACTTGAAGCGGCACGGATCCCACTGTAATGTTGAGGGGCTGGCGCAATTGGCTGGGCAACTATTCTTTAAGCAGAGACAAAGACTTCAATTGCTAACCCATGGCAGACTAAGGAGTTTTATTTAGACTGGTCTGGACCCCGGATCCTCCCAGTGGTACCTCCTTGAATCCGACTTCAATCGGTCAATGTTGCTCCTAGTCCAACCATGGGGACATGCTTGGAGACCAGGAAGTTCACCATGTTGGTGTACCACGAGAGTGGATCAATATTATAGATTGACTCATCTGGGAAGGTCTCTTTGATCAGTTCAAACTCAGGGGATTCCTTCAACTCAATTCGGGATAAATGATCAACCACAACATTCTTCGCCCCATGTTTATCCTTAATCACCAAATCAAATTCCTATAGTAGTAAAATCCATCTAAGAAGACATACCTTTACATCCTTCTTTACCATTAAGCATTGAATGGGTGTGTGATCTGTGAAGATTGTCATGTTGGAGCCCACCACATAAGATCTGAACTTTTCGAGAGCCCAAACTACAGCAAGCATTTCCTTTTCAGTCACTATATAATTCTTCTGTGCAGGATATAAAACTTTGCTTGTGTAGTGTATAGCATACGGAATCCCATCTCACATTTGTCCTAACACAGCTCCTGTAGCGAAATCTGAAGCATCGGGCATGATCTCGAAGGGAAGAGACCAGTTAGGAGCTTGTAGGATTGGCGAGTTACAAATTTTCCTTTTATAAAGCTCAAAGGCCTCTAGACACTTGTGATCTACAATGAACTTTGTGTCTTTTTCTAAGAACTCAGTGAGTGGGCAGGTGATCTTTGAAAAAACCTGAATAAATCTCCGATAAAATCCAACATGCCCAAAGAGAGACCCCACTGACTTCATGTTGGTTGGCGGATCGAGTTTCTTGATCACATCCACCTTCATGGGGTCAACCCCCATACCCTTCTTGGAGATGGCGTGCCCCAACACTATACCCTCTGTCACTGTAAAATGGCTTTTCTCCCAGGAGAGTACTAGATTCACCTCTCTACACCTCTTGAGGACTCAATCTAAGTGTGTTAAACATGTATAAAAGGAATCACCATGGATCAAGAGGTCATCCATGAAAACCTCCAGGAAATCCCCCACCATCTCGACAAATACAGCGATCATGCACCGCTGAAATGTACATGGGGCATTACAGAGCCCAAATGGCATGTGCTTGAAAGCGTAAGTGTCAAATGGACAGGTGAATGTGGTCTTTTCCAGGTCCTCAGGAGTGATGGCTACCTGATTGTAGCCTGAGTACCATCAAGAAAATAGAAACACTCTTTCCCTGCTTGTCTCTCTGAAATTTGATCGATGAAATGCAAGGGAAAGTGGTCTTTCTTGGTCGTGGCATTCATGCGCCTGTAGTTGACACAGACGTGCCACTACGTGGATACTTATGTCGTGATCTCTAACCCTTCCTTGTTGGTGATCATCTGAATTCTCGATTTTTTCGAGACAACAAGGAGTGGGGCCGCCCACTTGGAATCAGAAATGAGATATATAAATCATGCTTTACACTGCTTCTCAATCTCTTACTTTACTACTTCTCACAAATTTGGATTAAGTCTTCTCTGGAATTCACGGGAAGGTCTCACATCATCATCAGCATATATGTGGTGTGAGAAGAGAGTGGGGCTAATCCCCAAGATCCGACACTATCTAGCCAATCGTTCTGCGATTTTGCTCTAAGACTTCTAAATGCATAGACTCTTGCTCTAAAGTAAGGTCAGCACTAATGATCATAGGATATCTTCCTATGGGTCCTGCTAAAAAGGTATATTTCAGTATAGGAGAAAGCAGCTTCAGCATGTGTAATACCTTATCATCAATCAAATCTAGTTGAATTGCCTATGTATCTGGTTAAGTGTTGTATGGATATGGATCTATTAATCATGTACTTGCCACCAAATATGTTGTATCGGTAGTTGGATCTCCAAATATGTGTCATATTTCGACAAAAGCTTTGTCCAGCCTATCATCCTCACTCGTGGATTATCTTAAAAAATGGGACCGACGGGTCCAGATAGACCTCGGAGTCTCCAAGAGTGTAGGGGGATGCATGAAAAGTGTTTTCTTGAATGAGTTGGTAGACCAAATGATCGACAATGTTCTCTCCATATGATAGCATGTCTGTGGTAGGGTCCTGTCCCATGGCCCAACTGTCGTGATTATGTTGCATTCCGCCTCAAACCCGGAAGTTCCTGACTCGATGATGGATTCTGTATCAGGTCTCTGAAACCTAGTTTGCTTCATTTCTAATTCAACATCTCCAAATTGGATCTTTACCGAGGTATAGTCAAATACGGCTCCAGCGGTCTGAAGGAAGGGCCACCCTAAGATCATCTGGGAATCTTTCCAATTCCTAAGGACATCCATGCAAGTACTTTAAAATCCACTTGATAATTTTATCCCTCGATATTGATACGACATTCCTAATCTCTCCCCTAGGTCTCTTAGTTGATGTATCAAAAATTGAAGTACGACTCTTGACTTTCTAAGAGGTCCCAGATTAAGATGTTCATAAAGTGTGGTAGGCATGAGAGTGATAGAGGAACCATTGTTTAATAAAGTTCTAGCAAACTTGATCTCATTGATCTGGGTGGTCATGAAGCGTGCACCCCTGTCCCTCTTCTTCCTCGGAACCTCATTTCTTATTTATCGAGATGCAGCGATAGAGATGATATGTTTCTTCGTTCGGCTTGAGCTCTTTTTGCTCGCCCTTATCGGTGTGCATCTCACCTTAAGGTATTTTCTGAAAGCTGAGTCTCTTTCTATCATCTCATCTAGGGAAAGAGCGATCGTGATGTTTTCCTTGCACATGTGTGCCATATCTTCATCATTTTTTTGGTTTTTAAAATTTTCTTCTTTCCAGTCGTTAGAGCACGTGGGAAAGGGATTGGGTGATCCAGATTGGGAACTGAAACATCACTTTTATTGAAAAGGGAAATATAAGTTTGTTAAAGACCAGGACAAACACTGACATGAGGACTCTAACTCAGAAAAGAAAATGATGCATGTGGCTGTGGGGGATGTTGTTGTTGTAGTTGTGAGTCCTCTTCTTCTGATTCAGACTCGCTTGACTCTATTGTATTGTGGTGCTCTAATGCGGGGGTTGGTGTTCTCTCCACCTCTTTTTCCTCCCCAGATGTATGCATAGATGTGGACACTAGGGCTATGTCATCGTGTTCCTTAGCTCGATCAGGCAAGGTTATGGTCTTTCTGCTCCTAAGAGAAATATGATTGGTGTTACCATGCAAAAAGGTCTCGTATTTAGATAAATAATATTCTGAGATTGGTACATGATCTTTGTGTCCAAGATTATTAGGGTTGGCTTGTACTTGAGCTAGATTAGCAGTTTGAGGTACAATGCACTCATCTCTCCACTTGGAGAATCGATTAATATCAACTCTCATGTCATCAAGCTCGTTCAACACTCGCTGGAGTTTGGGAGAGATCAAAGAGGAAGAGCCCTTCCTTTTCCTGTGTCAGGGTTGCTGGTACTGTCGGTTTTGGCCATATTGGCCTGGCACTGGTACTAATGATGTTGTGGTGGCTGTGGGTTCTAATAACTCGGATGGTACCACAGGAAATGACGTTGATGTTGCTATTGTTGTTGCTGTTGAGGTTGTTAGCTAGTTCGCGATTGTGGTGGATGAGGGTTCGGAGTAGAGTTGGATTCTAGTCGGTTGAGTGGATCGAGATTATACCAGACTCCGTTTATCTCCATGACTTGTGGAGATTTCTCGTAAACTATTTGTGTATGTGTTTCTTTGATCTGTTGGGCGAAGATTTGATCTCCACCCTAGTCGATCTGTTGCCCTACCCCTTGCCCTTGAATGTAGTGAATTTTGTGAATGGGGGCAGGGGGTACAGTCAGGGAAGGTATCTGGATCTTAGATACCTTGTCAGCCAATTATTCCATCTGCTTGGGCAGTTTGTCCAGTTTCTCCATATCATTTGACTTATGGAGTTCGTCCACCTTCTTATAAATATGTTCGACTATAGTTAGCTTGTCAGCTATTATTCCCACATCTACATTTTGGTTAGTCAACAGATTGTTCACAGTCTTCTTGGCTCCCTCCTTAATAAGAATGAAAGGGAGCTGGTGTGTAGGCTCAGCTTGTGGTATGTTCTCGGCTAGATTCTGCAAATTTCTCGAACATCATGTAAATTTGTTCCTCATGATGTCCCATGTATCTTCCTCTACAGGAGGCACTCACTAACCCTTGTGTCTCAGAGTTCGGACCACTATCAAGACTCAGGACCAGCATCATCTTGCTTATGCCATGTCCTGGGAATTTTTTAATTAGGTCCGTAAACCTCTCAAAGGTCTCATGGAATGGTTCATTAGGGAGTTGGGTGAAGCTTGTGAGCTTGATCCTCATTTGGTTAATTCTACTTAATGGGTAGAATTTCTTTAAAAACCAAGGGTTTAAATATCAGTTTCGGATATCGTATCGATACCATGTCATGTCGATACGATATTTCATCGAAATTTCTATAAAATTTGGATGACATTTTGCCCATATCGACCATCATTTGGGAAGAAATGATCGGAAACTAGCCTCATATCGCCATTTCACTTGAAATTTCGATTCCTTCTCAAAATCAAAATTTCGGTGAAATTTCGACGTAATTTCATGAAATCTAAAGCCATGTTAAAAATAGTGTCTTGAAGGTATCCCACATGGTGGCCACTTCCCCTAGATTTTTCGGCCAATAAGGCGCCTTATCGGTCAAGGCGAACAGGACAGCTCTCAACCTTATGTAGTCATGACTAACCCTAGGGTGGGAAAGGTTATCGCAGACTAGCTTAATGTCTCGGAGAAAGACATATGGTTCTTCATGATTGTTTCCTCCGAACTTAGGTAGCAGCATGAGGAAATCTGGTTTGTGCTCGAACGCATCCTCAGGTGGTACAGGTCTCAATCAGTTAAAATATTCATCAATTTCATATGGTATGTATCTTCCATATCATCTTCTCCTCGTTGTAGTTTCTCCATCTGAGCTTTGAGCATTGCATTGTGCTGCTCGTTGTGGTAACCATAGCTAGAAGTACACGTAGCAGGTCATTGTACTCATTTTCACCAGAGTTCTTCTTGTGAGGCATCTTGATTTCCTTTTCACCTTCAGATGCAGATAGGTCTGGATTAGATACATGGCTTGAAGGTTTAGGAGTTCTACCAAAGATAAAAGTTCCTTTGGCAGGAGGAGAGTAGAAGAGAGGGTTCGTCTGGGATTGACTGAACCCTGAAGGAGACTTGGGAAGAGGGTTAGCCCAAGACTAGGTGGGTTCTATAAGAGGGTCATCTCAAATCCGGGGAGATGTTAAATACAATGGGTTTTGTGAAGTGTTTGCAAGGTTCGAACAAAAATCTCCAGAGAAATCCATCTCCGATGTCAAGAGAATTGATAAGAGCATGAGGATCGAGTCAAAGGATAGGGAATAAAACACAAAGCTCAAGAGAATTGATAAGAGCATGAGGATCGAGTCAAAGGATAGGGAATAAAACACAAAGCAAACACATTTCAAACCCGTAGATTCACCACTTGACACTTGTGAATGCATGTTAGAGTTTGGTTGCTTATCTTTTCAGTTTTAATTTAGTGATAAAACAATCAATGAGCAGATTAAGCGGAGCTTTAGGTTCAAGAGAGTGTCAGAAAGACTAGCCCGAATTCGTACGGCTAGTTGCACCTACTTTCAGCCAGTATGGGTGTAAGTATGGACCATAGAACGGCTACTTGTATTACTTTAGGATGCTACCTTATACATTGTCCTTTAATCTCATAATCTGCTAAGGGAGACCGTAGTTCCCTCACTGAGAAATAGCTAGTCATTTTTAAATTCAGTAGTCAGAATGAAGTCTCCAAGTTTTGGCTCTACCCTAAGTGTGTGATTCTTGTCCTCACAAATAATGAGTAGGTTTCTCTCCACCAGACACACGGGTTAATTTTTTGTCAATTTATATAGAGTCACCTTGATTAGCAGTCTCGATTTTATGTTCAGGTTATCACTTGAGTCTTATGTGAGCACAGAAAAAATCACGCCTAACGAGCAGTCTCAATTCCTTTAAATCCTAAGTTGTAAAACTGAGGTAGAGGATCGAGAAAGCCAAAGCAAGCGATGAATGATGCATGTTAAGATAGAGACTTGCATCGATTCCTTATGATCTTCATGCGGGATGCAATACAAGGAATTAAAGTTTACACTAAATGATATGCATAGATGAAAACGTCCTAAACAAATAGTTATACTAGCGGGAAGAATTGATTTAAAAGATTGTCAAATGTTGAATGATTTACAGTGCCTATAATTAGTGATACAGTGTAGCCTACAAATTACAAGCACAATCAAAAATAAATCTAAGCTAGTGTGTGTGCACCTAATTTCTACACCACTCAAGTCAGGTCCCAACCACACAGAAGGGGTTGAAACAGACCCAACACACCACAAAAAAAGTCCATTCCAATTTATTACAAAACTTAGGGTTCAAAGAGACTATATAAATGATACAGAAAATAAAACCTATTATATTCTCTCTCACACAAAAATAAAATTCAGTCTTCTTCGCAGGACATTAATTTTTTATCCAAAAATCACTCTGAGTTATCTGAGGAGGGAGAAAATACGGCTAGTATTTGTAGTGAGAGAGAGATGCAAATGCAAAAGTTAAAATGCAAAAGAAACTAATAGAAGGAAAATGATGCAGAAATTTATTTCGCAAAAATAATTAAAAAATTAATTTAAAACCCTAAAAATGTGTCATTCCCCAACAACGAAATCATTTGATGAATTGTTTTCTACCTCACTTAAGAATGATATATCGTAGTATAGGAAGTTAGAAAATGTTCTATCAAAAACCACAATCTTTGAATGTTGTGGAGAATTTTTACTTGGTAAATCTATCAATGTCCAACACAAGGAACGGCGGTTTTTAGTTGCACGGTTTTTAAATTAATTTAAATAATTAGTTAATTGCAATATTAATTTATATGCCTGAAAATAAAATGAAAATGAAGAAATGCAATGGGATGATGAAATGCAATGCAAAGCAGTATACAAGCCCAGGATCTGGGATTTGTTTAATTCAAATCCAACAAAAATAATCAATATCCTCAAAATTTAATCACATATCAAAATATATGATTTCAAGAGAGATAGTCAAAGAATCCAAATTGTTGGCTAATTGGTTAATAATTATTAATCGAACAAGCTCAAAGATTTTTTTGGTTTAAGATGCACAGATGAAAAATGCAAACTTTTTTGGGATTTTTATGTAATTTTTCATACAAATAGAATGCAAAAATTATGAAAAATTTATTGTAAATGAAATATGATGAAATGAAGCTACCTTAATTTTTTTAGAATTTTCTGAGAATATATGTTTTTTATGAATTTTTTAATGAAAACAGAGTGAATGTATGTATTTAAAACCTAATTAATCCACAAAATTAAATTATACAGAAGCAAAATTATCTCAAATAGAAATTCTAATTAGCAATACAAGAGAATTTTATAAAGTTGATATTCGTGGATTTAATTAAAAATCATTTGCTGAAATCAGTAAACAATTTATTTTATGCAAAATACAACTCCGAATTCTATGCAATTTGGACATCAATTAAATAGGACTTAAAGGCATCCCCCACAATGTTTTTACAATTTTTAGAGTAATATTTAATTATGTGTGAATTTCAGAGCAAAATTGGGTAAAATATCACTGAATTCAAACTCTGATTTTTAATAAATTATCAACTGCTTATAAAAATGTAAATAAACAACCAAAAGATAAATAATTAGTTTCTCATCAATGTGCTAGTTTTCATTAAAATAAATGTCGCAAGATGACTGTCCAAATAAATGCATAAAGGTAGGGGTGTCTAAGCAATACAGAAAATAAAAATGCAACAAAGTAAAATGTGCACGAGGGCACTTTTGAAGTTTTAAAAATATGAAAGAATACTAATGCAATTTTTCTAAAATAAATAAAACAACAAGAAAAATGGATCTTCGTGCAGATCGTGGCACCCGCTTGGGCACGCAGAGAGGGCGGCGGATGGCGCGCGGTCAGGGGCACACGCGGCGGCTGGAGCAAGGCAGGCAACGTCGCGGTGGCGCATGGCAAGCGGGCTGACGGTGGAGGGGGCGTGTGGCGGCGGCGCAGCTGCTGATGGCGACAGGAACGGCTGGCCAGAGGCGGCAAGGAGAGCCTGTGTCTCTTCTTTTTTTATTTTTTTGTAAATTTTTTTGTAATTTTTTTTGTAAACAGGAAATAAGATATGGAAATAAAATGGTGGTGATAGTAAATGTTTGAATAAGATGATGGTGAAAATGTAATGAAGATGCACAAGACAAACAATAGATGTTAGATAAAAAAATTGACGAAGTGAAGATAGAGAGATTTACGTGTGACGGGTGGACATTGTCGCCTGTGGAGGAGGAGATAAACTTCGACTACGAGTTGTCGTCTTGAGTGGTGTGATGAATACGCCGCAAAGCTAAGGCTCTTGCAAGAAGGAGGAGCGACGAAGGTTGGGAACCTTCGGATCTCACCATGAAGCTCGTCTTCGCTCAAAGCTGTCCTCGTCGAACTGTCACCTGGACGAAGGGTCGGGCTAGAGATTATCCTATCAGAAGGCGGATGATGAAAAATGATGGAGGAGATGTGAATATAAAGAGGAGGAGGAAGTTGGAAAAGAGATGGAGAAAGTGGAGGAGTGGGGAGTTGATGGCTTGTAGTGGAAGACAAGTAAAGAAGAAGAAGTAAAAAGGGAAAAAATAAATAAATAAAGTAATATACGTAGGCTACTAAATAAAGAGAAAATAAAAGTAAAATAAATAAATAAATGTAAATAAATAATTAATTAAAATAAATGATAATAAATAAATAAAATAGAATCTGAAAATAATAAAAAAAATGGGATGCTACGTGGCGGCTCCAGGAGCCGCCACATGTCGCACCTAGAAAAATCAAAAATTAAATGTAAAGAAAATAAAAAAAGAACAAAGGGGGTTAAATCAAAAAGTGATCAACACAAAAGTTGCTCGTCTCGACGAGATCTACAACTTTTGTAAAGGGCCGAAAATCAAAAGAGGTCATAAGTACAAAATGCCTTATAGATATAAAATACCTCATTTTATCTTTTAATTTTTTTGTTATTTTTTAAATAAGAGAAAGTCAAAATAAAAATAGAAAAAATATGAACGGAATATTTACAATGTAATCTAATTTTTTTAATAATTAAGAAAATAAAAGGATAAAACACAAGGGCATTTTGGTCAATATGTACAATATACAATAAGGGCCCAAAACCCAAGTTTTGCATACGATCTCCAATTTTAATGAAATTTGTCTCATTTTGAAGGTCTTTGAATGTATATTACTTTAAAAGTGAGTAGACCTCAATCGGACATTTATGAGAGAGATATGCGTGTTTTAAGGCTCCTAGTTTCAAACTTGAACTCGGGTTTTATTAGTCAATTTTACAAGTAAGTATTTTTTTGATATTTTTCTTTAATTAGTGTTAGTAATATATACAATATAGAGTTGAATTTATTGGATATGTACTTAGTATAAAATATATACAAATATGGTATTTACAGGTGATTTTTACAAGTGAATTGGGCTTCTTATTTAATGCAAATATGAATGCTAAAATGCAAATATTATTTATGCATGTGTGAATGCTAATTATGCAATATAAGTGGAAATATGCAGCTAATTACTCGAGAACAAAGGTCTATTTTCAACTTTTAGAGTGATGAATCTTAGATTCATCAACAGCCTTTACTTAAACCTTGCTCGTTCCCGAGCAACTAAAATGAAATGCAAAAGTGAAATGAGATTGGGTTCCATACCAAGGTCATGAACAAAAGTTGAAAATGGAGCTTAACTCAACCTATGGATTAATAGTGTGGCGGAACCTTATTGGGATCTGAATTTAAGACCTAACGACCTTTAAGTTCCACAAGTCTTCTATTCAAGACGCCTCAACAGTCAGGTCAGAACAAATCCTCATGCGTAAATTTCTGATGACTATGATTCCTACTTGTACTATGTAAGTGAAATATAGCTCTCCACATCAGAAATGGCAAAGAACCAGCCTCCTCTAACAAGGTAACTCTAATTCCCCGGTCCAGTAATTCTTTCCTCGAGGAGCGGGGTATTCCCTTCTAAGTTCAAGTGTGACCAGCTCAAGAAGAGGGGGTGGAGAGAAGAATGGACGGTAGCCAGTGTAGCTACCTATCCTAGGATGCTTGACTAGTGTAGCCAAGTCATCCAGCTGCATGCTTCTATGGTATGAGGCTTTGAAGCATATGCCTTGCAAATATACAGACTCCGACGGGCATTTTATTTTCAATCAGGCATGTCCATATTTTTTGGAGTTCTCTTTTTTCTTTTCTGTTGAACTATATACAAGGTGCAGCATGTACATCAGGAGTTTTTCCTCTTGAGCCAGTAGACTATCCCTCTTTTGAAGCTTTATTGCAACCCACAGCATCCCGTCCTTAGATGTCAACACCACCAGACTAGGTTGAGATGCACTTCCCTCCCTAGAGGAGGATGGATGTTTCCAACTATGTGCTACTCCAAGCCAAAGGATTCTACCTCCTCACCATCTCATCGATGAAGAGCTACGTGCATGGTGCTTGTCCAAGTTAGGTCACTGTCTAAAAGAATCATGCGTGTGTACGAAATATTCTACTTAGACTAATCAAGATGACATGTGAACATAGACTCGCCGACTCAAAGAATTAAGTCACTTGACCTGAGAAATCTTAACTCCAGTTCCTATAAGGCTCCTCTGAAATAAGGTAGATTAAGGTCAAATCAAATCCATCCTCAACATCTATTCATAACTTGGTTCAGAACCCACTAGCTTTCCACATTGCATATGCTAAATATGCAGATGAGATGTAGATGACGTGCTATGTAAATGAATGCAAGACTCTCTTTCTTTCTTTTTTTTCCTTTTTTTTGAATGCACGGATGATATGAAAGAGTACATAAGAAGCCTATTTTTTGTTTTTGTTTTGTTTTTTTGTGTGCGTTTTTTTTCCAAAAATTGGTATACCTCCTATTTTACAACAATTTTTCAAGAGTTTTATAAGTGTTATACAAATTATACAATATACATATTCTGTATACATGTGTTTTACAATTTTTTTTAAAAAAATCCAATTTTTACCTACCCGTAATTATTGTATAATATATACAAAAATACGTGAAAATATGCGAAAGTATGAGCTATGGGTAAAGTATATATGTAATATATACATGCCCCCCTATACTTAGCGTGTGCTATGTCCTCAGAGCACGAAAAATGAGGAAAAAGACATAACCCATGCTAAGCATAGGAGAGCTAAAGTAACAAAAATGTATAGCAGTCATCCCGCCCCCCTATACTTAGGCTCTGGCAGCCTAAGTATAGAAGAAGAACAAAAACGGGGCGGACGAGGTCAAGAGGGGAAATGGATGAGTGTATACATGGCGGGCATCGGTCCCCCCTATACTTAGGCTCTGGTCAGCCTAAGTATAGGACAGGAGTGAGTGTAAGAACCGATGAGATCTGGAGAATGTACATAGAATGATGAAGAGACTCGGGTCACTCTCCCCCCTATACTTAGGATCCGGTCATCCTAAGTATAGCCATAAAATGAAATGATATGGATCCAGGGCGAGTGATTCAAATAACTGGAGAGGGAGGGAAAGAAAATATATACAAGGAGGATTGCGAATATACAAGGATCGAGAAGGTTTGTGACGAACCTTCTTGCATGAACAAGGAGGTGAGGAATATACGAGTGTGTCGTTGTCGGAATCGTCCTCAGATGAATAGTAGTGATGTGAAGGGATCATCCAACGTGGGTCGACACATGACTGCTTGCTTAGATAAGGCATGAGAACATCCGAACTGAGCTCACTCATATAAATCACCTCATCCGGACCTGATGAGGACTCCTCAGAAAATTTCTTCCATGGTATGTTGAAGGAGACTTTCTTAGTCGATTTTCTAGAACCTAAATCATTGAGAGGGAGTGGAGAGCGATGTGCCTTGAGGGGTTTGGGGAAACTCCTCGAGGAATTATTTCTCGACTTCCTCTCACTAGATAGCCAACTAGAAGAGGGAGCAACTATATTTTTATGTGGAGTCAATTAGTCTTGGTTGTTTCCTTTGAAGTTCCGGGATGTGGTGCGTGCTGACCATGGATTCCTCATCAGACGAGTCATCATAGAGATTGTAATATTCCTGAAGGGTCAACAGGCGTCTCGAGAAGGTGCTAATGATCCCAGTTGGCTTGGCATTATTGGGCTCTTGTATCGGATCATCAAAATGGTCAAGGCAATCAACAAAGGTCGTGTCCGACTCAATGATAGCTTCTGCTCATGAATCCTCCTTAGAAGTTGTCATGGTGGTGGTGCGAGCAGTTGGTGAAGTGGAGGTGTGGGGAGTCGTTGAACCAACGGTCGTCCAGACAGTCGGTCACTCAGGTGTAGCAGAGAGGTGGGACTCATCTACCTCTCGATGGTCATGACTGTCAGCGGATATGCGGATCACCTTAGAGTAAAGTGTATCAAAGAATGGGTGAGGTCGAAGTGCTCCCAATGCTGTAAAATCGATTTCCCGAGTCTCACAATTTATAGTCGCCTTAGCCAAGGCTAAGAACAGCTTCTCGAGAATAATAGGAGACTGGGTAAACTCTCCCCGGTGCTCAATGTCAATGATTGTAGAGTCTACGTGGAGTAGAGCACCTTGGAAAGTTATGATGACTGAAATGGTTCCTCTCGACTGTTTGATAGATCGATCAGCCAGCTGAACGATCTCTCTCGACTTTTTGATTGGTCTGAGTTTGAGCTTGTTAAACATAGAGGTCAGGAGGATATTTATCAGAGATTCATCATCGATTCTTGCATGGGTAAAGATAGTGTCTTTGACTTCACACTCAACTCGGGGAAACCGCTTCACTCTACGGCTCTTGGTCTTTCTCCCCATCACCAAGGAGGTGGTCATAGACACTATGTGTCTTTCAATCCTTGTTCTCTTATTACCTGACCTCTTGGGCATCAATTTACTCTTTACAAATCTCTTGAGGTTGGGAAAGTAATCTATGGCCTTTATTAAGGGAAGTTTAAAAATCAATTCCTCATCGAGTGCTTCCCTTAGGGAAGGATCCAATTTTTTTAAGTCTTTTTCATTTTCTATTTTTATGAATTTTTCTGATTTTCCAATGTTTTTGGTCTTTTTGGGGTTTTCAATTTTTGTGGTGTTTTTGGTGGATGAATGATCAAACTCTGGATTGGAGGGTAAGTGGTTAGTAGAAGAGGGAGGTAGAATTGACTCCAACTGCACAGAATGTGTAGGTTCCCTAATGCTCGTTCGGTTTTTCAACATCAAATTTACTTACTTCCTTTTCCACTTTTCATTCCCAAGCTGGTAGAAAATGAGTGCAAAATGTCGGTTACATCTCTCAACTTGGCACCAAATGATTCATTTTTCGCGATAAGTCGAGAAATGTCATCCTCCAAAATGTTCTCATGGCAAATCATGGGAGAAGTCTGCTCAATTGGAGGATACTGTTGAGATATTGGGGTCTCCATACTCAACATACCTAGACTCTGGCATGTAATGTTGGGTCGAGTATGGGCCATCTGAATGGCAGATATTGGTCGCATCCTCATATGGTGGAGTCAATAAATAGGGGGTCCCTAAAATGAATCCATGAGCCCAATCATGTAAATGTATAGGCTCTCCGAATGTGTGATAAGGAGGCAGGTCAATGCAATCTTGATTACTAGCGTTAATCAAGTCAGGAAGATCATAGGTGCATGCCTCTCCATTCGGTATGTTCTATCAGCCAAGTAATTTTGCCAGTCTTCTGTCTCAGCAGTCGCTTGTTCTTCGTATGGTGCATTGATTCCAGCAAGCTCTCGAGAATAAGGATAGGCAGCCCAAGATGGAAGTAGATCCGGAGTGTTAGAATATGGAGTAGATGAGAAATGCAAAGAAGTGGAGAAGTCAGTCGAAGCTATGACTTCATAATCGGGTCGAGGTGGAACCGACCACGGGTAAGGGTCTCACGTGGATGGCGAAGGATACATGGAAGAAGAAGAAGGCCAAGATGAACGGTATATGGTCGAGGAGGAATGACCAGAGGTCACAGGGTATGGGGACCAATATCCCAACATCTTGAGGAGGAAAGGATGAATGTAATCAGATTGAGGTAGAAAACATGCAATTACGCGGGATAACACACACAGACAGACACAAAGACAAACGCAAGAGCAAACCCCGAGTTCACACTCAACATGGTGAAGGACCTGAAGCTGTGTCCTATTAATCTGGTTGATTTTAAATGTGATTTTTCAGGCAAATAGCAAGGATTACGTAGCCTATAGGGAAGTCGTCTCAAAGCCGGATGCGTCTCCCTTGTTTATCCTATCGCCTAAGATATCAATGCCCTTCCTTTCTTCGCTCCTATCACCAGTTGAGAAGTCGAGGACATGCCCCTATCTACCTACCTAAGTAGGTGAGGCTAACAAGGCTTACAACTTTGCCCCGGAGGGTTACTAGCAACTTGTCACGTTGCACCGCAATTTCACCCCTATCTACCTACCGGAGCAGGTGGAGGGTACTTGGCGCTGGCCAGTCGAACCCCAAAAAGTTCAGCCTGTGGTATTTGCTAGGATCGGGGTACGTGATATGGAAGGTGGGGTTTTTGGCTCTGCCTTTGGGTGTGCACACATGCTCAGTACCCTCACTCAGCCTGAAATCAAGGTCAAGGTTATTCTCCCCGCAAACAAGGGTTAATTTTAATCAATTTTTTTTGGTCCAATTCAATTAGCAGTCCCAATTTTAGAGATTAGTTGTCACTGTAATTAATCCACACAAGCAATCACATCTACCGTCCCAGTCCCAATTCCTTTATCCTAGGTTAGAAAAATCGAGAGAGAGAATCGGAAAAAGCCGATGCGATCGAGAAACGATGATGAATGCTTGAGTAAGAAGACTTACAGTGCCTCCATCTCTCTACAATGCAGGATGCAATACTGAATTGAAACTTTACACTAAATGAATACAATCGATGAAAATCCGCTCCTAGACAGGCAGTTCTATTAGCGAGTGAAGAACAAGTTAAATTTGGCTAAGTTCTGTGGTCTAAGTGCGTCTTTTACTGGTGAAGTATGGTCCTAGATATTACGAGCACAAACAGTCCTAAGAAAGCTCTAAGAGCCACGACTGCGAGTCCTATCCTACGCCAATCAACACACAACACATGGAGACTCTTTTTATTATTTAATTACATGTGTGAGAACCCAAACGGGAACCATTGTAAATGTAGACTTTTTTTACAAGTTAACAAAAATGAAAAATCTTTTTGACGTCTCAACAACCGACTTGATCCACAAATGGTCGACCTCCGATGCACTTAAAGATGCGTCGACTTCAAGAAAGCAGCTCCAAACCCACCAGGCCCTCGCTTAAAAAGATAAAATTTATGTCATAGAGGGATATCAAAATATATACAAAAATGATCAGAAAAATAATTAAGAAAAAATGGATAATTACAAGGCGGCTCGGGGGGTCAGACTACCCGAGTAAATGGAATTCGTAAATCTAATTTTCTAAAAAGATCCTAAGCTATTTTCCTCCCCGGCAACGGCACCATTTGAATGAAAAATCATAGATTACCCTTCTTAATTCAACCGAATTAACGATTATATTTGAGATGCTTGTGTAGTCGGGAAATCATACTTATCAAAAATTAACCGCACAAATAGAAGAATCGATGAATTAATTAATGTGCGGTTTTATGTTTTTTAACCTGGGCAAGCCCCAAGGTCAACTCAAAGAGGTAAAGGAACAACTTCGGATCAGATTAGATGAATTAGCTCAATGTTTCCCCAGCATTTTTTATTTTTTTATGTGATAAAAATGCCAAATGCAAAATACGTATGTATTACATTGTTAAGAAAATAAATAACTTACCCAAATTAATTTTAATGTGATATTAATCCAATTCAGCCAAACTATATATTTTCTTGTAAACTTAATCCAATGATGAATGCAAAATATTTTTTTGAATTTTTGGGCTTAAGATGCACAAATGAAAAATGCAAACTTTTTTGGGAGTTTTATGCAATTTTTCGTACAAACAGAATGCAGAAATTACGAAAAATTTAATGGAAATTAAATATGATGAAATGAATCTATATTAATTTTTTTAGAATTTCTGAGAATATATGATTTTTTATGAATTTTTTAATGAAAGCAGAGTGATTGTGCGTATTTAATTCCTAATAATCTACGAAATTAAATTATCTAGAAGAAAAATTATCTCAAATAGATATTCTAATTAGCAATCCAAGAAACCTAAAATTTTGTAAAAATGATATTAGTGGATTGAATTAAAAATCATTTACTGAAATCACTAAACAATTTATTTTATGCAAAATACAACTCCATATTTTATGTAATTTGGAAAGCAATTAAATAGCACTTAAAAGCATCACCCACAATTGTTTCACAATTTTTGGAATAATGTTTAATTATGTGCGAATTTCAGAGCAAAAATGGGTAAAATATCACTGAATTTTCAAACTCTGATTTTTAATAAATTATCAGTTGCTCATAAAAATGTAAATAAATAGCCAAAAGATACAGAATTAGTTGCTCATCAATGTGCTAGTTTTCATTAAAAGTTTTCATTAAAATAAATGATGCAAGATGACTGCCCAAATAAATGCATAAAGGTAGGGGTGTCTTTGCAATACAGAAAATAAAAATGCAACAAAGTAAAATGTGCTTGAGGGCACTTTGAAGTTTTAAAAATATGAAAGAATACAAATGCAATTTTTCTAAAATAAATAAACCAAGAAGAAAAATTGGACCTTCGTGCAGATCGTGGCACCCGCTAGGGCACGCAGAGAGGGCGGTGGACGGCGCGCGGTTAGCGGCGCACGTGGCAGCTGGAGCGGGGCGGGCAAGGTCGCAGCAGTGCACGGCAAGCGGGCTGACGGTGGAGGGGGTGTGTGGCAGCGCCGCAGCTGCTAATGGTGACAGGAACGGCTGGTCAGAGGCGGCGAGGAGGGGCCTGCGTCTCTTCTTTTTTTATTTTTTTTGTATTTTTTTGTAAATTTTTTTGTAAACAGGAAATAAGATATGGAAATAAAATGGTGGTGATAGTGAATATTTGAATAAGATGATGGTGAAAATGTAATGAAGATGCACAAGACAAACAATGGATGTTAGATTAAAAAATGACTAAGTGACGATATAGAAATTTACCTGTGACGGATGGACGTTGTCGCATGTGGAGGAGGAGATAAACTTCGACTCCAAGTTGTCGCCTCGAGCGGTGTGGCGAATGCGTTGCGAAGCTAAGGCTCTTCCAAGAAGGAGGAGCGACGAAGGTTGGGAACCTTCAGATCTCACCATGAAGCTCATCTTCGCTCAAAGCCATTCTCGTCGAGCTTTCACCTAGACTAATGGCAGGGCTAGAGATTCTTTTATCGGAAGGCAGGTGATGAAAAATGATGGAGGAGATGTGAATATAAAGAGGAGGAAGTTGGAAAGAGATGGAGAAAGTGGAGGAGTCGGGAGTTGATGGTTTGGAGTGGAAGACAAGTAAAGAAGAAGAAGTAAAAAGGGAAAAATAAATAAATAAAGTAATATAAGTAGGCTACTAAATAAAGAGAAAAAAAAGTAAAATAAAATAATAAATAAATGTAAATAATAATTAATTAAAATAACTAATGATAATAATAATAAAATATGAAATAATAAAAAAATGGGGTGACACTTGGTGGCTCTAGGATTTGCCACGTGTCGCACCTAGAAAATCAAAAATTAAATGTAAAGAAAATAAAAAAATATCAAAAGGGGTTAAATCAAAAGGTGATCAACACGAAAGTTACTCGTCTCGACGAGATCTACAACTTTTGCGAAGGGTCAAAAATCAAAAGAAGTCATATGTACAAAATATATTTTGGTGTGGTACCTTATAGATATAAAATACCGCATTTTATCTTTTAATTTTTTGTCATTTTTTAAATAAGAGAACAACCAAAATAAAAATAGAAAAATATGAACGAAATATTTACAATTTAATCTATTTTTTTATTTTTAATAATTAATAAAATAAAAGGATAAAATACAAGGGCATTTTGGTCAATATGTACAATATACAATAGGGGCCCAAAACCCAAATTTTGCATACGATCTCTCATTTTAATGAAATTGGTCTCTTTTTGAAGATCTTTGAATGTAATATTACTTTAAAAATGAGTAGACCTAAATCAGACATTGTATGAGAGAGAGATGTGTGTTTAAGGCTCCTAGTTTCAAACTTGGACTCGAGTTTTATTGCTCAATTTTACAAGTTAGTATTTTTTGATATTTTCCTTTAATTAATATTAGTTATACATACACTGTAGAGTTGAATTTATTAGATTTGGAGTTAGTATAAAATATATACAAATATGGTATTTACAGGTGATTTTACAAGTGAATTGGGCTTCTTATTTAATGCAAATATGAATGCTAAAATGCAGATATTATTTATGCATGCATGAATGCTAATTATGCAATATAAGTGGAAATATGCAGCTAATTACTTGAGAACAAAGCTCTATTTTCAACTTTTAGAGTGATGAATCACATATTCATCAGTGGTGCAGAAAGCGGGGGCCTTTTTTGTGGTGTGCAAGAAGTGTAGGGGGAAGAGCAAAATTTGTCCCCTCCCGCATGTGCTTCGCACGCATGGAGGGAAGCTAGTGGGCGAAGCTGGGGTTTGGGCCTCTGAAGCTAGGCATGGGGACGCTGAGCTTACATAACGGCTCGCGAGAGCTTCAGAGGCTGGCGTTGTCTTGGTCGACATGAGCCTCGAGGCATGGGACGGAGGCTCGAGAGGGGGATGACGTGATGAGGCAATAACCATTAGATCCCCCAGTCCAATGGTTGCAGAGCAAGGAGACAGTGGTCGATGTCAGGCGGGGGAGCAAAGGTCGGCGGAGCTCAGTAGTCGTTGCTTCCGAGGCAGGAGGCAATTGTGGGTGAGCGTCCGGTGGCATGGGTCAGGGGGCTATAGATGCTCGATGATGCAGAAGAAGGTACAGAGGTAAGGTAGCTGTGGGTGAAGGTGAAGCACAAGATGCGAGGATGACGCTCCTGGTGGTTGTCGGTGGTGGATGGTGGAGAACTGTGAAAGGTGGTGGGTGGGTAGGTGGGTGGGTAGGTGGGTCGTTGTCGGCAGGAAGAGGGCACGGAGGTGCGACGAGGTATGGACGGAGAAGGGGGCAAGATGAAATGGAAAAGAAACAGATGGAGAATAAGAAGAAAAGGAGAAAAGAGGGAATACCTAAGGGAGTTCGCCTGGGGGAGGAGCTCGATGAAGAGCTCCGGGTTGTTGCTTAACCTCATAGCGTAAGGAGGGAGCTCGTCCGCAGCCTTCACCGATGGAGAACAGTCATAGGAGATGGTTGAATCACGCCCTTGGAGTAGCATGCCTTCGCTCGAGAACCAGACTCTCATTGTCACCAAAGCATGGCTGAGCTCGGGCTCTCTCTCTCTCTCTATCTAGGAAAATGGCAGATGGCAATGGTGGCTAGTGGTCACTGAGATATATAGGGAGGCCGGGGAGGTGTAACGGTGGTGGTTACGAAAGGGGGGTAAGCGGGTAGACGGAAGAGGAGGACGCATAGGAAGAGGACCAAGCGGAGGTGGAGGGGCAGGCGCGGGGAGGAGGCAGAGGGGGCAGGGGTCACATGGCACGCACGTGACCTGGGAGAGGGGTGAGGACACGTGCGCGTCATATGACCTGGCAGGAGTGGAGAGAGAGGAGAGGGAAGAGAGAGAAAGAAGAGGGAGAAGAGAGAGAGAGAAAGAAAAGGAAAAGAAAGAGGAAAATAAAACTAAAAAGTAAAATAAATATATAAAATAAAAATTTAAAAGAAAATAAATAATAAAATGAAATAAAAATAAGGAGTAAATAAAGTAAAATAATTAAACAAAGAAAAATAAAAATAATAAAAATAACTAAAACAAAAGAAAATTGAAAAGAAATAGTAATTGAAGTCAAATCAAAAAGTGATCAACATGAAAGTTGTTCGTCTTGACGAGATCTACAACTTCCGTGAAGGATCCAAAATCAAAAAGATGACAACTATATAAAAAGCATTTTTTGGGGGTACTCTATAAATAATAAGATACTAAACTTTTGTATTTTCTGATCTTTTTTATTTTTAATAATATTTTAATTAATGGATTAATTATATACAATATATAAATAATTAACCTAATTTTTATGGATTTGTTATATGTTAGACAATTGTAGAATAAAGTCAGCAATAATAAAATATGTATAAAAAATACAATGTCAGATTTTTTATTTCTTTTATTGTTTTTTTATGGATTTTCATTATTAATTCAAGTTAGTTGATTACTCAAATAATAATTTAGAGAAAGAATTATGTTAAAAATCAATGATTTTTGTACATAAAATAATAATCTCGATCAGGGAAAAATAATGTTATTTATTTACATATTTAACCCTAATTTTAGCACAAGTAATAAATGTTAATTAACTAATTTTAAGGGTTTTAATTAGTGAATTATTAAAGAGATTTTGCTAAAAACATCTATATAGAGTAGATGAATCATGGATTGCTTAATTATATATACTTTAATCATTATTATTGTTGTTTTAAGTCAAAGTTGTCTCACTTGTTATTATTACTTTGAAAGTCCATTCCCTTTTAACTTTAAAAGCATGAGGTATGTCAACCAAAGTACCTCAAGCGAGATATGGGATCTCCCTTCCACTTTCATCATACCCCAATAATATGATAAAAATGCAACCACGGTAAAGGAAGCATGAACTATTTCAGCCTTCAAAGGCAAACTTGCATATAATTCGGTCTTTGACTCTGATCCCGACACCCTAAGGTGATGTTGACTCATTGCCAATTGAACCAACCATCAACGGGAATGGAACTCGCTCTGTGCAATCCAATGCCGCCTCAATTATATGGGAACAACATCAAGGTCATTATGCATGTGGCATGTGTTTTTTGAGGAAAAAGGGAGTCTGATCCATGTGCGCTTGTATATTGGAGATATGACTTCACATAGGCATCTCCATAATACAATATATGGTGACGGTACCCTCTATCTTGACAGGAGACCATGGATGTCCGCATATGATCCTCTACACCCCCTTCAAATTTTGATTAATCATTTCATATCATATTCTTATGATAAACCTTTTCAAGAGCGATTTAGTCTTTTCAATGTTATACCACAATTATTGGATCATATTTATTTAACTATATTAAATCAATATTAATCCAATTCAATCAATGAACAGTTTTGCTCGATATGCGTTATTATATAGTATATACCTTCACAAGTACGTATTATTCCAATTTAGTTGTTAGAGTACGCATTGACTTCTCCATGCTACCCTATCTTGAAACAGGTCAAACTATATGTTCAACTATGCTAAGAAGGAGCGTTTCCTTTCCTTGTAAGGTGCCAATTAGTTAACCAAGTTAGCATACACAACCTAAAAAACTTCTCTGTTTTGATTCGAGACAACACAATTGGATCAATTTGTAGTTGTAGTTATATCAATCTTTCGATCATGCATTATAGCATACAATAATCTCTCATGAAACTATGAAATTAAAACTGTTCTAGTTTCCACATATTTCTAATATATAAAGCAATTATTTGTTTTTGCATCCTAGTTATTTAACTGCAACAACTACAGTTCAAATTCGAGTCTATCATGAACAATCACTCAAAAGGTTGCTGGAAACTTGAATATTTCTCTAAATATTTTTGTCAACAACTAATCATGGCATATCACATATTTTCATGATTTATTTTGAATGATAAACATAGAAACTATCGATAAGATGATCATATCATCTTCGGACTCTAGCCAACTAGATATCCATTATCTTGTGCTATCAGACTTGGAATCACGTTAAATAACTTCGTATGGTTTACTGGTTTGATTTATGATATTAATAAAGTATTTTCAATATAGTTCATAATGAAAATACAATAACTAAAAAGTCACAATTTATTGTCACTAAATTCATACAAAAAACACACTGTGGGAACTTTTCATATCCAAATCATCGCTCGATCATAGCCAACTATTGGACTGACCTTTGAACCATATTTAGACATTATAAACAAGATATTGAATCCCAAAATAAGTTCATAACAATTTCTAATAGCAGTAACATTAAATATTTGCAAAAATACTTTGGAATCACACAATCGTGGAAAAACAATGTTCTTGTGATGTGATATACAAAGCCTTATCTTTCTAGGACTTTGGATCATATACAATACCTCTAACATAGATATGATACCGCTTAAAGGGAGGTTAATAGGACTCGAACATCATGTAAGCATATCGATCAGATCATATACGATCAAAACTGACTCGTTGTGCAAGTTGCGATGGCAGCAATTTTTAAAAAAAAAAATCGATGGAACCACCTGGATTGGGAACCATTCCCAATCCGTTCCATCATGATCGCTAAAGTTAGAACATACTTGTGAAGCATGATCGTGATTTTTAAATATCTAAATCAAGATACATCCTATCTCAAGTCCAATCCAACAAAAGTAGCACTTTCAAGCATGAGGATGAACCACGTGCTTCTGCAGTCCAGCAAGATAATCTTCATGTCCTCATTCCAAAATTTAGTCATGCGAAATGCTCTTAATTCCTTGTGAGCATGAAACACCAAAGAGGAAGAACCTTCACATGGGATTGATCAAACCAATCCGTAGCATAACAGTAGGCAGATCCACGAGCAGACAACTTGGACGTGTATGTCATCAATTCTGGAGCATGGGATGACCATATATGGAAAGAGGAAAAAGGACACGACTGGATAGAAAGAGGGAGAGCCTAATATTGTCAACTCTTGAAAATAACTTACAAAAAGGCAAGTCATGCTCCTTCTTTTACCCTCAATTTGGACGGTCAGGATTGTAATCATGTTTATTTAATCATTGGGTAGGATTTAATGTGGTTCTCAACCACTTTTAGGATAGAAAGTTGACAACAATTATCAACTTAATTATCCATTTATTCTTCCAACAAATTAACCAACAAACAAGTAATTAATAAACAATAATAATAGGACACTCCCTCAATTGGTGGGACCGACCACCATGGTTGCAACAACCATGGCCATCTGCCCCCTTTTTAGGGGAGCTCTTTTTCTTTTTATAATTATCATAGTTGTAATATTTCAACAACCATAGTATTATTTATCTATTAATTTTGAAATTTATTTATCATTAAATAATTCTAAATTATTTGTGAATTGTAAATAGAACATTGGTAAATATGAATCCTATTCATATGTCCAGAACTAAATGTAAATGATTGTTACATCTATGGCATAATGTGAATCCAATTGACATTCACATTAAAAATTTGTGAATCATATTCATAATTATGTCTCAATAAGATAATGTGAATGTTATCCACACTATCTAAAATTGTTGTATATAGCACTATCAGCATTAATCTTACCAAAGATAATTAAATCCAATTTAATTATCTCGAAATCCTCTCTTCATATATCCAAAAAATGACGTGAATATTATCCACATTATTCTTGGATAACTAAGGATAACACTATCTAGGATAATGTTATCCAGGATAATTGAATTGAATGAATTATCTTAAGTTCTTCTCTTTTCCTAACATTCAAATTAATCTTTTTAGGAACAATCCATAAACTCTTTTGTGGATAGTGTACCTTCTCCGTGGATACTTGGAGGTAAGGTCATGGAGATTGTATATGTCATGTATAGTGACTTGAATAATGAAATCCAATCTCATATCCAGAACTAAAGGACCTCTTAGTGATGTACAATCATGCCAGATAATGTACCCAATCTTCTCTTTGTATCTGAATCCACTTCAGTTCAATGTCCAACATTTGGACTAAGATAGGATAACTACTTAATTGAGCAGGATCACTAAAATCCAAACATGTTTCATCACTCTCTCAGACTGGAAATGTCATGATATATGATCAATTAAGATCACATAACCCTCGAGTATTCCCAATACCCGTACATCCTACGCATCGGAAGATTGTAATTAAAACCCAAAGTTCTAACTCAACTTTGGATTGTCTCCTTTGTGGTTTTATCGGTAAGTTTCTCATTCGATTATTGAGTTAGTATCGATCATATGCTTTTTGAAAGCATATATCATACATTCAAATCATGACTTATTTTGGAAAACAAGATGAATGTCATTGGAATTTGGTTTATCCCAATATATCATGAGTAAGATCATGTCCTCAGGTTTAGAAGTGAACCAGTATGATCCCTTTGAGATATCATATCATTCATATGCCCTTATATCCACTCTAGCACGCTAGTGTATAGACCTTGATTACGTCATCAATCTAATGGTCTATCAAATGTACATACTCAGACATATAGTAATGCATTCATCTCCATGGCGAATTGCTAAATGCCCAAGTCAATTTGTTGAAATTACATTGTAGTCAGCAGAAAGTAATTTGCCAAAAACCACTTAAAAGAGTTCAATTAATTCAAGTGGTTATATTATTTTTTACTTGGGCAAGACTATGGTTGATCATAAGAGGAAACTATCAACTTATGACCTTTTTCAGATCGTGAAGTGCATATGGTTTTCAAGAAGAATATATTTTAGATTTTAAAATGTGATAAATGAATCAATGCTAATCCAACTAAGTTCAAGGGTCTTTTCACAGATTATCAATTAATCAACTTCAAAAATTATAAATCTTGGCCAAAATGTGGAATGGTGCATAATTAACCTATTAAGAACTTTTTGAAATTTCCGGATGAGAGATGAATTTGTAAAGAATTGATAGATGCAAATAATGTGATATTGACTAAATTGATTTTAATAGGTATCAGATCTTAATAATTTCCCGATCTAAAAATTTCCTAAATAGCCTTAAATAATAGGGATACAAAACACATTTAATATTAAAAATAATGGGTTTTGAGTCAATTGAAAATCAATTACTAAGCTGACAAAATGATTTATCTAGGATAACATATGCATGTAAGTGAGACAATTTTTGGGCATAATGTAAAGAATAGTTAAATCTATAGAATGTGATTTTTTAGAATTATTAGAGCAATGAAAGATTTATTTTGAATTTTAGATCACGGATAGGTAAAATATGACAAATTTTACCACAATGATAAAGATAAATCAAGCAATGGTCATAACAATACCAATAAATGTCCTCAATGTAGAGAATGAATTGCTCAACAATATGTAATTTTTTGGAAATGAAAATAAATGACAAATGATGGTCCAAATTTATGCCCAAACACGTGGTTCTTTTTACAAAAATGACATAAAATCAAAATAAACAAATTGTGCTTCATGGCACTTAGGATATAAAAATCCCAAGAATGCCTTTTATAATAATGTGGAATTAATGCGTTCTAGTTGAGTGCTACAGGATTTATCAAAAGACAAATTAATTTATTAACGGATTAAATTAAGAGCAACCAAATTTTTATTTACTTGGGCAAGCTCAAGGTCAAAATCAAGGGAGACTATTGTCTCCTTAGGTTTATTTCCAGATCGTTTGGGTGCTAAGTTTTCGAGGGAATTTTTTTTAGATTTTGTTATGAAATGTTGATGCAAATGCAAAAATGTTGATGGATTAGATTACTTAAGAAGATCGAGTATTTTGCCAAATTAATTTTGATGTAAAATGGATTCAATTCAGCAAACCACTATTTTCCCTAGAAACCTAATTCAATGATGCATGTGAAACAGATTTTTTTGTATTTTTAGGGTTAATATGCATGCTTAAAAATGACTCTTTTCCATGGTTTTTATGAAAATTTTTGTGCAAACAATATGCAGAAATTTCGAAATTTTGATACAAGGTTAAATATGATGAAATTAACCTATTGTATTTTTTGGAATTTTTTGATGTAATTTAAATTTTCTACGAATTAAATAAACAGAGTTTGTGATTTTCAGTAAATTGACTTTAATAATTACCAAAGCTGATTATTTTCAAAAAAAAATTTAAAATTATCATGGATGTGACTAATCAATAGGCACACGTTAAAAGTTCCAAATCTTAAAAATATCAAGTTGACAGATAATTAAAAATCAATTACATAATTTAGAACACAATTTATTTTAAGGGAATTATGTGTGTGAATTAAATGAATTTTAGAGTCACTATAGAAGGTAATTAATTCTAGTTATGTTGATTTTTGATGAATTTTTGGGGCAAAGAATGATTTACTACTAATTTGAGAGCTCGCAATAAGTAAAATTTAAAATTTTTCATCACAATTAAATCAATAAATAATTCCAAGCTCAAAAAAAAACAAATGAATCACCACATAGTAGAGAATTAAGTATACAATATAATGCATTTTTGGAATTAAAAATCTATTCAAAATGATTACTTTAATTATCGCTCAAAGTGAAGGGTTTGTTTGCAAAATAAATAAGATAAATAAAACAACAAAATAACACATAAGGTGTTTTAAATTACCCAAAAATCGCACGGGCTTCTTGCAAATTGCCTAAGTGGCACGTGTCGCGCATGTGACATTATGATGGGGGTTGACTTGCAAATCTCTAGAATGTCGGGGGCATGTAACACAATTTACCTAACAAGGGCTTGCAAGGCATGTGATCGCAACAAAGGTACGAATGGAAGCTTGGACTCTACCACGCCACGTGGCTTGTTATGGTCAGTTCGACTGACCCAAGTCAAATACTCAGACCAAGGCTTGGAGCGACTGGCATGGATGGTTGTGGACCGTACACATGGAGGAGAATCCTAGATCAATAGTAATTGCAGGTAGTAGTGGTTCTTGGCTAAAATGGGCGAAGGCGGTGTGGCTGCGCGTCTGAAGTTCAAGGTGGTTGATGCAGCTAGGGCTTGTGGCTTCTGATGAAGCTCGCGCTGGGCGGAGGATCTTTGTGTGTCCTACAAGGTTAGCAAGAAGGAAGGAGTGAATGGAGGTCCTACATGCGAGACAAAGACTGAAGTGCGTGAGATGAAGCTCGTCGTCAGTATCTTGAGATGACAAGAGTGATATGCTCCAATCAATAGCAGAGGATCTAGAGTCGAGCACTTTGGTGATTAGTCATTGGACATGATGAGGTATTAAGAAGAGAATCAGAAACGAGGGGGGAGTGGAGATGATCTTCGATGCGAGTTAGGGTTTCAAATTATATCAAATATGAATAAGACATGGATTTATAATAAACACTAACAGAGAATGGAAAAAGAAGAAGAAGAAGGGAGGAAGGAGAGGAAAAGGGGAAGAAAGGTTTACATGTAGGATGGGCGGGTGCCCATGGGTGGCTAGAGAGGAAACTCAAGCTGGTTGTCGCTCGAGAGCTCGGCAAGCTCGAGCATGGAAGCCATGGGAGTAAGGATGCAATGGCAAGTGGTCGTCATATCATGCTTGAGAGAATTGCAAGGAGGTCATCGCTCAACCTTCAGTTGTCACCTTGAGTAAGGGGGCTTGCTCCTCTTCTGTCGAAAATGGTAGATGGGTTCCATGGTGGGCGGCGAAGTCGGAGGCTCGAGGGCCTCGTCGTGGCTTTGGGCGGAGGAAGTGGAGGGGGAAGAAGAAGCCTCCTCTATCTCATTATCATTTGATTGAAGGGCTCAAAAGATACCATGTGGCAAGAAAGAATATAGTAAAAAACAAAGAAAATGAAAAATAAAATAAAATAAATAATAATAATTAGAGCGAATTAATTGTTATTGTTGGATGAAGAAGTATCTCATCCAATGACCCATGATGAGGGCGACTTAAGTGAAGAGGTAGGGGGCATGTGACGGATATAGGAGGTGCCACATGTCAGTCCCACAAAAAATAGACATCAAAATAAAATAAAATTCAATATAAAATAGTAAATGACATCAAATCAAGAAATATTCTTCATAAAAATTGTTTATCTCGATGAGATCTACAATTTTTGTGAAGGGACCAAAACAAAAAGAAGTCATCTGTACAAAAGGTTTTGGGTGTATTTTATATCTATAAAATACTGTATTTTGTGTTTTGCAATTTTTATGATGTTTAATAATATAATAAACAAAACAAAGTCAAATAAAATATAAATAAAATATTTGCTCATTAATATATTTTAGGGTATTTTTAATGATTAAGAGAATAAGAAATAAAAAAAAGAGACTTATATTCATACTATATATACAGACTCAGGGAGATCCATTTTCTTTTATTTTTAATTTTTATTTAGACTTTTGCACATTTTATTAAAACATAAATCAAAGAAAATAAATGAAACGGAAATAAAATAAAAAGAGTTAATTATATATATAATAATAAGCTCAAAGTGATCAATATATACAATATATAATGAGGTCTCAAAATCCAAGTTTAATATACGAACTCCGATTCTTTTGAATTTGATCTTATTTTGTAAATAATTGAATGTACATTAATTCAAAAGTGAGTAGAGGTTCATAGGTATGAGAGATATTGGATTTTGCGGCTTTTTGTCTCAAAGCTAGAGTTTCGATTTATTTGTCAATTATATAAGTTAGTATTTTTTTGATATTTTCCTTTATTAATGTTAGTATTATGTACATAAAGGAGTTGGTTTTATTTGATTTTGGAGTTAGTGAAGAATAAATAAAATAGGGGAACATGTAAGAATATACAAGTGTATAATTACAAAGGATTCTTTGGCTTCTTATTAATGCAATTATGCATGATAAAAGATGAGTATTATTTACACATGCATGAATTCTAAGAATGCAATTTAGATGATTAAATTCAATTAATTACTTTAGAGTAGAGCTCTATTTTCATCTTTTAGAGTGATGAATCACATATTCATTAGGATATTACAAATACTTAAGAGGGTAGAGATGCAATTTTCTCAATGGCATGTGCAGGTCATGTGAGGGGTGTGGATCTACTCCTACTTTTCTCCTTCGTGGATCTTGATAGAGAACTGGCCACGGCAATAAGTGGCTGTGAAATCCAGGTCATCGGACTCTGATTCATGGTAGAAAGGGAAGGGTGGTGGTAGTCTCAAGCGACACTCTTCTTCATGGGCGAATGGCAGCGATGGAGGGGCATGTTGCTATGGTTTTGGAGGCCTGCTACTCACAGTTGCATGGTGCGAGAGATCCGACAAGGCACTACTCGTGGACACAAGCTTCAGCCAAGGCTTGAGGACTTGAGTAGCCAAATGGAAAATAGCTTCTTGTTTTGTAGTCTTCTCCCCAATATTGGTGTTTACGATCTGCGATATCCATGTGTGGTGGTTGCGAGGCGAGATGGACTAATGTTAGGACAGAGATCGAAGTGGTCGTTGCTGCTTGCTGGTTCGATGTTGTTGTGTTTGAGTATTGATTTAGGTGACCTCCGATGGTTTGAGGTCGGTGCAGGTGCGACAGAGATGCTGCAACGATGGGTCGATGAGCTGTTGCATGACGGTTCTCGAATCAGATGACGACGGAGAAGGGTCTATGGTATGAGTTCGTCAGTTCTTTAATGTTAGTAGTGTTATGCTTTCAGGAGCTTTGTCTTCATTCAACACATGGAGAATCTGCTAAAAGTCATGCTCCAAGGAAGAGCTTGGGTAGCTCGAACTTGACCTCGACTCTATGTAACACGCGAATCTGAATAAACCCTAACCAGACCCGATTAGGTTCCGTTTGATCAACAAAATTATCAGTCAATATTAAATAACCTAAACCGATCAATTAATCATAAATCAAAATTCGTTCGGCTGCAATCGCTCAAAAATCGATCGCATCGTATTGCATGCCACGGAAAAGCCACGACGTAAAATTGGAAACCGTAAAACAAGCCAAGACCACCCAAAAATCCAATTTGACGAAATAAAATAAACAAAATAGATCGTTCATCGATTGGAGAGCATTTGATATTTTAAAATCGCAAAATTCAAACTGTAAATCAAGACCGTATTTCGATGGTTTCTAAATTTATCTTAAATCAAAAGATATGGTTATTAAACTTATCTTGATCGTTATTAAGAGATGATCAAAACGGGCCATTGAACACATAAATCGAAGACAGGCGAGGATGCGAATAACTTTGGGGTTTTGCAAAAAAAATGATAATAATAAAATAATTATGACATCGGCATGTTGTTGTCATTCCAAGTGGGGACATTTGGCATCTTTTTTTCTTTCCCATCGTTGAAGCCCTTTCCTTTTTTCATTCCTCCATCTCCCCCTTTCTTTTCTCTCACATTTTCTCTCCCAATCCTTTCTAATTTCTTCAATGAAGGAGAGACTCCAACCGTTGGAATTCCAGCCAAAGGGGGCGGTGGGGTACTGCTGCTGCTACTCCCAATCGAGGGGGTTGAAGCCTCCCAACTTCAGTTGCAGCTGCTTCTTCAAACAGTTGTTGCTGCTCTCATTTGGGCGGCTATTATTGCTCCAAATTCAGCTAAACATGAGCTGCTAGAACCCCCAGTATAACCCCATTGCTACATGCTAAGATAATCCACAAAAATTGAGGTTTTTAGGTACAATCTTATACCTTTCTTTGCTTCCATTGCATTAGAAACTTTAATTTCCCCCTCTTTTACTGCCATATATGTTTTTGCACAATCTTACCCTCCCTGTTGCAAGCAAATTTCCACTCCAATTTTGGAGATCCAAAGTATAATATAAGATCTTCCTCTTACTACCTTCCACGAATTTATTATTAATAATATATCACTATTATTTTTGGTAATCAGATCATCAGAATGTATAATGGTTGTGTCATAAGAGGGAAGTTTAGGTCATAACCACCTTCCTTGCAACATGTGTTTATATATTTATAACATATGATGACTGAAATGTTGATTTGATTATGGGCTGATCAATTCTCTGTTTAAATTGCTGGATTTTTGTTCAATTCCCTGTTTAGTTGTTTAGGTTGGTCAAAAGTTCTAAAAATTTTTACTATATTACTTTTAAAGATCATGGATTCTTCATGGTACTTTGAGTATATATGTTGGTTAAATTTTATATTGTTATAATTACAAATTAAAAATTATAACAGCTAAGCACTATATTTATCTGAAGCTATGTCACCTCACATGCTGTCGAATTATCTTAATATTTAAGATACTTCACTCCTTACTTTGTGACCCATCACTAGTAAAGTTACATGTTAGAAGAAGATCTTAGAATGATTGGAGAGCTATGGTTGTAATTAAGGTGGTTGCATATCTTAATATCGTATTCATTTATTTCTTCTCTTATAAAGATTGATCGACACATATATGTCTCTCCTTGTAAGCAAGTGGTTTTCTATACATAGCTTGACATACTTGACGATATATTATGGTTTCATTTTCTTAAATTGTATGGATACAAATTTTATTAAACTTATGAGATTCAATTGGGGATGTTGCAATAGATGTCTATCTAGATTATTTAATTTTGGTTAAGTTGCAAATCTAAACCCCGGCACAAGAGCATTAAGAAAAGACCCAAATCAACTAGTCATTTACAAATCCTAACACATGGATCTAAACATTTACAAAATCACGTCCACATTCAGCCCATTCCCAAGAAAAAAGAGAGAGATGGCTGGCAAGCCACTTCTCTCGTGAAGTTAAGATAACTCGCTATTATCACAAATCACATAAGATTATTCTTTTAATTGTGAGCATGATGAATGGTCATCTGCTTTCAAGAATAAAAATCATTTTTACGTTGGATCATATGCATTAGTTATAAAATCTCAGTACAATATATCCTTGTTTATACCTCTATCATAATCAGCTACGGCAATGCCCTCTAGGTGATTGCTCATCTTTAAGATGAATGTATAGTGGTATTGGTCTCAGGATTAAATGAAAACTAAGTACATGCATTATGCTATATTAGATCATATGGCCAATTGGTCGGTATGCACAGTTAGCTTGTTAATCAATGAAGACATGGAAGTATAGTTTGATAAGCATCAGTGATGACAATGAAGTATGTTGGTCATGGTAATCCTTACACCTGACCATGCGAGGGCGTGGTGACCCTCGACTGGGCGGGAGATAGGAAGCCCAGTTAGGGCAGCGATCGCCAAGTGCATGGGTCTAGGATTCCGATCCTTTTACGGTTTGTACACGAGCTTGCAGTGTTTTTACACCTCGTTGGGATCCCGACATTTGACAAGTTCCATCGACCATGTTTTAAGGTGCCTAGGCTGGAGGTCCCTCGATTTTAGTTTTTCTCACGAGCTCGTTTGCCCGTATAGGTCAGGCCAATTTTTAGAGTGACTTTTTCGGAGAGTCTCTCTTCATCCGTCTCAGTGGCGTAGTTTGGAGTAGACCTATCCCTCTACTGGACCGCACTTCCATTTAGAGTGTGAGATATAAGGGTCTATTAGGAGACTTCCTCACCCCTTGAGTTTTGGTTACCGTTCCACCAATAGGATTGGCGATGGTTAGAGTTGAGATCGGTTCAGTTGAATTGGCTACAGTTGAGTTTGCTACCAGAATCATCAATCATCGACAATTAATCAAATCTTAGATCTACTACTACAAATGACAGGAGAAGTTAGTGGACGTATTGGGAACTTAGTTAAGATGCATTATACTTCACTGCATGCCTACAGAGGCACCCCAACCCTATAATACTCTTCATGCCTCAGAGTCATAGTGTGAGGTTACACTCAGACCAAGACCACATACTATCCACTAGACTTGAGATGTTAGTTAGAATCATGAATCAGATCATAACCTCATCATTCTCATTATTAAGATCCCTAAACATGATCTCTAAATAACAAAAGAAGATAACATACAAGTATGGGTCACCAACTAATATATGAAAATGGTTATATATATATATATATAGAGAGAGAGAGAGAGAGAGTTATGGGTGATGGGAAATCATGGGGCATACAAGCAAGGCAGCTTGAAACTCATTTACCACACAAGTAGTTGTAAAATTTTATCTGTTATTGCCTTTCTACTTGCTTTCTTTTGGACACACTAAATTACTTGCTATTATTATTTTTATATATGTCGTATTGTACACAACAATCGTTGACGTCCTTTTGTTAGTTGCATTTAGCAGGCAAATTGCCTGCGTCTCAGTAGCTGGATGATGATCCTGAGCATACGTCGCTATAACAAATGGTACATATTTTGTTGTTTGTGTACATTTGACAATGTATAAATGCATTTTTTTTATTCTACTACTTTTTGTTAATGCATATACATGATGTAATATTCTCTTTTGCTATATGTAAACTATATGGAATGGAAAGTTGGTGACATTTCTTGTTGGCTATGTGGTTGTTTATACTGATTTGAATGTCATTGCAAAACACGAAATTTCTCCTCAATTTCATGTATCTAATGTGGTCATTATTGAATGTTATATTGCAAATGTCATGTAAACGGGTACCCGGATCCGAGGGTATCATAGTTTGGTATCATAGATGTGGTACCCCACTACACGCATTCACATTATTACAATTCTCATCGCATTGTAGAAATAGTCCTCCAACTTGTCGTGAGTCCGAGAGAGAAATCTGATACTCAATTTTAATAACTGCAAATGTCACCAATTGCATTCAGTTTTCTTAAAATATCCTAAGAAGAGAAAAGCATGCTTAGAAATATCAACAAACATCAACTGTTATGATTAATGATTTTGGTTCTTGTGCAGAACCATGACGTCCAAAGCTAGTCAGGAGATGACGGATCGCTTGGAGCACATCATGACTGCTCTCACTGACCTCCAGCAGTAGCAGGCTGTCATGCGAGATCAACAGGACCAGATTTTGGCTCAGTAGACAGAGATCGTTGACATGCAGACTGATATGGAGATGAGGATCGAGGAGCTGTTAGACTTACATACCATCCATCTCAGGATGGAACACGACAAGAACAACATCAGTCTGTCGAGGTACAACAACCTCATTTTGATGATCCATGTGAGGGCATAACAGAGCATGTAGCCAAGGATGGAGATTACGACATGAAGCAGGACCATGCACTCTTTGCATATGAGGATGCATACGTTAATTTTGTTATCCACAAGCACCAGTCAGTTTTCACATCCTATCAGTGAGCCAATGTGCCCATGTTCGAGGGCATCGGGACGCCAGACGAGGCTAAGCAATGGCTAAAGAGGGAGATGATGTACTTCGGATGATACACACGCGAGACTCTTGGTTATCTTTAATGGAGTATTCACTAGCATTATTTGTTGAGAGATGGTAGGAGGCGATGATTTCAGAGATGGGACGTGAGCCCACATGGGACTATTTTAAGACGGGGTTCAGATCCCACTTCTTTCCTGGGAAGTGGAAGGAGTCACGGTGCCGACTGTTCATATAGCTTCTACTAGGACGAATGATAGCCAGGCAGTACTTCGTTCTCTACACCGAACTGTCATGAGACACATCATCAGTTGCTGCATTTTCAGATGAGAATCTGGAAAAGTTCATCAGAGGGATGTGAGAACAAGTGTAAGAGAAGATAGACGGACTGTGTATCACTTCTATCTCCAAGGCTACTGACGTAGCGGAGAAGTTGAGGACATCAGAGAGAGAGAGAGACTTTGGGAGCTCATCTAGAGAGGCACCTACGTCACAGCGATCTTTTGGACCGATTCAATGATGTTCCAGTAGTAGAGGTCATCTAGGTGGTTTTGATCTATGGGTTTGGCATTTTAGGTGGTGCTTGCTCATCTCCAGCGACTACCTTAGGAGGAGCACTTGACATATGTCGCACCGTTCAACTCGACCATCTGGGTCGCAACGAGCAGACAGGCCTCCATCAGGAACGATTCGGAGCACAGACACGACTACCATACCTACCCATTTGTGAGATGCTATGAGTGGGGACATTACCAATCTCAGTTCTCTAAGCCTCTGGTGAACCCCGACCTCATCCACAACCTTCACGGCCACAAACACAGCGTACAAGGAGTTTCTGTGGCAGGAACTCCAACTTTAGGAGGTCGTCGACACAGACACAGAGCATGGCAGGTTCGAGTACTACACCAGCTAGGCAGGGTCAGATACATGCAGTGACTGAGGAGCATGCACGATCATCAACTACTGTGGTGAAATGCATGGTCTCGGTCTTGGGTCGATCTTTTCATGTTTTGTTTAACTATGGAGCTATGCATTCCTTCATTGCTTTAAGATTACTAGCTTCATTAGGTAGAGTTGTAGAGACTCTATATCCTCCATATCACATCCGTGGGCCATGTAACCAGTTATTCATCATTTCCCTGATAGTTAGAGGTTTGCCAGTATTGATTGGTGGCCACGAGATGAATGCAGATTGTCTCCTACTTCAACTTAATGAGTATGACTTAATTTTAGGCATGGACTGTTATCAGCTCATCATGCTCGTATTGATTGCTTTAGAAAGACAATTGTCTTCAGGATTCCGGACTTGTCGGAGTTCACCTTTGAGAGTACATTGCATGACTCCAAAATGGAGTACATTTCATTTTTGTGAGCTTAGAGACTTGTTGACTAGGAATGTGATTCATATCTAGCATTTGTTTAAGAGACATCAGTCGTGAGCCGATGACACAAGATGTCAGAGTAATACCAGATGACCCTGATGTATTTCCTGATAAGTTACCTTGGTTAAATCCTGGGAGAGAGATTGACTGCATGGCACTAGCCGAGTTGAGAGAGTTGAAGGTACAGTTGCAGGTGTTACTTGACTTGGGTTTCACGAGGTCGAGCACTTCACCTTGGGGTGATCTGGGTCTTTTTTTCAGGAAGAAGGATGGATCGATGAGATTAGCATTGATTATCGACAGTTCAATAAGAGTATGGCGAAGAACCGTTATCCATTGCAACACATCGATGATTTATTTAATCAGCTACAAGGATCTTCGATGTTCTCAAAGATCGATCTTAGATCAAGCTACCATCAATTGAGGATTCAAGCGTTAGATGTTATGAAGATAGTTTTCAGGACTCGATATGGGCACTATGAGTTTGTGGTGATGTCGTCTGGGCTCACTAATGCCCTACATCATTCATGGATATAATGAATAGGATCTTCCATCCATACTTGGACAAATTTATGGTGGTGTTCGTTGATGATGTGCCAATATATTCACTGAATGAATGGTATCATGCAAATGATCTAAAGATTGTCCTGGACACATTATGAGAGAACAAGCCGTATGCTAAGATGAGAAAGTGTGAGTTCTGGTCATCCAGGTCTCATTCCTTGGGCATGTCATTTCTGGAGCAGGTATCACAATTCATCCTGTGAAGATTGAGGCAGTCATGTCATGGGAGCAAGCCAAGACAGTCACTCAGATTTAGAGCTTCCTTGGATTAACATGCTATTACAGAAGCTTCAACAATGAATTTTTGCGCATTCTTATTCCCTTGACACGATTGACATAGAAGGGGGTTCCTTTCATTTAGGATGATTCATGTGAGCATGCCTTCAGGACATTGAAGGAGAGATTAACTACAATGCCCATTCTTGCTCTTCCTTCAGGCACTCAGGATTATGCAGTTTATACAAATGCCTCAAGAGAAGGTCTAGGAGCAGTATTGACGCAGAAAGGTTACGTGATTGCTTATGCACCACGTCAGTTGAGGCCGCATGAGCAGAATTACCCCACCCATGACTTGGAGTTGGCGGCGGTTGTTTTCGCTTTGAAGATTTTGCAATACTATCTTTATGGGGTGAATTTCAATATTTTCACATATCACTAGAGTTCAAAGTATATATTTGATTAGAAAGAGCTGAACATGAGATAACGCAGATGGCTGGAGCTACTGAAGGATTATGATTACACGATCTTTTACCACCCTGATAAGGGAAACGTTGTGGCAGATGTGCTTAGCAGGAGAGCTCATGTAGAGGGTACGACTAACTGGTTATACAGATGGGTATGCTCGAAGCTTTGACTGATTGGCATCCTCAGGAGAGTGCATCCATGTCTACTGTTGTGCATCCATGATTTAGTAGTCTCTGGGATCACATAGTAGAATGCCAGAAGTCGGATCCTTAGATCCGAGACAGATACATGCATGCCGTCAAGGACGAGATTGATGATTTTTTGTGACAGAGTCTATTTTGTGGAAAGTCGGCTGGGTCATTCTGTCCAACGACGAGCAGTTATGCAGCGACATACTTGATGAAGCACATGGTTCATGATTATCTATTCGTCCTGGCAGCATGAAGATATATCGTACATCGACATTTCTGGTGGGACAGAATGAAGCGTGATATGGCCCAACATGTTAGCAGATGCATGACCTGTCAGATGGTCAAGGCTGAGTACAGAAGACCACCAGGGTTATTACAGTCTCTCCCCATTCTCAAGTGGATGTGGGAGAGTATCTTTATGGATTTCGTCGTAGGTTCACCGAGGACACAAGGTGGCCATGATTCTATTTGGGTCGTTGTTGACAGGTTGACCAAGTCAGCCCATTTTATACCTGTCAGCATGACCTACATTCCATCCAGATAGGACAGGCTATATGTGTATAACATTATCAGGCTACACGATATACCACGCGAGGTAGTGTCTGATAGAGACTCGAGTTTAACATCGCACTATTGGTAACATGTCATGTTAACACTACAGATAGAGCTGAAAATGAATTCCGCATATCATCTGCAAACCGACGAACAAAGCGAGCACACCATACTGACGCTTGAGGATTTCGTACGTGCATGCACTTTGGAGTGGAAAGGTTCCTAGAAGGACCACCTACCATTGGTAGAATTCACATACAATAACAACTATCATTCCAATATTGGCATGGCACCATTCGAAGCCCTATACGAGCGGAGATGCCTCACACCTCTCAGTTAGTGAGAGGTAGGTGATCATGCTCCTTACACCATAGATCTTCTGAAAGAGACTGCGAGGGCTATTGATCTTGTGAGACGATGGCTTTTGACGACACAAAGCTGCCAAAAGAGCTATGCAAATCGTCGGAGAAGAAACTTGAGTTTCAGGTAATCTGATTCTCTCTTCTTAATCAATTTGCAAATATGATTTATTCGGATTTAATTTAATCTGAACGCATTCCTGTAATTACATGTAGGAAATTAGGTATTTCTACGAGTATCTCTCATGAAGGGAGTACAGAGATTTGGCATTCGTGGCAAGTTGGCACCACGGTATGTTGCCGTTCGAGATTCTCCCTCGATGGGGAAGGTAACCTACCGAGTATCCCTTCCTCCACACTTATCAATTATATATGATGTCTTCCACGTATCCAACTTAAGGAAGTATGTGCACGACCCTCGACACATCATCAGCTACGAGAACCTTGACGTGGAGAAAGATTTGACATATGAAGAGAGGCCAGTGCAGATACTTACCAGTGATGTGAAGAAGCTTCATAGCAAGGAGATTTCTTGGTCAAGGTGCTACGACACCGACATGGAGTAGAAGAAGCGACATGGAAGATCGAAATAGACATGCAGGCAAGATACCCACAACTCTTCTTAGATAACCATCAAAACAAGTCCTTGTAACTATATACATGTTAAAAGAATATGGCTTGTTCTTCCTTTGATGCTCTTATGGTTTCAAAACCCTTTGAGGTTTTTATGGTCAGATGGAATCCAAACGAGACACGCAGTAACTTGAATTGAGTCTCGAGGACGAGACTCCCGTTGAGGTTTTTATATTTATAACATCTGAATCAGAACAAACCCGAACCCGACCCGATAAGGATCTGTTTTATCCAATAAAATTATCGATCAATATTAAATAACTTAAAATAGTAAATCAAAATTCGTTCGGCTACAATCGATCGCATCATACTGCGTGCTACGGAAAAGCCGCGAGTCAAAATTGGAAACCACAAAACAAACCAAGACCACAAAAATATCCGATTCGATGAAATAAAATCAACAAATCGATCGTTTATCGATCGGAGGTCATTCATATTTTTAAAATCGCAAAATTTAAGCTGTAAATCAAGACTGTATTTCGAGGATTTCAAATTTTATCTTAAATCAAAAGTATATGAATATCATACTCATCTTGATCGTCATTCAGAGACAATCGAAACGAGTCGTTGAACACTTAAATCAGAGACTCAATGCGAGAATACAAATATCTTTGAGGTTTTGCAAATAATAATAATAAAATAATTGTGACATCAGCTTGATGATGTCATTCCAAGTTGGGGACATTTGGCATTTTTTTCTTTCCCAGCATTGAAGCCCTTTCCCTTTTCATTCCTCCACCTCCCCCTTTCTTTTCTCTCACATTTTCTCTCCCAAATCCTCTCTAATTTCTCTAACGGAGAGACTCCAGCCAATGGAATTCTAGCCAAAGGGGGTGGGGTATTGTTGCTGCTGCTCTCAAACGAGGGGGGATGGAACCTCCCTACTTCAGTTGCAGCTGCTTCTTTAAACAGTTGCTGCTGCTCTCATTTGGCGGCTATTGTTGCTCCAAATTCAGCCAAACAGGAGCTGTTGGAACCCCCTGTATAACCTCACTGTTGCATGTCAAGATAATTCTCAAAATTTGAGGTTTTTAGGTACAATCATATACCTTTCTTTGCTACCATTGCATGTACAACTTTAATTTTCACCATTTTTACTGCCATATATGTTTTTGGACAAGCTTACCCTCCATGTTTCAAGCAAATTCCCTCTCCAAATCTAGAGATCCAAAGTAAAATATAAGATATTCCTCTTATTGCCTTCCACGGATTTATTATTAATAATACATCATTATTATTTTTGGTAATCAGGTCATCTGAAATGTATAATGGTTGTGCCTTGACAGGGAAGTTTAGGCCATAGTCACCTCCCTTGCAACATGTGTTTGTATATTTGTACCATGTGATGACTGAAATGTTGATTTGATTATGGACTGATCAATTCTCTGTTTATATTGCTGGATTTTTGTTCAATTCCATGTTTAGTTGCTTAGGTTGCTAAAAAGTTAAATTTTGTTACTATATTACTTTTAAAGCTCATGGATTCTTCATAGTACTGTGAGTATGTATGTTGCTTAAACTTTATATTGTTATAATTACAAATTAAAATTTATAATAGTTAAGCACTATATTTATCTGAAGCTATATCACCTCACAGGTTGACAAATTATCTTAATATTTAAGTATAGTTCACTCCTTACTTTGTGACCCATCACTAGTAAAGTCACCTGTTAGAAGAAGACCTTAGAATGTTTAGAGAGCTATGGTTGTAAATAAGGTGGTTGCTTATCTTAATAGCATATTCTTTTATTCCTTCTCTTATTGAGATCAATCGACACATATATGTCTCTCCTTGTAAATAAGTGGTTTCTTTACTTAGCTTGGCATACTTGACGAGATATTATGGTTTCATTTTTTAAAATTGTATGGATATGAATTTTATTAAACTAATGAGAATCAGTTGGGGTTGTTGCCATAGATGTCTATCTAGATTATTTAATTTTGGTTAAGTTGCAAATCTAAACCCCGACACAATATGTTGAAAGGGAATGAGCGAGATAAAAATTCATCTAACCCTAGAGCTCTCTTATATAGGAGAAAAGCTCTATGGGTAAATTACAGAAAAAGGACAATAAAAAGAACAAATAACATAATTACTCTAACACTCCCCCTCAAGCTGGAGCATATATATCTAACATGCTCAGCTTGGAACAACATAGATGAAAAGGACCTCTAGCAAGAGCTTTGGTGAACATGTCTGCAATCTGCTCTCCTGATGATACATAAGACGTTGAAATAAGCCGCTTTTGAATTAAGTCCCTTGTATAATGACAATCCACTTCAATGTGCTTTGTCCTTTCATGGAAGGCTGGATTATTGGCTATGAACAAGGCTGCCTGATTATCACATTTAAGATGCATAGGAAGAGGTACTTCAATAGTTAAATCAGTCAAAACCGATTTAACCCACATCATCTCAGCACTACCTTGGGCCATTGCCCTATATTCTGACTCTGCACTGGATCGAGCTACGACAGTTTGTTTCTTACTCTTCCACGCTACTGGTGAGCTGCCAACAAATACAATAAAGCCTGAAGTAGACTTTCTATCATTAGGGCACCCAGCATAGTCTGCATCAGCACAACCTGTGACAGATATAGAGGTATGTTTCCTAAACAGAAGACCAGCACCTGGAGACGACTTCAGATATCTCAAGATCATAAAAACAGCATTCATGTGAGCCTGTCTGGGTTGCTCCATAAATTGACTTACCCTACTAACAGCAAAGGATATATCTGGTCGGGTAATAGTGACATATAACAACTTCCCCACGAGCTCTCTATACCGTCTCTTGTCCACCTCCTCAGAGTCATCATCATAGAGTTTAACATTAGGATCCATAGGAGTAGTAGCTGGTCTACATCCTGCCATTCCTGTCTCAGATAACAGATCAGTAACATACTTCCTTTGTGTCATTACCATGCCTTGCTCATTTCTTGCAAATTCCAATCCCAAAAAGTAACGAAGTGTACCCAGGTCCTTCGTAACAAACTGCTCACTAAGAAAATCCTTGGCTGCTTGAATGCCCTGCTTATTACTACCAGTGATAACAATATCATCAACATACACTAAGATGACTACAGTACCTTGCTGGTCTCTCTTTACAAAGAGAGTATGATCTGCTGTAGATCTGATGAAGCCCTTCTGTTCAATCAACTCCGAGAGCTTCTGAAACCAAGCCTGTGGACTCTACTTCAGGCCATATATGGCCTTATGAAGACGGCACACCATACTGGACTCCCCCTCAGCAGGAAACCCTGGTGGCTGCTGCATATAGACCTCCTCCTGCAAGTCACCATACAAGAAAGCGTTCTTGACATCTACCTGAAACAAGGGCCAGTCACGGACAATAGCAACTGCAATGAGAATCCGTAATGTAGAATGACGGGCTACTGGAGAAAACGTCTCCTGATAGTCCACCCCATATGTTTGGGTGAACCCACGAGCAACCAACCTGGCTTTGTATCTATCGACTGTACCATCAGCCCGATGCTTAACAGTAAAAACCCATTTGCTTCCGATTATTGACGCACCTGGTGGAGGATGCACAACACTCCACGTACCACGTGACTGCAACGCCGCCATCTCCTCCTCCATAGCCAAACGCCATGGACTGCTATGTAGTGCCTCCTGATATGACCTTGGGATTTCCACTGCTGATAACCCAAGGATGAACTTGCGAAACTCCGGGGACAACCGCTCCAAACATGCCTGTGATGCAAAGTCCATCCCATATTTGGGATTCATTGTCCGCGCACGCTTTTGCCTTCTATGGGCAATAGGAAGATCGAGATCATCAACTGGAGTATGGTAGTATCATCTGTGCCCTGTACATCTGTCTGTGCAAGCAAATCACCCGTGCCATTAGTAGTACTCAAATGTTCATTACATACCTCGGGCGTGCTGGATGATGGAGGAGGCACATGAGCAGAGGGTCGACGCTGATAGACCTGAGGATAAAAAATAGAAGGTGGTGGTGGAGGTGGTGGTGGTATAGGCTGTGGTGGTGGTATAGGCTGTGGTGTTGGTGGCGGCAGAATAGAGCATGGAATAGATGGTGGAGGAGGCACGTAGATATCATCTCCTTCGTCTGAGTAAGTGAGGCTGTCACCTGTAGGAGAGAAATACATAAGGATTCAAAGAAGGTGACATCAGCACTAACATGGTACCGTCGTCTAACTAGATCAAAACACCGATATCCTTTTTGGAATTTGGAATAACCCACAAAAACGCATTTGACAGCTCTGGGAGAGAGCTTGTCCAGACCAGGAGAGAAGCAATGAACAAATGCAACGGAGCCAAAGACGCGAGGTGTTAGGGAGAAAAGATCCTTCTCGGGAAACGCTGTCAAGAACGGGATCTTCTCTCCCAAAACTGACGACGGCATACGGTTGACCAGATAACAAGCAGTTAGAACCGCATCCCCCCAATAGGAGTGAGGAGCACGGCTCTGAATCAATAGGGTCCTGGTAATGTCCAACAAATGACGATGTTTCCTGTCAGCTACCCCATTTGTTGGGAGGTGTAAGCACATGACTTCTGGTGCACAATTCCATTAAACATGAGAAATTTTGAGATATGAGAGCTAACATAATTCAAGAGCATTATCAGACCGTATGAACTTCACTTTGGCAGAATATATATTTTTTATTTCGATGATGAAAGACTGGATAACAGACGCAGCATCAGACTTATTTTTAAGTAGAAAAACCCAACATAACCTAGAGAATTCATCAACAGCAACAAGATATAACCTGTGTCCTTGAAGATCAGGGACACGACTGGGACCCCAAATATCAAAATGTAGCAGCTCAAACAGACCATGACGACTTGGACCTATACGACTCGGAAATGAGACCTATGATGTTTGCCAAGTTGGCATGCCTCACAATGAAAGTTAGACTTGGGAGAAATCTGTGGAAGAATATGGACCATCTTTTGCAACGGGAGATGACCAAATCGAAGATGCCAAGTGTAGGGTGACACCGATCCAGCACTCATAGAAGAGATACCAGCATAAGGAGATTGTACCAGTCTATAAAGACCCCCTTGCTCACAGCCAGTTCCAATCACACTGCCCGTGAGGATGTCCTGAAACACAAGAGCAGATGAGTCAAATATGGCACGACAATGTAAATCTTTAGTGATTTGACTAATGGATAGTAGATTCATGGAAAAATCAGGAGCATAAAGAACATTCTGAAGTCGTATCCTAGGGGTCAATTGCACCTCCCCCTGACCAGTAATGGGAGAATGTGTTCCGTCAGCAATTACCACGGAGCGTCCTGTCTGAGTCGCAATAAAAATCATCCAATTGCTTTTTGTCACCACATAAATGGTGAGATGCTCCTGAGTCCATAATCCATTCTGACAGATCTGCTCTGTAACAACTAGTAAGTGCATACGTTGTACCTGAAGAGGATGCTGATGCTGAGCCGGCTATCTCTGAAGATCCTGAAGTACCAGCTGGTCCCTGGCCAGGCATAATCTCCCGAAGTCTCGCCACTAGCTCCTCAAACCCTCGATCCGGGGCAAGGGAAGGACCCCCTTCCTGCTAAGCCTGCTCTGCCATCCGTGCCGTAGTAGTAGGAAACCCATGCTTGGAATAGCATGTTTCCTCAGTGTGTCCAGTCCTGCGACAGTAGGTGCACGGGTGTCTAGGAGGTCTGCTACCTCCTCCTCCTCGGCCACGACCACCTCTACCTCGAAAATGTGAATAGCCTCCTCTGCCACGAGATGTTGCCATGGCTGATGGTGTCTGAACTCCACCATGAGACGGAAGATCTACCTTGTTGTCAGACATGATGACAACAGTATCCTGCAACTGGGGTTACACGACTAGACTAGAATGTCTACGTGTACATAGATGAGGGTCGCCGTGTCCGTAGACTCACACGACACTACCCTTCAAATCACGACTCGTGTCTAGCGTGCACACACCATAGGGTGGCACACTACGGCTGACATATATGCACTAGGGTGCACACGGTTGCACAGGGATGCACGTACGAACTTGCACATGCATACAGGCAGTGCACTGGAATGCACAGTGGATGCGCACTATGAGATGCGCGATGTGCACGCACCCTGCGCACGGGATCGGTGAAGGCGCTGGACTGGTCTTGCGTCAGGGGTGCGCACAATGGGATGATCGATGTGCACGCACCCCGCGCACGAGAACGACGAAGGGCACTCTCGACCTAGGGCTGCAGCACGAAGGCGCTTCCCACCTTGAGAACGTCTTGCGCACAGACCTGCGCATGGCTGGAGAAGCTTCCCAGCCAAGGGGCGGCGCCGACCTTGATCGAGAGAGAGAGAGAGAGAGAGAAAGGGGCGGCGGGTGGGGGTAGGGCTAGGGTTAGGGTTTCAAGAACTCCGGCCTAGGACCGTCGCTCTGATACCATGTTGAAAGGGAATGAGCGAGATAAAAATTCATCTAACCCTAGAGCTCTCTTATATAGGAGAAAATCTCTATGGGTAAATTACAGAAAAAGGACAATAAAAAGAACAAATAACATAATTACTCTAACACAATAGCATTAAGACAAGACCCAAATCAACCAGTCACTAACAAATCCCAATGCATGGATCTAAACATTTACAAAACCACGTCCAAACCCCAATACAATGGCTGGTATGCCACTTCTCTCTTGAAGTTAAGATGACTCCCTATTGTCTCAAACCACATAAGATTATTCTTTTACTTGTGAGCATGACGAATGGTCATCTACTTTCAACAATAAAAATCATATTTACATTGGATCATATGCATTAAGTTCAAAATCTCAGTACAATATATCCTTATTTATACCCCTATCATAATCAGCTACAACAATGCCCATCTAGGTGATTGCTCATATTTAAGATGAATATATAGTGGTATTGGTCTCATGATTAAATGAAAACTAAGTAAATGCATTATGCTATAGTAGATCATCTGGCCAATTGGTCGGTATACACATTTAACTTGTTAATCAATGAAGACATGGAAGTATAGTTTGATAAGCAGTAGTGATGCCAATTAATTATGCTGGTCATGGTAATCCTTACCCTGATTGTGCGAGGGTGTGATGACCCTCAACTGGACGGGAGATAGGAAGCCCAGTTAGGAGAGCGACCACCAAGTGCGCGGGTCTAGGATCCCAGTCTTTTTACGGTTTTTACGCGAGCTTGCAGTGTTTTTACACCTTGTTAGGATCCCGACTTTTGATCAGTTTCACTGACCCTCTGTTTTTGGGTACCTAGGTTGGGGGTCTCTCGATTTAAGTTTTTCTCACGAGCTCGTTTGCCTGTATAGGTCGGGCCGATTTTTAGAGTGACTTTTCAGAGAGTCTCTCTCACCAGTCTCGGTGGCATAGTTTTGGAGTAGACCTATCCCTCTACTGGACCGCACTTCCATTTAGAGGGTGAGACAGAAGGGTCTATTAGGAGACCTCCTCACCCCTTGAGTTTTGGTTACCGTACTGCCAATAGGATTGGCGATGGCTAGAGTTGAGATCAGTTCAGTTGAATTGGCTACAGTTGAGTTTGCTACCAGAATCATCAATCATCGATAATTAATCAAATCTTAGATCTACTACTACAAATGACAGGAGAAGTTAGTGGACGTATTGGGAACTTAGTTAGGATGCATTATACTTCACTACATGCCTACAGAGGCATCCCAAACCTAAGGTACTCTTCACACCTTAGAGTCATAATGTGAGCTCATACTCAGACCAAGACCATAGACTATCCACTAGACTTGAGATGTTAGTTAGAATCACGAATCAGATCATAACCTCATCATTCTCATTATTAATATCCCTAAACATGATCTTTAAATAAAAAAATAACATACACTTATGAGTCACCAACTAATATATGAAAATGTTAAGATATATACAAAAAAGTTATGGGTGATGGGAAATCATGGGGCATACAAACAAGGCAGCTTGCTAACCATTTACCACGCAAGTAGTTGTAAATTTTTATCTGTCATTGCCTTTCTACTTGCTTTATTTAGACACACTATATTACTTGTTATTATTCTTTTTATATATGTTGAATTGTACACAACAACCATTGACGTCCTTTTGTTCCGCATGCTTGGCAAGCAAATCGTATGTGTCTCAGTAGCTGGCTGATGATCCCGAGCATCCGTTGTTATACCAAGTGGTACATATATTGTTGTTTATGTATAGTTGATAATATATAAATGCTTTTCTTTTCTTCTATCGCTTTTTGGGAATGCACGTACATAATGTAATATTCTCTTTTATTACATGTAAACTATATGGAAATTAATGCAATGGAAAGTTGGTGACATTTCTTGTTGGCTATGTGATAGTTTTTATTGATTTGAATATCATTGCAAAACATGGAAAATTTTCCCCTCAATTTCATGTATCTAATGTGATCATTATTGAATGTTATATTGTGATGTCGTGTAAACGGGTAACCGGATCCGAGGGTGCCAAGCTCTGTAGCTATTGCCTCAAACAAGGACAGTGATGGGGCTCCATTATTAGATGATGAAATCGAAGAAGAGTTGATGGTGGCGTAAAGTTAGAAGGGAAATGTGGAGCTTGAAGGTGGGTCCGGTTGTTCAAAGTTGGGTTAGGGTGTTTTGAGATAGAGGGTTGTGTTGTAATTCTGGTGGTTTAATAATAAAGGTTGAAGAGAATGAGAAGAGGAGGAAAAAGGAGGAATTTACTGATGAATAACTAATTCATCATCTTTACCAATTCTTTTAGGCTTAAAATCCCTTGCAAAACACATATAAATATCACTAAATATCACTTTTTAATAAGGGTTAAATGGGCCTACCCCCTAGGGGGAGCTAACTTGGCTCCCCCATCCCGTTTTCCCATTTTTTATTTTCTTTGAAAATTTCTTCGTGAAATTTCATCACTATATCCCTATATCATGTCATTAAAATTTCGTGCGAAACAGAGACTCCTATGGCCTCCATCCAGACAGACATTTTTTAATGGTAACGGAATTGCTAAAATCAACCCCGTTTGGATGGAGGCCATAGAAGTCACTATTTCGCACGAAATTTTAATGACATAATATATGGATATATCGATGAAAATCCACGGAAGAAATTTTCAAAAAAATAAAAAATGGGAAAATTGGGGAGGGGGAGTCAAGTTAGCTCCCCCCATGGGGGCAACCGCATTTTACCCTTATAATAATCCCAAATCATATGTAATAATTGTATATTTATCACTATTTTAACCCAAAATAAAGAAACAAAGAAATAAAGGAAAAAGAAGAAAATAAGAAGACTGAATGCATGCAATAAATACAGACTGATCATAACCTCGAGAGTAGGTCAAGACTTGACATAATCGACAAGGAATAAAGTAGGGGGAGATAAGGGCTTTAATCTATAAAAAAACAAGAAAATAATTTTTACATGTATATATTCATCAGTACATATATTATGCATATCTTCTACTATTTTATTTATCACTTAAACAAACTCAAATAAAATGTTTTCTTCTTGTAACTTGTGAATAAAAATAAGTTGTAAATATTTAAACTAATTGCAATAAGAAACCCAGTATAGAATAAGAGAAACAACACTTTGAAAAAGTCATACTACAAAATTTGTCAGATCAATATCTACTCCATAAAAATTCAAAATAAACCACACTCACTTTCATTGTGTTCAAAATTAATTAAGCTTTAAAATGAAAGTTGGTTTCATGAAAATCAGAGTTAAGATATGAAAGTTGCCTTTTTGGAGTGTTGTTGTATATGATGTCTATAGTATACCTGTATTATTTATTATTTTTATTTATTTTTTGTATTTTTACATATACAGTATCTTTAATACTTTGTATATTTTGTATATTATTTATATAAAATACAAACAAAAAATAACAAAAAATAAAATAAATAAAATTAAATAAGGAAATTTCTACTGCATGTATCATGTATATATGTTATATATACCCTTATTTAATTAACATATTAAACTAATTCACAAAAAATAAAAAAATATTTAAAATCCTTAAATTATTATGTAAATAGATAAAATACAAATTGTGTAATTATTTGTAAAATTAATTAATTAAAATGAATTTGTTGTATATGAAGGTATTTTTTCCTATGAATAAAGGGTTTTATTCATTTTACCCTATTTAACTTATTTAATTTATTAAAAATCGCCCAAAATAAGTTTATTTATTAACATTATTTATTTTCAAAATCTTTTAATTTAAAATCATTTATTATTTATTTCTTGATTATTTTGTACTTTATTTGACTGTTTTTTTCTATAGCTGTTCGGACCTATTCGAACCAAGCCCTTATTGGCTTGACCCAGGTCAACCCTCCCCCTTGCCCCAAAAAACACAAATAAATACCTGACATGCCTTCTTTTTTATTTTTCCCAGCCAATTCTGATCTCATTTTCCTCAGATTTTTCTTCCCTAAGATCATATGATTATCCAAGCCACTTGCCTGAATAAAATCACGCCCCTTGGCCTCAGTTCGTGCGCTCCAATCCTTTTTGAAGTTTACCCATCCCCTTTCTTATAAATAATGCTCCACATTCATTTCTCATCTCTGATCCATTTTTGAGAGCTCTCTTCGCTCGAGATCGACATCTAGAGTGAATTGAGGTGACATAGGAGCTCCTCCATGATCGGGAGAGCGAAAAATTCTCTGAGGAGCAAGATCCAGTTGCTGCCGAACTTGCTCCGACGTGCTTAGTATTTCTGTCCTTCCACCGTTGGATCGAGGCCACAACTACCGCATGTCCGCCGTAGGTAAAATGTAGGTTGGGTTTATTGTCTTTTAGCTTTTAACCTTGTTAATTTTCATTCAACATTAGCTTAATTCGGTAGAATTTTGTTCAATCGCCACTCTTCGCGATCGGAGGTCATCTACTCAATTTTATCTCATTAATCATTGATCCTTCTTAACCAAGCATTTCTCTGCCCTCTAGCGCAATATGATCATCCAGATTTCCACCATTTATGTAAATTCGATCTCATTCTGATCACCACAATTGAGATCAACCATTCCTCTGCCATTTCCCTTATTTTTGGCACAATAATCATCGTCGGTGCAACGCCTTTTAGCTATGAATAACCTGCATGTTCTAGGGACACCATTTGAAGCTGGATCGAGCATTTGAGAATCAAGTTTCACCTGTAGTAGACCTCGAGCTCCATGTCCCTGATCAACAGGACCCGACCCATCTAGTCATCTCCAATCGTCGTGGAGGGACGTCATGCACCTTCTGAGACCTTTAGGTGGCAGATCATATGCAGATCAGCAGAGATCAAGCTGATCTAAATTCATCAGCCAGGACCTTCATATCAGTTCTTCCAGAGGGCTTTATGAGCATCGGATCAAGAACATACCGCTCTAGAATCAATCACAGCTGCACGTTCAACCCCAATCTTGAGCCATCAAATCAAATACAGCCGTTGCTTCAGAGCCATCTGATTTCACGTGTGTAGCACGCTCCTCAGTGATTTTACATTTCCACCCCTACTTTTTCTTCCATTTGTAAATAAATCCTTAGTTGAACACATGTCTGCTTGATATTGTTCAAATAATTGCATCTATTTCCGTCTTGTTTTCAGTATTTGCATTCAAGTCATGTTGAACAGCTTCACGAGTGCTAGTACGCGAGATTTTGGAAAATTGCAATAAATTAGCCGATGTTTCTTGTTATTATTTGGTCCCGAATATAGAAATAATTACGTTTTAGACACTCTAATTCTAGATTCATGTGCGCATTCACATGTAATTGGGGATTAATTGTAGTTTTGGCCATATAGATTTCATATTTGTTATAAGTCGGTACCAAAAATTGAAATAATTGCATTCCAGTCCTTCTACTTGAGATTAATTTTTGTGTCTTTAATTACCCTTAATAAATAGCTAATTATCTCTAAAAATCCATAAATATTAGGGTAAGCTCTTGATAAGTGGCTTAGTCACTCTTAATTTTTATTTTCTAAAACATTTTGCTTTGTTATTTTTTAAAAATCAAAACTCTTAAAAATTGCTATATTTACACTAAAAACATAAAAATTCGAAAAATATTGTAAAAAAATCTAAAAAAATATTGTTGTATCTTTTAATTAGTTTTATTTTTACAAAAATTTTTTTGAAAAATTATTCAGAAAACCCTAAAATTTTACAAACATAGAAAAATTGTAAAAAACAATAAAAAATCATTGAAATCATAAAAATACCTACTTGATATTGTTTGAAATCAGAATAATTTTTTTTTTTGATAAAATAAGTTTCCAGATTTATTTCCTTTATTTTATATTTTTAAAGACACAAAAATAGTATATTAAAATTGTTTCAAGTTCTATTTCAGCTTTATTCATTTTAAAATTCCTTAAAATCTAAAAATTTCGTAAAAATAGAAAAAAAATAGTATAAAATTACATAAAACACAAAAATATTTTTATTTGATTTTTTAGCATTTTACTATTTTTGAAAAATCCAAACGAGCTTTTATTCCCTTTATTTTATTGTTCTTTTATTACTTTTTATTAAAAAAGTAAAATTTACAAAATTAAAACCCATAAAAGCAAAAAATAAAAAAATATAAAAAACATAAAATTCATAAAAATACAAAAAGCATTAAAAATACATAAAAACAACAAAAGAGAACATGAAAAGAAAAAGGTGTCCTTGATTAATTTGCATTAGTTAAACAACCCTGAGGTAATGATGCCTCTCTGAGTTTGATCCTGATAGCTATACAAGTAAAATAATAACACATTAGAATTTTTATTTTATTTATGTTAGCTTAATAATTTTTATTTGGAGAATTGTGGGTTGCAATGACATACATCACTTTGTTAATATTTTTCACATAAATAATAAAAACCCACAATTTTCTCTACAATAATTAAATGGCACCATTGTTGGGAAGGTGCGGCTTGGGTAGTTAGGTTTTCCTTTTCCTTCTACTCTTGGTTGGTTGGTTGTTTCTTTTTATGTTTCCTTTACTTGTCTTTAATATTTATTCGTTATTCTGCTTCATTTATTTTTTTCCTTTTTTATCATTTTCTGGCACACTTCTTGTTAGGAAAGTCGATACACCAGCACAAGGAAGAGGCCAAGAGCTTCTTCACTGACCTACAGAAGAGAGCAGCTGAGGAGGAGTAGAAGAGTGGAAGACACTTTTTAGCACTTTTATATTCATTTTATTTTTTAGTCATTTTATTTACATTATTCTTGTAGTTAATTGTAATAATTTATTGACACTTGCCTTTTTCTAATTTCTATAAAGCCATTATAACTTTGTGCTTGTAGGGGTCTGCTTCACCAAGTGTCGGTGCATTTGAGGGACCTCATCATGTTTTGTTTTTATCGACTTTATTTTTTATTTGTTTCACATGATTTATGCTTTCTAAATTTCTTTTATTTGTTTTTAGTGCTTGAACCCTTACTTATAGTTTTTATTATTTTGGTTGAGCTGGGTAAATAATCGTTCCAAACCCAATAATATCTTCATGTTTCTATAGTTAGATTCGTACTTGGACTTAGTCAAATAATCTGGTTCTTCTCGATAATAGAAATTTATGCTAGGACGGTTCTTGAGTGCATTTTCATATAGGATAGATCTATTTCTATGTACAGATCGTTTTGCATGTAGACTGTTGGTGACATGTACGTATTTCTATCTTTGAATGCATCATTGATTTCATCGCGCATCAACTTTTCCGACTTCCTTCCCCATTTTTATGGAATTAGAAAAAAAAGAAATTAGAAAATTTATTAGGTGATTTATTTGAAAATTATTCAAAAAAATAACAACTTAAATAAATTTGGAACTGCTAAAAATACTCAACCCAAGAATAAACGTAACGAGCCGTATTGTTTTGGGAGAGTAACCCCCTCATTGCTCATAGGTACTTACCTCCAGACAGAGTGGGTGAGGATGTAGTCCTGAGGATAGATCCCAAATCCCTGGATTTGTGTCCTAAGCACACGTGTATCATTCTTCGGTACATGGTTACAACTACAAGCACTTGCCTCTGACCATGTAAAATCATTTTGGTATGTTCCGCCTCTTATCTCCCTCCGGGTCTGATATAACCCGGTATCCCGGGCAGATGGCTCCATTGTTTGGGGAGGTTTAAGGACATACAATGAACGATAGGGTGACATCATCCTGTGTGTTTATGGTTAAGTAATTGTTTGATTCACTAAAATAAAATTGAAAAGATAAAAGCCTAAACTTTTACGGTTTCCACTTGTATTCAGTTGGTGAATAGTGGGTTTGGTTTGTGTTTGTTTACCTAAAATAAAGATCCTTCTGCGCACTTCATGCCTTTTTTACTTTCTCTTCTTGATCTGACTTTCGTGTTCCCACATCTTTCTCCTAGTTTGGAAGATGTTTGATTGGAGTGATTTGTGTTCGGACTTTACAGACTTATATTTTCCTCTCCAATGCATTTGTCTTCATCTTCTTTTACTGGGGGATGACTCTCTTCCCGAGCTTTCTTCCTTCTCTTTTACACCTGATTTGTCACCGATAAATCCATTGTTCGATATTGACCCTCTTCTCGAACTATCATTTGAGACTCCTTCATTCATGCATACCGATCAAGTACCTTTCACATTTCCAAATATTGAGCCAATTATTGAGGCCTTGATGCCACCGAAGTGCAAGGATTTATGGCAACCCAAAGTGAGATCAATGGTATGATGTTGGCTTCTATTCAGACCATTCAGGCACAATTGACTGTGCATGTCAACACCCATGTCAGATTGAGAGATATGATCTTCGAGTGAGGAATGCACGGGGAGAGGGGAGAAAGGAGGATGAGCAGCATAGAGGAGGTGGGAATGGGGGAGGAGATGAGAAGAGAGCAGATCCTATTATTGATCCAGACAGAGTCGTGGCCAAGCTCACCCTTAGAGCTACCTATAACCCAGTGGCTGGGCATACTATTACGTGGATTCATATTCCTATGGTTCATGGGCATATCGAGCTGAAACGCCAATACTTCCTTTAATCCCCATATTCTACGATCATATTAACGAAGAACCATACATATACCTCCATCAATTCGATTGCATATGCAGAACAGTTCACTACCATAACATCTCGTTAAAGGTAGTTAAGATGACAACTTTCCCCTTCAACCTTATGGATAAGACACTTTATTGGATCAATCATTTAGGAAGGGTTGTCATGTCCTGGGAAAACCTGAGGTAGGCTTTTCTGAGCAAGTATTATCCTCTAGGAAGATTGAACCAAATGCAATCTATCATATCCAACTTCTCCCAGATGCCCCCTGAGCCCATACACGAGGCATGAGAATGCTTCAAGGATTTGACGGAGAACTACACCCATCATGATATACTAAAGACTATCCTAGTGTAGAATTTCTTTGGGGGTTTAAGCTTAGATAACCAGAGATTGGTAGATGGTGCTTGTAGGGGTTCTTATTTCAAAAAAGATAATAGATATTCGAGGAAATGGCAGAGAGATCAGCAGCTCTATTTTCTTTCTGTGCATTTCAGGAACATCATCTACCTACTTCTACACCCCACAAGGTCATCAATGTGATGGCATCTCTTGATGTGGATAGGGTGGATAGTTCTGATCCGATCATTATTGCGAATCACCTATCCAAAGTTCACATTATAGAAAAGCGATCACAAGAGCTAGACAAGTTACATGTGATCGAGCAGAGGACAAAGTAGTTGGACAATCTGGATAAGATTATGAAGCACTTGGAGCTTCTTGTCAATACTATCCATGCATCCAGAGTATCAGTGTCGCAGCTGAGACTATTGCCCTTGAGTCGTCTACTTCCACTTCTTCAGCACAACAAAATTCTGGAGCACCTCCTGCAGTTCAATATGTATAGTACATGCGGACTCCAGATCCAATCCAGTAGCAGTAGTCTCCAACATACATTGTGTCATACTATCAGGAGCCTCCATATATTTCAAAGCAACGGTTTCCACCTCCACCTCGTATTTAGGAAGTGAATGGTATTTGGAGCAGTCACGACGCAGCCAGATCCATCCACCAGGGCATGGACAATTGGGTTCGCATGCCAAACATAGGTCGGTTCATCAGTTTCAGAGTGGTAGGTCACATCAATACCATCACCAGCAGCCAGAACCTCATTTTACATCTTCACCACACTTCCAAACATGAGACATGGATATCAACACATCCTGCTTATTCTTACCAACCTTATTATCAGCAACAACCTGCACAATATTTGCATCCTCCTCCTCATTATCAGTAGTTAGCATATTCTAGGTAGCAGCATCCTCCACACTACCAGTCTCAGCGACCCCCAGTTGTTGAGCAGACAGAGGCACCCTCGATGAACCCTGCACTGGATTATCTCTCACATTTGATGAAGAATATGAGCGACATCAATCAGAGGCTTGACGACCTGGTAGCCGTGAAGACGCTTATACTAGCCCAGGTCGAATCCAATCCCAACAACTTCAGACGCAACAAGGAGAAGGTAGCACACCATGATCCTATAACTACCGAGACATGTATGCCTTGTGATTTTTCACATTTATCTAATGATGTCACTCTCATAGTGGTAGGAGATTGCAACTGCTAGCACAGTTGGGATTGGGCAATAAAGCCGATGATCGAGCATCATCGTCTTCCTCACTTTCTTCATCTACTAAGTAGAGATCCAGCGTTGCACTCCATAAAGGAGCATCACCACCATCATCCACCACAAAATTCCAAAAAGACAATAAAGGGAAATGCAGAGTCGAGTCAGCCATGGAGGAGAACACACACGTCATAGAGTCTTCTTCATCAGCAGCAGACAGAGCAACCGGAGTTGTTTTTCCTTCTTCTTTACATGTTATGGATGATATAGTACATACTAATTTTGATATATATGTATATGTTGATCCATATGTGAATAAAAAGAATTTTGATGTTGATTTTGATTTTTCACCTTTTTCTGATGCCTTGAATAAAATAAAAAATACTCAAAAATTAAAAACAAATCATTCTTCTCTTATAGTGATTGAGATATTACTAAACATATTACTTGAGATACCACTCCTAAAAGCCATGGAGTATATGCCTGCTGTAAAAAAAGGATGAAAGAAGCTTGTACACTTAAACGTCCATCAAGAAAGAGAGGACGTAGCAGGACAAAACGCCACATTCTAACTATGACTACTACAAATGCCATAAACCATCAACTCCCAAACAAAAGAGATATAAGGGAGTACCCATTGTCAGATGCCGTATTTCAGATCTATATTTTGATCGTACTCTTTTAGATAGTGGTTTATCCATTAGTCTACTGCCTTTCTCACTACTTGAGCATCTTAAACTTGGACCTCTTAAGAAGAGCAAAATGATACTTCAATTTTCAGACCGATCTATCAAGACGCCAAAAGGTATACATGAAAACATGTCGTGACAGTACATGGCATGAGCTTTCCTGTGGACTTAGTGGTTGTAGATATGGAGTCTACGGTACTGTTACATCACACATCCAGTTATTCTTGGGCGACCCATTCTGCGTACCGTAAAAGCTATCAATGATTGTGGGGCCAGTAACTTTTCACTCTCACAATAAAAGAGTTATTGTAGAGACGATCTCTGAGCCGAAAGCAAAAGCCGCATTAGATGAGAGTGTTTTTTATTCATCTGATACAGAAGACCATGATTTTATAGCTGAGATCAGACATGAACCATTATCTTTGAATGATGTTGAAACCCAAGATTTCTTCTATAAAGAGGAAAACTTGGAAACCATGGCGTTATGTAGTTTGCATAATGAAGATGGGAGTATAGTTGATGTCATGCAGAAAGATTTTGAAGAAGATTCGGCAATTCCTGAGTACACTGATGAGATGATGACGGTTTATGGATATGATTTTTCTGAAGGCAACTTTGATCCACCTCTACCTTTAATGTATGTGCCCGATCATCACAATTTCGTTGAGTATGTTTACCACATCGACTCTGATAGGGAGTTTGAGGAGTCAGATATGGACACATCTGAGGATGACCCTGATGTCGATATACATCTCATTGATTCCATAAATCAACGAACACGAAAGAAAACCAAGCTTCTTCCTTCTTGAACATTGTATATAATTTTCACCTTTATATATATTCCTTTCATTGTGTTCTTTCTTTCTTCTGTTTTTATCATTCTCCTCTTTTCCGTGTATGTATTATATACTTTGGATGTACACTATCCCAAGTATAGGGGAGGTAAATGGCTTAAGTTGTTCTGTTCAGTTTCATCACTCATGTCGTTGCTTATACTTAGGGTTCCTTTACCATAAGTATAGGGAAGTGATGTCGTTCATTTTCATTTTATTTTCTTATATTCTCTCGCTTGTCCCTTAACTTGTTGATAACCTTTTTCCATACTTAGGGATCCTTTACCCTAAGTATAGCTGGGGTAGGTATATTCATTGAGGTTGTACATTCTTTTCCTTGGTTTTCCCCGTTTGTATAGTCTTTTATACTTAGAAATATTTGATCCTAACTATAGGGGGAATCACCGACTTCTATTCATTTTATTCTTGATTCTTTGAGTCATTATATTACAGGATTGTTTTTACTTTTCTATACTTAACACGAGTTATGTCTTCTTTTGTCGCTTCTTGGTCTGAAGGCATAGTTCGAGCTAAGCATAGGGGAGTGTCATATATATATTGTATATATACTTTAGCCATAACTCATACTTAAGTTTGTTCAATAATATGTCTAATAAAAATTGGTAAAAAGTTTTAAAAATTCATTATAAAATTCTCTTGTAAAAATTTTCGTAAAATAGTTTTGTAGATTATTTGTAAAAAAACTTTATAAAATTTTTTTTATACCAAAATTATGTAAAATATTTGTAAAATCATTTTAGTTATAAAATGTTTTATAAAATTATTTTTTGTACAAAATTATTAGTATGTAAATTATTTGTAAAATGTTTAAAATAAAATGTTTGTAAAAATTGGTTTGTAAATTTTTTGTAAAATGTTTTGTAGAATATTTTTGAAAATTATTTTGTAAAATAGTTTGTAAAATAATTTGTAAATAGTTTGTAACATTATTTGCTCACTTTCTATATAAATAGCATTATGCAAGTTATGTGTATAACTTTGTGTAAAACTATTGTAAATAAAAATTGTAATTACCTATAAAATATTTGGATAAATATCTTTAATAAAATTCTTTGTATAAAAGTTGTAATTAAAACTTGTATATAAATTCCTTAATAAAGTCAGTAAATAAAAATTATTTCTATTAATAAAATCATGTATAAAACTTGTATAATCCTTGTATATATTTTTGTATAAAATCCTTTGTAAATGTGTGTAAAATACTTGTAAATTCTTGTAAATACAATTAGTTTTTAATTCTTTATTCAAAACTCATAAATTTAAAAACAAATCTAAAATCCTTAAAAATTTGCAAAAGTTATCTAAAAATCACATAAAAAGCTTAAAATCGGAAAATTCTTCTCAAGTAAAAACCTTGCATTTGCATTAGCATTTTTCAAAAAGATATTGATACCTAGCAGATATGGAATAAATTCTAAATGAAGCTTGGTTAAGACCTCAATCCACTTAATTTCAAGGGAACCTTATAGGAACTAGAGTTGAGACTTTTCAGGTCATACCGACTTAATTCTATGGTTCATAAGACTATGTTCACATGTCATCTTGATTGGTATAGTATAATATTTCATACACACGTGATTCTTTTAGACAGTAACCTCACTTGGACAAGCATCTTGCACGTAGCTCAACACATATGAGGTGGTGAGGGGTAGAATCCTCTAGCAAGAGATGCAAGCGAATGGAAACATACGCAATCAATTCGAGTGGCCAGTGCATCCCACCCCAGTCTAGTGGCTTGGATGTCTAAAGATAGGATCCTGTGGGTTGAAATAAAGCTTCGGATGAAGGATGGTTTGCTGGCACAATTTTTCTAAGACCCCAAAATATGGGCGGAAAAAAATATTCTATATCCGACGGGGCACAAAATATCAGTGAAACAATATTTACTACCAAAAAGATGCCAAAAAATACAAGAAATATACATATATGACCACAATGGTCCAAGCTTCAAACCCGCAGATCTTAGTGGAGACTAGGCTACACTGGCCAGCTTCACAAGGGATGTGGCAACACCAGCCACACTCCAATTCTCTTCTTATTCTTGTATATTATCCCCCCTTCAATTGTGGACACAACGCGTACCTGAACTTAGGAGTACATACCCCGCTCCTCAAGGAAAGAGTAACAAGACTGGGGAATCAGGGCCATCATGCTAAGAGAAGGTCGTTCTTTGTCATTTCAGGTGTGGGGATCTATATATATTATTTACACAGTACAAGTAGATTTAAAGTCATCCGAATTTGTGTATGAGGACTTGCTCTAACATGATTGTCGAGGTGAACAAAATAGAGACTTATGGAACTTAAATGTTGTTGAGTTTTAAATCCTATTCCCAACAAGGTTCCACCAAACTAATAATCCAAAGGTCTGACCGAGCTCCATACTTTGATTTTATGAACATTAGTTTGAAAATCAATATTGTTCTAAGTTCCTTCTTTTTCCTTTATTATTTTTTCTTTTTAGTCACGTATTCTTTAAATAAGTGTTTTATAAGGGACTATCAAAGGTAAAATATTGGAGGATGATGAATCACCAATTCATCATTTTTATCCATTCATTTTGGCTTAAAATCTCTTTACAAAATACATGTAATAACTAATTATCACTTTTCATAATCCCAGATCATCTGTAAATATTATATATTTATCACCAATTTAAACCGAAATAAAAAATAAAGGAAAATATGAAAAAAAGAAGATCGGGTGTATGCAATAAATACATGTTGATCCTACCCCGAGATTAGTCAAGATTTAACCTAGTCGACAAGAAATAAAGTAGGGGAGATATGGCCTTTAATCTATAAAAAATCAAGAAAACAATTTTCACATTTGTATATCCATTGATGTATATACTATACGCATTTTTTACCGTTTTATTTACCACTTAAACAAACTCAAATAAAAATATTTTCTTCCTGGAACATGTACATAAAAATAAATTGTAAATAGTAAAAATAAATGCAAGAAGAAACCCAATATAAAATAAGAGAAACAACACTCTGAAAAAGTCACACAACAAAATTTGACAAAGCAATATATACTACATAATAAATGAAAATAAATCAAACTCACTTTTTATTGTTTTCAAAATTAAATAAGCTTTAAAATGAAAGTGGTTTTATAAAAATCAAAGGTAAGATATGAAAGTTGGCCTCTTGGAATGATGTTGTATATTATGTCTATAGTATACCTATATTATTTATTATTATTATTATTAATTTGTGACTTTACAAATATTGTATTTTTTTAATATTTTATACATATTGTATATTATTTATATAAAATACAAACAAAAATAACAAAAATAAAAAGAACAAAAATAAAATAAAGACATTCTGCTATAGGTATCGTGTACTCATGTTGTATATACCCTTATTTAATTAACCTATTAAATTAATTCACAAAAATAAAATCAAAATATATTTTAAATCCTTAAACTATTCCATAAATAGATAAAATATAAATTATGTAATTATTTATAAAGTTCATTAATTAGAATTAATTTGCCGTATATATAGGTTTTGTACATATGGATAAAGAGATTTATTTATGTTTACCCTATTTAATTATCTTATTTAATTTATTAAAAATCACCAACAATAAGTTTAATTATTTATTCATTAACATTATTTGTTTTCAAAACTTTTTAATTTAAAGTCATTTATTATTTATTTCTTAATTATTTTGTATTTTATTTAACTTTTTTGTCCTGTAGCAATTTGGACATGTTCGGATCAAGCCCTTGTTGACTGGACCCGGGTCCGTTGAACCGGATCAACTCTCCCCCTTGACTAAAAAAACTTGAATAAATACGTGACATGCATTCTTCTTTCATTTTTCTCGGCCAATTTCGATCTCATTTTCCTGGATTTATCTTCCTTATAGACACTTGATTACCCAAGCCACTCGCCCGAATAAAATTTCGCCCCTCGCCTCGGCTCATGCGCTCCAATCCTTACCGAAATTCACCCGTCACCTTCTCTATAAATAATGCCCCACATCCATTTCTCATCTCAAATCTGTTTTTATGAGCCTTCTTCGCCCAAGATCGACATATGGAGTGACCTGAGGTGAAATAGAAGCTCCTCCATAGTTGGGAGAGCGAGATCCAACTGCCACCGAACTTGCTCCGATGAGCTTAGTCTCTCCCTCCTTCCAATGCCGGATCGAGGCCGCAACCATCGCATGTCCACTGTAGGTAACTGTAGGTTAGGTTTTTTGTCTTTTAGCTTTTAACTCCGTCAATCTTCTTTCGACATTAGCTTAATTCGGTAGAATTCCGTTCAACCTTTGATCTTCACGATTAGAGATCATCCACTCAATTTCATATCATTTCAATCATTGATCTTTCTTCGCCACACATTTCTCCATAAACACAATCTGATCAACCAGATCTGCACCATATCTGTGAATTCGGTCTCGTTTTGATAACCTCATCGGAGATCGATTATTCCCCACCATTTCCCTTGTTCTTGGCACAATAATCCTAGCCGGAACAATGCCTTCAATCCATGAATGACCTGCAGGTGCTAAGGGCATCATTTGGAGCTGTATCGAGCATTTGAGAATTGAGTTTCACCTGTAGCAAACCTCGAGCTCCACGTCCCCGACCAATGAGACCCGCACCATCTAGTCAGTCCGATCGTCGTGGATGGACATTAGGCATCTTCCGAGATCTTAAGGTAACAGATCAGATACAGATCGACTGAGAACGAGACGATCCAAATTCATCAGCCAAGACCTTCATACTAGTTCTTCTAGAGGGCTTTAGGAGCGTCAAATCAAGAACATACCACTCCATAATCATTCAAATTCCACGTTCAGCCCCAATTTTGAGCTATCAGATCAAATCCAGTCGTTGCTTTAGAGCCATCCGATCCTCACTTGCTTAGAACGGTCCTTGGTGACTTTACTTTTCCTCTTTGATTATTTCTTCCATTTGCAAATAAATCTTTAGTTGAACATGTGTATGCTTGATATTGTTTGAATAATTGCATCTATGTTTGTCTTGTTTTTAGTATTTGCCTTCAAGTCCCGTTGAAACAGCTTCACGTGCACTATCACATGAGATTTGGGAAAAATGAAATAAATTTTTCATTGTTTCTTGTTATTAATCGATCCCTGGAATAGAAATAATTATGTCTGGGTCCTCTAATTCCTGATACATGAGCGCATTCATGTGTAGTTGGTGATTAATTGCACTTTGGCCTTACATATTTCATATTTGTTATAATTAGTACCAGAACATTAAATAGTTGCATTCCGGTCATCTACTATAGATTAATTCTTGTTTCTTTAATTACACTTAATAAATATCTATCCACCTTTAAAATCCATAAAAAAATAGGGTAAGATCTTGATAAGTGGTTTAATTACTTTTATTTTTGTTTTTCTAAAATATTTTATTTTGTTATTTTAAAAATTCAAAAACTACTAAAAATTACCCTGTTTACACTTAAAATTCATTAAAATTCGAAAAAATGTTTAACAATTCTGAAAATTTATTGATTGCGTCTTTCAATTATTTTTATCTTTTGTAAAAAATGAAAATTCATTCAGAAAACCCAATAAATTTAAAATCATAGAAAAATTGTAAAAACATAAAATCATTAGAATCTCATAAAAATACCTACATGGTATTGTTTGAAAGCTAAATAAAAATATTTTTTGATAAAATCAGTTTCCATATTTATTTCTTTATTTTATATTAAAAAACCCAAAAAATAGTAGATTAAAATTGTTTTGGGTTCTCTTTCAGATTTTATTCATTTTAAAATTTTTAAAAATCTAAAAATTTCTTAAAAAATCACAAAAAAATATAAAATTATATAAAATATAAAAATATTTTTATTTTGTGTTTTGAACATTTTTACTATGTTTGAAAAATCCAAGAAGAGATTCTATTCCCTTTATTTTTATTTTTCTTTTCTTACTTTATTTTAAAAATTAAAAGATAAAAAATTGTAAAATTGAAAATCATAAAAAATTGAAATCGGAAAATATAAATAAATTTTAAGAAAAATAAAAAATCCATAAAAATATAGAAAGTATAAAAAAGACATAAAAATAACAAAAATAAAAAATAAAAGAAAAAGTTTCCTTGATTAATTTGCATTAATTAAATAATCCTTGTGTAATGATGCCTCCATGAGTTCGATCCTGATGACACATTGTTCATATTTTCATCTTCTTCTCCATTAAATAAAATTAAAACTATTGAAAATCGCTTTTCAACACTTACCTGGAACTTCATCGAAGTGGTGGAGGAGCTAAGTTGTAACTCCCAATGGTGGCATCGATTGATGCATGACAGAGCTCCAAGAAACTGAATTAGCAACCTGAACGGATGGGGATGTGATGAGGCGGAAGGGACCACCACGGATCTTACTGGAGGCTTATTTTTGCTCGATACCGACCTTCTCGAGCTGTCACCTAGATGGGAGGCCGAGCTGGAGTCTCTCCTATTAGAAGGCATATAATCAATGATGGAGGCGAAGGCCAAGGTTTTGATCGACGAGTCGAAGCGGTGAGAGCGACATGTAAAAGAGGTTAGGGTGTCGCGAAGCTTGTGGAGGGGGTGAGGCTTGGTCGTAGGAGGGGTTGCTTGGTCTAGGGGCTAACGAGGGTGTCATCGGCTATTGGGCGTGGGCGGAGAAGACAGAGGTGGGATACAAGCTCTCCACCGTCCGATCAAATCGTGATCGAACGATGAAGGAGAAGCCATGTGGTGAGGGGTAGAATAAAGAGAAATAAAATAAGAGGGCTATTGGATGAAGGGTTATTGATCCAACTACTCTTAAGGAGGAGGTTGGTTATTCAGTGGGGGGACGCGTGGCAACTCCAGGCATTGCCACGTGTTAACTACACAAAATTCAAGGATAAAAATAAAAGAAAAAACAAAATAAAAAAGGGAAAAAATCAAATAATTGTGTCGACGAAAGTTGTTTATCTTGACGAGACGTACAACTTTCATGAAGGGACTAAGACCAAAATACGTCATTTGTACAAACTCATTTTTTGGTGGTATTTAATTAAAATACAATATTTTTCATTTTGTGAATTTCTGTGATATTTAATTAGGATAAAAATCAAAATAAAATCAATTAAAATAACAGGGATATATTTACACCTAATCTCATTTTTTAGTATTTTTAATAATCAAGAAAATAAAGAAATAAAATAAAAGGGACTTCTGTTCAGAATATGTATACAAACTCACAACAACTCTTTTTCTTTATTTGTCTTAGTGTTTCGAATTGAACTTTTGTACCTTTTATTAAAATACAAGTCCAAGAAAATAAGTGAAAAAGAAACAAATTATTAGGGTTAATTATGTGCATAAAATGACAAGTCAAATTATGTTACTGAATAATTGCATAAACAATTAGGTATCAAAACCTAAATTTCACATATGAACTACGATTCTTTTGGATTTGGTCTTTGATTCATAGATAATTGAATGTATATTAATTCAAAAGTGAGTACAAGTTCATTAGACACTGTATGCCAGAAATTTTTCATTTACAACCTTTTGTCTCCAAATTAGGAATTGGTTTTATTTCTCACATATACATGTATGTAATTTTCTTTTATTTTCTCTTTGTTAATGGTAATGACATGTACACAATGGAGTTGATTTTATTTAATCTGGAGTTACTATATATTAATTGAAAATCATCAAAATTAGGTCAATATACATATGAATATATGCAAAAATAAGATAAGGCTTTTATTAGAAATTTAATATACAACAACCAGTCCTAATTATTCACACACTATGAGTTGATTATTTTATGGGATTTATTGATTGAATTGCCTTGGGAAATGATCCAATATCAAAGAATAAGGTATATGAATTGCGGATTCATCACTCTGGTCAAAGGATGCGTGCATGTATCGTGACAACATAATATATATGTCTTGGTTACCTCCATCTCAATAACTCAACTCTTTAATCTAGCTCATCTGGTACCTCCAAATATCTATATCTATGTAGAGGACCTACATCAAGAGGTCAGTCAGATGTCATCCTCTAGAGTAAGAATTGCAATCTCCTTCTCAAGCTAAATATCCTCTTTTAGTCACTTGATGGTGAGGTTGAGTCCTCAATCTAACCCTTTGAATATTCAACCCTGCACCAGCCTTTATAATCTAACATTTGGATAAACAATTGTATGATATCAAGAAGGGACCTATTATGCAAACTAGTTAGACGTATTTTCAGATTAAGGAGTGTTTTGTAATTTTGTATCACGATGACCCACCATGGGCTCACATGTCTAAAAAGTCGGCCACCTGCACAATAGCTGAGGTTGAGAACCTCAACGACATCCCAAGATCCTCCTCCATTTCCATCGAGACCCGTGCTTCGTCGCCTTTCCTCTACTCCAACATCAAGTTTCTGAGTGATCCTGCATATGAAATGCAGCATAACATATCATCTTAGTGTAACCTCGTAATTGAGCCACCCGTGTTGTAGCTATCTCATCTCACACCGATCACGATGGAACCATCAAACAACAACATATGCGAACTTCTCTTGAACATCGTCAGATTGGCCCCGCATAGATCTATCCATACAAACTTCTTTGGATCAGAGTTCATCATCCATGCACTCGATCTACAGACCCGCTGCAGCAATCAGAGAAGGAGGCTCTATTAGAGTCCGTCTGTGCAACCACCTCGCATGATCAGGCTCTTCGAAGATGAATCTATAGGTATCCTTACATGAAGAATTCAAAGATCACACTAGACATTCACGTTGAAGAAATATCCACCTTTAGATTAAGGATCCAAATCTGAACTAATTCGTCCATTTGAGCCTCGATATCCAAGTGGAGGCATCCAACTATCCAATTCTCTGACATGTGGCATCCTACGGAAATTGCAGGGCATTCCTTGCATTTTTAAGCATCCAACCATGGTTCGCCTGTTTGGTTTATCTATTGTGTTGTTTGTTTTGATTGATTACTTTTTTCCTAACTATAACAACGTACTTCGACATTATTAATACAGGGTAATCAATGGTTTATCAGTCGTTCGACCCTCTTCTCATACTCTCTCTTGTAGCTCTCCTTCTTCGAGAAGGGGCTTTGGTGCATGCCCATGCATCCCAGATAGAGACGTAGACCCCGTGAGATGATGTCCACGATGATGATGAGGAGGAGATTCCTCTGGATCACCTTAGGGGTGGAAAATAAGAAGAAAAATCTTGAAGCCATGAAAAATACATGCCTTATCACAGTGACATCGAGTGCAATGATTGTTATATTGGAATTATGACAGTAGGCCTATTCTCTTATAAGTTATTTGCATCAAGAATGTATATTTTCTGATGTCATATGTTTCATATAATGGCATATAAACAACTTCTATATGTGGATGCTTTAATTTTTTGTTGATATGCGTCATACAATGGGGTTTTTGTTTTGGATTCGATCATATTTTTTTGTGTTTTATGTGATATGCGAGGTTTGAACTCTCTTCATATAGCATCAAAACCTAGATCGAATTATTCAAATTCGTATCTGAGTTCATTAGTTACATAGGCTAAAGGCAACTTTTGTGCATAAGTTGTTTTTCTAGGATTTTCACGATTCAAGCGTTTCCGGTGACTTATGGTGTTGATGTTATTTACCCATATAAATGTAACATATTTGATGTCCGGAAGGTATGGAAATGACCTTGAATAATCACCATAAACCGTCCTCTCATTCTCTTCTTAAACTGAGACGACAACCTCAATCCTTGTAACTATCCCCACACTAAGAGGAGAGGCCACAATGATAGTGTATTCCTGTTCTAGAATCGACGTAGTTGGCATTGACCACTATATGCGTGTCTCGTCTCTTGATGGTTCACACCTCGAAGCTACGACCTTTCTCGTGACTTGAGGTAGTTCTGATCATCTACCACCCCAACCAATACATCAACTCAAAACCACATCTCCTCTCCGACCCCTTGAGAGCAACAACCATACTGACAATACACATGCTTTTCATTGGAGAGATGAACCCATATGCAAAAGTAAAGGACACATCCATTTAGACCACCACATGCTCTCCTTCCCTTAGGCATCACATCCTTTCTAGCAGCAATGCACAACGACCCCCTCCTCTCAAAGCAACATGCCACTTTCATAACATCAAACATGGTGATCGACTCTCCTTTCTCGCTTCACATAGCGATTGCACCACATGTGAGTCAAACATGGTGGTTGACTCTTTTCTCTCGCTTCACGCAACGATTGCACCACATGCCAGTTTGATGGCAGAGCAGAGCTGGAGCTCCTCATCAACGGTGGAGAAGGCAGTAGAGGGGGTTATTCACCTTTTAATCCAATGGTGAAGAAGGAAAAAGGGAGCTCGAAGTGCTTGAGGAGCCTTCTGTGGTCACTGACATCTGTACTCGCCATTGCTCATGCTTAGGAGAGGGAGAATGTGAAGGTGGTGGCAACGGTGTGTGTGTGTGTGTGTGTGTGTGTGTGTGTGTGTGTGTGTGTGTGTGTGTGTGTGTGTTGGGGGTGGGGGGTGCGGAGGGGTTGGGGGGAGGAGGAGGAAGGAAGAGGGGTTGGGGTAAAAAAAAGATAAACATCAATCATTGGATTTAGTCCAGTTAGACTAACCAAGCGGTGGTTGAGTCGATAGAGTAAAATAATGGTGGGAATTAGGACGAAAATAGAGTGATTATCTCGAGATATGGGTGTAATTTGAATCATGGAAGCTTAAAATGTAATTTATGATACTAGACATGAACATGGATATAAAAATCTTTATTTTTTAAATATGACTTCTTCCACCTCAACCAAAACCTATTCTTGTATAGGTTGGTTTGGTCCAATTAAATCCCACCGCTTCTACTCCCACCCCTGCTAGGATTCCCTCTTCTAGATCCAGTTTAGAGACCCAATGGCTCGGCCTCCAGCGAGGACCAAGCCCCCCCGATATGTCCTCCCCATCCTCTTGTAGGTGAGGGTCCGCTCAGGTCACATCTCTCCTTCTCCGAGAGAAGATCATGTTGTCGGCTCCACCTCCACATCATCGTCACTAACTCCACCACTATGTTCGACTTCGCCTTGCCAAAACCACTACTTGCATCGAATCCATCTATCGCCTCGCCAAACCCATACCCGGTTATGCCTCCGCCTCCCCTTACAGTAGATGACTCTTCCGCTCCTTTGTCACTGGTCCCTGCCTCCTCCTTCACTGACACCAGATGCCATGTCCACAACATTAGTGGTGGGACGCTAGCGTCTCCATCTACCTCATCGTCATCACTCCTATCTCCTTTCTTGTCGCTTTGGGAAGCTCATGGATGAACTCCTGCTCCAGTTTGTGTGCTTCCATTCTGGTGGGTCACCTCAGATCTGTCTTCGCTGTGAAATCAGTAGATCACCCACGACCCGTCTCTACTTTGAGATCTGACGCTTAGTGCACTGCGTCAGGCCTATCAGGACTCGGAGTAGAGCTTGCACACTTAGAACCTCATGATACATATGGTTCTCTTTTTCTTTTTCTTTCGATCTGTAATTAGCTTGTTCCTTGAGAGTATTCTCAAGGTTTTTTTCCACTGTTTGCCGAGGTGACCAATCCCTATAATCGGCGGCATTGGTCTCTCTAATTTTCTATATTGTTATACCATAGGGTTGTACTCCTCATGTTGAAAAGTTTGTCCAGCATAGAAGTTTCTTGTACAGTTAATGAAAGTCCCCTCTCGGGGAGTTTCCTTGAAAGGAAAAAAAACCTATTCTTGTATCCGAAATCTTGTACAGTTAATGAAAGTCCCTCTCGGGGAGTTTCCTTGAAAGGAAAAAACCTATTCTTGTATCCGATTTGTAACTTTCGGCCAGGGTGTATTTTGCCGGGCACAGCATGTGCATTGCTACGAGTCGCTTCTATTTCCTTTCCTTGCCGACCGCCAGGGAGGACACTCACAGAGAACATCTTAGCTGCTCTCCGTGAATCTGCCCAAGCACATCTCCGTGGTTCTGCTCTTCACCGTCTTCCTTCCTCACAGCAACTGCGTCGCGGGCGTCAGGTTGGAGGAGCGGCGCCCACGCCGGCCCGATTTTCCTCTTCTTCCTCGCGCGAATTTCCACTTTTAGGTGCTTTATTGCTGAAACTGGTTTCCTTTCTTTGGGGTTTGGGCTCCTGTTCTTATAACATTATGCTTGAGTAGAGTTCACTGTTGCTGAAGTATTCAGTTTGATATGACTTGCTTGGTTTCTTCCCTGTCAAAAATTTCTCTTTTAATCGTATTTTTTTTCATGATTCCGATTCTTGATGATGTCTTGGATAGTTTCCAGTTTAGGAACCGAAGATGTTCGATGGATTCTTTGGGTGGAAGAAGGATTCGCGGAAGGGAGATGATTCGGCTTACCCAAACGGCGGCCCTCAGGTGATTGGCAGCGATGTAAGTGGATCTGATAAGGCCATCTACGAGGAATTCGGCGAGCAGGTTCGCTTGGTTTGTCTCAGCAATAAGGGATACAATACATCTCCGCTAACTGTTTATTCGTGCTCTTTTAATTCAGAATGGCAGAATTACCGCTGCTCAGCCCGCGATACTCTCTGGGCGATCAGAAGGAATACCGTAAGTTTCATTTGCGTTTTACTACGTTGTGAAATTTTATTGCATTTGTTATATGTATATAATATCCAATTACAGAACTCTTATAATGGTCCTTCCGATGACTTTACCTTTTGCTCTGCATCATTTTAAGAAAAATTCATCAAAGCAGTTTAAGACTGTAAAAATAGAGCTGTGTATATCTCCAACAGATTCTATCACTATTTGCACGGAAAAAGATCATTTCAGATTTTGGAAATGGAAGTCTGTTTAACTATCCAAAAAATGGGCAGTAACTTCAAATATACTTCAGAGGACGATTCTGCCGACAATTTATGCAAAACTCGTACTCCCAAGCCATGTAAAGCATGACGTTCCATAATGTCCTCCCAGCGAGAATGGCCACTACTTCTAAAATTTTTACACTTCAGATAGGATAGTGTTAAAGATTTTTTGTCACATTATGAGTTGCTTTGTTTCCCTAATGTAGCAAGTGAGCATTGTTGAGAAAAGAGTCTTCGATAATAATTCAGAAAAACCCTAAGCTCTCTTATATAGGGAGAGACCTTAAGGGTAAATTACAGAGAGGTCTATCAAAGATAAGGAAATAAGAAAACGTTACATAAAGAGATAATACTAATACTACGAACTATCTCTACACTCCCCCTCAAGGTGGAGCATAGATATCTATCATGCTCAGCTTGGATGAACATCTCTGAAAAGGTCCTCTGAGCAGTGGCTTGGTGAACACATCTGCAGTCTGATCTCCAGAACTCACATGTGTAGTAGATATCAATCCTCTCTGGATCAAGTCCCTAGTATAATGGCAGTCAACTTCAATATGCTTGGTCCTTTCATGGAAAGCTGGATTATTGGCAATGAACAGTGCAACCTGATTGTCACACTGAAGCTTCATAGGTACGGGCACCGATACATGTAGATCTTCTAGTACTGAACGAACCCACATCATTTCAGTGCTGGCTTGAGCCATGGCCCTATATTCGGATTCAGCACTGGACCTTGCCACAACAGTTTGTTTCTTGCTTTTCCAAGAAACCAACGAGCCTCCAACAAAGACTGCAAACCCTGAGGTTGATTTTCGATCCTTAGGGCATCCTGCGTAATCTGCATCTGCACATGCTGAGATGGATAAGTCTGTGCCCTTTCTGAATAGCAACCCTGACCTTGGAGAAGACTTCAGATACCTCAGTATCATGTGTATAGCATCCATGTGAACCTGTCTTGGCTGTTCCATAAATTGGCTCACCCTGCTAACTGCAAATGCAATGTCTGGACGAGTAATGGTAATGTAGAGGAGCTTTCCCACCATTTCTCTATATCTCCTCTTATCTACTTCATCCGTGTCACCATCGTACAACTTCATGCTAGGGTCCATGGGAATACTTGATGGTTTGCACCCATCCATGTCAGTCTCAATCAGGAAGTCTGTAATATACTTCCGTTGTGTCATCACCAAGCCTCGTGCATTCCTTGCAAATTCCAACCCTAGAAAATATCTTAGGGTTCCAAGATCCTTTGTAACGAACTGACGGCCTAGGAATGCCTTCGCCCTCTCTATGCCCTGAACATCATCTCCTGTAACAAGAATATCATCCACATAGACCATAATGACTACCGTACCTGCCGATGTCTTCTGCACAAACAATGAGTGATCCGCATTTGACCTCTTGAATCCTTGTAGCTCAATCAGGTTGGACAGCTTCTGGAACCATGCTCTCGGACTCCGTTTGAGGCCGTATATCGCCTTGTGAAGTCTATCTGCATGTAGACTTCCTCCTGTAGGTCTCCGTACAAAAAGGCATTCTTGACATCTAGTTGAGATATACTCCAACCACGGACCACAACCACTGATAAGAGAATACGAAGTGTAGAGTGTCTCGCCACTGGAGAGAATGTATCCATGTAATCCACACCATAAGTTTGTGTAAACCCACGGGCGACCAAGCGTGCTTTGTACCTATCCAACGTGCCATCTGCATGATATTTAACTGTGAAGACCCATTTACAGCTCACAACTGATGCATCAGAAGGTGCAGGGACTAAAGACCATGTGCCACGAGACTGTAAGGCCCTCATCTCCTCTTCCATTGCTAATCTCCAACAATCATTCTTCAAAGCTTCCTGGTATGTCCGTGGTATATCCACGGAAGACAAGGCTGTGGAAAACCTCTGAAAATCACCAGTGAAACGGTGAAAAGAAACCTGTGAAGCAAATGGATAAGAGGCACATTGCCTCCTCTGCTTCCGAATGGCAATCGGAACGTCAAGATCATCATCTGCTATACTGGATGGGCTAGTGTCTGCATGTACTGAAGGATCCTGCACATGTACCAAACCTGACCCGTCAGTAGTAATGTCATCTGAACATACCTGAGGCGTGATGATTGGCTGCTGTGTAGTCTGAGCAGGACCTGACCGACGTGTATAGAATTTAGGTAAAGGTGATACGATAGGCCGTGGATTGGGTGGTGGTGGAGGTGGAGGTGGCGGTGCTGGCGTGGAGACAAGTACAGGAGACAACTCAGATGTACTCAATGTAGGTGGTGGAGGAACATAGATATCATCAGTGGTAGTGGATGGTACCATTCTGTCACCTGCAGGAGAAAAATACACGACCGACTCGAAGAAAGTGACATCATCACTCACGAAGTACCTCTTAGTCACAGGATCATAACACCGGTAGCCCTTCTGAGTTCTGGAATAACCAACAAAGACACACTTGACTGCTCTAGGAGAGAGTTTGTCAAGTCCGGGAGACAGACGATGAACGAAGGCCACAGTACCAAAAACACGTGGAGTCAGTGAAAATAACAGAGATAGGTATCTTATCACCAAGAACTGAGGATGGCATTCGGTTAACCAGATAACATGCAGTAAGAACAGCATCGCCCCAGAATGAAATAGGGGCACAACTCTGAATCAACAGTGTACGAGTAATATCCAAGAGATGGCGATGCTTTCTTTCCGCCACACCATTTTGCTGTGAGGTATACGCGCAAGTGGTTTGGAGAATAATACCCTTTGATGAAAGGAATAGAGACAGTGAGCGTGTGCAAAATTCAAGGGCATTATCCGTCCGAACATATTTAACAGAGGAAGAAAAAACATTATGCATTTCATTAAGCAAGTTCTTGATCACATCTCCTGCTTCAGATTTATTTTTCTAAAGGAAGACCCACGACACACGCGAGAAATCATCCACTACCACAAGATAAAACCTGTGCCTCTGATGATCAGGAACACGACTCGGACCCCATATATCTATATGTAACAACTCAAAAGGGGAGCTACTGCTCCGACTCGGACGACTTGGGAAGCTCGACCTGTGATGCTTTCCCAACTGACACGCTTCGCATCGGAACGACGAACTAGGAGAGATCTGGGGCATAAGATGGCGCATTTTCTGGAGCGGAAGGTGACCAAACCGGAGATACCAAATGTACGGTGAGACTGGTCCAGCAGGAAGAGAGGAGACGCCAGCATAGGAATCCCGAACCAGTCGATATAAACCATTCTGCTCAGAGCCACAACCAATCACCTTACCCGTGAGTATATCCTGAAAAATGAGAGAAGACAGGTCAAATATAGCACGACAATTCAAATCCTCCGTAATCTGACTAATAGATAGCAAATTCATTGAGAACTCAGGAGCATGTAGAACGTTCTGTAGCTGCATAGTGGAGGATAGAAAAACCTCCCCCTGTCCAACAAGGGGCGAATGTGTACCATCTGCAATCTGCACTGAACGACCGGGAGGAATGTCCCTGTAGGCCTGTAATCTACCTCTATCTCGACAGAGATGATGTGTGGCTCCGGAATCTATAACCCAGTCAGATATATCATGAGGTGTTGTGAATGCAGTAGATCTACCTGAGGTGCTCGCAGCGGCTGATGAACTGGCAGAGGCAGTGGCAGCAATATCTGAAGAGCCACCAGACGAATCAGCAGATGACTGTGGCATAATATCTCGGAGACGGGCCACAAGTTCGTTAAATCGACTATCTTTAGTAGAGGATAATGGAGACTGAGAGTGCTCTGCAACACGTGCCGATGCTGGGTAGCCATGCTTAGAATAGCATGTCTCTTATGAGTGTCCTGTGCGGTGACAATAGGAGCATATCTGACTGAAGCGACCACCCCTTCCCTGGGGTCCACGGCCACGTCCACTACCACGGCCAGAATGCGGTCCACCTCTCCCACGTGAGACTGCCATCGCTGATGGGGGTGGAGTAGAAGAGCTGGAAGGGACTGGAATGCGACTGAGCCTTCTATAAACATCCTCCACTGGAGGAATAACTGCATCAGCTAGAATCTGGGACCGGGCGACATTATACTCAGGATCAAGAGCCGCAAGTAGAACACCCACCATGGTGGCGTTCCGAAACGTCTTCTGCTGTTCAGGAGTAGCATTGAGAGGAATGGTGCTGTACAGCTTCTCAAACATCCCTCTTAAGGATGTGTATAGGGAATGGAGAGGTCTGCCGCTCTGCTTCATTGTGAAGATGTCATGCTGAAGCTGCAACATCTTTGTCTCATTTCGCACTTGCGAATAAGTAGCGGCAAGAATGTCCCACATTGCCTTGGCAGTGGGCTGATGAAGGACGTCGTTAGCAATCTCCATCGTCAGTGTACCAGACAACCAGACCTTTGCGTAGGCATCGTCAGCCTCCCATGAGGCATAGATCCCTGTCTTCTCTGCAGGCTCATCCTCGGTAAGAATGTGTTTCTTACCATCAGACTTCATGAGGCTCATGAACTGCATCGCCCAGAGCTCATAGTTAGACCCGTCCATCTTCACTATTGGCGCCGGACCTTTGAATGCGCCGGTGGAGGGCATATCGGTTTTCGATTCTGACATACTGCTGCTTGGAGAAGAACAAGGGTATATAGACACTGTGATGAATGTCTACACCAATTGCATCGGATTTGAGTGCGTATGTAGACGTTACGCACTCAAACCCATATCTCGGTCGAAGAGAGAACTAGGGCATGCCTTAGAGAAGGCTTACAGCCATTGAACCGGCTTGTTAGGTGCCGCCTGGGGTCACCAAGGTATCTGCGCGACTTGCTGAGAGAGCCGGGGCCTACAACGGTGACCTGGACCGCCTGGGTGACTTGTACAAGCGCCTGGCGGCTACTGGCGATGCTGGGGAAGACCGCCTGGGGCTAGCTGGCGGCGGCTGGGGCCTACTGCAACAGTCGGGGACTGCTGGCGGCGGCTGTGAGCGTCGTGGAGCCGCCAGCGGCAGCTAGGATCGCTGGGGAAGACCACCTGGCGCCCGCTGGCAGTGAGGCTGGCCTAGTGTAGGGCGCGAGAGCGAGAGAAAGGCGGCGGCGAAGGGCGTGTCGAGAAGAGGGCGGCGGGTGGGGAGAGGGAGGCTGCGGGTGGAGAGCCCTAGGGTGGCTCTGATACCATGTTGAGAAAAGAGTCTTCGATAATAATTCAGAAAAACCCTAGGCTCTCTTATATAGGGAGAGACCTTAAGGGTAAATTACAGAGAAGTCTATCAAAGATAAGGAAATAAGAAAACGTTACATAAAGAGATATAATAATACTACGAACTATCTCTACAAGCATCATTATAAGAGAATATGTATTGGGTTTCAACGGGACTCCAATTATCTGGAGGGAAAATTGGATTTTGAATCCAATAAAATTTTATATTGCAATTATGCTATCCCGGTCATGAGTAGTACCATATCAGTTGTTAGAGGATTTTAGTCGATCATATATGCGGTGTCTCATCTTGGCCATTGTTGAAAATAGTATATAGGGGGCAGTAGCATACACATGCGAGCTTCCGTGACTGCAGTGTAATGGGGCATGATGTACGTGACAAAGGAGCATCGCGATGGAGGTGACATGAGGCAGTCACAAGTAGTGGAGGTGCTAAACCGTAAGGCAGAGTAGTTGATTGGTGTGGCGATGATTAACACATAACAATGCTTTAGTAGGCGAAATCTGCACCGTGCAACGAAAAGGTGTGCGTGGAGCCTCAACGAGAGTGGTACAAGCGGAAACAATGACTTATGTGATGAACAGAGTTCACGAGATTCGCACGGGCATGAGCAACATAAGGACAACTCCAAGGAAACATTGATACTAGCAACGCAAGGGGTGCCGATGACACATTGCTTTGATGACGTGTCGGCAACATCGGAGCAACCGTTGGATGCACGTGGAAGGCTCTCATCACATGGTGGGGGCGAGGGATTTTGAACAACCATCTAGCTTTTGATTTTTAGTCTCATTGAGTTCCTTTGAAGTGCAATAACAAAGGAGAGGGCGGAAGAGGTGGATGGATCTCATCACCGGTCTTGATTTTTTTAAAAATATTTTTATTGTGATTAGGTTATTATGTACAAGTAGGATGATTTGCTTTACATCTGCAATGCCAAGGCATAATTCTGAAAAAATGAAAGATACAAATATGGGGAGCAAAAAAGGAGAAATAGTCTGTTAAAAACAGAAGTTATGTATTGTAAACATACCGGAGGTTAAGGAGAATAGAACAAAAAAGAACAAGTTTGCAAAAATAAGGATGTCAAAAGAAGAACAAGAAAAAAGTAGTTTTCTTATATTTCTTCATTTCTTTCCTCGGTCCATGAAATTCCCATGCTTATGGGAGAGAACAACCATATATAATCTGCTCACAAACGTACCAAAAGAGCATACAACACCACACCATTTAGAATTGGACGATGGTCAAGGTGTCTGAAGAGTTTGGTCATGACATTCCAAATATGGGAATAATTTGCAATCAGCTGAGCGGGGTTGATGTGATCGCAAACCAATTGAATGAGCTGCAGATTTTATGTTCTGGTCTGACAATTGGAGTGAGGACGGGGTGTTTTATTTGAGATTCTCGTGTCTGATTGCGTTGCTTGTTTACTAGGAGTGTGGTAGCGGACGTTTGGGATGTGCATTCTTTTTTCCCTTTAGTTTAGATCTGAACTCTCGTATCAACGATTGGAGGAGGTTTTATTGATGCTAGAGGAGCTTGATAGTGTAGCTGGGCTCACAGAGGGCGTGATTGTTGGAGTTGGTGTGCTGAAACATTTTCTGTTAGAAAGACGTATAGGGGCTGTGGAAAGGGAAAAGAATGATTTGTATTCCATCGGGACCCTAGGGCTCTCTTATATAGGAGAACCCTAAGAGAAAATTACATAAAGTAGTCATAAGAATAAATAAATATAAATAAATGATAAACAAAGCATACATTGCAACACTCCCCATCAAGCTGGATTATATATATATTAATCATGCTCAGCTTGAAACATCAACGATGGAATGGACCTCTAGCAACTAGCAAGTGCCTTGGTGAACATATTTGCAGTTTGATCTCCTGAAGAAACATGAGAAGTAGAGATAAAACCTTCTGAATCATATCTCGAGTGTAGTGATAATCTATCTTGATGTGCTTGGTTCTTTCCTGGAAGAGTTGATTGAGAAAACTGGGGTCAATGCCTCGTGGGAGGCAGATGATGCGTATACCAAGGTTTGGATTTCTGGTATATTGACGATAGAGATCGCCAATGATGTGTTACATCAGCCCAATCTTCTTTCTACCCTCTACTGCAGCTCCGCCCCTCTGCAACCCGCCTTTATCCTACTAGCCTTCCTTATTTTCTGGAATCTTCCTACCAACCCTTAAATACATATAAAGAAAATTCACAATTATACATGGGGGTTGAAAACTCCTAGACAAAAGGTGAGAAGCATTTTGGGGCTAATATATACATCATGCTGTCTTCTTTCCTTATCCCAGACTATCCATGTGGATTCTCTGATTGCATGGACTCTCCTTTCCTTGCGGCTCTCTTCTCCTCTGACCATATTTTTGCTTTTGAGTCGGAGGGGTGATTTGATATATTTAATAAGAGCTTGCTTGAGTGGTACTTCTTCAGTCTATCTGCCTAGCATGTTCAAACACTCTATGGCTAACTAGTTGAAAGTCAACGCTAGGTCATCTGAAACCTCTGCTGAATCAATCATCCCTCTAATGATGCACTTCGACCTCTCCCATGCTTTTTCCGGAGTCAAACGTCTAGCCTATGGTATCAAGACTGTGCGGGTCCGGATCTCCTTGCTTTCGACTGAGGGGAATGAATGCTGGCTGAGATGCTGGACCATAGGGGTCTGGGTCCTGAGGTCAGGCTAATGGTGAGTAAGCAAAGAAGTTCTCTTTCTGTTCCTGGGGAAATGCATAAGCAAGCCAGCTTACAGGTTTGGGTAAGAGTTCCTTTTTGTCTCTAGAAGATGATACCCATGCTGAGCCATTAGCCGTTACGAAAACAAATAAAGTCAGAAAATAGGAATATATACAGTTTTCTTTTGATTTCAGGAACTATCTAAAGAAATATATCAAATAGTGATTAGAGGCAAGTCTTCTCCATCCCTCTTCTCCCTCCCCGTAGGGTTTGCTGAGTAAGACGAAATCAGGAGCATTATGCAGATGCATTGAGGGAGCTAGAACAATCTTCCCCTGTCCAACAATGGGTAGATGAACCCCATTTGCAATCACAACTGATCTATCAGGAGGGATAGACCTGTAAGAAGTAAACTGTGCTCGATCGTCACACATATGATGAGATGCTCCAGAGTCCATGATCCAATCAGACAAATCTGAACTGCTACTACTGGTAAGTGCATAAGCAATACCTGACGAACTCGAAGAGGCTTGAGCAACGTGTGCGATATCCGAAGATCCTGCAATCGAAGTGGTAGGAGTAGTCATCATCTCTCTTAGTATGGAAACAATATCATCAAAACGTGCATCATGAGCCGGAGCAGGAGTAGGAGTAGGCTCGGTCTGCTCAACAACTCGGGTAGACGCAGGCATGGAAGGCTGTATCGATATCGATATCGTTTCGGTATCGTATCGATACGATATTTTGACGATATATATATCGTCGAAATATCGTCCATATCGACGAGCCTTTGTGAAGAAAATGCCTGAAAATCGGGATATATCGCCATATCGGTGCCCATATCGATCCCATGTCGATATCGATATATCGACGATATATCACCGATATATCGCGATATTTCCTTCCATGGACGCATGATACCCATGCTTCAGATAGCATGTCTCCTCAGAATGAATAGGACGATGGCAATGTGAGCATGGGCCACGCTGACGTCCTCCTCGACCACGTGGTCCTCGACCGCAAAATTGCGAAGTACCCGTTCTGCCACGAGAGGTTGCCATAGTAGAGGGAGTTTGAGCCACAGTAGTAGATGAAGTAGTGATTCTGCTCAACCTTTTGTAGACCTCCTCCATTGGAGGTATCGTCTCTCCAGTAAGTAGTTGAGTACGTGCTGCATCGTACTCAGAATCAACAGATGACAGAAAGACTCCTGCCATAGTAGCATTCCGATATGCCTGTTGCTGCTCAGTGCTGGTAGCCTGGTAGTAGTAAGCATGAAGCTATGCAGACGTTCAAACATGCCTCTAAGATGCGAGAAGTCTGTATGAAGTGGTCGACCATTCGACTTGGTTGAAAAAATATCAAACTGCAACTGTAGAATTTTGCTCTCATTCTTTGCCTGCCCATAAGTGTCTGCTAAGATGTCCCACATAGCCTTTACCATGGGTTGATTGACATCATCATTGGCAATCTCTGTGGTGAGCGTCTCAGAGAGCCAAATGCGAGCATAGGCATCATCTTGCTTCCAAGAAGCATTAGCCCCAGTTTTGCCCTCCAGCTCTGAATCCGTCAGAATGTACTCCTTGTTATGACACTATATCAGGATGCGAAACTGCATGGACCACAACTCGTAGTTGGTCCCATTCATCTTCACGATGACACATCCGTCAGAATGTGCTCCTTGAAGGCACCAGAAGATGAAAAAACATCGCCATTGTTTTCTGACATGGTAACAAGAACGCCGATATCCGGAACAAAGCTGAGGAGTAAACTGCTCTTAAAGAGTCTACACAATCATATAGAGGATTGGTTGTATCTGTAGACTCATACAACCATCTTCATCTCTTGTTGTTGTAGGTTAGAGTCGGAGGACATGATTTATATGTTGAAAATCATGAAAATCGAACAAAATCTGACCGTATCTCCCTGTATACACGGCCAAACTGTAGGCTGCAGGTGCGCAAGGGCACAATTACGCATGGGCGTAGGTGCGTGAGGGTGTAGGGGCGCAGGTGCACGGGGCATTGGGGCACAGGCACACGGGAGCGCAAGGGGGCGGGAGCGTGGTGGCGTGCCACACGGAGGGGGGGGGGTGCGGGCTGCCGCATGGGGGGCTGCCGCCGAAGGGGGGAGGGGCGACGTGCAGGCTGACGACGCGACGATGTGAGGAGGGTGGGCGTGTAGGGTTAGGGGTTGGTGGGATACGGGAACCCCGATCTAAGACTGTTGCTCCGATACCATGTTGGAGGAAAAATGAATGACTTGTTTATTCATGAGATCCCAGAGCTCTCTTATATAGGAGAAAAGCCTTGGGTAAATTGCAAGAGAGGTACATAAAGAAAATAAAATAAGAAATAACACCAAAGAGGTACAACTATCTCAACAAATGTGTCGTTCTCTGTTAATTTTAATTGCATGCCAAAAATATTTAAGAACTATTGCAGTTTGAGATCTTTGGAAAAAACACAAATATGTCCTTGTTAGACCACTATTAGACACACACCACTCTTACTGTTTTTGAAAATCAACTCATTTTTCGGCCTTGAACATTCATAACAATCAAAGCTTATTAAAAAATCTAAAAAATTAAAGTAGCTGCTTTTTCTATGTAGTTTACATATAAAAAATAATTAAAAAATATATAGCCTATATCTTAAAAATATAAAAACGCTTAAAATCCATGAAGAATCATTAAAAGTTTATATAAAATAAACTATTGGAAAGATATAGATTATATAATAGAACATGGTATATGGGTAACTTATTCTTACATGCGTAACTCATGGGTAACTCATTCTTACATGTTTCTTAAAGATTATAATAGAACATGTATATCGTCTTCTTATTTTGATCTACAATAGGAAAGTGACGTGTTTTCTATTAAGATTTTTGAGTGCATTTTCAGGAGAAAGCCACTGCTTCCCCCTTTCGAGTCTGCTGAAATGCGCACCCTGGCCGAGTCTTTATGCAGGCAAGCCTTGGATCTGACTCCGTGTTATTTTCTATAAAAATAGTTTTTTTGATTTTTGTATAGTTCTCATCTTGATTATGGACATCTTTTTACAGATATTTTAAAGAACACACCAATGTCATAAGAAAATTATAGGTTGTATTACTATTACAGTATATGGATTTACGATTTGCAGGGATATAATCCGTGGAAGCCCTGATGTGAAATGGGAGAGCATTAAAGGATTGGAGACAGCAAAGCGCTTATTAAAAGAAGCAGTTGTCATGCCTATAAAGTATCCAAAGTAAGTATTTTGTTTTTTTTTCTGTTCATCGGAGTTTTCACATGCATGCGAAAAATGAAAACTGCGAGAAAAAACAGGGTGTTGAAGCATAGTCAACTCTCTTTTGGATTCATGTACCCAAAACTTAGGGCTCCGATACCGGTCAATGCTGTAAACTACACCTTGTGAAAGGATCAACGCTTTTATTAAAGGGGACATATATTAACCGTGTTTTGATGAAAACGCAACAAAGTTAGTTTCTAAGATCCTTGTTAGTCATGTGAGTCCGATGCGAACCATTTCTACAATAAATGTTATTGTAATGTTTGATATATCAATAAAGATTATTGGTTTATTTCACTCCCTCTCTGAGATTAACTGAATGAATGCATTTATAAGGCCTCTTAATACAATTAGAGTTTTATACTATGATCATCTTAATAATCATACATCTGTTGATTCAATGGTTGAACATAGAGGCTGGTGCTTGGATGATAACTAAATAGTTTAACAAGAACCGTCAAATGATTGTTAAGAGATGATCTCTAGCCTGAGAAGGAGATGAAAATCCTTTTCTAAAGGCTGATTTCTGACCGACCTCTTGATGCAGGTCCTCTGCATAGGAATTGAGATTCGGAGGTGTCTGATAAGTTAGGTCAAAGAGTTGAATTAACGAGATCAAGATAACCAAGACCTATGTCGTATGCTGTCACAATATAGGCACGCAATCTCTGACCGGCAACAGATGTATTGCTATATGTTTGAGTATGTATATTAGGCATATCATTAGGTTGATGACCTAATCAAAGTTTATACACTGATGAGCTGGTGTGCATATGAGTAATACAATCTCTTAAAGTGATCATACAGGTTCACTACTGAATTGGAAGACATGAGCTCACTCATGAGATATTGGAACCGACCAAATTCCATGCATGGTTGTCTTGCTTTGGAAGCATGACAAGAATTTATAGGTATGTTATATGCTTTTGAAAAGCATATGATTGATACCAACTCTCAATGACCGAAAGAGAAACTTAATGATAAAACCGTGAAGAAGACAATCTAATTGTGATCTAAAACTTCAGGTTTATTCTAGGTCCTTCAGTATGCAAGATGTACGGGTATTATGAATACTCGGGGGTGATGTGATCGTAAATGATTGTATAACCATGATACCTCCATTCCGATGGAGTAATGAAAATGTTTGAATTTTAGTGACTCCTCTCAATAGATTAGTAATCTCATCTTAGTCCAAATGTTGGACATTGATCTGAATGCGATTCGGATGCAATGATAAGATTAGATTCATCGTTTGGTTTGATCAAACATCTTTGAGAGGTCCCCGAGATCTGGATTTGAGATATGATCTCAATCCAAGTTACTCTACATGGAATGTACAATCGTCATGTCCTTATCTCCAAGCATCTGCGGAGAAATCGCACTATTCTTGAAAGAGTTCCAGAATAATTGTTGATAATTTATGCATTATAAATTGATGATTAAATGTGATTTAGTTATCATAAATAATATGGATATGATTCATATTATTTGGACACATGAGAATAGACATCCAAGATAATTAAATATGATTTAATTATCCAGGATATGATTAATGTGGATATCATTATCCATAATAATCATAAATATTATAAATATGATTTACAATATGTTGCAGATATTTAATTGTAAATAATATTTACTGTTGGGAAAAATAAGAGACTTGTTTATTCCATACGCCCTAGGCTCTCTTATATAGGAGAGTAGCCTATGGCTAAATTACACCAAGAGTCCAGAAGAATATAGAAAAATATGAAACAGTACAAATAACATAACATATATCTCTACACTCCCCCTCAAGATGGAGCATGGATGTCGATCATGCTTAGCTTGGACGAGCACTTCTGGAATGGCCCTCTAAGTAACGCCTTGGTAAATATACTGCAGTTTGGTCCCCTGAGCTGACATAAGATGTTGAAATAAAACCCTTTTGAATCATATCTTGTATAAAGTGACAATCAACCTCAATGTGCTTGGTTCGTTCATCAAATGCTGGATTATTGGCAATAAATATAGTAGCTTGATTGTCACATTCCAGAGCCATAGGAAGTGGGACTTCTATATATAGATCTGTAAGAACATCTTTCACCCACATCATTTCTGTACTAACCTGGGCCATAGCCCTATATTCAGACTCAACACTGGATCTGGCTACAACAGTTTGCTTCTTGCTTCTCCATGAGACAAGAGAGTTTCCAATATATACAGCAAATCCAGTGGTGGATTTCCTATCCTTGGGATATCGTGCGTAATCTGCATCTGCACACGCTGAAATAGCAATCTCCTTGTCTTTCTTGAACAACAGACCTGCACCTAGAGATGATTTAAGGTACCTGAGTATCATATGTATAGCATCCATATGTACCTGACGTGGTTGCTCCATAAACTGGCTCACCCGACTAACAACAAAAGAAATATCGGGTCTGGTAATGGTAACATAAAGAAGTTTTCCCACCAGTTCTCTGTATCTTCTCCTATCCACCTCATCAGTGTCATCATCATATAATTTCATGCTAGGATCCATAGGTGTAGTGGCCGATCGACATCCAAGCATTCCTGTTTCACTCAGCAGGTCAGTGACATATTTCCTCTGGGTCATTACAAGTCCATGTGGATTTCTGGCGAATTCTAATCCTTGAAAATATCTAAGGACTCCAAGATCCTTGGTAACAAATTCACGACCCAACATTTCTTTCGCCCTCTGAATTCCTTGTCCATCATCACCTGTAATCAGAATATCATCTACATACACCATAGTTGCAATAATACCTCTGGATGTTTTCTGTATAAACAGGGAATGATCTGCATTGAAACGTCTGTACCCCTGTTTTTCAAACAAGTCTGAGAGCTTTTGGAACCAAGCTCTAGGGCTCTGCTTAAGGCCATAAATGGCCTTATGAAGTCTACACACCTTGGAACACTCTCCCTCAACAGCAAAACCAGGTGGTTGTTGCGTGTAGACTTCTTCCTGCAAGTCACCATATAAAAAAGCATTCTTAACATCTAATTGGAATAATGGCCAATCACGAGTAACCGCAACAGAAAGAAGGATCCGTAAGGTGGAATGGCGAGCAACCAGCGAGAATGTATCAAGATAATCCACTCCATATGTCTGTGTAAACCCACGAGCAACCAAGCGTGCCTTGTATCTGTCAATGCTGCCATATGCATTCTGCTTAACCGCGAAGACCCACTTACAGCTCACTGTAGACACACCGGTAGGTGCAGGGATAAGGCTCAAGGTACCTCTTGATTGAAGAGCAGCCATCTCTTCTTCCATAGCTAAACGCCATCTACTGTCCTTCAATGCATCTTGGTAATTCCATGGAATATCCACAACAGATAGTGCAATGGTAAAGCTCCTGAATTCACCAGATAAACGATCAAAAGAAACCGTGGATGCTATAGGATATGACACGCAGCTACGCTTCTGTTTCCGAAGTGCAATAGGTAGTTCCAAATCACTTGCATCCTCATCTGTCCTCTGTAACACAGCCTGCTCAGGTAAATCATTAGATCCATCATTATTGATTATATTCTCAGAACATACCTCAAGCGAGCTAGATGATGAGCGGTGACCATGAGCAGAAGCATACCGACGGGTATAGTGGAGTGGCAATGGGGGAACCGGAATTGTAACAGGAGGTGTAGGTGATGTAAGTAGTGGTGGAGGTGGTGATGGTGGTGGCATGTATATGGCTTCATCAGTGTATGAGGATACCAACTTATCACCTGTAGGAGAGAAGTACATAACAGACTCAAAAAAGGTAACATCAACACTAACAAAGTATTTCTTGCGCAATGGATCATAATACATGTACCCTTTTTGTGTCCTGGAGTACCCGACGAGAACACACTTGACAACCCTAGGAGAGAGCTTGTCAATATATGGAAACGACTTGTGGACAAAGGCAACCGAGCCAAACACACATGGAATAAGAGAGAACAATTCTTTTTCAGGGAAAACTAGGGAGAAAGGAATCTTCTCACGTAAGACAGACGACGGCATGCGATTAATGAGATAACATGCCGTTAGGACAACATCGCCCCAGAAAGAATGAGGAGCATGACTCTGTATGAGAAGCGACCCGGTGACATCAAGTAAATGACGATGTTTCCTTTATGCAACTCCATTTTGCAGGGAAGTATAGGCACATGATGTTTGGTGGATAATCCCTTATGTTGAAAAATAATTCGAGAGAGTATGAGTACAAAATTCCAAGGCATTATCACTTCTCACAATCTTTACAGATGCAGAAAAGACATTACGAACTTCGTTTATGAAATTTATGATAATATTCCCAGCATCAATTTTATTCTTTAACAAAAAGACCCAAGATACACGAGAAAAATTATCCACAATGAGCATATAAAACCTGTGTCCCTGAAGATCAGGAACACGACTAGGACCCCAGATATCAACGTGAAATAACTCAAATTTGGAGCTACTACTTCGACTCTGACGACTGGGAAAGGTAGACCGATGATGCTTTCCCAACTGACAAGCCTCACATTCGATCGACGTGTGAGGTAAAACCTGAGGTAAAACACGACACAATTTCTGAAGCGGTAGATGGCCAAAGCGCAAGTGCCACATGAATGGAGAGACAGATCAAGCAGGAAGAGAGGAGATTCCGGCATATGGGGTCCGACTGAGACGATATAGGCCACCCTGCTCATAGCCCGCCCAATGACGTTGCCTGTAAGGATGTCCTGAAAAATGAGAGAAGATGGATAAAAAATTGCTCGGCAATGTAAACCCTTTGTAATTTGGCTAATAGATAACAAATTCATAGAGAAATTAGGTGCGTGCAACACATTCTTGAGGTGCATAGATGATGTCAGGCTAATCTCCCCCTGACCAGTAATCGGGGAGTGCGTCCCATTAGCAATAATCACAGTACGGCCTGGCGGAACCTGTCGGTAGGATGTAAGTAGACCCCGGTCACCACACAGATGATGTGTGGCACCAGAGTCCATAATCCACTCTAAAGTATCAGATCCACTACTGCTAGTGAATGTATAGTTACTACCTGAGGTATTGGTGGATGCAGAAGTAGCAACGTCAGAATGACTCTCAGAGGCAGGCGCTGATGCAACAGGACCGGATGGAGGAATAATACCCCTCAGACGAGCTACAAGATCATCAAATCGCTGATCCAAAGAGGAAGCAGAAGGAGGTTCAATCTGTTCTGCTACTCGTACAGAAGCAGGAAATCCATGTTTGGAATAGCATGTGTCCTCGGTATGTCTAAAACGGTGGAAAAAGGTGCATGATGGCCGAACACGACCTCCTCTGCCTCGAGGTCCACGACCACGAAACTGATGATGGCCCCCACTACCTCGAGATGCTGCCATAGCTGAGGCGGTCTGATTGGCAGTAGATGAAGGAACAGTAATACGACTCAGTCTGTGAAAGGCTTCCTCCATTTGAGGAATAGTGGAATCTGCCAAGATCTGGGAACGTGCTGCCTCGTACTCTAGATCAAGGGCTGCCAGGAATACACCAACCATAGTGGCATTCCGGTATGTCTTCTGTTGCTCAGGAGTGGCTGTGAGAGGCATGAAGCTGTAAAGCTTCTCAAACATTCCACGTAAAGACGTGAGATGTCATGCTGGATTTCCAGAATCTTCGTCTCATTCTTTGCCTGTGAATAGGTAGCAGCCAGAATATCCCACATTGCTTTTGCAGCGGGCTGATGGAGAATATCATTTGCAATCTCAATTGCTAATGTTCCTGATAGCCAAACCTTGGCATATGCATCATCTGCCTCCCATGAGGCGTTGACCCCAGTCTTCTCAGCAGGCTCTTCCTCAGTAAGAATATGCTTCTATCCGGTTGACTTCATCATACTCATGAACTGCATTGCTCACAGTTTGTAATTTGACCCGTCCATCTTCACAATAGGCGCAAGACTTCTGAAGGCGCCTGTAGATGGGATATCTGCCTTACTTTCTGACATGATGATAATAGAAGACTATGATTGTAGACTGAAGATATGATTGTCTACACTGACATTCACGGGTTCAGTTGCATGTGTAGACTCAAGCAATCAAACCCATTAACGTGGAGACGCGGGCGAAAGTCTCCTCTGTAACGAAGGTACCCTAGGGTTCGGCCATGTGGGACTGCGTGCAAGACCTAAGACGGCGACGTGTAACGGAGGTACCTTAGGAGCGCACGCTGCAAGCGCGCTGGAGGAGCGCAAGCGCACGGAGGAGCGCGCGGGTCCGGACACCGTAAGTGCGCAGGACCGGGGGTGCGGGACCGAGACCGGGACTGGGGGCCGAGGGCCGGGGCGGCGCGAGCGCGGGGCCGAGGGCCTGGGAGGTGGCGCACGGAAGGCTTTAAGGTGGGGGCTAGGGTTAGGGTTTGGTTCGAGAACCCCGATCTAAGACCGTCGCTCTGATACCATGTTGGGAAAAATAAGAGACTTGTTTATTCCATACGCCCTAGGCTCTCTTATATAGGAGAGTAGCCTATGGGTAAATTACATCAAGAGTCCAAAAGAATATAGAAAAATATGAAACAATACAAATAACATAACATATATCTCTACATTTACAAATTAAATATTAATGTGAATTGGATTCACATTGAACAACTAATTGTATGTAAATGCAATTTACATTTTATATTGGATGCATGAATGTGATTCATAACTATCAATGACATGAACGAAATTATCATAAAATAATTTGGAATTATTTTGTGAATAATTTTGCAACAAAAATGTTGCACATGTGGAATATATGTTGAGATATGAGATTTCAACATATTTGGAATGAATGAGCCTCCTTTCCATACAGGAGGGGACGGCCACCTTGAGCTTTTCCACTTAGTGGTCATCCACCCTATGTATGGAAGGAGACTTGCCTTCTTCCAAATTATTCCATGTTTGTTGCTTTAATTTAAATTGAATTATATTGATGGATCTTTAATATGTTTAATTTATTTTAAAGCATCTATTTGTTGCAAATTTATGCAATAAAATAATGGCCATTAATTGAAAATACAAAGTCATCTGCACCATTGATTTTGTGTGCACATGGATTGGGATCCATGGACATCCAATTTCTTATAAAAGAAATGGTAACCCTAGCTCTTTCTTTTACAACAAAATTGCAAGAGCAATATCTTTCCCTCTATTTTCTACATGCCCCATTTCTCTCTCTCAATATTGTTGCTGCCCACATATTGACCTAGAGAGCCTCGCCGTCGTCGCCACGTCATTGTGCTGTCGGATCGACTGCTAGTAGATCTCCTCCATCTTCGGTGCTTCTTGCTCGCGAAGAAGACGCCGGATTTCGTAAGACAAAATCAGGAGACTCCTCGCTCGGATCATCAACCTGGATTGCGGGAAGTACACGTCTCATCCACGCGCCCGCAAGTGCGATCTTCGTCAGATGAAGGCCTTAAATGTCGGTTTCGGTCACCATTTCGGTACCGACCAAAACAGAATTTCGATGGAATTTCGGTGGAATTTCGACCGAAATTTCAGTCATTTCGGTCATTTTTTGTACTAGGACCCTCATATTTCGGTCATTTCGGTCAAATTTCGATTTCAACTGGATATCGATATTCGACATAAATTCGACCGAATTTCGCTGAAATTTGAGGCCATGACTCAGATCGGATTTGAGACAAGCTGTACAAAAAAACTCCACTGCCCCTAAAAAACAAAAACCACACTGGGGCCTAAACCGCAACCCAATCAGCCACAAGTCTCGCACAATGAATAAGCACGTTGTCCTTGTAAAAGCGTTGGCCCGAGAAGAGGGCCTCATTCCTCCCCAACCAAATCGACCACAACCTTGCAATTGGCAGCAAGATGTCCCTTCTTTCCCTGTTTCTGTTAAGCACCAGCGACCCACAAAAGGCCGCCAAATCATCCGTTCTCACCCAATCCACATTCGCTTCCTCCCAAACCCCTCTGACCGTGGGGCAATCGAAGAATAAATGCTCAATGGTCTCCACTGCCGAATCGCATAACACACAGGTATTGGAGATATTGCCCATAATCCTCGCGCAACGATCTCTCGTCATCAGCCTCTGCCTACGGAAAAGCCATAAAAAGAAGCCAAGGTGCTCTGGGATCATCAGGCCCCAAAAAACAACAATCACGCACCAACAAATCAGACCGCGCAGGTGGGGGCCGAACCAAAGCCCCATAAGCTTTCCGCGTCGAAAAGGGACCGCCCCTCCAGGCCCAGTGATCCCGACCATCGCTAGGCCTACCTGCGTCACCGATGGCGTCCAAAAGAGAGATAAAATCAACAAGCCTCTGATCCGAGAAATTTGCCAGGAAAGGCGGACACCAATACCCATCCGCCCAGCAAGAAGCGATAGAGGCATCTTTGTCAGCCGCCAGCGCAAACAAACGAGGGAACCGCACATTCAAGGATCCCCTTCCCGTCCAATCGTCCTTCCAAATTTAAACGACTCACCATTCCCCAACACCGGCATAAACAACGATAGATTCCTTTCAAAGATTTCCAGCACTCCACGCCAAAACGGAGTATGAGCTCCGACCACACCAGCCCTCTCTTCCACTGCCCTTCCTTCCCCGTGAATCTCCCTCATGATGCCGGTAAATAAGTTATCATCCTGGCCCCAAATCCTACTCGCCCATTTGAGAAGAAAAGCATCATTAACAAGCTCCAGTCTCCGTATGCCCAAACCACCATCCTGCTTGCCTCTAGTGACCTCATCCCATGCCACCGGATGCAGCCCCCCGCCTCACCATTCCTTCCCCACAGAAATCTACGCATACATTTTTCAAGACGGGTGCGGATCCCCACCGGCATACGACGATTTGATAAGTAGAACACCGGAATCGAAGAGAGCACCGCTTTGAGAAGAACAAGCCGACCCCCTCTCGAGAGCAAGACCGAACGCCACCCAGCAAGGCGCGTCTCGAGACATACCCCTCGCCGCTCCGTCCGCATCCAACGCCCTAAACTCATCCAAACCACCGCACCAAAAGAGCGCCAAAGGACATTATCGACCCCCCTTAGCTCCGTTTCTTGAATGAAAACAATATCACAACCCCACTCAGAGAATCTAGAGCCCAAAGTCCTTCGCTTATCAGCCTCCCCCAGGCCCCTAACGTTCCAGGATAGAATCTTCATCAAGACAAACGTGGTTGACCCCCCATGGGAATGAGTCCAGCCGCCGCCGCAACGGAATCCCTCAAAGTCACGCAAGATTGTTACATAGAGGATCCCGCCCGAGATCTGTTTCGCCTCCGATACCTTTTCCCCGATCTCCTGTCAGAAAGGCTCCCCACATCACTTGCACTGTCCACGTCTGGAAGAGCCCCCGAATGGGTTGGAGAGGAGACCACCACAGAAGAGCCGCCCTCACCCAAGAGAAGAGGGTCCAAGGAGGGCCCGCTGGGCGATGCCTCAATCGGTTTGAACCTCCCCATGAACAATCAGAAGCCCCCAAAATGACCAGGTCGCAACCGGAAGATGGATTCACAGCCGAGAAGGTAGCCAGTCCATCAAGACGCGTCTTGTGGGCCAGACCCAGATCCGCCACAGAAAAGACAATCGATTCACGTGTCACTCCCTCCCTTCGTCAGGATCCGAAACCAAAATGCCCGCCGATATCCAACGCCGCCTGACCCGATATCGGACCCGAATAGCAAATTTGGAGAGCACGATCCGACTTCCACGACCGAAAACCGAAGAGAGAATCAACCTCGGATGCCACCTCATCATGCAAACCGTCTATTGCAGGAGAAATACACGATACCCGAGGCTGGACCTCGAAGGGACATGGGCAGTCCATTAAAAAGGGCAACGCTTCGGAATGACCCCCATGCAGCGCCACCTGGCGGCCAGAAGACGAGGCGACGTCAGCAACCCTTGGGACCTCCGGGCCGGCGACAACGGACACCGGTGAAAGCGCCACCGCCGGCCGTGCAGGTGGCTCGATGAACGACAGCTCCACCCGAAAACGGACGCGACCAATCTTCAATGATTCAAAGAAGACCTTGCCAACCGCGTCGTCTAGTAACCTTGCTGCACTCCATCAGGACACGCTTGACCCTCCAGTCCGAGCTCGGCTTGAGGCCATCCTCCACGACTGCAAGAACCTCCCCCCACTGCCGGAGAGCCCGGCTAAGGCAATGAACAATCCTCGAGAGGAAAGGAACGCCTCGCACCTCCGCATCACACACCTCGACGTTCGAACATGCACCATCCGCAAAGCGCATAACCCTCCAATATATGTCTTCAGATGCACCACTCCGAATAAGCCTTTCCCGTTGATCCGGAGAGAGGCCATGAACACAACATCGAGTATCATCCAATGCCAGAAAGTCTCCAGCGAAATGAGGACCCAAGATGCCATGCAGATGGGTCCTCACATCGTCCCATGCAATGCCTCTCCGTGAAGCAACCCTTACAACCGCTACGCTCTCTTCTCCCCCCTGAAGTACCTTCCCATGCAAACCATCTTTAACCGGTTCGCCCCCCCCCCCACGTCCTTCAAACCGACAGAGGTAACAACGCCGCCCACCTTGCCATTTCCAACGCCACCCGAACACGAGACAACGCGAGAACCTTCCACCACTTGCGCAAAAGATCGCACCCCCTCCCTTCGAAGGGCGCCGAACATGCCGCTCGCGAGTTCTCCGCATCCCCACGCCTCACCGAATGGCCTGCCAAACGGGAAGAAGAGTTGCCACGACCAGAACTGAACCAACAAGAAGCTTTCCGGTGCCCGACCTTCCCACAGCCGTAGCATCTAGAGGGGAGCTCACAGGCCGAAGCTATGTGACCACGCTCGCCACACCTGAAGCAACGCTTCCCAAGCTTCTTGTGAGAGACTTGCACCCACTCACCAGCCTGCGCCTCCCGCTCCACGCCGCCTTCAGCACGACCACCAAACGCCGCCCGAATAAGAGAACCACCATCGACCCCGAGCACCGCCCCCTTCCCCTTCACACCTCCCCAAACAACGCTAACCCCTCCAGCCGCACTCGCCAAGCTCTCCATCTTTTTCCCCCGAACCTCGGACGTTCCACCCTCTTTCGCCTTCGCTCTCCACCAGCGCTCCATCCTTCTTCTCTATGGTGACCTTGAGGAGGAGGTCTGCGTGATGCAACCGTCGAGGTATGTAGTCGAGGAGGAGGTCTGCATTTATTTTGGAGATAGGGTAACTTAGCATGCCCCAATAGAGTCTCAATCTCTTTTAATTATGTTCCTTTAACTAAAATGTAACCTTGTTCGGGTGAAATGATATGATAGATTTTAAGAGTAAAATCTAATCTGTAAGAGTTGGATTCCCTAGTAGCATAGATGTATTTGGTCAAGAATCTTTATGTAAATTTTCTTGGAATCACATTCTATATGGTTATTGTTGAGATAGTTGTATCTCTTTATATTTATTTTTGTTTCTATTTTCTTTATGTACTTCTTATGTAATGTTGGAGTATAAGTTGTATGCACCTATTATGTTGTAGCAGGGTAAATGGATCCCGGAGGAGATCCATTTACCCCATCCAGTGTTTAGTCCCACATCGTTCAGTGGTGGGACTTGGAGGCTCTGGAGAGGCTATATAAGGAGCCCCAGACCTCCTGTATCCATTGAGAAAGTCAATAGACAAACACGCCCCGTTGAGGGCTTCTCCCGTGGTTTCATCCCGCTCCTCACGGAGTAGGGTTCCACGTAAAATCCCGCTGTTCTGTTCTTGTTATTTATCTTTTCCATGTTTCGCTTCCGCTTCCGCTGAGCGGGTCGATTCTCGAGGAGTTTTGGTTCTTTAATTTTATTCGAGATTTGTTCGAAGTTCATGTTCGACAATTTTTTTGGGTCTTTAAAACCCTAAATTTTGTAGTATGTTCCCTGTCGTGCAACGAGTTCATGGTTCAAGTTTGATTTTTTTAGGGGTTCTTCTTTGAAACCCTAATCCCGCATTATGGGCTCCATCGAAAGGCCCTAATCCAGGGCATCCAGAGTGCGATATTGAAAAAAAAATCGGCGATGGATTTCCTGCATCAGCATGTCCATTCAAATGTTCCGTAGCATCCCATCGTCGCCGACGCAATAGGAGGAAGATATCCAGTTCGAGCTCTAGTTCAGGCCGCAAGGAAATCTCAGGCGGAGCCCGTCGTCTGTCAGCCCTAGCCCCGCCAACCCTGGCGGCATCCCCTCCCTTCGCAAATCAGACTCCAGTCCCCATCCTCGACGAAATCGGGCGACGATGCAGACTCCAAGCCAACGACGACTCCTCTTCTTCCGCTCGCGCAGGCACCTCCTCCGTGGCGGCGCGAACCCCAGGCGCACAGGCGGAGGGACCTCCTCTCGTGCGATGTCACCTCCCGCTCCCATTCAACGCACAGGCGGCGCATATGGCGCCATCGCAGCACTCAGGCCAGCCCTCAGCAGGCGGCGCGAGCTCCTGGCAGACTCCAACTCCTCCGCGCGATGTCCTGTTGTCCTGGTGTATGGATGCGCCACCTCCATGCGCTCGAGGCGCTGCTGCGCCTCCGCCCGTAGAACAGGCGCTCCCAGATCACTTCCTCGACGATGCAAAGAATCCAGGCAGCATCTCCAAGCCCTAGCGGGGGGCTTTGGTGAAGCCAAAGGGAAGCCCTAATAAGGGGCGAGTCGTATTTAAAAAAAAGGAGAAACGAAAAGTGGAGCCCTGTTGGGCTGTTGATGTTTTTTTTTGAGCCCGTGGGCCGATTGGTTTTCTTTGTAAAAAAATAATAGAAAAAGAAAGAGGCACGGACACTAAAAAAAAAACCGTACGCAAAGCAAAAAAAAAAGCAAAAAAGGCACACACAAAGAAAAGACGTGCGGAAAATATTTGAAAAAAATATTGCAAAAGCCGGAAATTTTTTTTTGGAACGGCTTATAAAAAAGAAGTTCAAAAAAAATGGACGGCTTATTACAAAAAAAAATGAATGAAAATGAAAAGCCGCAAGTATGTTTTGTTTTCCCCTTCTATCTTGTCTTCTCTCAACTTTGTCAATGTTCTTTTCCGACAAGTATGGGAGAAAGGGGGAGTATATGTAAAGTCACAGGTCTGTTCATGATCCAGATTCCAGATTCAGATACTAGTCTCCAGACCAGCCAGTTGATCAGACTCTACAGTTCGGTTTCAGACTCGACGATCATTGTTTTCGAGTCTCCAGTTTCAGACACGTACGAGTGTGCGGTCATTTTCAGATGAGCATATGTTGCCATCACCAGTTCGAGGTCCCCATCATTCTTGTTGTTGTTCGGCCAGAGTTTTCATGTGAGCCATAGGGACTCCAGAGCAGAGGACCATTCCCTTGAGGGCAAGGGTTTTCATGTGGTATCATAGGTACACCAGAGCAGTGCACCATTCTCTGAGCCAGATGGGAGAGACCCAGTTCTCCGACGAGGAGACTTCAGGCGCAGTTCAGACTCGATGGTCAGATTCCGAGTCTTCAGTGGACTCACACTCCAGCCCGCTCGTCCTCCTCACCTGCACGGCATGAGAAGCAACGTCCTCGACTGCAGCAATGTGCGCGTTGGGTTGATATTGTCCGTAGTGTCCTATAGCGTTGAGTTGAGTTTCTTTCTGTTTGTCCAAGCTGAGCATTGCATGCTCCAGCTTGAGGGGGAGTGTTGGAGTATAAGTTGTATGCACCTATTATGTTGTAGCAGGGTAAATGGATCCTGGAGGAGATCCATTTACCCCATCCAGTGTTTAGCCCACATCGTCTAGTGGTGGGACTTGGAGGCTCTGGAGTTGCTATATAAGGAGCCTCAGACCTCCTGTATCCATTGAGAAAGTCAATAGACAAACACGCCCCGTTGAGGGCTTCTCTCGTGGTTTCATCCCGCTCCTCACGGAGTAGGGTTCCACGTAAAATCCCGCTGTTATGTTCTTGTTATTTATCTTTTCCATGTTTCGCTTCCGCTTCCGATTTTCTAACATGTAATTAACCCAATGCTTTTCTCCTATATAAGAGAGCCCTAGGGTCTCTTCAATAACATGCCATTCTGTTATTCCAATATGGTATTGAAGCAACGATCCTAAATTAGGGTTCCCGTATCTCACCAGAACCCTAACCCTACCCGCCCGCCCCCTCCCTGCCGTCCGCCGTCCATTGCCAGTTGCTCCAGCCCTCCAGCCCGCCACTGTCGATCGCTCCGGCTCACCCGCCCGCCCGTCCGCAAGCTGTCGCCGGGCCGCAGCTGCAGGCAGTTGCCCGCCCGTCCGCAGGCAACCGCCAGGCCACAACTCAGTGCTGCATGCCGCCGCTCATTGCTGTAGGTCGCCGCTCGCTGCTGCCTGCGACCGCTCCTTGCCGCAGTCCCGAGTTGTGGGCTGTCGCCTCACCTCCGGTCGGTCGCTGCCAAATTCTTGGTGGGCTTCTCCACCTTCACAGGGTTGCCATTCGGCCAATACTGAAGCCGAGTATGGTCTGATTTCAACCGGGGATCGTGATTTCGGACACATAAATCACGCTTTCCGGCCCTAGACTTCAACAAGGATTGAAGACGATGCTTGTATGAGTCTACATGTACAACTACTCCATATGATTGTGTAGACTCGCTAAGAGTAGTCTCTTCCCCAGTCTTGTTCCAGATTTTTTGTTCGACATTCTTTTTATCATGTCAGAGAAACAAGGGTGACGTTTTTTCATCGTTCGGTGCCTTCAAGGGCCGGGCTCCCGTCGTAAAGATGGATGGGACCAACTACGAGTTGTGGTCCATGCAGTTTCGCACCCTTATACAGTGCCGTAATAAGAAGCACACTCAACAGATTCTGAGCCGACGAACAAGATTGAGGCTAATGCTTCTCGGAAGCAAGATGATGCCTATGCACGGATTTGGCTCTTCGGGACGCTCACCACGGAGATTGCCAACGACATCGTCAATCAACCCACAACCAAGGCTATGCGGGACATCTTAGCAAACCCATATGGGCAAGCCAAGAATGAGAGCTAGATTCTACAATTGCAGTATGGCATATTTTTGACCAAGCAGAATGGTCGACCTCTTCATGCCCACTTCTTGCATCTTCGAGGCATGTTTGAACGACTCTATAGCTTTATGCCTATTACTACCAGCACTGGGCAGCAACAGGCATACCTGAATGCCACAATGACAGGAGTCTTTCTGTTATCCCTTGACTCTTAGTACGATGCAACACGTACTCATCTACTTACTGCGGAGATGATACCTCCAATGGAGGAGGTCTACAAGAGCCCAAGCATGCTCACTACTTCATCTACTACCATGGCTTATACCCCCTCTGCTATGACAACTTTTCGCGACAGAGGGGTACTTCACAGTTTCACAGGCAAGGATCCCTTGGTCGAGGAGGAGGACGTTGTCATGGCCCATGCTCATATTGCCACCATCCAGGTCATTCGGAAGAGACATGTTATCTAAAGCATGGGTATCCTGCATCTGCCCGTGTAGCTGAGCAGATGGAGCCTACTCCAGTACCTTCTCATGATGCGCTGTTTGATGATATTGTTTCTAGATTGAGAGAAATGATGACTACACCAACGACTCTAGCTGTAGGATCTTTAGATGTCGCAGCTGCTGCCAGAGCTTTTACGAGTTCGTCAGGTATTGCTTATGAATTTATCAGTTGTAGCAGTCTAGATTTGACTGATTGGATCATGGACTTCGGAGCATCTCATCATATGTGTGGCGATCGAGCACGGTTCACTTCTTACAGGTCTATCCCTCCTGGTAGATCAGTGGTGATTGCTAATGGGGTTCATCTACCCATTGTTGGTCAGGGGGAGATTGTCCTAGCTCCCTCGATGCGCCTGCAGAATGTCTTACATGCTCCTGCGTTTCAGATGAATCTTTTGTCTATTAGCCAGATTACAAAAGATATACATTGCCGTGCCATATTTGATCCATCTTCTCTTGTGTTTCAGGACATACTCATGGGCATGGTGATTGGATGTGGCCGTGAGCAAAGAGGACCTTACAGACTGGTCTAACCTCCGTGTGCTGGTGCTGCTACCATTCCTTCTGGATCAGTTTCTCCTTACATGTGGCATCTTCGCTTTGGACACCTTCTGCAGAAGTTGTGTCATGTTCTCCCTTAGATCTCTACTTGTACCACCTTGGAGTGTGATGCATGTCAGCTTGGGAAGCATCATCGGTCTTCTTTTTCGAGTTGCCAGAGTCATCGGAGTAGTCAGTCGTTTGAGTTGTTTCATTTTGATATTTGGGGTCCTAGTCGTGTTCCCGATCATCAGAGATATCGGTTCTATATGGTTGTTGTGGATGATTTTTTCTAGATCATCTTGGATTTTCTGTTAAAGAATAAGTCCGAAACTGGTCGTGTCATTGAGTCGTTTCTTGTTGAAATTAAGAATATATTTTCTGCTAATGCGAAGTTTATTCGTACTGACAATGCCTTAAAATTTTCCGCATTACAGTTGTCTAACTTTTTCAGATCTCTTGGTATTGTTCATCAGACTTCGTATGCTTAAACTTTACAACAAAATGATGTTGCTGAACGAAACCACAGTCATTTTCTTGATGTCACGAGGACTCTTTTGATTGAAAATCGAGTTCATCATTCTTTCTGGGGTGATGCGGTTCTCACTGCTTTTTACCTTGTAAACCGCATGCCTTCCACGATCCTTGGAGAAAAAGTTCCTTTCTTGATTACGTTTCCCAAGGACCTATTCTCCCTTACTCCCATGGTTTTTGGATCCGTGGCCTTTGTCCACAATTTTACTCCTGGTCGTGACAAGTTCTCTCCAAGAACTGTCAAATGTGTGTTCGTTGACTATTCTCGTACCCAAAAAGGGTATAGATGTTTTGATCATGTAGGAAGAAATTATTATGTGAGTGTTGATGTCATATTTTGAGTCTATTATGTATTTTTCTCGTACATGTGACTTGTTGTCTAACTCTGACTCTGGAGATGATATTTTTGTTCCATCACCTCCGTTATCTCCACCACCGCCACCTCATGTTGAGTCACAGTCATCTCCACCACCACCTCCTCTACCACCTCCACCTCCATCTACCTTGGCACAATTCCTGCCACATTTCTACATTCGCAAGTCTTCCACTCGCCCCTCTGGTCACGTGCCTTCTCCGTCATCCAGCAAGCCTCATGTATGTAATGAACACATTGTTTCTACTAATGGTACTAGTGATATGCTTGTACCACATGATACTAGACAAAAGGAGGTGATAACATAGAACAGAGATGACAATGATCTTGATGTACCTATTGCCTTGAGGAAGCTGCACCGTAACTGTGCCACTTATTCTCTAGCTGCTCATGTTTCCTTGGATCATCTGTCAGAGGAGTACATGGGCTTTGTCACGGGACTCTTGGCTATTACTATACCACACACATATCGGGAGGCCGTACAGGATAGTAGCCGGCATCTTGCTCTGGAGGAGGAGATGGCCGCTTTGCAGTCTCATGATACCTGGTGTGTTGTTTCTGCTCCTTCAGGTGCATCTATTGCAGAGATTTAAATTTCGCGAAATTTCGTCGAAATTTTGGTTTCGACCGGGAGGGTCTTTCGAAACACATATATATCGATTTCCCGGATTTCGACCGAAATGGGTCGAAATATCGGTGATTCATGTTCTCAGTTCAAAATTTCTCGGATTTTGACCGATATGGGCGAAATTTTGTTGCTACCTATGTAAATCAACGATATTAACCATGTGGTCTTAATTTTAGTCATTTTACTAACTATTTACCAATTCTCTATATCAAACCACATCATGATATATATATTTTGTTTCGGGTCGAGGGCGCTGCCCCCGCACCCCTGCAAGGGGGGCCAACCTAGGCCCCCTAGCCCCTCCAGCTCGCTGACCGGGCAGCGAGACCCCCGTTCTGGTAGGGTATGGTGCAACAGGGGGATGCATACAATGTTTCTTCAACGTAGGGAGCTTCACCTCCCCTTGTTTGGGGCAATGGAGATGAACACAACTCTATAGATTCCAGAGATACACTATAGCTTCTTTGCTTCATTCCTTTTGTCATTTATCTTTGTAAAATATATCATCTTTTCTGTAAGTATGTAATTAATTATGTAATTCACTAGAATTGTATGATATCTATCAGTCAGCTCAACGATATGCTCCGATATGTGCGATATAAGGCATATGGATGAGAGATATGCGTGATATAAGTATGCATTTGTTAGCTATTATTGTTTTAAGAACTTGGATTTAATGATATCCATTTCCAATATGCATCAATCAATAATCAGCCTTAACAGTAAAATGATCGATATGACCGACATGACTGATATGTGCGGTATAAGGCATATGGTGAGAGATATGTGTGATATAAGTACGCATTTGTTAGCTATTGTTATTTTAAGAGCTTGGATTTAATTATATCCATTTCCAATATGTATCAATCAATAATCAACCTTAACAACGAAATGATCGATATGACCGATATGACTAATATGCGCGATATAAGGGGCATATGGATAAGAGATATGTGTGATATAAGTACGCATTTGTTAGCTATTGTTGTTTTAAGGACTTGGATTTAATGATATCCATTTCGAATATGTATCAATCAATAATCAGCCTTAACAACTAAATGATCGATATGACCGATATGTGCGATATAAGGGGCATATATGAGCAATATGTATGATAAAACTGTATATTTGTGAGCTATTTATTGTTGTGAATAACTTGAAAGATCTTAATTTGCAAAAAAATGGTCGAAATATGACTTTCTGAGTCATTTTTGTCATTTCCACCAAAACGGTCGAAATTTCCCGAAATTTCATCGAAATTTCGGTATTAGGGGTGACCGAAACGAAATCGAAATCGAAATCTCGAACCTCTGTTGTAGGGTGTAAATGGATCTTTACAGTGAAGCATCAGGAATATGGCAGTGTGGATCGCTACAAGGCAAGGCTTGTAGCACGAGGGTTCACCCAGACTTATGGGGTTGACTATCATGATACATTTTTACCGGTGACCAGACATTCGACATTGCGCATTTTTCTATCGGTTGCTATGTCTCGAGACTGGCCTCTTTACCAACTTGATGTGAAGAATGCATTTCTATATGGAGATCTACAGGAGGAGATATATATGCAACAACCACTAGGATTTGCTGCTGAGGGGGAGTCTCGGAAGGTATGTAGGCTCCACAAGGAGATTTACGGCCTGAAGCCGAGTCCGAGAGCTTGGTACCAGAAGCTATCAGAGTTGATTGAGAACCAGAGGTTTACATGGTCCACTGCTGGTCATTCGTTGTTTTCCCAGAGGACACAGAGAGGTACATTTGCTATTCTGGTTTATGTTAATGATATTATTGTCACGGGTAATGATGGACATGGCATTCAAGCTGCCAAGGAGTTCCTAGTTCAGCATTTTGTGACTAAGGATCTTGGTAGTCTTCGGTACTTCCTTGGATTAGAGTTCGCCAGGAACCAACATGGTCTTGTGATGACCCAGAGGGAGTTTGTAATTGATCTTCTACTTAAGACAGGGATGGTAGGGTGCAAGCCTGCTACTACCCCTATGGATCCGAGCATTAGTTTATATGATGCAGACACTAAGGAAGTAGACAAGAGGAGATACAAAGAGCTTGTTGGCAAGCTTCTTTATGCTACTATTACCAGACCAGACATATCCTTTGTTGTAAGCAAGGTGAGCCAGTTCATGCTGTAGCTGAAGGTCTACAAATCGTTGCTTGGTAGATGGGTTGTGACTGAAGGTTGGAGAGTTGGAACATCATGCTGTTATCACTGAGAAGTTGGTTGGTCTTGTTGATATGCATACATTATTTCATTCCAGGGTCCATTATGCCAATTTTCTACTCGTGGCCCGTGGAACAAGATAGACAAGGAAATCATTGTAATAAACACTTTCTTACTGCTAGGGAGGTTCTGGATTTTTATCATTGAGGTATAGGTGTGCTTGCTGGTGTCATATATAGGTTTTAATGTGCTTTAGCTGAAGGTTTACAAGTCGGTGCGGGTAAATGGGTTTTGGAGTTGATGCAATCTTGTTATGCTATTGTTCTAACTTGGAAAAAAGAGATTTCCAGAGGCATGCCAACAATTTGAAATGGGTTATGCACTAGAGTACCTTTAATTGTAGGTTGTTTTGCCTCAGCATGGCGTGATGATGAGGCATTTGAGTTTGGGACAAATGAGTGGACGTGCTTGGGTTGCTGCTGGTAGTTTTCTTCGGCTGATTTTCTTTGCAGTGGGGAAGAGTGTTGAGGTATCTTCTATGAGGCAGACATGTATTGCAAGCTACGGGTGATGACCTGCCATAAGATAGGTTTGAAGAGCTATAATAGCTGCTACAACCTTATTCGTCCGCGACTCTTATTCGCCCCATTTCCTTGGAGGAGGCAAAAGCGGCTGTGTGGGCATTAAATCATGATTCTTCTCCGAGGCCTGATGGCTTCTCCGTTGCTTTCTATCGCGACTTCTGGGGGCTTGTGGCTGGCGATGTCAAGGAGGTCATTTCCGATTTTTGTACGGGCAACCTCGGTTTTGATCGCCTCAATCGGGCTAATATTGTTATGATCCCAAAAAAAGTGCCGGCTCAGCGTATTGAGGACTATCGGCCAATCGCCGTCTCCAATGGCATCTACCTTATCGTGGCTAAAATTTTAGCCACCCGGTTGGCTCGGGTCTTGGACACTCTAATTTCTCCGGTTCAGGCATCTTTCATTAAGGGGAGGCAGATCGCGGATTGCATTGTCGTTGCTTCCGAAGTGGTTTCGGAGTGGAAAAAGGATAAAAAAGGGGGTACTATGGAAGATTGATTTTACTAAGGCTTATGACTGCCTAGATTGGCGGTTCCTGTGGTCCGTTTTGCGAAGACGTGGTTTCCCAAACTTGTGGATCTCTTGGATGCGTAGATGCGTCTCCACTGCTTCGCTCTCCGTGATGATCAATGGCAGGCCGTTTGGTGGTTCCTTCCAGCCTAGAAGGGGGGTGCGGCAGGGCTGCCCTCTTGCGCCCTTCTTTTTGTGTTGGCCGCCGATGTTCTTGCGCGCATGGTGAACCGCGTAATTGACGTTGGGCTTACTAATGGATTCTGTAGGGGGGATGTCTGCGTCCCCTTGATCCAGTTCGCCGACGATACTATTTGCTTTATCGAGGGTGGTACGACGGAGGTTTCCGGTATGGCCACCACTCTAGCCCTCTTCTGTGAATTATCGGGCCTGTCGATTAACGTCTTCAAATCCAACGTAGTGCCATTTGGCTTGTCGCCTGCGGATGCGGAGGAATACGGTCGGCTGCTCGGTTCTTCTCCTGGTGAGCTTCCGATTGCTTATCTTGGTTTACCCTTATCGGTGGGGCGGGCCAGAGCCCGGGATTGGCGTGTTATTATTGAGCGGGTGGAATCGCGCCTTGCTGGTTGGCGCTGGCGGGCGGCTTTGCTCTCTCGGGGAGGGAGACTTATCCTTCTCAAATCGGTGCTCTCGTCTATCCCTTTGTACTTCTTCTCGGTTCGTCGCATGCCTGCGGGGGTTGATTGCGGCTTCAGCGATCTATGCATCGTTTCTTGTGGGGGCAGAAGGGGGGGAATGGTAGGGCCATGCATCTGGTCGCGTGGGATGACGTGTCTATGCCTAAGCGCTTTGGTGGCCTTGGTATCCGGAGATTGGATCTGGTTAACGATGCTCTCTTGCTCAAATGGGTGAGTAGATTATGGGGGACGGAAGATAACTTCTTTATCAATGTTCTCAGGGTGTTCTTGGGCAACGACTGGTTCGGGCTGCAGCGGGGGGATATGCGATTTCATTCTTCCCCGTTCTGGCGCAGCGTGATGGCCGCCCTGCAGAGGAATGTTGCGCTCTTCACCCCGATGTTGGGGACGGGGGACTCTTTCAAGTTTTGGCTGGATGATTGGTCGGGAAGTGGTCCTCTCCAGGTGCGTTTTCCAAGACTGTTCGCGCTTGCGTCGAATAAGAATGCGACTGTGGCTGAATATTGGGTGGATGGGTGTTGGTGCCCTCGTTTCTCCGCGAACTTCTCCGAGCAGCGGGTGGATGACTTCGTTTCGATGATGGTGGCTCTAAGTATTGTTGCTACGCCGAATTTGCAGGTGGATCATTGGCGCTGGAAGGACGGTTCTTTTTCCGTTAGGAAGGCGTACCGGGCTCTGGTCCTTCCTCCACCTCCTGCGACCTCTCTTCTTGTGCGTGATTGTGGACTCTTTTAGGGCTTGCGCTTGCCGGAGCGCATCAGCATCTTCCTTTGGTTACTTCGCAGAAGGAGGCTGTTGACTCGTGATCGTTGTGCCACATTTTTCCCAAACTTCGGTGCATCCTGCCCCCTTTGTAATGATGAGGACGAAACCATTGACCACCTCTTCTTCGGCTGCCACTTGGTATCGGGAATTTGGGATGATTTGCCTTGGGCGAGAGCGGATAACCTCTCCGCTTTCTGCGAGATTATGTGGTCCAACAGGAACAGGGAGAGGCGTGACCTCTTGGCTCCCGTCGCGCGGCTGTGGTGCATATGGCTTGGCAGGAACGAAGTTATTTTCTCCGGGCAGCGCTTCTATCATGAAAACATTCTTATCTCGTGTGCTCGACTGACATCCGACTGGTGTATTCGGTAGTTTGGGCCTTATTATGGTGGCCGAGTCTCTTCTTTATACCCAGGATTTTGGTGTTTCTGATTACGCTTTCTAAACCCATCTCTCCTTCCTTGACTATGTAAGTATTTCTCCCTATTTTCTTTTTCTAATTAATATATAATGCTGGGGCGAACACCAACGAGTGTATCCCCCTTTTTTGAGCCTAAAAAAAAATAGCTGCTACAAATGTTGACCCTTCCTGGACCGTTGTGAGAATTCCAAATGCATCAGCATAGCTTAGGCTCTTTTAGGGTTAAGAAGGCGTGTGATGATGGAGGCTATCATTCTGGAGGATGGGAAGCTATAGTGAATTGAGATTGGTTTGGTCATTAGATGTTCCCCTAATGACTGTCATTTCTCTCTTTCCAAAAGCAGCAGGTGTGGGAAAATATTTCCTTTTTTAGGTTTGAAATCAAACTCATATATTATTTCGACTCACTGTGATGTTGAGAACCCATACGGCAGAATGTGATGCTCAAGTAGTTATATATTGTTTTTTTAATATAAAAACATTACCACCTTATCTTATTATTATAAGAATCACGAAAGGACATTCTATTGCTTAATAAGCCTAGGAGTTTTCTCTCTTCTGATCATCCGGGGTTGTGTGGACACGCTGGTGCTGCTTGGGGGTTCCACGTCGCAATCGGCCAATGCGGCTTTGTTGTTGGGTATCTTCGGTGAGCTTTCAGGTCTCGTCGCCAATCGCGACAAATCCCAGGTGGTCACGTTTGGCATGCAACCAGGGGAGCGCGAAGAGCTTGGCAACATCACGGGGTGCGCTTTGGGATCTCTTCCTATTAAGTATCTTGGCCTTCCACTGACGGACGGTAAGCTTAAGAGGGCGGACTGGGATTTGGTTATTCAGAAGATGGAACGTAAGCTGGCTGGTTGGAAGACTTCCTGCTTGTCCAGGGGGGGGGAGTTGATCTTACTTAAGCACGTTCTGTCAGCAATCCCCATCTTTTTCTAAAGCACGCGCACCCTTCCCGTTGGTGTGCGAAAAAAAAATGGAATCGATGATGAAATCTTTCTTTTGGTCGGACGGGAAGCAACAGCGGGCGGGCGTCCACCTGGTGGGCTGGAAGGAGGTTACAAACAACAAGGAGGCGGGTGGCCTGGGCGTCCGGGACCTTGATTGCATGAATATGGCGCTACTTGGCAAGTGGGCTCCCCACATTTGGGGCCCCTCGCAGGCCATGGTACACCGGCTCCTTCGTAGGATTTATGATGTGAGGGGTGACTTGGTGGCCAGACATCTTCGGTGGGAGTCTCCTCTTTGGTCAGGTATTCGTAAAGTTTTGCCGAAAGTGTCGCAGTTCTTGTCGCCGGCGGTGCGGGATGGTCGGCGATTTCGCTTCTGGAGAGATGATTGGTCCGGGGAGGGAAAGCTTTGTGATAGGTTTCCGAGGCTGTTCGCGCTGTCCACGGACCGTGAGTGCTCCGTCTCCCAGGCGGGGAGCACTGGTACCTGGGCCCCTCTCTTCGTCAATAACCTCCCCCCGCAGCGGTTGGATGACTATGTGCGTCTCCTTTCCGAGCTTCCTTCTGCTTCGGACACCCTTGTTGGTGGTGCTCCGGACAACTGTGACCACTTTACGTGGGTTGGCACTAAGTTTTCTACCAAGAACATCTATAATCATCTTCGTAACACGACGGCGGCGCCGAGTACGGATCTGGCCCAGGACTTGCGCCTTATCTGGGCCGCTAAGATTCCTCTTAGGGTCAAAATATTCTTGTGGTGTCTTCGGAGGAACAGGATCTGCGACAAGATGAGAAGGGCCCGTATTTTTGGCTCTCATGATATTATCTGTGATAGATGCCATGAGCATTACGAGGATGCCGAGCATATCTTCTTCTCTTGCCGCTTTTCTGCGGAGATTTGGCAGTCCATGAACCTGTCTTGGTTGCGGCACGAGAGCACATCGCTATTTTGGCAGTCCATTAGGCGGATCGGGTCCGGCTCCACTGATGATATATCTATAGTATTTGCTGCGGTATGGGCGATTTGGCAAGGGAGAAACGAGTGCATCTTTAAGAGTGTTAGATTCTACCCCGAGAATGTCTTGATTCACTGTAACGCCCTTTACAATTCCTGGGCCTCAAGCTAATCTTGTAACGCCCTTTATTTATATATAGCGGGAACTCCCACCTTGGGAGTTCACCCATCTTTTATTTTCAAAAAAAATCCGGGGTTGTGTGGGGGTCAGGACCCCGGTTCAGCAGATTTCGCTGAGACTGTTGATTCTCTGGATTTGGAGGTTATGGATGCTGCGGACCTAAGATACACTTGGCGGAGTTCTGGATCCCGCTCTCGCATAGATCGTTTCTTGGCATCGGATGGGCTCCTCGAGTTTTTCCCTTTGGCGTTCGTCACAGGTAGGGCTCGGATGCGGTCGGACCATACTCCGCTGATTTGGGATTCTGGGGTTGCTTCCCACCCGCGTGATTTCTTTAGGTACGAAAGGGCCTGGCTTTTGGAGTCTTTCAAGGACCTGGTTGCCTCGCATTGGTCCTCCTTGGCCGTTTTCGGGTCCGCAGTTTCGATGTTCATTCAGAAGTTAACCTCCTTGCGTGCCAGGCTTTGTGCGTTTAAGAGGGACTCCAGAGAGGCCAGTCGTATGGTTAGATTAGCGGCGGAGGACGAGCTACTTAGACTGGACAGTTTAGAGGAGGGCAGGGCTCTTTCTACGGATGAATTGGTTCAAAGAGCGAAGGCACAAAAAAGATTGCAGATGAGGATAGAAAGTGGCTGACAGAATGGAAGTAGAGATCCAGACACAGATGGCTAAAAGAGGGTGATGCGAACACTGCGTTCTTTCACAGGGTGGCTAGCGGGAGGCGGCATTCTAATATGATCCGGTCGGTGATCGTAGATGGGAACAGGGCTGCCGGAGATAGAAAGATGGGCGTGGCGATTTCCGATCACTTTCGTGCTTTCTCGACGAGAAGATACAATAGGCGGTGGAGATGGTCAGGTTTGGGTGCTTCGCAGCTTTCAGGAGCGCATGCCGCTAGCCTGATCCAGCTAGTGACCAAGGAGGAGTTGAAGGCGGCTGTTTGGAGTTTGAATGCGGAGGGGGCACCTGGCCCGGACGGTTTTCCAGTCTCGTTCTATAAGGACTTCTGGGATATTGTGTCTTCCGAGGTGTTAGAGGTCGTGAGAGAATTTTGTCACTCAAATGAGGGTTTTGAGAAGATAAATAAGGCCATGTTGTTTCTACTCCCAAAGCACGGAACAACTGAGCGTATCGAGGACTTCAGGCCAAGTGCCCTTTCCAATGCATTGTATTTGATTGTGGTGAAGGTTTTTGCTATAAGCTTGAGCACATCATATCTCCTTTTCAGTTAGCTTTTGTACCTGGAAGGCAGATTGGGGATGGTCTGGTAATGGCGTCTGAAATAATTACAGATTGGAAGATGCATGGGGTGAAGGCTTTTCTTTGGAAGGTCGATTTTGTGAAAGCCTATGATACGCTGGATTGACACTTTCTTTGGGAGGCTTTACATAGAAGGGGCTTTCCGGAACTTTGGATCTCATGGATGAAGCGTTGTGTGACCACTACCTCTTTGACGGTTCTTGTTAACGACCGGCTTGAGGGGGGCTTTTTTCACCCGCAGAGAGGAATCAGGCAGGGTTGTCCTCTGGCTCCCCTACTTTTTATCATTGCCGCTGATGTGCTTGCTTGTTTGGTTGATCGAGTTCAGGGTGGTGGCCTCACCCGTGGTACTCGAAGGATGATCTATCTATTCCTCTTCTTCAGTACGCGGATGATACCATTTTCTTTATTGAGGGTGGAAGTGGCGAGGCCAATGGCATGGCTACCACCCTTGATCTTTTTAGTGAGATGTCGGGTCTTTCTATGAATCATACCAAATCTACGGTGGTCTCGTTTGCTATGACTGAGGAGGAAGCACAGGGGTGCAACATTGAGTTGCGTACGGATTGCGGAGCACTGCCTATTCGCTACTTAGGGATACCTTTGACGTCGGGCCGAGTTAAGATGGCAGCCTGGCTACCTGTTGTTGAGAAGTTGGAGAGTAAGTTTTCTGGGTGGAAGACTTCTATCCTCTCCAAGGGGGGTCGCTTGGTTTTACTAAAGGCGGTCCTCTCTGCAATCTCGATCTTTTTCATGTCTACTCGACTTTTGCCTGCTGGGGTCTGTAAGCGCCTCGACAGGTTAATGAGGAGATTCCTGTGGAGAAAAAGTGGGCATGAGGCTGATGGCATACACTTGGTGGATTGGGATACCATCACTCTTCCCAAGGCTGAGGGCGGCCTTGGTATCAGGCATGTCGATGCTATGAATGAAGCCTTGCTACTGAAGTGGGTCAATAGGCTTTGGGGGAGTAGCGAGGATTTATGTTGTACTCTTGTGCGCCGAGTCTATGGTATCCTCAGTGCGTCACCATCTAGAGTCGCTTCTGTTACCATGCCGTCTCCTTTTTGGAAGGGTATTCTTTCGGTTCTCCCGCGTTTCAGGGAGTTCTTTCGATCGGTGCTGGGAGATGGACACTCTTTTGCTTTCTGGCAGGATGATTGGACATTCTATACGCTACTCTCTTCTGATCGTCCGGGGTTCTGTGGGGGTTAGGACGTCGATTCAGCAAATTTCGCTGAGACTGTTGATTCTCTGGATTTGGAGGTTGTGGACGCTGCGAACCTAAGATACACTTGGCGGGGTTCTGGATCCCGCTCCCGTATAGATCGTTTCTTGGCATCGGATGGGCTCCTCGAGTTTTTCCCTTTGGCATTCGTCACGGGTAGGGCTCGGATGCGGTCAGACCATACTTCACTGATTTGGGACTCTGGGGAGGCTTCCCACCCGCGTGGTTCCTTTAGGTACAAGAGGGCATGGCTTTTGGAGGAGTCTTTCAAGGACCTGATTGCCTTGCATTGGTCTTACTTTGTCGTTTTCGGGTCTGTAGTTTCGAGGTTCGTTCAGAAGTTAGCCTCCTTGCATGTCAGGCTTTGTGCGTTCAAGAGGGACTCCATAGAGTCTGGGAGATGGACACTTTGCTTTCTGGCAGGATGATTGGACGGGTGGTGGGTCTCTTGATGGGCGTTTTCCACGCCTGTTCTCCTTGACGTCGGATCATGCTGCGAGTATCGCTAGCTGCTGGTGTGACTGAAACTGGATGCCGAGTTTCTGCGCTAATTTCTCGGACCAACGCTTAGAGGAGTTTCTTCTTTTGCTGGACACTCTGACGGCTGTTGTGGGACCTACAAGAGGTCGGGATCATTGGGTTTGGAAGGGGAACCATTTTTCAGTCAAGAAGGCATACAAGGCGATTTGTAGACCGCCTCCCACACACACGGATGATCTGATTAGGGACTGCAATATTATCTGGGGGTTTCGGTTGCCCGAGAGAGTGGGCTTTTTCCTTTGGCTGCTGAGACGGAAAAGGCTCTTGACGAGAGATCGGTGCACCAGATTCTTTGGGACGGTTTCTGATATGTACCCTCTTTGCGAGATCGGAATTGAATCGGTGGAGCATCTTTTCTTTCTTTGTTCGAGAACATCGGCTCTGTAGAAGGAGGATGATCTGGATTGGATCTGTGTGCGGAGCTTCGACACGTTTTGGGTCTCCTTGCGGGGAGCGCTTCATCGACCAAGGAGGGAGCTACTTCGCCCTATGGCAATTTTATGGTCAATCTAGTTGGCTAGAAATGCTTCTATTTTCTTGGGTCAAAGGTTTTATCAGGAGAACGCATGTATACAATCTGGGAGTCTGGTTGAGGAGTGGATGTTGCACTGAGTGTGCTTTCTTTATTAATATAATTTTGGGGCAGACACCTCTGCGTGTTTCCTCCTTCTTTGGATTAAAAAAAAAGCCTAGGAGTTTTTTTTGACACTCAAAAGAGGGGGAGACACTCATAAGTGTTCGCCCCAATTTATTAAGAAAGAAGATAGAAAATACTTACAGCGGGGATTACAACATAAGTCAAGGTAGATGGTAAAAGAGAGGATACCATCCACCTCCCAAAAAAAGAAAAACGCTACACGGATAACCAGTCCGAACAAAAGCTATTTGCAGCGATACAAATATTTTCCTTATAGAAACGCTGCCCCGCAAAAAGCAATTTGTTTCTTCCCAGCCAAATACTCCAGATACGCGCAACGGGGACAATTCTTTCCGCCCTTGGCCGATTTGAGGCAGCAGCAAGGCTCTCCCAGAAATCATCAATGGAGGAGCGATTCACCCATCCCACGTCATCCCAGATGGCCTGCACGAGGAAACATTGAAGGAAAAGATGGCTGGATGTCTCGACGTCGGAGCCGCACAGACCACAGAATGAAGAGACATTCGGGAAGATGGAGGCGCAACGGTCACGAGTAAGCAATCTTCCACGTCTAAGAGTCCAAAGGAAGACGCCAATCCTTTCCGGAATCTTGAGATCCCAAATGAACTTGCAGTGACGAAGAAAAGAAGCATCCGCATTCAAGACGGGGGGTAGAATAGAGAGATAAGCCTTCCGAGAAGTGAAAGTTCCGTCCAACCAAACAAAATGATCACGACCCGTAGAAGGGGCAGGAGCGTCCGCAAGGAGAGTCATCAAAGCGGTGAAGTCAAGGAGCCGCTGGTCCGAAAGCGTGCCCAACACAATAGGGCACCAGGCGCCATCGCTCCAGCAAGAAGCCACCGAAGCGAGTTTATCCCCGGCCATCGCATAAAGACGAGGAAAAAGATTCATGAAAATGCCCTTACCGGACCAATCCATCGACCAAAAGCGGAAGGATCTCCCATCGCAGATAGCCGGTCCAACCAACGACCGGTTAGAGTTGAAGACAGAGAAGACATCGCGCCAGAATGAATGAAAGAAAACCTGGGAATGGCCGCCAAAAACGGAGACAAAGGCATTCCCATCCACCACGCGGAGGCACTGCACCATGAAACTCTCATCCCGGCCTAAAAGCCTCATCGCCCATTTGAGGAGCCAAGCATCACGAACCACCGCCAAACGCCGAATGCCAAGACCCCCGTCGCGTTTTGGCCGAGAAATGTCATCCCAGCCAACTAAGTGCATCCCTCTTCTGTCAGAACCATTCTTACCCCAAAGAAATCGCCTCATTGATTTCTCCAAACGAAGCCGGATCCCCTTGGGCAGCCCGCGAGCCGATAAGAAATAGATGGGGATAGCCGAGAGGACAGATTTGATAAGAACTAACCGACCGCCTTTGGAGAGCAACGACACACGCCAACCAGCCAATCTGGACTCGACCTTCTCAACGACCCTCTGATAATCACGCAAGCGCGCTCGGCCGAACGAGAGCGGCAATCCCAGGTATTCCAGCGGAAGCTCCCCGAGGGAAGCCCCCAAGACAGAGGAGCAATCCTCGGCCTCCAAAGCCGATAAGCCAAAAGGCACCATTTTTGATTTGGTTCCGTTGATGCGGAGCCCCGAAATCTCGCAAAAAAGTTGAATCGCAGTGGCCATCCCCAAGGCCTGAGACCGGCCTCCCTCAATAAAACAAAGGGTGTCATCCGCAAATTGAAGAAGAGGAATATGAAAGTTACCCAAGTAACAACCGCGAGTGAAACCAGCATTTGCCACACCCTGGATCATACGAGGCATGACGTCCGCCGCCAGAACGAAAAGAAGAGGGGCGAGGGGGCAGCCCTGACGAACCCCCCTGCGCGGCTGAAAAAGGTCCCCGGCCGGCCGACCGTTAAGCGAGATGGAGAAGGAGACAGTAGTAACACATCGTCTAACCCAGGAGATCCACAAGGGAGGGAAGCCCCGAGACTTCAAAACCGCCCACAGGAAGCGCCAGTCCAAGGAATCATAAGCCTTAGCAAAATCTATCTTCCATAGTATCCCTTTCGTGCCATTTCTATGCCACCCATCAATAACCGCAGATGCCAGCGCGAAGCAGTCGGAGGTTTGTCTCCCTTGGATAAAAGCGGCCTGAGCGGGAGAAATTAGAGAGTCAAGCAGGGGAGCAAGCCGTTTAGCCAAAGCCTTGGCAATGATCAAATAGATGCCATTAGATATAGCAATAGGGCGAAAGTCCCCAATACGGGTTGCCCCATGAGACTTCGGAATAAGAACCAAGCTGTTCCGGTTAAGCCTGTCGAATCCCCGATTTCCATTGCAAAATTCGAGAGCGACATCTAAAACATCATTGGAGATCACATCCCAGAAGTCCCTATAGAAAGAAATGGGGAAACCATCGGGACCAGGGGAGGCGTCGACGTTAAGGTCCCAAACCGCCCCCTTAAGCTCCTCAAGCGTGAACGGCCTAGTTAAAATAGTCGAATCCGAGGCGGCGAGAGAAGGGACCCCGTTGGCAGTCCATCGCCACGAAGAGGAGGGCTGTCGATCGAAGAAACTCTTGAAGTGGTTAACCAATGCCGAGCCTAACTCGCGAGAGCCCTGAATAGAAACGCCCCCAATTTCAAGGGAGGAGATACGATTAGCGCGCTTACGAGCACTGGCGACCCGGTGGAAGAAAGCAGTGTTAGCGTCCCCACTCTTAATCCACCGAATCCGAGAGCGCTGCCTCCACTCGATCGCCTTTTTCCTGTCGTCCTCCGAGATAAGATGTAAAGCCGAGGATCGCTCAGATAATTCCTCAGGAGAAAGCTCCCTATCGTTCTCCAAACGATCGAGACGAAGAATAATTTCCTCCGCGCTGTTGCGAGCAACAAGTCTAGCCTGGCGAATGGAAAATTTGAACGAGGCGAGGGCACGTCGAAGGGACGAAAGCTTAAGATCGAAACGGTGAGCCGCATGACCAGAATAAGAAATCTGAGACCAATGATTGCGGACCAAATCCTTAAAGTTTTATTCCAGCTGCCAGCTCCTCTCATAACGGAAAATACCACGAGGACGGGAGGACTCGTCAGCCTCCCAAATAATGGGGGAGTGATCAGAAAAAGATCTCGGCCTAGAAGAAACCGAGCAAAGCGGGAAGGCCTCCATCCAACGAGTATTTGCAAAAAATCTGTCAAGACGTGATCGAGAAGAGGAGTTGCGCCAAGTGTAAGAAATATCATTAGCCACCAAATCTTCGAGAGCCAAACCATGGATGAAGTCCAAAAAATCGGTCGAGCCGGGATCTCTTCCCCCCCTACCACGAGGGCGGTCGCAAGCGAGCAGAGTAACGTTAAAATCCCCCCCACAATCCAAGGAATGTTCCCCAAAGCCGCAGCATCCACATTTAGATCCTCCCATAATAATCGACGAGCGACATGGCATAATGGCGCATAAACGCAAGAGAAAGCCAATGGAGCATTCGAATCCACATGAACAAGGGTGACAGTGATAGAGTGACGTCCAAAACGAGAGCAAACGAAGGAAAATCTTGAAGAGCGCCAAGCAATAATAGCACCACCAGAAGCGCCAACCGCGTCCAAGGAGCAAAAAGCGTCGACAGGACCCGCCCCAAAAGATTTCCACATGGCGTCATCGACCCCAGTAAGTTTAGTTTCCTGGATAAAAACAACATCACAGTCCCATTCGCGCAAACGCGAGCCCAAAGCCTGGCGACGATTCGGGTCGCCCAAACCACGAACATTCCATGATAGTAGCTTCATTAAAATTACAAAAAGGGCCCCAAAAAGTGAATATAGCCCAAATCAACTACAGATGGGGACGGCGCTGGCCCGCCCGGCGAAGCCCTGCCGCCTCTGCAACAGCCTCGCGAACCGGCGAAAAGGGATCATCAGGGAACGATTCGAGGCGACGAGAATATACAATTCCATATCTTGATGGGGAAGCACATATATCATTCCAAGAGCTCCAAGATGTAGCATAGCGGGTCGGCGAATCCGAGGGAGCATTCGAAGAAGAAGCCATAGCTTCGCCAGCATACCTAGAAGTCCGATTCGAGAAAGAGGGCAGACCACCAGTCTGAGAGAACATACCAGCCATGGGCGAGGAGACGGCCCCCGAGGGCTCCGAGGCCAGCGAATTGAGAAGATTCGCCGGAGAGGAAGAAGACTGATGTTCGGACGAAAGCGTCTGATAATAGGGCAGAGATGAAACCGGAAGAGGACAAGGATAGTTCGAATAGCATAAGAGAGGTTCGCTGGAAATAATCGAGTCAGAGACCGCCCGTGACGGGCTCGGATTGTCATCAAGATCCGACCCGGTTAGCGGAATAGGAACCGCCATCGCATAGCAAGAGACCACCCCGCGGTCCAGAGGATCGGGAATAACAGAAGCGTCACCCGGCAGAGAATCGTTCTCGAAAAGGCTCCCAGGCACGTGAGAGGGCGACCTTCCCGCTTCCCAAGAGAAATGAAGCCCAGCCGACATTTCATAACGCTCGCCATGCAGCTGCGGCGCTTCGATAATATCTTTGCAAAATGACACGTGTCCCACAGAAGATGAACCGCCGAAGGCAGCATCGGACGGGAAACCGTTGTCGGAGATAGGAGAAGGCTGAGGCGGATCGTCCGGCGACGGGAAGAAGAACTCCAACTTGAAAGACCATCTGCCGAGAGACAGCTTCTCGAATAGAACCTTGCCCTTTCTACACCTTTATGAGGCTTCATCATGGGTGTATCATGCTAATTCTTTGATGCTGCCAGCTTCCTGATATCTGCATACATTGCTATGTGTTGAGATATCTTTATCTCATTGTGTTGATCTCTCATTTCTTTTTCTTTCATGTGTCTATTATGTAATGTACCCATGGCTTTTCTCCCATATAAGAGAGCCCTTGTGTCTCAATAATGAAAATCCATTCTTTTTTCCCAACATGGTATCAGAGCAACGGTCCTAGATAGGGGTTCCCGTATCTCACTAAAAACCCTAACCCTACCCGCCCACCCCCCGCCAGCGACCGCTCTGGCCCTCCCCTCCGTCGGCTGCCACCTGCAGCTGGATACCGCCCCATCTTCAGCCAACCGTTGCGGCGCCCTTGGCCCTATAAGCTATCGTCGAGGCATGTTCAGGCCCTCCCTCGGCCAACCAGGCCGCCGCCTGGGCACCTTGCCCTACAGGCCGACGCCTGGGACCTATCTCGGCCTTCCAAGCTACCGCCCAGGCCCGTCTAGGCCATTGCAACGGCCTCCCAGCCCCCCACGACTGCCGCACCGACCTTCCCAGGCTGCCTCTGGCCCTCCCATGCGCGTTCTTGCGCCTTTGGGCACCTTTGCGGTTCGATTTGCTGTCCGAATCGTTCTGATTTCGACCAGGGATCGTGATTTCGGACACATAAATCACGCTTTCCGGCCTTAGACTACAACATTGATTGAAGAGGATGGTTGTACGAGTCTACACGTACAACCACTCCATATGATTGTGTAGACTCACTCACAATAGTCTACTTCCCAGTTTTGTTCCGGATTTTCGGCATTTTTCTATCATGTCAGAGAACAAGGGTGACGTTTTTTCATCGCCGGTGCCTTCAAGGGCCTGGCTCCCATCGTAAAGATGGATGGAACCAACTAGGAGTTATGTTCCATGCAGTTTCACACCCTTATGCATTGCCATAACAAGGAGCACATTTTGACTGATTTTGAGTTGACGGACAAGACTGGGTCTAATGCTTCTTGGAAGCACGATGATGCCTATGCACGGATTTGGCTTTCTGGGATGCTCACCACGAAGATTGCCAATGACATCGTCAATCAACCCACAACCAAGGCTTTGTGAGACATCTTAGCAGCCATATATGGGCAAGCTAAGAATGAGAGCAAGATTGTACAGTTGCAGTATGACATTTTTTCGACCAAGCAGAATGGTCGGCCTCTTCATGCTCACTTCTCATATTTTCGAGGCATTTTTGAGTGACTCCATAGCTTTATGCCCATTACTACCAGTACTGAGCAGCAACAGGCATATCGGAATGCCACTATGACAGGTGTCTTTCGTCATCCCTTGACTATGAGTACGATGCATCACATGCTCAACTACTTACTGGAGAGACGATACCGCCAATGGAGGAGGTCTACAAGAGGTTGAGAAGAATCACTACTTCATCTACTACCACTGCAATGGCATCTTCTCGCGACAGAGGGGGTACTTCACAGTTTCGCGGGCAAGGATCTCGTGGTAGAGGAGGATGACGTCAACGTGGCCCATGTCACACTGCCACCGTCAAGGTCATTCGTTGAGACATGCTATCTGAATCATGTGTATCCTGCATTTGCTCGTGTAGCTGAGCAGATAGAGCCTACTCCGGCTCCTCATGATGCGAGGCTTGATGATATTGTGTCTAGATTGAGAGAGACGATGACTACATCGACCACTCCAGCTGCAAGACCTTCTGACGTTGCAATTACTACCAAAGCTTCTACAGTTCATCAGGTATTACTTGTGCACTTACCAATTGTAGCAGTTCAAATTTGACTGATTGGATCATGGACTCCGGAGCTTCTCATCATATGTGTGGAGATCGAGCTTAGTTTAGTTCTTACAGATCTATCCCTCCTGGTAGATCAGTGGTGATTGCAAATGGAGTTCATCTACCCATTGTTGGTCATGGGGAGATTGTCCTCTGCATAGGAATTGAGATTCGGAGGTGTCAGATAAGTTAGGTCAGAGAGTTGAATTAACGAGATCAAGATAACCAAGACCTATGTCGTATGCTGTCACAATATAGGCACGCAATCTCTGACCGGCAACAGATGTATTGCTATATGTTTGAGTATGTATATTAGGCATATCATTAGGTTGATGACCTAATCAAAGTTTATACACTGATGAGCTGGTGTGCATATGAGTAATACAATCTCTTAAAGTGATCATACAGGTTCACTACTGAATTGGAAGACATGAGCTCACTCATGAGATATTGGAACCGACCAAATTCCATGCATGGTTGTCTTGCTTTGGAAGCATGACAAGAATTTATAGGTATGTTATATGCTTTTGAAAAGCATATGATTGATACCAACTCTCAATGACCGAAAGAGAAACTTAATGATAAAATCGTGAAGAAGACAATCTAATTGTGATCTAAAACTTCAGGTTTATTCTAGGTCCTTCAGTATGCAAGATGTACGGGTATTATGAATACTCGGGGGTGATGTGATCGTAAATGATTGTATAACCATGATACCTCCATTCCGATGGAGTAATGAAAATGTTTGAATTTTAGTGACTCCTCTCAATAGATTAGTAATCTCATCTTAGTCCAAATGTTGGACATTGATCTGAATGCGATTCGGATGCAATGATAAGATTAGATTCATCGTTTGGTTTGATCAAACATCTTTGAGAGGTCCCCGAGATCTGGATTTGAGATATGATCTCAATCCAAGTTACTCTACATGGAATGTACAATCGTCATGTCCTTATCTCCAAGCATCTGCGGAGAAATCGCACTATTCTTGAAAGAGTTCCAGAATAATTGTTGATAATTTATGCATTATAAATTGATGATTAAATGTGATTTAGTTATCATAAATAATATGGATATGATTCATATTATTTGGACACATGAGAATAGACATCCAAGATAATTAAATATGATTTAATTATCCAGGATATGATTAATGTGGATATCATTATCCATAATAATCATAAATATTATAAATATGATTTACAATATGTTGCAGATATTTAATTGTAAATAATATTTACTGTTGGGAAAAATAAGAGACTTGTTTATTCCATACGCCCTAGGCTCTCTTATATAGGAGAGTAGCCTATGGCTAAATTACACCAAGAGTCCAGAAGAATATAGAAAAATATGAAACAGTACAAATAACATAACATATATCTCTACACTCCCCCTCAAGATGGAGCATGGATGTCGATCATGCTTAGCTTGGACGAGCACTTCTGGAATGGCCCTCTAAGTAACGCCTTGGTAAATATACTGCAGTTTGGTCCCCTGAGCTGACATAAGATGTTGAAATAAAACCCTTTTGAATCATATCTTGTATAAAGTGACAATCAACCTCAATGTGCTTGGTTCGTTCATCAAATGCTGGATTATTGGCAATAAATATAGTAGCTTGATTGTCACATTCCAGAGCCATAGGAAGTGGGACTTCTATATATAGATCTGTAAGAACATCTTTCACCCACATCATTTCTGTACTAACCTGGGCCATAGCCCTATATTCAGACTCAACACTGGATCTGGCTACAACAGTTTGCTTCTTGCTTCTCCATGAGACAAGAGAGTTTCCAATATATACAGCAAATCCAGTGGTGGATTTCCTATCCTTGGGATATCGTGCGTAATCTGCATCTGCACACGCTGAAATAGCAATCTCCTTGTCTTTCTTGAACAACAGACCTGCACCTAGAGATGATTTAAGGTACCTGAGTATCATATGTATAGCATCCATATGTACCTGACATGGTTGCTCCATAAACTGGCTCACCCGACTAACAACAAAAGAAATATCGGGTCTGGTAATGGTAACATAAAGAAGTTTTCTCACCAGTTCTCTGTATCTTCTCCTATCCACCTCATCAGTGTCATCATCATATAATTTCATGCTAGGATCCATAGGTGTAGTGGCCGATCGACATCCAAGCATTCCTGTTTCACTCAGCAGGTCAGTGACATATTTCCTCTGGGTCATTACAAGTCCATGTGGATTTCTGGCGAATTCTAATCCTTGAAAATATCTAAGGACTCCAAGATCCTTGGTAACAAATTCACGACCCAACATTTCTTTCGCCCTCTGAATTCCTTGTCCATCATCACCTGTAATCAGAATATCATCTACATACACCATAGTTGCAATAATACCTCTGGATGTTTTCTGTATAAACAGGGAATGATCTGCATTGAAACGTCTGTACCCCTGTTTTTCAAACAAGTCTGAGAGCTTTTGGAACCAAGCTCTAGGGCTCTGCTTAAGGCCATAAATGGCCTTATGAAGTCTACACACCTTGGAACACTCTCCCTCAACAACAAAACCAGGTGGTTGTTGCGTGTAGACTTCTTCCTGCAAGTCACCATATAAAAAAGCATTCTTAACATCTAATTGGAATAATGGCCAATCACGAGTAACCGCAACAGAAAGAAGGATCCGTAAGGTGGAATGGCGAGCAACCAGCGAGAATGTATCAAGATAATCCACTCCATATGTCTGTGTAAACCCACGAGCAACCAAGCGTGCCTTGTATCTGTCAATGCTGCCATATGCATTCTGCTTAACCGCGAAGACCCACTTACAGCTCACTGTAGACACACCGGTAGGTGCAGGGATAAGGCTCAAGGTACCTCTTGATTGAAGAGCAGCCATCTCTTCTTCCATAGCTAAACGCCATCTACTGTCCTTCAATGCATCTTGGTAATTCCATGGAATATCCACAGCAGATAGTGCAATGGTAAAGCTCCTGAATTCACCAGATAAACGATCAAAAGAAACCGTGGATGCTATAGGATATGACACGCAGCTACGCTTCTGTTTCCGAAGTGCAATAGGTAGTTCCAAATCACTTGCATCCTCATCTGTCCTCTGTAACACAGCCTGCTCAGGTAAATCATTAGATCCATCATTATTGATTATATTCTCAGAACATACCTCAAGCGAGCTAGATGATGAGCGGTGACCATGAGCAGAAGCATACCGACGGGTATAGTGGAGTGGCAATGGGGGAACCGGAATTGTAACAGGAGGTGTAGGTGATGTAAGTAGTGGTGGAGGTGGTGATGGTGGTGGCATGTATATGGCTTCATCAGTGTATGAGGATACCAACTTATCACCTGTAGGAGAGAAGTACATAACAGACTCAAAAAAGGTAACATCAACACTAACAAAGTATTTCTTGCGCAATGGATCATAATACATGTACCCTTTTTGTGTCCTGGAGTACCCGACGAGAACACACTTGACAACCCTAGGAGAGAGCTTGTCAATATATGGAAACGACTTGTGGACAAAGGCAACCGAGCCAAACACACATGGAATAAGAGAGAACAATTCTTTTTCAGGGAAAACTAGGGAGAAAGGAATCTTCTCTGATAGTGGAAAGGGCTACCCGAGTGGTGGAGCCACCCCTATAAAGAGGTAGAAGGAAATGGCTACCCGGAGTGTGCAACCGCCACTGTCACTGGGAATAAGTGATGGGCCATGTCGCAACGAGGACGTTGCGAATATAAGTGGGGGAGGTTGTAACACCCATACCCCAAACATAGTGCTACATCTAAAACTCACGAAGTGTGGGTGTGGTTTATAAGTGGTGAAGACTACTACTTGACAACTTGGGCTTAAGCATTTTTGGTGGTTGTCAACAGGTCTAATTGGGCCCGAACCCAATAAGTTGTCAGGGCCAGTTTTCCTCAATAACGGACCGCGGACCTAAGCCCAGGACGTTACAGTGAGTAGAGAGGACTTTACAGACTGGTCTAGCCTCCGTGTGCTGCATCTGCTATCATTTCTTCTAGATCAGTTTCTCCTTTCATGTGGCATCTTCGCTTTGGATACCTTTCTTTACAGAAACTGTGTCATGTTCTCCCTACTCGTACTACGTTGGAGTGTGAGGCATTTTATTTGAAGCAAATAAAGGGTGAGCTCCCGAGTCGGGAGTCACCACACATTGTATTAATATCCGGAAATGAAGGTTACATTACATAGATGTCAAAAAATTATGTAAGACCCTGAAGTGAGAGACAACATTTTCCCAGTAAAATATCCGATTCTTGAAAATCACATCATTCCGTCCCAACCAAATGGCCCACAACACCGCGAACGGCTTAGAGCAGTCATCCGATGAACCCCTGCCTATAGGGCGGATCGATCTCCAGAAATCATCTGCGGTAGTGGTTTCCACCCAAGTCAGCTCTGTGCCCCTCCAGACCTGTGCCGATGTAGCACACCCAAAAAATATGTGATTCACATCTTCCGTAGAGTCGTCACATCTGTCGCACCTCGCGTCTTCGATGCCAAATATTCTTTCCCTCCTAGCTTTATCACAGATCCTGTTTCTTTTGAGGCACCATAGAAATATCTTCACCCTTAAAGGAATCGGTGCCGCCCAGATGATCTTCATATCCTGACACAACTCCTCATCCCGTCCCCCATTCGCCGACAACCCTCTCAGATACACGTAAACCTTCTTGACCGAGAATGTCCCCCCATCCCACATAAAATGATCCGCCGCCTGTGACAACTCCCCCGGTGGAGGGATCTTTGCTAGCATCCTCGTGAACTCCTCAAAACGTTGGTCCGAGAGGCCGGTCACGAAAAGCGGCCCCCACCCCCATTCTCCGCCACCTGCGCAAGAGTTGCATCCTTCGTAGCTGCTAAAGCCTCCAGCCTAGGGAACCTTCCTCCGAGCGCGCCCTCTCCCGTCCAGTCATCTCGCCAGAATCTGAAAGTCTGACCGTTGGAGTGTGAGGCTTGTCAGCTTGGGAAGCACCATCGGTCTTCTTTTTCGAGTCGCCAGAGTCGTCACAGTAGTCAGTCATTTGAGTTGTTTCATTTTTCCATATGGGATCCTAATCGCGTTCTCGATCATCAAGGATATTGATTCTATATGGTTGCTGTGGATGATTTTTCTTGATTATCTTGGATTTTCTTGTTTAAGAATAAGTCCGAAGCTGGTCCTGTCCTTAAATCGTTTCTTATTGAAATTAAGAACATTTTTTCTACTAATGTGAAGCTTATTCGCACTGACAATGCCTTGAAATTTTCTACATTACAATTGTCTGACTTTCTCAGATCTCTTGGTATTGTTCATCAGACTTCTTGTGCCTATACTTCGCAGCAGAATGGTGTTGCTGAACGCAAACATCATCATCTTCTTGATGTCACGAAGACACTTTTGATTCAGAGTCGAGCTCCTCATTCTTTCTGGGGTGATGCCATGTTACTTAGTGAACCGCATGCCCTCCACAGTCCTTGGAAAAAAGGTTCCTTTCTTGATTGCATTTTCTGAGAAGGACCTATTCTCCCTTACTCCCAGGGTTTTTGGATCTATAGCCTTTGTCCACGATTTTACTCATAGTCGCTACAAGCTCTCTCCAAGAGCTGTCAAATGTGTGTTCGTTGGCTATTCTCGTACCCAAAAAGGGTATAGATGTTTTGTTCCTGTAGGGAGAAAATATTATGTGATTACGGATGTCACAATTTTTTGAATCTATTATGTATTTTCTCCTACATGTGACAGGTTGTCTAACTCCGACTATAGAGAGGACGTTTTTGTTCCACCACCTCTGGTATCTCCACCAACACCATCTCATGTTGAGTCACAATCATCTGCACCACCCCTTCCACCATCTCCACCTCTGTCTACCTTGGGACAATTCTATCCACATTTTTACATTCGCAAGTCCTCTACTCGCCCCTCTTCTCATACGCCTTCCTCGTCATCCATCACGCCTTAGGTATGTACTGAACACATTGTTTCTACTGATGGTACTGGTGATATGCTTGTACCACAGGATACTATACAGGAGGAGTTGATAACAGAGAACAAAGAAGCCGATGATCTTGATGTACCTATTGCCTTGAGGAAGCCGTGTCGTAACTGTGCCACTTATCCTCTAGCTGCTCATGTTTCCTTGGATCATCTTTCAGAGGAGTACATGAGGTTTGTTATGGGGCTCTCGACTGTCACTATACCACGAACATACCAGGAGGCCGTACAGGATAGTAGCTAGCGTCTTGCCATGGAGGAGGAGATGACCGCTTTGCAGTCTCGTGGTACATGGATTGTTGTTTCTGCTCCTCCAGGAACCTCTGTTGTAGGGTGCAAATGGATTTTTACAGGAAGCATCAGGCAGATGGTAGTGTGGATCGCTACAAGGTAAGGCTTGTGGCACGAGGGTTCACCCAAACTTATGGGGTGGACTATCACCTGTGGTCAGACATTCGATATTGCGCATTCTTCCATCGATTGCTGTGTCTCGGTATTGGCCTCTTTACCAACTTGATGTGAAGAATGCATTTTTATATGGATATCTACAAGAGGAGGTCTACATTCATCAATCACCATGGTTTGCTGCTGACACTGTTGTAAAAGTAGGCCGACTGACCCGACTTGTAGGTCCGATTAATCTAGTCAGTGGGGTGGCCGACCGAGTATTGACTAATTCCAACTAAGTCCATTAGTCGATCGATTTTTGTTTGGAGATACCATATACTTTTTTATTTTTTGCTTTTTTTAAAAGCAAACTTATTCAAATACGCTTAATATTTTATTTAAATTCAATTACATCTTTTATTTCAATATAATGGTACAAAAAACATACAAATCCACATAAATATATAAGAAGATGTGTATAAAAATGGTTTTAAAGCCCGACTAAATCTGATTAATCGTTCGACTGCCGATTAATCCTTAGTCAGTGACCCGGCCGACCGAGTACCGATTACCGACTTTTGCAACCTTGGCTGCTGAGGGGAAGTCTCAGAAGGTGTGTGGACTCCACAAGGCGATTTATGGCTTGAAGCAGAGTCCGAGAGCTCGGTACCAGAAGCTATCAGAGCTGATAGAGAACTAGGGGTTTATGCGGTCCACTGCGGATAATTCGAGGTTTGTCCAGAGGACGCAGAGGTACTGTTGCTATTTTGGTTTATGTTGATGATATTATTGTCACGAGTGATGATGAGCATGGCATTCATGTTGCCAAGGAGTTCCTAAGTCAACCGTTTATGACTAAAGATCTTGCAAGTCTTCGTTACTCCCTTACAGAGTCCTTGCTAGAGGTCCATGATGAGAAGGGTCTCATATCCACCTCCCATGTTTCTACTGGAGATCAGACGACTTATATATTTACCAATGCCCTTGCTAGAGGTCCATTACAGAGATGTTGTTCCAAGCTGAGCATGATAGACATATATGCTCTAGCTTGAGGGGGAGTATTGAGATATTTGTATCTCATTGTGTTTATCTCTCATTTCTTTTTCTTTCATTTGTCTATGATGTAATTTACCCAAGGCTTTTCTCCTGTATAAGAGAGCCCTAGGATCTCAATAATGAAAAGTCGTTCTATTTTTCCAACACTATGGAACGGTCTTTTCTATGTTCGTTACTTTGTCTGCTCTAAATGGGCTTATTGGTAGGGTAAGTAGGCCATGAAACTTTAGTGTTCGCTGAAATGAAACTTTCACATCCATGGAGAAATGTATCATTTTAGTGCTAGGTAGCTGACTACTTATATTCGCAAGTATATTTAGGAGATTACAAGTGAATTTTTAACAGTCTTCTATTGTTGAGATTTTTCCTCAATATCTGTACATAAAGAATTTTGATGTTGCAGATACTTCACTGGTCTTTTATCACCATGGAAAGGTATTCTACTGTTTGGGCCTCCTGGAACAGGGAAGGTATGCATGCTATCACAATACTGAGAAAATATGTCTGTTATCACGATAATAAACTCATTTGCACCATTTTATTTTTGATGGTGCATGTAAATTAGATGTTTGTAGAGCTTTAATTGATATAAGTCCACCATTTTATTTTTTTTTTGAAATTGGTGTAAAAGAAAGTAGTGGCTTCCTGTAGTACACAAATCCTAACTTTTCTTATATAGAGTATAGAAAAGGGAAAGTTTTTTTTTGAGAAAAAAGAAAAGGGAAAGTTAAAAGAAAGGAAAAATGACAACAAATGCCTCTCCATTTTTCAGTGGGGATAGGGAGAAAACTACAATAAAATTTGACAAAAATAATTATTACAACACCCCATTCATGATGGAGCATAGATTCCTCCGTGGACGTAGCTTGTACACATACATAAAAGGTATAACACTTCTTTAACAAGGCCTTAGTGAAAATATTATCAAGTATGTAGTTCAAAATAATTCGAGGAAGTAGTGATTTCCGCTAACATCATTTCTAAGGAAGTGATAATTGTTGACGCATATAGTAGTGCCTGTATCCCTTTATTATTTTTATTTTCAGTTGTATGCTTTATGTAATTTACCCATAGGCTACTCTCCTATATAAGAGAGCCTAGGGCTTATGGAATAGACAACTAGCTCATTTTTCCCAACATGGTATCAAAGCGACGGTCCTAGACCGGAGTTCTCGAAACCCTAACCCTACCCTACCCCACCCGCCGGCCTCTCCTTCTCTCTCTCCTCGATCAGCGCTGCCCTCTCTTCCGCAGCACGTGCAGCGGGCGCCGCCCTCTCTTCCGCAACACATGCGGCGACGCTCCCTTCCTCTGCACGAGCCCCTGCGCGCATCTCCGATCGGCTGTTCCTCCGGACGAGCCCCTTTACGCGCCTCCTCTGCGCGCCTTCCATCTCCTGCGCGGGCGTTTCCCCGTGCTGTAGCGCTATAGCATCTCCACGGTGCTCCTGTCCCTCGCGCATAACCTGTGCGGCTGCGCGTGAACTCTCACGCATAACCGCACCAATCCAGCGTGCCACCAGTGCGCGCTACAGCGCGCTACCAGTGCGTGCATCGCGCACCAGTGCGCCAGTGACCGTGCGTTCTCCCGGTTGAGTTTGCGCGTGCGCGTGTGCCTCCTGTACGCATGCGCGTGCTAAGCCCTAAAGCGCACAACATCATCTTCATGGGTTTAGTTGCTTGAGGTCTACACGTGCAACTAAACCCGTCAATGTCATTGTAGATGAAGTTCATCATTGGTCAATCGCTCCAGTCTTCAGTCTCCAGGATGTCAGAAAACAAGTCGGATATCCCATCTATTGGCGCCTTTCGTGGTCCAGCGCCTATAGTAAAGATGGATGGTACAAATTATGAACTGTGGGCAATGCAATTCATGAGCATGATGAAGTCAACAGGCAAGAAGCACATCCTTACCGAACCAGAGCCTGCTAAGAAGACTGGAGCCAATGCCTCTTGGGAAGCTGATGATGCATATGCCAAGGTTCGGCTATCTGGTACGTTGGCAATTGAAATTGCCAATGACATCCTACATCAACCCACAACCAAGGATATGTGGGACATTCTGGCGGCTACATACTCGCAGGCGAAGAACGAGACAAAGATTCTGCAACTTCAGCATGATATATTCACAATAAAGCAGAATGGTCGCCCTTTACATTCTCTCTATACATCACTGAGAGGGATGTTCGAGAAGCTCTATAGCTTCATGCCCCTTACAGCCACGCCAGAACAACAGAAGACATACAGGAACGCGACTATGGTGGGCGTGTTCCTGGCTGCACTCGATCCAGAGTATGAGGCGGCACGATCACAGATTTTGGCCGACTCTACTATTCCTCCCATGGAGGAAGCTTTTCATAGATTGAGTCGGATCACAGTTCCTTCCACGACTGCGAATCAGAACACTTCAGCCATGGCAGCCAACAGGGGTCGCGGATTTCATCATCAGGGCCGTGGACGTGGACCCCGTAGAAGAGGTGGCCGTACTAGGCCAACATGTACCTACTGTCATCGTGTAGGACACAATGAAGACACATGCTATTCGAAGCATGGATTTCCTGCATCTGCACGAGTCGCTGAGCAGATAGAGCCTCCATCTGCTGCTACTTTGGATCAGCGGTTCGACGATCTAGTTGCCCGTCTGAGGGGCATTATCCCCCCATCTGGTCCAGCACCGACTACTGAGAGTCAATCTGATGCTGCCGCCTCTGCCTATGCGTCGACCAGTGCTTCAGGTAGCATACTTGCATTCACTAGTAGTAGGTCAGATATATTACCAATTTACCATGGATTATGAACTCGGGCGCTACACATCATCTATGTGGCGACCAGAATTTACTTACAGGATACACTCAGATTCCTCCAGACCGAACAGTGGTAATCGCCAATGGTACACATTCCCCCATCACTGGTCAGGGGGAGATTTGATTGACATCTTCTATGCAGCTCAAGAATGTGCTACATGCACCTGACTTTTCAATGAATTTATTGTCAATTGGTCAGATTACGAAGGACCTACATTGTCGGGCAATTTTTGATCCATCTTCTTTGATTTTTCAGGACATCCATACGGGCAACGTGATTGGTCGTGGCTATTATCAAGGAGGCCTCTACCGCCTGAATCAGACCCCTTTCGCTGGAACCTCATCCATTCCCACTGGACAAGTATCTACTTTATTGTGGCATTTGCGCTTTGGACATTTACCGCTTCAGAAGTTGCGTCACGTGTTACCTTATGGTTTTCCTCACACACCTATTCAATGTGAGGCGTGTCAGTTGGGAAAGCATAACAGGTCGTCCTTTCCCAGTCGTCCAGGTCGGAGTAGTACCTCCAAGTTCGAGTTATTTCATATTGATGTCTGGGGTCCGAGTCGTGTACCTGATCATCAGGGACACAAATTTTATATAGTATTTGTGGATGATTTTTCTAGAGTGTCATGGGTGTTTTTGATGAAAAATAAATCTGAAGCAGGAAATATCATTATCCATTTTCTGAATGAAATACAAAATGTTTCTCCACATCTGTGAAGTTTGTGAGAAGCGATAATGCTTTAGAATTGTGCACCAATGTTCTTGCCAATTATTACTCCTCAAAAGGGATTGTTCACCAAACATCTTGTGCTCATACATCTCAACAAAACGGAATTGCTGAAAGGAAACACCGTCACCTTCTTGATGTCACAAGATCATTTCTTATACAGAGTCATGTTCCCTACTCCTACTGGGGTGATGCAGTTCTCACTGCATGTTACCTAATCAATCGTATGCCTTCTTCTGTCTTGAATGAACAGATTCTGTTTTCCCTCATCTATCCCGGGAAGGATCTGTTCACCCTTACTCCTCGTGTGTTTGGGTCGGTTGCCTTTGTCCATCAGTTGTCGCCTGGTACTGACAAGCTCTCTCCTAGGGCTGTCAAATGTGTTTTCGTTGGGTACTCCAGAACTCAAAATGGGTACAAGTGTTTTGATCCTCTGCATCGGCGGTATATGGTCAGTGCAGATGTTACATTTTTTGAATCTGTTATGTACTTTTCAGCCTCGGGAGACAAGCAACTACCACCTCTATCTACTGATGCCATATACATGACACCACCACCTCAAATGCCGTCACCACCACCACCACTACCTCAAATGCCGTCACCAACACCACCACCACCACCACCACATATTCCTATCTCACCGCTACCGTTCCATTATACCCGCAGGCCTCCTCCCGCTCATGGTCATGACTCGTCTCCTAGCTCGCCTATGGTATGTAATGAAAATATTTCTATTGATGGATCTGACGACATTTCTGAGCAGGATATGTTGCAGGGGCCAGATGAGGCTACAACAGATTTAGATGTTCCCATTGCTCTACGCAAATCGAAGAGGAGCTGTGTTACATATCCATTGTCAGCATCTGTGTCTTTTGAGAGACTATCTGGAGATTTCAGAACATTTGTGGTGGCACTGTCAGCTGTAGATATTCCACGGAGTTATCAAGATGCTCTGCAGGATAGTAGATGGCGGCTAGCAATGGAGGAAGAAATGGCGGCACTTCAGTAGAGAGGAACTTGGAGTTTGGTTCCTATACCTCCAGCTGTGAACCCGGTGAGCTGTAAGTGGGTGTTTACAGTGAAGCACAATGCAGACGGCTCTATTGATAGGTACAAGGCACGTCTTGTTGCACGTGGCTTTACACAGACATACGGGGTGGATTACCTTGACACATTCTCGCCTGTGGCCCGCCATTCCACTCTCCGGATCTTGTTGTCAGTTGCAGTTGCTAGAGACTGGCCGCTCCATCAGCTGGACGTGAAGAATGCATTCTTATATGGAGATTTGCAGGAGGAAGTCTATATGCAACGGCCACCCGGTTTTGCTGTTGAGGGGGAGTGTTCCAAGGTATGCAGATTACATAAGGCTATCTATGGCCTTAAGCAGAGCCCCAGAGCATGGTTTCAGAAGCTATCAGACCTCTTCGAGAAACAAGGATACAAATGCTCTAATGCTGACCATTCCTTGTTTGTACAGAAGTCTACTAGAGGTATCAATTTAATCATGGTTTATGTAGATGACATCTTGATTACAGGAGATGATGAGCAGGGCATAAAGCAGGCGAAAGAAAAACTGGGAACCGAATTTGTCACCAAGGACCTTGGAGTTTTTAGATATTTTCTGGGGCTGGAATTTGCTAGAAATCCATATGGATTAGTAATGCCGCAGAGGAAATATGTTACAGATTTGTTTTGTGAAACATGTATGCTTGGGTGTCGGCCTGCTACGACACCAATGGATCCTAGCATGAAGCTCTATGATGATGACATAGAGGAGGTGGACAAGAGAAGATACAGAGAACTGGTAGGCAAACTATTGTATGTCACGACTCACGATCACTAGGCCTGATATATCATTTGCAGTGAGTCGCGTGAGCCAGTTCATGGAGCAACCACGTCAGGTCCATATGGATGCAATACACATGATTCTTAGATATCTAAAATCATCTCCAGGTGCAGGTTTGCTATTTAAGAAGGGAAAGGAGATCTCTATCTCAGCGTGTGCGGATGCAGACTATGCAGGATGTCCCAAGGACAGGAAGTCCACCTCAGGATTTGCAGTCTATGTTGGAGATGCTCTAGTCTCATGGAGGAGCAAGAAACAGACAGTGCTAGCTAGATCCAATGCTGAATCTGAATACAGGGCTATGGCCCAGGCTAGCACAGAGATGATGTGGGTGAAAGCTCTTCTTACAGATCTATGTCTTGATATATCGCTTCCTATGAAATTGGAATGTGATAATCAGGCAGCCTTGTTCATTGCAAACAACCCAGCATTCCATGAGAGGACCAAGCATATTGAGGTTGACTGTCGCTACATACGTGACATGATTCAGAAGGGGTTCATTGTTACATCTCATGTTACCTCAGAGAATCAAACTGCTGATATATTTACCAAGGCATTACTTCGAGGCCCATTCCAGAAGTGTGCGTCCAAGCTGAGCATGATTGATATCTATGCTCCATCTTGAGGGGGAGTGTTGACGCATATAGTAGTGCCTGTATCCCTTTGTTATTTTTATTTTCAGTTGTATGCTTTATGTAATTTACCCATAGGCTACTCTCCTTTATAAGAGAGCCTAGGGCTTATGGAATAAACAACTAGCTCATTTTTCCCAACAATAATTGTTGAGATATTAGTTATCTTTCATATCTTTTATTTAATATTAATTTTCTTTGTATTCTTTATATAATTCGCCTAATAGGTTACTCCCCTATATAAGAGAACCCTAGGGCTTCATCAATATGTAATTTCATTCTTTCCTTTCACATGATATCAGAGCGACGGGCCTAGATCGGAGTTCTGACCTAATTCCCGCCGCCACCACTAGCCCTAACCTGTCACCTGTCAACCCGAGCCCCACCGCATGGAGGACTCTCTTTCGAACCTTTTGTATATTGCTAGGGGAGCCCCTACGCACCTTCAATCAGCTAGCTTGCCGCCACTAGCCTCCAGGCTGCCGCTAGTTGCCTGCGAGGTCTCCGGTGGGCCTCGTTGGCGCCGCCATGGGGGCTGCTAGGGTCCTCGAACCCTACCGCCAGCCTCCAACGACCATCTTTGGCATCGCCAGAAGGCTACTAGGCCCCTCTGAGGCCCTAGCCTGCAGTCGCCAGGCCTTCAATCCATCACTGGTGCAATTTAAGGCATCTTAGGCCTATCGCCAATGGGCTCCAGATTGCCTTAGTGCTTCTTGGCCACCTATGGCCTTCCTTCACGCTGTTAGTGCCCCCTAAGGCACCCTAGTGCCGCTGTGCGTCGACCAACAATCTGATTTATTCTGATTTTGGTTGAAATACTGTGATTTCAGAACTTTAGATCACGTTTTTCGGCCCTAAAGCGACCAGGAATTGAAGAGGATGGTTGTATAAGTTTACACATACAACCTGTTGAGATATTTATATCTCATTATCTCATTTTGTATTTCCTTCTTTCTTCTGTCCACTTTATGTAATTTTTCCTTAGAGCTTTTCTCTTATGTAAGAGCTCTAGGGCTACGATGAATATAACTTTTCATTTCACGCCTTTCCACATGGTATCAGAGCGACGATCCTAAACTGGAGCTTGTGCCCTAGAAACCCTACCCCACCTAAACCCTCGTGCATCCGGGCATCGCCGCTGCCACGTAACCCCCCTCCCGCGCAACCGACCGTCGCCGCCAACGTTCTAACGCTGCTGCACAACAGGACAACAGCATCCGTCGCAGCCACCGGACCGGCTTCAGCCGTCCAGGCCACCTCCGCCGACGCTTTGCAGCCGTCCAGGCTGCTACCGCCTCCGCTCCCGCAGCCTGTGTCGTCTTCTGCTTCTGGGTTTCTAGGGTGTGATTTGATCATCTAAAATCGCCCTAGTTACCCAAAGAGGGCTCCAACAGATAGGAGAAGTTGTGGTATGAGTCTACACCCACAACCATCTTCTCATATATCAGTGTAGACACATGTATTACAGTTTGCAGACCCAGTCTTGGAGATTGTTGTCATCATGTCAGCCAACAAAGCAGATGTTTCATCCTTGGGTGCCTTCAAAGGTCGAGCACCCATCGTCAAGATGATGGAACGAACTATGAACTATGGGCCATGCAGTGTAATGGCAAGAAGCACATCCTCACGAAGAAGCCAAGTGACAAGACTGGGGTTAATGACTCATGTGAGGCAGATGATGCATATGCGCATGTGTGGCTATCTGGGACTGTGTCAATGGAGATAGCCACGATATACTAAGTCGGCCTATTGCAAAGGCTATGTGGGACATTCTTACTGCTACTTACTCTCTGGCGAAAAATGAGTCGAAGATACTGCAACTTCAGCACAATATCTTCACGTCGAAGCAAAATGGTCGTCTTCTCCATACCCTTTACACTTCTCTAAGGGGTATGTTTGGGAAGCTCCATGATTTCATTCCCTTGATTGCCACACCAGAGCAACTCAAGGTATATAGAGATTCGGTGATGACCGAAGTTTTTCTAGCAGCTCTTGATCCTGAGTACGACGTTGCTCGAGCCCAGATTCTTACTGATGCCACCACACCTCCAATGGAGGAGGCATATCGCAGATTAAGCAGGCTCTCTATATCTCCTGGTGGTATTCAACAATCTCAAACCTCTTCAACTATGGCTAGATCTCGTGGTAGGGGGAGCCCTACGTAGTATCGTGGTCGAGGTAACCGTGGCAGGGGAGGGTTTAGTCGACCCCATGTCGTGCACCTACTGCCATAGGTCAGGCCACTCTGAGGAAACATGCTACTCTAAGCATCGGTTTCCCGCTTTAGCACGTGTTGCAGAGCAGACTCAACATGTTGGTAGTCCATCACCTTCATCTGATCAGAGATTCGATGAGCTTGTAGCGTTGCTCAGAGAGATTATGCCTGCTCCTGGGTCAACCAGGTTTCCTCCAGGATCCTCAGAGGTAGCTGCCTAAGCATCAACATCCACATCAGGTATAGCATATGCTCTTACTAGCTGTTACATGGCAGATTTGTCAGAATGGATTATGGATTCAGGAGCTTCCCATCATCTTTACGGTGACAGAGTACAGTTTAGTACTTACAGTCCGACTCAATCAGGGAGAACAATAGTAATAGTAGATGGGACACACTCTCCCATCACTGGTCAGGGGGAGGTGCAGTTAACTCTTGCACTGCGACTTCAGAATGTTCTTTATGCTCCTGAATTTTCTATGAATTTACTCTCCGTTAGTCAAATCACCAAGGATTTACATTATCGTGCCATATTTGACCCTTCTGCTCTTGTGTTTCAGGACATTCTTACAGGAAGGGTGATTGAATTTGACCGTGAGCAAGGAGGTCTCTATAGACCGGTACAATCTCCATATGCTGGTGCTTCTTCTCTTCACATTGGATCCGTTTCTCCCTATGTGTGGCACCTTCGATTTGGTCATCTTCCTCTACAAAAGCTGTGTCACATACTTCCACAGATTTCTCCTCGCTCTACCTTTTAGTGCGAGGCTTGCCATCTTGGGAAGCATTATTGGTCTACCTTCGTGAGTTGTCAGGGTCGAAGTAGTCGTAGTCATAATCTTTTTGAGTTAATTCATTTTGATATTTGGGGTCCAAGTCGTGTCCCAGACCATCAGGGGCATAAGTTTTATCTTGTTGCTGTGGATGATTTTTCAAGATTGCCGTGTGTCTTTCTTCTTAAAAACAAGTTTGATGCTGGTCATGTTATTCAATCTTTTATTAATGAGATAAGGAATGTTTTCTCTGCAAATGTCAAGTATATTCGTTCCGATAATGCATTAGAATTTTGCAGCATTCAACTCTCTCAATTTCTTAAAACCTATGGTATTGTTATTATATGTCTCAACAGAATAGGTGGCTGAACGAAAACATCGCCATCTTTTGGATGTTACTAGGACCCTCTTGATCCAGAGTCGTGCTCCCCATTCTTACTGGGGGGATGCGGTTCTGACTACTTGCTACCTGATGAATCGTATGCCCTCATCAGTTCTGGGAGAGAAGATCTCATTCTCGATTGCATTTCCTGAGACAGATCTTTTCTCTCTTAGGTGTCCCAACCACTTTTCCATACTCTTCTCATATTCGGAACTAATAGTTAATCGGGGATTTTGGCACCTGCGTCAAAGAGAAAATCAAACCTTTTCTCTCCTTCCGATATGAAAGCGCTTTCATAGGCCACGTTGGCTAGGTTGATCTTTCATCATCAAATCACTCGCACCATTTCTGGATCCTCGGATATATAGTGCGAGTATCAAACTTTGCTATCTTATGCCCGAAAAGTGCTCTTCTTGAGCGATCTATTCTTGGTTCTATCAATTTATTGGTCAGTTGCTTTTGTTCATCAGACGTCTCCAGGCTTTGACAAGTTCTTTCCTAAAGCTGTCAATTGTGTTTTTGTTGGCTATTCCAAGACCCAAAAAGGGATACCGTTGCTTTGTCCCTATTCGACGAAAGTAACATGTTAGTTCAGATGCCACCTTCTTTGAGTCTATTATGTATTTCTCCCTTACAAGTGACAAGCTCATTCCTTCAGAGAATGGAGAAGAGGTATACATGCCTCTACCGCCAATTTCGTCTACTCCAGACTCCACTTCGCCACCGTCGACACCGCCACCTCCTCCACCACCTGCCACACCTAATTTCTTTCCACAGGTTTGCCAACACAGATGTAAAGCCTTGAACTTGGCATATCTCGAATCCTATATAATAAGATCCGGTTCGTCAAGAGAAAACCAACGAAATTTGTTTCGTGTGAATCGGACTTCGTTTCGAATTGTTATGATTTTCCGAAGAAAGAGAAGTCATTAATCCATAATGACAGTCATTAAGACTAATTAAACATGATTAAAGAAATTAATGACGATTGAAAGCCGCTAATGATCATTAGTAAACACTAATCAATAGTTAACAAAAGATAAGCGTAAACCGCGAAAGTTAAATCGCGATTAGTGAAAGTTAATCACGATTAGTGTTAATTAAGTGTCATTAGCGAATCTAGAATCCTCTAGAATGTCCGAACTTAAGCTCCAAGTTTGGGATAAGTTTTGGCTAAAACCATGTGCCAAAACCATGGGCCGCTAAACCATGGTTAAGGTCTAAACCATGGTTTTCTAACCATGGTTAGTGGTTTTCTGGGGCCTATAAATAGACCCCCCTACCCATTCATTCTCTACAACTTCCACTACCACCACCAACCCAAGGGCTAGGGTCGAGAGGTTGGAAGGCGAGGGAGGAGCGCTAGCGAAGCGCTGCCGGGAGAACGAGGAGAAGAAAGGTATGATCCTCTCTTAGTTGCTTCGTAAGCTAGGCTTTCAATTCATACTCTTGTTCTTCCAAGTTTTGTTCTTGATTCATCTTTCTTTCCGATTTGTTTTCCTGTTGTGGTTCATGGAGAAATCTGTGTAACACCCTACTTAGGTGCGGGCGGCTATGCACGTCAGTGACCCTTTGATTCATCACACGTTCACTCATCTAAGACGCGTGGTGTCTACCGATTCTCCATCGTTTATGTTTCTATTCTTCGCATTATGCTTTTATAGTTATTTTGATGGAGAAATCTGTGTAATACCCTACTTAAGTGCGGACGGCTATGCACGTCAGTGACCCTGTGATTCGTCACACGTTCACTCACCTATGATGTGTGGTGTCTACCGGTTCTTCATCTCTTGTTGTTGAGTATATTCTTTCAGTTTCGTTGTTATTTTTCTCTCGATTGATTTTTCAGAGGAAACTCTTTTCGTTTTTATTTTGAAATATGTCCCGATATAAGGGGAAACTCTGCCAAAATTTTCCGAGAAATATGTCCCGATATAAGGGGAAACTCTGCCGAAATTTTCTGAGAAATATGTCCCGATATAAGGGGAAACTCTGCCGAAATTTTAAGAGAAAATATGTGCTTGACGTTCTTCGTGTTCTTCGCGTTCTTCGTTCGTTCTTCACGTTCTTAACATGTTCTTAGCGTTTTGTTACGAAAAATGAAATTCGATCTTTTCAGGAGCCTTAAAATATCCTTTTTAAAAACGAAACTCGATAAAGCCTTGCATACACGAGAGAGAGCTCGATTAGGTAACGAAATCCTTCCTTTTGCTGTTGGGTTTTCATACGAAATTATTGAAATTCTTGATTTTGTGTTCTTTGCTACGAAGAACCCTAATTTTGGCTATTTTTGAAAAAGTCTGAAGAATTGCTTTGTGATTCCCACTAAAATAAGGTTTAAGCATCAAATTGATGCGGTGGCTTTGAAAGTTAAATTAGGCATAAATCCAAATATATATATATGGTTATGAATAATATATATGCGAGTATATACTAAGTATTGTTGATTATGCAAATCAAGGACTTAACGAAATAATTACATCATGCAAATTGATGTGGTTTTGAGTTGGATCCTGAATAGGATTGTATGTCACGATAAGGATGACTGGGAGTAGTATTACAGGTCGGGCATGCAACCTGTAGGTTTGTCGGAAGGAATCCGTATTGGCGTTTCTCTACCTAGGTGGTACACGGTTGCCCTGTTGTGATAAGTGCGCACAAATTGAATGTTTTGCAACGCGTGGTACCGGGAGCCAATATATTCAGGTTGGAACGACGGAAGATGTGGTCGTGCCATGTGGAGGCACGGGTGGTTTAATAGCGGCTGGGTCACGATAATATGTATTTAAAGCCGCTAGGTTATATGATTACATGTTAGCCTGAGGTTTTAAGCAACCGAGTTCTCGAGGACGGTGTGCTCATTTGTTTTTCCAGGCTGAGGGTTGAGACCCTGTTTAATAAAAGAAAAGAAAATTGTCAGGGTAGTATTGGAGGATTGGTTGAGGCGACGTGCGGCGTAATAAGCTTACCATGATCAACACAATCTCCAATCCCGAAGCATCCACAGCTTCGAAGTCCAAGAATGGTGGGGTTCCCCTGGACTAATCCCTGATGTGGAATAGAAAGGAATAGGACTTAAATTAATGCAAAGGAATGAAATTTTTGTGATATCAAGTTTTGAAAAATTACACAATTTGTTTGCTTTTCTCTTCTTCGTTACTTAGCATTTGCTAATTTTTATCCTATGATTTATGGAAAACCCAACATGTATCGGTGAGCCATCGCAAGGACTTTAAAAATTCATCCATCTTACATACTAGACATCCAGCCAGTCACAATAGCTTTTTCCTTTAAGGTAGTTAGTAATCTTTTGTATATTTTCCTTTCAAGCTGATGTACATGTAAATGATTATAGTGGGACAGTGTATCATCTGAAATTTATTTTGTGAATGGAAAAGTGTTGAAATACTTTCTTCTGAGTATTTTTATTTGCAGTCTATTTCTGAATGTTAGTTGTGATTGCTGAATAAATTATTGCTGAGTAACCAGGTCCGGATATGGGAGGATCCGACGGCCCGGGAAACGGGGTCGCGATAGATTGGTATCAGAGCCCGATTACTCCAGTAATTTATTTAGTAATTAACAACTATGAGCAGTATTTAGAAATTAAGGGTGTATTAAGATCCTTTGATCTTAATAATTGACTGCAATACCATTTACCAAGTCATTGTCCCTTATGTACATAATGCTAAGATGTGTAGGGTGTAACCTTTGGTCTTTACTGATCCCAATGGATGACCAAGATTTGTCTAGGCAATTATGACTTTAATAGTGATGACCTGTGAGATGGATCAAAGGTTATAAGCATTAGATCCACCACTGTAGATGAAGTCATGGACATCGCATCTCGTATTGAGATGGAGAGGGATGAAAACCGCCAAAGAAGAAGCTTTCACTTTAATGGTGGACCATCCAAAAGCAAGGCACATTATAATCGTAGAGATCGTCGCTATCATCCAGCCGGTTCCAATATAATCTCACCACAGACCTTGGGTCAGGAATTATCAGGAAGAAGGGGTTTCCCTAGACCTCCACTATATCCTCGCGACTCAGCAGCAGGAGCTAGCACCTCTGTGGCTGGATCTTCAGCTCAAACAGGAGCACGTGTGTGTTTTTACTGTCATCAGGAAGGCCACATCAAGAAAGATTGTCCGAAGTTGAGAGGTTCAGGGTCTAATCAACCCCAATTAATAGTATAACATCCACCTTGAGCAATGGAGCAACACATGGAGGAAGACATGGTAGAGGTCGAGGCTCACAAGGAGCGTCTCCTACCCAACAACCACCACAAAGTGTTGCGGGTTCTAGCTTGCCTATTCCTAATGGCCAGCTCAATGCAATTACTGAGGAACAAGCCTACCACTCAGGCACAATCGTACGAGGTACCGTTACTATTCATGGCTTTTCAGTACATGCCTTATTTGATTCTGGTGCTTCACATTCATTTATTGCTCGACGGTTAGTACCCACTTTGGGTAAGATACCAGTAGAAGTATAACAGTCCTATCTGATCAAGGGACCAGGAGGACAAGTATTTATAATCCGAGAAATCCTGGATAATTGTATAATACTGATAGCGGGACATCAGGTACCTGTTTCACTACTACTAATCGAAATGGAGGACTTTGATCTTATACTAGGAATGGATTGGTTAGAAAGGCATCATGCATGTCTTGACTGTTTCCAGAAGACAGTAACATTTCACCTTCCTAACTCGATAGAGTTCCAGTTCATTGGAAAGACATCCAATGATAATATCAAATATATCTCTACATTGAAGGCACAACAGTTGTTAGAGCAAGGGTGCCAAGGTTATTTAGCTTATGTATCCACTACATCAGGGTCAGAAAGAATGATAGAAGATGTGCCTATAGTGTGCGAGTTTACTGATGTATTTCCAGAGGAACTACCTGGATTACCACCTGAGCGAGAGATTGAATTTGAAATCTCTCTCATACCTGATACTCAGCCTATCTCTATCCTTCCGTATAGAATGGCACCAGCTGAGTTACGAGAGTTAAAGATACAATTGCAAGAACTGTTAGATAAAGGATTCATTCGTCCTAGTACTTCACCATGGGGTGCACCTGTCTTATTTGTTAGGAAAAAGGATGGGTCGATGCAGTTGTGCATTGACTATAGACAACTAAACAAGAGGACAATAAAGAACAAGTATCCTCTGCCAAGAATATATGATCTCTTTGATCAGTTACAAGGCTTAACTGTGTATTCCAAGATTGATTTAAGATCTGGATACCATCAGTTGAAAATTAAAGATACAGATATTCCCAAGACAGCTTTTCGAACTAGATACGGGCATTATGAATTCTTAGTTATGCCTTTTGGACTAACAAATTCCCCAGCAGCCTTCATGGATCTCATGAATAGAGTATTCAAGGAGTTCTTAGATCACTTTGTAGTAGTCTTTATTGATGATGTGCTTATTTACTCCAAGGATAAGTATCTGCATGAACATCATCTCAGGTTGGCACTTGAAACTCTAAGGAAGAACAAACTGTATGCTAAATATAACAAATGTGACTTCTGGTTATCTGAAGTATCTTTCTTAGGCCATGTTATTTATAGGGAAGATATATCAGTTGATCCTACAAAGGTTAGTGCGGCGATGAGTTGGGAACGCCCGAAGACTGTCACAGATATACGATCTTTTCTGGGTTTAGCTGGATATTATAGAAGATTCGTGAAGGACTTTTCACAGATAGCATTGCCAATGACTAGACTAACTCAAAAGGAGGTCCCATTCTTATGGTCTGATACATGTGAAGCTAGTTTTCAGACACTGAAAGAATGCCTAACATCTGCACCCATCCTTACTCTACCCTCCGGGAGTGAAGGGTTTACAGTGTACACTGACGCATCTAAAGAAGGACTTGGGGCGGTTCTTATGCAACATGGTAAGGTAGTTGCGTATGCATCACGACAGCTCAGGACACATGAGAAGAACTACCCAACACATGACCATGAATTAGCTGCCGTAGTTTTCGCTTTAAAGATATGGAGACACTACCTGTATGGTATTACTTTTGAAATATTCACCGATCATAAAAGCTTGAAATATCTGTTTGATCAAAAGGAGCTCAATATGAGACAGAGAGGGTAGCTAGATTGTTGAAAGATTATGATTGCACTATCTCCTACCACCCAGGTAAGGGGAACGTCGTAGCAGATGCCCTTAGCAGAAGAACTTATTCACCTGGGTTAGTGAGTGCTATCCACTTCTGGGGTTTACTATCAACATTAAGTGAATGGAAACCATTTGATAGGAGTGTTGATACTATAACTATTCCTCATCGATACAAACCAGAGATCTGGGATAAAATAAAGAAAGGACAGGAGGATGATCCCGTCCTTAAAGACTTGAAACAACAACTTGAGAAGAATGAGATAGAGGGATTCCAGATACAAGATGAGTTACTATATAACCATCACAGAGCTTGTGTACCAGACATACCTGAACTGAGGAAAGACATTTTAAGTGAAGCTCATTATTCTAGATTATCTATTCATCCAGGAATTACGAATATGTATAAGGATCTTCATTCATACTTCTGGTGGCCGGGAATGAAGAAAGATGTTGCTGAGTTTGTAAATTCATGTTTCATTTGCCAGCAGGTAAAGGCTTCACACCAAAAGCCACCAGGATTATTGCAACCACTCCCTATACCTGAATGGAAATGGGAAAGCATTTCCATGGATTTCATTAGTGGCTTACCTCAGACGACTGGTAGTAAAGATAGTATCTGGGTTATAATAGATCGTCTGACAAAGGTAGCACACTTCATTCCGATAAGTTTATCTTTCACTTCAGACCAGCTTGCTGAGTTATATATTACACATGTTATTCGCCTCCATGGTATCCCGAAGGAAGTAGTTTCTGATCGAGATTCACGATTCACCTTACACTATTGGGAGAACTTCATGAAAGCCTTAGGTACACAACTATGCTTGAGTACAGCATATCATCCACAAACAGATGGTCAGTCAGAACGTACGACTCAGACACTAGAGGATATACTACGAGCATGTGCCTTAGAATGGAAGGGATCGTGGATTAAACATTTGCCTCTTGCAGAATTCACCTACAATAATAGTTACCATACAAGTATTGGCATGGCACCATTTGAAGCACTATATGGACGAAAGTGTACTACTCCTTTGTGTTGGCAAGAGGTCGGAATAAAGAACCTTTATGATTCAGATATACTTCAAGAGACACGGGAAGCTGTAGAACTTGCTAGAAAAAGACTATTAACTGCCTAGAGTCGTTAGAAAAGTTATAGTGATACCGGGCGAAGAGACCTTGAATTTGAGGTAGGTGACTTTGTATTTCTCAAAGTATCACCTATGAAGGGTGTCCAAAGGTTTGGCTTGCGTGGGAAGTTAGCACCCAGGTTCGTGGGTCCCTTTGAAATTATTCAACGGATTGGAAAAGTTGCTTATAGACTTGCACTTCCTCCACATCTTTTGGCAATACATGATGTATTTCATGTATCAAATCTGAGAAAGTACATTAGGGATCCAGAGCATAAGATAAGTTATGATGATTTACATGTTGAGCCAGACTTGACATACCAAGAGATACCTGCGCAAATACTTGAAAGGGATATCAAGAAGTTGAGAAACAAAGAGGTGCCTCTAGTTAAAGTATTGTGGCAAAACCAAGAGTTTAAAGAAGCCACATGGGAACCTGAGGTAGAAATGAGAAAGAAATACCCGTACTTGTTTAAATGATAACATTATGTATTATGTATATGTTCATTTTACATGACATGACGTTCATTCTCTTTAAGGTTGTTATGGTTTCAATCCTCTGTAAGGTTGTTATGCCTGCATTTCTAGTCTCGAGGACGAGACTTCCTTTAAGGTTGTTATAATTGTAAAGCCTTGAACTTGGCATATCTCGGATCCTATATAATAAGATCCGGCTCGTCAAGAGAAAACCAACGAAATTTGTTTCGTGTGAATCGGACTTCGTTTCGAATTGTTATGATTTTCCGAAGAAAGAGAAGTCATTAATCCATAATGACCGTCATTAAGACTAATTAAATATGATTAAAGAAATTAATGACGATTGAAAGCTGCTAATGATCATTAGTAAACACTAATTAATAGTTAACAAAAGATAAGCGTAAACCGCGAAAGTTAAATCGCGATTAGTGAAAGTTAATCACGATTAGTGTTAATTAAGCGTCATTAGCGAATCTAGAATCCTCTAGAATGTCCGAACTTAAGCTCCAAGTTTGGGATAAGTTTTGGCTAAAACCATGGGCCAAAACCATGGGCCTCTAAACCATGGTTAAGGTCTAAACCATGGTTTTCTAACCATGGTTAGTGGTTTTCTGGGGCCTATAAATAGACCCCCCTACCCATTCATTCTCTACAACTTCCACTACCACCACCACCCCAAGGGCTAGGGTCGAGAGGTTGGGAGGAGGAGTGGGAGGCGAGGGAGGAGCGCTAACGAAGCGCTGCCGGAAGAACGAGGAGGAGAAATGTATGATCCTCTCTTAGTTGCTTCGTAAGCTAGGCTTTCAATTCATACTCTTGTTCTTCCAAGTTTTGTTCTTGATTCATCTTTCTTTCCGATTCGTTTTCCTGTTGTGGTTTAAGGAGAAATCTGTGTAACACCCTACTTAGGTGCGGGCGGCTATTCACGTCAGTGGCCCTGTGATTCGTCACACGTTCACTCATCTAAGACGCGTGGTGTCTACCGATTCTCCATCGTTTATGTTTCCATTCTTCGCATTATGCTTTTATAGTTATTTTGATGGAGAAATCTGTGTAATACCCTACTTAGGTGCAGACGGCTATGCACGTCAGTGATCCTGTGATTCGTCACACGTTCACTCACCTAAGATGCGTGGTGTCTACCGGTTCTTCATCTCTTGTTGTTGAGTATATTCTTTCAGTTTCGTTGTTATTTTCCTCTCGATTGATTTTTCAGAGGAAACTCTTTTCGTTTTTATTTTGAAATATGTCCCGATATAAAGGGAAACTCTGCCGAAATTTTCCGAGAAATATGTCCCAAGGGGAAACTCTGCCAAAATTTTCCGAGAAATATGTTACGATATAAGGGGAAACTCTGCCGAAATTTTAAGAGAAAATATGTTCTTGACGTTCTTTGTGTTCTTCGCGTTATTCGTTCGTTCTTCGCGTTCTTAACATGTTCTTAGCATTTTGATACGAAAAATGAAATTCGATTTTTTCAGGAGCCTTAAAATAGCCTTTCTAAAAACGAAACTCGAGAAAGCCTTGCATACACGAGAGAGAGCTCGGTTAGGTAACAAAATCCTTCTTTTTGCTGTTGGGTTTTTATACGAAATTATTGAAATTCTTGATTTTGTGTTCTTTGCTACGAAGAATCCTAATTTTGGCTATTTTTGAAAAAGTCTGAAGAATTGCTTTGTGATTCACACTAAAATAAAGTTTAAGCATCAAATTGATGCGGTGGCTTTGAAAGTTAGGGTTTGGGAGTTAAATTAGGCATAAATCCAATATGTGAGTATATACTAAGTATTGTTGATTATGCAAATCAAGAACTTAACGAAAGAATTAGATCATGGAAATTGATGTGGTTTGAGTTGGATCCTGAAAAGGATTGTATGTCATGATAAGGATGACTGAGAGTAGTACTACAGGTCGGGCATGCAACCTGTAGGTTTGTCGGAAGGAACCCGTATTGGCGTTTCCCTACCTAGGTGGTACACGGTTGCCCTGTTATGATAAGTGCGCACAAATTGAATGTTTTGCAACGCGTGGTACCGGGAGCCAATATATTCGGGTTGGAAAGACGGAAGATGTGGTCGTGCCATGTAGAGGCACGGGTAGTTTAATAGCGGCTGGGTCACGATAATATGTATTTAAAGCCGCTAGGTTATATGATTACATGTTAGCCTGAAGTTTTAAGCAACCGAGTCCTCGAGGACAGTGTGCTCATTTGTTTTTCCAGGCTGAGGGTTGAGACCCTGTTTAATAAAAGAAAAGGAAATTGTCAGGGTAGTATTGGAGGATTGGTTGAGGCGACGTGCGGCGGCATAAGCTTAACAAGATCAGCACAATTTCCAATCCCGAAGCATCCACAGCTTCGGAGTCCAAGAATGGTGGGGTTCCCCTGGACTAATCCCTGATGTGGAATAGAAAGTAATAGGACTTAAATTAATGAAAAGGAATGAAATTTTTGTGATATCAAGTTTTGAAAAATTACACAATTTGTTTGCTTTTCTCTTCTTCGTTACTTAGCATTCGCTAATTTTTATCCTATGATTTATGGAAAACCCAACAGGTATCGGTGAGCCATCGCAAGGACTTTAAAAATTCATCCAGCTTACATACTAGACATCCAGCCAACCACAATAACTTTTTCCTTTAAGGTAGTTAGTAATCTTTTGTATATTTTCCTTTCAAGCTGATGTACATGTAAATGGTTATAGTGGGACAGTGTATCATCTGAACTTTATTTTGTGAATGGAAAAGTGTTGAAATTCTTTTTTCTGAGTATTTTTATTTGCAGTCTATTTCTGAATGTTAGTTGTGATTGCTGAATAAATTATTACTGAGTAACCAGATCCGGATATGGGAAGATCCGACGGCCCGGGAAACGGGGTCGCGATAGCAGACCTCATGCTCATGTGCCTCTTCCATCATCCAACACGCCCCATGTATGTTCTGAGCATTTACATTCCACTAATGGCATTGTGCGTGCACATCTTGATGTATAGGAGGCCTTAGATGATCCGGTCTCAGCTACTGAGGAAGCTGAGAATCTTGATGCGCCTATTGCCTTACGGAAGAAGAGACGTGCACACACTATGTATCCTCTTGCTTCCCATGTCTCTCTGGCACGACTTTTAGAGGATTTTCAGTGGTTTGTTGTGGGTCTGTCAGCCGTGGAGATACCACAGTCATATCAGGAGGCATTGTAGCGTAGTCAGTGGCGTCTGGCTATGTGGAGGAGATGGCAACGTTACAGTCTCGCGATACTTGGAGTATTGTACATTATATGCTCCTTTTGGTGCATCTGTTATTGGCAGCAAATTAGTGTTTACGGTGAAACACCGTGCGGATGGTACTGTGGATAGGTATAATGCCAGACTTGTTGCTTCTAGGTTTACCTAAACTTATGGGTAGGATTATCAGGATACATTTTCTCTAGTTGCTCGTAATTCTACGCTGCGGATTCTCATTGCTGTTGCTGTGGTATGTGTCTGGCCGCTATTCTAATTAGATGTTAAAAATGCATTCTTGTATGAGGACTTGCATGAGGAAGTCTACATGCGGCAACTACCAGGGCTTGTCGCTGAGGGGGAGTCCCCATATGGTGTGCATACTTCACAAGGCCATCTATGGATTTAAGCAGATTCCGAGGGCTTGGTTTCACAAGTTCTCAGAGTTGATTGGACATAGGGATTTGTCAGATCTATTGCAGATCACTCTCTTTTTATTAGGAGAGCCCAGAGAGGTACCATTGCTATTATGGTCTATGTAGACGACATTTTATCTCATGCAGTGATGAACATGACATTCAAGCAGCTAAGGATTTCCTTGGACAACAGTTTGTGACCAAGGGCCTTGGCAATCTTCGTTACTTTCTTCGTCTAGAATTTGCAATAAATCAACGTGGTATGGTAATGACGTAAAGGAAATGTCACTGACCTCCTATCTGAGACGAGCATGACAAGATGTAGACCTGCTACTACTCCAATGGATCCCAATGCTAGGCTCTATGATGATGACTCTGAGGAGGTGGATAAGAGACGATGCATAGAGCTAGTAGGTAAGCTGTTGTATGTCACTATCACCAGGCCTAACATATCATTTACTGTTAGTAGAGTCAGCCAATTTATGGAGCAATCCAGACATGTTCATATGGATGCAATTAACATGATCTTGAGGTATCTGAAGTCTTCTTCAGGTGCAGGACTTTTGTTCAGAAGAGACACGTCTCTCACAGTTACTGGATGTGCTGATGCAGAGTATGCTGGGTGCCCCAAGGACATGAAGTCCATGTCATGCTTCACTGTGTTTGTAGGTAGCTCCTAGTTTCATGGAAGGGTAAGAAACAAACAATTGTGGCTAGATATAGCGTTGAATCAGACTATAGAGCCATGACCCAAGGGAGCACGGAAATGATGTGGGTCAAGTATGTCTTGACTGACCTAATTATTGAGGTGCCTCTTCCTATGCACCTCAAATGTGATAACCAAACCGCTTTATTCATAGCTAGTAATCCAACCTTCCATGGAAAAACAAAGCATATTGAAGTGGATTGCCATTACACTCGTGATCTAATTTAGAAGGGACTTATTTCCACATCTCACGTTACTTCAGGCGACCAGATTGCAGATATGTTTACCAAAGCTCTTGCTAGAGGTCATTTTCATTGTTGTTTCAAGCTGAGCATGATAAACATATATGCTCCAGCTTGAGGGGGAGTGCTGAGATATTTATTTCTCATTATCTTTATTTTCTATTTTCCTATTTCTTATGTCCACTTTATATAATTTTTCCTTAGAGCTTTTCTCCTATATAAGAGAGCTCTGGGGCTACGATGAATATAACTTTTTATTTCACGTCTTTCCACAAAATCAATCCTCTATATGATTGTGTAGACTTACTCAAATCGGTCTACTTCCCCACTCGAGTTATGTTTTTTTCTGGCCGTACTTCCATTGTAAAAGAATAGAATTGCTCGATTAACATAGATACCTTAGGGCTCTCTTATATAGGAGAATAACACTGGGTAAATTACATAAGAGATACATGAAAGATATAGAAATAAGAAAAAGATATAACGAGATACAAATATCTCAACACTCCCCCTCAAGCTGGAGCATATATGTCTATCATGCTCAACTTGGAACACCACCTCTGAAAATGGATCTCTAGCAAGTTCTTTGGTGAATATATCAGCAGTCTGATCCCCAGTAGCGGCATGAGAGGTGGATCAGAGTCTCTTCTGGATCATGTCTCTGGTATAGTGGCAATCACCTCTATATGCTTGATTCATTCATGGAATGCAAAATTATTAGCAATAAAAAGAGCTGCTTGATTACCGGATAGGAGCTGCATGGGAAGAGGTACCTCAACTGTAAGATCAATCAAGACCAATCTAACCCACATCATCTCCGTGCTTCCTTGAGCCATGGCTATGTATTCAGACTCTGTACTAGACCTAGCAACCACTGTCTGCTTTTTCTTTGCCATGACACGAATGAGCTCCCCAAAAAAACAGCAAAGCCAGATGTAGACTTCCTGTCTGTAGGACATCCTCTATAATCTGCATCCGCACAAGCTGTCACCTCAAGAGATGTACCTCTCCTGAATATAAGACCAGTACCTGGTGAAGTCTTCAAATATCTCAAAATCATATAGACAACATCCATATGTACATTCCTGGATTGTTCCATGAACTGACTCACCTTACAACAAAGGATATGTCTGGCCTAGTGATAGTACCATAGAGGAGCTTCCCAACAAGCTCCTTGTATCTCTCCTTATCTACCTCCTCAGTGTCATCATCATATAATCTCATGCTTGGATCTATTGGGGTAGTAGTAGGCTTGCACCCTGTCATACATGTCTCTAGTAGAAGATCAGTCACACACTTCCTTTGGGTCATCACAAGACCACACTGGTTCCTGATGAACTCTAATCCAAGGAAGTAACGTACACAATCAAGATCCTTAGTCACAAACTGTTGACCAAGGAACTCCTTAGCAACCGGAATTCCCTGCTCATCATTATCCATCACAATAATATCATCCACGTAAATCAGAATGGCAATTGTACCTCTCTGTGTCCTTTGAACAAAAAGTGAATGATCTGCAATGGACCGCACAAACCTCTGGTGCTCTATCAGCTCTGAGAGCTTCTGGTACAAAGCTCTCGGACTCTGCTTCATGTCGTAAATCGCCTTGTGGAGCCTACACACCTTCTGAGACTCCTCAGCAACAAAACCTGATGGCTACTGCATGTATACCTCTTCCTGTAGATCTCCACATAGAAACGCATTCTTCACATCAAGTTGGTAAAGAGGCCAGTCTCGAGTCACAACAACCGATAGAAGAATGCACAATGTTGAATGCCTAGCCACTAGTGAGAAGGTATCCTGGTAGTCCATCCCATATGTCTGCGTAAATCCTCGCTCTACTAACCTTGCCTTGTAGCAATCTATACTGCAATCTGCATGTTGCTTCACCATAAAGATCCATTTGCACTCCACAACAGAGGCACCTGATGGAGCAGAAACAATGCTCCAAGTATCACGAGATTGCAAAGTTGGCATTTCTTCTTCCATGGCAAGTCGCCAGCTATTATCCTGTACTGCCTCCTGGTATGTTTGTGGGATAGTGACAACAGAGAGTCCCACTACAAACCTCGTTTACTCGTCTGAAAGATGATCCAAGGGGACATGAGCAGCTAAAGGATAAGTGGCACATGTACGATGCGACTTCCTCAAGGCAATAGGCACATCAAGATCATTGACCTCGTTCTCTGGTATAAACTCCTCCTTTTGCTGGTACTGCTACTATTCCTACTGGGCCAACCTCTCCGTTCATGTGGCACCTTCGTTTTGGACATCTTCCTCTGCAGAAGTTATGTCATGTCCTTCCTTATATATCTACTCCTACTATCCTAGAGTGTGAGACATGCCAGCTTGGGAAGCATCATCGCTCCTCCTTTCCGAGTAGGCAGAGTCGTCACAGTAGTCAGTCGTTTGAGTTATTTCATTTTGATATCTGGGGTCCTAGTCGTGTTCTCAATCATTAGGAGCTTCGGTTCTATCTAGCCGATGTAGATGATTTTTCCATACTTTCTTAGATTTTCTTGTTAAAAAATAAGTCTGATGTTGATTCTATCATTAAATCATTTCTTTGTTGAAATAGAGAATATTTTTTCTGCTCATGTGAAGTTTATTCGCATTGACAATGCCTTGGAATTCTCCACATTATAGCCATATGACTTCCTCAATTCTCTTGGTATTGTTCATCGGACTTCATGTGCGTACCCATCGCGGTAGAATGATGTTGCTGAACGCAAACACCGTCATCTACTTGATGTCATGAGGACTCTTTTGATTCAAAGTTGAGCTCCTCATTCGTTCTGGAGTGATGCGGTCCTCACTGCTTGCTAGTTAGTGAACCGTATTGTGAGGCGCCAGTCTGAGGATCCAGGTTACCCGTTTACACGGCACTTGCATTATCTTGTTCGCTATTGATCACATTAGATTACAAAAAATGAGGGAAAATTTTTCGCGTTTCGAACGACATTCACAATATTGCATTAGTTTGATAATCAACCGCAAAACAACACGCATTACAAATTCTTATTGCATTAATTTTCATATAAAGCTACATGTGTCAAAGAAAATTTAATAGAAGAGACAGAAATAAGCACATGAGAATTACAGATATCATAAACAAAAGCTATAATGTGTGTCATCGAAAGTGAAAGTCTGAACTGCGGTAGCTTAAGATCTAGCTGTCAATCTATCGAGTCGCAGGCGCCTTGCCTGCTATCCATGTTGGGAAGAAAAAATGTCAACAAAAGCTAAGTACAATCTAATTTATTAAAATAACATGCATTTCAGTGGTTTCAAAAGAAAGCAAGTAGATATGATTTGATATTTAAATTTAACAAGCTTTTTGCACGGAAAGATGGTTTTTAAGCTGTTCTGTATGTGCATTCTTTTGTTCACTCACCACACCTTAACTACCCATACTTAATACTTTCATTTATTTATAAGATCGATATTTAGGCTATCATCATTTTATTATTATAAGTCATGTTGATGGATCTTAGTAAGTGTAGATAATGTGTGTCTTGTTCTGATCTTTGTCGTTGTCTAATTTCTCAACCTCAATGGATAGTCTGTGGTCTGGTTGTAACCTCACATTATAATTCTAAGGCATGAAGAAAACCTTAGGGTTGAGGTTCCCTCCGTATGCATGCGGTGGAGTATAATGCATCCAAACTAAGTTTCCAACTCGTCCACTAGCTTCTCCTAACATCAGTAGTAGCAGCAACTCTTACTCTAACATA